>CM061539.1:530000-1813750 GCA_030864215.1 Capsicum pubescens
TAGGCATGCACTCCAGGGATGAAGGGGTGGTGCTCGCGCAGAGTGCCGAAGCATCCCGCCCGTGTGGACTCCCCAGTTGTTAAACACGTTTGCAGGTTATTTTGTTGTGCAGGTTTCGACAATGATCCTTCCGCAGGTTCACCTACGGAAACCTTGTTATGACTTATCCTTCCTCTAAATAATAAGGTTCAATGGACTTCTCATGATGTTGCGGGAAGTGAACCTCCCTCGTCGCCGCGATATGAACATTTTATCATATCATTCAATCGGTGGGAGTGATGGGAGGTATGTACAAAGGGCAGAGATGTAGTCAACGCGAGCTGATAACTCGCGCTTACTAGGAATTCCTCTTTGAAGACCAAAAATTACAATGATTTATCCCCATCACGATGAAATTTCAAAGATTACCCGGGCCTGTCGGCCAAGGCTATATACTCGTTCAATACATCAGTGTAGTGTGCATGTGCCCCAGAACATCTACGGGCATCACCGACCTGTTATTGCCTCTAACTTCTGCGGCCTAAAAGGTCGTAGTCCCTCTAAGAAGATGGCCGCAAAGGGATACCTCCGCGTAGTTAGTTAGCTGGATGAGGTCTGATTTGTTAATGGAATTAACCCAAAAAATTACTCCACCAACCAAAATGGCCATGCACCACCACCCATAGAATCAAGAAAAAGCTCTCAGTCTGTCAATCCTTACTATATCTAGACCTGGTAAGTTTCCCTGTATTGAGGCAAATTAAGTCGTAGTCTCCACTCCTGGTGGTGCCCTTCTGTCAATTCCTTTAAGTTTCAGCCTTGCGACCGTACTACCCCCGAAACCCAAAAACTTTTATTTCTCATAAGGTGTCGCTGGAGTCCTAAAAGCAACATCCACCGATCCTTGTTATCCCATATGAATGTATAAAGAGCATAGTGTGACTCCCCGCATCACTACCCATTAAATTCCTTACGTTTTGTGCATGATTCCAGGTATCTCAGGTGCATTTTCATATTTTACGAGGCTTCAGCAATGCCAATTGATAAAGACAATGTTCCAGTATCTTTGGGAGGTCGAATCACAAGCATGGTTCACATTTATGAGGCTTTGGATCCAAGTAGCAGCTTCTATATAGAAAAGAAGGCAACACGATAGTAACATCTCATTAGTTGGCATGACATGCTTGGCCAAATTAGGAAAGTTAGACTAGCTTGTTATAGACAATTGTATAGAGTCCTTTTCTTTAATTTATTGTGCCTTTTGACTTTGGGACTTTAAATATATGTTTTAAGCCTTCTTGGAAGCATCCACATACTTGTATTGTGAAAGAAATATATCAGAAAACTTAGCTCTTTGGCCTCCCAAAAACGTTGTCTTCCCTTAGCATTTCCCTTAGCTTATTTGTGTGAATGTTTCATTGATTTTGGGACTGTTTTAGTGAGGGTGAGTACTGAGTTTAGCATAGATTTTGAGAGTGTTAAGTTGTCGGCACGCGTCTAAAAGTAGGCCCATGATAATTGGTATCAAATCAGTGCTTTAAACATGGCATACGACGGCGAAGAGGAGGTTCATGGTGGAGACAATTTGGCCAAGACAAAGAGCAAGAGGCAATACAAGAGTAGGAACAAGGATGAGGCGCAAATTCCAGTAAATGAGGTTGTAAAAAACATTAAAGATAGCAAAGGATTCACGCCCGGCTCTCTTAATGAGAGGATCGTTAGCACGGAGGCTGGCTTGGTGGTTTTGGGCCATCATTTCAAGAGCCTTGAGTCCAACATTAGCACCCTTGAGGTGTCTTCTCTTGAAGGGATGGACGAAGTCAAAGTTGACTTGTCTGAGCAAAATGAAGAGCAAAAGGAGGGCTGACCAGTTTGGAACTCAAGCTTATGGAAGCATTGTCGACACTACACGAGGAATTTGAGTCAAATTTGTTTGATGTAAGGTTGGGACAGTTCTCTTTGTAATAAGAAGTTGTTTCTATAAAGCAACAACTTGAAGCAGCCCGTGTTCATGGAAATCAAAGTTTTGTGGTGTATCATGATGCTCGTATTGAGGCTCCTAAACCCAACGTGTTTAAGGGTGATAGGAATGTTTAAGACATTAAGAGATTTATATGGCAACTAAAGTTATACTTTGAGCACGTCAATATTGTTGATGGGGCATCAAGGATCCGTATTACCACCATGTACTTTAGTGACGTCGCAATATTATGGTGGCGTAGGAAAAAGGTAGACATAGAGAGAGGTCTTTGCACTGTTGCTTATTGGAATTAGTTTAAGGATGAATTAAAGGAGCAATTTTACCCTCAAAACAATGTAGACAAAGCCCGACGAAAATTGAGGGAACTTAAACAATCTTCATTCATCCACAACTATGTGAAGGTGTTTATGAAGCTCCCACTTCTTATGACAAGTTTCAGTAGTAAGGAATTTCTATTTTTCTTCTTGGACGGCCTCCAAAATTAGTCCAAACAAGAGTTGAGAAGGTGTAACGTCGAGACCGTGGATGAGGGCATTAAAGTGGCGGAATCCTTGAGTGATTTTCATTCTGATTATGCCAAGGCGAAGGATAATTGAAACAAGCCCGTTGCTGCCAAGGGTGATCGTGGAGATAGGGGCAAAGAAAAATTTGTTCCCAATAAAAATCATTAGTTCAAAGGCGAATGAAGCCAACCTTTGTCATTTCACAAGAACTACGAGGAGAAACAGAAGGGAGTAGCTAACCGCGATAGCGGCTGCCACCTTTGTAGGGATACGACTCACTTTGCAAGATATTGCCCCTCTTTGAGTAAGCTTGGGGCAATGATTGCATCAACACGGAGGGAGAAAGCTAGTACGTAAGCTGGGGGTTTCGGGGAGCAAGAAGCACAAGTTGCCGATCCGGAGAACAGAAAGGGAAAAGTTGTGGGTTTGTTCAATCACATGGCTTTGTTCAACCACATGAAACTTGCAGCTCTTGCTGGAAAGAAGCATAGTTTTAGACCATGGGAGTCTTTATTTGTTAATATGGAAGTTAATGGACGAGCAGTCCGCATTATGGTGGAGACTGGACCTACGCATAACTTTGTTACGATGGAAAAGGCTAACGAACTTGGCCTTAAGTTTGTGACCAGTGATTCGATGTTGAAAACCATTTATTGCCTCCCTACCAATGTCAATGGCCTAGCTCCTCCGTGAATCTCACCTTGGGAGGTTAGAAGGGAGAAATGGATTTTTCAGTTGTCCCGATGGATGTCCTTGATACTGTGTTGGGGCTGGACTTTTGGTATGACATTAACGCGTTTATTTTGCCGCATCTCAATCAGCTCACCATTTGTGATTCGGGTGGTTCTTGCATTGTTCCACTTATTCGTGTCACTCAAAATGGCGCACGTTTGTCGGCCATGCATCTTATTAAAGGTTTTAAGAAAGGGGAACCAACCTCTCTTGCCACATTGATGGAGATTGTGGGCTGTCAAGAAACCGAAGTATTGCCTTAATGTGTCCAACGTGTTCGTAAAGAGAAAAAGGATGTAATATCGGAGGAGCTTCCCAAATGGTTACCTCCACGAAGGGAAGTTAATCACCAAATTGAGATGGTCACCGGGTCAAAGCCACCAGCCATGACCCCGTATCGAATGTCGCCTCAGAAACTTGAAGAACTTAGGAAACAACTCAAGGAGTTGTTGGAATCGGGTCATATCCATCCATTTAAGGTGCTCTTTAGAGCTTCGGTCTTATTTAAAAAGAAGAATGAAGGGACGTTGAGGTAGTGCATTGATTACTGTGCTCTTAACAAGGTCACCGTAAAAAACAAATATCCCATCCCATTGATTGTTGATTTATTTGATCACTTGGGGAAAACCAAGTGATGGATTTGAGGAAAGGCTATTATCAAGTTCGCATAGCAGATGGAGATGAAGCCAAGACGACTTGTGTAACTCGTTATGGGTCCTTTGAGTGGGTGGTCATGCCTTTCTCATTGACCAATGCATCAGCCACATTTTAAACCCTAATGAACAAGATTTTCCAGCCATACTTGGATCAATTCGTAGTCATATACCTAGACGACATTGTAGTTTATAGTAGCTCCATCGAGAAGCATATTAGACACCTTCAACTAGTGTTTGATGTACTACGAGAAATTGAGCTATGCTTCAAAAGAGAGAAGCGCACGTTTTCCCAGCCAAAGGTGCAATTCTTGGGCCATACGATCATTCAAGGGCAGATTCGGATGGATAGCAACAAAGTTGAGGTGATCCGGTATTGGGAGTCTCCAACAAAGGTGTCTGAATTAAGGTCCTTCTTTGGCCTTGCCAATTAAAACCGTAGATTCATTCTTGGATACTCAAATATTGTTGATCCACTCACGAATTTATTGAAGAAGAACTATGTTTGGGAGTGGAATAGTTCGTGTCAAGAGGCATTCAAAAATCTCAAGGCAGCCATCATCAAAGAACCGATTTTGGCTTTACCAGATTTCACAAAACTGTTTGAGGTGCAAACGGATGCATCCGATTTTGCTATTGGTGGTGTACTAATGCAAGAGAGCCATTTGATAGCTTTTAAAAGCAGAAAGTTGAACGATATGGAGGGGCGATACACGGTCCATGAAAGGGAGATGACAGCCATTGTCCATTGCCAAAGAACAAGGCGTCATAATTTGTTGGGTGCTCATTTCATTATTAAGACGGACAATGTAGAGACCAGATGCTTTCAATCATAAAATAAAATCTCCCCAAAGCTAGCTCGATGTCAATATTTCTTGGCGGAGTTTGATTACTCATTGGAGTATAAATCGAGGAAAGCAAACGTTGTGGCTGACGCATTAAGTTGCAAGGCTATTTTGGCGCCCCTTTTGAGTACTACGACCTGTAGTGTGGTGGATACTATCAAAGAAGGGATGGAACATGATCCTATTGCCAAGAAACTTCTAGCTTTGTTGCACCAAGGCAAGACCCAAAAGTTTTGGGAAGAGGACGGACTGTTATACACCACCGGAAAGCGAGTGTATGTTCCTAGATGGAGAAATCTTAGGCGCTTGTTGATCAAGGAAAGCCATGACACAACATGGGCGGATCATCCTGGGAAAAAATTCACTATGATGTTGTTAGAAGCTTCTTATTATTGCCTTAAGATGAGGGACGATATCGAGGTGTATGTCCGCACTTGCCTTGATTGTCAATAAGACAAGATGGAGCATAAGGCTCCCAGGGGATTGCTTGAGCTGCTGCCCATCACGGAGAAACCATCAGACAACATAATCATAGATTTTATTACATGTTTACCAAACTTGGAAGGCTGTGGCACAATCATGGTGGTCGTAGATCATTTTTCAAAGTATGCAACTATCACGGCTGCCACGTCTTGTTGCAAAGCCAAGGAGGCAGCCCGGTTGTTTCTAAAAGATGTTGTAAAGCATTGGAGTGTGCCTCGGTACATCATTAGAAACCGATACCCTCAGTTTATAGGTGAATTTTGGAAGGATTTGTTCAGCTTATTGGGCTCCGAATTGCACTTTTCAACCAGCTTTCATCCGCAAACCAACGGACAAACGAAGCGAGTAAATGGGTTTCTCGAGTGCTACTTGAGGAACTTTGTTAGTGACAACCAAATAGATTGGGAAAAGTTGCTTGATACGGCCCAATTCTCATACAAATTGCAGAGAAGTGAGGCTACGGAATGTAGTCCATTTGAACTCGTTATGGGATAGCAGCCAAACACACTGCAATCCTTGCCTGTTAACGCCGGAATGCAGAATCCGGGTGCTTATCATATGGTCAAGGCTTGGGAGGAACAAGTCAACATGGAGAGGTCATGTCTTGATAAGGCATCCTGCAAGAGGAAAAGTTTTGCAGATCGCAAGCGTCATCCGGTCCATTATCAGATTGGAGACAAGGTTATGGTCAAGCTCAATCCACGGAAATTCAAGTCATTGAGAAGCGTCAATAAAAGTCTAATCCGGCGCTATGAGGGTCCTTTTGAGATTGTTTCCAAGGTGGAAAAATCTCATACAAGCTGGATATGTCATCCCATTTAAAGATTTATCCCGTCTTCCACGCAAGTCAATTGAAACCATATTTTGAAGACAAGGAAGACATAGAGCGGGGTAAGTCAAGTCAGTCTAAAATCTTCATAACGCCCGCTGCCACGGATAGGAAAATTAAGGAACTCATCGATCACCAATTGGTTTGGATCAAGGGTTGGGGAAATTCAAGTGCCCAATTCTTAGTCCATTGGAAGGGCTAATCGCCGGAGGAGGCATCGTGAGAAAAACATGAAGACTTGTGGCAATTTAAGGACAAAGTGCACAAGTACTTGGAGTTATGTCGTGTCGCGGTCATTTCCAAATCAGGTGGGGGGATTGTGACGCCCCACGTCACCACCTATTTAATTCCTCACATTTTGGGCATGGTTTTGAGCATCTCGAGTGCATTTTTGAGCTTGACGGGGCTTCGGCAATGCCAATTGATGAAGCCAATGTTCCACCATCTTTGAGAGGTCAAATTACAAGCATAGTTTACATTTATGAGGATTTGGAGCCTAGTAGCAGCTACAGGACATAAAAAAAAGGTAACACGATAGTGACATCTCATTAGTTGGAATGGCATGCATGGCTAAATTAGGAAAGTTGGACTAGCTTGTTGTAGACAATTGTATAGAGTCCTTTTCTTGTATTTATTTTGCCCTTTGACTTTGGGACTTTAAATATATGTTGTAAGACCTCTTGGGAAGCATCCACATACTTGCATTGTTAAAGAAATATATCAGAAAACTTGGCTCTTTGGCCTCCGAAAAAATGTTGTCTTCCCTTAGCATTTCCCATAGCTTGTTTGTGTGAATGTTTCATAGCTTATTGGGACTGTTTTAGGGAGGGTGAGGAATGAGTTTAGCATCGCTTTTGAGAGTGTTAAGCTATCTGCATGCGTCTAAAAATAGGCCCATGACAGTAGGCTTGCTTTGAGCATTTTAATTTCTTCAAAGTAACAGCGCCGGAAGCACAACCCGGACAGTGAAGGCCAGGAGTGCATCGCCAACAGAAGGGACGAGACGACTGATGCACATCATAGGCGTACTGGCCGGCCCATTCCAAAGTCCAACTACGAGCTTTTTAACTGCAATATTTTAAATATAAGCTATTGTAGCTGCAATTACTGCGGCTGTTGGCACCAGACTTGCCCTTCAATAGATCCTCGTTGAGGGATTTAAATTGTACTCATTCCAATTACCAAACTCATTTAGCCCAGTATTGTTATTTAGTCACTACCTCCCCGTGTCAAGATTGGGTAATTTGAGCGCCTACTGCCTTCTTTGGATATGGTAGCCATTTCTCGAGTTTTCTTTACAGAATCAAACCCTAATTCTCCGTAACTCATCACCACCATGGTAGGTGAGATAGGGGAAATTTCTTTTTCAAAACACCGCTGCTTGGCAGTCTTACCACACTGCACAACTTCAGCCACAACACACACTACATAGTCTAAGTGAAATAGACTAAGGCTGCAGAAACGTAAAGCACTCAAACAGATTTACAGGAAACAAGTTCCCAACCTTTTATTATCTCTCAAAATAAAAAAGGACAATGTAACATGAATTGTACAAAGGCATACAACACTCTGTGCCTTTTACAATATCCAGCAACACCATATATAGGTTTCACATGGGCAGTTACTGCAGTTACAACCTACGACACCTGGTAGCATGTCATTGGACATGGCTATGTGCTTATCATATGACTCAGCAACCTAATCTAATTAGTCAAAAATACATTCTGAAAGTCACATTCAAAATTCAAACTTAGCAAATGCCCCATATGACAAGCACATGGGCAGTCTTGCCCCTTTAGCCAACTTTGCCAATGTTCAACACTTAGCCAATTTCCAGCTTTTCCAACACTTAATTATTTCGTCTTTGACTTGTCATGCTTCTCTCCCACGCCTTGCCTTGCCCGCATCATTCCTTTCCCGTGTCATGTTGTTGCCTATGTCTGCACCATGACACTGCCCATGCCATATTTCTGTCTCGACCATGTCACTTCCTAGGCCACTCCACTGCCTATGTTGTGACACTGTCTTGACCATGCCAGTGCCCACGCCTATTCCATTGCATCTCCTGTGCTAAGACAGTGCCAATGTCATGTCTGTGTCGTGCCATGCCTATGTCACTGCCTGCATGTATGTCTGCATAGGTGCCATGTGCCTGTCATCGCATCATGTGCCCAAGGATGCCTTGCCATCACTCCATCCACCTTGGTCATCATCAGTTGCTTGTTATCTCATAGCCACCACAGCATTACATTGTTTGCTTTAGCACATGTCAAGGCCACTGTGCACCTTGACGTGGCCTTGTCAGCCACCATGTCTTAGATTGGGGGTCTAACAAAACACCTCTACTAGATGAACTAGACGCCCTCATTGAGGTTGTTTTGAGGTAGTCCTCAATTTTTTTGTCGAACTGCCACAAGTTTTGAGCCTTCTCCCAAACAACATCTTCTTCGCTTGAGCCCTTCCATTAAATCAGGAATTATCTTGGTATCTTTTTTGTTGTCCCCCACGATCTGATGATGAAGTATCTTCACCATCTTGGTTTTATACTATTTAACAATCAAAGGAAGGGGCCTTTTGGATTTGAACCTGCCCGGGTCTTCAGCATCTTCATTATACCTTTTCAAAAAGCTAACATGAAAGTTAGGGTGAATCTTCAACCTTTCTGGCAAGTCCTGCTCATAAGAAACTTCCATAATTTTCTCAATGACTTTGAACGGGTCATCGTACCTTGGGATCAGTCCCATATGCCTCTTCTTGGTCACAATTTGTTTCTAGATTTATGGAGTGAGCTTTAGAAGCACTTTGTCTCCCACACTGATCTCTACTGCACGTCTATGCTGATCATCATATTTCTTCATGCATTTCTGGGCCTTTCTTAAGTTGTCTTGTGCCTCAACAAGCATCTCATACTTGTCTTTTGCATATTTATAAGCAGCATGGCAAATTCCTTCACTCTTCACCGTTACCACCTCCAATGGTGTCACAGGTTGCATGCCAAAGACAAGTTCAAACGACTCCTTTCTTTTGCCGATAACCTATGCAGATTGTAGATAAACTATGTTATATCCAACAAGTCTGCCCAATTCCGTTGGCTTATCATCACATAGTGCCTTAAGTATTCTTCTAGAAAGTGGTTTATCCTCTCGGTTTGTCCATCAGTTTGAGGATGATTTGCTATGGAAAGATTTAGATCAGTCCCCATCATATTAAATAATGTATTCAAGAACCGACCATTGAACCGCGCATCTCTATCACTCACGATATCACTTGGCAAACCAAAGTGCTTGACCACATTCTTATAGAATAACCCTGCAGCAATTTTTTACGAACAAGTGATTAGGAAAGCAACAAAAACAGCATACTTTGAGAAATTATCCACCACCACTATTATGGATGCATTGTCATCCACCTTAGGAAACCCAGAAATGAAGTCCATAGAAATAGATAACCATGGTTTTTCAGGAATAGGCACAGGATGCAATAATCCCGCCTTCTTCATTCGTTCAGTCTTGTCCCTTTGACACACGTCACAAGTCTTCACGTACGCCTCAATGTCGTCTTCCATCTTTGGTAAAAAATATACACGGGACAATAAGGCTAGCATCCGTTCAACGCCCAGATGACCAGCCCAAGGAGTGTCATGCACCTCTTTCATCATGTCTTTACGCAGTCTACTACCCTGAGGTACCATGATTCTCCCTCTAAAGTAAAGTAGATCGTCCTCAATCCAATACCTCCGAATGATCCCATCTTTCACTTGATCCATCCACTTGGCATAGAGTGGGTCATTAGCAGCACAAAATTTAATTCTGTCCAAAAAATCAAATTCAAGTCTACCAATTGAGTATACTACAGCAAATACCTCTTTACGACTTAATGCAT
The DNA here is from genome assembly GCA_030864215.1 of Capsicum pubescens. Classification (NCBI taxonomy): domain Eukaryota; kingdom Viridiplantae; phylum Streptophyta; class Magnoliopsida; order Solanales; family Solanaceae; genus Capsicum; species Capsicum pubescens. Next base: position 539,888 of record CM061539.1, read on the forward strand.
TTGCAACTTGGTTGTGCCTTCCTGCTTTGTGTTCCCACATGAAGTCATATTCGACTAGGAACTCCTACCATCAGGCCTGCTTTGGACTCAGTTTCTTCTGTGTCTTAAAGAACATGTTCACAACATTGTCTGTCCGTACCACAAACCGAGTAGCCAGCACGTATACCCTCCAAGTTTGTAACCAATGCACTACTGCTACCATCTCATTTTCATGGGTCGAATATCTTTGCTCAGGATCACTCATTTTTTATTTTCAAAGGCCATAGATGGCCTTCTTGCACCAACACGCCTCCAACTGCCTTGTCTGACGCATCAGTATGCACTTCAAAAGATAACTCAAAGTCTGATAGCTTCAATATGGGCTCTGAAGCAGTAACTTCCTTCAACGTCTGAAATGTTACATCCCACTTCTCCGACTACACCCACTTGACATCTTTCTTACGAAAATCTATCAAGGCCGCAGTTTTCTTATAGTAACCTGTAATGAGCTTGCGATAGTAGTTAGCCAGCCCGAAGAATGATCTCAATCCTTTGACTCCACTAGGCGTCTGCTATTCGACTATCGCTTGGACCTTCTTCAGATCCATCCACACTTGGTTTTAACTAACCAGACGCCTAAGAAACTTTACTTTCTTTTTAGCAAACTCGCATTTTCCCATCTTGACATAAAGTTTGTACTCTCTCAATGGTGATAATACTAACTCTAAATGTTCCAAATGTTCATCAAGGTAGCAACTATAAATAACTATGTCATCTAAATACACTACAACAAAATCGTCTAGGTAATAAAACAACACATCATTAATCAAGTTGCAAAAAGTATTCGGGGAATTTGTCAACCCAAATGGCGTAACAAGAAACTAATATGAGCCATACCTCATCACATACATGGTTTTGGATTCATCACCCTTTGCTATTCGAACCTGTCAATACCCTAATCGTAGACCAAGTTTAGTGGACTAGCATGCCCTGCTTAGCCTGTCCGTGAGATCCTGCACCAGTGGGACTGGATACTTGTTCTTCAAAGTCACTTTATTGAATGCCCTGTAGTCCACACACATCCACATTGAACTATCTTGATTTTTTTAGAACAAAATAGGAGCACCATAAGGATCCTTGGATGGCTGAATCAAGTCCGCATCCAGCAATTCATTCAATTATTTCCGCAGTTCAGCCAACTCTTTAGGGGTTATTCTATAAGGAGTCTGTGCAGGGGCAATAGAACCGGGCAGCAACTCTATCTAATGATCAATTTCCCTTCTTAGCGGTAACTCTTTAGGTAATTTGGGAAGCATTACATCAGTATATTGCCTTAGTGGTTCAGCAGCACAATCTGGTACCTCCACCTTCACATCTGGCTTTACTTCATCATAGCAGCAAAGAAAGTTTCATTACCTTTCTTCAATCCTTTTTCAACCAAAATAGCATAAATGATAGGGTCCTTGTTCTTCACTTTCTTTGTTTCTCCATAAGGATGAGAAGCCTGAATGAAACTTGGATTGGCTTCATCCATGATCATCACTCCTTCTAAGTGAGGAAAGGAATAAAGCAAAATTTTCTAAGGAAGTCTATCCCTAGAATGACTTCAAAATCACCCAATGGAATAGCCATCAAGTTATGCTTCCTCGTCCAACTTCCAATCAATATATGCATATCATAAGCCATGCCTATAATGGCTTGTTTCTTGGAATTCATCATCTGGACAAAGGATGGACTTTTCTTTAACTTCATTCCATATTTTGCCGCAACTTTGGCATCCATAAAAGTATGAGTGGCTACGGTATATACCATTGCCATCATACGATTGCCATCAACTTTTATCTCTATTTGAATTAGAGTAGCGAATAACTTTGAGGAGTCACCCACAACGTTCAACGAACTTATTTGATTTAGTGACAAATCCAAAGGATTTACCAACGCAGTGACAGCTTCTTCACCTCCACCTTGATTCATATTTCTATCAAACATAGCATTCACTCTTTCACGGTTGGGATAACTCTTGGCCAAATGCGGTCCACCACAAGTTAACAGCCCTTCGTATTGCCATCTTTCCCCTTGTTCTTGGTGTTTCTAGCATTCGTTGGGGCCTTGCCTTTGTCACCTTTGTTATTTCGTCCATCCTTATTCCCTTTCCCTTTCTTCTCGGCCTTTTTCTTCAAATTTAAAGAAGTGGGAATGTCAGAATCAAAACGAGTTGAGCAAAAATCTACCAACGAGTCAGCAATAGAAATTGCACTAGGCAAGTCTTTCACATTCTGCTTTCTTAGTTCGTTTTGGGCCTATGCTTGCATCCGTGAGATGAAGTTAAGTAACTTGTCTTCATCAGACATGTTCTGGATGTCCAACATTAAAGAAGAAAATTCCTTGATATAGTCATGAATCGTTCTATTCTGCCTAAGCCTTTTTAACTTGTCTCTAGCAATCCATGAGGCATTGCTAGAAAGAAATTGGTCCCTTATTTCCTTCCTCAACTTTTACCAAGTATCAATTTTAGGTCGGCTAGCACTCTCATCATCTGTATTCCGAGTCCTACATCATAATTTTGCATCACCTGTTAAGTACATCATGGTGATGTTCAACTTATCTGTCTCAGCAACTCGGGCAGTAGAAAAATACTGCTCCATGTCCCAAAGGAAATTTTCCAATTCCTTGGCACTTCTAGCACCACCAAAAGGTTTGAGATCAAGAATTTTAACTTTAGAACTGCCTTCATGAGACTGCCCAGACACAGCCACTACACGTCGCAGCACTAAAAGTTTTGCCTGTAAATTTTCTACCACCTTGCACTTGCAACTTTTAAGGCCTCACGTGTATTCAGAAACCCTATACTTTGTTCATCATACTGGGCATACAACAGTGCCAGTTCTTCTTTGAAGGCTTTGATCTGAGTTATCAAATCCACCACGCCTTCAGATTGTTCGAGTTCATCAGTAATGCCAATGAAGTTTCGAACTCGTGTAACATCTTCGTTTAATTGAGTGACAGTCATCATTTTCGTACAGCAATGCTCTGATACTAGTTATGATAGGGTCATTTTTTTTGCAACACCATTGTTTGGCAGCCGTACCACACTGCACAACTTCAGCCACACACAATACTGCACAGTCTAAGTGAAATAGACAAAGGCTGCAGAAACGTAAAGCACTCAACAAATTTATAGAAAACAAGTTCACAACCTTTTATTATCTCTCAAAATCAAAAAGGATAATGTCACGCGAATTATACAAAGGCATACAACACTCTCTGCCTTTCATAATTTCCAGCAACACTATATATAGGCAGCACATGGGCAGTAGCAGCAATTACATCCAACGACACCTGGTAGCATGTCATTGGACATGGCTTTCTGCTTACACATGACTCAACAACCTGATCTAAGCATTCAAATACATTCTGAAAATAATACATGTTTACAATATTTAAACTTAACAACAGCCCCATATGACTACCACATGGGCAGCCTTACCCCTTTAGCTAATTTTGACAATGTTCAACACTTAGCCAACTTCTAGCTTTCTAACACTTGATCACTTCGTCTTTGTCTTGTCATAATTCTCAGCCACGCCTTTCCTTGGCAACATCATGTCATGCCATGCCAGTGTCATGTCGTTGCCTACACCTACACCATGCCACTGCCCGCGCTATGCTATTGTCTCGGCCATGTCACTGCATAGTCCACGCTACTGCCTATGTTGTGACACTGTTTTGACCATGCTAGTGCCCACGTCTGTTCCCATGCCTATGACATGCCATCGCCAGTGTTAATGCCATGCCAGTGTTGTGTAATGCTCATGTCACTGTCTACACGTATGCCCGCATAGGTTTCATGCACCTGTTATCACCTCATGTGCCTAAGGGTTCCTTGCTATTGCCCCAGTGCCTTGGCCATCAATAGGTTCCTGCTCTCTTCTAGCCACCACAGCATTAAATCATTTATCTTAGCACATATCAAGGCCAATGTGCACCTTGACATGGTTTTTGTCAGTCATCATGTTATAGACTGGGGGTGTAACATTAGGTCACTATAGGTCCTTCGACATTTGACAACGGTTGTGGCGTTGCCCATGTCGGCATTGTGTGCCACCAATTTTGTCGGACGTCGGAGCCCGAGTCATTGGACATATCTCTAGGATTGCACTGAACGATGACCAAAACCTCTAATTGCCACATTCCTTCATGCATTGATGTTAGCCTCGACGCATCGCTGGGATCTTGAGACATACTCAGTATCACAGAAAACCTATAATTGTGATGTTGTAGCTTTGCATGAAAAACAAACGACGAACTCGGTGAGTCTATGTCACGTCATACTCGAGGTGAGGTGAACTCAAAACACTTAGTGGGATTTTTCAAGTACGGATGCACAAACCTCCTTTGGAGACGAACGAAAAGATGATTGGATTGGACGGATAGGGAGAAATCGGAGCGACAAAGGGCTGAATCTCAGTGAATCGTGGTAGCAAGGCCACTCTTCCACTTATAATAACCCATCGCATATTTAAGTCATCTGCAAAGGATTCTTCCTGCCGCTCGATGGAAATTATACTTCAAGGCGGCCACCAAAACCCTTTCGCCGCGATGGCTTAGCCAACGACACATTTCCTTGGGTGTCGAGGCCCCTACTGTGGGTCCGTAAGTGGAAGGAGAGAGCATGCATCACTTCTAGCCCGGATATTAACTTAGAGGCATTAAGTCATAATCCAGCACACAGTAGCTTTGCGCCACTATTTTTTCAACCAAAAGCAATAACGAATTATGTGAATCAATGGTTCTTCTAGTACTAGGTTGAATTACTATTGAGACACTGTCATCAGTAAGGTAAAACTCACCTGTCTCATAATGGTCTAAACCCAGCTCATATTCCCTATTGGTGGGTGAACAAGCCAACACTTGGTTAATTCTGCTTCACAATGATAGTAAAAATCAACATCAAAGGATCAAAAAGCAATGTCGCTATGAACGTTTGGCTATCATAAACCAGTTATCCATGTGGTAACTTTTATAACACCTCTATCTTCAAATTCCAAAGGTCTAAAGGATTGTTAAGCCACGCTTTCATGATTAATATTCGTAATGGAAATTAGAATCAAATAAGTTTCTACCCTTTTGTTTCACGCGAGATTTTTGTTCTCATTGAGATCATTTTATGACACCTATGTTATCATTTAACAGATGTGCCGCCCCAGCCAAATTCCACACCTGAAAATGTCTTTAGCCCGGATCGGCCCATAGTGCGAACCTTGGGTCCAAAAATAAGGGCAGTGCCCCTCTTTCAATTAACGAAATAAGTAAAATAACATTAAAGGTAGTTGTATTTCACTTTTTCCTTTCGGCTCCCACTTATACTACATCTCTCAAGTCATTTCACAAAGTTGAACTAGAGTCAAGCTCAACAGGGTCTTTTTTCTCTGTTGATTCTGCCAAGCCTGTTCGCGTGGTTGTGGTTTTACTTGATAGTAGACATGGACAGTGGGAATCTCGTCAATCCATTTATGTACGTTACTAATTATATGACGAAGCATTTGGCTACCTTAACAGAGTCGTAGTTACTCCCGTTATTTACCCGCGCTTGGTTGAATTTCTTTACTTTAACATTTAGAGCACTGGGTAGAAACCACATTACATGAACATCTGTTGGGACCATAACAATGTTTTTTTTAATTAAACAGTTGGATTCTCCTTGTTCGTACCAGTTCTGAGTATGTTGTTTGATGCGGGGGGAAGGCCCCTGAAGGAATCGTTCCCAGTTCGTCCCCTGGTCGGCACGCGGTATGGTTCATATAAGTTTCTTGTTATGCCGTTTGGGTAGACAAATGCCCTGACAAATTTCTGCAACTTGATTAATGAAGTGTTTTTTTATTACCATAGATGATTTTGTGGTGGTATATAAAGATAACATAGTCATTTTTAGTTGCTCCCTTGATAAACATTTGGAACATTTAAAGTTTGTATTGTCCCGTTAGAGGAAGTACAAACTTTTTGTAAAGATGGAAAAATGTGAGTTTGTTGCAAAGGAAGTGAACTTCCTTGGGCATTTGGTCAGTCGAAACCAAGTGACGATGGATCAAAAGAAGGTGCAAGCAATTGTTGAATAGAAGATGCTTAGTGGGGTCAAAGAATTGAGATCATTCTTGGGTTTGGCTAACCATTGCAAGTTCATTGCAGGTTACTCTTAGAAAGTTGTGGCTTTGACAGATTAGCTGAAGAAAGATGTCAAGTAGGTGTGGTCTAAAAAAGTGCGATGCAACATTTCAGACGTTGAAGGAAGCTATTCCTTCAGAACCCATATTGAAGCTGACAGACTTTGAGTTACCTTTTAAAGCACAAACTGATGTGTTGGACAAGGTTGTTGGGGGCGTGTTGGTGCAAGAAGGCCATCCTGTGGCCTTTAAAAGTCAAAAATTGAGTGATGCTGAGCAAAGATATTTGACCCATGAAAAAAAAATGGAAGCAGTAGTGCATTATTTATTCCTGACACTTGGGTTTTTTTAAGCATATATAAGGGGGGTAGAGGTGTTGAAGGCATTTTGAGGCGAATTTCACTAGTTGCCATAGGCGCTCACTGGCATGATGGTGTGCAGTGTGGGCACATAGAAACATGCATGTCTAGTCCGTGCGAGCCACCAGTGCTCACGAGACCACGTCGACCGCACTTTATTGTACGCTCATGTCGGCTATCAATGGTGTCGTCCACGATGGTACTGTTGGTGCTTGTTTTCGAATGAGGAGGTGTTTTTGTGCATGCGGCGAGTCCTAGATGCTGCTCTTGGGGCAAGCTCCAGAAGCTATACGCATGGGGCTAAACCAAATCCGCGTCGAGCACCGATGGTGGACGTGAGCGGAGCCCATGCACAAGCCTCAGTGCTCCTTCATATCCTCTACTCCCCCCGAGGGTGGGCTATCATATCAAGTAGGACTTTCTTTAGCCTTGCAACATCCGCACGAGCAGCAGTGCACAACATCTATTGTTGGGCGTTGGGGTCGATGCTGGTCGTGCATAGAATTTCTTTTCATTTAACAAACTAATGGGGGGGAAGAAATCGTCAGATACAATAGGCTATGAATAATCTTTTTCTAGACTTGTTGACTAAATGATTGATATCTCTTTTTTAATCACTAATTTTCAAAGTTCAATTAAATTATATTAATTTAATCTTTTAAATTGAAATTTAGATATTCAAAAAAAAATATGAAAAGTATTATAAATTCTATTTTTTCTTATTTCAATTTGATTAAGAAATACATCTTTAACATGTTATTTAAAATTTATATTGTTTGACCCTAAAAATAAAAAAATGCAACTAAAAAGGAATGGGGAGACTACATTTTTAAAGAATTGATCAAAATTCATGCCATTTAATTTTCGAAAAGTGTGATGAGTAAAACAAATAGATATATGTTCAGATTTTGATTGATAAAATTACCTTATACATATACTAGTGGAAGTAATAAGCACCACATAAATTATTTGAGTGTAAAATGACCTCAAACAACACAATTATAACTAGTTCTTTTATTAGTTTCCTTCGAACAGGAAAATACTAAAACTGTACAAGTGTTCAAACTTGAAACACAACCATTAACAATTGAGTCAAAAAATACAATCAACATATTTATGAAATTCGTCTATATATGAGTAAGATATAATTAACACAATTAATTATGATTTCAAAATTGTTTTCTATTTTTTCTTTATTACAACAGAACTAGTAAAATGAGTTTAAAAAATAAAAAATTGTATATTACAATATCTGATAGTGATTCACAAAATCTTGAAATTTCTACTGCTATATCTAGATAAATAGTGCAAGTCTAGTTGGGTCAGTTTGGTCATGTCATTTAGCTAAGTACGGGAGAGAGAATAGAGAGCAGATGATGGGACTGTATCTGCTTAGCGGTGTTTAGCCAAGAAATGTACCGTACATAAACCACCAAATACTCATTTCTAATAGGCTCTTTGGGATACGAATAGTTTTAGTTGTAAATAGCGCATAATGATTACTCATTATAAATAAATAAATAGTCCTCTACTATAAATCAAAAACCATAGAAATCAAAAGATTTCCTACTGTTCTTCTTTGACAAGAGACAAATTTATATACCACATTTTTATTCAGTTCAGTACAAGTACTAGTTATATACTCTCTGCTTCCTTAAGTTACTTGTTTCAAATTGAGATAATATATTAATTAAGAAAAATAATTAATAACATAGCTAGTTTACCTTAGTCTCCTATTTAATTTTTATTTATTTTTTTGAATTTTCATAAATAATATTTTCTTAATAAAAATTATCATTTACAAATTACATGACTCTTTTGTGAGTGCATTGGCTCAGTCTTACGTCAAAACGTGCAGTTCTATTTCGTACATGTCTAGTATGATTCTCTGAAAAAATCATGTCTACTCTTGTCACTAGGATTTTTTTAAGCATATATAAAGGGTAGAGGTGTTGAACGCACTTCAAGGCAACTGTCTCTAGTTGGCATAGGCTTTCACTGGGCATGTCGGCGTACAGTATGGGCACATGGCAGAATATGTGGCTAGACCATACGAGCCATCATTACCCGCAAAACAATGTCGATCGCCCTTTATTGTGCTCTCATGTCGGCGATCGGTGGTGTCGTCCACTAAGGGTCTGTTGGCACTAGGTTTTGTACGAGGCGGCACTTTTGTGCGTGTGGTGAGTTATGGATGCTGCTCTTAGGGAAAGCTCCAGGAGCTGCACGCATGGGGAGGAGTTGAATCTGCGTCGAGCGTCGGCGACCGATGTGGGAGGCATCCATGCACTAGCCTCGGTGCGCCTTCATTTTCTCTTCACCTCTCAAAGGTGATCTATCGTGTCAAGCGAGACTTGTTTTAGCCTTGCAACATTCGTATGGGCAGCAACGCATGACATTTATTGTTGGATGTTTGGGCCGGTGCTGGGCATGAATTGACGAAGCATTTGGATGCACAGTGCGTGAGTTGTGTTCGGCACGTGTGGTTAGGTTGGATGCCTGTTCAAGCAGCGACATCCTAATACGCCCTCCATCTATGTCATGGGGTAAGCATAATTTAGGCTTGCTCGAAGTTGGTTTCTTGGGCTGCATACCTAAGTGCTAGAGTGGGGTATTGTAAGTGGCAGAGTGGTCTTGTTGCCACGATCCACTGAGATTCAGCCCTTTGTTGCTCCGGTTCGTTTCTCCCCCTCCAATTCAATCATTTTTTGCCTATCTCCAAAGGAGGTTTATGCATTCGTACTTGAAAAATCCCACTAAGTGTTGTAAGTTCACCTCTCCCTTAAAAATGTCGTGGCATAGCCTCACCTGAGTTCTCCGCTTGTTTCAAGTGTCGCATGCGTTCATTTCAAACAGTTAAGTATGATATCAAGTAGCCAGTCGTGAAAAACTATGGCATTTCAATTAGAGATATTCCGCGACGCGGAGTGAGGCTCAAGAGCCCAGCGATGCGTCGACGCCAATGTCAGTGTGTGGAGGCATGTCGCGACTAGAGGTTTTCGTGACCGCCTAGTGAAATCCTGGAGACATGTCTAATGACCTGTACTCCAACATCCGACGAAATCAGCAGCACACAACACCGACCTGAGCAACGCCACAGCCGATGTATAATGTCGAAGGACCTATAGTGGCCTACTGTTAGACCCCAGACTAAGACATGATGGCTGACAAGTCATGTCAAGGTGCACATTATCCTTAACATGTGCTAAGGCAAGCAATGTCATGATATGGTGGCTATGAGATAGCAGGCAACTGATGATGGACAAGGCGCTAGAGTGATGGCAAGACAGCCTTGGGCACATGAGGCATAACAGGTTCATGGCACCTACGCGGGCATGCGTGCAGGCAGTGACATAGGCATGGCAGAGCACTAGTGTGACATCGGCATTGACATGGCGCAAGCGATGGCATAGCACAGGAATGGGCATTGGCATGGTCAAGACAGTGTCACGGCATAGGCAGTGGCTTGTCCTAGACAGTGATATGGCCGAGACAGCCGTATGGCACGGGCAGTAAAATGACGCAGGCACAAGCAACGACATGACACGGCCCTGGCATGATGCTGTCAAGGCAAGGTGTGGCTTAGAAGCATGACAAGACAACGACGAAATGGTCAAGTGTTGGAAATCTGAAAATTGATTAAGTGTTTAACATTGGCAAAATTGGCTAAAGGGGAAAGGCTACCCATGTGCTTGTCACATAGAAGCACATAGAACAGCTACTAAGTTTGAATTTTGAATGTTGTAAACATGTGTAATTTTCAGAATATATTTGAATACTTAGATCATGTTGCTGAGTCATGTGATAAACAGGCAGCCATGTCCAACGACATGTTTCCAGGTGTCGTTGGTTATAACTATTGTAACTGCCCATGAGCAGCCAATATATGGTATTGCTGAAAATTGTACAAGGCATTGAGTGTTGAATTGCCTTTGTAAATTTTGTGTGACATTGTCCTTTTTTATTCTGAGATATAATAAAAAGGTTGGGAACTTATTTCCTAGAAATCTGTTGAGTGTTTTACATTTCTGCAGCCTTAGTCAATTTCATTTAGACTGTGCAGTGTATGTGTATGGCTGAAGTTGTGTAGTGTGGTGTGACTACCAAGCAGTGGAATTGAGAAAAAGAACACGCCCCTCTCAACTACCATGGTGGTGTCTTTGTCGAGTCAGATGTCTGTGCACCGACACCTTCACCCCCAAGGAACCATGCGTCAACGCCTCAAACCACCATGTTTACCATGACACCGTGCAGCAAGGAACCACCGACACCGTGCACCAAGACACCATGGCACCAAGAAATCGTGGCACCGTGCACCATGGCACCGTGCACCATGGCACCATTTACGTACCCTAGCACCAGGTTACTTCATGCGTTGGAAATATTTTTCTAATGTTTTTATTTTTTAAATATTTTTTCTATTTTTTATTTATTTTTATTTATTTTTAAAATTTTCAAAAATAATATTTTCTTACTGATAATTATCATGTACAAATTACGCAACTCTTTTGTGAGTATATTGGCTCATTCTTATGTCAAAATGTGCATTTCTGATCCATACATGCCTTGTATGATTCTCTGGAAAATCCATGTCTACTCCTGTGACTAGAATTTTTTAAGCACATATAAGGGGTTTCGAGGTTTTGAAGGCACTTCAAGGGGACTGTTGCTAGTTGGCATAGGCGCTTACTGGGAATGTCGGCATGCAGTGTGGGCACATGGCAGCATATATGGCTAGTTCGTGCGAGCCGTGGGTGTCCGCGAAACAACGTCGACCACGCTTCATTGTGCTCTCGTGTCGGCTATCGGTGGTGTTGTCCACGACGGGGCTGTTGGCGCTTGATATCGAACGAGGCGATGCTTTTGTGAGTGCGACAAGTTCTGGATGCTGCTCTAGGGATAAGCTCCAGGTGTTGCATGCAAAGGGCTAAGCTAAATCCGCGTCGAGCGCCCGCGGTCGATGTGGATGGCTCTCGTGCACTTGCCTCGACACGCCTTCATCTCCTCTACTTCCCCAAGGATGGGCTATTATGTCAAGCGGGACTTGTTTTAGCCTTGTAACGTTCGCACGGGCAACAATGCACAACATCTATTGTTGGGCGTTGGGGTCGATGTTGTGCATAGAATTTCTTTTCGTTTAACAAACTAATGGGGGGAAAAGAAATTGCCTGACGCAATAGGCTACGAATAATTTTTTTTCTAGACTTGTTGACTAAATGATTGATATCTCTTTTTTAATCACTAATTTTTAAAGTTGAATTAAATTATATTAATTTAATTTTATAATTGAAATTTAGATATTCAAAAAATATATGAAAAGTATTAGAAATAACAATTTTTCTTATTCCAATTTGATTAAGAAATAAATCTTAAACTTTATTTAAAATTTATATTGTTTGACCCTAAAAATGAAAAAATGCAACTAAAAAGGAATGGGGAAACTACATTTTTAAAGAATTGATCAAAGTTAATACAATTTAATTTTCGAAAAGTGTGATGAGTAAAACAAATAGATATATGTTCAGAGATTTTGATTGATAAAATTACCTTATACATATACTAGTGGAAGTAATAAGCACCACGTAAATTATTTGAGTGTAAAATAACCTCGAACAACACAATTATAACTAGTTCTTTTATTAGTTTCCTTCGAACAGGAAAATACTAAAACTGTACAAGTGTTCAAACTTAAAGCACTACCATTAACAATTGAGTCAAAAAATACAATCAACATATTTATGAAATTCGTCTATATATGTGTAAGATATAATTAACACATTCAATTATGCTTTCAAAATTGTTTTCTATTTTTTCTTTATAACAACAGGACTAGTAAAATGAGTTTAAAAAATAAAAAATTGTATATGACAATATCTGATAGTGATTCACAAAATCTTGAAATTTCTACTGCTATATATTGATAAACAGTGCAAATCTAGTTGGGTCAGTTTGGTCTTGTCATTTAGCTAAGTACGAGAGAAAATAGAGAGCAGATGATGGGACTGTACTGCTTAGTGGTGCTTATCCAAGAAACGTACCGTACATAAACCACCAAATACCATTTCTAATAGGCTCTTTAGGATACAAACTGTTTTACTTGTAAATAGTGCACAATTATTACTCATTATAAAATAAATAAATAAATAGTCCTCTGCTATAATTCAAAAACCAAAGAAATCAGAAAATCTCCTACTGTTCTTCTTGTACAAGAGACAAATTTATATACCACTTTTTTATTTAGTTCAGTACAAGTACTAGTCATATATTCTGTCCGACCAAAATTATTTATCCCGGATTGTGATGACACATTGATTAAGAAAAATAATTAATAACATAGCTAGTTTATCATAGTTTTCCTATTTAATTTTTATTTGTTTTTTTTTAATTTTCAAAAATAATATTTGAAAAATAATATTTTCTTAATGAAAATTATCATTTACAAATTACATGACTCTTTTGTGAGTGTATTTGCTCAGTCTTACGTCAAAATGTGCAGTTCTAATCCGTACATGTCTAGTATGATTCTCCAAAAAATTCATGTCTCCTCTTGTCACTAGGTTTTTTTAAGCATATATAAGGGGAGTAAAAGTGTTGAACGCACTTCATGGTGACTATCACTATTTGGCATAAGCTCTCACTGGGCATGCTAGCGTGCAATGTGGGCACATGGCAGCATGCATGGCTTGTCCATGCGAGCCGTCGTTACTCGCGAAACAACGTCGATCGCCCTTCATTGTACTTTTGGATCGGCTATCGGTGGCGTCGTTCATGAACGGGTCGTTGGCTCTTGATCTCGTACGAGGCAACATTTTTATGCGTGCGGCAAGTTCTGGATGTTGCTCTTAGGCAAGCTCCAGGCGTTGCATACATGGGTACGAGTCGAATTCGCGTCGAGCATCGGTGGCCGATGTGGGCGACATCCATGCACTAGCCTCGGAGCGTCTTCATCTCTTCTTTTTCCCTCAAGGGTAGGCTATCGTGTCAAGCGGGACTTGTTTTAGCCTTGCAACATCCGCATGGGCAGCAGCGCACGACATCTATTATTGGGTATTGGGGTCGGTACTGGGGCGTGTATTGTCGGAGCATTTGTATGCACAGTGCGTGAGTTGTGTTCGGCATGTGCGGTTAGGTTGGATCCCTATTCAAGCAGCGACATCTTAACCCGCCCGCCATCTATGTCATGGGGTAAGCGCAATTTAGGCTTGCTCAAAGTCAGTTTCTTGTGCTGCATACCTAAGTGCCAGAGTGGGGTATTGTAAGTGGCAGAGTGGCCTTGCTGCCACGATCCACTGAAATTCACCCCTTTGTCGCTCCAGTTCGTCCCTCCCCCTCCAAACCAATCATTTTTTCGTCTATCTCCAAATGAGGTTTGTGCATCCATCCTTGAAAAATCCCACTAAGTGTTGTGAGTTTACCTTACCCTCGAGCATGCCGTACCATAGCCTCACCCGAGTTCGCCCCTTGTTTTTCAAGAGTTGCGTGCATTCATTCCTAACAGTTAAGTATGATATCAAGTACCCTTTCATGCAAAACTACAACGTCGCAATTAGAGGTGTCCTGCGACGCGGAGTGCGGCTCAAGAGCCCAGCGATGCGTCGAGGCCAATCTCGGTGCGTGGAGGCATGTCGCGACTAGAGGTTTTTGTGACCGTCAACTGAAATCCTAGAGACATGTCCAATGACCCGCGCTCCAACGTCCGGAGAAATCAGCAACACACAACACCGACATGAGCAACAACACAGTCGATATGTAATGCCGAAGGACCTATCCAGACTAAGACATGATGGCTGACAAGCTATGTCAAAGTGCACACTAGCCTTGACATGTGCTAAGGAAAGCAATGTCATGATGTGGTGGATATGAATAGCAGGCAGCTGATGATGACCAAGGCACCGGAGTGATGGCAAGATAGCCTTGGGCACATGAAGCACGACAGATGCATGGCACATATGCAGGCATGCGTGCAGGCAGTGACATAGGCATGGCAGAGCACTGGCATGGCATCGACATTGAAATGGCACAAGCGATGGCATAGCACAGGAGTGGGCATTGGCAAGGTCAGGACAGTGTCACAGCATAAGCAGTGGCGTTTCCTAGATAGTGACATGGTCGAGACAACAGTATGGCACGGGCAGTGAAATGACGCAAGCACAGGCAACGACATGACACGGGCATGGCATGATGTTGTCAAGGCAAGGCGTGGCTGAGAAGCATGACAAGACAAAGACAAAATGGTCCAGTGCTGGAAAGCTGTAAATTGACTAAGTGTTGAACATTGACAAAATTGGCTAAAGGGAAAAGGCTGCCCATGTGCTTGTCACATAGAACAGTTGCTAAGTTTGAATTTTCAATGCTGTAAACATGTGTGATTTTTAGAATGTATTTGAATACTTAGATCATGTTGCTGAGTCATGTGATAAGCAGGCAGCCATGTCCATGACATACTGACAGGTGTCGTTGGTTATAACTACTGTAACGGCCCATGTGTAGCCTATATATGGCGTTGCTGGAAATTTTACAAGGCAGTGAGTTTTGAATTGCCTTTGTAAAATTCGTGACATTGTACTTTTTTATTATGCGACATAATAAAAGGTCGGGAACTTGTTTCCTATAAATCTGTTGAGTGTTTTATGTTTCTGCAGCCTTTGTCTTTCACTTATACAGTGTAGTATGTATGTGGCTGGAGTTATTAAGTGTGATGTGACTGCCAATTAGTGGTGTTGAGAAAAAAAAAATGCCCCTGTCACACCTACCATGGTGGTGTCTTTTTCAGTCGGGTGTCCGTGCACCAGCACCTTCACCCCAAAGGCAACAAATGCCAACACCTCAAACCACCATGGGAACCATGACACCGTGCAGCAAGGCACCACCGACACCGTGCACCAAGGCACCACGAACACCATGCACAAAGGCACCATGGAACCATGGCACCAAAGAACCATGGCGCCATGGCACCCTGGCACCGTGCACAATGGCACCCTGGCACTAGGTTACTTCATGCGTTTGGAATATTTTTCTAATGTTTTTATTTTTAAAAAATATTTTTTCTATTTTTTATTTATTTTAATTTATTTTTTGAATTTCCATAAATAATATTTTCTTAATGAAAATTATCATTTACAAATTACGTAACTCTTTTGTGAGTGTATTGGCTCAGTCTTATGTCAAAAAGTGCAGTTCTGGTCTGTACATGCCTTGTATGATTCTCTGGTAAATTCATGTCTACTCCTGTGATTGAGATTTTTTTCAGCATATATAAGGAGGTTAGAGTTGTTGAAGACACTTTAAGGCGACTGTTGCTAGTTGGCATAGACATTTACTGGGCATGTCGGCGTGTAGTGTGGGCACATGGTAGCATGCATGGCTAGTCCGTCCGAGTCGCGGGTGCCAGTGAAACAACATCGACCGCGCTTCATTGTGCTTTAGTGTCGACTATCGGTGGTGTCATCCACGACAAGACTGTTGGCGCTTGATTTCGAACGAGTCGATGCTTTTGTACGTGTGGCGGGTTCTGAATGCTGCTCTCGGGGAAAGCTTCAGGCGCTGCACACATGGGTCCAAGTTGAATCCGCTTGAGCGCCCACGGCCGACGTGGGTGACACCCGTGCACTAGCCTCGGCGTGACTCCATCTCCTCTGATCCCCCCAAGGGTGGGCTATCATGTCAAGCGAGACTTGCTTTAGCCTTGCAACGTCTACACGGGCAGTAGCGCACAACATCTATTGTTGGGCATTAGGGTCGATGCTGGTCGAGCATGGAATTTCTTTTCTTTTAACAAACTAATGGGGGGAAAAGAAACCGTCAGATACAAAAGGCTACGAATATTTTTTTTTCTAGAATTGTTGAATAAATGATTGATATCTATTTTTTAATTACTAATTTTCAAAGTTAAATTAAATTATATTAATTTAATTTTTTAAATAAAAATTTAGATATTTAAAAAATATATGAAAAGTATTATAAATTACAATTTTTCTTATTCCAATTTGATTAAGAAATAGAACTTAACATGTTATTTAAAATTTATATTATTTGACCCTAAAAATAAAAAAAATGCAACTAAAAAGGAATGAGGAGACTACATTTTAAAGAATTGATCGAAGTTCATACAATTCAATTTTCGAAAAGTGTGATGAGTTAACTAAATCGATATATGTTCAAATTTTGATTGATAAAATTACCCAATACATATACTAGTGGAAGTAATAAGCACCACATAAATTATTTGAGTGTAAACTGATCTCAAACAACACAATTATAACTAGTTCTTTTATTAGTTTCCTTTGAACACGAAAATACTAAAACCGTACAAGTGTTCAAACTTGAAGCACTACCATTAACGTCTGAATCAAAAAATACAATCAATATATTTATGAAATTCGTCTGTATATGTGTAAGATTTAATTAACACAATCAATTATGATTTCAAAATTGTTTTTAATTTTTTATTTATAACCAGAGAACGAGTAAAATGAGTTTAAAAAAAATTGTACATTACAATATCTGATAGTGATTCACAAAATCTTGAAATTTCTACTGCTATATCTTGATAAACAATGCAAGTCTAGTTGGGTCAGTTTGGTCTTGTCATTTAGATAAGTACGAGAAAGAGAATAGAGAGCAGATGATGGGACTGTATCTTTTTAGTGGTGATTAGCCAAGAAACGTACCGTACATAAACCACCAAATACTCATTTCTAATAGGCTCTTTGGGATAGTGTTTTACTTGTAAATAGTGCATAATTATTACTCATTATAAATAAACAAATAAATAAAAAAAAAGAAAAAAAAAAGTCCTCTACCATAAATCAAAAACTATAGAAATTAGAAGATTTCCTACTGTTCTTCTTTGACAAGAGACAAATTTATATACCACTTTTTTATTTAGTTCAGTACAAGTACTAGTCGTATACTCTCTCCGTCCTAAATTATCTATCCCAAATTGAGATGACACATTGATTAAGAAAAAATAATTAATAACATGGATAGTTTATCATAGTCCTCCTATTTAATTTTTATTTATTTTTTTGAATTTTCATAAATAATATTTGAAAAATAATATTTTCTTAATGAAAGTTATTATTTTCAAACTACGTGACTCTTTTGTGAGTGCATTTGCTCAGTTTTTTGTCAAAACGTGCAGTTCTAGTCCGTACATGTCTAGTATGATTCTCTGAAAAATTCATGTCTACTCCTGTCACTAGGATTTTTTAAAGCATACATAAGAGGAGTAGAGGTGTTGAACGCACTTTAAGACGATTGTCGCTAGTTGGCATAGACGCTCACTGGGCATGTCAGCATCTAGTGTGGACCACATGACAGCATGTATGGCTAGTCCATGCGAGCCGTTGTTACCCACGAAACAACGTCGATCGCTCTTCATTGTGCTCTCGTGTCGACTATGGAGGTGTCATCGACGAAGGAACTGTTGGCGCTTGATCTCGTACGAGGCAGCACTTTCGTACGTGCGGCGAATTCTGGATGTTTCTCTTGGGGAAAGCTCCAGGCGCTGCACGCATGGGGACGAGTCAAATCCTCGTCGAGCGCCAGCGACCGATGTAGGCGACGTCCGTGCACTAGCCTCGGTGTGCTTTCATCTCCTCTTCTTTCTTCAAGGGTGGGATATCGTGTCAAGAGGGACTTGTTTTAGCCTTGCAACGTCCGCATAGGAAGCAGCGCACGACATCTATTTCTTTGTGTTAGGTCCAATGCTGGGCGTGCATTGTAGGAGCATTTAGACGCACAGTGCATGAGTTGTGTTCGGCATGTACGATTAGGTTGGATCCCTGTTCAAGCAGCGACGTCCTAATTCACTCGCCATCTATGTCATGAGGTAAGCGCAATTTAGGCTTGCTCGAAGTCGGTCTCTTGTGCTGCATACCTAAGTGCCAGAGTGGGGTATTGTAAGTGACAGAGTGTCCTTTCTGCCACGATCCACTTAGATTCAGTCCTTTGTCGTTCCAGTTCGTCCCTCTCCCTCCAATCCAATTATTTTTTCGTCTATCTTCAAACGAGGTTTGCGGATCCATCCTTGAAAATACCACTAAGTGTTGTGAGTTCACCTCACCCTTGAGCATGCTGTTGCATAGCCTCACCCGAGTTCGCCGTTTGTTTTTTAAATATCGTGTGCGTTCATTCCGAACAGTTAAGTATGATATCAACTAGACTTTCGTGCAAAAACTACGGCGTTGCAATTAGAGGTGTTCCGCGGCGCGGAGTGCGGCTCAAGATCCCAGTGATGTGTCGAGGCCAACGTCGGTGCGTAGAGGTATGTTGCGACTAGAGGTTTTCGTGGCCATCAAGTTAAACCCGAGAGACATATCAAATGACCCGCACTCCAACGTCCGGCGAAATCGACAGCACACAATGCTAACATGAGCAATGCCACAGCTGATGTATAATGCCGAAGGACCCATAGTGGCTTACTGTTAGACCTCCAGACTAAGACATGATGGCTGACAAGCCATGTCAAGGTGCACATTAGCCTTGACATGTGCTAAGGCAAGCAATGTCATGATGTGGTGTCTATGAGATAACAGACAGCTGATGATAACCAAGGCGCTGGAATGATAGAAAGACAACCTTGGGCACATGAGGCACGACAGGTGCATGGCACCTATGCGGGCATGCATGCATGCAGTGACATAAGCATGGTATAGCACTTGCATGGCATCGGCATTGACATGGTGCAAGCGATGGCATAGCACAGGAATGGACATTAGCATAATCAAGACAGTGTCACAACATAGGCTGTGGCGTGACCTAGACAGTGACATGGCCGAGACAAAAATATGGCATAGGCAGTGAAATGGCACAGGCGCAGGCAACGACATGACACGGGCATGGCATGATGCTGTCAAGGTAAGGCGTGGCTGAGAAGGATGACAAGACAAAGACAAAATGGTCAAGTGTTGGAAAGCTTGAAATTGACTAATTGTTGAACATTGGTAAAATTGGCTAAAGGGGAAAGGTTGCCCATGTGCTTGTCACATAGAGCAGTTGCTAAGTTTGAATTTTGAATGTTGTAAACATGTGTGATTTTCAGAATTTATTTGAATACTTAGATTTGTTGCAGAGTCATATGATAAACAGGCAGCCATGTCCAATGACATGCTGCCAGGTGTCGTTAGTTATAACTATTGTAACTGCCCATGTGCAACCTATATATGTTGTTGCTGGAAATTGTACAAGGCAGTGAGTGTTGAATTACCTTTGTAAAATTCATGTAACATTATCCTTTTTTATTATGAGATATAATAAAATGTTGGAAACTTGTTATCCTTACATTATGCAGTGTGTGTGTGGCTGAAGTTGTGTAGTGTGGTGTGACTGCCAAGCAGCGGTGTTGAGAAAAAAATAACTCCCCTGTGTCACCTACCATGGTGGTGTCTTTGTCGAGTCAGGTGCCCGTGCACCGACACCTTCACCCCAAGGCACCATGTGTCAATGCCTCAAACCACCATAGGCACCATGACACCGTGCAATAAGGCACCACCAACACAGTGCACCAGAGCACCACGGACACCATGTACCGAGGCACCACAGACACCGTGCACCAAGGCACCATGGCACCAAGGAACCATGGAGCCATGGCACCAAGGCTCCGTGCACCATGTCACCAAGGAACCATGGCACCATGTCACCAAGTCACCATGGCACCAAGTCACCATGTTACTTCAAGCGTTGGTAATATTTTCCTAATGTTTTTATTTTTTAAAAAAAAAATTTCTATTTTTTATTTATTTTAATTTATTTTTTGAATTTTCATAAATAATACTTTCTTAATGAAAATTATCATTTACAAATTACATAACTCTTTTGTGAGTGTATTGGCTCAGTCTTATATCAAAGCGTGCAATTTTGGTCCGTATATACCTAGTATGATTCTCTAGCAAATTCATGTTTACTCCTTTGACAATGATTGTTTTAATCATATATAAGGGGGTTTGAGGTATTGAAGGCACTTCAAGGCGACTGTTGCTAGTTGGCATAGGCGCTCACTGGACATGTCGGCGTGCAATGTGGGCACATGGCAGCATGTTTGGTTATTCCGTGGGAGCCGCGAGTGCCCGTGAAACAATGTCGACAGGCTTCATTGTGCTCTCGTGTTGGCTATTGGTTGTGTTGTCCACGACAGGGCTGTTGGCACTTGATTTCAAACGTGGCGATGCTTTTGTTCATGCGGCTAGTTCTGAATGCTGCTCTCGGGGGTAAGCTCCATGCGCTGCATACATGGGGCCGAGCTGAATCCACGTCGAGCGCCCGCGGCCGATGCGGGTGGCGCCCGTACACTAGCCTCGGTGCGCCTTCATCTCCTCTGTTCCCCCAAGGGTGGGCTATCTTGTCAAGCGGGACTTGTTTTAGCCTTGCAACGTCCGCACGGGCAGCAACGCACAACATCTATTGTTGGGCGTTGAGGCCGATGTTGGCCGTGCATGGAATTTCTTTTCTTTTAACAAACTAATGGGGGGAAAAGAAATCTTCTAATGCAATAGGCTACGAATAATTATTTTTTCTACACTTGTTGACTAAATGATTGATATCTATTTTTTAATAACTAATTTTCAAAGTTAAATTAAATTATATTAATTTAATTTTTTAAATTGAAATTTAGATATTTAAAAAATATATGAAAAGTATTATAAATTACAATTTTTCTTATTCCAATGTGATTAAGAAATACATCTTAACATGTTATTTAAAATTTATATTTTTTGACCCCCAAAATAAAAAAATGCAACTAAAAAGGAATGGGGAGACTACATTTTAAAGAATTGATCAAAGTTCATACAATTTAATTTTCGAAAAGTGTGATGAATAAAATAAATAGACATATTTTTAAATTTTGATGGAGAAAATTACCTAATACATATACTAGTGGAAGTAATAAGCACCACATAAATTATTTGAGTGTAAACTGACCTCAAACAATAAGCACCACATAAATTATTTGAGTATAAACTGGCCTCAAACAATACAATTATACCTAGTTCTTTTATTAGTTTCCTTTGAACGGGAAAATACTAAAACGGTACAAGTGTTCAAACTTGAAGCACAACCACTAACAATTGAGTCAAAAAATACAATCAACATATTTATGAAATTCGTCTATATATGAGTAAGATATAATTAACACAATCAATTATGATTTCAAAATTGTTTTCTATTTATTCTTTATAACAGCAGAAATAGTAAAATAAGTTTAAAAAATAAAAATGTGTACATTGCAATATCTGATAGTGATTCACAAAATCTTGAAATTTCTACTGCTACATCTTGATAAACAGAGCAAGTCTAGTTGGGTCAGTTTGGTCATGTCATTTAGCTAAGTATGAGAGAGAGAATAGAGTGTAGATGATGGGACTGTATCTGCTTAGTGGTGCTTAGACAAGAAACGTACCATACATAAACCACCAAATACTCATTTCTAATAGGCTCTTTGGGATACGAACAATTTTACTTGTAAATAGTGCATAATTATTACTCATTATAAATAAAGAAATAAATAAATAAATAAATAAATAAATCAATAAATAAATAGTCCTCTACTATAAATCAAAAACCAAAGAAATCAGAAGATTTCCTACTGTTCTTTGAAAAGAGACAAATTTATATTTCACTTTTTTATTTAGTTCAGTACAAGTACTAGTCATATACTCTCTCCGTCCTGAATTATCTGTTTCAAATTAAGATGATATATTGATTAAGAAAAATAATTAATAATATGACTAGTTTATCATAGTCCCCTATTTAATTTTTATTTATTTTTTGAATTTTCATAAATAATATTTGAAAAATAATATTTTCTTAATGAAAATTATCATTTACAAATTACGTGACTCTTTTGTGAGTGCATTGGCTCAGTCTTACGTCAAAACGTGCAGTTCTAGTCCATACATGTCTAGTATGATTCTCTGGAAAATTCATGTCTACTTCTGTCACTAGGGTTTTTTTAAGCATATATAAGAGGGGTAGAGGTGTTGAACACACTTCAAGGCGATTGTCGATAGTTGGCATAGACACTCACTGGGCATAGCGGCGTACAGTGTGGGCACATGGCAGCATACATAGCTAGTCCATGCGAGTCGTCGTTACCCGCGACTCAACGTCCCGCTACTCAACGTCGATCGCCCTTCATTGTGCTCTTGTGTCGGCTATCGGTGGCGTCGTCCACGAAGCGGTTGTTGGCGATTAATCTTGTACGAGGCGACACTTTTATGCGTGCGGCAAGTTCTGGATGCTTCTCTTGGGGAATGCTCCAGGCGCTACATGCATAGGGACGAGTCAAATTCGTGTCGAGCACCGACGGCCGATGTGGACGACGTCTGTGCACTAGCCTTGGCGCGCCTTCATCTCCTCTTATCCCCTCAAGGGTGGGATAACATGTCAAGCGGAACTTGCTTTGGTCTTGCAACGTCTGCAAGAGCAGCAACATACGACATCTATTGCTAGGCGTTGGGGCTGGTGCTGGGCGTGCATTGTCGGAGCATTTGGACGCACAGTGCGCGAGTTGTGTTTGGCATGTGCGGTAAGGTTGGATCCCTGTCCAAGCAGCGACGTTCTAACCCGCCCGCTATCTATGTCATGGGGTAAGCCCAATTTAGACTTGCTCGAAGTCAGTTTCTTGTACTGCATACCTAAGTGCCATAATGGGGTATTGTAAGTGGCAGAGTGGTCTTGCAGCCATGATCTACTGGGATTCAGCCCTTTGTCGCTCTGGTTCGTCCCTCCCCCTCCAATCCAATCATTTTTCGTCTATCTCCAAAAGAGGTTTGTGCATCCATCCTTGAAAAATTCCACTAAGTGTTGTGAGTTCACCTCACCCTCGAGCATGTCGTGGCATAGCCTCACCCGAGTTCGCCGCTTGTTTTTCAACTGTCGCATGCGTTCATTCTGAACAGTTAAGTATGATATCAACTAGACTTTCATGCAAAACTACGGCGTTGCAATTAGAGGTGTTCCGCGGCGCGGAGTGCGGCTCAAGATCCCAGCGATGCATCGAGGCCAAAGTCGGTGCGTGGAGGCATGTCGAGACTATAGGTTTGCGTGATCATCAAGTGAAACCCTAGAGACATGTCCAATGACCCTCGCTCCAACGTCCGACAAAATCGACAGTACACAACGCCGACATGAGCAACGCCACAGCCAATGTATAATGCCGAAGGACCTATAGTGACCTACTGTTAGACCCCCAGACTAAGACATGATGGCTGACAAGCCATGTCAAGGTACACATTAGCCTTAATATGTGCTAAGGCAAGCAATATCATCATGTGGTGGCTATGAGATAACAGGAAGCTGATGATAGCCAAGGAGTTGGAGTGATGGCAAGACGGCCTTGGGCACGTTAGGCATGGTAGATGCATGGCACTTATGCGGGCATGCATTCAGGCAATGACATAGGCATGGCAGAGCACCGGCATGGCATCGGCATTGACATGGCGCAAGCGATGGCATAACACAGGAATGGACATTAGCATGATCAAGACAGTTTCACAGTATAGACAGTGACGTGACCTAGACAGTGACATGGACGAGATAACAATATGGCATGGGCAGTAAAATGGCACAGGCGCAGGCAACGACATGACACGGGCATGGCATGATGTTGTCAAGGTAAGGCGTGGCTGAGAAGGATGACAAGACAAAGACAAAATGGTCAAGTGTTGGAAAGCTGAAAATTGACTAAGTGTTGAACATTGGCAAAATTGGCTAAAAGGGAAAGGCTGCCCAGGTGCTTGTCACATAGAGCAGTTGCTAAGTTTGAATTTTGAATGTTGTAAACATGTGTGATTTTCAGAATGTATTTGAATACTTAGATCATGTTGCTGAGTTATGTAATAAGCAGGCAGCCATGTCCAATGACATGCTGCCAGTTGTCGTTGGTTCTAACTGTTATAACTGCCCATGTGTAGCCTATATATGGTGTTGCTGGAAATTGTACAAGACAGTGAGTGTTGTATTGCCTTTGTAAAATTCGTGTGATATTTTTCTTTTTTATTCTAAGATATAATAAAAGGTTGGGAACTTATTTCCTGTAAATCTGTTGAGTGTTTTACGTTTCTGCAGCCTTAGTCTCTTTCACTTAGACTGTGCAGTGTGTGTGTGGCTGAAGTTTTGTAGTATGGTGTGACTGCCAACCAGTGGTGTTGAGAAAAAGAAAAAGGCCCTGTCTCACCTACCATGATGGTGTCTTTGTCGAGTCTGGTGTCCGTGCACTGGCACCGGCACCCCCAAGGCACCATGCCTCAATGCTTCAAACCACCATGAGCACCATGACACTGTGCACCAAGGCACCACCGACACCGTGCACCAAGGCACCATGGTCGGTTTTTAAAATTAATTTTTAATTATATTTTTAAATAAAACCGACCACAAGTGGTCGGTTTTTAATTAAAAGAAAAAATAAATTTTTTTAAAAAATTCGACCACTTGTGTTCGGTTTTATTTAAAAAATATAATGAAATAATATTTTTAAAAAGCGACCAATTGTGGTCGATTTATTTTAAAATTAAACTTAAAATATTTTATAAATGCGACCACAAGTGGTCGGTTTTAGAATTTTAAAAAAGAAAATAATTTTAAAAAACTGACCACTTGTTGTTGATTTTATTAAAAATATATAATGAAAAAAGTGTTTTTAAAAAGGAACCACTTGTGGTCGGTTTTATTTAAAAATTAAATTTTAAATATTTTATAAAAGCAACCACAAGTAGTCGATTTTGTAATTAAAAAATAAAAAAGAAATTTTTTTAGCAAACCGACCACTTGTAGTCACTTTTATATTAAAAAAATAAAATATATTAAAAAATAGATCCCTTGTGGTATGTTTTTATTAAAAAATAATTCGATGTAAATCAAATATATAATTTTTTAAATTACACTGATGACACGTAGTCAATTACCAATATAATAATAATAATAATCAATTAATCTTTGATTTTGTTAAAAAATTATACTAAGAAATATATAAAATAGATAAATAAATTACGTTAAACATAATCTTTATCTTTTGCTTATGTTTCAATATATAAAATAAATATTTTTCTTTGTATATACGTTAAATGACGTTAAACATAATCCTTATATAATGAATATGTCTATATCATATAGTTGAGGTAATGATATTATGCTACTATTGCAGTTATAATAATGTAACATACATATATAACCGATAATTCATCAAAATATAATGAATGTGTTCCATTATGAGATAATATACTTGGGATGTGATATATATAGTACATATTCACGAGTTTATATATATATATATATATGAAGTAGTGATCGGTCGATGAATGATGTAGTCAAAAAGTAGAAAATCTATCCAGACATATTGAATACCTTGATTTGAAATGATAGAAGTAATAATATATTGTATGTTGAAGTTATATTAATGAAAGCTAATCAAATTAATCGATAACTCATCAAAGTATATATATGAAATAAGTCGCATTATATTATTGGATAATATACTCGTGTACGTATGTGATGTATATATAGTATGTATTTAGAACTTGATCTAGACGATAGTGTGTATATGTATAAGTATATACATATTGTGTATGTGTGTATATATATATATGTTGACACCTAATTTTTGCCCTCCACGACTAAATTTAATTCTGAGGTTCTTTGATTTTTAATAAAATTAAAATATTTATTTCGTCTGAATAAAAATTTATTAAATATATTTTTACGTAATTTTTTCATTTTAAGTAGTGATTATAATTTATCGTATTCAATTATACGAGATTTTATAATTTTGTTATTTAAATATTTATTTTATAAAATATTGGATTTTAATCAAGGCTTAGAGATTCAAATGATTAAAGTTTTGATTTAAATATAATTTACTCTCAAAAAATAATTTATTCGGATAAATATGTGTTTGATTTTATAAAATCAAGAAGCCCAGGATTAAAGGAAGCATTAATTCGCATCGAATTTCAATTTAATTTAGCCAATCTATTAGATTTGGCCATAATTGAAATCAAATTGGCTATAATTGCAATGCAATCCGTCAATTGATTTCTAATTTGGTCAAAATTAAATAAATATGACAAAATTTTAAATCACAATTGGGGTTATATTTTAAATAACCCCAAAATTCTCAAAAAAACTCTCATAACTTCTACCTAATTCCACAAAAAAATAATTTCAAATTGTACTACATTGTACTATTTTCCCCCAACTTTGTCTTTTCCCTATTTTGAAATTCAAAAGTTATACTACATTGTACAATTTCCCCCACATTATCTTCCACCTCACCTTATCTTCAATTTTAAAATTTTAAAAACACCCTTAATTGCTTTTTCTCCTACATTGGTGGATGACAAGAAATAAATCTTCATCCTTTCCTATAAATACTTTTCTCCCACATTGGTGGAAGAGAGAAAAAAAGAAGAAAAAAAAAAGGCTAGAAAGGTGAAAAAATCTTTTTTGAGCAAAAATAATTATTTTTATTTAGTAAATATTTTTGTTTCATAGAGTTGGTCGGCTAATAAAAACTTTCAAGTTGCCGGCGACGTCTTTTTTTGTGGTGGTTGATTCCGACGAAGCTCGTAGTCTCATTTTGCTGCCCCTAAAAAGGTAAACACATCTTTTTTTTTTAGTTTTTATTATTGTCTTCTTCTTCATCTTTTTTCTTCTTCACAGTTAGTAGATATAATTTTGTTTGCTGGGATTGTATGATGTAGATGGCCTTAAAGGCCCTAGGACGTTGTGGTATCGATATTCTAATTATTTTCATGTTTATGATATAAAAATGAGCTAACAATAGTTGTATGTGTCTTTTTTTTTTTTACTTTATTCTTTGATTATTTTGGATAAAGTTTCAATCTTTGCTTAAAATATATATTTATGCTTTGTTTAAACTCATTATTGTTGGATATATTTATTTTTAGCATGTAAAGTTATTTTCTTTATGTTGAAAAGAATAGTTAATGTTGAATGTTTCGCCTTTTCACCTTATTCTTTGATTATTTTGGATAAAGTTTAGATTTTTGCTTGAAAAACATAATCATGTCTTGTTTAAATTCATTATTGTTGAATATGTTTATTTTTAACATGTAAAGTTATTTTCTTTATGTTGAAAAGAATAGTTAATATTGATTGTTTTGCCTTTTGACCTTATTCTTTGAAAGTTTAGATCTTTACTTGAAAAGTCATACCCATGTCTTGTTTAAACTCATTGTCGTAGATATGTTTGTTTTTAGCATGTAAAGTTATTTTCTTTATGTTGAAAAGAATGGTTAATATTGATTGTTTTGCCTTTTGACTTTATTCTTTGATTGTCATGTATAAAGTTTTGATCTTTGCTCAAAAGACAAACTCATGTCTTGTTTAAATTTATTGTTGGCGGATATATTTGTTTTAGCTGTAAAGTTATTTCTTTTATGTTGAAAAAATAGTTACTATTGTTTGTTTCGCCTTTATAAAAATAGTAATTGATTAAATCAAGAATTTTTCATTTACTTGTTAATTATTTTAAGGGATCTCCAAAATCTTCATATAAGAGATGAAGTGTTAGCTTTATTTTTCATCCACGATGTTTATTCCTCTTTTTCGCATGTTTTCAAATTTATCAAAATGATGAGAAAGTTCGAATTTTTGTGGCTAAATAGAATTATTTAGATATTTTCGAGTCATGCATAGTATGATTGTGAAACAATATTTCACTTTTAGAAATGCTAAACTTTATTCTAATTTCTTGCGCCCTTTGGATTGTTATATGTGTTCTTTGTGAGTTTAAAGACTTGATTCGTGTCTCTCATTGATTCATAATATCAAAGGAGAATCAATGATGTCTTAGAAATATAAACCATAAGTCATTACACATTTTTTTCATAAAATTTTGGTTGTAATTGATGTATGAATTTTCTTTAATGTCGCCTTAATTGACATTTAAAGATTCTCTTGCTTGAAAAGTTAACCTTTATTTTTTTGGTTATATGGATTAGTATCTATGTTTGTTCAATTTTAGAAGTCATGAGTATTTTCCTTGTTGCCTCATCCCTTTATTTTCGCAAGCTTACGTTGTTTGTTTCTGATACAGATTTAATAATAATTGATCTCTTTTAATATTGAAGGGGTTACAGCTGTATATATAGAGAACTGAGGAATAACTAATTACAGAATAACCCAGATGTATTTAATAATTATATATGTAGTCTATTATCCCCCCGCAAGCTGATCAGCGGTAACGAGGGGCAGCTTGGAGCAGAGAGACTGAAAAGGCTGTAACGGAAGAGGCTTGGTGAGAATATCAGCAAGCTGGTCAGTAGATGGGACATAGTGCGTGGCCATCGCTCCTGCAAGTACCTCATCGCGAACAAAGTGACAGTCAGACCCAACATGCTTCATACGATCATGAAGGACTGGATTTTTGGTAACACAAATAGTGGACTGATTGTCACAATAAATCTGTGGTTTCGTGGGGGGAATGCCAAGTGCATCCGTAAGGTATCGTAACCACATGGCTTCAGCAACACCCGCAGCCATGGCACGATATTCTGCTTCTGTGGAGGAACGGGACACTCGCGTTTGCTTCTTGGTGCACCAGGAAATCAGATTCGGTCCCATCATAACAATATATCCAGTAGTGGACTTTCGATCATCTTTGTCGTTAGCCCAATCCGAATCAGAAAAAACAGATATATCAAACGAGCCCTTTTGAAATAAAATTCCACAGTGAAGAGTACCTTGAAGATAGCGCAGAATGCGTTTCAAGGCCTGAAAGTGTTGTTCTGTGGGAGCATGCATTGATTGGGAGACTCGATTGACTGCATATTGGATGTCCAGACGAGTAACAGCAAGATAATGAAGTCCACCGACGAGGCTCCGATATAGTGTAGGATCGGCAAAGGGAGTATTCGGCCCTGGGGATTGGCGGACTGCCATGGGAGTGACCGCGGGTTTGCAGTCTGTCATTCCAGCCCGATTTAGAAGTTCAAGGGTATATTTTGTCTGATGCATCAATATGGTTCCCGATTTGCGGATGAGTTCGAGGCCAAGAAAGAACTCCAGAGGACCGAGGTCCTTAAGTTTGAAGTCACGATGCATAGCTTCAGTAATTTCAGTGATGAGTGACGACGAGCTGCCTGTAATAACAATATCATCCACATAGATAAGAATGATGACTGTCCCTCGAGAACAGTGAAGGGTGAAGAGGCTGTTGTCATGATGGTAGGTGCGAAAACCAAGACCCTGCAGAAAAGTAGAGAGACGTGTGTACCAGGCACGAGGGGCCTGTTTCAGGCCATACAGTGATTTGCGAAGCTTGCAAACATAGTGAGGACGGTTGGGATTAACATATCCCGGTGGCTGAACCATATAGATTTCTTCCTCAAGATGACCATGAAGAAAGGCATTGCTGACGTCTAGCTGATGAAGCGGCCAATCATAGTGAAGAGCAAGAGACAAGACCAGACGAATAGTCTGTTGCTTAACAACAGGGCTGAAGGTCTCCTTATAATCCACACCATACTCCTGATGATACCCTTTTGCAACCAGACGTGCTTTATAGCGAGAAAGAGATCCATCTGAATTTCGTTTGATGCGAAACACCCATTTGCACCCAATAGACTTTCGGTTACTAGGCAGAGGTACCAAATCCCATGTACGTTGTTCATTCAGAGCCTGAAATTCCTCATCCATAGCTTGGCACCAGAAACTATTTTTGGAGGCTTGGTTGTAGGTAGTAGGCTCAGTTGTGGGATGTGCATCAAAGGGTATTTGAGTGTGGTAGGCTTTGGGTTTGAAGGTACCGGCCTTGGCTCGGGTTGTCATAGGATGAGTGTTGAGTGGAGGGTGATTAGGAAGGGGTGGTGGAGTTGTATGATGTGTGGGCGGGGGTTGGGTGGGGCTGCCGTGGGAGCTGGGATGTGCAGCGGTGGATGGGGTGGCTGTATGTGTGTTAGGAGTATGATGTAGGGAAGTGGTGGGTTGTGTGGCAGTCGGCTGGGTGTTCGGGTGGGAGGTTTGGGGTTTCGGGTGGGTAGTGGTGTAGTGGGGTACCGGGTTAGGTGCCGAGTGAGCCGGAGCATGAGCGTGAGAAAAGGACGGAAATAATGGCACAACGCCAAGTGGATTAGGGGAGTATGGAGTAGAGGAAAGACTTGTGTAAGGAAATTGTTCCTCCACAAAACGAACATGACGGGAAACATATGTTTTCTGAGATACAGGATCGAAACATTTGTAACCTTTGATAGTGGGATGATAGCCTAGAAAGACACAAGGGGTGGACCGAGGTTGAAGTTTATGTTGAGTGTGCGGACGCAACCAGGGATAAACTAGACACCCAAACGGGCGGAGATGGATATAGTCGGGTGGATGATTGTAGAGACGGGCATATGGAGTGGAGTTGGAGAGAGTGTGAGTGGGCATGCGATTTATGAGGTAGTTGGCAGTAGCAAGGGCATCAACCCAAAAGGAAACAGGTAAGGTGGAATCATGGAGGAGCGCAACAACTGTTTCTATTAGGTGACGGTGTTTGCGCTCAGCAACGCCATTTTGTTCAGGGGTATATGGACATGAAGTGTGATGAAGAGCCCCTAGATTTTGAAGAAAAACACCAAATGCATTGTTGACAAATTCTTTGCCATTGTCACTTCGAAAAATTTTGATTTTGGCATTAAATTGATTTTGAACCATTCGGTCAAAGTTTACAAAAATAGTATAAGCTTCGGATTTAAATTTCAGAGGATAAAGCCAAGTGAATTTACTGTAATCATCAACAAAACAGATATAATAACGAAAACCTTGAACAGAAGGAACTGAGGTTGGACCCCAAACATCAGAATGAATTAATTGAAATGGCGCAGTGGCCTTGTGTTCAGACAGTGAAAAAGGTAAACGACAAGATTTAGACACTGAACAGGACTCGCAATGTAATTTTTCTGAAAAATTAAAACCTAAGGAAGATAAAATGGATTTGGTGATGGCGGATGATGGGTGCCCAAGCCGGCGATGCCAGGTTGACGAGAGAATGGCTTGACTCACAACAGACGGAGACCTGGATGGAAGAGTGTATAGCCCATGCTCACAGCGGCCCGTGTACCGCACCCGGTTCGTGGTATTGTCCACTATCTGGAAATTGGTGTCATTAAAAATGAGGGTGCAGTTATTTTCTTTAGTAAAGCGATAAACAGATAAAAGATTGGATGTGAGGGAAGGGACGTGGTGAAGGGTTGAGAGATGAAATTTACCATTTGGGGTATAGACATACCCAGAGCCGGTGTTTGTGATGGGAAGGGATTGACCATTGCCTACTGTAATAGTTTCTGAGCCATGATACGGATGAGGAGCTTGAAGTTGTGAATAATCCGACGTCACATGGGTGTTAGCACCTGTGTCTAGATACCAATCGCCAGATTGAGCGTTTGTGGACGCATGCATCGCCCTTGATCCTCCGGACTGGCTATTTACATTCTGCGAGTCATCATAACGATACCAGCAATTAGCCGCAGAATGGCCCCGTTTAGCACAAATTTGGCACGTCGGAAGATCTCGTGTGGGCATCCGCTGGTTTCCTCGTCCCTGTCCGCGGCCTGACTGGAAGCCGTCCCTCGGTGGAGGCCCGCCTCTGCCTTGCTGCCCGGTGTTTCGACGGTCACCGCCGCCGCTGCCTCGCCCTTGGTTACGGCGATCGTCACCGCGACCCCTGGCCGAGCCTCCGCTGCCAGCCGAGTAAAGAGCCGTGACGCCAGGGGTGGAACTGGCTTCTCCGAGCAGTAATTTGTGTTCCATGTCTAGATTCAATTCTTCTGCATTAAGCCATCCAGACAGTTGATTCAGAGTGATTTCGACAGGCGAGAGGCGAATATGCTGTTTGAGAGAGGAATAGCCAGCCGGAAGACCACGTATCACGGCATTCACCACGTCTCGTTCAGGAATAATCTCGTTCACAGCATCTAGGTCAGACAGAATAGAGGCCACATCATCAAGGTATTGAGTCATCGTCTTCGTTCCCTTCCGAAGAGTATGCAATTTGTCACGCAACTGAAAAATATGAGCCGTGGACACAGAGTTGTACCTTGTGGCTAGTGCGTCCCAAAGTGAAGCCGATGTGAGAAAACCCCGGGCGTGTTTGTGCACAGAGGGGCTAATAACTGCGAGAAGACAGGCTCGGATCTGAGTGTCTACGATCATCCACGGAAGGTAGTCGGGATTTGGGAGCTTGACGCCGTCCTTCTCGGCTGTCTCGGGCTGCGGCTTCTCCGCACCGTCAATCCATCCGAGCAGCAAGTTGGCTGCGAGGGCGGTGCGGACGTTAAGTGCCCAGGCCGGGTAGTTGTTGTCAGATAATTTTTCGGGGATGAGATTGTGGAGATTCCTGAGCAGTAATTTTACTCCAGACGGTAATTTTGACAGAGGATCAATAACCTTGTCCATGGCGCCGACCTACGGCGGAGGAGGGAGGCCGTGCGGCGTGGTGTAGACAGTGGCGGCGGCGCACACACGTCGGAAAAGAGGAGAGATTAGGGTTTGGGCGGAAGAAGAAACCCTAGCTTTGATACCATGATACAGATTTAATAATAATTGATCTCTTTTAATATTGAAGGGGTTACAGCTGTATATATAGAGAACTGAGGAATAACTAATTACAGAATAACCCAGATGTATTTAATAATTATATATGTAGTCTATTAGTTTCTTGCATTAATTCATTGAATATGACCTTCTTCCTTTTACCTTTATTCATTCTTGTATGAACATAAATCATGAGGCATGTAAGTTGGTGTCTTTGCTTTGTATTTTATTTGTTGACTCTCATTCTTGTGCAAGTGTGCTTATCATTGTCATTCAAAATTGGTTTTTGATATTTTCTTTTGCTTTGAAATATGTCACTTTATGCCTTGAACGTATATTAATTTCTTTATCTTTTCTTTGCATGCAAAAAAAAAATGTCTCGAGTCCAAATGGATTCCTCTCCTCTTGCATTTCGTAATGGGCCAATGAGGTCTACCCCTTCGAGTCAAGTTCGAAGTTTAAACCCGAGGTCCACTACATGGCGTGCGGGTGCTAGAAGATAGACGAAGAAGGGAAATGGGTCAAAACCCATTGATGAGGTCATTAAGAGTCTTGAAAAGTCTCAATTTTTATTATTGTCTTTTTTTTATTTATTCATTTAGTCATTTATTTATTCATTCATTCGGCCTCGAAGCCAAAGTTGTATTTAATATAGGTGGAGCAAGACCCGAGCCAAAGGCTCAAAAATAGTTTAGGACCGGTGAAATGGGTCGGAATCCCAACTTGACTAGGACAGGTCTTGTTGATTTTGGTTCAATGGCCTAAATCCTTTACTTTCTCCTCTCTTCCCCTTTTACGTGTTTATTTGCTTATTAGTTTTGTTTAGACTTAGTTAAAATCCCTACTAAGTCGCATAAATCTATTTTACACAAGTCTTTTTTTTTAAATCAAATCACTATTTCAACAAATTAATCTTTTTAGAATTTAATCAAAAGATGTTTTCAAACAGTCTGGATAACCACAAGTTAGCGGACGTTTTAGGTGTCTAACACCTTCCTAAAACGTTAATAGGAACCGCTTATCTAGAATCTCTAACTTAAAATGATTTTTCTGTTTTGAATCGTTTGAGGTAACTCTCTAAAGGTTTCTTAATTCCTTTTCAAAATTAAGTGGCGACTCTTTTCAAAAAGTCAAAATTTCTCCGCAAAATAGAAATGGCGACTCTGCTGGGGAATCTTTAACTAGGTTCTAACCAAATGTTTGATTTCGTCTTTTGATTAACTGTTTATGTGTTTATATGTTTCGATTCTGTAAAGTTTAACTATCGCATCTCATGGCATATTTCTGCACTATTAAACTTTTTTGGGGTTACGTGGATGTCCCGGCCCCTATTGTTCAATTCCAATAATGCAGGAAATACGAACGGTTTATTAGCACGTGAGTCGTCTGATGTTGTTTGTATTTTCAAACTCAAGTTGTCCGCTTGAGAACCAGTGTTCAAACCCACTCTTGACACCGAGGATAGAACAAAACCAAAACCCTATTTTAGGTATGAGCCTAGGACGACCCAATACCCGAGCGGGGTACTGGGCCCATTAGAAAACCTGTCCAGCGTCTATTGACCCTGAGTCAATTACAGACGAATCATATTTATGTGTTGAGGAAAATATATGCCTGTCTAATTCAATCCATTATCTTTTGGGGGTCAGGAGAAGACTTGCTTTACTCACTTTTGTATAAGGATGCCTCAATCACCGATTAACGAAAGAATTGAAACAATTCAAGAAAGACATTGATCGATTTGGTTAGTTGCATGGCATCTAAGGCACAGTTTGAACGTCAATGACTGTCACCAATATAAGAAATGGATGAATCTAAGAAGACGAAGGCTGATAGAAGAAGCACTAAGGAATTAGTATTTTTTATCCCCTGTGTGGGAACGTATCTTCTTTCATGTTATTTCCCTTTTCCTAAAGATTGTATCCCTCTTTCGTTATATTTTGTAGGCATTTATGCCCTTTTAGCGTCTATAAAAGTTGGGGATAATGGATTGACCTTAAGCAAGCATATATTTTTTCTTCAAAAATCGTTAGGCCCAAACCCTTGGCTCAAAAGGGTCACCTAATTAGGATGCATGTTTATTACAATTGCTTGTGTAATATAACTATTTATGTGCTTATACGTGTTATGTTGATTCGAATCAAAGGCGAACTAATCCAATCCCATTTTTCATAGAACATCTCTAGGCAGAAATATACCCCACTATACAAAAGTCCGACTAAAAGTACTCCAAGTTTCCCAAGTTTCTCAGAAAAGTTCGTAGTCATTCTTAAAACTTCCAAAATGATCTCTACCATTTTAGGAAAGTTGACTTTAGAATCAAAAAAAGCTATTATAGTTTTGAACTACGTAGGTCCTGATTTCTCTTCTGTGAGATACGTAGACAGTCTTTCGACCCGGCCCATATCTCCAAAAGCTCCGTTGTCCTCCACTTTCTTGAAGGAAGAAGAAGAGTTGAACCTTCCCGAAAAATTCCACCTATCCATATCATTGAGAAAAATCTTGTTCATTGAAATCCTCGAGTCATCATTATTTCATGGATCAATTCGCATGAGATGAGAAACAACTCTATGTGTTTACTTCCTACCTTATCATCTTGCTTTACTTATTACTAACAGAATCTAACACGTCAGCGTTTGAGTTATTTTTACTTTGCAGGTAATAGAAACTACTCTGTGTTGGCACAAAATGACCCTACTTCACCAGATCAAAATGAATAAGAGATCTGCTTCTTGACTATAGCTTTGTTATAGGAAAACAAAAATGACTAGTAGTAAAACTGGACTCTACCAATCATTTTTAAACCCGTAAGCGATAGTCTCGAGGATGGAATAAGGGAAAATGTGAGGGAAGAATTTTCCAAGACAATCGAAATCATGGAAGATTAATTGAAGGAAACATTATTGACTTGGACCTCCACTCCACTCGTGACTCATCGCCCATAGTATAACAATAACTTAAAACCTGCCATTGTCATATCATGTCAAGAAGCAAAATAATGGTATCCCTAGAACATTCAACAGAAGATTCAAAGAGTTCAAGAATCAAAGAAGCCTAATCTAGAGGAAACCGAGGTGGTTAACTAGGAAGGCGATGACTCCATTGGACATTTGATCCTTTTCTCTATCAAGACAAACGCAATGCAAACGTCATGTCATCCATAGAAGTACTTATTTATATCCTAGTAAGATGGGTAATAGTATTTTTAGGGCCATTATGAGTTTATCTACGAACTACTTGACCTGAATTCCCAAAAAGGGATACGTAGGCGGCCTATGTCGGCTTCGGTCAACCCCTTAGGAAAACTTATCATTTCCTTTTATGTACGAACTACGTTTGACCTGAATTCCCAAAAAGGGATACATAAGCGGCCTATGTCGGCTTTGATCAACCCCTTAGGATACTTTATCCTTTCCTATTATGTATGAACTACGTGATGACTTGAATTCCCAACAAAAGGGATACGTAGGCGGCCTATGTCGGCTTCGTTCAACCCATTAGATTTTTTTTATATATCCTTAGCGTAGTCTTGAACTACGTTTAACATGATTCCTACTTCAACGGGATACGTAGGCTCCCCAACGGCTCGGTCATATAGCCCCAGGAAATGGAAACTGGGCAGAATTTTTGAGAAGAAATCTCAAAAATTCACAAGGGAAGATCGACATCCAACAAGGAGAACGAAGACCAACAAAGACTTTGGATCTTCTCGAGATGATATCATCCTAGACTACTTTAAACTGGGGGAGAAATTTTAAAGAGGTTCTCAAAATTTCCACTAATATATTGAAATATATTTCAAATTCCCCAGCACTAGAGGTCGAAGTTGAGATTTGAGAATCACCACCTGTGATAAAGTCTAGGAAGACTGAATCTCCGTCTTTGATAAAACTTCTGGTAGAGAGCCTCGACAATGCTGAATCCCTAGCAATCGTCCATCAAACATCGTACATTGTTAGAATCAAGAGAAATATGGTCGTTGATCTAGCACATGACATGACTGGCAGAGATTTTCTAAAGTTTTGTAGGAGTTTTTGAAACTATTTTCTAAAAAATTAAGACTACGTTAAAAAATCTATATAAATCTTTTACTTAATGATTGCCTAGACATCAATTAGGACGGGGAGTCAAGGGTGGAAGTCCCAACATGATGGAGTACCCAAAAGATGGCGTTGAGCAAATGAAGAATTGAAGAAACTCAACATGGAGTAGTTTCACTCAAACTAATCATTTTTCTGTGGATGCGGGGACCGATACACAAAAAAGAGAGTCACTTTCAAAAATCCCGAGCAAATTAGGAGCCACACCATAGCACTAATGCTCAAGAACAGTATTTTTAGGTAGCCCTAAAAATGAGTTTAATACCCATTTATTGAGGACCTTTTGAATTGTCCATCTCATTTCTTGAGATCATGGAGGACAAACAAAAATATCTTGTCTTCTTTACAAATATTGTATTTAGAATTTTTCTAAAAAATATAGTCGCTAGCAAAAGCGACTTATGTCTACTAATCATCTACCTTGAGTACAGGTACATGTAGAAAGCAAGACGCAGACAAACAAACTCAAGTGAAACTGTTTTCAAATTGCCAAGAGGGCCATTCATATCATTGCCAAGAGGGTTATTTCATAGCATTGCCGAGAGGGCCATTTCATATCATCGCCGAGAGGTCTATTTCATATCATTTCCGAGAGGTCCATTCAGATCATTGCCAAGAGGTCCATTCATATCATTGCCAAGAGGTCCATTTCATAGCATTTCCAAGAAGGCCATTTATATCATCGCCGAGAGGGCCATTGCATATTATTGTCGAGAAGGCCATTCACATCATTGCCAAGAAGGCCATTCATATCATTGCCAAGAAGTCCATTTCATAGCATTTCCAAGAGAGCCATTCATATCATCGCCAAGAGGGCCATTGCATATTATTACCAAGAGAGCCATTCAATATCTGTTGACACGCAAGACATAAACGCTGGCATCGAGGATATCATCAGTATTTTATATCTATTGACACGCAAGACATAAACGCTGGCATCGAGGATATCATCACCATTCAATATATGTTGACATGCAAGACATAAACGCTGGCATCGAGGATATCATCAGCATTCATTATTTGTTGACACGCAAGACATAAACGCTGGCGTTGAGGATATCATCAGCATTTTATATCTGTTGACACGCAAGACATAAACACTGGCGTCAAGGATATCATCAGCATTTCATATCCATTGACACGCAAGACATAAATGTTGGCGTCGAGAATATCATCAGCATTTAATATCTATTGACATGCTAGACACAAACGTTGGCGTCGAGGATATCCCATCATTTTATGAATCAGCATCTGAATGCATCAAGAGCATACGATTTGAAGGGACGCCTTTAAGTCGGTGTCTAAAGACGGATGATGTATGCGATTTCCTAAAAATTGACAATTTGAGGGTCATCTATAAGTCATATTATTTGAAATAGGATAGTGTGCAAGATCACTTATGAGTTGATAGCCAGTAGGTCATCCGTAAGTCACAACAACATCCTAACTAGATAGTGTGCAAGATCGCCCAAAAATTAATAGTTTGGAGGTTATCCATAAGTCGCAACTAAATCCTTACCGGAGAATATGCGAGATTATCAAATTGATACGTCCAAGGGTTCTATATAAGCCGCGTCATATCCAATATAAATTATGTGCAGGATTACCCAAGGACTAGCAATTTGAGTAATATCTATAAGTCATATTGTATCCAAGGTCGGATGATGTGCAGGAACACCTAAAAGCTAGCGATTGGAGGGATATCTGTAAGCTATCTCTTATCCAAGGTCGGATAATGTGCAGGATTACCTAAAAGCTAACAATTCAAAGGATATTTGTAAGTCGCCTCGTATCCAACATCAAATAATGTGCAAGATTATCCAAAGATTGACAATTTAAGGAAAATCTATAAGTCGTATCGGTACAAAAGATGCGCAAGACTTACCTGAGATCATATGCAAAAAATTATTATCAATAACCGGAAATGTTATCATGCCACATACGACAAGCACTATAGGTGACTCAAAAGGGTTGCCGCATCAGCGCAAGATTAAGCGGTTGCAAGGACCGTTCTGCATAAAGTATCGTCGATGTCCAAGAGAGACACCCACTTTGAAGACATATTCAACCGATAAATAAGATAATTATGCAATGACCAAGAGAGTTGTTGTGTCTATTATTGCAAGTTATTTCCTTCCAAACAGGTAAATGAAAGGGATGACTTTGCTTTTCAGGCAATAACTCACGTGGAGATATGGTAAAGACTATATACCTCTTTCGTGAATTATGTTTAGCACTAACACTTTTTGTTTGAAACATTGTTAAGAGCATCTGAGAGGGTGAAAATCTCAAATCAAAACCACAGGTGCGGACAACTCCAGATAGAACACAACACAACGTGGAACTCTTTCTTAGCAGCAAAACGGGACATAGTCTAAAGAGGGACGTCAAACTCTTTGGATGCGAGCTAAAGGATGATCGCCACCACCATCAACCACACCCCTGTTAGAATGCATGTGGGTAGTTTGAGATATTTTGGTTTCAGCTTCACCTTCGGTATATTTCTAAACTCATACCGAGGGTAAACTTCTCTTTCTTTCAGATTCGGGTGGCAACACACTTAGAGTTTTGGAAATTATGTCCAGGTAAGTTCTTGCCTATGGATGTGAAAGATCCCACATTCATGGTTAAGAGGTTACAAGCCTCTTTTCCGCAACTCGATCAACTTGTCACTCATTCCGAGCCAAAGATAATCCAAAATAAAAGACTATTTTTTCTACCGATTGAGTCGAACTACAGGCAGTCTGATTCCCTGAGTCTCAGGAATATGTAGGCTGGGCTCTATGTAGAAAACTCGACTGTATTCCAACCTCCTCCCCAAATCCCTCCATTTCCTAGCTTTTCAGTCGTCAAAAACTCCAAAAAGCTGAGATAACTAGTGATTTTTTTTTTAAATCATGCCTTAAATCAAGCTTTATGAACTACAAGTAGCCTGAATTCTCTTGTAACCTAAGATATGTAGGAAACCCGACTTGGGTTCGGCCATGACTCTATAAGACTCATGCAAAAGCCAACCTATTTCAGTTTCGAATTTGTGGTCGGACAAAAATTAGGAAGTCAACCTCCCTTTGCCCAAGGTTACTTGCATCCACCCTACCCAAAAGAAGGGGGCAGTTGTTGCCACCTAATTTTTTTCCTCCACGACTAAATTTAATCCTGAGTTTCTTTGATTTTTAATAAAATTAAAATATTTATTTTATCCGAATAAAAATTTATTAAATATATTTGTACGTAATTTTGTCATTTTAAGTCGTGATTATAATTTATCGTATTCAATTATACGAGATTTTATAATTTTGTTACTTAAATATTTATTTTATAAAATATTAGATTTTAATCAAGGCTTAGAGATTCAAATGATTAAAGTTTTGATTTAAATATAATTTACTCTCAAAAAATAATTTATTCGGATAAATATGTGTTTGATTTTATAAAATCAAGAAGCCCGGGATTAAAGGAAGCATTAATTCGCATCGAATTTCAATTTAATTTAGCCAATCTATTAGATTTGGCCATAATTGAAATCAAATTGGCTATAATTGCAATGCAATCCGTCAATTGATTTCTAATTTGGTCAAAATTAAATAAATATGACAAAATTTTAAATCACAATTGGGGTTATAT
This sequence comes from Capsicum pubescens, assembly GCA_030864215.1. NCBI lineage: Eukaryota > Viridiplantae > Streptophyta > Magnoliopsida > Solanales > Solanaceae > Capsicum > Capsicum pubescens. Next base: position 580,643 of record CM061539.1, read on the forward strand.
TTTAAATAACCCCAAAATTCTCAAAAAAACTCTCATAACTTCTACCTAATTCCACAAAAAAATAATTTCAAATTGTACTACATTGTACTATTTTCCCCCAACTTTGTCTTTTCCCTATTTTGAAATTCAAAAGTTATACTACATTGTACAATTTCCCCCACATTATCTTCCACCTCACCTTATCTTCAATTTTAAAATTTTAAAAACACCCTTAATTGCTTTTTCTCCTACATTGGTGGATGACAAGAAATAAATCTTCATCCTTTCCTATAAATACTTTTCTCCCACATTGGTGGAAGAGAGAAAAAAGGAAGAAAAAAAAAAGGCTAGAAAGGTGAAAAAATCTTTTTTGAGCAAAAATAATTATTTTTATTTAGTAAATATTTTTGTTTCATAGAGTTGGTCGGCTAATAAAAACTTTCAAGTTGCCGGCGACGTCTTTTTTTGTGGTGGTTGATTCCGACGAAGCTCGTAGTCTCATTTTGCTGCCCCTAAAAAGGTAAACACATCTTTTTTAGTTCTTATTATCGTTTTCTTCTTCATAGTTCGTAGATATAATTTTGTTTGCTGGGATTGTATGTTGTAGATGGCCTTAAAGGCCCTAGGACGTTGTGGTATCGATATTCTAATTATTTTCATATTCATGATATAAAAATGAGCTAACAATAGTTGTATGTGTCTTTTTTTTTTTACTTTATTCTTTGATTATTTTGAATAAAGTTTCAATCTTTGCTTAAAATATGTATTTATACTTTGTTTAAACTCATTGTTGTTGGATATATTTGTTTTTAGCATGTAAAATTATTTTCTTTATGTTGAAAAGAATAGTTAATGTTGAATGTTTCGCCTTTTCAACTTATTCTTTGATTATTTTGGATAAAGTTTAGATCTTTGCTTGAAAAACATAATCATGTCTTGTTTAAATTCATTATTGTTGAATATGTTTATTTTTAGCATGTAAAGTTATTTTCTTTATGTTGAAAAGAATAGTTAATATTGATTGTTTTGCCTTTTGACCTTATTCTTTGATTATTTTGGATAAAGTTTAGATCTTTACTTGAAAAGTCATACCCATGTCTTGTTTAAACTCATTATTGGTAGATATGTTTGTTTTTAGCATGTAAAGTTATTTTCTTTATGTTGAAAAGAATGGTTAATATTGATTGTTTTGCCTTTTGACTTTATTCTTTGATTGTCATGTATAAAGTTTTGATCTTTGTTCAAAAAACAAACTCATGTCTTGTTTAAATTTATTGTTGGCAGATATATTTGTTTTAGCTGTAAAGTTGTTTCTTTTATGTTGAAAAAATAGTTACTATTGTTTGTTTCGCCTTAATAAAAATAATAATTGATTGAATCAAGAATTTTTCATTTACTTGTTAATTATTTTAAGGGATCTCCAAAATCTTCATATAAGAGATGAAGTGCTAGCTTTATTTTTCATCCACGATGTTTATTCCTCTTTTTCACATGTTTTCAAATTTGTCAAAATGATGAGAAAGTTCAAATTTTTGTGGCTAAATAGAATTATTTAGATATTTTCGAGTCATGCATAGTATGATTGTGAAACAATATTTCACTTTTAGAAATGCTAAACTTTATTCTAATTTTCTTGCGCCCTTTGGATTGTTATATGTGCTCTTTGTGAGTGTAAAGACTTGATTCGTGTCTCTCATTGATTCATAATATCAACGGAGAATCAACGATGTCTTAGAAATATAAACCATAAGTCATTACACGTTTTTTTCATAAAATTTTGGTTGTAATTTAGATGTATGAATTTTCTTTAATGTTGCCTTAATTGAAATTTAAAGATTCTCTTGCTTGAAAAGTTAACCTATATTTTCTTTGGTTATATGGATTAGTATCTATGTTTGTTCAATTTTAGAAGTTATGAGTATTTTCCTTGTTGTCTCATCCCTTTACTTTCGCAAACTTACGTTGTTTGTTTCTTGCATTAATTCATTGAATATGACCTTCTTCCTTTTACCTTTATTCATTTTTATATAAACATAAATCATGAGGCATGTAAGTGGGTGTCTTTGCTTTGCATTTTATTTGTTGACTCTCATTCTTGTGCAAGTGTGTTTATCATTGTCATTCAAAATTGGTTCTTGATATTTTCTTTTGCTTTGAAATATGTCACTTTTATGCCTTGAACGTATATTAATTTCTTTATCTTTTCTTTGCATGCAAAAAAAAAATGTCTCGAGTCCAAATGGATTCCTCTCCTCTTGCATTTCGTAATGGGCCAATGAGGTCTACCCCTTCGAGTCAAGTTCGAAGTTTAAACCCGAGGTCCACTACATGGCGTGCGGGTGTTAGAAGATAGACGAAGAAGGAAAATGGGTCAAAACCCATTGATGAGGTCATTAAGAGACTTGAAAAGTCTCAATTTTTATTATTGTCTTCTTTTTATTTATTCATTTAGTCATTTATTTATTCATTCATTTCGGCCTCGAAGCCAATGTTGTATTTAATATAAGTGGAGCAAGACTCGATCCAAAGGCTCGAAAAATAGTTTAGGACAGGTGAAATGGGTCGGAATCACAACTACACTAGGACAAGTCTTGTTGATTTGGGCTCAATGGCCTAAATCCTTTACTTTCTCCTACCTTCCCCTTTTACGTGTTTATTTGTTTATTAGTTTTGTTTAGACTTAGTTAAAATCCCTACTAAGTCGCCTAAATCTATTTTACACAAGTTTTTTTTTAAAAAAAATTAAATCACTATTTCAACAAATTAATCTTTTCAGAAGTTAATCAAAAGATGTTTTCAAACAATCGGGATAACCGTAAGTTAGCGGACGTTTTAGGTGCCTAACACCTTCGTAAAACGTTAATAGGAACCGCTTATCTAGAATCTCTAACTTAAAATGATTTTTCTGTTTTGAATCGTTTGAAGTAACTCTCTAAAGGTTTCTTAATTCCTTTTCAAAATTAAGTGGCGACTCTTCTCAAAAAGTCAAAATTTCTCCGCAAAACAATATATATATAGTAAAATTGTGTATGTGATGTATATAGTACGTATTCAAGAGTTGATATATGTATATGTATATATGTATGTATGCATGTATGTATGTATGTATGTATATATATATATATGATGTAGTGATTGGTGAACTATGTGCGTGAGGGGGCTGAAGTTGTGCAATGTGGTGTGGTTGCCAAGCAGTGGTGTTGGGAAAAAGAAAATATCCCTGTCTCACCTACCATGGTGGAGTCTTTGTCGAGTCAGGTGTTCGTGCACCGACATCTTCACCCCCAAGGAACCATACGCCAATGCCTCAAACCACTATGGTCACCATGACACCGTGCACCAAGGTACCATGGTACAATGGCGCGATGGTACCAAGTAACCATGGCGCGATGGCATCGTAGCACCGTGTACATTGGCACCAAGGCACCATGGCACCAGGCTTTATGGTACCGTACACTGTGGCACCATGGCACCCATGCATTCTAAACTAGGAATGGTGTGGCTGGCACCCGCGCGCACGTGCACCCACCGCGAGTACACCAAGGCACCATGGGCACAGTGAAGGCACCCTGGCACCATGCAAGAAAACATAAACCTAGGTTCGATCATTCAAATATTTTTAAAACATTCATCCATCTTCCTGTCTGTTGCATACTCCTTTCGTTACATACACACTCTAAGTATTTTCTAACGATATTTCAATGTTACCTCATATGATGGGGCGGTTTTCCTAATGTCCCCACATTATTTTTATATTTTTTAAATTTTTATTAAATATTCTTAAAATCTAAATAATTTATACTGTTACATTATACGTTCAAATATGCACTCAATTATTGGTTTTGGGAATATTTTCATAATGTTTTTATATTTTTAAAATATTTTTTCTATTATTATTTATTTTTATTTATTTTTTTGAATTTTCATAAATAATATTTGAAAAATAATATTTTCTTGATGAAAATTATCATTTACAAATTACATCACTCTTTTGTGAGTGCATTGGCTCAGTCTTACATCAAAACGTGTAGTTCTGGTTTGTACATGTCTAGTATGATCCTCTAAAAAATTCATGTCTACTCCTGTCACTAGGTTTTTTTTTAAACATATATAAGAGGGTTAGAGGTGTTGAAGGCACTTCAAGGGGACTCTCGCTAATTGGCATAAACGCTCACTAGGCATGTCGGCGTGCAGTATGGGCACATGGCAGCATGCATGGCTAGTCCGTGCGAGCTGTCGGAGCCCGCGAAACAATTTCGATCGCGTTTCATTGTGCGCTCGTATCGGCTATCGATGGTGTCATCCACGACGGGGCTATTGGCGTTTGATTTGGTATGAGGCGGCGCTTTGTTGCGTGCAGCGAGTACTGGATGCTGCTCTCGGGGCAAACTCCTGGCGCTGCACGCATAGGGCCGAGTCAAATCCGCGTCAAGCGCCGGCGGCCGATGTGGGCGGTGCCCGTGCACTACCCTCAGTGTGCCTTCATCTACTCTTCTCCCCCAAGGGTGGGATATCTTATAAAGTGGGACTTGTTTTAGCCTTAGAACATCCACAAGGGCAGCAACGTACATCCACAAGGTTGGATCCCTGTTCGAGCAGCGACGTGCTGACCCACCTGCCATCTATGTCATGTGGCAAGTAAAATTTAGGCTTGATCGATGTCGGTTTCCTGTGCTGGATACCTAAGTAGCAGAGTAGGGTATTGTATGTAGCAGAGTGGCCTTGCTGTTATGATCCAATGAGATTCAGCTCTTTGTCGCTCCGATTTGTCCCTCTCCCTCCAATCCAATTATATTTTTTTCTATCTCCAAAGGTGGTTTGTGCATCCATCCTTGAAAAATCCACTAAGTGTTGTGAGTTCACCTCACCCTCGAGCATGTCATGGCATAGCCTCACCCGAGTTTGCCGCTTATTTTTTAAGTGTCCCATGCATTCATTCCAAAAAGTTAAGTATGATATTAAGTGGCCTTTCGTGCAAAACTATGGCATCGCAACTTGAGGTTTTCTGTGTTGCGGAGTATGGCTCAAGAGCCCAGCAAAGCGTCGAGGCCAACATCAGTGCATGGAGGCATATCATAACTAGAGGTTTCCATGACCATCAAATGCAATCCTAGAGACATGTCTAATGTCCCGCGCTCCAACGTCCGACGAAATCGGTAACGCACAATACTGACATTGGCAACGCCACAGTCGATGTATAATGCCAAAGGACCTTCAGTAGTCTACTGTTAGACCCCCAAACTAAGACATGATGGCTGACAAGCCATGTCAAGGTGAACATTAGCCTTGACATGTGCTAAGAAAAGCAATATGATGTTGTGGAGGCTATGAGATAGCAGGCAACTGATGATGGCCAAGGCACTGGAGTGATGGCAAGGCAGCCTTGGGCACATGAGGCACGACAGGCGCATGGCAACTATGTGGGCATGTGTGTAGGCAATGATAGAGGCATGGCACGCCACTGGCATGACATCAGCATTGACATGGCACAAACGATGGCATGGAACAGGCGTAGGCATTGGCTTTGTTAAGACAGTGTTACGGCATAGACAGTAGCGTGGCCTAGACAGTGACATAGCCAAGACAGCATTATGGCATGGGCATTGGCATGGCGCAAGAGAAGGCAACGACATGACACGAGCATGGCATGATGTTGTTAAGGTAAGGCGTAGCTGAGAAGCATGACAAGACAAAGACGAAATGGTCAAGTGTTGGATAGTTGAAAATTGACTAAGTATTGAACATTGGAAAAATTAGATAAAGGGGCAAGGTTGCCTATGTGCTCTTCACATGGGGCAGTTGTTAAGTTAGAATTTTGAATGTCGTAAATATGTGTGATTCTCAATATGTATTTGAATACTTAGATCAAGTTGCTGAGTCACGTGATACGCAGGCAACCATGTCCATTGGCATGCTGCCAGGTGTCGTTGGTTGTAACTACTGTAACTGCCCATGTGCAACCTATATATGGTCTTGCTGGAAATTATACAAGGCATGTAAAATTCGAGTGACATTGTCCTTTTGATTTTGAGAGATAATAAAAGGTTGGGAACTTGTTCCCTGTAAATCTGTTGAGTGCTTTATGTTTCTATAGCCATCGTCGATTTCACTTAGACTGTGCAGTGTAGGTGTGTGTGGCTGAAGTTGCGCAATGTGGTGTGACTACCAAGCAGTGGTTATGAAAAAAAATGCCCTTATCTCACCTACCATGGTAGTGTATTTGTCGAGTCGGGTGTCCGTGCATAAACACCTTCACCCCCAAGGCACTATGCGCTAATGTCTAAAACCACCATGGGCACCATAATACCGTGCACCAAGGCACCACGGACACCGTGTACCAAGGCACCACGGACATCGTACACCTAGGTACTATGGAACCGTACACCATGGCACCATGGCACAATAGCACCGTGCACTATTTCACCATGGCACTGTGCACAATGACATAATGGCACTAAGGCATTGTGCACCATGGCACCGAACACAATGGCACTGTGGTACCGTTCACCATGGCACCAAAGCACCCATGCATTCTAAACTAGGAATTATGTGTCTAGCACTCATGCGCCCGTGCACCCGTTGCGAGCGCACCAAGTCCTCATGGGCTCGGTGAAGGCACTATGACACCGTGTAAAAAAACCTAGGTTCGATCATCCGAATATTTTCATATTGTTTATCCATCTTTCCCACTGTTGTGTACCCCTTTCGTTACATACTCGCTATAAGTGTTTTTTAAAAATATTTTAATATTACCTCATGATATGAGAATAATCACATGAGGTAATATTTTAATATTACCTCATAGCACTCTCATGATATGAGAGTGCGTGTTGGACCCGAGCCTTGGTGTGTGCAATTGAAGTGTAAAATAGGCTCAAAATGCTCCAAAATCAATCCATAACTTACACTTGATGGGTGCCCACTCTTTGAAGGGCCTGATGGTTATTTTACACTTTATTTTGTAATACACTATATATAGGACCTTGTAGGGTTTCATTACTTAGATTTTTATAAATATTGAGAGTTTATAACACTTTGTAACACAAGTTCTCTTCTCTATGAGGCAAACCCGAAACTCGGGCTAGAACAAGTGTGGAATCACTTGTCTTGCATTTTTCTTGGAAACATCAATGCTTGAAAGGTGGAATCTGATATTGTGTCATGTAAGAGATAGGTGAATTTTTGTGTGTAGTGTTAAGGGTCCAAGAGTAGAATAGGCTCTTGGGTTCTTAAGATTATGCCTTCATGTAGTCTATCTATCTATCCTTTATTTGTTGTAATCATTGTTTCTTGTCCTTGTTAATATAACCCGTGAGGTGTGTTATTGTTACCACATTGTTGTTGTTCATACTGTCTTCATATTGTTGTTGTTAAATCTATTTTGGGTTTCTTTTTAGGTGTTGAAACACACCCTTATCTCGTGTATTGTTGTTCTTGTTTGTGAATCCGAGTGTGGTTATCAAAAGGGCCCTCGGTTCTTTGAACTTGTGGACTGATTTTGGTGTTTTTTTAGTGCTACCTTGTTTTTACTGTATCATTTGGTATACGAGCATGTATTGATCTTGTTCCTACAAGATCAAATCTTGGGCAAGCTCACTTGAAAAAAAAAAAAGGCAAATCTGTTCATTTTGTGTTCTTGGCCGAAATTGTGAACTTTTTGTTGTTATGTCTTGGCCAAATATTTGTGTGACTAGATCTTGGTGTCTTTTGTTTTGTTTAGTTTTTTCTAAGTGTTGGATTTTTTGTTCACTAGCACTTTGAGTCTAAATCTAAACTTGAGCTTGAACTTATTGAAGTGTTGTTGTGAGCAAGGTGTGGGTCGTATGTTGATGTTATTGTTATAATTTGGTCGAATGTTGAACTTGTATTTAGACGTTGGTATTTTTGTTTGAAATCTTGAAAGGTTGTTTTTGTGTTCTTGTTGTTCATAACAACCTTCCCCTCTTGCTAAAACTGAAACACAACACAAAGAGACTTGGCCCTTGTTGGAGGTTTTGTAGTTGACCTTGTTGTTATGGAATTGTTGTTGTTCTCGGAGATTATGTTGGTTGCTCTTGTTGTGCTTATTGTGTTCTTGAATCTCTTCATCATATTCTTCACCTTGTTAATACTAAAGTGAACTTAGATTTTCAAAAGGTGAAAGACAAGGTGTAGTACTAGTTAAGTCTTGAAAGACCCCAAACCACCAAAAGACTTTACATCACATCTCCACTACTTTTCCATAAAACAAGGGTCCATGTCTTAAGGAGAAGTACAAAGAAAGTCAAGTCTTTCTTTTTGTTGAAACTTGAAAGAAGTATTCCAAGACTTATATTTCCCTTCTTAACCAATTCCCACTACTTTCAAATGGTAAAATTGATCAAGACTTCCAAATTTGGAAAATAAAATTGTTGAGAACCGAGGCCAATCACGGACTGCCACATCACCAAGTACTATTCACATGACAAATTTTAAGCTCAATTTGGATCTTGTAGTTTCATTTTGTGTCTTTAGTTTAGTATGTTGATCTCAAATCTAACTTACAAGCTAATACTAGATTGTAAGTTAGTTTTGAAACTGTTCTTCATGTTAACTTTTCTTTGTGTGTTTTAATTCCTTTGAGTCATTGTAATACGTCCTTGTGTGTCTTTCTTACTCTTTGGATTCATTGTAAATGTTGGATTTACCTCTCAACACCTCTCAGAGTACAATCAAGCTTGCAATATTTGTGAGATTAAGTGTGAGGGATCCGAAAGACAAGAAATAAAAAGAGAGAGTGAGGATATATTTTTGTACAACTAACGTGTTTTCTATTTTTGTAGGCAACTTCTTGGCCATAATGGAATCCATTTTGGCCCACCTTGATGTTATTTCCTGAGAATTGGCTAAGGCGAATGCGGGTCTTAAAAAATTAGGCTCGGATATGTCTATTGTACTTTAAAGGTTGGATCGAGTGGAGAGTCGAAAGAACTCTCGTGTTTCTACCCCCGAAACTTTACCTCAAATGATTAATCATCCAAGGCCACCACAAAATAACATAGACATAAGCTAAGCCACTAAATGTCCTCAAACCCGAGACCTACATAGGTCAATCCCTCCTCCATTCGATCAAGTCCAATAAAAAGGACTTGGAAGCTAAATCCCTCCTGTCCAAGCTCCACAACCGAAGATCCACTTTACCAAATCAATTATCTCAATTGAAACTCCACTTTACCAAAGACGACATGTCCATGTAGAGGAGAATGGTAGAAAGGAATATAATGAATATGGAGTCTACGGCGATAGTTGTATTATGGTAGAAGACTTAATTCGAATGAGATTGAAGACAAGGCTCAAGATAGAGAAGAAGTCAAGGTTCAAAATGAAGATGTTGGTTAAGACTTGTGTTATTGAGATCTTAGGTTCCTCGTGTTTTTTTACGGATTGTTTTATGCCAACTCATGTTATACGTGTTGTTTAGTGATTTCTTTTAAAGAGACCAATTGAATAAGGTGTAGCCGTGAATTTATGGACAAATTCCTCTCAAGATGGAGAGGATGATACGAGAATAATCACAGATATGGAGTTATGAGAGAGTGTGTTGGACCCGAGCTTTGGTGTGTGCAATTGAAGTGTAAAAGAGGCCCAAAATGCACCAAAATTAGTCCATAACTTACACTTTATGGGGGGCCACTCTTTGAAGGGTCTTTTGGTCATTTTACACTTTATTTTGTAATACACTATATATAGGACCTTGTAGAGTTTCATTACTTAGACTTTGATGAATATTGAGAGTGTATAATACTTTATCACACAAGTCCTCTATTCTCTAAGAGGCAAACCTGAAACTAGGGCTAGAACAAGTGTGGAATCACTTGTCTTGTATTTTGCTTGAAAACATCGATACTTGAGAGGTGGAATCCAATATTATGTCATGTGAGAGATAGGTGAATTATTGTGTGTAGTGTTAAGGGTTCAAGAGTGGAATAGGCTCTTGGGTTATTAAGATTATGCCTTCATGTAGTCTATCTATCTATCCTTTGTTTGTTGTAATCGTTGTTTCTTTTTCTTGTTAATGTAACCCGCGAGGTGTGTTATTGTTACCACATTGTTGTTGTTCATCTTGTCTGCATATTGTTGTTGTTAAATCTAGTTTGGGTGGCTGTTTAGGTGTTGAAACACACCCCTATCTCATGTATTGTTGTTCTTATTTGTGAATCCAAGTGTGGTCATCAAAAGGGTCCTCGGTTATTTGAACTTGTGGACTGATTTTGGTATTTGTTTTGTGCTACCTAGTTTTTATCGTATCACCTCATATGATGGGGCGTTTTTTCTAATGTCCCCACGTTATTTTTACATTTTTTAATTTTTTATTTAATATCCTTAAATTTAAATATTTTATACCATTACTTTATACGTACAAATATGCACTCAATTATTGTTTTAAGGTTACTTCATGCGTTGGAAATATTTTTTCAATATTTTTATATTTTAAAGTATTTTTCCATTTTTTATTTTTTTTTTTATTTTTTTTTGAATTTTATAAATAATATTTGAAAAATAATATTTTCTTAATGAAAATTATCATTTACAAATTGCGTGATTCTTTTGTGAGTGCATTGACTCAGTCTTACATCAAAACGTGCAGTTCTGGTCCGTATATGACTAGTATGATTCTCTGACAAATTCATGTCTACTCCTGTCACTAGGGTTTTTTTAAGCATATATAAGGGGGGTAGAGGCGTTGAAGGTACTTTAAGGCGACTGTCGCTAGTTGGCATAGGCGCTCACTAGGTATGTCAGCGTGCAGTGTGGGCACATGGCAACATGCATGGCTAGTCTGTACGATCCGTCGATGCCCGCTAAACAATGTCGACCGCGCTTCATTCTTCTCTTGTGTCGGCTATCGGTGGCATCATCCACGACGGGGATGTTGGAACTTGATTTCATACGAGGCAACGCTTCTATGCGTGCGGTGAGTTCTAGATGCTACTCTTGGGGCAAGCTCCGGGCGCTGCACGCATGGGGCCGAGTTGAATCTGTGTCCAGCACCGGTGGTCAATGTGGGCGGAGCCCGTGCACTAGACTCGGCGCGCCTTCATCTACTATGCTCTCCCTAATGGTGGGCTATCATGTCAAGCAGGACTTGTTTTAGCCTTGCAACGTCCACATGGACAGCAGCGCACGACATCTATTGCTGGGAGTTGGGGCCGGTGCTGGGCGTGCATTGACAGAGCATTTAGACCCGCGGTACGTGAGTTATGTTCAGCATGCATCCTAAATTGGGAACTGTGTGCTTGGCACCCGCGCTCCTGTGCACCCGCTGCGATCACACCAAGGCACCATGGACACGGTGAAGGCAACATGACACCGTACAAAAAATGCTTAACCCTAGATCGATCATCCGAATATTTTCAAAACGTCCATCCATCTTCCTCACTGTTGCATAATCCTTTCATTACATACACGCTCTAAGTATTTTTTTAACGTTATTTCAATATTACCTCATATGTTGGGCGATTTTCCTAATGTCCCCACGTTATTTTTATGTTTTTTTATTTTTATTTAATATCCATAAATTTAAATATCTTATATCGTTACATTATACGTATAAATATGCACTCAATTATTGGTTTAAGGTTACTTCATTGTTTGAAAATATTTTCCTAATATTTTTCTATTTTTAAGATATTTTTCTATTTTTATTTATTTTTTGAATTTTCATAAATAATATTTTTTTAATGAAAATTATCATTTACAAATTACGTAACTCTTTTGTGGGTGCATTGGCTCAGTCTTACGGCAAAACGTGCAGTTCTAGTCCATACTGTCTAGTATGATTCTCTGACAAATTTATCTCAACTTCTGTCACTAGTTTTTTTTTAAGAATATATAAGGGGGTTAGAGGTGTTGAAGGTACTTCAAGGCGACTGTCGCTAGTTGTCATAGACGCTCACTGGGCATGTCGGCGGGCAGTGTGGGCACATGGTAGCATGGATGGCTAGTTCGTGCGAGCTGTAGTGCCTGGGAAATAACGTCAACCGCGCTTCATTGTACTCATGTGTCGGCTATCAGTGGCGTCGTCCCCGACGGGGATGTTGGCGCTTGATTTCGGATGAGGCGGTGCTTTTGTGCGTGCGGTGAGTTCTAGATGCTGCTCTCGGGGCAAGCTCCAGGCGCTGCATGTATGGGGCCGAGCTGAATCCGCGTCGAGCGTCGGCGGCCAACGTGGGGGGCTCTCATGCATAAGTTTTGGCGCGTCTTCATCTCCTTTGCTACCCCTAAGGGTGGGATATCGTGTCAAGAAGGACTTGCTTTAGCCTTGCAACATTCGCATGAGCAGCAACGCACAATATTTATTGCTGGACATTGGGGTCGGTGTTGGTCCTGCATCGACAGAGTATTTGGAAGCACGACGCGTGAGTTGTGTTCGACATGTGCGGTTATATTGGATCCCTGCTCGATCAACGACGTGTTGACCCGTCTGTCGTCTCAGTCATAGGGCAAGCGCAATTTAGGATTTCTCGAAGTCGTTTTCCTGTGTTGCATACCTAATGCTCAGGCATCATCAAGTTTTATTGATCGTATTTCGCCCCTCACATTACGTGCGCAGGGTGAATCAAAAGGCCGTCCTCGTGTCCCATGCCTTCCTCGCTTCATCGTGCAATGTTATGGTGTATGAGTGATGGTCGGGATTCTCGGATGCGGTAGACGCAGTTGGCATAGGCTCTTCATTGGCTCTTATCTGCTCTATATGATTCTCCTTGCAAATGATGGTCAGGCTCGCCTTGAACCCGTCCGCACCGTTTTGGGCAAACTAGGCTCATACGACGCTGGTGTCGATGAGGAATGCTACCTGATTAATCCTGCTAGTATTCATATGCTTGTCTCGAAGATTAAGCCATGCAGGTGTAAGTATGAACAAATTCAGACTGTGAAACTGCGAATGGCTCATTAAATAAGCTATAGTTTGTTTGGTGGTATCTACTACTTGGATAACCGTAGTAATTCTATAGCTAATATGTGCAACAAACCCCGACTTCTAGAAGAGACGTGGGTGGTGCCTGTGCACAAGCCTTAGCGTGCCTTCATCTCCTCTACTCCCCCAATGGTAAGCTATCATGTCAAGCAGGACTTACTTTAGCTTTCAATGTCCGCATGAGCAGTAGCGCACGACATCTATTACTAGGCATTGGGGCTGGTGTTGGGCGAGCATCAATAGAGCATTTGGACGCACGATGTGTGAGTTGTGTTCGGCATGTGCGGTTATGTTGGATCCTTGTTCGAGCAACGATGTCCTGACCCACCTGCCATCTATGTCATGGGGCAAGCACAATTTAGTCTTGTTCGAAGTCGGTTTCCTGTGCTGCATACCTAGGTAGGTATTCCTGACATACACACTCTAAGTATTTTTTTAACGATATTTCAATGTTACCTTATATGATGGGGCGGTTTTTCTAATGTCCCCATGTTGTTTTTACATTTTTTTCAAATTTTTATTTAATATCCTTAAATTTTAATATTTTATACCGTTATGTTATACGTACAAATATGCACTCAATTATTGGTTTAAGGTTACTTCATGCGTTGGGAATATTTTCCAAATATTTTTATATTTTTAAAATATTTTTCTATTCTTTATTTTTATTTTTTGAATTTTCATAAATAATATTGGTGGGCAGAAGTTGTGCAGCATGGCATAAATAATATCATGACGATGCGAGTAATTAGGCTGTATATATTGCTTTTGCATCATCATGTTTTACAACTTATGGCTCTCGCTCTTAAAAAACTCAACCCCCGCTAGGCATAAGTTCAATTACTAAGGATAAAAATTAATTAATTAATCTAAACGACAAACCATGTAACTAAATGATTCGTTATGGATTAAAAATTACTTTGGATATGATATAGACAACAGATACTACCATATAGTTGTAATAGGCTCTTCAAAATTTCAGTAGAATTTGGTTAGGAAACTAAAATTAGTAGCAACATACTTCAAGTGAGGGCAGAAGTAATTAGTTATTTATAAGTTTTAAGTTGTCCCCATGTGCAAATGGCAGCTTTAATATAGGCTTTACACAACAATTCATTCGTAGAAATGTATCTTTCAATCTTTGAGAATTTTGGGAGCAAAGTTACAATAGACACTCTTTGACTGATATACGACAGATCATTATGTGGGATTAATGCTAAACCAAAAAGTTTTGAAATATAATACGTATTATTGAAGTGCAATGTACAACTTTAACAATCAGTATTATTTAGACAAATACGTATGAATCTTATATATTGGCATATAACTAAATACGTAGAAAAATCATAGGAATACAAACATAAAAATAATTAATAAGTTAACTAAAGTAAGGGGTATTTTTGTAAACAAAAAATATATTTTTACAAAAAATGCACTACATATTATTTTAGTACCACAAACAAACAACTACTAAAAAATAATACCAGAGTAACTTATCTCAGGACAACTAAGCCAAGTATAACTAATCCCGGTATAACTTGTTTTCAAACTAAATACCCTATGGGGTCGTTTGATAGAGTGTATAAGAATAATACAAAATATAGTGTGTCAGTAATACTTGTATTAGTTATGCTTGTATTAGCTATACTTGCATTAGTTATGCTTATATTTTTCTTATGCAGTGTTTAGTTTGATAGTATAAAAAATAATATGAATTAAATAACTTCTAAAAAATATTTTTTTATAAAAATATCTTCCAAATATATGTTGGAAAGGATGAGGAAATTTTTTTTAGGTATAATAATGTCTTTAAATATGTTAATGTATGCATTGAATTCATTTGTTAATACCATGAATTTTGAAGTATTAGTAATACATACTCCAATACACAATAGTGTGTATAACTAATGCAGGGTGAAAAAGTATATCAAACAAGGTATTAGTAGTACACATTAAACTAATGCATGAATTAACTTTTCAATACACTTTTACCAAACGACCCCTATATGTTTTCACATCATAGCTACTACTACTACTATATACCTTGAACACTTGATAAATGTCTCTTCATTAGCTACACTGGATCTCTGCCCTAAACACCTAAACCCTTTTACACTCTCAAATGGTTAACAATCATTCCGAAGAAGAAGAATCCGGCGAAGAGATGGAAGTTTGGGCATCCGAATTAGAATCTGAGCCCGAACCACAGAAAAAAATGCCAGTCACCACTTCAAAGAAGCCACCACCACCTCAAGATTCCTCTTCTCAAGAAGTAGAGGAAGAATCCGATTCTGAGTCTAAACCTGACCCGATTTCGATAACCCAGAAACCAAACTCGATCGTAAAACCCATTGCTTCCAAACCCATGGATGACCCAAAAAAACCGCCCCAAAACCTAGATCCAAATCAGATGCTAACGCCAAGTTCGCTTCTTGGAAGAAGTCAAGTTTCGTTGTAGGAGCGAAATGGCAGCAGATGAAGGTGAAGCAAAGGAATCGAAGAAGTTTAAAAAAAACAAGAGAAGGAGGTTGAAACTCCAGTGAAGAAAAAGGCGACTGAGCATGTGAACTGCAGTTTTTCAGAGATTATAGGGTGAAGATGATGAGATTGCTATTTTAAAAGGGACGATTGATTACAGGTCGAAGAAAAAAGCTTACTCGATTGCTGATTTGGGTACGTTTCATGAGTTTTTTAAGAAGTCTTTGCACGTTGATGCGTCGAAGGTGCAGTTGCAGGATAAGATTAGAAGGTTGAAGAAGAAGTAAATGAATAATGCTGGGAAGGAAAAGGGGAAAGAGAGTGTTTTAACGAAGGCCCACGGGCAGAAAGAGTATGAATTGTCAAAGAAGATTTGGGATAAGGAAAAAAGTGATAAGTTGGTTCAAGTTGAGGTTGTTAAAGTGGATAATGTAGCTGCAAGTATGGGGCTAAAAAATGGTGGAGTTAAAGATAATGGGGTTTTGTTTGAAGTGAATGAAGAGAAATAGGGCGTGGAGGTGGAAAAGGCTGTGGAGGTTAAGCGTAATTTGAATTTAATTCTGTGTGTGGAAAATGTTGCTATCTATAGAAGTGGCTTGAAGAGAATTCTGGGGTGCTTAGCATGGAGAAAAGGAATGAGATGAAGGAAAAATGGGAAGCTTTGAAGGTAGCTGAGGTTGACTTATGTTTGAGGAAGGTGAAGCTAATTGTTGAGCAGGTGGAGCTGGTGCACGAAGCTGTGAGGGATTTTGGGACTGAGATCTAGAAATAGTAAACTAGTTTATGACAGACTTCCTTTTTAGATGTGTTTGTGCCTGCAGTTCTGTGAATTGCTCATTTTGTGTAGTTTAATTAGCTCATTTTGTATAGTTTAATTAGCTCATTTTGTGCAGTTATGTGAATTTCTCTTTTTGTGTAGTTTAAATTAGAGCTTGTTATGTATGATTGCTATTTGGATAGAAACTATATATGTCTCGTGCCTTCTAGTAGTCACAGATACTTATTTTCGCCTTTGAATGTTTGCCTGTTAAGTTTGCTGATTCCATGGGTTAACGGAATTCTAGATGGTGTTACTCGGGCTTCTATTTTGAGGCTGTCATTTATGTTGGTATGTGAGGATATATAGATTAGGTTTGGGTGAACGTCCTCCTTTGATCAGATTACGTACATAAGTTTTATAAGATTGAATTGTTGTATGTATCTTTATGTGATATAATATGGACTAAAACATATTTTGGCAGAATACATCGCCAGGTCCCTCAACTTGGTATCATCTTTCACTTTGGCATCTCAAGTGGACATTATTCATTTTTGACACCTAAATTAGTGTACAAGTGTGTCATTTTGGCACCTTTTGCTGAGTTGGCAAGGTGCGTGTATTACACCTCCATAAAGGCTCGTTAAAGCCCTTTTTTGGCTGATGTAACGCCCAAGTTAGCCCACCAATAATATATTAACTCACCTTTATTAATTTATACTTTTTTTTTCATTTTTATCCATTGTTTTTGTCAATCTTAAGCTTATTTAATGGTGAAAATTACTGGGAGAGATTTAAAAATTAAATATACATTTACGAGTTCGTTTTACCAAAAATAGTATATTAACTCACTTCCTTAATTTATACTTCTTTCATATTTTTATTCATCATTTTTGTCAATCTTAAATTTATTTAATGGTGAAAATCGTTGAGAGAAATTTATATACGCATTTAGGAATTTGTGAAGATTAGATAATAAACACCATTTTTTAATCATTAAGGGTAAAATTGACGAAGAAAAGTTAAAAATCGAACAAAATTGATGAAGAAAAATTGAAAAATAAAGCTAAATCCGTGAAGAAAAATTGAAATCAAACAAAAATAATTTAAAAAAAAAACTAAAAATCAAAGCAAAATTTATGAAGAAAATCTGAAAAATAAAGCTAAATTCATGAAGAAAATATTAAAACCAAGTTAAAATTAATGAAAGAAAAAATAAAAATTGAAACAAAATCGATGAAAAAAATTGAAAATCAAAGCTAAATCTGTGAAGCGTATGATCGATTGTTGTTCATAGTGAAATATCATTTGGTGTGCGCATTGGGAGAAGTGTTTGCAAAAGGGGGGATGTAGAAGATGACTGAGGGTCGGGGAGGGGGTGGGAAGGGTGGCGGGGTATTTGAAGAAGAGAAAGAGGGGAAAAAGAAGATCAGGGTGAGATGTTTGAAGAAGAAGACTGGCGGGGTGGGTGGGTGGGGGTAGCAGGTGGGGTGTTTGAAGAAGAAGGCTGGCGGGTTGGGTAGGGTGGAGGTGGAGGATGGGTGGGTTGTTTGAAGAAGAAGGCTGGCGGGGTGGGTGGGGTGGGGTATTTGACGAAGAAGGTTGGCAATATGGGTGGGGTAGAGGGTAGCTGGCGGGGTGGGTGGGTTAGGGGAAGGGGGCATTAAAATCCTTGTTAAGGGATTTAGATTGTACTCATTCTAATTACCAGCAAGTACACCCTCCAAGTTTGTAAACAATGCACTACTGCTACAATCTTCTTTTCATGGGTCGAATATCTTTGCTCATCACTCAATTTTCAACTTTCAAAGGCCACAGGATGGCCTTCTTGCACCAACACGCCTCCAACTGCCTTTTTCGACCCGTCAGTGTGTACTTCAAATGGTAACTCAAAGTCTAGCAACTTCAATATGGTCTCTAAAGCAACAGCTTCCTTCAACGTCTGAAATATTGCATCGCACTTTTCAGACCGCACCTACTTGACATCTTTCTTCAGCAAATCTGTCAAGGTTGCTGGTTTCTTAGAGTAACCTTCTATGAACTTTCGATAGTAGTTAGCCATCCCCAAAAATGATCTCAATTCTTTGACCCCACTAGGCATCTGCCATTTAACAATTGCTTGCACCTTTTTCGGATTCATCCTCACTTGGTTTTGACTAACTAGGTGCCCAAGGAACTTCACATATTTCAAATATTCCATCGGGACAATACTAACTTTAAGTGTTCCAAATGTTCATCAAAGGAGCAATTACAAATGACTATGTCATCCAAATACACCACAACAAAACCATCTAGGTAATCAAACAACACATCATTCATTAAGTTACAAAAAGTCGTCAGGGCATTTGTCAACCCAAATGGCATAACAAGAAACTCGTAGGAGCCATACCTCGTCACAAACATAGTTTTGGATTCATCACCCTCTGCTATTCAAACCCGCCAATACCCTGATCGTAGATCAAGTTTAGTGAACCAGCATGCCTTGCTTAGCCTGTACATGAGATCCTGCACCAGTGGGACAGGATACTTGTTCTTCACAGTCACTTTATTCAATGACATGCAGTCTACACACATCATCATTGATCCATCCTTCTTCTTTTGGAACAAAACAGGAGCACTATAAGGAGCCTTGGATGGCTGAATCATGCCTACATCCAACAATTCATTCAATTGTTTCCGCAGTTCAGCCAACTCTTTAGGGGTTATTCTATAAGGAGTTTGTTCAGGGGAAATAGAACCTGGAACCAACACTATCTTGTGATCAATGTCCCTCCTTGGCGGGGAAATAAAACCTGTCAGCGACTTCGTCACCCCCACCTTGATTCACATTACTGGAAAGCATAACATTCACTCTTTCACGATTGGGACAACTCTTGGTCAAATACGGTCCACCACAAGTCCAATAGTTTTCCCGTTGTTCTTGGTGTTCCCAGCATTCGTTGGGGCCTTGCCTTTGTCACCCTTGTTATTTCGTCCATCTTTTTTCCCTTCCCCTTTATTCTCAGCCTTTTTCTTAGACTTTGAAGAAGTGGGAATGTCATAATCAAAACGAGTTAAGCAAAAATCCACCAACAAGTCAGCGACAGTAATTGCACTAAGCAAGTCTTTGATATTCCGCCTCCTCAGTTCGTTTTAGGCCCATGCCTGCATTCCTGAAATAAAGTTATGTAACTTGTATTCATCAGACATGTTTTGGATGTCCAATATCAAGGAAGTAAATTGCTTAATATAGTCGCGAATTGTTCCATTTTGCCTTAGCCTTTTCAACCTTTCTCTAGCAATCCATAAGGCATTGCTAGGAAGGAATTGATCCCTCATTTCCTTCTTTAACTTTTCCCAAGTATCAATTTTAGGACGTCCAGCGCCTTTATTATCCGCATTCTGAGTCCTTTACCATAATTTTGCATCACCCGTCAAGTACATTGTGGTGATTTTTAACTTGTCCGTCTCAGCAACTCGGACAGTAGAGAAATACCGATCCATGTCCCACAAAAAAATCTCCAATTCCTTGGCACTTCTAGCACCACCAAAAGGTTTGGGCTCAGGAATTTTGACTTTTGAACTGCCTTCGTGAGACTACCCAGACGTAGACACAACACCATCATCTTTGTCTGCAAATCTGCCATCACCTTGCCTTGGTCCTGCACCAGCGACATCAAGGCCTCGCGTGTATTCAGAAATTCCATAGACTGTTCATCAAACTAGGCACGCAAAAGTGCTAGTTCTTCCTTCAAGGCATTGATCTGAGTGATCAAATCCACCAAGCCTTCACTTTGTTCGAGTTTGTCAGTAATGCCGATGAAGTTTCTAGCTCATGTAACATACTCGTTTAGTTGAGCGACAGTCACCATTTTCGTACAACAATGCTCTGATACCAGTTGAGACAGGAGTGTTTTCTTTTCGCAACACCACTCCTTGCTGTCACACCACACTACACAACTTTAGCCACACACAACATTGCACAGTCTAACTGAAATAGACAAAGGTTGCAGAAACGTAAAGCACTCAATAAATTTACAGGAAATAAGTTCCCATCCTTTTATTATTTTTCAGAATAAAAAAGTATAATGTCAAACGAATTGTACAAAGGCATACAACACTCTCTGCCTTTTACAATTTCCAGCAACACTATATATAGATTGCACATGGGCAGTTACAGTAGTTACAACCAACGATTCTTGGCAGCATGTCATTGGACATGGTTGCTTGCTTATCACGAGACTCAACAATCTGATCTAAGCATTCAAATACATTCTAAAAAAACACATGTTTACAACATTTAAAATTCAAACTTAGCAACTTCCCCATGTGACTACCACATGGGCAGCCTTGCCCCTTAGCCAATTTTGCCAATGTTCAACACGTAGCCAATGTCCAGTTTTCCAACACTTGATCGAAAGATATTTTCTGAAAAATATATTTCATTCATCAACCAAGCATTGTAAAATATATTTCACTCACCAATCAAACATGAGAAAATAAATTAAAAAACGTATTTTTCATGAAAAAAAATTTCTTTCATAGCAAACACATCTACTATAGTTAAGTGATTTCAAGAAGTTACACGAGGTGACCTTTCATAAGTTGTGCAAAATAGGAATATATATACATCGCCAGTAATTTTTCCTCACTCCTCTATTTTCTTTAGTACATAGCGAGAGATCTGTGGTAGCATGAGTTCAATATATGTTTTTTTTTAAGTTTTAATTTATATGATATAAATAGAATTTAGATAATCAACCATATTTTTAAGATGTTTTTAGATATTTAAGTTGTTAGCTATTGTAATTTATAATACTTTTTATTTAATTTTTAAATAATATATGTTACTCTTCTTATCCAAACTTTTATGACATTGATAGTCAATTATATATTTAAAATAATTTAAGTTTTTAATTATTGTAATTTATAATATTTTTTCTTCTATTCTAATTTAAGTGTCACTCATATAATTTTGAGCGTCAATCAAATATCACAATTGAAACAGTGAAGCAGAGATGTCTTAAATGACTTATACTAACTAATTAGAAGTAATATAACAAAATCATTATAAAAATTACTTGTGAAAAAAAAATTAATCGGTTCTCATATAAGATTTCAAGCTAATTTAAAACATCAAGAGTTAATTTATCATTTTATATCTATTTTATTTTTTTATTAAACATTATTAATTTTTTAATATTTAGATGACTTATGATAATTACTTAGGGGTGATATATACAAGTCATTTATCCACAGAAATTAATACTCATGAGTTATTTTAGACTTCAAATTTCAAAACTCTTCTCATATTTCCTTTAACCTTCGTGTCCAATCATTCAATCAAACGACATTATATAAATTGGAACGGAGGGAATATAAGCTTAAAGTTTTGTTGATCTTATCTTGATGTAAAATTTAAATGTTTGAGTAATGAGTGTTAGGTGTTCACCTTTCCCCGTCAATTGGTACTCATGCAAATCTTTCAAGCTCCACGCCCCTTTTAAGGTTTCTCCTTGAACATTTTAGTACACATTTTCTTTTATCTTTTACCTACGTTTATTAATTTGTTTATTGTCGCAGGACATCTTTTTGGCTGGAACTGAAACTTTATCTACAGTTGTTATTTGGGCATTTGCAGAAATGATGAAGAACCCACATATCATGGCGAAGGCTGAAAGTGAAGTGAGATAAGTCTTCACGGAAAAGAAAATATATGATGAAGAAAATGTTGAAACGTTGATATACTTGAAGTTAGTGGTTAAGGAAGCATTAAGGTTGCATCTTCCAGTTCCTTTTATAGGGCCCAGAGAATGTAGGGAGAAAACAAATATTAAAGGATATGCCATACCTTTTAAGACGAGAGTACTGGTCAATGCATGGGAACTTGCGAGAGATCCTGAAAGTTGGAATAATCCTGAACGATTTATACCTCAGAGATTTGAGAACTCTTCTGTTCACTTTATAGGAAATCACTTTGAGTTCATTTCATTTGGTGTAGGAAGAAGCATATGTCTAGTCTTTCTTCAGGTAAACTGAGTTTTTTAATACATGTAAACTGTTGAAACAGATAAATGCAACAATGGTTTCCCATATCCCTAAGGTGTCTAGTCCTATGTATGCCTCTCAATATAGGCTTATTTCATGTTGTAATGTACTTTATAAGTGCATATCTAAGCTCATGTGTAACAGAATGGCTAAAGCGCTTCCTGAGTTGGTCAGTGACACTCAGGCTGCCTTTGTCAAAAATAGTTCATTAATACACAATATTTTAATGTGTCATGACATTCTTAGACATTATAACAGAAAGACAAGTACCAGATGTCTTATGATGATAGATTTGCAGAAGGCATATGATATGATTGAATGAGGTTTTATTGTTGAAATGCTGAAAGGTTATCAATTCCCTACACAATTTGCTCAGTTGGTTATGGCATGTGTGACTACCACAAGGTTTTCCATAAAGGTGAATGAGTATAGTTATGGATATTTTGAGGAGAAAAGAGGCATAAGGCAAACGGACCCTATTTCCCAACTATTATTTGTTTTGGTCATGGAATATCTATCAAGGATACTAAAACAAATGAGTGACTTGCCTCACTTTGTATACCACCTTATGTGTAAGGAGACAAAACTGACTCATCTAAATTTTGCAGATGATCTAATAATCTTCTGCAAAGCTACAAACACTGTTGTAAGAAGGGTAAAAGAGGCACTAGAACATTTTACAAATGTGGCTGGACTAGTGGCTAACAAATATAAATCAAGCATCTATATAGCCGGGTGAAAGAAGAGAAGAGACTGTAGTTAATTCATTTAACTGGTTTTGTACCTGGCACATTTTCCATGAGATACTTGGCATTACTAAGCTCTCCTTGGAAGTGGAACAAGTTGAATTGTCACCAACTATGTCTGAAGATCACTCAGAAAATTCAAACTTCTTTAACTAGACATATTTCCTATGTAGGTCGACTCCAAATTATTAATGTTGTCCTGGTTTCACTACACGAATTTTGGGGTTCTATTTTCATTCTGCCAAAGATTGTGGTGAATGAAGTGGATAAAAGATGTAGGTGCTTCTTATGGGGAAGTACTGAAGAGGCAAAAAAGATTTCATTGGTAGCATGGGACAAAATATGTATGCCAAAAAAGTATGGAGGATTAAACATCAGGAGCTGAAAAAACTAGAACTTAGCTGCAGTAGAAAAGTTGATATGGATCCTAGTCACTAATAAAGAGTGCTTGTGGGTTAGATGGATCCATGGAATTTATATGAAGGAGGGGAAAGATATTTGGAGAATAAGGCTATGAAGGACTGTAGTTGGTATTGGAAGAACCTCAATATCATCAAGAATGAGATGAAATAATGGTACAATAATGGTAGATATACCCTTATCTACTCTGGTAAATACTCCATGTCTAGGAGTTATCTTGCTATTGTAGGGGAAATGGCCATATTTACTGCTAGCAGGTTACTTTGGAGCAGCGTGATGTTACCAAAACATGGCTTTATTTTGTGATTGGCAACACTTGAGAAGTTGCTCACAAAAGACAAAATTGTTGGTATGGGGTTAGTAACTGATAGGAGCGCTTGTGTGTTTTGTACATCCGAAGAGGATGAAGATCATTGCCATCTATTTGTGGAGTGTAGTTCTTCTAAGCAGGTACAGTCAACAGTTCATTAGTGGACGGGCTTTAAGATTGGTCAATTGAAGGTATCAGAAACATTACAGAAAATTCAGAAAAAATACTGGTGCAGGTTCAAGAAAGAGTTGATCAGTGTAATATATGGTGGAGTAATATATCTTACATGGCAAGCAAAAAATTGGAAGATTAATAGGAAGCATTATATGGATCCTACAGAGATTATTCAACAGTTGAAGTTCATAATAAAAGAGAGAATAGGAATTTATAAGGAAAAAAAGAGAGCTCAGAAATGTATAGGGTTTATTGAGAACCTTTGTAATTAGCATTTTTTATGATTTCTGTTCTTGAGAATCTTCTCTACTCCAAATTGGAGGGGATGGATTTGCTTATTCTTTTTTCTGTATTCATTGTAATGGCGGCTCGGTTGTGTTAATAATATTCTTACAGGTTTATACCCAAAAAAAAATGAAGGATATGTCCAGGAATATTATTTGGTATAGCTAATGTTACACATCCTCGAGCTCAGTTACTTCTCTATTTTAAATGGGAGCTCCCTAGTGGAACTAATCCAAAAAATTTGGATATGACTGAAACAAATGGAATAACATCAACAAAAAAGAAAGATCTATTGTTAATTGCCACAGATCATAGAAATGATGAAAATTTTGATGTTTTGCTAGCTTGAAATGGTGAAATACTGATTCGTCTACTTTTCACTTGATTTATCTATGTATACCCTTTCTATCTTTGAAGAACACCTTGGACCAAATAAATGCACAACGATGTTTACCATAGAACACTTCATTTTTCTCATTTTTAAAACCTCTACAATAAATTATATATATGTCCTTATATACTGTTTTACATCACATATATATATATGTACACCCGTACATATACACTATTATACATTTCATATATATTGCATATACATCCATACGTATATTGCACAGGTAAATATCTGTATATGCAATGTATAAAGAATGTATACCCTCTGTACAATCGTGTACAAACGCATGTGAAACCAACACAAAATGTCGTTGAATATCTTACCTCTCAAAATGCAGCTGAATATCATCAGTTATATGCGCATTGTTAATTTGACTTGAGCTCCCTTGATCAGGGACGCAACCACCTTTCATTCAGGAAGTTCATTCAATCCCCTTTCGATGGAAAATTATACTATTTCTACATAATTAAAAATATTTTTTATGTATATATAGTAGATGTTGAACCCTTTCGACTAGTTCATATGTTTACTTCAGAACAACCTCAAAAAAAAATTCTGACTCCACCAGTGCCCTAGATCGATGAAATCAACAGTTCAGGTTCATTTTATGCAACTAATAGAAGCTCAAAGAGTAAATTATTTCCTCCTTAATCACTAAAGTTGTGTGAAGGATGAAATGGAGGTAAAAGGAACATATATTGATAAACATAAATCAACGACCAATCTATATATGATGCAGGTATGTTACACTCTTTTTATGTTCAGTAGAGTAAATCGAGAGCAATCTTTAATTTTGGGTTCTGCAAGGCAAGTTCGACTCTGAACAATCAAATAGGGAAGTTCCAAAATTCAACAACGAACCAAAAATAAAAGGGTATTTACCTGATCTTTAATTTTTGTCCTTCAACACTTTTAAGTAACAAAAAGTCGCCAAAAATATCTCTGACATTAAAAAATTAAAGAAAATTACGAGGAATCTTAATAGTTTAATTGATTAATTATCTGTCCACCTTAATGGTGAGGGTTTGATTCCCCACATTATAATTTCGTCTCCCACTTCTCTTCCATAGATACAATTTTTTTGGACAAAAATAAAAGAAATCACAAGACAAAAATTGAGGTGGTGGAGATGAGGATATTGCGATGAATGTGTGGACTTACTAATAGAGATAAGGTTAAAAATGAGATTATTTAGAAGAAGGTAGGAGTGATTTCGATGGAGGACAAGATGCAGGAAGTGAGATTACGATGGTTCGAACATGTGATGAGGAGGTGCAAGATGCTCCAGAATGGAGATGTGAGAAGCTGATTATGGATAGTTTTAGGCGAGGTAGAGGTAGGCCGAACAAATATTGGAGGGGGCTGATTAGGCATGATATGAATCAATTATAGCTTACGGGGGACATGACCCTTGATAGGAAGGTGTGGGACGCTAATTAGGGAAGAGGGTTAGTGGGTAGGAGTTCGTCCGTAAGAGTAGGAAAACGTACTTTGTTTGTAACTGCGACTGAAATTTCTTGTTCATGGTGCTTCGATGATGTATATGATTTCGAATAGATAGTTTATAGTATTATCTTGTGGGTGTCTTATTTCCTTTATTATCTAGCATTGTGTTATTCCATTTTATTGTGTGCTTTTATGTTTTTGATTTGTTATACTATATCTATCCTAAGCCGGGGATAAACCGGAAACAACCTCTCTACTTCATCTGAGGTAGTGATATGGACTACGTATATTTTACCCTCCCCAAATTTCACTTCGTGGAAATACATTTGGTATGTTGTTATTGTAATACAACACAAGTTATGCCTTATAGTTGGCAAAATAAGTTGCGCCGCTTAATTCCTGTAGAAATTTTGTTGTTAGTGACCTAAAAAAATAAACTTCGACAAGAGGCTTTAAGTTTTTCGTTAAGAAAAATAATCAATAGATATATATTAATCTATCCTACGTTGCATGTCTTAGAGGCCTCCATTCCTATTTTTCTTTTTTCTCATATTTTGGAACTTTTTTCTTCATTCTTCTAATTTAATATTAAATATATTTATGAAGAAAATTTAATACAAACATTTAATTACAACTCATTGAAACCTACTAAATTTCTTAATTATTAATACTCCGTTGTAATTGTAATGTACAATTAAATGCTTAACTTTTAAATATACGTTTTCTCAATTCTTTTTGCCTTCTCTTTCATTTAATTTGATGCTCTACGGAATACAAAAGAGTTGAACATTAATAGTAATAGAAATAATTATTGCAAGAAAAAAAATTAAGATGACAAATGAAAGTAAGCGGTTTCAAATAATGAAGAGGTGTGGGGCATTGAAAAGTTATAAGGTTAATAAAGAATTATAAATTAATGAGAATTTCAAAGATTATAAATAGATGGCCATAAGTTTTCTTCACATAATCCTTGAGGTATGTTGAGTGACTAGCAAATTTTATTTTTTTGTCCTTTTATTTTAATTTATTTTTGAGATAGATCTTAATTTTGTAGTAGATTAAATAATTTTCTTATGATACATATTTAGATTGCTTCGAATCGTGATATGATTTTGTGATATATTTCGTCTCCATAGATTACTAAATTTAACTATATGAAGTTCTATACAGTATTCCTTCAGCTATCGATTTGAAGAATTTTTTTTTACGTTTACAATATGTTTGAAATTCTATAAATTGCGTGTATGAGCACCTTATACTTTACTAGTCATAATTCATGTCATAATTCAGAAGGTATCATATTTCATCGTAGATTTTTATTCTTGTGAAAGTAATAAACTATATAAATGACTACGGTAAATTATCATTCAACTAAGTGGTGATGGTGAGAAAAAAATTTCATGACAAAAAAAAAGTGGTGTACTTATCAGTTTTTTCATTACGGTGATTCAAAATTTTTGCTAAAGTATGCTTTTGAAAGCTACTTTTGAAATTTTATGATTTACAAGTAAAAGCAAAACAAAGCTTCCCAAGTAGTATATATTTAGATTTATTTGATTAATTTATTATTTGATTAATTTATTAATTATGACTTATTTAATAAAATTGGATTTAGATATTCTCTAAAATACTATTTAGATGAATAACGTACAAAAATTACCAAAATATAAAAATTTAAAGTAAATAATATCTGAAAAACGTAAAGAATAGATGAAAAAATATATGAAAACCATGACGGATTAAAAATAAAAATAATATTTTCTAATCTAGGAAGAAGGTATAAGAAAATAGGTGAACATTTATATTTAATGTTAGAAAAAGAAGAATTAAAATTAGAAGATAAATTAACAGCTATGGTAAGAATAGAAAAAAAAATGAAGAAATCGATAGAAAAAAAGGAAATAGAAAATAAAACAACAAACTACAGAAGAAATACGAAAAATAGAAGAAACTAAAAATAGTAGGATTGCTGAATTAGAAAAAGAACTACAAATGCTAAAAGATTTGTATGAAAAAAGACAGAAAGAAAAAGAAGAAAAAGATATAGAACAAAAATTATTAAACGAGATAAATCAATTTAAAGAAAAATTAGAAATAAATTCAATAGATGTTGAAGAAACAGATAATTATGATTCAGAAGATAGTGAAACATATATAGAAATCTTAACAAATACAAAAAATTTAGAAATCAATGAAAAACAAGAAGTAATTAATGAAGAAAACTTAGAAAATAGAAACACAGAAATAAATACTCTTGATAAAAAAGAAAATGAAAATATAATACCTAGAACATCAGAAATAAGAAAACTTACATATTATAAGAATAAGTTTAAAAGATATAATCTAAAGGATGAATATGACGAATGGACAGCAAAACAAATAGTTAATAAAAATTATAACTTTTTTAGACTTAAATTGTGTAATAGATACAGAAAAAATAATATAATTATGGACAGGATATATGACAAAAAAATTATTAGATAATAATATAAATTTAACAGATGCACCAGAATATATAGAAAGAACACTAATAGGAACAGTGAAATTATGGTTTTCAAATCTAACTGAAAATAGTAAAAGGGTATTAAGAACTGACAAACCTACAGAAGAAACAACATCAACAACTACAACTAAATTAACACCTATAGAATTATTAAAAAAAATATGAAATAGCTATAAAAGACGAATTTAGTAGCATGACAACAACAGAAGAAGAACAAAATGAAGAGAAAGATACAAATAGGAATTTAATGTTAAAATTAACAATATGTAATATGTGTTACATAGATGAATATACTTGCGCATTTAAACAATATTAATATAAAGGAACATATAATACAGAAGAAAGTAAAGAAATAAGAAAATTATATTTTAGTAAATTACCTGAACCATTTAGTTCAAAAATAATAAAAAGTTGGGATGAAGCAAAAATAGTAGATACTCTAGGAGCAAGAATAAAATTTCTACAACAATGGTATAGAAACCTATGTGAAAAATATAGAGAAGAAATAAAAATGGAAAAAACATTAATAAGAAATTTAGCATGTTGCAAAAATAAAATAACACCTCAATTTGGATGCGAAGAAAGATATTATAAGAAAAGAAAAAGACATAAGAAATACAAAAAATCAAAATGTAAATATAAGAAACCAAGAAAAAGATATTATGTAAAAAATTATAAACATAAAAGACCATATAGGAAAAATAAATCTATAAAAGAATGTACTTGTTATAATTGCGAAAAATTAGGACATTTAGCTAGAGATTGTAAATTACCTAAAAATTCAAAAAAAAAAGAAAAATATCAGAAATAAAAATAGAAAATACAGAATATATGCAGATAGATTATATAGATTACGAATTAGAAAGTGAAGATAGTATATATGAAATTTCAGAGAATGAAACAGATAATGAAATAGATAGTGAATTAGATGAATTAAATGACTGAAGAAGATATAAGAATAAACCAAATAACTGAAGAAGATATAAAAATAGTAACAAAGGAAGAATATTTAAATGAAGAATGAACAAATCAAAAAATAATATTTGATACTCATATATTTGATGAAATAAAAGGAAAAAAAATTAGATTTAAGTGTAGAAAAAATATTTAAAATACCAACAATAAAAAACATATTTAGTAGAAGAAAAGAAGAATACTACGTAGTAAGCCAAAAAGAACATGTAATAGAGTGTAGATATGTAAAAGGAGGAGCTAGTATACCACTAGTAACAAAAAGAATAATTAATAAAGAAATAAACGATATAAAAAGTAAAGACCCAATAAAATATGTACATCTTGGAGAAACAGAGATATTGATAAAAACATATTTTAGAGAAGGAATAGATACACCAATAGAATTATACCTAGCAGATGATAGAATTATAAAACCTATAGAAAAAAGTATAATAACTGTCATAAAAGAAAATTTAATATACCAAAAATTTAAATTTATGATAAGTTCGAATTATTCAGTAGCAATAACAGATAAAAATATAGATAAATCATTAGTATTATATTGAAAAATATCTGGAATAGAACTAACCCCAGGAAGTAAAATATTTACAGCAAGATGTAAAAATCTATATGTACTAACAGCAAAACATAAAATAACGAAAAAAAATAAAATTAACAAAATACAAATAGAAAGTCCTTTCGAACAATTTGTAAAAACAATTGATAATAATGATTATAGTTATAGAGACATAGATATAGAAGAAAATTTAGAAATAATAAATGATAGAATAAGTACAACAAAAAGAATAGCTTATGAAAAAACAGAATCATCAAGTTCATCAAAAAGAACAAGTTATGAAACAAGTTCAACAACTAATTTAAACCAATATTACATAACAGGAATAATAAATAAAAAAGAATATTTAATACTCTTAAATACAGGACAAGAAGAAAATTATATAGCAAGATATCTAGTAAAAAATGAGGAAATAAAATCTGACAATAATATATGCCCAGATCTACCAAGAAGCTTAATAAACACTAAAAATACAGCAGAAAAAGAAATAACAATAGGAGTTAGAAAAATAAAAATAGAATTTAAAATAAAGGAAGAAATGTAAAAAGCAGACATAATATTAGGAATAAAATGGTTAGAACAAGTAAAACCATATAATATAGAGCATACACAATTATCTATAACATATAACAGAGAGAAATTATTCTTAAGAAGATCTTTAACATGATATGAAAATATATGTATTAATGAAGATAGTAGTAGAAGGGTATTACAGTAGATATTATACGCCTATAATAGATACAGGAGCAGAAACTAATTTATGTAGATATAATTGTTTACCAGAAAGTAAATGAGATAAATTAAAAACACCAATAAAAGTTAAAGGATTTAATAACGAAGGAAGTTTAATTACTTATAAAGTTAAGAATGTAAAAACACAAGTATGAGATAAAATATTAATAATAGAAGAAATCTATAATTATGAGCTAACATCAAAAGATATACTTTTAGGAATGTCGTTTTTAGATAAATTATACCCACATATAATAACTAGAACGGCTTGGTGGTTTACAACACCATGTAAACAGAAAGTAAAAGCAAAAAGAGTTACTAATAAAATAAGAAAGAAAACTGATTGGATAGAAGGAAGTGAAAAAATTACACAAAAATTAAAAAATATAAAAAATACTGAAGATACAATAGAACTGATCGTATTTTCAATAAATAAAAAGGAAATAACTATATTTTCAATAAATAAGATAGAAATAATTAAGAAAAAATTAGAACAATTATATAGTGAAGATCCATTAAAAGGATGGAAAAAATATAAAACTAATATAAAAATTGAATTAATAGATAAAAATAGCATAATAACTCAAAAATCATTAACATATAATTTTGACGATTTAAAAGAATTTAAAATGCATATAGATGAATTATTAGAAAAACAATATATACAAAAAAGTAATAGTAAACACAATAGTCCAGCATTTATAGTAAATAAACATAGTGAACAAAAAAGAGGAAAAAGTAGAATGGTTATTGATTATAGAAATTTAAATGCAAAAACTATGACATATAATTACCCAATACCAAATAAGATATTAAAAATAAGACAGATACAAGGATATAATTACTTTAGTAAATTTGATTGTAAATCAGGATTTTACCATTTAAAGTTAGAAGAAGAATCTAAGGAATTAACCGCATTTACGGTACCACAAGGATTTTATGAATGGAATGTACTACCATTTGGATATAAAAATGCACCAAGTAGACATCAACATTTTATGGATAGTTATTTTAAACAATTACCTAATTGTATAGTATATATAGATGATATACTATTATATACAAAAATAAAAAAAGAACATTTAAAATTATTAGAACAATTTACTGATATAATAAAAAAAACGGGAATAAGTTTAAGTGAAAAGAAAGCTGAAATTATGAAAAACTAGATAGAATTTTTAGGAATACAAATAGATAAAAGTGGAGTAAAAATTAAACAACATATAGTACAAAAAATAATAAATTCGAAGAAGAATTAGATACAAAAAATGAAATTACAATTATTTTTGGGATTAGTTAACCAAGTAAGGAAATATATACCAAAATTAGCAGAAAATCTAAAGCCTTTACAGAAAAAATTAAAAAATGATGTAGAATATAATTATAACGAAGAAGATAAAAACAAGTCCAGAAAATAAAAACGTTTTGTAAAAAATTACCAAAATTATAATTCCCAGACGAAAATAGAAAATTTATATATATATAGTAGAAACAGATGCTAGTGAATGTAATTATGGAGGAGTACTTAAATATAGGTACGAAAATGAAAAAATAGAACATCATTGTAGATATTATTCAGGAACGTTTAATGAAACAGAAATAAAATGAGAAATAAATAGAAAAGAATTATGTTCATTATATAAATGTTTATTAGCATTTGAGCCATATATTGTATATAACAAGTTTATTGTACGAACAGATAATACACAGGTACGTTGGTGGCTAACAAAAAAAATACAAAATTCAGTTACAACAAAAGAGATTCGGAGACTAGTATTGAATATTTAAATTTTACATTTACAATTGAAGTAATTAGTACTAACAAAAACGTTATTGCAGATTACATATCAAGACAAAGCTACACAGACTGATATAATAGAAGATGATGCTTTAGAAAAGATATTCAAAACCCTAACTACGCTTTCAATGAAAGTGGACAGTATAGGTAATGAAATAGAAAAGCTAAAGACTAATGAAGATAAACTGAAGTCTGTAGCTACAAATCAGCTAACTCAGCAGTGTGCAGAGCTATATCGATCGGAAGACATTAAAATTCCAGAGCTAGAAGGAGACGTTGGGACACTCCGTAAAACCCATAATGTTTATCAATCTACAATTGCAGGTACAAGAAAAGGAGTTATTGGACAAAGATACTAAAATATGAACTTAAATAAGACATTTGAAAAACCATTTACACCAAAAATACAAAAAGACCTCTTGAACATACCCCACAAATTACCATATATCGAGATAGTCTGAACCAAGATGAAAAAGTTTATAACTATACAACCCAAAAATACATAGAAAATATCTACCGAGTACAAATTTTTCTAAACCTTAACCCCAGAGCTACAGATATCAAAGAACCCAATACAAACTATATAACTCAAAGATTACAAGGTCACAACAAGCTAATTGCACTACCCAAAACCAACCCAAGCTTAGTAAAAACTTATTTTGATTATGGATTATTAAATACCATATACACCCAAGATGGAGAAGAATTATCAGCTATGGAAGAATGACAAAAAATATTCAACACCTATAAAAGAGTAACCAAAGGAAATCTATTTTATATAAAGTGTTATACTGCACCAGCAGAGATATTATACGACGAGATAAAATCAGTTATACAAGTTGTAAAAATAAAATTAACCAGAGATATGATTATACCAGAAGATATTGTGCAGCAGCCAGAGATACCCAGAATCGAGATACCTAATTTTTATGCAAACAAACGACTTGTTGGACTAGCTACAATTATTCAAGAACTAGCAAACAATTATACCAATGGAAACCGAATATGGAGTTATTATTCAAGAGACCATCAGATGATTTATTCAAATTAAAAAAATTTACGACAAAAAGATATGGAAGATGTTAGACAATGGATAATGACATTACTTAACCCAGAAAAATAATCTACTGTAAGGGCAATTAAGAGAGGATTTATTTCAGACGGATTATTGACAAGATATTGCAAGATAATTGAACACAAATATCCAGACCATCAATGTTCGAGATGTAATGGAGAAGATAATATTGTCCCAGATGTACAGCTAGAATGAAGATAAGCATGCCAGCTGGAAAGAAGATAAAAAAGCAGCAGATACGATAGAGACAACAATGAAGGAAAATCAACTATGGATAACGAAAAGAAGACAAAAGTTATCAAAGTCATAAAAGATATGAAAAGGACATATGACTTATAGTTTTCAACATGTGAATTATTATAACTTTTGATTTCTTTTACGTAAAAGACATTGTATATTTAGTCTTTACTAGGTTAGGTAGATACCATTATTAACCTACTATAGACTTTTTGACTTTTTTAAGTTTGTAAGACTTTATGTAAAAGATTAGTCTTTTCTAGGAATAGTATATAAATACGTGTAAAGTTTTTAGGAATGTGTAAAACATAGTACGAAAAATTATGTAAATCATCCATTATAAATGAAGGCATCGAAGGCAGAAAGAGGCAAGCCTTCATGCGTTGAAGCAAAAAACTCTCTCTTGTCTACAACAAATAATTTGATTATTTAAAAAACAGGTATATTTCAATGGAAAAATCTATGGAGGAACAAAGCTTAGAATTATCAAAACTACCAGAACAGGTATATTTATTTACTATTATGAATAGCTAAATTCATAAATTCCCAACAATCATAATATGATAAAATAAGTTCATGTTAGTTGCTTTATAGTAGAATTATTCGAAAAATAGCATGTTAAGAAGTTTATTAGCAAAGTGGAAAAGAAGAAAAATTCCTAAGAACTATGTCATCCTAAAGGTGAAACCGGTGAGGCAAGAAAGCCGTGATAGGGGAGTAACCAGAGTAGAGGCGCTGTTTAAGGGAAAAGTATCCAGATTACCATGTTAATAGTGACCGAAGAATATATTATTTAAGAATAATCTAGTATATAACAATCTAAAGTGATCATATTTTGTTATGTGCATGATTGAAGGGAATATTTTGAAAAAACATCATATGAAAAATGAATACTAATTTATCTGACGAAATGGTAGATAAATTTAAAATACTCGTTTTATATTTACTTAAGGATATAGAAATAGTAGATATAAGAAAAATCATATTGGAAAAAATATTTGATAGATATTTTATGACTAGAATTAATTATATACCACACCTACCGAACTACTCTTATAAATACTTACATACCAAACTCACACACTAACTATGATAAATTATGTATATTTAGAATTTTGGAAAATAGATATAAAATATATACAATTTCTTAGTGAAAATATAGAAGAATTAGTGAGATTAAAACAAACAACTAAAAAATATTATAATAAAGTATTTAACCAATTTTAAATGATAGATAATCTTAAAATATTAATCTTATATATACTTAGAGATATAGAAATTATAGATATTAAGAGAATAATATTAGAAAAAATATTAGACTATGAAATTGAAACTATAAATTGGATAGAACAGTTATATCTAGATAATTACCTAGATGGATATTATTCAGATTAAGAAATGTTAGAATATATTAGAAAAACTAGAGAAAATCAAGATAATCTAAATGAAGAAATTAATTATAGAAACCGAATTAGAAAAATAATGGATAATCTAAAAGAAAAATTAATATGGCTAGAAGAAACCCTAGAAAAATTAGAAAAAAGTACATGTGATAGTTTATATAATTTTAAAAACTCGCTACGAGAAGAACAACACAAGATAATAAATAGCATTGAAAATCTAGAATATACATTACAGTACAATTAGGATGAATTATTATACAGAAATTTGTAAATCTACAATTACTACAGGATAAAATGATAACTATGAATATTTAAAATATTGGAGAGAAAATATGGAAGAAATAATATTATTAGAAAAACTTATGAAAGACAATCTAATTGGATATTTTGAAACAAAAGATATAGAATATTTAGAATACCTTCAAAATAATATAGAAGAATTACAAAAACTAAGAGAAAAAAATAAAGAATAATATAGTAAAACATTTAATCAATTACCATATAATCACCCCCAAGATATGAATACCGATAAAACTAACATAAATAAACTCAAAATAAAAATAAAAATAAAAGTATTTAGAGAAGTTAAGAAATATCCACGCACAAATAAAATAGATCCATTGTATTTATAATAGATCTATTTTACCACACAAGTTATCCGCACCCTCCAACAATCACTTAGCATTTGTTGTGAATAAGCTGCAAATGAATTTTTCTATAGTTGGTATAAATGCATTTACTTTTTAATATTTCCTTAACAACGCTTTAGTAATTTTTTGTCTAACCATGAAAAATGATATGAAGATATTTATATGAATTATTTGTTAATACTTCTGTGGCAATTAAGAAAGTATTAATATTAGGGAGTTAGAAGAAGAAAAATGGGATTTGATTTTTATAAAGAAAATGAACAAGAGAAGTAAGAAAGAGAAAAATAGAAAAAAGGAAAACACTAAAAATAAATAATATAAAAATAAAAAAAGGAATAAAATAAGATGAAAAGTGTATACTGTATTCATGTAATTAGATTTATATTAAATAAATATATACATGAATAATCACGTTTTAAAATTTGTTAAAATATAATGAAAAAAGCAAATTTTTATCGAACTTTTTTTTGCTCTATTCTCTTTTAGGAAAAATAAAATTATTCTTTCACTTTCAATGTATTTTGTCAAATTTAATTATTTTTAAAAATAAAAAAGACTTAAGTGACAAAAACTCATAAAAAAATACATGTAAATAGTGTAGTTAGTTAAAATATGAAATAGTTGAAATTTTTTTACTCTAGCAGATCATTTGATTCATAAACTAATTATACTGAAATTATAATTTTGAACTAATTTATTCCATTTGAGAGATGAGTTAAATTACTTTTAAGTTTGAACTGATAAGATGTGATATTTCAATATATTGGATTGATGGAATAAATTTCACTACTATTTTATACATTATTTAGTGTGTAGAAATTGAACTCCCATGCATATATTGTGTTCGTTTGTATTCGATTGCCGAAACAATTATCTCAACACTCACTTATATAATAAGATCATTATGTGAAGTTTTTGTTTTTATGGTGTAGAGATGAAGAGACATGAGAATCCTAATCCACTATCATTAGGGGTGGACATTCGATTTGTTTGATTTTATTGTTTTATATCGGTTTGATTTTTCGATTTTTGAATTGAGAAAAATAATAACCGTAATAAAATCGAAATAAATCCGGTTAAGTTCAATTTCTACAACTTTGATTTGGTTATTTCGATTTTGAAGATTAAAGAAGTAAACCTTTCTTTGTCTTGACTGACATTTAAAATTGGTGTTTTTTTAGAAAAATAAATTTTTAAACTTATTTTTCATTCCAAATATAAATAATTTAACATACATGAAATGAAATAATCATAAATTTAACGTAATACATAACTGCATTATGCATAAGTTTGCAGAAACAGTCTGCAAAATAACACGAAAGTCATAAAAACAATACCCATGAAACACCTACCACTTAGGGACGTAAAGATTTGGGTTATTATATTATATATTTATACTAGGGTTATATATAATAATAATAATAATAATATATATATATATATAATTTTGATTTTCGGCTTAACCAAATTTCTTTTTTGAAAAATAAAAAATCGAACCGTTTAATCGAATTTCTAAAATTTGAAATTAAAATCAATCCGAAAAATCGAAAAATTGAAATCAAAATTAAATTTTGGTTTGATTCTCCGATTGTTTCGATTTGAACTAAAATATGCCCAGTCCTAATTATCATGATTTCTTTTACAGATGAAGGTTGGAGAAGTTGCAAAAATAAAAAATAAAAAAAATCAACGATAGGAATGACTTTTTCAATATACTTGTGTTTGATTTGTCATACTCAACACAATATGTTTCTTAATTTTCTATTTATGTATGCAAACTAATTTTGAAAAGCTCTCATACTTACTCCAGCGAGGATGTTCACGTTTAGAACATATCTAAATCAATCACAATGTCGATAAAGGTATGATTAACTATACATTTAATCTATCTATGTGAAATATTTTTTCAGGTTTTTAACATCTAATTTTAGGTCACATAAAATGATATCCAAATAGTTGTCAGGGTTATGCGAGATTGAGTTACATCAAAATCAATTTCTAGAAAAAATCATTCTTGACAAGAAGTTCCGAACTTGTATGATATATTTTCTCTTTTTTTTTTTCCTTTTTATCTTGGGTACACATAAGAGTTACAAAACATAATTAAGGTGTTCAATGTTTATGGATAAAACAGTTAAGAATTAAGATAGATCTCAATGAGATATTACACATAAGCAAATGACAAAGGGCAAAAGGTTAAATTTAATAAACATACAAATCAAGCTGATAGCAAACAAAGGAGCAGAGGAACACACAAAGATAAGAACTATTATTGTAGTTTTATCTTCTTTTTCTTAATTAATATGTTCTATAGTACATAGACACATTTTACATTATGCTAAGTTGTAGATGGTCGTTTATGTTGTTTTTGACTATATATGTTGCTGGAACTTCTTAAAATTAATATCATTTGTGTCGAATTTTTCAAAAAAATACATTATTTTTGAAAGATTCAATACGTACATCGATATTTTTAAAGAGTCATAAACTTTTTGATATGTTAAATTTTTGCTTTTATTTTAGATTTTTGTCTACATATAAAAATAATTGAAATACTTACAATTAAAGAACCACATATTTTAGTTTTCTCTTAGTATGTTGCAAAATTCATTTCCCTCCGTATATACCTGGCATAGGAAAGATCTCTCATTCTGTTTGGTATATCAATCTGAATTTTTAGTGCTTGGTTGTTGATAAAAATGCACTATTTTGATCTAAAAAGAATGTCTATTAAATTGTAAGAGAAATTAAGGAATAAAAATAATAGAAAAAATATCAATAAACGAAAAAGAATTGAAGAGGAAAAATCAACTGAAAAGAAAAAATAATGAGAAAGATGCAAATTCAGTGCCAACAACTTTAGTTGCAACGTACCATTTTTTGTTATAATTCCTTTTTGTTTAGTTTCTTTGCTGCCCATTTAATGTTTTTCGTCATTTGTATGGAAGAAAAATTTATACTATTTTATTGAAAAAATCACATATATTAAACAAAAAGAATAAGGTATTAAAAATTTGCAAGAGATATTTCCACATATTAAATAGTGGAAATGTTATCTTGAACAATCCTTTTATCATTTTAAAGAAAATTTTGATGATGAATTAATTTGCATGTGTATACACAAAAACTTTTGTTTTCTTATACATCTAAAAAAAAATATATAATTTATTTAAAAAGATATTAATATACCGCGCGAAGCGGGGATTTTTAAACTAGTTACTTATAATTGTATTTAAAATTATTTGTTTTTAGCTCTTTTAGATGCGAAATGGTTAATAATTGTCTTCTTTTAATATATTTTTTCGATTGATTATATAGTTAATTCATTTAAGCTTTCTTGAGAAATTGTTGACATTGGATAAAATTTTATTAATTTCACTTTTTGAAAAACTTTCATATGTACAATTTCTCTTAGCACATGCATTCTAAAAATACATCTTTTTTTCATAGTTGACATATTTAAATTCTAAAATATACTAAAAAAAAAATATACCATGGAGAAAAAACTATAAAATAACATAATTTACATGCGAATAACAAAATATAGAACAATTTAACTTGGTTCTACAAATAGAAAATCCGATATTATTTTCACTACTTGAGTATTCTTGATGCAACGTGAAAATTTGCCACTGTGGCAGGTGAAGTAGAGTGGAGTCCGTAGACATGCCTGCTTCCTGACCTCTCCGTGATTTTATTATATCGCCCTTAATTAATTGTTATATATCATTTATATATTAGAAAAAATAATATTTAATAAAAATAAAATAGATATTTATGACATGTCCGTTTCAGCTGTTTCAACTGTAATTTTATTATATCACCCCTAATTAATTATTATAAGTCATCTAAATATTAAAAAGTTAATAATATTTAATAAAAAAAATAAAATAGACATAAAATTATACATTAAATCTTGATGTTTTGAATTAATTTTGCTATAGCGCTTCTAATTGGTTATTATGAGTAATTTAAGATATGTCTACTTCGCTACTTCAATTATGGTATTTGGTTGACTTTCAAAAATTATATCAGTATCGCTTAAATTGGAATAGAAGAAAAATTATTATAAATCACAATAATTAAAAACTTAAATTATTTTAAAATATAATTGACTATGAATGCCACAAAAGTTTGAAGAGAGTATTATAAATTAGATAAAAACTTAAAATAGTAAATTATAATGTCAAAAAAGTATTATAAATTATAATAGTTAACAACTTAAAATATTTAAAAAATAATTAGTCTGTTACATATTTCAAAAAATATATTATTTAAAAATTACATAAAAAATATTATAAATTACAATAGTTAACAACTTAAAATATCTAAAAAATAATTAATTTGTTATATATTTTAAAAATATAAGTAAAAATATATTAATCACAATAATTAATAGCTTAAAAAAAAATTAAAAATATAAAATATTTGATTGACTCTCGAAATTTTATAGGTGTCATATTAACAACTTAAAATATTCTTATATAAATTTCATTATTCTAAATATAATAATATACGCCTAACTAAGAATTTATCAACTAAATACATGAAGATTTTAATTAAATGATAAAATTACACATAATGTAGAATTTTTAAGCATCAACATTGGGCCCGTGTGTAGCACGGGATAGCCAACTAGTTTAAGAGATGACTCAAAATTTTACTTATATATATTTATAAATAAAATTATCATTTATATCAATAATATTTCTGCAGTATGACTTTTCACTATATTCAAGTCCAACCACTTAAATTAGCCCTACTTGTATACAAGTGTTTGGATATATAAA
This sequence comes from Capsicum pubescens, assembly GCA_030864215.1. Taxonomy (NCBI): domain Eukaryota; kingdom Viridiplantae; phylum Streptophyta; class Magnoliopsida; order Solanales; family Solanaceae; genus Capsicum; species Capsicum pubescens. The sequence goes on from CM061539.1 coordinate 621,315, forward strand.
AACACATGTATGCATTTATACAAACTTAAATGCAGTAAAATAGCTAAAAAGAGACTGAATTTTCTGCATTGAATTGTGACCACAAAATCTGAAAAACAAACAACTCTTCTTTGATGATGCTGATGTGACACTTGTTGGGTTCACGGTGTATATGTGAATGAAAAATAGAGGAAAAATGGTGGAGGAAAAGAGAGACACCAAATTAGAAAGTGTACTCTCAAATTAAAAAGTTCACTAATTCTTCCACATTGGTCGGAGAAGAAACTTTGGAGTGTTTTTTAATAAGAAACACTAACTCCACATGGATAGTGAGGCAAGAATAAAGTGATATCTCGCGCCGTCGTCGTCGTCGCTCGGCTTCGGCTTCGGATTTGACACTTGTTGGATTCAAGGTGTATATGTGAATGAAAAATGAAGGAGAAATGGTGGAGGGAAAGAGAGACACCAAATTAAAAAGTGTACTCTCAAATTAGAAAGTTCACAAATTCTTCCACATTGGTGGGAGAAGGGAACTTAAGAGTGTTTTTAGATATATTCCTCAGGTATAAATATACTTTTTCACAGCAAAAATACTATTCTTCTATACAAAAACTCTGTGTGATCATTAAGCTGTTGAGTGAGTTCGAAGAATCCAACAATTTGAGGTACCGCTATTGTTTGGATTGAAGGCCATTTTATCCAGGAGGAAAGATTCAATAACCTCAGGTACAGTGAGGGGAATTATTCCTTAAGGACACTTCGTGAAGTCGGGAGACTTGGCCTTACAATTCTGTTTCATCTTATTTCTGAAAATTAACACACTTCTTGGATAGATTATTCATAATCTTGTGTTGAAGGTGTTAAGGAACTTTATAAGTGTTCTTGTCTTAGACTTGAACTTGTATTGAAGTTGTTGTTGCATATATATACTGATTCTTGTACCCAAAAACATTGAAAATATAACAATCTTAAGGAATAATTTTTCGAAATCTGTACAGCTTAAGTTCTGGAGATTAAAGCCTTAAACTTTCTACTCCGTTTGAACTTAACTAGTGATTTGAAGACATAAAATCTTCATCACAAGTTAAAGATCACTCGTTTGACGATTGAAAGTCATAAAAACTTCATCGTTAAACTAGAAACAAGAGGTGTTTAAAGTTGCTGCAACATTTTAATAAGTATTTTAATATACTAACGGTATTGTCTTGTTGTGACAGAAAAATAACTAACGATAGTCAAGTGCAAGATGCTGCAACGACTATAGGGACAACTAGTATTGCCACAACAAATCGCATGAATGCTCTGCCGGCGATGGCACCAGCGGAGAAACCCAAAAATTTTGCGGGTATTGACTTCAAGATATGACAGCAGAAAATGTTCTTCTACCTCACTACTCTTTGTCTTCAAAGGTTCACATTTGAGGAAGCTTCGCAGGTGCCCGAGAGAACCTCTGAACAAGAACGCTTCGTGATTGTGGAGGCTTGGAAACACTCAGATTTTCTTTGCAGGAATTATATCTTGAGTGATCTCCAGGATGATTTCTACAATGTGTATAGTGGAACAAAGACAACGAAAGAGTTATGGGAGCGCTAGAACAAAAGTACAAGACAGAGGATGTAGGAACTAAAAAGTTCTTCGTTGCAAGATTCCTAGAGTATAAAATGATAGACAATAAGTCTGTTGTTTCCCAAGTGCAGGAACTGCAAGTGATCATCCATGATCTCCTAGCGAAAGGTATGATTTTGACAAATGCCTTGGTTGAATAATTTAAAAAAGTTCTTTGTATTCACATAACCTTTATTGTAGGTTTGATCGTGAATGAGGCGTTTCAAGTAGCAGCAATAATAAAGAAGCTACCACCAATGTGGAAACACATCAAGAACTATTTGAAACACAAACGCAAAGAGATATTAGTCGAAGATCTTATTGTATGACTATGCATTAATGAAGATAATAAGGTTGCGAAAAGAAGGTCAAGAGGAAATTCTCCAATGAATGGAGCAAACATTGTAGAAGATGACCAAAACAACTCTAAGAAGCGAAAGAAAGCTGAAAATGAAAGCAATCAACCCAAGAAGAAATTCAAAGGAAAGTGCTTCAACTGTGGGAAGATTGGCCACAAGTCTATGGATTGTCTTGGCCCGAAGAAAGGGAAAAAGAAAGACCAAGAAAATCTGGCTGAGTCTTAGAAATAAACGAATGATTTGTGCGCTATACTTTCTGAATGCAACTTGGTGGGAAATCCTCGCGAGTGGTGGATGGATTTTGGTGCCACCCACCATTTTTGTGCTAACAAGGAGTTTTTTTCGATGTTCGCTCTGGTTCAAGTAGAAGAAAAGATCTACATGGCAAACTCCGCTACTACAAAAGTAGAAGGAACAGAAAAAGTGTGCTTGAAGATGACTTCCAGCAAAGTGTTAACACTTAACAATGTCTTGTATGTCCTGGAGTTACGGAAGAACTTGATTTCAGTTTCACTTCTAGACAAGAACGGATTCAAATATGTATTTATTTCCGAAAAATTGTACTTAGTAAAGAAGAAGTGTATGTAGGAAAAGGCTACCTCAATGAGGGCCTATTCAAAATGAATGTAATGAATGTTGAAACCAATAAAAGTTCAGTTTCTTCTTACTTGCTTGAGTCTCATAATTTATGGCATGAACGATTAGTCCATGTTAATTACAAAACGTTGCGTAAACTGATCAACTTAGAAGTTTTGCCAAACTTTGAGTGCAATAAATCAAATTGTCAAACTTGTGTGGAATCAAAGTATGCTAAGCATTCGTATAAATCCGTTGAAAGGAATTTCAATCCCTTGAACTTAATCCACACTGACATTTGTGATATGAAGTCAACACCATCACGAGGTGGGAAAAAGTATTTCATAACTTTTATTGACGATTACACTAGATATTTTATGTCTACTTGTTACATAGTAAGGATGAAGCAATAGATGCGTTTAGACAACATAAAACCGAATTAAAAATTAGTTAGAGAAAAAGATCAAAACGATAAAGAATGATAGGGGTGGAGAATATGAATCTCTCTTCACCGAAATATGTGTAGAGAATGGAATTGTCCATCAAACTACAGCCCTGTATGCACCTCAATCTAATGAAATTACGAAAAGAAAAAATCAAACTTTGAAGAAAATGTTGAATGTCTTACTTATAAGTTCAGGTTTGCCGCAAAGCTTGTGGGGGAGAAGCTATCCTTACAGCCAACCGCATACTCAATAGAGTTCCCCATAGTAAGACACAATCAATTCTTTATGAAAAATAGAAAGGAAGGAAACCCAACTTGAAATATTTCAAAGTGTAGGGGTGTCTAGCAAAGGTCCAAGTTCCTATGCCTAAAAAGGTTAAGATAAGACCTAAGACGGTGGACTGCGTGTTCATAGAATATGTTAAAAGCAGTAAAGTATGTCTATTTTTGGTTCATAAATCTAAACATTCGAATATTAATGAAAATACGATAATTGAATCAGATAACGCTGAATTCTTTGAAAACATTTATCTGTATAAAACTAGACATGAATAGTCTAGTGGGGGTCCAAACAACCTCGAGATAAACCAAGTGAGAATATACATAATGATGAGAATCCAAGATGTAGTACACGTAAAGAACGTCAACTTTATTTGAATCGAATTTTGTAACATTTCTCTAAGGAAATGAGCCTCAATCATTTAAAGAAGTGATAACGTCTTCGGACTCATCCTTTTGAAAAGAGAAAGTCGATAGTGAGATTGATTCAATCTTAAGCAACCATACGTGGAAGTTGGTTGATCTTCCTCCAGGAAACAAACCTTTAGGATCTAAATGGATCTTTAAAAAATAAAATAAAAACGGATGGTACTATTGACAAATACAAGGCGAGACTTGTAGTAAAAGGTTTCAAACAGAAAAAAGGTCTTGATTACTTTGATGCATACTCGCCAGTAACAATGATAACGTTGAGTCGAATGTTAATTGCCTTGGCGGCGGTATATGGTCTTGAAATCCATCAAATCGATATGAAAACCGCATTCCTAAATGGAGAATTGGAGGAAGAAATCTACATGGAACAACCTGAGGGGTTTGTGGTTCCAGAAAAAGAAAATAAGGTGTGTAAACTTGTGTAAGTCACTTTATGGACTAAAACAAGCACCTAAACAATGTCATGTAAAGTTTGACCAAACCACGTTGACAAATGGGTTCAAAATTAATGAATGTGATAAATGTGTTTATATTAAATGTGTTTATATGTGGATGATATGTTGATCATCAATAGAGATATTTTAGACATAAATGCAACGAAACAAATGCTCGAGAGCAAGTTCGATATGAAAGACCTTGGAGTTGCGGATGTGATCTTAGGAATAAGAATTCATAGGACTTGTCAAGGATTGCCATTGTCTTAGTCTCATTATATCGAAAAGGTACTTGAAAAATTCAAGTATATGGAGTTCGGTATTGCCAAGACTCCATTGGATGTGAGCTTTGCACTTCGAAGAAATGAAGATGAAAGTGTCTCACAATTGGAGTACACAAGAGTATTGGGATATTTAATGTATATAATGAATTATACATGACCAAATATAGCATGCGCTATTAGTAAGTTGAGTCGGTATACGAGTAATCCCAATAAAACTCATTGGATAATAATGAAAAGAGTTTTAGGGTATCTTAAATACACTCAAGACTATGTTTTGCATTATAATAAATATCCCGCGGTACTTGAAGTATATGGTGATGCAAATTGGATCACCGTATCGAACGAAGTAAAATCCACAAGTGGATATATATTTACTATCGGTGGAGGAGCGGTCTCTTGGAAATCATTCAAACAGACTTGTATTGCTCGCTCTACAATGGAATCTGAATTTATCGCATTGGATAAAGCCGGCGAAGAAGTAGAATGGCTCCGGAATTTCTTAGAAGATATTCTTTATTGGCCAAAATCAGTGGCACCAGTATGTATACACAGTGATAACCAAACGACAATAGGTAGGAAGAGAGCATGATGTGCAACGGTAAATCTCGTCACATAAGATGAAGACATAATACCGTTAGAGAAACTCTCTCTAGTGGAATTTTCATTGTTGACTATGTAATGTCAAAGGGTAATGTGTCGGATCCACTTACAAAAGGTCTATATAGAGAAGGAATGGAGAGGACATCCAAGGGAATGGGTTTAAGTCCTAGGACAAGTCAGCATGGCGGTAACTCTACCTAGCATACTGGAGATCCCAAGAGTTAGGTTCAAAGAGATCAAACAAAGTTGTGCCTGACAGGTTCAACATTGTTAATATACCAACTCATTCTCATGATGTAGACAATGTTTAGTAAACAAGGATAAGACTTAAGGTGAAAAGTCTTTTAATGATTATCTAAATTTGGCAGATTTGACCAAATAGTTTAATCTATAGGAGTGAATGTTTAGAAATCATCTATGTGAGCGAGAAATGAAAGTCGTTTCAAGGAGAATGTTAGTAAAAGACTATTCTCTAAGCTCTCATAAAACTGGGACGAGTTCATGGCTGAAAAGAACAAAACTGTGAGAACTATAAACAATAAAAGACTGATTGTGTGACATTTGTTGTCTAGGTGTATATTAAATCTCGACGGTTTAAAGATATCAAATCTACCGATTGACCGAGTGCATCCGATGCATGTTCACCACGGAAAGTTCAAAGGAAAACCTATTTATCCAGATGCAATTAGTCTTTGCTAAGTGATCACATGTTTGTCTATATCTTTCTTCAAAAGATAGGCATTCCCTATTCATGTGGGGGATTGTTGGGTTCAAGATGTATATGTGAATGGAAAATGGAGGGAAAATGGTGAAGGGAAAGAGAGACACCAAATTAGAAGGTGTACTCTCAAATTGGAAAGTTCACTAAATCTCCCACATTGGTGGGAGAAGGAAACTTTGGAGTGTTTTTAATAAGGAACACTAACTCCACATGGATAGTGAGGCAAGAACAAAGTGGTGTCTCGCGCCGTCGTCATCGTCGTCGCCCAGCTCGGTTTCGGCTTCGAATTTGAATTTGGATCAATCAATGAGATTTATTTTTTAGACAAATTTTATTTGAAACTTGTGTTACAAGTGAAAAAGTTAATCCAAAAATATGATATGATTATTTTCTCCCAGTGAGGGCGCAATTTTGATGCTAGGAAAATGCATATGCAACGCATCACGAAGGGATGCGACCTTTCGAGGGAAAAGACACACTGTTTCGCGCTGTAGAATAACCTGCGGGCGCAGACACAGCGCAGGTACGCGACCTGTGGGCGCAGATGTAGCACAAAAGCCAGTGGGATTTTCCAAATGTCACCTGCGGCCGCAGATCAGGCGCAAGTCCAGCATAGACTGGGCGCAGGGACGTGACTGCTACTGAATAGGTGCCTTTTTGCTGAACCAATGCATCCTTTCTAAAAGGACACATTTAAGGCTATAAATACCTGATATATTCCTTAGGTATAGATATACTTTTTCACAACAAAAACACTCTTCTTCCATACAAAAACTTTGTGTGATCATTAAGCAGTTGAGTGAGTTCGACAAATCCAACAATTTGAGGTACCGCTATTGTTTGGATTGAAGGTCATTTTATCCTGTGAGGAAGATTCCATAACCTCGGGTACAGTGAGGGGAATTATTCCTTAAGGACACTCCGTGAAGTCGGGAGACTTGGCCTTAAAATTTTGTTTTATCTTATTTCTGAGAATTAACACACTTCTTGGATAGATTATTCATACTATTGTGTTGAAAGTGTTAAGAAACTTCATAAGTGTTTTTGTTTTAGACTTGAACTTGTAGAAATTGTTGTTGCATATATATACAGATTTTTGTACTCGAAAACATTGAAAAAATAACAACACTATCATTGTAGCTGAAGGTTGTTTCCATAATTCAAACTAATGAACTCCAACTATTCGTTTTAAGTCATTAATTATAAATTTTCATGCATTTATTAGTAAGCAATAAATCTAGAGTACTGGCTGTACAATCAACTACTATAGGTATAGGTAATTTTGTATGTACACAGATTTATAAAAATGATAAACAATTGTAGGGGTATGTATCTCGGAAATCGTCTTTTGTAATATTTGTGTACACTTCATTCTTCTCGGACATTACTTGTGAGATTAATTATGGTGAATATATTTTTTTATTTTTCATCCGGTGTTCGGTGTCCGTATTAGAGCCCGACTAATTCGAATCGCGCGTTGCAGATCCCATTAAAATGACAGCGCTCCCAACAGAGTTTTCTCCATACTCAGGGTCGAACCCTTGATCTCTGATTAAGGATGAAGCAGTCTCATCCACTGCATCACAACTCATGTTGGTTACGGTGAATATTTTGTTATCATAATAAAGATGATTAAAAGGGTAAGTTTCAATATAAGAAAAATATGTATTCAGTATATATACAACTGTATAACCACAACTTTACTTTCAGCTAACTTGATAATAAGAGGGAAAGAGCATGCAGGAGCCCGTCAAACATGTCTATCTATCCGTTCAACTGTTTGCTTCGTAATTTTATTATATTACTCTTAATTAATTATTATATATTATTTATATATTAAAAAATAATAATAATTAATAAAAAAAGTAAAACAGATATTTAAGACATGTTTGCTTTATCTGCTTTACCCTTAATTTTATTACTCCCTCCGTCTCAAATTTCCTAATTTGATTTCTCATTTTACTTGTCTTTTTTCATTAATCAAGAAGAGACAATTTTTTTTTCATGTTTTACCCTTTGCATTAATTACTTTTTCTTCAAATTAAAATGTAAACACGTAAACTAGTCATGTTATTAATTATTTTCTTAATCAATGTGTCATCTCAATTTGAGACGGAGGGAGTATAACACCCGTAATTAATTATCATAAGTCATCTAAATATTATGAAATTATTATAAAGTCATCTAAGTATTAAAAATTAATAATATTTAATGTTAAGTTAACTTGACATCTTATATGAGGTACAATTAAATTTTTTTACAAGTATTTTTTAAAGGAATTTTGTTATATCACATCTAATTAGTTATTGTGAGTCATTTAAGACATGATTGCTTCGCCGCTTCAATCGTTATTTTATCATATCACCCATACTTAATTATTATGGTCATTTAAGCATTATGCCACTTAAATTGGAAGAGAAAAAAATATTATAAATCACAATAATTAAAAACTTAAATTATTTAAAAGATCTCGTCGACTATCAATGACACAAATGTTTGGACAAGGAGAGTAGCATATAAATATATTATAAATTACAATAGTCAACTTAAAATATACATAAAAATTAATTTGTTATATATTCCAAAAAATACGCAAAAAAAATATTATAAATCACAATAATTAACAACTTAAAAAATTAAAAAGATATAAAATATTTATTTAACTCTCAAAATTAGATCAATACCACTTTTAAAATAGAAAAAAAGTATTATAAATCACAATAATTAAAAATAATTCATTTACTTTAATGTTCCCAAGATATTATAGACCTTTCCTCTTTAAAATCAAATCATGCGCCTTTGTCCATTTATTATACTGTATCTCGTTTCCTCTTATCTTTCTCTCCAATACTAATATACTCAAGCTATATTCACTACTTAAAAAAAAACAGCTTTTGCAGTAAAAAAAAACAAAAAAAAAAAAAAAAGCGATCACAACTGGTGGTCGCAATAAAAGTAACCATGGTCATTTTTTTTTAATTTTTTTCTAAAAAAATAGTATAATATAAAAGCGATCACATATTTTGAAATTATCAAATAATTATTTCAAAAATTTATATATTAATTTTAAGTTTTTTGAAAAAAAAAAGCGATCACAAGTGGTCTATTTTCAATTAAAAAAATTATTTTTATAAAAGTGACTACAAGTGGTCGCTTTTAATCAAAAAATAAATTTAGAATATTATATAAAAATCGATCACTTTTGATCGTTTTTTGATAAAACATAAAAAATAATATTATTTTACAAAAAAATGACAACAAGTAATCGGTTATGGGTTTAAAAAATAAAAAGGAAAATATTTTGAAAAAAAATGACCACAGTGGTCGTTTTTTGATTTAAAAAACTGGAAAAAAAAAATATCTACAAAAATTGACCAGTTGTGGTCACTTTTATTTTAAAAATTAAATTTAAAATAATTTTTCAAAAGAGAACACGTGTGGCCGCTTTTGGATTTTAAAAAATTAATAAAAAGAAATTATTTTAAAAATCGACCACTAGTGATCACTTTATGATTAATTTTTTTAAAAAAAATGCGACCACTTGTGGTCGCTTCTCTTTAAAAACTAAACTAAAATATTTATATAAAAGCGATCACAAGTGGTCGCTTTTCGATTAAATAAAAAAAAATATTTTGAAAAAGATACCATTTGTTATCGCTTTTCATTAAAAAATAATAAAATAAAGCACTATGCAAAAACAACCACCTATGGTAGCTTTTTGATTAAAAAATATATTTCAATTATTATATGTAAAATCAAATTTTGATTAAAAATTATATTTTAATTATTATATGTAAAATCAAATATATTTTTAATATTAGATATTGAAGGCCCGTGCTCAGTACGGGCCTAATACATTATCTTAATTTATGTGAATTAATATAATTTAGATAATGAATCATTAAAATAATTTAAATTTTTAACTATGATTTGTAATACTTTTTCTTCTATTTCAATTTAAGTGACACTAATATAAGTTCGAGTGTCAATTGAATATTTTATATTTTTTATATTTTAAAGTTGTTAAATATGTGATTTATAATGTTGTTAAATATGTGATTTATAACGCTTTTAGCATAATTTTTAATAAAATATTAATACTCTCTCAGTCCTAGTTTATGTATCTTCTCATTTTTTAATAATATATGTTACTTTATATCTTCTTTGTTCTATCGTAATTTCTGTGGCACTAATAGAATTTTGATAGTCAAACAAATATTTTATGTTGACATTTTATTTTGTGTGTATTTTATATTTTTTATGAAATATTATTAATTTTTGTAATGCTTAGAGGACGATAAAAATTAATTAGGGTTATATAATAAAATTACGATTGAAACAACAAAGCAGACATGTCTTAAATATCTTATAATAATTAACCAAAAGTGATAAGACAAAATTATTATAAAAAATACGTGTGAATAAAATTTAAATGAGTCTCATATAAGACATCAAATTAATTTAAAATATCAAGAGTTAATTTATCATTTTATATATAATTTATTTTTTATAAAATATTATTAATTTATTAATACTTAAATGACTTATAATAATTAATTATGGGTGATATAGTAAAATTACGATTGAAGTAGCTGAAGAAGGTAGTACAAAACATCAAGAGTTAATTTATTATTTTATTTTTATTTTATCTTTTTTTAACATATCATTTTATTTCTTTTTTTAATTAAATATCCTTAATTTTTTAATACTTAAATGATTTATAATAATTAATCAGGGATGAAATAGTAAAATTACGATTGAAGCAACTGAAGCAGGCAACACAAGCAGGCATGTCGAACAACTGTTTACTTATCACCCTTTATTATTAAGAGTAAATATATTATTTTTTTTAATTACACTGACCACCCGTAGTCGATAACATATATAATAGTAATAAAAATCAATTAAACTTAAATTTTATAAAAAAAAATTATACTAAAAAATAAACTAAGAAATATATTAAATAAAATAAATAAATTACGTTAAACATAATATTTATCTTTTACTTATGTTTCAATATATAAAATAAATATATTTTCCGTTGTATATACATTAAATTACATTAAACATAACCTTCGTATAATGAATATGTCTATATCATACACTTGAGGTAATAATATTATGCTATTAGAGTTATAATAATGTAACGTACATATATAACCGATAATTCATCAAAATATAATGAATGTGTTATATTATGAGGTAATATACTTGTGGATATGATGTATATAGTACGTATTCAAGAGTTGATATATGTGTGTGTTATATGTACCACAAGGTTATATATGTGTCGTGTATGTGTGTGTCATATATTGCAAAAGGTCAAAAGCTATAACTGGATGTATTCAAGTATATATTGAATACTTTTTTTAAAAAAAAATCGAAGTAATAATATACTGTAATATGTTGAAGTTATATTAGTGTAAGTTAATCAAATTAATCTATAACCCATCGATCAAAGCATGTATGAAATATGTTGTATTACAGGATAATATACTCGTGTATGTGATGTATATACTACATATGTAGAACTTGATAGTCGATAAAGTATATATATATATGTAGTGATGTACAAATCAAAACCTATCTAACTGAGCTATATATCCACGTATTTTGACTAATACATTAATTCATACCATTGAGGAAATATATCAAGGGTATACTGTTGAAGTTATAATAGCATAAGCTAATTAACTGATAATTCATCTGATTAATACGTTGTATTATATGGTATATAATATCGTATTTAAAAGCTAATTAACTAAAAATTCATCCTAATTTAAGAAATGCAGTGATATTATTATACGATTTAAGAAATATACTATTCGTGATAATATAATGGTAAAATAACTAATTATCTGATTTATATATGCACTGCATATTATTTGCATTAAAATAGCAACCAATTTGATTTAATTTTTTCAATTCACTTAAGGTGCTTAATGCCGCTTACTGCCAAGCATCAGCCAAAATACTTCATTGAAGAAATTAACATGAAGCAAATTAGTATTATAATCTAAAGATTAAAATACTATATATTTATATAGGGTCGTTAGCACGAAGCTGGTTTGGCGGTTTTGGGCCATCATTTCAAGAACCTTGAGTCCAATGTTAGCACCCTTGAGGTGGCTGCTCTTGAAGGGCTGGACGAAGTCAAAGCCAACTTGTCCGAGCAAAATGAAAAGCACAAGGAGGGGCTGACCAACTTGGAACTCAAGCTCACGGAGGCGTTGTCGGCACTACACGAGGAATTTAAGTCAAAACTGTCTGAGGTTATGTTGGGGTAGTCCGCTTTGCAAGAGGAAGTTGTTTCTCTAAAGAAACAACTTAAAGCAGCCCGTGTTCATGGAAATCATGGTTCCGTGGATTATCATGATGCTCGTATTGAGGATCCTAAACCCAATGTGTTCAAGGGTGAAAGGAATGCTCAAGATGCTAAGCAACTAGAGTCATATTTTGAGCACATCAAGATTGTTGAAGGGGCAACAAGGATCCGGATTGCAACTATGTACTTTAGTGACGTCGTAATATTGTGGTGGCGTAGGTAAAAAGTGGACATGGAGAGGTTCTTTACACCATTGTTGATTGGGATCAGTTTAAGGATGAATGGAATTGAAGGAGCAATTTTACCCTCAAAACGTTGTATACGAAGACCGACGGAAATTGAAGGAACTTAGGCAAACTTCTTCCATCCATAACTATGTGAGGGAGTTTACGAAGCTCTCACTTCTTGTGACAAGTTTCAGCAGTAAAGACTTGTTGTTTTTCTTCTTGGATGGTCTCCAAAATTAGGAAAAACATGATTTGAGGAGGCGTAACGTCAAGACCGTGGATGAGGCCATTAAAGTGGTGAAATCCTTGAGTGATTTTCACTCCGATTATGCCAAGGAAAAGGAAAATCGAAACAAGCCCACTGCTGCCAAGGTTGATCGTGGAGATAGGGGCAAAGAAAAATTCGTTCCCAACAAAAATCGTAAGTTCAAAGGAAAACGCAACCAGCCTTCGTCATTCGTAAGAACTACGAGGAGAAGAAGAAGGGGGTAGCTAACCGCGATAGCGGCTTCTACCTTTGTGGGGATACGACTCACTTTGAAAGATCTTGTACCTCATTGAGTAAGCTTGGGGCGATGATTGCAGCAACACGGAAGAAGCAAGCTAGTGTGCAAGTCGGGGGTTCTGGGGAGCAAGAAACACAAGCTGCCGATCCGGAGAAAGAAAAGGGAAAAGTCGTGGGTTTGTTCAATCACATGGTTTTTTTATACCACATGAAACTTACATCTCTTGTTGCAAAGAAGCATAGTGTTAGACCTCGGGAGTCTTTATTTATTGATGCGGAAGTTAATGGACGAGCAGTCCGCATTATGGTGGACAGCGAAGTGACATATAACTTTGTTATGGTGGGAAAGGCTAAAGAACTTGGCCTTGCATTCGTGACCAGCTACTCGATGTTGAAAACCGTTAATTGTCTCCCTACCAATGTCAATGGCCTCGCTCATCGGGTGAGTCTCACCTTGGGAGGTTGGAAAGGAGAAATAAATTTTTTGTTTGTTCCGATGGATATCTTTGATATTGTTTTGGGGCTGGACTTTTGGTACGAGATTAACGCATTTATTTCACCGCATCTCAACTGATACGGGAGTGATCATGACCTTAGATATTTTTTGAGCAACTTGAAGACCAACTAAAGAATGCACAAGCCCAAGTATGGATGAGGCCCAAATTAGTTTTTGAATGCACTCCATGGGGCGGCCTTGAGGCCTTTTTGATGGAAGGGCCCTTTTGTTATTTTTATATTATTTTGCATTATAATATAAATATAACATGGTAGAGTTTATTTTCTTAGTTTATGCTTGATATTGAAGAACACTACTCTTGTGAGAGAGAGCTCAAAACTGAAATTAGGGCATAGCATAAGGGTGGATTCTCTTGTGTGTTGCAAAGCTTGAGACTTTGGTGCTTTGAGAGGTGGAAGCCCCTCTTGTGTCATTGTAAGAGTTAGGTGTTTTTTGCATGGAGTGTTAAAGGTCCAAGAGTGGAATATGCTCTTGGATTGTTAAGACTACATCAACACTTGTCTAACTATCTATCTTTGTTTCTTGTCCTAATTTTGTAGTTTGTGTTGTTGTTGTTCAAGCCGTTTGGTTATTGTTGTTGTAACATTGTTGTTCTTCATTTTTATTTTCATAATATAGTTTGGTTTTCTGCTGAAAAATAGGTGTTAAACACCTAATTACATGGTCTTCTTATTGCGTTCTTGAATCCGAGGAAGGTCACCAAAGAAGGGTCCTTAGTTCTTGAACTAGTGGACTGATTTTGGTGTTTGTGGTGTTGATTTCTTGGGGAGTTTTGTATCATTTGGTATCAAAGCAAGGCTGGTTGTGTTCCTACACTACCAATCTTGGGTTCTCTTGGACAAAAATTAAAAAAAAAAACTGAAAACTAAAATTTTTTTCCAGAAAAGTGCAAATCTATCCATTTGTGTTCTTGGCCGGAAATTGTGTTTTATTATCTTGGACAAGATTTTTTTGTTGTGTGTCTAGAACTTGTAGTCTTTTGTTTGTTTAGAGTGTTTCTAGTGTTGGTTTCTTTCTCATCAACACTAAAAAGTGTCCAAATCTAAGATTGAACTTGAACTTGTTGAAGTTGTTGATGTGAACAAGGTGTGGCCGAGTTGGATGTTGTTGTTGCCAAAACCTTGGCCGATTTGATGGTCTTGTTGTAGTGGAGTTGGAAACTGAAATTATTGTTGTTCTTGGAGTTGTTGTTGTGTTCTTAAGGTTCTTCACCCTTTCATCATCTTGTTAATCCTTAAAGTACAAACTAGATCTAAAAGGGTGAAAGACAAGCTTGTAGTAGTTGTTAGTGAAAGACTTGTCCCTATCACTTCAAAGACTTTTCATCTACTTTTTCTTGATTTAAGGACCTTGTTTCAAGGAGAAAGTTCAAAGAAGTCAAGTTTTGCTTTTGAAATTTGAACAAAAAGGCTCCAAGACCACTTTTCCCTCCATTAACCAAATCCACCAATTCCAAATTGTATATTGATCAAGATTTGAAACTGGGAAATAAAATTTTGATAAAACTCGAGGCCAATAGTGGACTGCCACGTCACTAAAGTACTGTTCACGCAAAAATTTTGAGTTCAAATTTTAGATTTTTCTTAGTTTCCTATTATTGTTTCATAGTTTTGTTTGTTGACTCAACACTAATCGACAACCTAGTAATATCCTACTAGTTTGTAAGTTAGTTTTGTAACCATTCTTCGTGTTTACTATCCTTCGTGTGTTCTTTTATTATTATTTCCTTGAGTCATTGTAGAATCTTGGTTCACCTCTCAAGTACGAGACTCCATCAAGCTTGCACACTTGTAAGGTACATTTGCAAATGGAACCACCACACATGGAACCTAAAACTTCCAATGCACAAACCGTGGATCATAATGTTATGAATGCCCTTGTAGCTAGTCTTGAGTCTTTGTCTCGGGACGTGGCTTGAGTGAATGCTACGGTTGAGAAGTTGGGAGTGGAAGTGGCCTCTATTAGTGGCCGAATGGAAAGGGTAGAAAGTCAACGGAGTTCTCGTCCCTCAACTCCCCAAAACACATACCCAACCATTACCCCCGAAGCCACACACCAAAGAATGTACCTACCAAGTGCCATACCTCAAGCACACTATTATTCACAAGGCCGAGGTCTTAAAGTAACTAGTCATTCTACATATCACCAAGCCCCACATGATGGATTTGGAACCCAAATTTCACCCTTAAATACGACTTCTCCAAACCAAAATCAGCCAATCCAAAGACCTCCACCACTAAATGCCAATCCCCCATACCAAATTCCAAATATCCAAAACCCACCAATGCAAGAAAAGGGATTTGTGAGGGAGAACCGAAGGGGAAGTTATGGAATGTATGATGATCCTTATTTGATGGAACATGGGATGAGAGGTAGAAAGGTAGAACCTAGGGATAACCGAGGGCTTGAAGGTAGGGGCGGCCAAGGTGTTCGGGAAAGGGATGTTGGCCTCAACACCATAAAAATGGGGCTTCCGATCTTTAAGGGAGAAAGTGATCCCAAAGAGTTTCTTGCATGGAAATCCGCATGCGATAGATTCTTTTAAGTGAATGATCTCACGGAGGAGAAGAAGAGCTGCTACGACATTGTTCATTTTGAGGGATATGCTACCACGTGGTGGGAGTATGTCAAACATTTTGGCAATATATTAATTGAGGGGCAACCCCCTCCTTGGTTTCGGTTAAGGTATATTATGAGGCAAAGGTACCTTCCCGAAAGCTATCAACATGAACTCCTTTCAAAACTGTACAACTTGAAGCAAGAAAACAAAAATGTGGTAGCCTACTATGAAGAATTTCAACAACTCATCTTGAAACTTGATCGTAGAGGAGAGCAAGTGAGAAACGACATCATCCGGTTCAAGGTTGGGTTAAACAAGGACATCTCCACTCGCATGCAGCTTCACAAATTCAACACCATAGAGGGCATCTTCCAAGAGGCTTTAGAGGTGGAGAGGGAGCTCAAAGAGAACACTTTCGTGGCTGCCCAACCCGAAATCCCCAAGGCTGTCCAAAAACATCATCCAAGGTATGAAGGTAAATTGAATTCTACTTCCAATCCTAAGGGGTTTCAATGTTTCAAGTGTCAAGGGTGGGTGCACAAGTCTAGTAAGTGTCCAAATCGGAGGAATGTGATCCTAAGAGAGGGGAAGTTATACTACCTAGGAGAGGAAGTGGTGATTAAATCGGCTAAAGTTAATGGCAAGCCTCAAGATGGAGAGCACGAAGAGGTTGGGATTCAAGTTGAGGAGGAAATAGAAGATGCGTGGACGTGTGAGGGGCCATGTAAAATACCTCTCTAAAGAGGTGAGGTCGTGAATTTATGGATAAATTCCTCTCAAGATAGAGAGGATGATATGGGAATGATAATGACCTTAGATATTTTTTGAGCAACTTGAAGACCAACTAAAGAATGCACAAGCCCAAGTGTCAATGAGGCCTAAATTAATTTTTGAATGCACTCCATGGGGCGGCCTTGAGGCTTTTTTATGGAAGGGCCCTTTTGTTATTTATCTATTATTTTGAATTATAATATAAATATAACATGGTAGGGTTTATTGTCTTAGTTTATACTTGATATTGAAGAGCACTACTCTTGTGAGAAGTAGAAGATGTGTGGCCATGTGAGGGGCCGTGTGAAATACCTCTCTAAAGAGGTGAGGTCGTGAATTTGTGGACAAATTCCTCTCAAGATAGAGAGGATGATACGGTAATAATCATGACCTTAGATATTTTTTGAGCAACTTGAATACCAACTAAATAATGCACAAGCCCAAGTGTGGATGAGGCCCAAATCAATTTTTGAATGCACTCCATGAGGCGTCCTTGAGGCCTTTTTTATGGAAGAACCCTTTTTTCATTTATATATTATTTTGCATTATTATATAAATATAACATGGTAGGATTTATTGTCTTAGTTTACACTTGATATTGAAGAACACTACTCTTGTGAGAGAGCTCAAAACTGAAATTAGGGCATAGCATAAGGGTGGATTCTCTTGTAGGTTGCAAATCTTGAGACTTTGGTGCTTTGAGAGGTGGATGCCTCTCTTGTGTCATTGTAAGAGTTAGGTGTTTGTTGTATGAAGTATTAAAGGTCCAAGAGTGGAATATGCTCTTGGGTTGTTAAGACTACATCAACAGTTATCTAACTATCTATCTTTGTTTCTTGTCCTAATCTTGTAGTTTGTATTGTTGTTGTTCAAGCCGTTTGGTTATTGTTGTTCTTCATTTTTATTGTCATAATATAGTTTGGTTTGCTTCTGCAAAATAGGTGTTAAACACCTCATTACATGGTCTTCTTATTGTGTTCTCGAATCCGAGAGAGGTCACCAAAAAGGGGTCTATAGTTCTTGAACTAGTGGACTTATTTTGGTGTTTGTGTTGTTGTGTTCTTGGGGAGTTTTGTATCATCAACCAACTCACCATTTGTGATTTGGGTGGTTTTTGCATAGTTTCACTCATTCCTGTGGCTCAAAGTGTCACACGTTTGTCGGCGATGCAGCTTGTTAAAGATTTCAAGAAAGAGGAACCAACCTTTCTTACGATGTTGATAGAGATTATGGGCTGACAAGAAGCCAAAGTATTTCCCTCATATGTCCAACGTGTTCTTGAAGAGAACAAATATGTAATGCTGAAAGAGCTGCCCAAGCGGTTACCTCCACAAAGGAAAATTGATCACCAAATTGAGTTGTTTCCCGGGGCAAAGCCACCAGAGATGACCCCATATCGAATGTCTCCTCCGAAACTTGAAGAACTTAGAAAAAAACTCAAGGAATTGCTGGAATCGAGTCATATCCGTCCATCTAAGGCACCCTTTGGAGCCCTGGTCTTATTTCAAAATAAGAAGAAAGAAACGTTGAGGTTGTGCATTGATTACCGTGCTCTTAACAAGGTCACGATGAAAAATAAATATCACATCCCGTTGATTATTGATTTGTTCAATCACTTAGGGCAAGCCAAAGTATTCATGAAGATGGATTTGAGGAAGGGCTATTATCAAGTTTTCATAGCCGAAGAAGATGAAGCCAAGACGACTTGTGTGACTCGTTATGGGTCTTTTGAGTGGTTGGTCATGCCATTCAGATTGACCAATGCACCAGCCACGTTTTGTACCTTGATGAACAAGATTTTCCAGTCATACTTAGACCAATTTGTGGTCATCTACCTTGATGATATTGTAGTCTATAGTAGCTCCATGGAAGAGCATGTTAGACACCTTCAATTAGTGTTTAAAGTGCTGAGAAAGAATAAGCTATGCATTAAAAGGGAGAAATGTACATTTTCCCAGCCAAAGGTGCAATTTTTAGGCCATGCAATCAGTCAAGGGAAGATTCGGATTGATAGCGACAAAGTCGAGGCGATTTGAGATTGGGAGGCGCCAACGAAGGTACCCAAACTTAGGTCCTTCCTTGGCCTCGCCAATTATTACCAAAGATTCATTATTATATATTTGAATATTGTTGCTCCACTCACAAATTTATTGAAGAAGAACTGTGTTTGGGAGTGGAATAGTTTTTGTCAAGAGGCATTCGAAAATCTCAAGGCAGCCATCATCAAGGAACCTGTTTTAGCTTTACCGAATTTCACAAAATTCTTTGAGGTTCAAACGGATGCATCTGATTTTGCTATTGGTGATGTCCTAATGCAAGAGGGTCATCCGATAGCATTTGAAATTAGAAAGTTGAACGATACGGAGTGGCGATACACGGTCCATGAAAGGGAGATGATGACCATTGTTCATTTCTAAAGACATGGCGTCATTATTTGTTGGGAGCTTATTTCGTCATTAAGACAGACAATGTAGCGACCAACTACTTCCAGTCCCAAAATAAAATCTCCCTAAAGCAGGCTTGATGGCAAGATTTCTTGGCGAAGCTGGACTACTCATCGGAGTAAAAACCTGTAAGACCCTGCAAAATTTTAAGTCTAATTCAGTCCCTTAGAGCTTGATAAGGGATCTCACACTTAGAAAATTTTAGCTAAGTGTTAAGACTTAGACTCTTTTAAATCCTTCAAACTTTGAGGATCTATTTCATGACCTTCCCGATCTTCGTTAGTCAATTTTTAAGTTGATTCACGATGGGGCAAGTCCATAGTACATCTCGAGTGAGTTTCGAAATTTTCGGACAAGCGTAAGGGCATGTTTGGATTTTCAAACCAGTAGCTAAAGGCATTAAGCTCGACGCCCCACCTAGAGTGAAAATCCATAGCGGTGCTCTAAGCACCACGACGCCCCACCTAGAGGGACCTGGCCATTCCAGCTTGGGCAATTTTTGCAGTCCAGCCTCAATTTTTTAAAGGACAAAAGGGTCATTTTTCCATCCTTATTCAGCCATAAACACGAAATTTAGCCCTAATTCACTAAGATATACTCTCATCCTCTCAAACTCTCTCAAGAACAAGCATTAGGGTTTTCAATTCAAGATTCAACCCTCAAGAATTTCACCATCAATCTTCTTAAAGTCAAGCATTAAGGTATGTTAGATGTTTATTCATGGGTCCCTTCCACCCATAAAGCCCAAGAATTTATTTTTAAAATACAAAGATTGTATATTTATGAGTTTTCATGATTTACTTGAATTGAAATTCATGTTCACATTGTTGTTGAGTTTTGATTCATGTTTTAGATTACAAGATCCAAGAATTGATCCTCCTAGTATGTGATAATTTGCATGATGTATACGATAAACCATTCAAATTGCAAGTTGATTGATGTAGCCATGATAATTAGATGTATTGATTGTGGTATGACCAAAGCATGCTCCTATATGTTTGATAAAATCCCTATGTGAATGAAATAATGTCATTATAGCATATTGACAGAAAATCCCCATTCATGTACAAGTTAATGCATGCTAAGTGTTTGATGAAAGGTCATGTTGAATGAATCATGAGACATTAGTATGCATTCCTATTTATGTACAAGTTTATGACTTCCATGTGAATAAATTGATATAAATGTCTCTATAGATAAATTATGAACAAGTGTGTATTGTTATGCTTTGCTAGATCATGTTATGCTTTACTTATCATGTTATCGAATCTTGAGGGTAATTAATACCCGACAATTTAGCTGATTGCCTAGAGCCAGTGTCAGTTTTTAGATTCTCTCAGTTAGACCACGATCAATAGAACTCAGTGAGTTACAGAACTTAGGAAAGCTCAGTACTCTCAGTGTCAGTCCGGTCCAGCTCAGTAATCAATTCAGAACTCAGTAGCATTCAATTAGTTAATCGAATTCAGTAATATTCCGTCAGTCAACAAAACTCAGTATACTTAGTTCAGTTCAGTTAAACAGTACGATCAATAACAGTTCAGTCAAGCCTAGTATGAGCTAGAAAATCAGTTCAGTGTCTTTCAGTTAGGAGTAGGATTCAGCACCGAGTGAGCCTAGGGATGGAAGCACACCCGTTAGTTAGGACTGGGTCCCTAGAAACAATCCCTAAGTTCCAGAACTACGTAGCCAGCATAGGCATGAGATGTCACCCATTAGATAGTACTAACATACTTAGGGATCACCCGCTAGTATAGGACTGATCTCAGGGGTCACCCGTTAGATAGGGATGACTCTATAGCAGTTGTATTTACCCGTGGCACGGTACTGACACCCTTCCAACTGGGGTTACAGGTTGGACCCCAAATTATATAGAAGGGGCATGATGGTTGGATGATTACCTCCCACAATCTCAGTTTCAGATTCAGTTTCAGAAATAGAACTCAGTTCAGTATGACAGAAATCAGGACTGTCAGATACAGTCTCTCAGCTCATCAAAGAACTTAGATAGTTTTACAGGATCAGGACTGTTAGATATAATCAATCAATATCAGTAGACTCAGTTATCAGTAATCCAGCTATTATAACTCAGTATTTAGTATCACTATGATTTCAGTTATAGTTTATGTATTCATGCACATATCCTCATTCAGCATACTCATGTTATTCAGTCAGTATTGTTCATGCATATGAACCCTTGCATTTAGCCTTACCTCATCTAGTATACCAGTACATTCCCACGTACTGATGCATACTTTCTTATGTTATGGTATCTTATACCATAGGTTCAGACGCACGGGCTCATGAGCATCCTTAGCAGTTCAGATTCAGCCAGCAGTAGTAGACTTAGCAGTGAGTCCTCGTTATTCGAGGATATTCTTTATTTCATTATTGCATTAGATTCAATATTTCAGTAGATGGAGTTAGTTGGGGGATTGTCCTATCAACTCCTTATTCAAACAGTTTAGAGGCCTTTCATACTAGAGTATTTCAAACAGTTGTTCAGTTTTGGTATTGTTATACCTTATTCAGATATTATTTCATTTTTGAACCTTATGGCAAGTTTTTTGCCAGTTTTTTGCATATCTACAGTGTTATTATTCAGTTATTGCAGAAGGTACCAGTCATGGGTTAGCTTGTGGTCCTTCAGGATTATGAGCACCGTGTAGCGTCCGGGGTATAGACTCGGGTCATTACAAAACTGGAGAAAGCAAATATTGTGGCCAATGCATTAAGTCGCAAGGTTGTTTTAGCGATACTTTTGAGTACTACAAGTTGTAGTGTGGTGGATACTTCAAAGAGGAATGAAGCATGATCCTGTTGCCAAACAACTTATTGCTTTAGACCGCCAAGGCAAGACACCCAAGTTTTGGGAAGAGGACGGACTGCTATACACCATCGAAAGAAGAGTGTATGTTCCTAGATAGAAAAATCTTAGGCGTTTGTTGATCAAAGAGGGCCATGACACGACGTGGCCTGGTCATTTGGGGAAAAAATGCACCATGGTATTATTAGAAGCTACTTATTATTGGCCTTGGATGAGGGACGATATAGAGGTGCATGCTCGCACTTGCCTTGTATGCCAACAAGACAAGGTAGAGCACAAGGCGCCCGGTGGATTACTTGAGCCGCTGTCCGTGGTAGAAAAACCATAGGATAGCATCACCATGGATTTTATTACATATTTGCCTAACTCGTTGGGTTGTGGAATGATAATGGTTATCGTTTATCGCTTCTCCAAATATGCAACATTCTTACCTGCTATGTCTAGTTACAAAGCCATAGAGGTAGCCCAGTTTTTTCTCAAAGATGTAGTAAAACTTTGGGGCGTACCTAGGCCTATCATTAGTGATCGAGACCCACAATTCACTTGTAATACCCCAAACTTTCTGGAAGCTCAATTTCACCTCTAAAGTGTTAAGGAATGACTTCCAAAATAAGTAGTATTTAAACCATATAGAATTTCCCTAATATCGACTATTTGTTATGTGGGAAATTGAGTAAGCTTTTCGTCGATACCAAATTCGTCAAAATTCGATGTCGGGGTAGAAAGTTATGGCTGAATTACAGAAAGCAGTTTGAACCACCCAGGTGCAACGGAAAGGGCCAACGGACCGTCGATCTAGCGACGGACCATTGCCCAGACCATTGCAGGTAAGGAAGAAAGATTACATTCTGGTTAAGTGTGATGGACAGGCCGACTGACCATCGAGCTAGCGATGGACAGTCGCCCAAGTCATCGCAAACAAGGCAGTAAGTCCCTCTCTGGCCCAGGTGCGACGGTCAAGACCGATGTACCGTAGAGCTAGCGACGGACTATCACACCCACCGTCGCAAACCCTGTTCAGAAATTTAAGGTCATTTTTAAAAGGATTTTTTGGTCTTTTTCCACTCTTATAACACCTAGATGTATCCAAAACGAAGTGGATAACTTCAGATTCATCAAAAATATCAAGAGCTAGGATTTTCTCCCTCAAGAACAAAACCCAATTCCTTCTCCAAGAACTTCAAAATTCCACCATAGTTTTTTACAAATTGAGTTAGGATTCAAGGTTCCCAAGTAAAGAGCTTCAAGAACCCTCACTCAAGAGTAGCAAAAAGAGTCTCAAGCAAGCTTGTTCATCTAAATTCATGACCTAAGGTATGTGGGGTTTGAACAAGGATAATCCTTGCATCCTTGTGCCCAAAATTTTATTTTAAATACAGATTTTCTGTAATTTATGAGATTTTTCATAAAACTAAGCTAGGGTTTATACCCATTTCCATTATTTGCAAGATTTTGAGATTTGCCCATGGATTAAAAGTTGAATTACATAATTTTGTTTATATTTCTGTCTATTGATGAAATTTACAGATTTTAAGATAATTTATAAGTAATCGCATTACCAAGCATGAATTTTAAGATGTTTTGATATGGGATTGTTGTTTGGGTCAATAGACCCCACCTAAAGATTGTTGTTCAAGATTGTTTGGGGCATAAGCACTCCATGACTAAGTTATTTTCATATTTTTGTTAAATATTTGACCTTTTAGGTCCAAGCTAAGATAGGAGTCCACACTATTATGCTTAAAGCTAAGAGAAGTATATTTGGTTTTTATTATATACCCTTGTATTATTTTAAGGTGGATTTCCTAAAAGTTCTGAGCCTAAGTATGGGAGTAGTATTTAGCACTGAGTTGGGTATGATTCCAAGGTCTCATACCCCAGAACTACGTGCCCCCGTAGGTTTTTGATTTACCCCAAGTGGGTTAAGATAATGATCACTAAAGTTAAGGTTCTACTCTGATGGCAAGGATAGAATAACTCTCCCCAATGTGGGTAAGACGTTGGACTCCATGTGGCTCACATGGTTTATGTCGGTTAGAAGAAACTCCCAAAGTTATATAATCCCAAGTTTCCTGAGTCCAAAAGAGTCCCACGTTTCCAAAAAGTCATAAAGTTCCCAGAGTTCCCAAGTCTTTAAGTTTCGAAAGTTCTAAGTTCTTAAGTTTTCAAAGAAGTTCTACTCTCCTCAAGATAAAAGCATGAGTTTGAAAGTATTGTTTAAAAGGTTCTTTTAGCTTTTGAGTTATAAGAATAAAAGGAGAATATAGATTTTTGAGTTAAGTATAATGACACACGAGATTTGTATTACCCATTTTACTCTTCATATTCATATGTTCTGATTTTAGATGTATTCAAGCTATGTGAGTCATTTATATTTGAATGCATGATTTAATAAAGAGTAATGATATTATTTATGTAAATGCATACACCCTCATATACTCAGTACATCCTCAAATTAATGATCCACATATATGTCTATGTGCTACATTATCTTATAATGTAAGTTCAGGTTCTCAGTCTCAGCAACCAGTGACCTCTGAGTACCTTGATCTGCACTTCACAGTTGGTGAGTCCTCATGGTTCGAGGACCTATTTTCCTGATTTCAGACTTCTTAGTAGTTGACTTATTTTTTTTTAGTTGAGTATGAGTCAGTTGGGGATCTATCTCAATAGTTCTCTAGTTCTTGAGTAGTAGAGGCTTTGTCAGACTAGATTGTCAGTTGTTTTTATCAAACTTTTCAGTATTTCATGTTTCAGATATTTTATTTTCCGATGTGACTTGATGAGATTTAGTTATATTATTTGAGTTGAATTCTTAAAGTAAGTTTTAGATGTAGTAGCAGGCTCAAAGGGTTAGCTTAGGGCTACTTGTAGCCTTAAGCACCGTGTGACGCCTCGAGACGGGATTTTGGGGCGTTACATCACTGGAGCATTTTGTAAGGAGTTATTTAGTTTGTTGGGGTCAGAGCTGCATTTTTTGACCAGCTTTCATCCCCAAACCAATGGAAAAATTGAGCGAGTCAATGGGTTGCTCGAGTGCTACTTGAGGCACTTTGTTAGTGCCAATCAGAGAGATTGGGTAAGGCTGCTCGATATAACCCAATTCTCATAAAATTTGCAGTGAGGTAAAGCAAAGGGATGTAGTGCATTTGAACTTGCAACGAGGCAGCAACTAAACACTCCACAATCCTTGTCGGTTAAAGTCGGAATGAGGAATTTGGGTGCTTATCATATGGCAAAGGTTTGGGAAGAGCAAGTCAATATGGCAAGGTCATACCTTGATAATGAAACCCATAAAATGAAGAAATATGCTGATCGTAAGCGTCGTCCAGTCCACTATCATATTGGAGATAAAGTGATGGTCAAGCTCAATCCGACGTAATTCAAGTCGTTGAGAAGCGTCAATCAAAGTCTAATCCGACGGTATGAGGGTCCATTTGAGATTGTTGCCAAGGTTGGCAAAATTTCATACAAGCTGGACATGCCCTCCCATTTAAAGATTTATCTCGTCTTCTACTCAAACCAACTAAAACCATATTTTAAAAACAAAGAAGACGTGGAGCGGGGTAAGTCTAGTCGGGAATCTTCATGATGCCCACTTCCATAGATAATTAAATTAAGGAAATAATTAATCATCAATTGGTTCGGGGCAAGGGTTAGGGAAATTCGAGTGCCCAATTCTTAGTCCATTGGACGGTCCAATCACCGGAAGAGACATCATGGAAAAAATACAAAGACTTGTGGCAGTTCAAGGAACAAGTGCACAAATATTTACATCTATGTGGCATCACAGTTGTCGCCAAATTAGGTAGGGGAGAGTGTGACGCCCCCGTCTTTTTCCATTAAAATTCCTATGCGTTGGACATGTTTTGAGTTGTTCGGGTATGTTTCCGAGCTTGATGAGGCTTTTACGAGGTCAATTGATGAAGCCAACGTGCAAGCATCTTTGGGAGGTCAAATTACAAGCATGGGACGAAATTTATGAGGCTTTAGAGCCTTATGCAGCTGCTGGATAGAAAAGAAGGCAACAAGATAGTGACATCTCACTAGTTGGCAAGGCTTGCATGGCCAAATTAGGAAAGTTTGACTAACATGTTGTAAACACTTGTGTAGAGTCCTTTTTTTGCATTTATTATGTTCTTTGACTTTGGGACTTTAAATACATGTTGTAGGCCCTCTTGGGCAGCATCCACATACTTGTATTGTTAAAGAAATATATGAAAAACTTGGCTCTTTGGCCTCCTAAAAACGTGTTGTCTTCCTTTAGCATTTTCCTCAGCTTGTTTGTGTGAATGTTTCATAGCATCTTGGGACTGATTAACTAAGGATGAGGAATGAGTTTAGCGTAGCTTTTGAGTGTGTTAAACTGTCCGCACGCGTCTAAAATTAGGCCAGTGACAAGTGGTATCAGAGCTAATATATATATATATATATATATATTATAAAGAAGAAGTTTGGACTGAACTAAAAGAAGTAGATAATAGACTAAGGAAAGTTAGAGAACAAATAGCTTACATTAACCATGAGCTTTGGGTAGCTAAGATTTTAAGAGATATGCACCCTTTCTATTTGGCTTAATGAATATACTACCAAAAAATACAAAAACATTAAAAGAAATCAAAAATAATTTGTATTGTTTATATATAGAATATAAAAGACTTAATACTACAAAAGAAGACCCTATAACCTTAGATAAACTAATTACTACAATATCTGAATTAGAATATTATTTGATAAAACATCTTAAGCTTAGAAATAATAATAAATGAAAAAACATCCTTTTGCTAATGATATACGACTAAGATATTGGTTTTTAAATGAACAAAAGGCAGAGAAAGAAGAACTAGAAATATTTTTAAGTATTTATTTAGATTTATTAAAATATATAGGCACTTCACAATCAGAATTATTCAAAGAATATTTAAGTGAAATAAGTTGAAAATTACAGGGAATTAGTATTGACATATTTAATCATAATAAAAGAATAAGCTATTATAGGAGACATTGTAATCAAGTAATTATTCCTTTAGGATAAAAATACATGAAAACACATCTTTTTGCGAGAGAAATACAAATAGAATATAATCATTTATATAAAGAAATAAGACAAAGAAATGACATTTTAAGAATAGAACAAAGACTAATAAATCAAATAGAAATAATAGAAACTACAGAATTACCAGAAGCAATTATTATTTCAGACTTTATAAATTTAGTAAATTGCATAAATCATATAAGTTTGTTAAAGTGTAGATTAGAAAGTATTAGATATTGTATAAACTACAGAAATTATAGAATAAAGACCATTAGAGACCACGTTATTACCAAAATACCTTTAGGATAAAAAATAGTAGTGTAAAAATAGATAATTTAAAGAAGCTAGAATATTTAGATCTAACAATCCCAGCTGAAAAGAAATACAGATGTTTTAAAGATAATTCTTTTGTTAGATGTAATTTTAACAACGGAGAACATACATTACATGGAGAAAATTCACAATTAAATTCTATTACAGATTTTATAATAAACCTAGGAGAAAAGACTTAACAAGAAAATAAAAAAATATTAAAAGCTCTAGAAATATTAGAAGACCTGCAAAACAAACAAAAGAAATTGTTAGATAAAATAGAATTAAATTTTGATTTTCTAAAAAATCAACAATCAGAATTAGAAAAGAAATTCAAAGATTTAATTAATAAAGACAAAGGTAATTTGGAAAATATTGAAATAAGGCTAGTATTACAAGAGGTAAGAAAAGAAATTAATCAAATAAAAAATATAATACTCTCATGAATGATATACTACAAGATAAACTTTATCTAGCAATATTACAAAAGGCAGCACAAATCCAACCAAATCTCGAAGGATTATCAGATCGTCAACCCCAAGGAAAAGAAGATTCGTTAATTATAAAACAAAATAATATTATAATTTTATTACTATTAGAACTGAATAAGAACCTACAAAAAGAAAACCTAGAAAAACAAAAACAAAAAGACAGTCAAGATAAAAATATAGAAGAATTAATAGAACAATTAAAAAAGATAGAAATAACCCCTCAAAAAGAATTCGAAGAAGCCAAAATAACTAAACCAACTAAGCCAAAAGCATGGACCTTTTTTCAGCATCCCTAAGTAGACAAAGATCAAGTTTTACCCAAAATAGTTTAACAAATAATGTGCTATCAAAAATAATAAATAAACCAAGAATGACTTCAAGACAACAGTTAGAAGAGGTAATAGACGTAGATAAAGAAATACAATTGTTCGAACAAAATAAATTAAAACTATTAAATGCTAAAACATTATATAATGAAGGAATGTTTTCAAGAGCACAGTTATATAGGAATTATAGAGAAGAACAAATGTGTGTTATCGAAGAAAATAGTTGTAGCATAAATTTAATAAACTCAGACTCTTTAAAAGAAATTACAAAGTTAAACATGAGTCTTATGCACATGGAATTAATAGTAATAGGCATTAAAGTATTAACTAGAAAAAATTTAGGAACTAAAGTATTAATCACAATATATGATAATAGATGGTCAAACTCAGAAAGATCTATAATAGGAATAACTGAAGTAGACATGACTAATAATGGATGACTTTTCTATTGTAGCCCAGATTATATGATAAATACCTTAGAATTCGGAAAGCATATTAAAATAGGTATACAGACTAAAAGATATGAAGAAATGAATAATGGAAATAATCTACTTATATGTGCAGGATTTATAGGAAAACTTGTCACTAATAGTAGTATAAAGTTTAATCTGAAGATAGATGATGTAGTAAGTTTAATGGGAAATAAAGGTATTAAATTACTGAAACCCCTAAAAATAAACTCAGAAAAATATGCAGGATTAGAATGGAATTTAGAAAAGTTTACAAAGAAAGAAATCCTAAAGCCAACCAATCATTTAATGTATATAGACAGTAAAGGAAAAGCTTCAGTAAGATTCACAGACTACCAATATACAAATGAAAGAGAGACTGATGAAGAAATTGAAGAATGTGAGAATACTAATTTTATGAATATAAAAATATTAGAAGAAGGTTTTGAAGTAAATAAAACTATAATAAAAGCAGAAGCCCTATATGAAATAAATAGCAATAGCATATTTAAATGCACAGGCTGTAAATTAGAAAACTTAAAACTTGAAGAAATGAAAGAACATTTTATAAAATGTGAATTAAGAACAGATAATTATGGTTATACACAAAAAGAAAAAATGAAAAGCGAAGACTCAAAATCGATTTATAGTATAAACGAAAGTATAAAAGAATTTATGAAAAGCGCGGCAAGTTCTTCAAGCCCTTTCCAAAAAACAACAGGTATGCAAAACGTACCATTAACAACAGGAAATCTACCAAGATATAGAGTATGGAGAACAAATCCAGACACTCAAGTACAACAAGACATAAAACCTAGAGGAAAAAGAATGTCAATAGAAGAACCCATTAGATTACAAGAAGGTGATAATAAAGGAAAAATTTTAAATTTGCCAGCTCATGACCCTCAGGCATGGAATGCTGTAATAGATATATGAAAAAATGTAGTTGTAGCAGATTATATACAACTTATACAGGGTAATTATGAATCTGATGCAGAAATTATGTATAGATATTTAGAAACCTTTCTAGGAGAAATTACTAAAGCACTTTGGGAAGCCTATAAGACAATATTCCCACAAGTCTTTCAAGCATTAATAGAACTAGGATCAAACTCATACAATTTTGTAAATAAAGTACATACTCTATTTACAGGCGAAGATCCTAATAGTGGATTAATAGTCTTACATCAAAAGCTCTAATAAATTTAGAACAACTAAGTATTAATCATTGATCAAGGATTAAAGAATTTCTAAATTATTAGTTT
This sequence comes from Capsicum pubescens, assembly GCA_030864215.1. Taxonomy (NCBI): domain Eukaryota; kingdom Viridiplantae; phylum Streptophyta; class Magnoliopsida; order Solanales; family Solanaceae; genus Capsicum; species Capsicum pubescens. The sequence continues at coordinate 651,083 of CM061539.1, forward strand.
TATTATTGTACAATTAGTGGAAACTCGTTTGATCAGACTTTAGGAGCTAGATTATTTAAAAATTTACCAGGAGCTCTAGGAAGAGAAATAGAAGAAAAATGGTCCAAGAGAAAAGGAGTAATGCAAAACTCAAACAACCAATGGTCAATAGGACAAAGAATACAACATGTAATGAAAATATTACAAGAAAAATATACAAATATACAAATACAAAAACAATTAAAAAGAAGTGATACAGATTTTTGTAAAACTATATATACTACACAACATTATGACCAAAATTATAAAAAAAAATATATAAAAAGGCATATAAAAAAGACTATCGCCATAAGAAAAAATATTACTTAAGAAGATCTAACGCAAGAAAACTATACCTAGTTTAAAATAAACATGTAAGAAAGTATAACACTAGTAGAACTTACAAAAATCGATTAGAATGTTTTACTTGTGGAAGTATAGAACATTTAGCAAATACTTGCACAAAAAGAAATAATAGTAGATCTAGAAATGCACAATTAATAGAGGATGTAAATGAGAATTTGATAAATGTAGATGAATATATGTCAGATAATGAAATTATATACTCTATCAGAAGTATGGAAATTTTTTAAGAAGAAAAAGATAAATCTGATTCTTCAGACTCTAGAGAAGAAGAGTTTATAAATGAAATAGGGCTAGAAAGAACAAACACAGACTATCACTTAGTCAATAACACAGACTATCATTTAGTTACAGACTATCATGATTTAGTAAATTTAATAGAAGAATGTGAACATGAATTTAAAAAAAGAAAAGGATTAGACAGTAACCAGTGTCATTTTTGTAAGTGGTTTCCAAGTAAAGAAAAAAGGGCAAAGTGTAAAAAATATTATAGGGAAGGATGCATAAAATGCATAGAAAAAACCTCAGGAATCTTAGAAACTCCAAAAACAATAAATACTTTAAATAAACCTTCCAACCAGAAATCAATAACCAGAACAACAGAAGATAGAATATTAGAATTAGAAGAAAGACTAAAAAGATTAGAGATAAGAGTATACAATAAAGATATAATTAAAGAAGAAGACTTAGTAGAGGTAGAATTATCAAATACATCTGTTGAAAATAAAGTTAAAAAATCAATGAATGTACCATTTGAAGGAATGGTATGTAAGGAAGAAAACAAAATCAGTACAGTCAAGGTTTTAGCAAGAATAAAAATTCAAGACTATGAGTTCGAAACTTTAGCTATAGTCGATTTAGGATGTACAAAAAGCATTTTAAGTAGTAAAATTTTACCATCAAAGTTAATTAAAAAAACTGCCAAGACCTCAACTATCCATGCAAATGGACGAAACCCATAATATGTATACAGACTATATACCAAAGGCAAAGGAAAGTTTTATTAATACATGTAAAAATTTCTACCAACCATCGTATATACTCAATGAAATACTAGTTAGAGACTTAAATATAAAGGCAGACTTTATGTTAGGATTAGATTTTATGATGCAAAATAATGGCGGATGTCTTGTTACGAAAAATTGGATAATATTCGCTAGTAATATGACCCACTCACCAGTACAGACTCAACCTACTTTAACTAAATATCATTTTCTTAAGGATAAGCTAGATGAAAACTCAGATGATCAAATAAAACCCGAAATGCCAATAAAATGTGATAAAGGAGAAAATTGTACATGTAATGACAATAAAATGACAACAATGTATGAAGAATTACAAGATTTATTAGTAGTAGAAGAAATAGAAAAAGACTATACTTTAATAGAAATGGATACAGAATTATACAATTTCAAGAAAGGCATACAACAGATAGAAGTAATAAAAGATCAAAAAGATTTAGATAAAATAATACAAATCCTAGATAAGCTAGAAATAATCGAAGAAAAAACCTTGCAACATTGGGACTCCAATCAAATTACCTGCAAATTAGAAATAATTAATTCAGAATATACTATAAAAACAGCATCTATAGAAGCTACAAATGAAGATCTTAAAGACTTTGAAATACAAATAAAAGAATTATTAGAATTAGGAATAATTAGAAGATCTATATCAAGACATAGGTCAGCAACTTTCATAGTAAGAAACCATAGTGAAATAGTAAGAGGAAAAGCTAGAATGGTAATAAATTACAAAAGACTAAATGATAATACTGTAATGGATGGATATAAGTTACCAGACAAAACAAAATTAATAAATAGAATACAAAGAAGAAAAGTATTTAGTAAATTTTATCATAAATCTGGATATTGGCAGATTAAAATGCATGAAGAAAGTATAGAATAGACAACTTTCACATGTCCAGAAGGACATTTTGAATGGCTTGTCATGCCGTTTGGATTAAAAATGGCTCCTCCAATTTTTCAAAAAAAAAAATGGATAGCATTTTTAGAGACTATAAAAATTTTGTATTAGTTTACGTAGATGATATTTTTAGTATTTAGTAATAATATGAGAGAACATTTAGGACATGTACAACAAATTTTTCAATTATTTGTAGATAATGGAATAATAATAAGTAGAAAGAAAATGGAATTATGTAAAAATAGTATTAATTTTTTAGGAGTAGTTATCGGAGATGGTAGAATAAAATTACAACCACACATAGCTAAAAAGGTCTTAGAAATGCCAGATAAATTAGACAAGACTAAAGATTTACAAATATTTTTAGGACTCTTAAATTATGCTAGAGCTTTTATCAAAGACTTAGGAAAAGTAGCAGGACCACTATACTCTAAAACAGGATTGACAGGCCAAAAATCTGTTAATACTGAAGACATAAAATTAGTCCAACAACTTAAAAGCATGATACAAGACATCCCAGACTTAACGCTACCATTAGAAACGGATTATTTAATAGTCAAGATAGATGGAAGACTTCAAGGATGGGGAGCAGTATTAAAAGCAAAACCTAACAAATATAGTGATAAAAAGGATGAAAAAATTTGTGCTTATTCAAGTGGAAAATATAAAGAAAAAGAAAAATTAAATAGCATAGATGCGGAGACACTAGTAGTAATCTATGGTTTGAATAGTTTTAAACTTTATATATTAAATAAGCCTGAAATACTAGTAAGAACAGACTGTGAGGCTATAGTAAAGTTTTATCAGAAAATAAAAGATAAGAATAGTAGTAAAAGGAGATGGTTAAATTTCCTAGATGCTACTTCAATCTATAATATTGTTTTAGAACATATTAAAGGAAAAGATAATAACTTAGCAGACCAACTAAGTAGATTAATTAAAGAAGACAACTAACGATTTTTTTTTCAGTATGAATACAGAGAAAGGAAAAGGCAAGGCAGAAGCATCATCATCCCAAGACTATCTAAAGACACTAATGAGAAACACTCATTTCAGACTACTTATGAGGCTAGAACAACCAAAATTAGATAGAAATAATTTTGGACCCCACAATTTGGTATGTTACGAACCATCCAATTTAACTTTCAGACAAAAATTGGAAGTACAAGTGGATAAGCCGCAGATATGTCTACTAGACAATTTATGGATAACATATAATAGAAGAGACAATAGTTATTTTATTTCAGTTCTAAATGCATTAAGTTATTATTTTACTGAGAAAAATACTACTAACAGGTTTAAATTCTATGATGTTCTCAGAGGACAGCAACAAGGAGTGTTCCAGACTTGAATAGAGGTAATGGACGCCATAAAAGATTATAGAACACCTCTTTATAAAGGTTTTTATGACCTCTCAGAGACTCTAGACTATGCTCGGAGAAATCTGGGACCAAATTATTTTATTACTCCAGCTTTAAGACCAGAAACACAAAAAATTCCTCAATATAATTTTAACAAAGACACAAAAAAAATTATATTTTGTGATTATTGTTCCTCTATGACCGGAGTTTTTCAAAGACTGAATCAAGCCAATGAAGTTTTAAGACAAGATAATGAAAACCTTGTAAAAGAAAAAGGACAGATGTTAGAACATATAAGTATTTTACAAGACCATATAAAAATACTTCATTTTGAACTTTCACAACAGACTCATCCAATTTATAAAACCCAGCCAAAGAGTTCTCCATCTTCTTTAAAAATGGAAAAACCTACTGTATCGATTAATGATATAGCTAGTCCAGCTCAAACGGTAGCTGGTAAAGACTTCTCAAATCCGTTAATGGGTGTGCATTCCCCAATGAATGCAGAAAGACCTACTGTATCGGGTAATGATACAACTAGTTCAGCTCAAACGGTAGCTGGTAAAGACTTATCAAATCCGTTGACGGCTGACACTTTGCCAAAATGTGTAGGGAGAATACTCCTAGCTAGTTTTAAAACCATAGGTACTCAGACAACAGATGAAAGAAGTTTTTCTCAAAATAAGAAGGGATATTTATTAAGAAAAAAGAAATATAAAAAAAATAGTAGTAGACTCAATAAAAAAGTTGGTAGCAGAACAATTGCCTAAGGAGATATCTATGAATCCAGAATCAGAGCAAAGATCCAAAAAAATTTTAATTCCAAGAGAAGAGACAAGAACTGGAACAAGACTAGGATTATCAGACGGAGACAGTGACGAGTATGAACGAGAATACAACTCAGCCATGGATCAATTTGCCCAAGACCCAAATCCAGACGATGATTCAGGAATGGAGTTTGACTCAGAAGCTTTACACAATTTGGATACGTAAGCAATGACGATATCTACAAAAGATAAAATAACAGATGTATGCAATATCAGATAAATAAATACACGAAGGAGAAAAAAAGAAAGATATTATCCGCCGGACTCACCCAAGTTGATAAGTCGTACTAAAGTCCTTAGAAAGGATTTGAAATCCACAAAAAAGTTAAGATTTGAAGTCCAAAAAATGCCTATAAATACCCTCTTTATGGAAGACAAAAACATGTACCAAAGAGAGAGAAAAAAGCAAGAAAAAATCAAGAGTGAGAAAGTTCTCTAGTTTTCTTAAGTTCTTTAAGTTTCTTAGTTTCAAAAGTTTGTAAGTTACTTAAAAAAAAAGAGTGTGAAAAGTGTGAAAAGTTTTCTTAGTTCTTCATTTTCCGATAGCTGTCAAATCTTCAGGGGACTCCCGAAAGAGAAACCTCGCTTCTTCCTTAAGACATGTAAGTAGTAGTTACATAGGTCTTTGTATTTTTCTCCCAAGTTTGTAAATTATGTTTGAATTAATCAAGTTTATATTTTCTTTCACATGTGTTTTATTATTATTAAGATCCGGATAGCCAGCGATTTTCCGTCAGTTTTTCTGATCTTGTAAAATTTGTAAATTACTTATAAAAATATCCTCAGTATATGGTTATTCTATCAGTATTTTAGCAATAACGATGGATTAATCTGTAAATTCCTAGGGACTTGGAAAGTTCGAAGAAGATTAAAAAGGACTGTTGTTATTCTCCCGGAGTGTGATTAAAGAAGATATTGCTAAAATACCTAAAATTGAAGAGAAAGAGATGAACAGAGTATAAGAATTTAAAAAAAAAATCTAAAAAATGTAAAAATAATCTATTTTGGGAGAAAATACACTTGGACCTTTATGACTTGGACACTTACACTGGACTGAGGACAACGAAGGAGGGAGTACTGAGTAGGACTTTATACCATATTAAAACACAACTGCAATAATTCTACTTTAATAACTTAAAAACTGTTTACCTGCTTAAATAACTTGTTATAGTAATTTTCTTGTCTATACTATTATACTCACTATATCCACTTGTCTAACACATATACTTACTAACACATATCTATATACTTATACTTAATATATATATTCACTACTTATATATATACTTACTACCCTATATACATATATATATATATACTTAGACTTATATTGCTTATATATATAAATACTAGTCCCTATTTATTATTAGCTTTTGATACAAATTTAATAATAATTGATCTCATTAATATTGAAGGGGTTACAGCTGTATATATAGAGAACTGAAGAATAACTAATTACAGAATAACCCAGATGTATTTAATAATTATATATGTAGTCTATTATCCCCCCGCAAGCTGATCAGCGGTAACGAGGGGCAGCTTGGAGCAGAGAGACTGAAAAGGCTGTAACGGAAGAGGCTTGGTGAGAATATCAGCAAGCTGGTCAGTAGATGGGACATAGTGCGTGGCCATCGCTCCTGCAAGTACCTCATCGCGAACAAAGTGACAGTCAGACCCAACATGCTTCATACGATCATGAAGGACTGGATTTTTGGTAACACAAATAGTGGACTGATTGTCACAATAAATCTGTGGTTTCGTCGGGGGAATGCCAAGTGCATCCGTAAGGTATCGTAACCACATGGCTTCAGCAACACCCGCAGCCATGGCACGATATTCTGCTTCTGTGGAGGAACGGGACACTCGCGTTTGCTTCTTGGTGCACCAGGAAATCAGATTCGGTCCCATCATAACAATATATCCAGTAGTGGACTTTCGATCATCTTTGTCGTTAGCCCAATCCGAATCAGAAAAAACAGATATATCAAACGAGCCCTTTTGAAATAAAATTCCACAGTGAAGAGTACCTTGAAGATAGCGCAGAATGCGTTTCAAGGCCTGAAAGTGTTGTTCTGTGGGAGCATGCATTGATTGGGAGACTCGATTGACTGCATATTGGATGTCCGGACGAGTAACAGCAAGATAATGAAGTCCACCGACGAGGCTCCGATATAGTGTAGGATCGGCAAAGGGAGTATTCGGCCCTGGGGATTGGCGGACTGCCATGGGAGTGACCGCGGGTTTGCAGTCTGTCATTCCAGCCCGATTTAGAAGTTCAAGGGTATATTTTGTCTGATGCATCAATATGGTTCCCGATTTGCGGATGAGTTCGAGGCCAAGAAAGAACTCCAGAGGACCGAGGTCCTTAAGTTTGAAGTCACGATGCATAGCTTCAGTAATTTCAGTGATGAGTGATGACGAGCTGCCTGTAATAACAATATCATCCACATAGATAAGAATGATGACTGTCCCTCGAGAACAGTGAAGGGTGAAGAGGCTGTTGTCATGATGGTAGGTGCGAAAACCAAGACCCTGCAGAAAAGTAGAGAGACGTGTGTACCAGGCACGAGGGGCCTGTTTCAGGCCATACAGTGATTTGCAAAGCTTGCAAACATAGTGAGGACGGTTGGGATTAACATATCCCGGTGGCTGAACCATATAGATTTCTTCCTCAAGATGACCATGAAGAAAGGCATTGCTGACGTCTAGCTGATGAAGCGGCCAATCATAGTGAAGAGCAAGAGACAAGACCAGACGAATAGTCTGTTGCTTAACAACAGGGCTGAAGGTCTCCTTATAATCCACACCATACTCCTGATGATACCCTTTTGCAACCAGACGTGCTTTATAGCGAGAAAGAGATCCATCTGAATTTCGTTTGATGCGAAACACCCATTTGCACCCAATAGACTTTCGGTTACTAGGCAGAGGTACCAAATCCCATGTACGTTGTTCATTCAGAGCCTGAAATTCCTCATCCATAGCTTGGCACCAGAAACTATTTTTGGAGGCTTGGTTGTAGGTAGTAGGCTCAGTTGTGGGATGTGCATCAAAGGGTATTTGAGTGTGGTAGGCTTTGGGTTTGAAGGTACCGGCCTTGGCTCGGGTTGTCATAGGATGAGTGTTTAGTGGAGGGTGATTAGGAAGGGGTGGTGGAGTTGTATGATGTGTGGGCGGGGGTTGGGTGGGGCTGCCGTGGGAGCTGGGATGTGCAGCGGTGGATGGGGTGGCTGTATGTGTGTTAGGAGTATGATGTAGGGAAGTGGTGGGTTGTGTGGCAGTCGGCTGGGTGTTCGGGTGGGAGGTTTGGGGTTTCGGGTGGGTAGTGGTGTAGTGGGGTACCGGGTTAGGTGCCGAGTGAGCCGGAGCATGAGCGTGAGAAAAGGACGGAAATAATGGCACAACGCCAAGTGGATTGGGGGAGTATGGAGTAGAGGAAAGACTTGTGTAAGGAAATTGTTCCTCCACAAAACGAACATGACGGGAAACATATGTTTTCTGAGATACAGGATCGAAACATTTGTAACCTTTGATAGTGGGATGATAGCCTAGAAAGACACAAGGGGTGGACCGAGGTTGAAGTTTATGTTGAGTGTGCGGACGCAACCAGGGATAAACTAGACATCCAAACGGGCGGAGATGGATATAGTCGGGTGGATGATTGTAGAGACGGGCATATGGAGTGGAGTTGGAGATAGTGTGAGTGGGCATGCGATTTATGAGGTAGTTGGCAGTAGCAAGGGCATCAACCCAAAAGGAAACAGGTAAGGTGGAATCATGGAGGAGCGCAACAACTGTTTCTATTAGGTGACGGTGTTTGCGCTCAGCAACGCCATTTTGTTCAGGGGTATATGGACATGAAGTGTGATGAAGAGCCCCTAGATTTTGAAGAAAAACACCAAATGCATTGTTGACAAATTCTTTGCCATTGTCACTTCGAAAAATTTTGATTTTGGCATTAAATTGATTTTGAACCATTCGGTCAAAGTTTACAAAAATAGTATAAGCTTCGGATTTAAATTTCAGAGGATAAAGCCAAGTGAATTTACTGTAATCATCAACAAAACAGATATAATAACGAAAACCTTGAACAGAAGGAACTGAGGTTGGACCCCAAACATCAGAATGAATTAATTGAAATGGCGCAGTGGCCTTGTGTTCAGACAGTGAAAAAGGTAAACGACAAGATTTAGACACTGAACAGGACTCGCAATGTAATTTTTCTGAAAAATTAAAACCTAAGGAAGATAAAATGGATTTGGTGATGGCGGATGATGGGTGCCCAAGCCGGCGATGCCAGGTTGACGAGAGAATGGCTTGACTCACAACAGACGGAGACCTGGATGGAAGAGTGTATAGCCCATGCTCACAGCGGCCCGTGTACCGCACCCGGTTCGTGGTATTGTCCACTATCTGGAAATTGGTGTCATTAAAAATGAGGGTGCAGTTATTTTCTTTAGTAAAGCGATAAACAGATAAAAGATTGGATGTGAGGGAAGGGACGTGGTGAAGGGTTGAGAGATGAAATTTACCATTTGGGGTATAGACATACCCAGAGCCGGTGTTTGTGATGGGAAGGGATTGACCATTGCCTACTGTAATAGTTTCTGAGCCATGATACGGATGAGGAGCTTGAAGTTGTGAATAATCCGACGTCACATGGGTGTTAGCACCTGTGTCTAGATACCAATCGCCAGATTGAGCGTTTGTGGACGCATGCATCGCCCTTGATCCTCCGGACTGGCTATTTACATTCTGCGAGTCATCATAACGATACCAGCAATTAGCCGCAGAATGGCCCCGTTTAGCACAAATTTGGCACGTCGGAAGATCTCGTGTGGGCATCCGCTGGTTTCCTCGTCCCTGTCCGCGGCCTGACTGGAAGCCGGCCCTCGGTGGAGGCCCGCCTCTGCCTTGCTGCCCGGTGTTTCGACGGTCACCGCCGCCGCTGCCTCGCCCTTGGTTACGGCGATCGTCACCGCGACCCCTGGCCGAGCCTCCGCTGCCAGCCGAGTAAAGAGCCGTGACGCCAGGGGTGGAACTGGCTTCTCCGAGCAGTAATTTGTGTTCCATGTCTAGATTCAATTCTTCTGCATTAAGCCATCCAGACAGTTGATTCAGAGTGATTTCGACAGGCGAGAGGCGAATATGCTGTTTGAGAGAGGAATAGCCAGCCGGAAGACCACGTATCACGGCATTCACCACGTCTCGTTCAGGAATAATCTCGTTCACAGCATCTAGGTCAGACAGAATAGAGGCCACATCATCAAGGTATTGAGTCATCGTCTTCGTTCCCTTCCGAAGAGTATGCAATTTGTCACGCAACTGAAAAATATGAGCCGTGGACACAAAGTTGTACCTTGTGGCTAGTGCGTCCCAAAGTGAAGCCGATGTGAGAAAACCCCGGGCGTGTTTGTGCACAGAGGGGCTAATAACTGCGAGAAGACAGGCTCGGATCTGAGTGTCTACGATCATCCACGGAAGGTAGTCGGGATTTGGGAGCTTGACGCCGTCCTTCTCGGCTGTCTCGGGCTGCGGCTTCTCCGCACCGTCAATCCATCCGAGCAGCAAGTTGGCTGCGAGGGCGGTGCGGACGTTAAGTGCCCAGGCCGGGTAGTTGTTGTCAGATAATTTTTCGGGGATGAGATTGTGGAGATTCCTGAGCAGTAATTTTACTCCAGACGGTAATTTTGACAGAGGATCAATAACCTTGTCCATGGCGCCGACCTACGGCGGAGGAGGGAGGCCGTGCGGCGTGGTGTAGACGGTGGCGGCGGCGCACACACGTCGGAAAAGAGGAGAGATTAGGGTTTGGGCGGAAGAAGAAACCCTAGCTTTGATACCATGATACAAATTTAATAATAATTGATCTCATTAATATTGAAGGGGTTACAGCTGTATATATAGAGAACTGAAGAATAACTAATTACAGAATAACCCAGATGTATTTAATAATTATATATGTAGTCTATTAGCTTTGTTTATATATTATTAGTATATCTATCTGTCTATTTTATAAATATTGTTGTCTTCCTATTATTACCTATATATTGGTATCATAATACTAACTACATATACTTACTGCTTAAATACATATATACTCACTTATATATACTGCTTATATATATATATATATATATATACTTACTATCATATCTGCTGCTTATATACATATTATATCTGCTTAATACCTCTGTTTATTATATCCGCTTATTATTTATCTGCTTATACTATAATAATAACAATGTAGGTATATAATATAATAAGCAGATAGTATAGTATAAGCAGATAAATAATAAGCGGATATAATAAACAGATGTATTAAGCAGATATAATATGTATATAAGCAGCAGATATGATAGTAAGTATATATATATATATAAGCAATATATATAAGTGAGTATATATATATTTAAGCAGTAAGTATGTAGTTAGTATTATGATACCAATATATAGGTAATAATAAGCAGTAATAATTTATAACAAACAATAATATTTATAAAATAGACAGATAGATATACTAATAATATATAAACAAAGCTAATAATAAATAGGGACTAGTATTTATATATATAAGCAATATAAGTCTAAGTATATATATATGTATATAGGGTAGTAAGTATATATATAAGTAGTGAATATATATATTAAGTATAAGTATATATATATATATGTTAGTAAGTATATGTGTTAGACAAGTGGATATAGTTAGTATAATAGTATAGACAAGCAAGTTACTATAACAAGATATTAAAGCAGGTAAACAGTTTTTAAGTTATTAAAGAAGAATTATTGCGGTTTTGTTTTAATATGGTGTAAAGTCCTACTCAGTACTCCCTCCTTCGTTGTCCTTAGTCCAGTGTAAGTGTCCAAGTCATAAAGGTCCAAGTGTATTTTCTCCCAAAATAGATTATTTTTACATTTTTGGGTTTTTTATTTTTTTTAAATTTTTATAGCCTGGTCATTTCTTTCTCTTCAGTTTTAGGTATTTTAGCAATATTTTCTTTAATCACACCCCGGGAGAATAACAACAACCCTTTTTAATCTTTTTCGGACTTTTCAAGTCCCTAGAGATTTACAGATTAATCCATTGTTATTGCTAAAATCCTGAGAGAATAACTATATACTGAGGGTATTTTTATAAGTAATTTATAAATTTTACAAGATCAGAAAAACTGACGGAAAACCGCCGGCTATCCGGATCTTAATAATAATAAAACACATGTGAAAAAAAATATAAACTTGATTAATTCAAACATAATTTATAAACTTGGGAGAAAAATACAAAGACCTATGTAACTACTACTTACATGTCTTAAGGAAGATGTGAGGTTTCCCTTTCGGGAGTCCCCTGAAGACTTTGACAGCTACCGGAAAATGAAGAACTAAGAAAACTTTTCACTCTTTTTTTTTTTGAAGTAACTTACAAACTTTTGAAACTAAGAAACTTAAAGAACTTAAGAAAACTAGAGAACTTTCTCACTCTTGATTTTTTCTTATTTTTTTCTCTCTCTTTGGTACATGTTTTTGTCTTCCATAAAGGGAGGTATTTATAGGCATTTCTTGGACTGACCACTTACGATGCTAGAACAGCCAAAATTAGATAGAATAAATTTTGGACCCCACAATTTGGTATGTTACGAACCATCCAATTTAACTTTCAGATGAAAGCCAGAAGTACAAGTGGATAAGCCGCAGATATTTCTACTAGACTATTTATGGATAACATATAATAGAAGAGACAGTAGTTATTTTATTTCAGTTCTAAATGCATTAAGTTATTATTTTACTGAGAAAAATATATCCGTTAATGGGTGTGCGTTCCCCAATGAATGCAGAAAGACCTATTGTATCGGGTAATGATACAGCTAGTCCAGCTCAAACGGTAGCTGATAAAGACTTATCAAATCCGTTGACGGCTGACACTTTGCCAAAAAGTGCAGGGAGAATACTCCCAGCTAGTTTTAAAACCACAGGTACTAGCTTAGTGGCAAGTTTTCCTATAAATCCTACACATATAAGTAAATTATTTTCATTATTCATTTCTTCATATCCTTTAGTCAGTATACCTATTTTAATATGCTTTTCGAATTCTAAGGTATTTATCATATAATCTGGGATACAATAGAAAAGTCCTCCATTATTAGTCATGTCTACTTCAGTTATTCCTATTATAGATCTTTCTGAGTCTGACCATCTATTATCATATATTGTGATTAATACTTTAGTTCCTAAATTTTTTTTAGTTAATCCTTTTATGCCTATTACTATTAATTCCATGTACATAAGACTCATGTTTAATTTTGTAATTTCTTTTAAAGAGTCTGAGCTTATTAAATTTATGCTACAACTATTTTCTCCGATAACACACATCTGTTCTTCTCTATAATGCCTATATAGTTGTGCTCTTGAAAACATTCCTTCATTATATAATGTTTTAGCATTTAACAGTTTTAATTTATTTTGTTGGAACAATTGTATTTCTTTATCTACGTCTATTACCTCTTCTAACTGTTGTCTTGAAGTCATTCTTGGTTTATTTATTATTTTTGATAGCACATTATTTGTTAAACTATTTTGGGTAAAACTTGATTTTTGTCTACTTGGGGATGCTGAAAAAAGGTCCATGCTTTTGGCTTAGTTGGTTTAGTTATTTTGGCTTCTTCTAATTCGTTTTGAGGGGTTATTTCTATCTTTTTTAATTGTTCTATTAATTCTTCTATATTTTTATCTTGCCTGTCTTTTTGCTTTTCTTTTTCTAGGTTCTTATTCAGTTCTAATAGTAACAAAATTATAATATTATTTTGTTTTATAATTAACGAGTCTGCTTTTTCTTGGGGTTGATGGTCTGATAATCCTTCGGGATTTTGTTGGATCTATGCTGCCTTTTGTAATATTGCTAGATAAAGTTTATCTTGTAGTATATCATTCATGAGAGTATTATATTTTTTATTTTATTAATTTCTTTTTGTATCTCTTGTAATACTAGCCTTATTTCTAAATTACCTTTGTGTTTATTAATTAAATCTTTGGATTTCTTTTCTAATTCTGTTTGTTGGTTTTTAGGAAATCAAAATTTAATTCTATTTTATCTAACAATTTCTTTTGTTTGTTTTGTAGGTCTTCTAATATCTCTAGAGTTTTTAATATTTTTGTATTTTCTTGTTGTATCTTTTCTCGTAGGTTTATTATAAAATCTGTAATGGTATTTAATTGTGTATTTTCTCTATGTAATGTATGTTCTCTGTTGTTAAAATTACATCTAATAAGAGAATTTTCTTTAAAACGTCTGTATTTCTTTTTAGCTGAGATTGTTAGATCTAAATATTCTAACTTCTTTAAATTATATATTTTTACACTATTTTTCTTCTTTATCCTAACGAAGGTGTATTGTTACTACACTATTTTCTAGCTGTTTGTATCCTAAAATTTCTATTGTCTATACAATATCTAATACTTTCCAATCTACACTTTAACAAACTTATATGATTTATGCAATTTACTAAATTTATAAAGTCTAAAATAATGATTGCTTCTGGTAATTCTATAGTTTCTATTATGTCTATTTGATTTATTAGTCTTTGTTCTATTCTTAAAATATTGTTTCTTTGTCTTATTTCTTTATATAAATGATTATATTCTCTTTGTATTTCTCTCGCAAAAGGATGTGTTTTCATGTATTTTTATCCTAAAGGAATAATTACTTGATTACAACGTCTCCTATAATAGCTTATTCTTTTATTATGATTAAATATGTCAATACTAATTCCCTGTAATTCCCAACTTATTTCACTTAAATATTCTTTGAATAATTCTGATTGTGAAGTGCCTATACATTTTAATAAATCTAAATAAATACTTAAAAATATTTCTAGTTCTTCTTTCTCTGCCTTTTGTTCATTTAAAAACCAATATCTTAGTCGTATATCATTAGCAAAAGGATGTTTTTTCATTTATTATTATTTCTAAACTTAAGATGTTTTATCAAATGACATTCTAATTCAGATATTGTAGTAATTAGTTTATCTAAGGTTATAGGGTCTTCTTTTGTAGTATTAAGTTTTTTATATTCTATATATAAACAATACAAATTATTTTCGATTTCTATTAACGTTTTTGTATTTTTAGGTGGTATATCCATTAAGCCAAATAAAAAGGGTGCATATCTCTTAAAATCTTATCTACTCAAAGCTCGTGGTTAATGTAAGCTATTTGTTCTCTAACTTCCCTTAGTCTATTATCTACTTCTTTTAGTTAAGTCCAAACTTCTTCTCTAGAATGTGGGAAAAGCTCAATAATTTTATACTTGATTGTTTTTGTTGCAATAAGATGTTATACAATTTTTTAAGTTGGTCTTTTAAATATAGCGGCTTCTCCACGCCTTGCAAAATTAGGCATCCGCCTTAGGCCTCCAACTTTGAGGGGTAAATGATTTTTAAAAGGAATAATTTATCCTATCCGTTTCGAAAATAATTTGTTTTTTTGAAGTCCATGTTAATATTAGTTTTTCACATTACATTTATAAGATTGAAGAATATTATAGCTTATTATATATATTTTTAGCTTAAGACTGCAAGATTCAAAAGTCTTCTTTATTTTCTTAAACTTCAAACTCCATAACAAGTCAAATAGACAAACAAATTAAAACAAAAAAATATTATTTATAAAAAAAGTAAAATAAATGCATATTAAAAAAAAGAACGAGCTTTGCATCTCAAAATTTTTATAAGAAATATATTCACAACTTTGCATCTTAAAAAATTTGACGAGAAAAAAATATTAGTTTCTTTCAAAATTTTAAGGCCTTCGATTCATTTTGGCTTTAAGCCACCACCGGACTTGAGCCGTCTCTGCTATATATATATATACTAGAATAGTGTACGTGCGTTGCACATGTATCAAATATTTCTTAAAAAATAAATATTTATATAAAATATATTAGTTGTACGTGTGTTATCTTCGCTACAAAAAGTTAATTTCTTATACTATTTTTATGAAAATATTAAACAAAAATTCAATCAACAAATCGCCTAACATCACAAGAATTATCCAAAAACCATCATCTATGTAAACTCAACAAATCGCCTAACATACCTTTGATTTTTTGTATGCATCAATTTATCTAAAACAAAGATAAATCAAATTTAACACATGCAAAATTCTTCAGTTAAAAGAAAATCAATGTGAATTTTTACCATATCATACCTTTTAATTAAGAATAAGCCTTCTTCCGGAAAAAAAATTAAGAATAAGCATACATATTTATTGTTTGTATGGCATTTTATTAAGTAAAATAAATTAAAAAAATAATGCAAATTTTCAACGTAAAAAAGTGTAACTGATTAAAAAGTATGTTGTTATCTTATTTGCTAATTCAAAAAGTATGTTGTGTTTACAATGAGTTATTTTTATTATTAGAATTCTATATATTTGTAATTTGCATACCTATACTGATTTCCTAGTCATTCTCATAGCTTCACTTCTCATATCTATTTTTTTTTCTATCTCAATTGTTTCAATCATAGTCTAGGGTTTTTTCCCACTAAATCCCCAATAAATTATATCTATAATCTATATCTATAATCTGTAATCTATAGTCTATATCTATAATCTATAATCCATAATCTATATCTATAATATACTAAAAGTGTGAAGGCCTTTAGAAAAGTGATTTGAATTTTTTACCCTTCATTAAAATACTCTATAATAGACAAAATCGTCATTTACTCTATAATATAAATTTTCTATCCAAATAATATAAGCATGCAAAGTTGAATTAGAAAAGGAAATAAAAAACGTGGTGAAAAGGAAAAAAAAAAAACTAAACCTTAAAAAAGAAGGCTAGACTAATTTATTAAGTTAAATAAAAGGAAAGAATAGAAAGTTAAAAGTGAAAAATGACACCAAAAAAACGTATCAAATTTGAAGTTAAAAAGGAGACCAACCATATTATTCTAATATTAATATATAATTTATAGAAGAAAAATAAAATTTTACCATATTTAGATAATTTTTTTTAGGAAAAGGTTTCACTTTTCAGGCTTTCATAAATTGAGAATTCTTTCTTTATACAATATTACATCCACAATATATTCCTCAATCAAGATTTTTCTTTATTATTGTCATTCAAGGTTTTTTTATTAGCTTTCACACGACATCATGTCGTATGACCCATCAATGTGCTTACAATTTGAGTTTAAACGTGTTCTAAGTGTACATTAAGAGGTTGGACTTATTAGATGACGTCGTTCGCGTGAATATCACTATGGTTCTTTATGAAATTCAGGACAAGAGACCATTTTATAGCTCTATTCAAATTCACTATACAATCAAATTCATAATGTGGTCCTCATACAAGTTTTTTCTTTGTTATCGTCGCTCAAGATTTCTGTATAAGTTTTTGCACGACGCTACGTTGTATAGATCACATCAATATGCTCATAATTTGAGTTTAATCCTTGAAAGGAATATCAGACGTTTGACTTATTAAAAGACGTCGTCCGCGTGAACATCGCTATGATTCTTTCTGGAATTCAAAATAAGAGACCATTGTATAGCTCTAACTGAATTCACTTTATATTATTAAGTTATTGTCCGATGTATAGAGATTCGCATGTAAAATAAAAATAGAAATTCTCTTATCATTTACGCTAATATTGTTCCTCTTTTTTTGTTATTAAATGTATAATTTTATAGATAATATTATTTGTAATCACATATTGATTATTGTGTAATTTCCTTAAATATTTTTTAAAGTACGCAATTCATAAATATTATTTATCACTATTATAGACTTTCACATATTTTTTAGATTTGTTTGCACACGATTCAATTTATTTAGTAATCACATATTTAAAATATAATTAAAATTAATTTTGAAAAGAATTTGTAAAGACATAAAACAGGAAAGTTACCAAAATTTTCAAATTGATTCATTAGATTGAAAACCGTTGCCGTTGTAGGGATAATGAAGCAACAACGGATTAGCTTATGTAGTCATAAAAAAAACTCATTATGAGTTAAACTTATAAAGATAAAAAAAGCTCATAAAGCAACACGTGTCATCATAAATCTTACGAACTCAAAAAACGACAGAACTTTTCGTAGTATGGTTCGAGATACCATATTTATTTGTTAATTAAATATATATATATATATATATATATATATATATATATATATATATAACATTGATTGATGCAAGACACACGTGCAAAGCATACTATATCTATAATCTCTCTCTCTCTCTCTCTCTCTATATATATATATATATATATATATATATATTATAATCTATATCTATCTATAATCTATATCTATATCTATAATCTATAATCTCTATCTCTATTATCTTAAAAGTGTGAAGAGCCTTATAAATCACGTTTGAACTTTTTGCCCTTCATTAAAAGACTTTACAATAGATAAAATAGTCTTTTCACCATTCTTCTTTAATTATTAATTATTCTGTAAAACTTTAATTATCAATGAATATTTAATTATTACCAAAAAAAATCTAAGACTTTTTCTATAAGTTTGGAAAGTGTCGTGTGGTTGGGATTCTTTTTCTTTTTCTTTTTTGTTTTGATTTGAGGTTCTTTTGTTTTTTCCTTTATTTAGGATTCTTGCTATCAATTAGGTTTAGGTTTAGATTAATATTTCCTCTATATAAATTAACTTGTGAATGAAATAATTATATTGCCTCTATAAAAATTAACTTGTGACTAAAAAATGAATTTTTTATTTTTTTTTCTGTGGCGAATGCTTAAGAATGTACGATGAATTTTTGAAGATAGTGAAACCATGTAATTTCACATACTTTAATTATCAATGAATATTTAATTATTACCAAAAAAAATCTAAGACTTTTTGTATAAGCTTGGAAAGTGTCGTGTGGTTGGAATTCTTTTTCTTTTTCTTTTTGTTTTGATTTAAGCTTCTTTTGTTTTTTCCTTTATTTAGGATTCTTGCTATCAATTAGGTTTAGGTTTAGATTAATATTTCCTCTATATAAATTAACTTGTGAATGAAATAATTAGATTGCCTCTATAAAAATTAACTTGTGACTAAAAAATGAAATTTTTATTTTTTTTGTGTGGCGGATGCTTAAGAATGTACGATGAATTTTTGAAGATAGTGAAACCATGTAATTTCACATTCTCTTTATATTATTTGGATATATATGACTTCTCATGCTCTTTATATTTTTGGATATAGTAAAACTATGAACGTAGTCCAAGAGCATTCTCTATGTGAAAGAGAAGATGGATGATTGGAGATAAAATTGGGTGGAACTTATAGTTGACAGAACGAATGATAAAAAAAAGTGATATGTTCTAAATATTAATGATTATGTTTAATCACATTGTTTTAATATCTCAATCATCATATTATTTTGTTGTAGTTTCTGTTCTATTACTATATTTTTTCTGCATAATACAAGTGCAGATGAATGTTTGATCGTGCTTTGAGTTTGTGTTAAGGTTAGGTTTAATCGTATGGTTCTGATATCCTGATTATCATATTTTTTGTAGTTTACAAGTGGTAGATAATGTTTAGTCGAGCTTTGAGAATTTTTTGTGTAAATGTTAGATTTAAGTATAATTCTAATATCTTGATTATGTTTAATTATAGTTTACACGTGATATAGA
Source organism: Capsicum pubescens (assembly GCA_030864215.1). Lineage (NCBI taxonomy): Eukaryota > Viridiplantae > Streptophyta > Magnoliopsida > Solanales > Solanaceae > Capsicum > Capsicum pubescens. The sequence continues at coordinate 670,226 of CM061539.1, forward strand.
TGAATACTCTTATCGTATTGTTTAGTTGTATTATATTCATAATGATCATTTTTTGGTCTTTATTTATGTGAATTCTCCGCTATTAATAGTTTTCGGTGTTTTTTTTTTCAGTTGAAAAAATTTGATCATGAAACAAGCATGTTGTGGCTTGTTGGCTACAAAGGACTTATTGGATCTAAGTTCTACTAGATATTGAGTGAAGCAGATTCGATGACAAGCAAAAGTTTTTGCTCATGTCTCAATGCCGACACAGTTGATGACACATAAGGTAAGGAACCATACAACGAATTCAAATTAAAGCTATGAATGTCAAGATCCAATTACAATATAGTGCACTATAACTAAATAAGTAAAGAATTAATATTTTTGGGATGATCGATTTATTGAAGTGTCACATTGTTCGTAGATCATAGGATTGATGAGAAAGGGCAGAACACAAAGATTTTTCGGAACATAATCTCTAATCTCAACCTCTTTGAAAAAGTAGTAAAAATTGAAGCTTTTAAGTGGATTTCACTTGCATATGGTGTTGTAGTATGTATAATCACTTTTGGGGGTCTACATGTGCGATTTTAGAGATCCTTCAATTTGTTTGAATTTTGACTGAGTTAGCGACATGTGATTTTAGTGCATAAGTCTCCTATATTTTTAATGATTTCTTTGAAATAAATATTTTATTTCGTGCTTCATGATTTTTAAAAAACTCTGATAAAAAAATGGAATAATAAATATACTTAAATATAGTTATTATTATTAATTAATGCGATATTTGACTAGAAATTTTTCATCATATTATTCTTGCAACATCTTTTATCCTTCGTGATTTTGTCTTAATACTTGTTACAATAGTGATTACTTGGCAATACTTACCTCACAGATTGTCACAAGTTTGGCCGAACCATCCGTCGACATCATATTTGGTGATGTTGTGGATGCACATTATAATGGAGAGATACATGTAACTATAATTGCAATTGGCTTCACACAGAAAAATATCATCTTTGTAGGAAAGGAGTAAAAAGATATTAACATAAACCAAAACATTCATGAATATACATGCATAAAGAATAATTTACTATTGAATATAATTATTATTTGAAAGATTGTGACATTAGTTGACGAAAAGGTAATATTTTTTTATATTTGTATAATTTATTGAATATATTATCGAAAGGTTATAATATTGACTTCTAAACTACATCAGATGAATGTGATAAATTAAGGACTTTTAAGTCCTGAAAAGTTAAAACTCTTAAAAAAAAATTAATTTGATATTTGAAATCAACTAAAATTTAACTTATTTAGCAAGGCAAAAAGAAGATACAGTAGAAGGAAAAAGAATTACATATGGAAAAAGGAAAAAATTTAACTTATGAGATAACAAGTTTTATTACTATACATATTTTTTTGAAGTATTTGATGTTATATTTTCTTTGGTTTCAATAGTATGATCCTAATTCGGATTGTTAATCTCGGGCATCAAAAAGATGGTTGAAGGGAAGAGTGAAAGTCGTTCCCTATGGCGACAATTTGGTGATATTTAATGGATAGTTTCAAATTTTCACGCAGTGAGTTTTTCTCTGTTACCTGAAGCAATACTACGAAGAGTCTGATATTATCAGTATGAAGGTGGATTATCATGTTTCTTTTTAAGTATATTTTTTATATTATTTTTTACTAATAATAACGTACACACAACTACAATTTACTTTTATATATTTATTAATAATTAACGCGCTATACACACGTGCAAAACACGTATACTAAACTAGTATATTAAACGTGTGAAAGGTCTTAGAAATATCACTTGAACCTTTTGTCCTTCATTAAAAGTCTTTGTTTTAGACAAAATCGTCTTTAAGAATTCTAAATCAACTAAATTTATTTTAAGAAGATTTAAAAACTGTATAAATCTACATCTCCATCTACAATATATTAAATCAATTAACTACTTGAAATTTCTGATGGTAAATATATATGTGCTTATAATAAAATATATGTTTTGAACTTTTTACACTTCATTAAAAAAACTCCGTAATAGATAAAATCGTTTAATTTTAAATAATCAAAAGTTATACGTGCGGCTAAACTAGTATATAAAAAAAGTGTATTTTCATTCGTAATGAGATGGTTTATAAAAATAAAAATATATAATTTAATTTAGAATATAAATTATAAAGTTTATTTTTAGAAAATTATGATATTTTGCATAATTACTGAAAATCAAAATTTTGGGGCCGTCGAGATACATAATTTGCTCAATTTAATAAAATATATTTTTTCTTTCTAAAGATACATAATTAGATTTTGACTCATTTTTATTCGATTTTAGCTCAGTCGAGATATATAATACGTCTAGCGAAGATATATCTTTTTCTTTGTAAAGATACGTAATTAGCTCTTGTTATATTTTTTTTTCAATTTTGTATTTGTCAATATACATAATTATCTCTCGATATATCCAATAAAGATACATAACTAATTGAGATATTTGTAATTATTTTCTAAGGAAGGGGATTTATGTAAATATTGTAAGTTAAGATAATGATTATGTTATTTTTTTCCTTAATTTTTCTTTTTTGTGCATATAGACATGCATTTTGAAGAGTAATACTAATAGTAAATTATGGCCCAAATCTGAAAGGGCCCAATCCCTTAAAAGATATAAACAAAAGAAAAACAAATAAATTTATCTATACTTTGTATAAACTCAGAAGCTTCATTTTCATCTTAGGATCATGAACATCGGAAGTTTCATTTTGCTATAGTTAGAGCTTATTCAAAGTTTAGCGTGAAAATTGATATTCGGAGATAGCTTCTTTGTGGTTCCAAAATAGATAGTTTGTTATGTTGTTTCTCTGCTCCAAAATGGTGAGTTATGAAAGAAATAAACAATTTTAGGTTTAGGATACGCACCTTTCTAGTTTAGGATATGCGCCCCGCGCGTGTACCTCACTTCAATGAGTTTAATTTTATAAAATCACTTCAATATTATACAAAAATATGCCCCAGACATTATAGTAGATTTTGTCTTCAAGCACATCTGATATCAATAAATAATAATAACAATAATAATAATAATAATCCACCAAATTTTTCACTGTCAAATTTTTCAACTTAATACTTTCAAATTACAGTAACATATTCAGTGTATTCACAGGTGATACATCGAGATTATAAACATCAAGAATCTACTAAAAAATTTACCTCAAATCACAAGTAAATTTATTTCTTTAATCATAGATACTATTTAAATGTCAATATGGTATCTCAAATTGTACTACGAAAAGTTCTATCGTTTTCTTAGTTCGTAGGATTTACGATGACACACGTGAAGCCTATCCTATCCAAAGTAAAATTTATGTGAACTTATAAATATAAATATTTTAGTTTAGTTACTTTCTTCATACAAGATTCAAAAATTTAAAATTTTCAGAAAACTAAAAATAGACCAGCCGATGGGAAAATATTGTAATTTTGCTACTTTCTTTAGTACTTTTACAAGTTGTGGAATTTGATCTAATCTCTCACCATCTCTCAAGCATGGTATTTGTGTAATGACTTTGCATGGTCAAGAGAGAAGCTAAAGGGTTGAATTGTGACAACTCTTTCACAAACATGAATCTGTTTAACTCATAATGAGTTTTTCCTTATGACCGCCTAAACTAATCGCTTGTTGCTTCATTGTCCCTACAATGGCAGCAATTTTCAATCTTACGAATCAATTTGAAAATTCTGGTAACTTGCCCGTTTTAATGTACCCTTACACCTGAATTGAACTCAAATAATGAGTATATTGATGGGATCTAACGTACTGTCGTGCGGAAGCTAACACATAAACTTTGAGTGACGATAACAAAGAAAAAACTTGTATGAGGGCTACATCATGAATTTGATTGTATAGTGAATTAGGTGAGATCTACACAATGATCTCTTGTTTTGAATTTCAAAAAGAACCATAATGATGTTCACATGAACGACACCATCCAATAAGTCCAACCTCTTGATGCACCCTTAGAACACGATTGAACTCAAATTGTAAGCACAATGATGAGTCTATACAAAATGGCATCGTGCGGAAGCTAACAAAAAAACCTTGAGTGATAATAATAAAGAAAAAAATATAGTTGATATTATGTTGTATCGAGAAAGAATTCTCAATTTATAAAAATATGAAACTTTTTTCTATAAGAAAGGAAAAATTTAAATATGGTAAATTTTTATTCTTCTTCTATAAATTATTTATTAATATTAAAATAATATGATTGATGTCCTTTTTAACTTCAAATTAGTATGTGTTTTGGAGTCCTTTTTCACTTTAACTTTATAGTCTTTCGTTTTACTTATTTAATTCAATAAATAGTTTGGCCTTCTTTTTTAAGGTTTAATTTTTTTTTAAGACGTCTTTTATTTTCTTTTATAATTCAATTTTGTATGATTATATTATTTAAATATAAAAATTTATATAATTGAGTAAATGGTTATTTTGTCTATTGCAAACTATTTTAATGAAGGATAATTTCCTACAAAAAAGAAATAATTTAAATATAATAAATTTTTATTTTTCTTCATTATTTATTAATATTAAAATAATATGATTGGTGTCCTTTTTAACTTCAAATTTGTGTACGTTTTTGTATCCTTTTTCACTTTAACTTTGTATTCTTTCCTTTTACTTATTTAATTCAGTAAATAGCATGTCCTTCTTTTTTAAGGCTTATTCTTTTTTATTTTTTTAAGACATTTTTTATTTTCTTTTTTAATTCAATTTTGTATGCTTATGTTATTTAAATAGAAAAATTTATATAACTGAGTAAACAATGTCAGACTCAGCATATATAACATTGATTTCTTTTTTCTCTAGTGGTAAAAAGGTCCAAATCTATGATCGAAAAGATTTTACCTTAGTTAATCCCCTTACCATTATTAAAAGAGGAAGATGATTTTAAAAGATAGAGTAGATTCAACTTTTAATTTATCTTAAAGCTGTTTAGGACATAAACCATGTGCTTTATTCTCCACTTAATTAAATACTATGATATAATACATGTTAATAACAAAATAATAGTAAGTACTCATGCACATATGATATCTCATTCTAACTGAAATTGAATTAATATAGTACCTAATTGTATTTATATGCATGTGTGTACAATAGACCCGCCAGAAGTAGTTAAAAAGAAAATGGAGAAATAAGCTAATTTAGGGTGTTTTTTGGTTGAAAGACACCAAATAGGAGAAAAAAAATATTTAGTGTGTTTTAACCAAGTAGGAATTTTTTTTGGGTATTTTAATAAAGTAGGAAAAAAAGCTTAAAAAAATAGGAAAAACTAAATTTGGAAAGAATTTAATTGTAGGAAAACTGGGGGTGTTTAAATTTGGGTAGAATTTAATTGTAGCAAATATTTAGTATATTTATTTTGAAGAATTTAATCATAGGTAAAAGATGATTTTGTCTAAAATGGACTTTTTTAATGAATGGCAAAAAGTTCGATTCACTTTTCTAAAGGTCTTCACACTTTTAATATTATATATATATATATATATATATATATATATATATATATATACACGTACACTTTGTTAGTAATGAGCTGAGTTCTTTTTTTATTCGAGTTATCATCTAATTAATTATTGAACAATTTACCTATGTCATTATTTATATTTCCTCCTATTATTTTCTTATTATATCATGTCTCACCCTGAGGTAGCTGTTTAGATTGAGGTTAACATGAATACTATGATTCTTGGTGGTTTGGGCTGTAGGTGACAAAAGAGTTTTAAAATGAGGTGTAGGTGACACAAGTCTTAATTATTAGGTGGGGGTGACAATTACTTTATTATGGATTAAGAAAGTTTGAAAATAACCTACAAGTTTTTAAATTTACACTTTGATCCAAATGTTAGCCTATATAATGAAAAACGGAGGGAAAAAAGGCGTCTTTCTCTTCTTCTCACCCATTGTTGTTTTCTCTCTCTTAGCGATTTTTGTTGTTCATTGTTGTTGCTGCTTCATTCATCATCTTCTGCTTCATTATCATCATCTTCTACTTCATTATCATCTTCATCTTGTTCTTGTTGACCAGTATTTGTTGTTGTTGTTACCGCTACTGTTGCTATTTGACCAATTTTTTAGGTCAAATTTTATTTTGAACATCACTTTTCACTTTGACATTACTTCATAGGAGACGTTGGTAAGTCAAATTATGATTTTTAGTTGAATTTGTCATCTGGGTAACTGCTATTGTGTTGTTGTTTTCCAACAATGGATAAAACTCAATCATGAATCCAACATAAGATCCATCTGTTTAAACAGATAAATCATTTGTTGCAACAGATGAGACATCTGTTTCAACAGAAGGATGATATGTTGGATTCATGTTTAAACAGATGGGTCATCTGTTGTAACATTTGACACATCTGTTGCAACAGATTAGTTACCTGTTGCAACAGAACCTGAACACGATTCCAACATTTGTTACAATAAATTACTAACCAGTTGCAACAAGTAAGTCATCTGTCGCAACAGGTTAATTATCTGTTGCAACTATCACTCATCTGTTGGAATCAGCTTCAAAGGTGATTTAGTTATAACATCAATCCCAAAAGGCATTTCATCTGTTGCAACAGTTATTTAGGAGTGTAACATAAATCCCAACAGGTAAGAATCTGTTACGACTGATCACTTACCTGTTGCAACAGATAACACATCTGTTGGGATTCATTCACGACACTATGAAATCACTATCAACTTTTTTTAACAAATGACTTTATTTAGGTACCACTAATGGAGGGATCAATAACAATAGGGGTGGATTGTCATGGTCAATGGGTTGAGAAGAGCAATCGATAGGTATGGTGCTGGAATGAGGGTGAAATACTAGAGACGATAGATATGACAGTCCAAAGTGATGTTTTATATGATGATTTTGTAAACTTAATCATCAGCTTTTGTGGACTGAATTATCAACCGAAAGAATTCCCTATCAGCTACATGCACAACTCCTTTAAAAATCAGAGGGTACTGCCTTTCAAGATAACCGATCAGGTTCGGTTGCGTGCTTATCTAAGTGATTCAACTAGGCCGGTGTTAAGGGTGTACATTATTGAAAAGATGAGAGAGAATGAGAACCGGAACATAGAAGAAGAAGAAGAAGAAGAAGAAGAAGAAGAAAAAAAAAAGACTTCTTTGATGATAGGTTGGATGATCTAGACATGAATATTCCTGATGATCAAACACCTACGCCCGTTGATGCGACCAATAGGATGTGTAGTTCTTCTTAATCCACACAGTCTGGAAATCCTCAAGACGATGGGACCAACTTTTTTATTGGAATGTCATTCAAGGACAAAAATGAACTATCTAACACTTTGTTTATTTCTTGCTTGAAAAAAGATTTCAGAATAAAGAAGGTGATTAATTCGAGCAGTGTTTTTTGCTTCAAATGTGCTAATTCAAACTGCAAGTGGTGGTTGAGAGCGGTGAAGTATGCAAGTTCTGACAGATTCGTCATTCATAAACATGAAAAACATCACACATGTGGTTCGAAGCACATCTCGGGCCAAAATCCTCACGCCACGGCAAAGGTCCTCAGTGAATATTTCAGGAGTAGTTTTCCTGATGGCAAAGGCCCTTCAACAAGGCTTATGGCCAATCAACTCCTTACGAATTTGGGTGTCCTGGTCAGTTATTGGAAGGTATATAGAGCCATGGGGATTGCCAAGGACCTGGTTAGGGGGACACTCGAGCATGGGTATGAAGTCTTGGATGTTTACCGTTACATGATTGAGTCCACAAATCTCGGAAGTGAGACGACATTGCATCTGGATGAAAATGGAAGGTTCAAGTACTTTTTTGTATCCTATGGTGCTTGGATGCAAGGTTTTTGACATTTGAGAAAAGGCATAGCTGTCGACGGTACCTTCTTGAGGAGCAGGTATAATGGAGTTCTGCTAGCGACAGTGGCACAAGATGCGGAGAATCACTTGTAGCGGACAAGGAATGTGATGCCTCTTATGGATTTTTTTAAACAACTGCGACGCTGCGTCAAAGATACCGAAGAGTTGTGTTTTGTATCGGATAGACATCCAAGTATTCCAAAGATGGGTTCACTTTTCTTCACTTCAGCTTACTTTGGTTGTTGCATTAGGCATCTTGGAGAGAACATTCAAAACAAGTATCACAACGAAAGGGTCGTCACCCTTTTTTATAGAGCAGCTAAAACAAATAGTAGAGAAGAGTTTTTAGACCATTTTGATCAAATAGCGGATGTGAATCCCAAGGTAGCAGAATTTCTCGCACGTGTCAGTTTCGAGAGATGGAGCCGGGCATTCTGTCCAGCAAATAGGTACATTCTTATGAATTTAATGTCTTGCTTGATTTACAAGTTTAGTATGATGTCGTACTAAGTGATTCTTTTCTATAGGTACAATATTATGACATCAAACATAGCTGAATCGGTGAATTCATGGTTTGACGATGAAAGAGAATTTCCCATCAAGGCTATATTTGAAAAAATAAGTGAGAAGTATAGCGATTTTTTTAACGAAAGGCGTGTGCAATTCAAGTGCCCAAAAAAAATCCAATTTGTTCTCAAAATCGAAAAGAAAATATCAACGAACATCAGTTTGGGGAATAGGTTATTCTCTCATAAAATGGCAGATTACAAATTCCGTATCACCGGTCACGGTGATGCTGCCATGGTCGATCTTCAAACAAGATCTTGTACGTGTAGAGTTTTTGACTTGGACAAAATACCTTGTCCACATGCTATGGCAGCCCTTTAAGCTCAATACGGTCATAAATATGGACCTGAAGTTTACGAGCACTCCTCTCAATATTATTCGGTGAAAAAAATATGAAATGGAATATAGTGGGCATATTACTCTAGTGCCTCCCGAAGAATCTTGGATTGTTCCAGTAGAGCTTATAGGGAGATTAATATCTCCTCCATATATTGATCCGAGCACTATCAAATCGGGAAGAAAGCCATAAAAAGGAGGCGTGGAGTTGGAGAATCATTTTCATCAAGAAGAAACAAGTGATCCATATGTAAGTGCGCTGGCCATAAAAGAACTACATGCCCGAATCATAATCCACCATGATAGTTGTAATTGCAGAAACTTGTGTTGTTCTTTGTTTGTTTGTTGTGAACCTAATGTTATCATTTATTATATATAAAATATCTTTTTTTTAAATAACTTCTACATCAATAAAAAGAGGCAAAACATAAACTAAATAATACAACAGACCACAATTATTCTCAACAGTTGCACAAACAACTGGAGTGCTTTCCTCAAACAGATGACAAATCTGTCGAAATAGATGGATAATCTGTTGATAGAAATCCAACAGATGACCAATCGGTTCCAACACATGGTCCATCTATTGAAAGAACTCAAAAACCAAAATTGCTAGTGCTACTGGATTTAACATTGCCTCCAACCGTCGACATGTTAACATGTATTAGATTAGAAGAAATAGACAAAATGAAAATTGAATAAGAATTAAAATGCCAAAGTCTGACTAAAAGTAAATTTTTCATTAAACGAAAAATAAAATACATTAGGTATAAATCCGATATAGAAAAATTAAAATACATACGCTAAAAGAAAAAACACATTCTAATTATTATTATTATCATCATCATCATTAATGACAACCGGCCAATCAACTCGCAGCAGCAGGGCTCTCATTAGCCTCTGCATCTCTCTGAACATCGTCGCTCTCACAGCGACCAACTCGCTCAGCAGGTCATTAACTTGCCTTTGAAGTTCCCGCACTGTGTCGCGTAGAATAGCAATATCCAAAAAAGGATCAGCCATATCTAGAACACACATGAATTGACAAATGTAAAGAAAAAAGTTCAAAATATAATACAACGTATACAACCAACTGGTAAATTTTGCACTAGAAAAAAACTTACCTCAACGAGAAAAGAATATGCGCTTTGAAGAGAAGTGGTTGAAGATGTCACATGAAAGGAAAAAATGCAAGAAATAAATAGAGTTGAATAAAGATTAAGGAGGGACCTATTTATACAGGATTGAATCTGGACGTGCCAGGCCAAAAGGCAGGACTGTTCAGCTCCATTGTATTAATTACATTCAAACCGGTGGCATTTTGTTTTTTGTGAAAAGTCACAACTTTTTCTTTTACATTAATTACTTCTCACCTTTTCATAGAGGTTTGAGACTCGATAAAAGTTGTTATTATTGAGCTGTTGTAACAGATCGTCCATCATTTTTAATAGATTTAGCATCTGTTGCAACAGATAGATTGAATGTGCAACAGACGGTCTGTCAAAATAGATTTACCATTTGTTGCAGTAGATGATTTGTATATGCAACAGATAAGACATCTGATGCAACTTATGTATTATCTGTTACGACAGATGGACAGTATATTGGAGGAGATATTTTGATATCTTCTAACAGTTGATTCATTAGTTTCAACAGATGGAGTATTCGGTTCATTAATTGTTTTGAATGTGTTAAGATAAAAAGTCGCGACTCTTCACCACTTTTTAATAGTCCCTCCGTTTCGTATTAGTTGGGCTCTATGGGCTTGGCACACCAATTATTAAAAATAAATTAGATGATTATTTTACCAAATTGGCCTTATTAATTATGATTTGAAAGTATAAATGTGAATAATATACTTTATGTAGTCACTTAATAATAGGGGTAATCTTGGAAGAATATAATAAAATTCTCTTGATTTTATAAATAGGAATACTTAATTGAAATAAATATTTTTAGAAAGAAGTAATCACATGCGTGCAGATGAATAAAAAAAATAGTCTGGTCTATCGCAACAGATTTACCATCTGTTGCAACATATGGATTATCTATTGCGACAGATGGACCACATATTGCAGAAGATGTTTTGATTTTTTCCAACAGTTGATTCGTCAGTTGCAACAGATGGAGATTTCGATTCAACAGTTATTTTGAATGTGTTAAGATAAAAAGTCACGACTCTTCACACCTCTATTTTAATAGTCATCACATGCGTGCAGATGAATAAACAACACTGTCTGACATGTCCTGATGGGATAGGAAGAATAAGGTGCGTGCAATGGATCCCATTTTCATGCGTGCGAGCTATGTATATTATTGATCAGGCTACCATGAAGACACACATAAAGTGCAATGATTTTGTGAATGCAGTTTTTTAACGATTAGACACTGATTCTTCAAACAAGATCCTGCATTGTATAGTTTAGTTTGATAGGTGCGAACTAATAAGGCCGAAGGTTTCCAAAACGGTGGTGTCGATACCCCGTTAAAATTTAATGATGACTCATGCTCATGTTTTGGTGTCAAGTTTGGGAAAGGGTTTAAGTTTTTAGCGGCAGCGTAAATATTCAATAGTGATTGGACCTGTTTTAATGGCGCAATGGACTTCTTGAAAGGCCTCCGAAGCCACGCAATGCAGCAAACAACGATGGAACCAATAGAAATTCCCCTGGTCCAAATTTATATGGATGAATTGCTGGAGGAGACTTTTTTACAGCAGAAAGTGCTTGGGAGAATACCTGTGCACGAAGGGGGAGGTGGAGAAGGCCATATATCATTTCAGACCTTATTTAAGAGGAAAACAGGGTAGGGAGGAAAGTGTAGCGAAATTGGCCAATGAAATTCACATGAGAAACGAAAAAAATGGATGAGCTTCAAATGTGGAAGAGTATCAAAATATAAAAATCCGTTAGTCGATGAAAAAAAAAAGAATGGTCAACAGGACTGGATCTGGACACATTGCTTGAGAATGCAACTAGCGAGCATGGCCTCAATGAAGAATCTCACAAAGTGCAGGACCAGAACTCCAAGAAAAAAGCTTCGCGAGCACGGAAGGTGGTAAGATTGTCGGTCAAAATTGAAACCTACATGTCAATTCAGACCGACAATCTTACCACTTTCCATGCTCGCGAAGCTGTTTCCTTAGAGTTCTAGTCCTGCATTTTATGGGTCTTCGTTGAGGCCGCGCTCGCTAGTTGTCGTCTCTAGCAAAGTGACCAGCTCAATTCCTCTTGACCATTCTTCTTTTTCTTCAACGACTGATGGATTTTCATTTTTGGATACACTTTCACATTCACAGCTCATCTAGTTTTTTCATTTTTTATGTCAATTTCATAAGCTAATTTTGCTACACTTTTCTTCCCAGCCTGTGTATCCTCTTAAACAAGAACTAAGATGATATATGGCCTTCTCAACCTCCCTCTTCCTGCACAGGTTTTCTCCCAAACACCTTCTGTTATATAATAGTCTCCTCTAACAACCCATCCATATAAATTTAGACCAGGAAAATTTCTATTAGATCCATCGTTGTTTGTTGCGCCATTAAAACTGGTCCAATCACTATTGGATATTTACACTGCCGCCAAAAACTTGAACCCTTCCCCAAACTTGACATAAAAACATGAGCATAAACCGTCATTAAATTATAATGGGGTATCAACACCACCGTCTTGGTCCCTCATCCTTACCAGTTTGAACCTAACAATCTTAACTGTAAAATGCAATATCTTGTTTGAAGGATTAATGCCTAATAGGTAAAGAACAAACATTCACAAAATCATTGTACTGGATGTGTGTTTTCATGATAGGTTGATCAGTAATACATACCTCCCACATATGAAATGGTTCTATTTGCAAACAGCTTATTCCTCCGAACCCATCTTTACTCTAGCCTTTAATGTTGGCCGGGCAAAAGTGGATCCAATTTCACTCTCTTTTGTCTGCAAACAAGAGAAATACATTTGATGTCAAAAAAGAGAAGAACAAAAAAAACATTACAAAAGGGTAACACAAAATTGAGTGAATCAACAGATGACCAATATGATGCAACAAATTACCCATCTGTTCAACCGATGAGGCATCGTTGCAAAATATGGATGACATGTTGCAACAGATGGGTCATCTGTTAGAATATATCAAACCAGTCTTGCTACTGGTTTGATTTCATCAAACAGTTGCTCTGTTTGTTCCAACAGCTGATTCATCAATTACAACAGTTGAGGAAACTGTTGCGACACCACCACCAACAGCATCAACAACAAAGAAACAAGACAACACCATATGTTCCAACACCATCCACAACACAAACATAACATGTTCCAACACAACCACCTCCCCTAACAACAACAACACCAAAGTAACAAAAGACATAAAAAAAACTATAATGACAACAAGGCTTTTAAAGTTCTCCCAACAGATGACTTTTTTTGCATATTTTAATAAAAATAATGGTTCGTTCATTCAAGACTTAAAAGTCACCTTTCCTTCAATTTTCTCAATAAATAGGAATCTGGTAATGGGTAAATCATTAATAGCAACAGATGTAAATATCTAATTTAAATGACATACAAAGAAGAAGATGAGATGAAAAGAGCAATAGTGAACCATACCTGCAATGTCAAAAAAGCAAATGGATCAGAACATCCAGTTCGGTCAAGAAAAGATATTGATTGGTTGAGATAAGAAAGGATCCTCACCCGAATGAAGAGAGAAAAGAGAGAAAAAAAGGAAACAACAAAGATAATTGAGAATAAAGAATAAAGAAGAGTGATGAGTTGAGTCTAGACTACTTTATGGCTAAAGGAGAGAGAGTTCTATATATGGGTTTTTTTAAATATTCATTAATAACTTTTGAGGGGCACGAGGAGACTGTGACATTGAAAAGTCCAGATAAGACTTTTCACTCAGGAGATTTTTGAGTTATCCAAGTAGTACCGAGTAATATTTTTTACCGCCTTAGTATTTTAACTATTTTATCTCGACAGAAAATACCTAAATTGCTTTAAAAAAAGAATCTTAAGATATTTAACTGCAACATATGACTTAATCTGTTTGATAGTTTACAACAGATTCATGATCTGTCGAACAAATAACGTAATTTGTTTAATAGTTTATAATAGATGCGTAATATGTTACAACAAATTACCTAATCTGTTTAATTTGATCCAACAAAAAAGACATCTGTTGCAACAGGTTGAACATTTATTTATATATATTTTCAATTGAGTTTATATGTTAGACTAATACCTTAATTGAATGTGAGTTCTCATAGGGTCAACTACAACTTTAATTGAATCTTTTGGCAATTGCATGATGAGATGGTATTGCGTTCCTCCCGTCCAGAGTCTTCTATCGATCACTCTGAGCTGAACCGATTCTTACTACCTCATATGTTAGACTAATACCTTTAATCAAAGACTAGGGTACTAATACCTTAATTGAATAATCTGGGACTAGAGGTGAGTTCGCATAGGTTCAACTACAACTTTAACTGAGTCTTTTGGAAATTACATGATGAGACGGTACTGCGTTACTCCCGACCAGAGTCGTCGATCGATAACTCTGAGCCAAACCGATTCTTACTACCTCATATGTTAGACTAATACCTTAATTGATTAATCTAGGACTAGGGTACTAATACCTTAATTGAATAATTTGGGACTAGGGGTGAGTTCTCATAGGGTCAACTACAACTTTAATTGAATCTCATGGCAATTGCATGATGAGATGATACTGCGTTCCTTCCGACAAGAGTCGTCGATCGATCACTCTGAGCTGAACCAATTCTTACTACCTCATATGTTCAACTAATACCTTAATTGATTAATCTAGTACTAGGGGTGAGTTCTCATAATGTCAACTATAATAGATGACAACACCCATTTGATAATTTACAACAGATGGGTAATCTATTGTAATATATGACTTAATCAATTTGATAATTTACAACAGATGGGTAATCTGTCACAACAGATGACTTAATCTGTTTGATAGTTTACAACAGCTTCGTGATCTGTCATAAAAAATGATGTAATCTATTTGATAGTTTACAATAGATACGTAATATGTTGCAACAGATTACATAATCTGTTAGATTTGATCCAACAGAAAATACATCTGTTGCAACAGGTTGAACATTTCTTTATATATAATTCAATTGAGTTCATATGTTAACTAATACCTTAATTGAATGTGAGTTCTCATAGGGTCAACTACAACTTCAATTGAGTCTTTTGGCAATTGTATGATGAGACGGTACTATGTTCCTCCCGACCAGAGTCGTCGATCGATAACTCTGAGCTGAACCGATTCTTACTACCTCATATGTTAGACTAATACCTTAATTGATTAATCTAGGACTAGGGTACTAATACCTTAATTGAATAATCTGGGACTAGGGGTGAGTTCTCATAGGGTAAACTATCGATTAATCTAGGACTAGGGGTGAGTTCTCATAGGGTCAGCCACAACAGATGGCAGCACCTATTTGATAATTTAGAACATATGGGTCATCTGTTATGACATATAACAATCCATTTGATAATTTACAACAGATGGATAATCTGTCGCAACAGATGACTTAATCTGTTTGATAATTTACAACAGATTCGTAATCTATTGTTACCTAATCTGATTTATAATTTACAACAGATGAGAAATCTGACGCAACATGTTAAATATTTGTTTTTTACAATTTCAATTGAGGTCATATGTTAGACTAATAGTACCTAAATTGATTAATCTAGGACCAAGACTGAGTTTTCATAGGGTTAACTAGAGTACTCGGTCAACTACAACTTCAATTATTTTTATACAATTTTAATTAAATTACCCTTTTGAAAATTGCATGATGAGAGAGTTAAAAATTCCGAATATATTTTATGATTTGAAAAATAATTAAGATCAATTCGAACTAAATTAACATTTTCAAAACTACTTGTCATTCTTTTTTCAAAATACAAATCAACCCATACAAAATGTTTCATCATTTCAAATCTCGAGGTCTCGCTCTTTCTCTCTCATTCTCACTCAACAATACAGTACATACAACAACTACTTAACAAATTTGCTCAACCCTCCACAACAGATCACTTTTCTTCTTATTTCCGACCACATAGGTGTTATTTTTTACTTTATTCTTGCTTGTATTAGTCGTTTTCTTTGTCTTCGTAGGAGATAGAGTTTGAGAAGAGCTCTATATTTGTTATTTTTTTTAAATAAGGGATTTTAAGTTAATGATGAAAAATAAAACTTTTTGTTGTATCATCTTCGAGAATGGGTTTACAATTTTGAGTTTTGACGGTAAAATCGTAGGAAGAACTCGAGAAATCCCTAGTTTCTATTGAAGTGTTCCGTTGACTGTCGTGGTATTATTGGATGGTGTTTATGGTGGTGGTGGTGGTGTTTGTGGTCATCGTGGTGGCACTGGTGTTGGCATTGGTTGGTGGTGTTTGTGGTGGTTGTCGATGGTGTTGGTATTTGTGGTGTTTATTTGTTGGCATTGGTTGGTGGTGGCTATTGGTGTGTCGGTATTCGTGGTGTTTGTAATGTATTTTTTAAAATTTATGCATACATCAATTGTAATATAATTTTTGTTTTTCTTTGTCTGTAGGTAAAACATGTCTCCCAAAAGAAAAGAAAGTAAAAGTAGATCAACGTCTAACCATCTAAAAAAAGGATATAGTACAGAGGGATTCGGAGGAGCTTCCTGAACAATTCAGTCAGGGAAAAGTAAAGCTAAAGAGAGATGTAAAAACAACGTTGAGGGAGGTGGACAAGTCTGTAGATGGTGATGAAGAAAATGAAAGTGAGAAAGAAGAGGAATTGGAGAGTGAGAAAGAGAAAGAGGATGATCATCAACATGATGATAATGGATCACCAATGGGGTGTGAATTAATATCGACATCCCAGCATGATCCTGTCAAAACTTTTAGTGTTGACAGGTTTCAAGTTACGATGCCAATAAATGACCCAGAAGCAAAACAACTAAATGGTCAAATTATACTTAAATGTCAGATGGGAAACTTTTTTGAACATTTTATGAAAATTATGAAGAACGAAAACATAGGCGGACTTTTTAAGAAGAGCTACTTTGGACGCTTTCTTGAGTTGCCTGAGGACCCCTCTGCCCGTATCCGTTTTCCTATGACGATGGTATATGGTCTTCTCAAGCGCAGGATCAAGTACGCGGGGGATGATAAAGATCCGGAGGAGGGGGCAAAAAGAAGATGGATGAAATCTGGATCAACTACTGTGGCATGCCTGTTTGTTTTGGCTTGCAAAAGTTTGCCATAGTGACGGGCTTGAGATGCCATCGTCCAGAAGGACCACCACCCCGCAAAAGATCCAAGGCAAGAAAATGCAAGGAAAAAATTGATGTGTTGTTTGACATTGCTCGACGTGGCTACAAAGCATCAGATTTGTTGACAGATCTTGACGACAAAGCCATACCAGAGCAGTACAGGGAGCAATTGTGCTTAGTTTGATTTGCCCATTTGGTTATATTGGCAAGAGACGTTAACAAGGTCATAGAAGATGATTTATTGGCGCGTGCTGAGGATTTTAATAAATTCAACAATTATCTCTGGGGATATGACAGCTTCTACTTGACTGTCCAATATTTACTGACAAAGCGATTCTCAGGGAAGACCATATTATACGGCTTTCCTTGGGCTTTCATGGTAAAATTAATCACTAATTTTACTCATCCATTAATTTATATTGAATATAGTTATTATGACCTTTTTTTCCTTGCTTCCTGGTTATATTTTTTAGGCTTGGGTATTTGAAGTCATTCCTCCCCTCCAAAAGCAGTTAATGGATTACCCAGATGAGGTTTCTCATCTAAGGATGTTTAGGTGGTTGGCTGCAAAGAGCAATACCACTATTAAGGAGGCTGATCTCTTTAACCCTCCGGATGATGCAGTACGTCTTCTTCAAGTAAAATAATTCTACTCAAAGAATGATATTGAACAAATGTTATATCTAGTGCAACAGATGTTACTGATGCACCAGATGGGACATCTGTTACGACAGGGTATATCTTGCATCAGATTACCCATCTGTTGCTTTGATTTTCTGAACCCGACTCCTAAAAGATTAACCATCTACTACAAATTATGCAATAGATGTGTAATCTGATAATATATTGTTCATCTGTTGTGACGTACAGATCATCTGTTGCATAACAGATTACCTGTCTTGTGCAACTATTGCAATAGATGATTGATATTTTGCATCAGATTATCCATGTGTTGCTCTATTTTTATGAACCAGACTCAAACGGATTTTAACCATATACTGTAAACTATGCAATAGATGGGTCATTTTTTTAAATGTAGCCCAACTGTGAAAATTATTATATTATGTGATTTAAATGCATCTGTCTTTTTTTATAGGTTGTGCATCCATGGATCGTGCCTACTGAGGAGGAGTCGAGGATGACTTCTTATATTACTCTAGGTCATGTTGATACTATATCAGATCCAATGGTAGAGTTAATAAAGAAGAAATTGGATGGAGCAACAGCAATAAGAAGAGCAGTTAGGCAAGGTCAGCCTAATGTTGAGGCTCTTCATAACCAACCTTTTACTAAGAAAGATTCGGGTGCTTCTTCTGGTGGAGTTGTTGGTGTTTGTGGCAGGCATGCTTATGCTTCTACCACTAATGATGATGAGCATGTTGATGCTCAATAAAAAATAAATATGTTTGAAAACACTCTTTTTCTCCCTTACACAGGTCCCTCTCACCCCTTTTCACCCTCGTGTTCTCGTTGTGAATGCGAAGAGTACAAGGACAGACAGGATAAACTCTTTGAAAAAGTAGAGGCTATCTCTAAAGCTATCGAGGAATTCAAATCTAAAAGGTGTGTCATACCATCAAGAAGGTGAGGAAGGAGTTTTGGTTAGGAGAAAGAAAAGAGCAATTAGAGACGTACTCTCCGATCGAAAATCATAAGAAATTGCAATTCTTACCTCTCCAAAAGTTGTTGAAGTTCAGGGGATAGTCATAAAGGTGGACATATACGCGGAACTAGGAGCCAAAGAGAAGAGAGATCTGTGACAGGCCAAGAATGCCAAGTCAGGCGCACCAGATCACCCCAGGCCTCCCTTTTCCCCCCAAAACTTCCAGACTATGACTGATATGTGTATGTCGTACAAGGACAAGACAAGTTTACTTTTCCTTACCTAGACCTTCTAATCTACCCCATGAAGAAGAAGCTACGCAACAGATTTCACATCTGTTACAACAGCTGGGTATATTGGTGCAACTGGTAGTGGTTCTGTTGCAACTTATTATCCATCTGTTGCATAAGTTGCGTTGAATTATTAATTCAAAGAACCCTATACAACAGATGGACCATCTGTTGCATCTTTAAAATTACTAACCTATTTAAAAATTGACTTCTTATCTCACAACATGTTGACATAATTCTCTTCCTCATGAGAAAAAGGCAATTAACGTACCAGGAAGCTTATGACGCTGCCGATAGAATAATGGACCTCGACTTCTGCAAGAAGATCAAGGATAGGTACGATCAACTCAATGGGGAGGAATTATCCCTTGGAGTGGGACTTGATTTTCTAGTTCCTACATTGGTTTTGGATGAAGAAGAAATGATAAAATATGTTAGAGGGTACAGGCCAAATCTACACGGCAAGAGATGGACCGAGGCAAAAAGGATTCTTGCAGTCATTAGCATAAAAGACATGCATTATCGGGCTGTTGAGATACTACTCGAGGAGGGAAAGATCAATGTTTATGACTCCAACTTACCTCTCGTCGATGATTTCGATCTTTTTCTCCTCGTAGAGCCACTGATCGTGATGTTTCCCACTTGTTGAGCGAGAGTAAACTGATGAATCATTTGCTAAAGGAAGTGTTGATGAAGAAATCATGGGGTTTTGAAGGTCGAAACAAGGGAATGATCCTTCCAAAAGATGATGCCGCTAAAGCGAGAGGCTCGCACGCTCTTGCACACATCGAATGTTTGCTAACCGGCACAGAAATGGCTGAGCCAATGACTTTTCTGTGCGACAATGTTGTGGAAATAAAAATTTTAATTTCAAGTAACCCTTCACTTTATTACATGTACTTGTAGTGGCAATAATTTTTTTCTGATGAAAGTTGAGTTTTTTATAATGCAATAGATTGTCAATCTGTTGTAAAATATATTTAATCCATTATGGCAGATAGTTTATGTGTTGCAATAGATTGGTCATCTATTGCATTACGCTGATGTTATTTTTATGAATAATCTAATAATCTAAGTCTAATTTGTTGCAACAGTGGGAAGACCTGTTTGATAATTTTCAACAGATGACCTAAATTTTACAACATATGCCTAAATCTTTTTGACATTTTCCAACAGTTACGCTTGAATATCCATGTGCTCGACAACACCAAACCAGTAGCAAATACACATACCACCATGAAAACTTCAGCAATTAGGCTTGAATATCCATGTGCCCAACAACACCAAACCAGTAGCAATAACGATAACAATGTAGTATCTTCTTGCTTGATTTTGTTTCTCTTCAGAAGCCTTGAGTTTGTTCAACAAACCCCAGATTATACGATTTGCTTGTGAAGGGTGTCGTTCTTCATACCAATCAAAGTAATTGCATCCACCCAATTTCTATAAAAAAAAAAGAACACAATTATAAAACAATTACAAGTCAATAATTAAGTAACTAATTAAATGAAAAAAATATTACCTTTGAAATCTTACAAGTAAAAAACCTACGACCCGGATTTTGTTGAGTCCAAGAAGTCTTTAACAGAGCTTCACGACCGCACTTACAATATCAAAAATCTTTATCACAAAAAACGGTGGAAGATGCGCTCGACATTGTCAAGCTCAGTTGGAAAAAAAAATAAAAAAAAATTGAAGAATTTGGATAGATAAAAGAAGATGATGAAGAAGAAGAAGATTTGGAAATTTAGGGTTAGATTTTAAAAGGAAGATGAATATATAATACAATGAGGGGGAATGACCGTTGGGGGAGGCGAAGTGACGGTGATGGCAAGTCAGCAAAATGTGCCAGACTGGCACATTTGATGCTTATTTTATTTTACGTGTTTAAAATGAACACTGTATACTTGATGCCTATTTTATTTTGGGTGTTTGAACTGAACACCGTCGATGGGTTCCACCTTTTTTATTTCAATTCTCTTTAACCTTCTTACATGTAGTGATAATTTTTTATGTCCAACGAAAGTTGAATTTTTATAATGCAACAGATTCTCCATCCGTTGTAACAGTTATTCTACCTGTTCTGACATATAGTTTATCTGTTGTAATAGGTTGGTCATCTGTTGCATTATCTCGATATTTTATCTAAGTCCATCTGTTGCAACAGTGGGAAGACTTGTTTGATAAATTCTAACAGATAATCTACTTATTGCAACATATGTTTAAATCTGTTCAATTTTTCCAATAGATGTGTTGTCTGTTGCAACAGATACATTATCTGTTGCAATATTTGAATCTAGTATTTCTTTTCAATTAATAAGTTCAAATCTAAGGAATAAATAAAATTCATAGACAAAATAAAATAAATCGAAGCCTTCATAAATTAGCTGAAATAAGTCAACGAATAAATAAAATGTAAAAAAATATTATGGGTACAAATCTCAATAAATACATCAACAATAATTTAAGTATACTGTCAAGGATTACTTTGACAGGCTCAAGCTATAAATGTCACGCCTCAAATCCTATTGGGGCGGACAGGCACCCGTAGCCGTAGAGGTCCGAGAGAACCAATTCATCACCTTGAAATTTCCATGCAAGTAACTATGACAACCAAAGGTTCTGACAAACATGATATTATGTATCGATGAGAATAATTACACATGCAAGCACAAACTGATATATACAACAATTGGTTGTTGGGGCCACCATGTCTAAAGACAAGACACTACCATAACTTTACATTAGTCTACAAAGCCTCTAAAAGAAACATATACTTAGTTAGGGTCAGGACAAACCCCCGCCCTACTCTTAACCTTCTGCACAATACCAAAATATATGGAACAGACTCGGAAAGCCCCGAATTAACCTGGAGCTCACCAATAGTCACCGAATAGTTGTGCTCCTACTAATAAGGTGTATGAACTAAAGTACCTGTGCCTGCAGCATGAAATACAAGTCCCTCATGAGGGACGTCAGTACAAAAATATGTACTGAATATGTAAGGCTGAAGGTAACAACACATGATACAAGAGCTCATTAGAAATCAGATACAAGTGTATAAGAAGTACTAGTAGACCATCTTTATATATACTTGTGGGACTACATACATTACGTTCCTTTCTTTATTTTTACCTTTCTTACTTTATAATTTTTGTAAGCCATATAACATGCAAATGGCTGATCAGTGGTAAATAGATAAATTAGGATCGGCCCATGCTAGACTTACGCCCCTGAGCTGCCACCTACATATAAAGATTGGGATCAGACCATGTTAGGCTTATTCCCCTGAGCTGCCACCCACATATAAAGGTATCGAGATTGGCCCATGCTAGGCTTATACCCCTGAGCTGCCACTCGTTTTACAGATTTACGTTACTTAGTTTATTTAGCCTTTGAGATTGTTACTTTGGTGGTTATAACATTATTCTACCTTGAAATAATAACCTGCCACTAAGAGACATGTAAATAGGCACTTAATGCAACAAAAATGAGGTAGAGAGTTGTTGGCACACCAATGAAGTGTTTAGGAGCTTAAAATAACACATGGGTCTTAATTGAGTAAATGGAGAACTTCTAAAATTTTCAAATGAAGATAGATGTACAGGTTTAATAATAAACACGTATTGAGGTGTTTTGATATGTTAAAGAATGGGAACAAGGTCGTTGGCTTCTTGGTATATAATACGCTGCTATTATGTGTCACTTGTTACAGGACAACCTTGGAAACTTACTTGGTGGAACAAATGTTCGATTTCATGCCAAAGAGTACAAAATGGAGTATGCCTTACATACCTGGTTATATAGCTCCGAAACTAACCCGACTTGACTTCTCTCCTTTTATATTACTTATCTGCAATAGAATATATGGTAAACTAGTATTAGCAACAACACATTTAGGCTACTTAACTTCACCAAAACAGTAACCGGGCAGTAAACACGTAACCTGTCAATCAAAGGAGTTATCTTAACCCTTTTCTCCTCCAATTACACCCACATACCATACATGTCCTTATAAGATCACCGGAACCACCTCAGCTTCATTACACCCTCCAAACAACACACAAAAACACATTGGGCAGTAAACAAGGGAAATAATTAGTTCGGTGGTGTACCACCACACCTTTCTTCTATATTTCATTACAAACTAATCACACCCTTGTCCAATATCAACATGGCAGCCCATAACATAAACATACAAAATAGTCCATAAAACAGTCCCAAATCACTCTTATTGTACCAACCCATTATTAAACTCATCATCTCTTGAGTTCTCAATAACAACACATCCATAACTCTCTTTCAAATTCATATACAAGAAGAAAAAAATGGAGCAGTCACCTTACCTCAATTCTGCAACTTATTCCTTTAATTGAACTCTTCAAAAGCTTGAACTTTCCTTCACACTTTAAACCAAAGAAGAAAAGAGAAGTTCTTTAATATCAAAGAAAAGTGAGCAGATTGGTTGTTCTATATTCTACCATATATTTATAATTAAGCACTTATAACATCTTTTCATAATCTTTCATGAGATAATTAAACAAAAACTAAAGGGTTTTCACTTACCTTGGGCTGCAAAAGTGAGGGTTTCTTCAAGAACCCTAAAAGAAGTTTTAGGGCTATTGTTCTTAACCTTTGTTAAGAAAGAGAGAAAACTGAAGTTTAAAAGGGTGAAATTGTATTTAAAATGAATAGAATTGCCAGCAATATTGAGCTTATATTGGGCCCTCTAGAACCTTTCTTATTGACCTCATTTTCAACCACAAATGAGTCCAAGTAGGTGATGCACCTACTTAAGGGTCCAAGCTGCTGAAACTTCAAAGTAAGTGATGCACCTACTTACTTAATTTCTTGTTGGGCTCAATTATATTTGGGCCTTGGCAGATTGTGTGTGTTGGGACATATACCCATTTTCTTCCTCTTCTATTTAATTTGGGCCCAAATGAGTACATTACATTGCCCAAATCTGGTCCATAGCAACATGTCCATTAATTTGGACCAAATAGCTTAAGTAGGTGACTCACCTACTAGCTTAATTAAGTCCAGCAAGCACCTCAATATTTTGTTCAATTTTTAGATCCTAATCCCTTTAATCTAACCTTCAACTTATAGATACTTGGTCACTTTAAACTTCAGATCCAAATTCTAGCTTAAGATCCCAAGTTTAAATAGTTGTATCGACTTAAACTTGGTCGCATCACATAAAACTGCACGGGCAGCATCTATAATCCTATCTACACCATTAACACTTGCATAACAATCTCATCTGTTACTATACCACAAGGCTATAAAAGGTTCCATATAATTAGAGCAAGTACAAGCAAAATACGGGATGTTACATCCTTCCCCCCTTAGAAACATTCATCCTCGAATGTTAACATAACTGCCCAACCAAAACAAGTTCAAGCCTAAGTTTAATATCCCTATTATCACATAGTACCTATATATTATACTTGTTATTGCTCTAATTCAGCATCTTGGACTTTTTCTTCGTATTTGAATAAATGGGGGTACTTGGATTTCATCGCTTCTTCAGCTTCCCATGTTATCTCTTCTACTTGTTGGTTTCTCCATAGCACTTTTACTGAAGATATTTCTTTATTCCTTAACTTCTTAACTTGTCAATCTAGGATAGCAATAGGTATTTCTTCATAGGTAAGATCTTTCGTAACTTGTACATCTTCAGTAGGAGTTATATGAGATGGATCTCTCATGCACTTTCGAAGCATTGAGACGTGAAATATTGGATGGACTATTGAGAGCTCTTGGGGTAGCTCTAATTCATAAGCGACTTGGACAAACCTCCTAGTAACCTTGTATGGGCCTGTATAATGTGGACTTAGTTTTCCTTTCTTACCAAATCTCATAACCCCTTTCATTGGTGAAACCTTCAAGAATACCCAATCACCTATAGCAAACTTTAGCACCCTTCTCCTAATATCTGCATATGACTTGTGTCGACTTTGGCCTATTTCTAGTCGTTGTTGGATCACTTTAACCTTTTCCATAGCTTGATGAACCATATCTAGCCCGAACAAGGTTGTTTCACCCGCTTCAAACCATCCAATTGGTGATCTACACTTTCTTCCGTACAAAGCTTCATATGGTGCCATTTTGATACTTGAATGATAGCTATTGTTGTAGGCAAACTCTATGAGAGGTAAATGATCATCCCAGCTACCTTTAAAGTCCAATACACAAGCTCGTAGCATATCTTTAAGTGTTTGAATGGTACGTTCTGCTTGTCCATCTGTTTGAGGGTGAAAAGTTGTACTTAGATTCACTTGTGTTCCCAAATTTCTCTGAAAAGACTTCCAAAAATTTTCAGTAAATTGAGCTCCTCGATCCGATATAATAGAGATTGGAACTCCATATAGTCGAACTATCTCCTTAATATATAATTTGGCATATTCTTCAACTGTGTAAGTGGTCCTAACCGATAGAAAGTGCGCTGATTTGGTAAGCCTATCAACGATCACCCATATGGAATCAAACCTTTGAGATGTACGAGGCAAATCAGTGATGAAATCCATGTTGATCATGTCCCACTTCCAGATTGGAAGATCTATACATTGTATATAACCCCGGGGCTTTTGGTACTCTACTTTAACTCTTTGACAATTTGGACATTCGACTACAAATTTTGCAATGTTCTTCTTCATGTCACCCCACCAATATATTCCTTTCAAATCATGGTACATTTTTGTTGACCCTGGCTGGATGGAATACCTTGAATGATGTGCTTCTGTCATAATCCTCTTTCTTAGCCCATCTACATTAGGCACACACAATCTATTTCGTCATCGAAGTACTCCTTCTTGCATAAGCTCAAATGCTTTCGTCATACCACATTGCATATTTTCCTTAAGCCTTAATAGAATGGGATCTGCATATTGCTTCTCTTTTACTTCAGCTACTAGGGAAGATTCTGCAGCATTATAAACAATAAGCCCTTCATCTGTAGTTTCAAGAAGGAGAACTCCCAAATTGGCTAGTTGGTACAGATCTTTAGTCATCCCTTGTCTTTCTATAGATGGTGCCATAGTCTTCCGACTTAATGCATCTGCTACCATATTTGTTTTCCCCGGATGATACAAGATATCAACGTCATAGTCTTTTAATAATTCAAGCCATCTTCGCTGCCTCAAATTTAGGTCTTTTTGATTAAAGATATATTGCAAGCTTTTGTGGTCGGTATATATGTCAACATGAATCCCATACAAATAGTGACGCCATATCTTTAAGGCAAATATAACCGCTGCTAGTTCCAGATTATGTGTCGGATAATTCTTCTCATGTGGCCACAATTGTCTTGAGGCATATGCTATGACTTTACCACGCTGCATTAATACACACCCTAAGCCAATTCTTCAAACATCACAATACACTGCATATCCTTCTGTGCTTTTTGGAAGTACCAATACGGGTGTAGAAGTCAACTTATTCTTCAGATCTTAGAAACTTCTTTCGCATGCATCATTCCATTGAAACTTGGAAGCTTTGTGTGTTAACTTTGGTTAAAGTGCAGAAATTGAAGAAAATCCTTCAACAAACCTTCTATAATAACCTGCCAACCCAAGGAAACTACGAACTTATGTGGGCGTTATAGGTCTTGGCCAGTTCTTCACGGCTTCTATCTTTTGAGTATCAACATTTATCCCTTCATCAGATACAATATGACCTAAGAATGCCACAGATTTCACCCAAAACTCACATTTAGAGAACTTTGCATATAGCTTACGATCATGAAGAATCTGCAACACCTGTCGTAAGTGATCGGCATGGTCCTCATTTGATCTCGAATAAACTAGAATATCATCTATAAAAACTATCACAAATATATCCAAGAATGGCTTAAACACCCTATTCATCAAATCCATAAAAGCTGCAGGTGCATTAGTTATCCCAAAGGACATGACTAGGAACTCGCAATGACCGTACCGTGTTTGAAAAGCAGTCTTGGGTATGTCATTCTCTTTGACCCTCATTTAGTGGTAACCAGACCTTAAATCAATCTTCGAAAACCACTTGGCGCCTTGCAACTGATCAAATAAGTCATCAATTCTCGAAAGTGTATATTTGATCTTAACAGTCACCTTGTTTAGTTGCCTATAATCAATACACATTCTTAATGAGCCATTTTTCTTACGCACAAATAACACTGGTGCGCCCCAAGGGGACACACTAGGCCTTATGAATCTTTTTTCTAGCAAGTCTTTCAATTGCTTTTTTAACTCTCGTAATTCTGCCAAGGCCATTCTCTACGGGGGAATTGAGATTGGTTGAGTACCTGGGATCACATCGATACCAAACTCCACTTCTCGTTCTGGAGGCAAACCTAGAAGATCTTCAGGAAATTTATTTACCACTGGAACGGTTTGAAGAGTCGGTGCCTCCGCATCTGTATCCTTCACTCTAACTAGATGACATATATAACCCTTGGAAACCATCCATTTTGCCTTAAAATAAGAAATAAATTTACCTCTTGGTGCACCAATATTACCCCTCCATTCAAGGATTGCCTCTTTTGGAAAATGAAAATACACCTTCTTAGTTCGGTAATCTACTGTGCCATAACAAGAAGCCAATCAATCCATACCCATTATAGCATCCATACCCATTTCTAACTCAACCATGTCAGCCATTGTATCGCGACCGCAAATAGTTATTATACAATTTTGATACACTCTCTTAGCTATAACAGATTTACCAATCGGCGTAGATACTTCAAGTGGCTTAACTAGCAATTCTGGTATTCTTTTGAACTTTCCAGAATGACATATGATAATGTAGAACCCGGATCAACTAATGCATAGACATCATGTGAAAAGATGAACAATGTACCTGTAACCACATCTGGAGAAGCCTCTGAATTTTGTCGATCCGCTAAAGCATATGTACGATTCTGAACTCCACTAGAGCTAGCTCCTCCTTTAGCACCTCTACCATGACCTATAGGATATACACCTCTACCTGAATAAGGCACCGATGATGATGATGCAACGGCTGATCCAGTAGGTCATGCCATACCACCTACGCCTCTTTGAGGGCATTCTCTCATCATATGTCCTGACGTACCACACCAAAAGCAAGCATTTGTCCCAAACCGACATGCACCTAAATGAAGCTTTCCACATTGTTTACATGGTTGTCGAGGAGGCCTTAATTGGATCATACTCTCTTGATCTTGATACCCCGTTGTTCGTGAACTCTGACTCTCACTTCTTTGTCCAAACTGGTTGCCTTTGGACCCTTGAAACTGTGGTGGAGCACTAGCTGCAAAATAAGAAGATAATGGCCTAGGTGGTCTATTAGAAAATTGAGGCCTAAATTCTCCTTGGGATGCCATGAACTGCCCCGTAGATCTAGACCTCTTGGAATACCCCCTTTCTAATTTTTGTGTTCTTCTTATTTGCCTCTGGTCCTCCATTTTTAGTGCAAATGCTTGTATCCTTTCTATGTCCATGTCTTTGTTCAAAATAGCAATAGTACAATCTCTAACCAGATAGGGATCCAATCTATCCACATATCGATGAAATCTATCATCCATTGTAGCTACTATATTAGGAGCATACCTAGCCAAAGAGTTAAACCGAAGGCTATACTCTCTCACGCTCATATTCCCTTGGCGAAGATTCAGGAACTGATCTGCACGGGCTTCTCAGATATCAAATGGAAGGTAATGATCAAGAAATGCCTCTTTGAACTCATTCCAAGTAGCTGAAAGTGCATCGATACCCCTAGATCGTTTCCAATCTTCGTACCAAAATATTGCCTCCCATTTCAATCTATATGCTGCTAGCTCAACTGTTTCTTTACCCGATACATGCATGACATCTAGATCCCTTTGGATTTGATCAATAAAATCCTGTGGGTCTTCATTAAGATCTGATCCGGTGAATGTAGGAGGATCTAATTTAAGAAAATCCTGCGTTCGCAGGCTAGCTGCCCTATTGCACCATTAGAACCTGTTGTTGGAATAGCTTGTCCTTGAGCTTGTCCAGTAACTATACAGGCTAATAATTGCACCGCATTTCTTAAATCTTGGTCTGTAGCATTGATAGGTGGTTCTGAGGATGCAATTCTTCTCCTTCTTATCTCTTCTGGAGATGGAGGAGTAGAACAAGTTTGGGATACAAACTCATCTTGAGCCTCACCTTGATTAGCTCGTCTAGGTGGTGATTTGCTAGTCCCTTCTCCAGCACCCACATCTATTTGCTTACCTGTATTCTTACTTCTTCTTGTAACCAGTATCTTTACTATAACAAGAGCAAAAAAATAAGTTTAATTGTAAAATATGACTTTACTTACAACATAGGCTCTATTGTACGATCTAAGATATGAACAAAAAGAGACAACCCCTAAATGTCCCATAGCCTCCTGTTTATAGATGTGGTGCACAACACGTCCATAAACAAGACTCTATATAGACATAGCTTTGTAGACACCCTAAGTTGAGTAATCTATTGCGACAATACAAAATATATCACTCATCTGTTGAGAGAGATGAATGGTCTGTGCAACAGGTCACATATCTGTTGCAACACATGAGTGATCTATTGGAACAGTTATCAACGGTCAATATTGTTTATATTTCTTCCAACATAAGGTCATCTATC
The DNA here is from genome assembly GCA_030864215.1 of Capsicum pubescens. NCBI lineage: Eukaryota > Viridiplantae > Streptophyta > Magnoliopsida > Solanales > Solanaceae > Capsicum > Capsicum pubescens. The sequence goes on from CM061539.1 coordinate 699,839, forward strand.
GCGGCAGATGAATGATCAGTTAGAAAAATAAAGTCTTGGACATTTCCTGTAGGAAGAGTTGATAGGATTTTATCCAACATGAGGTTCATCTGTTGCATCAGATCATTAATCTGATGGTTTTTCTGTTGCACCAGATGGTTAATTAGTTGCATAAGATTTTTTATCCGATGCTTAATCTGTTGCAACATATGGTAAATCTGTTGCATCAGATAGTTAATCTGTTGCATCAGACTATTAATCTGTTGCATCAGAATTGTAATTTGGTAGTTCCTCTGGTGCATCAGATGGTTGATCTGTTGCATCATATGATAAATCTATTGCATCAGATGGTTAATATGTTGCACCAGATGGGTAACCTATCGGAGGAAACGAAAAATAGTAGCACAATTTTGTTCAACAAAAAAATAGCAATTTCACCAATTTTACCAAGAACAAGAACAGAACAAATCAATCCAAATTGTCGTTTTATTTTTATAAACACAAACAATAAAAATCAAACTTCAAAAAAATGTAACAAACAACAAAATATCATAATTCACTTTAAAAAGAGAAGAGAAGAAATACCAGAAATTAGGGTTTTATTCAGACCGCATTTCAAATTAATGCAACAAATATTAAAATTGTTAACCAATACTATAAGAGAAGTTGGCTCAAGTTCCTCGCTTTCTTCAAAACTAAAAAGGCCATAAATTTTTACCTGTGAAAGAAGAAAAGAAACGATGAAGAATTCGAAGTTGTTGTGGCCGGAGAGCAAGGTTGTCACGTCGATTGAAGGTTGAAGTCGAAAAGGAACTCGAAACCCAACTATTTGTAGTCGGATGTTGAAGTCGCCGAGGATTGAAATGAGAAATTTGCAGAACAGTTGGTTAGGAGAGATTTGAGAGAAGCTGTCGAGAGAGGGATGAGAGACAGGTTGATTTGAATTGAAGAGAGGAACTCGAAGCTCAACTATTTATCGTCGGAGGTAGAAGTCGTCGGGGTTTGAAGAGAGAAAAGAGGAGAACTCGAAGCCCAACTATTTTTCGCCGGAGGTAGAAGTCGTCAGGGGTTGAAGGGAGAAATTTTGCAGAACTGTTGGTTGGGAGAGAGTTGAGAGAAGCTGTTGAGAGAGAGGAGGGAGTGGTTGATTTGGATTGAATAGGGGTGTGGGTTGGGTTGATTTGTATTTTTGAAAAGATTAGAAAGTTTTAAAAATATTAATCAAGTCTACAATTAACTTAATCAAGTTTTCTAATGATGTTTGACCCTATCTGTTGGTCAATGTCACCAATCTTTCATTTAAGAGTTAAAAGACACCTTTCCTTCAATTTTCTCATGATTCTTAGACCCTTCAAAATTATTATGATAGTCATTTCATTAATATTATAGTCGTGACTTTACAAGTTGCGTGTCACTTATGTTTTAAGTTGTTTATTTGATATTAATCAATTTACGTTAAGGAAAAATATAAAAGAATTTCCTACCTTTATTTAGTAGTCCACTTTATTGGTTAGAAATTGATTCTTCATAAATAATATTTACATTCATTATTTGACAGTATAATGAATTCTGTCATAATACTGATTAAATATTGAAATTTGATATACATTACTTAACCCTATGCATTACGTTTAGAACATTGAGTATTTATAATTGAAACTACTAATAATCATTTAATTTTGATTTTAAAAATCAAGATAATTTATGTACTATTCAATAATTTTGAAAATTGTGAATGCACTTAATATTCCTATCAAGGTTATAATGAAAAACATATATGCAATTTTGATTTTAGAACTTAGACAACTAAATTAAAATAAATATTATTTAAAAAAAAAAAAACTAATATAACATGAAAGATATATATTCTCTTAAAGCATGAATACATTCATATAGCACGAAGCCTGAATATATTCATTAGTTTTAAATATAAATTTAAGAAAAAATTAATAATCGTGGAAGCATAGATAAGTTCATTAATCTTTAATCTGAAGATTTCAATAGCTGAATTAAGTGACCAATTAAACAATTATATGAATTTTCCACTTTGTAATCATATCCTTCATTTCTCCATCTTATGTAAAAAAATAAATTATTATTATTACTATCTAATAAGAGGGAATGAGCACGTAGGAGCTCGTCAAACATGTCTGTTTGTCGATTTGTTCAACTGCTTGTTTTGAAATTTTATTATATTATTTCTAATTAATTATTATATATTATTTACGTATTAAAAAAATAATAATCTTTAATAAAAAAGTAAAATAAACATTTACGATATGTTTGTTTTAGCCGCTTTAATTTTATTATAACATCCGTATTTATTTATTGTAAGTCATCTAAATATTAAGGAATTATTATAAAGTCATCTAAGTATTAAAAATTAATAATATTTAATGTTAAGTTAACTTGACGTCTTATATGAGGTTCACTTAATTTCTTATTACAAGTATTTTTTATAGAAATTTTGTATATCTCATCTAATTAGTTATTGTAAGTTATTTAAGACATGACTGTTTCGCTGCTTCAATCATTATTTTACCATATCATCCTAATTAATTATTATCGTCATTTAAGCATTATACCACTTAAATTAGAATAGAAGAAAAAAAGTATTATAAACCAGAATAATTAAAAACTTAAAATATTTAAAAGATATAGTCGACTATCAACGATACAGAAGTTTGGGCAAAGAAAATAATATATAAATGTATTATAGATTACAATAGTAAACAATTTAAAATATACATAAAAAACTAATCTATTATGCATTTCAAAAATATGTAAACAATATTATAAATCATAATAATTAACAATTTAAAAAATTTAAAAGATATAAAATATTTTATTGACTCTCAAAATTAAATCAATACCACTCAAATTGAAATAGAAAAAAATATTATAAATCACAATAATTAAAAATTTAAATTATTTTAAAAATGTAAATGATTATCAACGTCACAATAGTTTAGATAGAGAGAGTAACGTATATTATTTCAAAACTACATAAAACATATTATAAATTACAATAGTTAACAATTTAAAATATCTAAAAATAAATTAAAAGCACAATTGATTATTTAAATTTTATTTGTGTTTCATAAATTGAAATAAAAAAATACATACTGAGTCTGTGTTATCTGAAAGATAGTAATATAGGTCCCTCAAATTTTGCTTTTCATATTCTTTATTAATTTATATATGTGTAGAGTTTAATTTTAATTATGAATTAAATTTTAAAATAAAATTATATATTTAAATAATAACTCATAATAATTAATAATTTAAATTATTTTAAGAATATATAAAAATAATTTTATTTAAATTTTAAAATTTTAAAAATATTATACTCATTAATTAATATAATTATTATTATAATATTAATTTAAAATAGATATTAGATCTGTGCTCCCGAAACTAGAATAGGCTTGCGTGGTATATGATTTAAACTGCCGTTTCAGTTTGCTTCAGTAAAAAGTGGTATATGATTGATTTAGGCTTGCGTGCAGCAGACGTTGAAAGATTTTTAGTATATTTACTTTCATGTTCCCAAGATATTATATAGATCTTTCGTCTTTAAAATCAAATCAGGCGCCTTTCTCCTTGTATTATACTGTATCTCGTTTTCTATCTCTCTACGATATTAACGCAGAGGGTGTTCGAAAGAGATTATAAGTTGATCAAAATAATTTTTTATAGAGTATTTAATAATTTTAAAAATTAACTTAAAAAAAGTCCAAAATTAAAAATTGTTCATTCTCTAATTTTTTTTAGCTTATAATCTATTAAAGGTTGACCAAACAAAAGATAATTGTGTACTTTATAATTTTTATTTATTTCAAAATTGCCCTAAAACACACGTGCATCAGTTTTTCCGTTGTTTAAGGGTCCTTTCCAACCCCAAATCTTATGTTTATACAAAATCTTTAGTCACAGTACTATACTTTCTTCGTTTAAAAAAGAATGACCTATTTGTTTTAGTCTGTTTTAAAATGAATGATCTCTTTTTTTTTTTGATACTTTTTTTATTTTAACTTTCCACGTGACATGTTTAAGATTACAAGATTAAAAAACATTTTGATACATTTGACATATCTTTAATTTAAAACCACAACATTCAAAAGTCTTTTTTATTTTCTTAAAGTCTATGTCAAATCAAACTAGGTCATACTTTTTAAAACAGAGGAAGTAATATTTTCTAGGCACTGTTAATTCTCTGTAGAGCCAAGTGCACCCTAACACCTCATAAAAATCTATTTGTGATTTGTTCTTAATTAATTTCTCCGTTTCATAATAAATAAATTATTGAATTTTGGCACACATATTAAGAAAAAAATATTAAAAACATAAATTTAACACAATTTTCTATTTTTATCCAAAAAAAAAAAAGTTTGACCTTATAATATTTTTTCAAAAGTTAATTGATTGTAAAATCATAAGGGCAAATTTAAAAAAAAAATCAATGATTCACTTATTTTGAAACACCAATAAATACCCTAACAATTCATTTATTCTGAAACGAATAAAGTACTTTATTTCTACTTGTCCTTTACGTGTAATAGTTCTCTAGGTTGATCATTTGATCCGTGCTTAAATTGCACTTGAAAAATTGTACTGTAGCCATTGATAAAAGATTGTACCTCAAGTGCCTATTTCATCTGTCAATGTCATATTTGACGATGCAACATTCATATTTGATAATATTTTAATAGTGATATAGTCATTACTCAATCAATGAATAATATATTTTTCAATTAAGAGTCATTTTAGTAAATAAATAGTATCATTTGTAACCAACTATATATCTATTAAGATAATTATAATAATTAGTAATATATATATATTGTTTGATGATTTAAATACCCTCCATTCTCCTTTTCCTTCTTCTTCAGCACCTGCTCCCCCCTACTTTTCCTTCTTCTTCAGCCCCTCCCCCCATCCTTTTCCAGTGCCCCCCTCCCCTTCTCCCCGCAACCCCTCCCCAGCAAAATAGGTCCCCCCTCCCAGCTCTTTCTCCCCTTCCAGTCCCCTCCCCCTCCCTCCCCCTCCCTTCCTCCTTTTTTGTTAATATTAAAATATCTTTATTTATTTTTCAATTTCCACCAGCCGCAATCACAACCCTATAAACAAGTTTGTAATATTTTCTATTTCTTATTTCTAATTCAAGTTTGAAGTTTAAAAAAGTAGAAATTCAACAAACTTTTGTCGTCATTCTCCATTTATGTTTCTTTTAAAATATTCCAGCAACTCTCAGTTATATACTTTTCTAATATGTCTCTTGTGAATCCACGTATAAAAAACAAATCAAAGTGCAGAACTATAATCCATTTTCCTTATTTGCAAAGGAAAAAGTCATGAGAAATTAAAGGAGAGCAATGGAGAATAAAAATTTTTTATGTAAATTTTCGAATTATGCAGTTCTCTTGGACTAACTAAAAATCAGGAGAATGACGACAAAGGTAGAAATTAAAAGAAATTTCATTGATGGTAAGTGGTTCAAAGACAAAATTATCAACTTAATTTAATTGTTGTTCAAATTTTGAGGGAGTTGGATTGAAATTTGAGATGGTGTTTAATGAAGATTTTTTTTTTTAATTTAGTGTATTTGTGGTTGTTCTTTGATGGTGTTAATGGAGGAAAATGAAAAAAATTGGAGAGTGTTGATGAAGAATGAATTTGAGGTTGTTAATGCAGGAATTTGAGTGTTGTGGATGTTTTGGAGAAGAAAGAATAAAAGGTGTTCAATAGAGAATTTTTTTTTAATTTAATGTCTTTGTGGTTATTCTTTGATGGTGTTAATCGAGGAAAATAAAAAAAAATGAAGAAGAGTGTTGATGGAGAATGGATTTGAGGTTGTTAACGAAGGAATTTGAGTGTTGTTGATGTTTTGGAGAAGAAAGAATAAAAGGTGTTTATTTTTTAATTTTTTATTATATTTTAAATATAATATTAGTGTTTTTTTTACAAATATATGTATTTTTTTTCTTTAAATGGATATTTAAAAGAAATTAACTAGTTAGAAAAATGAATTTTAACGCGCCCAACGACGCTTGTTTACACTCAAGCAGTTAAGGGGGGATTTTAATTCACTTTAAAGATATTAAGGGGGTAAATAAACGAAAGTTAAGTGTAAGTGCTAAAGGAGTTGGGAGGACAAGTTCGGTGGGGGGGGGGAGGGAGGGAGGGGGAAGATGTCTTTTCTCAACTTAAAAATGTACCAAAATATACCATATATTTAAAAAAATACCAAACAATGCTTAATTCACAAAAATTGCGAGTTATGCATAAATTTTTTAACGGCAGACTACAAATGTCGTCAGATTTTTTGAAAAATACATAACACACAAAAATTATAAGTTATCCATTTTTATTTTAACATAACTCACAAAAATTGTGAGTTATCCATTCTTATTTTAACATAACGAGGGGGCAATATAGTTATGTTATGCTATATTTGTAATTAACGAGGATGCAATATAGTTATATTATGCTATAAATTGTAATTTTGAAGCTTAGATAGGTTAATTAAGTGCTTATATTTGCTAAGCCCGATAATTTTTCCTTATTTTAACCATATGACTGGAAAAGTGTCAATAGACATTAATTTGTTTCTTTTTATAATTGTTGAGTATCTACTTATTTTTAAGGAAAAATTATATTAGATGGATGGATGGGTGGGTGGATGGATTACAAATTTCATATTGGAAGAGAAATTACAAAAATCTCATAGCAATTACTTAAATCCCTACATTTTTTACTTTCTGTCTCCTATCTCTTATACATCTCAAACCACTTTATTTTGCTCCATATTTTCGCCTAAAAACTTGATAACGTGATTTGGAGATTTCAAATTTCTTTCACTTATCAAACATCAACTAATCAAGTAATTAACTTCATCATGACTTTCTTCATTTAAATAAAAAAATTATTCAAATTTTTTCTTTGTTGCAAATGTAGTTCTCAAATTTCCTCCGCCCCACATCCACTAGATTAAACTCCCCGCAATACACGATATATTGACCTGCCGGCTTTGCTTCCGATACTGATAAGGTAAACATCGAAAAAAATAAAAAATCAGTCTCAGCCTCAGCTTTCTATTCAGGTTTGTACATCCGTTAATTCAAAATTCCTCATCCGATTCCGCCTCCTCTTTCCGGCACATAAGCTTTTGTTGGTTTTATGGTCACATTATACTTTAGATATTAACATTATACATTACAAAGTTTACATTAAATATTACTTTTATACGTTGTTGGTTTTATGGTCACATTATACTTTAGATATTTACATTATACATTACAAAGTTTACATTAGATAATACTTTTATGCGTTGTTGATTTTATGGTCATACTATACTTTAGATATTTACAGTATACATTAAAAAATTTACATTAGATATTAGTCTTCATGACATCCTTATAATATGTATAAGGTAACATTATACATTTAAAAATCTTATATTTTACATTAATTTTCATAAAAAAAAAAATTGGTATGATATGTTCACTGCAAAAAAAGATGAGTTACATGTTTTTATGAGTTATACGTTAAATAGAAGATCGGAAACATTTTTCATTGTTTAATGTTAAAATGAATAACTCACAATTTTTGTGAGTTATGTTAAAATAAAAATGGATTACTCACAAAAATTGCAAGTTATGTTAAAATAAGAATTAATAACTCACAATTTTTGTGAGTTATGTTAAAATAAAATGCATAACTCACAAAAATTGTGAGTTATGTTAAAATAAGAATGAATAATTCACAATTTTTGTGAGTTATGCACTTTTCTAAAAATCTGACGGCATTTGTTGTCTGCCGTTAAAAAATTTGTGCATAACTCGAAATTTTTGTGAGTTTTCACTATTCTTAAGGGTTTCCTCAACCCCCTGGAAAAGCTATTCCCTCCGTTAAAAAAAATGATTTTTTTTTTTTTAGTCTGTTTTAAAAAAAATTATTCCTTTTTTTGTAGCAATACTTTAATTTCAACTCTCCACATGACATGTTTAATGTTAGAACAATAATAATAATCGTACAAGAATTCAAAATAAAATTTGTTTAGCTTAGAGATACAATAATACGCTTCTTGAAGATAATTGAAATCTCTCCCACGAGCAAACGAAAGAACAAGTAACAACTCTATCTTCGGGATTCAACTAAGCCACAAAACAAGTAGCATTCAAGAATGTTGCTCTGCTATTCTTGAATCGGTGATTTCACCATTTGATCAATGTCTCTCAAATGTTTTTCAAGGGGAAAGTAGTTTTGAGTGCTTATCTATACTATATTAAAAGTGTGAAGGACCTTAAAATATTGTTTGAACTTTTTGTCCTTCATTAAAAGACTCTACAATAGACAAAACCGTTTTTATACATTTTTTTCTCCATTTATTAATTAATAATTCTTAATAAAATTGACTAGACTTTTAAAATATATGAGAAGAAAAAGCTTCTAAAATAAGAGAATTACAAAGTTTAAAAAATCCTTCCATAATTAATATTTGGTACATGCTCAATCGAAAAATAACTCCTAAAATAGGAGAATTTGTATAACTATAATCCTTCCATGTTTTAAATACCAAAATGTTAGAGTCAACCATTAACAAAGAAACATTGACAAAATTTCACGATTCTCTTTTTCATTATAATTTATGCCAAAACATGCAAGAAGCTTGTGAGCACAACTTAGGACAATCAATTAGTTAAGTCATGGTGTTTGATATTTGAAATGTATATGGTCTTTTTTATTTTATTATACCCTACATAATTTCATATAATTACTTGTCAGTGTTTGTTTCTTCAAATCATTATAAACTCTATACTAGAATGTTTATGATTTAAAATTAGTTAAAGTCATTATTTGATAGGAAAAAGACATCATTTTCACCTCATACTATACAAGAAAATTCTAAGTCACACCTAAATTATATAAGTGACCTATTACACATCTTAATTATATAAAAGTGATATTATTACCTCCTCGCGACACTCATTCTAAGGCGTGTGTGTTACACTTATTTTAGGCGCGTCCAGCCTATTAAATAACAAAAGTAAATGGCTAAAAACATTAAGGGAAAAGGCATCGTTTTCATCCCAAACTATAGTTGAAAAGTCGAATCCACACCTAAACTATATAAGTGACCTATTACACACCTTAACTATAAAAAAATGATACTTTTTACTGACGTGGTGCTGACGTGACAGCACGTGTAAAACATTACATCACATGCAAGTGGTGGTAGTCTGACAGGGTGTAAATAGTTTCACTTGTTTATAGTTTAGGAGTGTAATAGGTCACTAGTATAGTTTAGGTGTGACTTCGACTTTTCGGGTATAGTTTGAGATGGAAACGATGTCTTTTCCCTTATTTGATATAGGTATGAAATAATAATATTTAACACTTCTAAATCAATTAGAATTATATCTTATATATGAAAGACTTTCTATAATTCTCTTTAATTAATATGTTAAACCAAAGTATAAGAAACCTACGATCTTTTTTACTTCTATATTTCTTTCTTATTTTTTTCTTAATTTTAATTCAAGTCTGTCTTCTTACATTCATTATTATCAATTTCTACCTTTTTTTATTTGTTTTAATTGATAATTTTAAAGACTATATATGAACTATACATAATTAAGATTGACAATAGATTCTCCACTTTATCTTCTACTTCGCTTGCAGAGAATAAAGGCCTACTTGCTCTTAAATTTGGTTTGGTTTTGGGGCCGTCAGGGTTGGGTGAAAAGAGTAGTAGTGATGATGAAGGATGAAGACATGCTAATCCAGATTTTTTATTTTAACAGGAAGGGAGCCTTTGAGTAACTGGTAAAGTTGTTGTCATGTGACCAGGAGGTCACGGGTTCAAGCCTTGGAAACAGCCTCTGACAGAAATGCAAGGTAAGACTGCGTACGATACACCCTTGTGATGGGGCCCTTCTCCGAACACCGCGCATAGCAATAGCTTTAGTGCATCGGATTGCTCTTTTTTTTTTTTTAATAGATTCTCCCTTTTTGAATTTTTTCATATTTTCTTTCAATTATAATTTTTTATCAAAAAATTCGACGAAATCAATACACTACTGTCGAATGAAGTAGCTGAAAAAATGAAAGGTTATTTCTTTAGCTTATGCTTACCTACGATTTAAGTTCGTTGCTTTAAGTGTTTTTAATTATTTTGGGTTTCCGATATTCTTTGTTATGTTATTCTTTGATTTTATTATTATTATTATTATTATTATTATTATTATTATTATTATTATTATTATTATTATTATTATTATTTATATCTTGGGTTTGATGATTTGGTTTGTGTAGCCTATTTGTTTTTCTACGGGTTTCTCTATTAGAGTAGTTTGGTTCGAGCTATACGGTATAATAATTTTGAGGTAAAATTCTTTGTTTGGTTGGATGTATTAGTTAGCCCCGAAATTATTTATTCGATCATTTATAGATCATATTAATGTGATGAGAGTTATTTCATATAAATCGTGGGATAACTTATATCACAATAGTTAATTTCGGAATAACTTATTTCCAACTCAACTACCCCTGTAAAATCATTATAAGTTTTCTGGGATAAACGTGCAACGCACATTCCATTGATTACTCTCTCCAAACAAAAAAAACATTATTTATAGGGTAAAATTTTCATGCAAGAGAAAAGTATTAATTAATTAATAGTAAATAGATTCATGAATACATTAAAACAAAAAGTAACTTTCTTTAAAGAACCTAAAGCGTACAATTTAAAGAAGAATGAATTTGAAGAATGAATTTGTCAAATTCATGTTCTTTGTAACTCCATACTTTTAACTAATGCATTTGTTTCAAAAATTAATTGAAACATAACTGAAAATCTTTAACCGATATATTTGTTTCAAAATTTATTGAAACACAACCTTTAACATTAACAATCCCTCACTTGTTTCAAGAATTTTTATCTTTAAAAACAAAATTTATTTAAGACATCAATCAGGCAACATCCATCAATAATGGTGTCTTTTGGACTTGAACCATTAGCTAGTGAAGACTTTTCAAATCATTGACTACTTAGTAAACAAATCTTGAACTAAGTGGTTCATTGAATGAAGTAGGAAAATACTCCACGCGTATTACTATGTTTCAGTGAAAATCAAAATCCTTTGACAACTTACAACCATGTGTCCTGAATCCTTTTAGCCAAGTGTTTTAAGATTTCTCTGTTAAAACCTTATTGAAGCGGCCTCCACTTTGCACTTAGTGCGGTGAGTTCATCAAGAGTAACTTTGCATACTCCGACTAAACAGTCTATGAATTTCATTAAGAGAAATTAATCTCGTCCTCCTTTACAACAAAGTATCAATAAATCTATCAAGAGTGTTCTTTCATACTCCAATCGAAATCGGTGTATAGACTTGATATAATCTCATTCTTCACTTTTGTAGGAATACTGTCAAATATATCAAGAGTATTATTATTTACTCTAACCGAGATCGGTCTTATAGATTTATTAAGAGAAAAAATCTCAACTTATGCACATCTACTCACTCTAGGAAAAAAGAAATTTTATTGATGTGCTTCACAATTGTAACTTTACTTGTTTTTTTCCTTTGAACCCAAGATTACATCATTAGATAGGGTTTTCATAAAGTACAATCAATCTTCAACAAGCTTTATTCCCATTCCATTACAAGTTTGTACCATCAATTCCTTGCCTAACCCTTTAGACAAAGGATCTGCTAAATTAAGTTTGGACTTCACATATTAAAGCGATATTATGTCATTCTCCAATAATCTTCTTACATGATTATGTTTGAGACGAACTTGTTTTAACTTGCCATTGAAACAATCACTTGAAGCCCGAAATATAACAGCTTTATTATCACAATATATAGTCAAAGGTGGTATTGACTTACCCCATAACGAAATATCTATCAGCATATTCCGCAGCCAATCAACTTCTTCTCCAGCAGAAGACATAGCGATAATTTTTGACTCCATGGTTGAGTGAGTATTACATGTCTGCTTCTTTGATCTCCAAGATATTGTTGCTCCAGCCAAAGTGAAAATCAAAGCAATAACAGATTTAGAGGCATTCGGATCAAAATTTCACGTGGAATCACTACAGCCTTCAAAAACTGCTGGAAAGGTAGAATAATGCAGGCCAACATTAATTTTACCCTTCAGTTACCTTAAAACACGAATTAAGGCATTCCAATGCTCAACTCCAAGGCTACCAGTAAAATTGCTCAAAGTTCCTAATGCATAACTAATATCTGGCCTGGTATAATGCAAGACATACATAAGACTCCTAACAGTTTGTGAATATGTCAATTAATCAAGAATATCACTAGAGTTTCGCACTAGTTTAATGCTAGGATCAAATGGTGTAGAAGCTAGCTTGTCGTCAAAATGACTAAACCTCTTTAGAACCTTCTTAATATAGATTAATTGAGTAAGAGTCAAATCATTTGATGATCTTACAATTTTGATGCCTAAAATTACATCAGCTTCTCTAAGATCTTTCATTTCAAACTGAGAAGCAAGAAAATATTTTATTTCTTTGACTCTTTCGATATCAGTTCCAAAAATCAACATGTCATCTACATAAAGACATATTATAACACCAATTTTTTTCTGAAATTTACTAAATATGCAGATATCTCCACCATTGATTAAGTAGCTATTAGAAATCATAACTTTTCTAAATTTATCATACCATTATTTTGAAGCTTGTTTTAATCCATAAAGAGATTAAAGAAGCTTACAAACTTTATGTTCTTGACCTGGATTGACAAATCCTTCTGGTTATTTCATGTAGACTTCTTCGTCTAGATCTCCATTCAGGAATGTGGTCTTTACATTCATCTGATGAAATCACAAGACCATGAATTACTGCTAGATCAATCAAGAGACGAACAAAGATCATCCGAGCTACTGGTGCAAAAGTATCAAAATAATCAATATCTTTCAATTTAGTAAATCCTTTAGCTACCAAATGGGCTTTGTACTTATCTAAAGTACCATCGAATTTTATTTTCTTCTTAAAAATTCATCGGCAACCAATTAGTTTACATCCAGGAAGAAGATCTGATAATATTCATGTATTATTAGACAATATAGAATGTATTTCATCATCAATGGCTTCACGCCAAAATGGAGCATCATGTGAAGACATAGCTTCAACATAAATTTCAGGATCCTTTTCAACCAAATAAGCATGAAAATCATGTCCAAAGTTTTTTGATTTGGCTGATCTTGAACTACGTCTTGGTTGACTTTCTTTCAATGGCTCAACTATTTTTCTTTTAAGAGGAGAAATAGAAGAATTTGCTTCTTGTTCAAAAGAATCTTGGGAAATATATGCTCAAAAAAATTAGCATGTAAAGATTCAATAATTGTGTGAGGACTTGGGGTCTCAAGATTTTAAAATCTATAAGCCTTACTGGTTTGTGAATAACTAATAAACACACAATCTACTCCTCTATAGCCAATCTTAGTTAAATAGTGATCCGGTAATCGAACATGAGCCAAGCAACCCCATACTTTAAAATAATTTATATTTGGCTTTCGATTATTCCAAAGTTCATATGAAGATGTATCATGATTCCTGGAAGTAATTCTACTCAAAATATGACATGCTAAAAGTAAGACTTCAGTCCACAAATTTTCAGACATACCAAATCCATAAAGCATGGAATTAACCATTTTTATGAAAGTCCTATTTGTTCTTTCTGCTACACCATTTTGTTGTGGTATATAGGACATGGTCAATTATTTTTCAATGCCTTCTTTTTTCACAAAAATCAATAAAATCTGACTTTAAGTACTCTCCACCTATATCACACCTAATTGATTTAATTTTCAAATCACACCTAATTGATTTAATTTTCAAACTCAATTTATTTTCAACTTCTGCTTTATATGTTTTGAAAGTCTCAAATGTTTTATCTTTTGTTTTCAATGGAAAAACATCAATATATCTTGAGTAGTCATCAATAAAAGTGATAAAATACCTCTTTTCATGACGTGACAAATAATTCATCTCACAAATATTATTGTGGATTAATTGCAAAAGTGTGAAAGTCCTTTCAACTGTTTTAAAGGGCTTCTTTGTAATCTTGCATTTACTACAAATAAGACACTTAGTAGTATGATTCTTTCCACAATCTTTAACTAATCCATTATTCACCATAAGTTGAATGGATCTAAAATTCACATGTCCAAGACGTTCGTGCCATAAGTCCAGAGACTCTACAAGGTAAGCAGAAATATTTTTATTTTCAATATTGAGTTTAAACATTCCATTTGCAACATAACCTTTCCCGACAAACATGCCATTTTTAGATAAAATAAACTTATCTGCCTCAAAAATTATTTTAAAATCATGCTTCGAAAGAAGCATACCTGACACCAAGTTCTTTCGAATATCAGGAACATGCAATACGTCCATCAATGTACTATCTTTCCGGAGGTAAATTTCAGTTCAATAGTTCTTTTTTCCACAACTTTAGTAGAGGAGGAGTTTTTCATATATAGAATTTTACCGTCCCTTACTAATTCATAATTCTTGAAAGAATTTCGATTACCTGATATGTGACGAGTTGCACCAGTATCTATCCACCATTCCACTTGATCTTCCGCTATAAATGCTTCCGTGATCATTGCCACGAGATTTTTTTTTTTCTTTTTTCTTTCGGCTTTGAGAATTCTATAATCACACACATAGTGCCTAACTTTGTGACAATGATAGCATTCACCAAATTTAAAATTGGCACCATTACGCTTGAAATTTGTAGTCCTTTTTGCCTTTGAAAAATTCTTATTTTTAGGTTCCTTCTTGTTTGATTTTTCTTCAACCATATGAGCTTCACAGGTTCCTTCAAACTATTATTATCACACCACCATGTCTCTTGTTCAATTTGCAAGTGCTGCAACAATTGTTCAAGAGTCAAATCGTCCTTTTTGTGTTAGAGTTTGTTTCGGTACGCTTTCCAAGATGGAGGAAACTTTGATACAATAGCACCAATATAAAAATTTTCATCAAGAACAATTCCAAATATAGCAATTTTATTAGCTATAAGTTGAAATTCTTGTACTTGTTCAGTGATTGACTTGTCATCAACCATTTTGAACTCCATATAATTTGAAATTAGAAATTTATTAGAACTCGCCTCTTCTGCTAAATAAATAGCTTGAAGAGTGTCCCATATCTCTTTAACATATTTGTATTTAACGTAATATTGATCATAATATTTATTGGACATTTCTCCAAAAATATAATTCTTGCACAAATAATCAACATATTGCCATTTGACAATTTGTTCTTTAATCAAATTAGCCTCGTCAGATGCTACCTCAGAACCAGGAGCATCGGACAAGGTTTTTCAAGAACATATGCCAACTTTAAACGTCTTAAAAAGAATTTTATTTTTCCACACCATCTAGGAAAGTCTTTGCCATCAAATATTTCAAAATTGAAATTAGACAAAGATGGAATACTACTAGATATTAATGTAGAAGCCATTGAGACAACTATCTTCAAATTGTTAGAACAATATGATAATCGTACAAGAATTCAAAATAAAACTTGCTTGGCTTAGATATACGATAATAAGCTTCTTGAAGATAGTTGGAGTTTCTCCCATGAGCATACGGAAGAACTAGTAACAACTCTATCTTCGAGATTCAACTAAGCCACAAAACAAGTAGCATTCAAGAATGATGCTTTTCTATTCTTGGATTGGTGATTTCACTATTTGATCAATATCTCTCAAATGTTTTTCAAGGGGAAAGAAGTTTTGAGTATTTGTCTTTCCAAACAAAAGAAACACTATTTATAGGGTAAAATTTTCATGCAAGAGAAAAATATTAATTAATTAATAGTAAACAGATTCATGAATACTTTAAAACAAAAAGTAACTTTCTTTCAAGAACCTAAAACGTATAATTTAAAGAAGAATGAATTTATCAAATTCATGTTCTTTGTAACTCCATACTTTTAACTAATGCATTTGTTTCAAAAATTAATTGAAATATAACTCAAAATCTTTAACCGATGTATTTGTTTCAAAATTTATTGAAACACAATCTGTAACAATAACATTTAGAACCACAAGATTAAAAGACATTTTATTATATTTGATATAATTTTAATTTAAGATCACAAGATTTAACAATCTTCTTTATTTTCTTAAACTTTATGTTAAGTCAAAGTAGGTCATTTTTTTTTTAAATGTAGGGAGTATTAGACTTTGTTTTTACGTTGTGTTGGGATTTTTATAGCCTTGATGTTTCTTTTTTTTTTTTCAGAGGAAAAAGAGTCGTGTGGTCCACACTGTCATAGAATACCCTCCCAACTTCAACACTTTCTAGATGGAAACTATAATTAAGGTTGTGATGCTGCTCTGTTATTTAATTAATGCTTTACATTGAAAAGTTTAGTCACTATCAATTTTAATTCAATGTTGTATTGAGTTTTCTCTTTCATTTTTATTTTTCTCATTCTTGTTATTTGTAGGTGATCCTCGGGAGGCAGCAGGAAGATGAAGTTGATGGTTTCAAGGAGCTATTCAAAATGATATACACATATAAGAGTGTAACAATAACCTTTGAGGAGCTTAGATAGGGTTCGAGGCAAGATCAGTTATCTTACGGATGTCGTAAGGATTCTACTCATCATGTTTTTATGTTTTGAGTTCTTTCTTCGGGGAATCATCCGGGCATCAATGTCAGATTTCTCAATGGGTTTCTAGTAAAAGAAATTGTTAGTTAACTAATCCCTGAGATAGAAGGACGACCCTCCCATTACAACATGAAGAAACGAAGTAATATAAATAATTAGATAGCTAACATTGGCGTAGTGAAGAAAGGAACCATTCAGTAAATACGACAAAGGAACCATTCAGTAAATACGACAGTGATAGCTACGATTATGTTAAAATAAGAAAGCTATCCACGGTAAGATGTATTTTGCATCTAAACTCATGTTACATTCTGTCCTACAACTCAAACTTATCAAAGCTAATACTATTTATTAAACATTATTCTAAAATCTGTTGTCGTTGCTCTTTTATTTTGAATATTCTTAATTGAGCATGCATTGGCAAATCTTCCAACGAATAAGGATCAAGATCAACTTATTGTTCAACGTCAAAGTTGGATGTAATTTTCACAGCCATGTTTTTCTTCCATGGAATTGTTTTCCACTCTCACATATCCTGTTCCTTTAAGCTTTCTACTTATCAATAGTTGATCTCTAATATCTTGTGGAGTGTATAATCATTTGACCATATAGTATTAGTTTTCAAGTGAATATTTGAAAATAGTTTCTCTACATATACCTCCATTTCATGCTTGATCATGAATATTTTCTTCTAGAGTCTACGTGAATTCTTATTCATTTAGTACCTGCAAGAATGATATCTGTTTTGTAATCTCTAAAGCAATATCACATTCCACATCTAGGATTTCCCGGATTCTTCTAGCATTGATGTCCTCTAGCAGCATGAGGCCTGCAAAAGTCTTAGAGATTGTTTACTTTCGCTTTGGATATATTCATTTTTTCGCTGAAGAGAAAATCGATTGCAAAATTCATTAACCTTTCAAAATCGATAAAGGCTACAAATACCTAATAAAGTTACCAATTCTCTGCAACTTTTCCTGAGCTTCAACTGCCTCTTCTGACTAGAGAACTAATTTATGAGGTTAAATAATTCCATCGTCTAACTAAGCTTTGATTTAAATCTTAGACCTGAGCAGACCCAGAATTCTGATCAGCCTCAGAGTTTAATACATCTTTATGGGCAAAACCAGCATCAAAATCTGAGTATAATTCATTCGTGTGATTTGTGCACACACCAAAATTCTGAGCATTTTCATGAGCATTAGTCTGGACCTGATCTGAACATTGAGCAACCCCGACATTTTGAAAGAATCACACGCTCTTTGAACCTAATCTATCTCCAAGTTCTGAACCTTTCCTACATTCAGTTCTGAGCCAAAAATAGTACCCAAAACCTGAGACATATTTGATAAGAATGATTTACTACTCAGTGTGACATATTTACTAAGCATTCCTTTTTTGTGAAGGTTGACACTTTATTTTAGTGGCATTATATGAGCTTACTGAGTTCTCAGTGGAATAATTATTGTCCACCAATTTTTACATGCAGATTACTTTAAAGGCTAAGCAATAGTAAAGAAATGATTGACTTAGACGAAATTGAAACGATGAAAAAAACTACTTTCTTAAGCCTTTTTTTCAGTTTATTATAATTAAGTATAGCTAACTTGAAGAAACACTCGATTCATTCTGTTAAATAATTTGTCTCTCGTGTAACCTTTAACTTTTAACTTTTGAGTTACACGACATCTAAGACAACTATCTTACTTCTTTGTTTACCCTTCTTTAATAAAGGGGGAGGGCTAAGACGTTTACCAAATCTATCTGGAAGGGCTGAAATCAACATGCATACCTACAGATTCTAGCAGGATATGAGTATATTTTTTCTAGCGTTAAGATACTCAATTTTTTTTTCTTAAATAAGTATTTGCTAGCTAATTTTGGATACAGTATTTATCAAGTTTACTAAAAGATCTCTAACAATTGGTTAGAGTAGAAACCATTGCAGTAGATAGGTGACTGCTTCCATGAATTCTTTTTTATGTTTTTTAATGCAGGTACCACTAGGTAAAACGACGGTTAAAATAAAAAGTTAGAGAAAATTATAAGGGAAGAAGTTACCAGGCTTTAAATATTTATGAGTTTCCAACATTTAAATTTATATTCTATATATATCTATATCTATAATATATTAAAAGTGTGTAAGACCGTTTGATTTGAACTTTTAATCCTTCGTTAAAAGAGCTCCTTTAGACAAAATTATATTTTCATTGTTTTCTTCAATTTATTATTTAATTATTTTTATTATATTAACTAGAGTCCTAAAATATATATGACTCCTAAAATATATGGAAGGATAATTAATTAATATTTTTCAGTGAACAATTAGAAAAATACTCTTAAAAAAGGATAGAAAAGTACTCCTAAAATAGGACTCTACTAAGGAAAATATACCTTTAAGAATATTGAGATGCATGTTAAATTGAAGAAATCGGTTTACTTATTAGAAAAATATGATTGATGCTCATCTAACTTAATTCGGTTGCATGTCTATATTGGTGGATGCTTAATTTTCTAACCCTCAATTTTCACTGTTTTTGTCAGCATAATAGAATTCAACGCACGTGTATATATATATATATATATATATATATTTCTTCTTTATTTCTATTCAACTGAAGCTTTGCGATCACTATTGTATTATTTTGTTGTAGTTTACAGATCGTAAATGAATTTAGAGGTATCAGATGAATGTCGGTTGACTTTGAGAAATTTTGTTAGGTAAATGTTAGATTTAATTGTATTGTCTTTATATCTCTGTTTTGAGAATTTTTTTTGTCTAAAGATAAAGTTTAATTGTATTATTTTGATATCACTATTATTTTATTATAGATTACAGGTAGTAGATAAATGTCGCTCGATTTTGACAATTTTTTTGGTAAAAGTTAGAATTAATTAAATAAATTCTCCAAAAGTTGTTGATTTAATTATTGTATTTATCTTTATTATCTAAACAAATATTATATTTAATGTAACGTTTGAACTCAATAAAGAGAGGTATACGCGCGAGACACGTAAACCTAAACTAGTAATAAGAAAATTGACTATCTTGGTACCTCCATTGTATACTAGTTTCATCCATTAATATTTTCGCAATAGAATAAGCAACATGTGGATTGCCCAAATCCATATAAACAAACATCTATCCATTTTTCAACCAATGTGGGACCTTTTTACTCACTCTAATACCCCTATGAGGATCGGGAGTCTAAACGGGGATGAACCTCTGATACTATGATAAAATAAATTTTGAGCCTAACTCAACCTAAAAAGCTAGCTCAAGAGGGGAGGATTGCTCAAATCCATACAAGCAAACCATCAATTCAATCCCCAACCAATGTGAGACTTTTTACCCAATCTAATATTAATACCACACCCTGATAAAACATTAACAAGTAGTGCTTATATAAAAAAGAGCAGCTTTCAAAATAGAATATGAAATAACGAAAATTACCCTATGCTTGTTCCCTTTAGGATTTGAACATGGTGATAAAATATTGTCCTTGTCTTCAACTTCCAACCCTTAAAGCATCTCCCTGAACAATATCAAATATCCATCTTAAATTAAAAAAATTAGGAAATCATCTTCTAATTAAGCTGGATCATTGGCACAAAACGTAGCTCGAGGCATGCATATATCGCCTGCGAAAGAGAACATAAAGGTAGTACAACTAGGTACCTTATGATCTTCCTTCTTATGTCTTGCACAAGATGGAAAATTATTGAGTTATTTGAAAATTCTTAAGTTTTGCATCTAAGACAAGAGTTACAGAACATCTCATAAATCAAAAAACAATGTGGTAGTGTCAACATTTGTTTATTGGGCATAACATGATCTTTTAGGAGTTTTTTGTGCTAAGTTTTGTCTTAGAGGCAAGACTAATAGAGCATTACATAAATCAAGATACAATATGATAGTGTCAACTCTTGTTCATGGGGCGTAACTTGTCGGCTAAGTCTTGTCTCTAAGGCAAAAGTTATAAAATATCTCATAAATCAAGATATGATGTAGTAGTATCAACTCTAGCCCATGGGGCATAACTTTTTATTTAAAAGTCCTTGGACTAACTTGAGCCTTTACTGCAAGAGTTATAGAGCATCTCACAAATCAAGACATAATGTGGTAGTATCGACTCTTACCCATGGGGTATAACTTGTTTAAAATTCTTGATTTAAAAAACATCTCATAAATCAAGACACCATGTAATAGTGTCAAATCTTGTCCGTGCAGCATAACTTGTTGTTTTAAAGTCCTTGGGTTAAGTCTTGTCTCTAAAGCATGAGTTATAGAACATCTCATAAATCAAAACATAATTTGATAGTGTCAATTATTACCCATGGAACATAACATGTTATTTCAAAGTCCTTGGATTAAGTCTTACCTCTAAGGCAAGAGAACATCTCATAAATAAAAACACAATGTGGTAATGTCAACTCTTGTCATGGTGTACAACCTGTTACTTGAAAGTCCTTGGTCTATGTGTTGTCTCTAAAGGAAGAGTTATAAGAAATCTCATAAATCAAAACACCATGTGGTGCTGTCAACTCTTGTCTGTGGGACATAACTTGTTGTTTGATGGTCCTTTGACTGAGTTTTACCTTAAGACAAGAGTTGTAGAGCATTTTATAAGTAAAAAGAGCAATTTGTTAGTGTTGACTTTCGCCCAATATATGCAACTTTTTTAAAAATGCTTGGGATAAGTCGTGCCTATAAGACGAGAGTTGTAGAATATACCATAATTAAAGACATAACGTAGTAGTGTCAACTCTTACTCATGGGGCATAATTTATTATTTAAAAGTCTTTGAGCTAACTCTTGTTTCTAAGACAAGAGTTGTAAAACATTTCATAAATGAAGATATAACGTGGTAGTGTCAACTTTTACCAGTGGGGAATAATTTATAGTTTGAAAGTTTCTGAGCTAAGTTTTTGCCTTTAAGACAATAGTTGTAGAACATCTCATAATTGAAAACATAACATGATACAGTCAACTCTTGTCCCGTGGGGCATAATTTGTAGTTCGAAAGTCTTTGAGCTAAGTTTTGCTTTTAAGGCAATAGTTGTAGAACATCTCATAAATAAAAATATAGCGTGGTAGAGTCAATTTTTGCCTGTGGGATATAATTTGTTTGAAAGTCCTTGAGTTATACTTGCCTCTAAGGAGAACTGGTTACATATAGATTCATACATTGTAGTGATATTCTACTCTTTCTTGACTCAACGTTTCATCCATTACTATTCCTTTTTTTTACATGTTGAGTTTGAAATTTAAAATGAATACTATCTAGTTATTATGTGTCACTTTTGGATTTTTCACTTGCCTTTATCACGGGCTAAGTTAGACTTTCATGTGCTAAAGCATTCTACATGACCAATCCTTTAATAAAATGATCAGTTGAAGTTCGTTGTAGATTACAAAACTTATCTTTTCTTTTTAGTCTTTTCAAATGCCTTAATTTATTGTTTCTTGATTCAACGTTACCTTTCATGTTTAGTTCTTGCGAATTTAGCTGCTACTACAGAGTGAGTTTAGAGTCTGGGTTCTGGGGTTCAGGTCTGATACAAGACCATCTGTTCCAATTAATTCAGAGTTGTCAAGCTATTATAGCCTTTTGAACTTGCACATTGAATCACTCCAAGTGACTTTTAAAAAAAAGCAAAAACTTTATAGCAAGATTAAAGACTCATTTCAATATATTTGTAATGTAATCACCACATATACAAGAGGTATGCATCAACAAAGGAATGGGAAAGTGAAAGCTCTTCATAACCGTGCAAAAATAGGTAACTATATAAGCTTAAAATTTTAGAATATGTCAAAAAGGGACTACTAAAAGTGACTAAGGAATACAAGATTCTAAATTCTGCGTTCCTTTAAGCTTACAGACCACAATCAACTTATAACTTTATTTTCCAGTTATAATTTTTTTTTTCTAATGTATCCCTGCTACATCTTTTTGATCTCATCGTCATTTTTGTACTTGTAATACCGTTGATCTCATCTTTAATTTTTCTTGATAACCTTGTTGACAATTATTAGTTGAGGAGACCTGCTAGAAGGTATATAAATATGTGAGAAACCTTCAATGTGTTTGGAAACTGGGTTGTTATTGCTATTAGATATAATTCCATTGTAAACTGTATCACATTATATTGTTATTTTTATTTTAGTTTGGAGGTCAAAGTACAAAAATGACTATTTTGTATTTTGTTGTAAAAACTTCCAACTCTTCTAATTTAGCTCTTCTAAGAAATAGGCCTCAATATTGTGAGAATGGAAATAGATGATTCTTAGAGATGGCACTAATTAGTGATTGAGGTGTTGCTGAGTGATTCTTCTTAAAAAAGAACCTTAAAGTTTTTTTTTTTAATTTCATCATATTTTGGGATTCAAATTTGATGTTAGATATTTATGTTGCTTATGCAAATTGCCACATTTAAATTGTGATAGCATAGCTTGGTTTATAATTATACGTTAGTAGATGCCAGACAGTGGCCTTAATTTGTACATACATACATATATTTAACAGTCCAGTCGATAAACTTAACATAATTCTAAATATTCACTGATGCATCAAGAGTACGTATGTGGTACCAACGCTTGAAATTTTCAACTTGGAGGATTAGAAAAATCAATTAATTTAGGCTACGATGTCTAGTGTTTATTAAATTTTTTAATCCTTTCTTTATGATGTCTGTAGCGTCCGAATTACAAAGACATTTGTTGAAGTTTCAAGTAGGGGGAAGCTGGGGAATGCTGATATTGGTTACGTCAAAGGAAGGCCTAATCAGTCGAGTGATAAACGTGATGAGGTATTAATATTAGCTGTCTTAAAGTACTTATTACTTCCCCTTATACACTATTCCTTCTCGATGGATTTATGCTGAAATAAGTCTTCCCAAAATATTATCCTACTCAATTGCCTTCACTCTACATTTTTTTTGGATTGAATATTCCTACAAGTAATTCAAATGTGTCCTCCATTATCATATTTATGATTACCTGTTCAATTTTTTAAATTAGATTAATTATTGTCGATGTCTCCATTTAGGATAAGTTGAATGATGATCATGATTTGGATGGTTCACGTGCTGTTTTCCTACTAAGGCTCTCCAATAAATCAAGTATGAATTGTGTACTTCCCGATTCTGCTTCTTTTGTTGGCATTTAATAGTAAATTTATCATGATCAACTCAATCATAGCTAGTTGGTTTTATGGTCTAAATGTGTGTACGCACGTACATGTGCATACATATACACCCCCTTTTTCAGTGACCTAATCATTAAAAATAGTATTACTCTTGTTAAATAAAATAAAGTAGTGTAATTACCGTTTCAACATACAACATGGGTAGCAGTCAATTATGCCATGGGCAATTTCAATGAGCATTCATTGACACCAGTTCAAATCAATAAATTGTAACAAAATCCTTATGTTCTCTGAAAATTTTCAAATGTACTTGTATTTTCTCTTTTGGTACCTTAATTAATTTATTATTTGATAATTTTAGTTGTTCAAAGTATTTTGGTCGAGAAGAAGTCATGCTTGCATGCTTACTATTTTTTTCTATGTAGGCTCTGATCCTTCGAGTTTTGATGGAATCAGGTTTTCTCATTTCTATTTCTTTCAATAATATATGCTGTTTTTTTTGTGTCCGATTGATTTTCAAAGAAGATTCAAGGTACGATAATTCTATTTTCTTGTTTTTGCTCTTTCACTCTTTGTAGTTGTCTTATTCTTTAATTTCTTAAACTCTATGAACAACATGCATATGAATACTCTTTCCTAAATTATAATCAATTAATTCAAAATTTGGAGCTCACAACTCATAAGCGATCTTTGTCTTAAAACAAAATAAACTCATAATTGATCTAAAAAATTTCTCTTCTAACATTTATTGATCTAATTACCAAATATTTAATAATTCTTCTTATTTCAGTTAGGAATTGATTGGCTATACTCCTAATTTTCTCTATTTTTATCCTATAAATAAGGATGATCGAGTCTTTCGAGGTCTTACTTATCCCCACTAAGCTTCGCTAAGCCTTGATAAGCCTAGCCTCATCAAGTCACGCGAAGCCATGTCCAATCCCTGCTAATCCTCATGTAATATGGCTATTTCCTTAAGAAAAACTATTCTATTCTCATCATTCAAAAGTATAAAGACTTCATTAACATGATTGAAAAAAAGAGTTATCATGTCCAAATATTTATATTAATACTCTTTTTTAAATTTCTATCAATTAATTCAAATTATGAAGCTCATAACTCATAAGAGATCTCTTAGACATAAAACAAAATAAACTCATACAAGATCTCAAAAACTTCTTATGTAAGAATTGTAGATCTTACCAAACAATCAATACTTCTTTTTAAATAAACATGACAAAAACTTAGAAGGTCTTGCTTAGGCGCTACTAAGCACGGTTACGCGTTGCTAAGCCTCGATAAGCCTAGCCTTATTAAGTCACGCTAAGCGCGGCTAAGCCTCAGCTAAAAGGCTATTTTCTTATCCAAAATCATCTCTTTATTCCCTTCATTCCAAATTTTAAGCTTCATTAATTAATTCTAATCATGGAGATCACAACTCATAAAAGACCCATTAGACTTGCAATAAAATAAACTCACCAGGATCTCAGAAACTTTTCTGGTAACAATTGTTGATCAATGATCCTTCGTGTTTCAGTTAGGAATAATCGGTTATACTCCTAGTATTCCCTAATTATCCTATAAATGAACATGATCAAAACTTTTTACGTCTTGCTTATCCCTATTAAACACGGTTAATCCCTGCTGAGCTTCATCAATCCTAGATTCACCAGGCCACATTAAGCCAAGCTAAGCCTCAGTAAGCCTAGTAAAAATGGAAGGTTCTAAGGCTTTTAGGGCTCAAGGCTCATGGGTCGGGGTTAGTCTCGGAGTTTGAGGCTCGAGATTCATCAAGACTCGGGAGTTTAGGTTTTGGATTTAGGGTTTAGAATTTGATTTTATTAGGGTCCAGAGTTTGTGTCCTGCCGTATAATACTTTTATGTTGAAGCCTATCTCGGAGGAAAAAGGTGCTAATTTAAACTACGGGACTCTGAACTCTACATCATATTAAGAAATCACCTCACCTCATCACTATAATCTAACAACCTCAAGTTTTAATTCAAAGAATACTAACCACATGACACATTAATTTATGTTTTCATCAATCATAAAATTCAAGCCTACCACTACTACACCTCACTTCATGGATCTCTCCACTAAGACCAGCAAATTCAGTCATTCTCACAAAGATTCTCGCCATATACTTCCCTCCTAACTATTTCATGTTAAGAATATTTATCTCCTTCCCCCCTGCTCTTATAACCTTAGCTCAAGAAATTACATAAAAAATTTTCACCTACAACGACATCTACTCCCCCACCTAACACACTTTTACGCTTCCACAACAACCATCCTACTAACATACAGAGGGTCTTTAAAGGACTTGAGCACAAGCATCATGAAAGAGAGTAACACTATTTGGTTATAACATATACTTATTGCACTACTCAAGGTGGGACATGAGTTGAAGATATGATACAATCATAGAGTATTTCATATCAACTATCTGGATCACAAGTGGAGAGCCG
This sequence comes from Capsicum pubescens, assembly GCA_030864215.1. Taxonomy (NCBI): domain Eukaryota; kingdom Viridiplantae; phylum Streptophyta; class Magnoliopsida; order Solanales; family Solanaceae; genus Capsicum; species Capsicum pubescens. The sequence goes on from CM061539.1 coordinate 726,104, forward strand.
TTATAGCATAAAATCAACATAGCACGAGTTCTTAGGACAACAACAGTGAGAAACATGAGAGCTTACATCACGAGTCTTATAACATGAGTGTGGAATTCCTGAAGACGACGATTTAGAAATGACTTCTACTCGAAGCTATCACTTCTCATTTTCAGAGCCGAAATAGTCATGAGTTCTTACAACTTTATCATTTTTTCTAACCCCGACATAAAATGAATTTTTAACATATGAAAACATAGTTCCTTAGAACCAAACATGATTTGAGACACAGATTTATGGATTATGTACCTCATAATATTGAGCTTGGATACTTGAAATATAGGATTACTGAGGGACATTATTGCTTCTAGTTTGGAGGTCGAAACATGACATGAGTTACATAGAGTGCTCCAACCTCATACATAGGCCGGACTTGAGTACATAAGACATTGGTAGGTGTTAATTCAAACCAAAGTAGGAGGAGCTTGCTTGACTAAGAATTGATTTATCAAGCCTCTTACTTGAAACTTTATACCACAAGAAAATTCGGGAACTACTTTAATCTATCATCTCCCCTTTAGATCGAAGTTACATTCCTAAATTTGCGGTCATACCTTCACATCAAAATCTATAGCCACAACTCTCAACACAAAAAGGTATCCCACCTTACACATAAGCGCTAAACTTTCTCTGATAAATAATATTCTGAAGGCCTCGCTTTTCGAAAGTACTACTCTTAGCTCTTGCTAGCCTCTATAGCCATCACTCTACAACTCCCACTCTCATGAGAATACGCCTCCACACTCCTTATCATAAAGGGGTACCAGTGAACATATGAACACAAACTCCCCTTCATAAATTTTTTATACAAGGACACTAAATTCATTCTAGGATATCCTCTTCAAGTACACTAATCGTAACATCCTCAAACCCCCAAAGTCATCTATTTATGGCTAACGTTATAATGCCCACCCATATTTCCTCAATTCAACTCTAAATAACACTATACAACAACTCCCCAGACTTCTCCATACCACAAGATTCGAGAATGAAATCTAGGTTCACGTGACACTCATACACATCACACCTTATCTAATAACTTGCTACCTTCAACTTATACTTAGGCCCTTATCCACTTAATGACTCAACCATAATTCATCATTTTTTTTATACTAGTCCTCATGTACATAAATATCACAATTATTCAATTTTTTTTCCAAAAGTTGTCAACCTAAGCTATTTCATGCCTCACATCAAGCCTACTAATTCATTCCCATAAAACATGCATTATCAATCTTGAGATAGTATTCTTATTACTACAGTCCACATCTAAAGTTCAAGCCTATTGTCTAATAACACCAATCATATGAAGCATGTCACATACTATACTAATCAATCAAATAGAAATATCAACCTTAGTCTCTTATTTCACTTATCTATGACCCATAAGTCCATCCTCTCCACGACATTACTACTAAGCCTCCAAATGTACTACATACCTTCTCACACGCATTACAAATTTACAACTACTAAAGAAAAGAAAAATCAGGGGGGTAAGGGGTAAAGTTACATAATGAAGGTAGTCGATCTTAATCTTATATCATAACCCATTACATTTTTATCAACATATTCATTTTCTCACATCATAGTTATCTACCCATGCTACCTTCAAAATTCCATATACAACGATGAGTCTATACTTATAACTTATTGGCTAATCTAACTATTTTCATTCACAGTCTATAAGCGATTTTCATAACCACTATAACTATCCATTCTAGGCTCTTTCCCTATTCATAATAGATAATAATCATAGCCAAACACTTCCTCCATAGATTACCATACAATTTACTAATATTGCCACCACACTAGCCTATCACCATAAAATGACAAATCATCCCTCAATCAACGTTTATACAACTAAAACTATTTATTTACTCAAAAGTCACCCTCACTCCGACTTCTAACCTTATGACTTCATATCACCAACTTCTTGGCCCAATCTCACTACTAATAGATCATGACACTTTAATATATACTACTACTAGAGTGGAAATACAATTCTAACATTCTGCTATACATCATTATCCTTATGGATGACATCTGCAACAAGGATTTTGATAGGGACTAGATACACTTAATACCTTAGGCCGAAAAGCATGATTTCATCAGGATCAAAGTTTACAATAGAATCAATACGCCTCGAAGAACAAACGGACTCCTCTCAAGTCCTTATGCAATTTCATAACCTTTTATGATTCAATTAGAAGGGGCCACCTCATCTAGGCTCTAAGAATCACCACAGAATCAAATTCAAATTTCGCCACGATGCTCTACAGTAATGACTCATTCGTTGAACCTTGAGAATCACCATTTACATTGAGGTCGATGAATACAAGGTCAATGTAATTTAAAAGAAAAGTCAAACTCTGCCACACCGTCAATTTTGAATCAATCTTCCTAAAAGGTACCAAATATTCTCAAATGGCAACTTAATAGTGGGTTGATATCAAAATATTATTAAACAATAAAGGAACCATAGATTATCACTTCAAACTTAATTCTACCATATCATTGGATTTAATAAGCTAAAAGAGCAACAATCCCAAGAACTCAGTTGTAGCAGCCTTAGTAATGATAACCAAACTTATGGAGCAAGACATTGAAATGAAAGTCCAAACATAATAACGATACATCAACAAAATTTTAGAACCTAACATTCATAGATCTATCCGAATAGCAAATCATACATAACAAGCTCCAATTTAGATAAATATGCTGACTATAGAGACAATGAGCTAATTAAACTACACAAAATGAGCAATTCACAGAACTGCAAGCAGAAACAAACCTAAAAGGGAAGTCAGTCATAAACTAGTTTACTCTTTCTAGATCTTGGTCCCAAAATTCCTCACAGCTTCACACACCAGCTCCATCTGCTTAGCAATTAGCTTTACCCTCCTCAAGCATAAGTTAACCTCATCTACCTTCAAAGCTTCCCACTTTTTCTTCATCTTAATCCTTTTCTCCACGCTAACAACTTCAACTTGACCTTTATCTGCTTTGGATCTAGGTCTTTTTAGGTCATCCATGGGTTTCAATGATATGGGTTTACAATCGGGTTTGGTTTCTAGGTTGCCGGCTTAATATCTATGTTTCCCAGTGAAGAAACCGGCGATTGAGGATGTGAAACCACAATTGCTTCCTTAGATCCTTTCCTCCAGTTAACTTACGAGCAATTTGCTTCGTACGAGCCATCTGGGTTTCTGTAAAACAAAACAATACTAGTCAATCTACAAAATTCTATGGATTAAGGCGCAGAAATTTAATCACAATAACAATCTCGAACAAATCTCAAGAATTTCAAGAATTTAGCATAGGAAATTAATTAAAACTCAACTATAAATGTGAAAGTAAGCAAAAAAATCTAGAAATCTCAAGACATTCCTTATCTAGATTGTTTTATTTTGAGACGAAAAACAAAGATACTGAATCAGAATCCGATGAACAGATGACAGTTTTTTCATCGGGAAACATAGATATTGAGCCTGTAACCCAGAAACCAAACTCGATAGTAAAACCCATATCATCAAAACCCATGGATGACCCAAAAAAACTAGATCCGAAGCAGATGAAGGTCAAGTTGAAGTTGTTAGCGTGGAGAAGAGGAATGAGATGAAGGAAAAGTGGATAACTTTGAAGATAGCTGAGGTTGACTTATGTTTGAGGAGGATGAAGCAAAATGCTGAGCAGATGGAGTGAGGGATTATGGGACCGAGATCTAGAAAGAGTAAACTAGTTTATGACAGACTTCCTTTTCAGGTTTGTTTCTGCTTGCAGTTTTTTAAATTACTCATTTTGTGTAGTTTAAATAGCTCATTGTCTCTACAATCAGCATATTTATCTAAATTGAAGCTTGTTATGTATGATTTTCTATGCGGATAGATTTATGAATGTCAGGTGCTGGAACTTTGTTGTTGTATCGTAATTATGTTCGGATTTTTCATTTCAATGTCTTGCTCCATAAGCTTGGTTATCATTACTAAGGCTGCTACAACTTTGTTCTTGAGATTGTTGCTCTTTTAGCATATTAAAACCAATGATATAGTGGAATTGAATTTGGAGTGATGGTCTATGGTTCCTTCATTGTTCAATAATATTCTGATAGCTACCTACTATTAAGTTGCCTTTCGAGAATATTTGGTGCCTTTTAGAAAGATTGATTCAAAATTAATGGTGTGGAAGAATTTTGACTCTATTTTTAAATTACATTGACCTTGTATTCATCGACCTCAATGTAAATGGTGATTCTCAAGGTTCAACGAATGAGTCATTATTGTAGAGCATTGTGGCGTAATTTGAATTTGATTTCGTGGTGATTCTTAGAGCCTAGATGAGGTGGCACCTTCTAATTGAATCATAAAAGATTATGAAATTGCACAAGGACTTGAGAGGAGTCCGTTCGTGCTTCAAGGCGTATTGATTCTAGTGTAAATTTTGATCCTGATAAAATCTTGCTTTTCAGCCCGAGGTATTAAGTGTATCCAGTCTCTATCAAAATTCTTGTTGCAGATGTCATGCATAAGGGTAATGATGTATAGCAGAATGTTGGAACTGTATTTCCACTCGAGTAGTAGTATATATTAAAGTATCATGACCTATTAGTAGTGAGACTGGGCCAATAAGTTGGTGATATGAAGTCACAAGATTAGAAGTCGGAGTGAGGGTGACTTTTGAGTAAATAAATAACTTTAGTTATATAACTGTTGATTGAGGGATGATTTTTCATTTTATGATGATAGACTAGTGTGATAACAATATTAGTAGATCGTATGGTAGTCTGTGAATGAAGTGTTTGACTATGATTATTATCTATTCATAATAGGGAAAGAGCCTAGAGTGGATAAGTTATGGTGATTATGAAAATCGCTTATAGGCTGTGAATGAAAACAGTTAGATTAGCCAATAAGCTATAAGTATAAACTCATCGTTGTACATGGAATTTTGAAGGTAGTTGTGATGTATGCATGGGTAGGTAACTATTGTTAGGTTGTGGAGCTTGATTAATATGTGACGTACTGTTATATATTAGGCCGTACCTTTTATTCTCATTCTCTGTGTAATTGTACACACTCCAAGTCATTAATATAAATAGCCTGTCCGCCGTGGAGGTTACCCACGAGTGTTACCACGAAATTAATTCTCTCTCTCTCTCTCCTAAAGAACTCTCTCTCTCGTTTTCTTCATCCTCTCCACAGATTTAGTGTGTGTGAACTGCTAATCGATCCTAACAACTGGTATCAGATCTTGAAAGATTCATCACGATCACTGAAGATGGAAGGATCAAAGTTTGGAATCGAGAAGTTTGATGGATCCGATTTTGGTTTCTGGAAGATGCAGATCGATAGACTATCTGTACCAGAAAAATCGTCCATGAAGGAGGAGGACTGGAAGCTCAAGGATCGGCAGGCTCTAAGACTGATCCGGTTGACTTTGTCGAGAAACGTGGTGTTCAACATCGTCAAAGAGAAAACCACATCCGATCTGTTGAAGGCATTATCAAGGAGTGTATAATCGTTTGACCATATAGTATTAGTTTTCAAGTAAATCATTCTTATCAAATATGTATCAGGTTTTGGGTACTATTTTTGGCTCAGAACTGAATGTAGGAAAGGTTCAGAACTTGGAGATAGATTAGGTTCAAAGAGCGTGTGATTCTTTCAAAATGTCGGGGTTACTCAATGTTCAGATCAGGTCCAGACTAATGCTCATGAAAATGCTCAGAATTTTGGTGTGTGCACAAATCACACGAATGAATTATACTCAGATTTTGATGCTGGTTTTGCCCATAAAAATGTATTAAACTCTGAGGCTGATCAGAATTCTGGGTCTGCTCAGGTCTAAGATTTAAATCAAAGCTTAGTTAGACGATGGAATTATTTAACCTCATAAATTAGTTCTCTAGTCAGAAGAGGCAGTTGAAGCTCAGGAAAAGTTGCAGAGAATTGGTAACTTTATTAGGTATTTGTAGCCTTTATCGATTTTGAAAGGTTAATGAATTTTGCAATCGATTTTCTCTTCAGCGAAAAAATGAATATATCCAAAGCGAAAGTAAACAATCTCTAAGACTTTTGCAGGCCTCATGCTGCTAGAGGACATCAATGCTAGAAGAATCCGGGAAATCCTAGATGTGGAATGTGATATTGCTTTAGAGATTACAAAACAGATATCATTCTTGCAAGTACTAAATGAATAAGAATTCACGTAGACTCTAGAAGAAAATATTCATGATCAAGCATGAAATGGAGGTATATGTAGAGAAACTATTTTCAAATATTCACTTGAAAACTAATACTATATGGTCAAATGATTATACACTCCACAAGATATTAGAGATCAACTATTGATAAGTAGAAAGCTTAAAGGAACAGGATATGTGAGAGTGGAAAACAATTCCATGGAAGAAAAACATGGCTGTGAAAATTACATCCAACTTTGACGTTGAACAATAAGTTGATCTTGATCCTTATTCGTTGGAAGATTTGCCAATGCATGCTCAATTAAGAATATTCAAAATAAAAGAGCAACGACAACAGATTTTAGAATAATGTTTAATAAATAGTATTAGCTTTGATAAGTTTGAGTTGTAGGACAGAATGTAACATGAGTTTAGATGCAAAATACATCTTACCGTGGATAGCTTTCTTATTTTAACATAATCGTAGCTATCACTGTCGTATTTACTGAATGGTTCCTTTGTCGTATTTACTGAATGGTTCCTTTCTTCACTACGCCAATGTTAGCTATCTAATTATTTATATTACTTCGTTTCTTCATGTTGTAATGGGAGGGTCGTCCTTCTATCTCAGGGATTAGTTAACTAACAATTTCTTTTACTAGAAACCCATTGAGAAATCTGACATTGATGCCCGGATGATTCCCCGAAGAAAGAACTCAAAACATAAAAACATGATGAGTAGAATCCTTACGACATCCGTAAGATAACTGATCTTGCCTCGAACCCTATCTAAGCTCCTCAAAGGTTATTGTTACACTCTTATATGTGTATATCATTTTGAATAGCTCCTTGAAACCATCAACTTCATCTTCCTGCTGCCTCCCGAGGATCACCTACAAATAACAAGAATGAGAAAAATAAAAATGAAAGAGAAAACTCAATACAACATTGAATTAAAATTGATAGTGACTAAACTTTTCAATGTAAAGCATTAATTAAATAACAGAGCAGCATCACAACCTTAATTATAGTTTCCATCTAGAAAGTGTTGAAGTTGGGAGGGTATTCTATGACAGTGTGGACCACACGACTCTTTTTCCTCTGAAAAAAAAAAAGAAACATCAAGGCTATAAAAATCCCAACACAACGTAAAAACAAAGTCTAATACTCCCTACATTTAAAAAAAAAATGACCTACTTTGACTTAACATAAAGTTTAAGAAAATAAAGAAGATTATTAAATCTTATGGCCTTAAATTAAAGTTATATCAAATGTAATAAAATGTCCTTTAATCTTGTGGTTCTAAATGTTATTGTTACAGATTGTGTTTCAATAAATTTTGAAACAAATACATCGGTTAAAGATTTTGAGTTATATTTCAATTAATTTTTGAAACAAATGCATTAGTTAAAAGTATGGAGTTACAACGAACATGAATTAGAAAAATTCATTCTTCTTTAAATTATACGTTTTATTCTTTTTAAGACATTTAAAGTTGACATATGTTCTTGAAAAACCTTGTCCAATGCTCCTGGTTCTGAGGTAGCATCTGACGAGGCTAATTTGATTAAAGAACAAATTGCCAAGTGGCAATATGTTGATTATTTGTGCAAGAATTATATTTTTGGAGGAATGTCCAATAAATATTATGATCAATATTACGTTAAATGCAAATATATTGAAGAGATATGGGACACTCTTCAAGCTATTTATTTAACAGAAGAGGCGAGTTCTAATAAATTTCTCATTTAAAATTATATGGAGTTCAAAATGGTTGACGACAAGTCAATCACTGAACAAGTACAAGAATTTCAACTTATAGCTAATAAAATTGCTATATTTGGAATTGCTCTTTAATAGACTACATATATAATTATTAAATACATCTGGGTTATTCTGTAATTAGTTATTCTTCAATTCTCTATATATACAGCTGTAACCCCTTCAATATTAATGAGATCAATTAATTATTAAATCTGTATCATGGTATCAAAGCTAGGGTTTCTTCTTCCGCCCAAACCCTAATCTCTCCTCTTTTCCGACGTGTGTGCGCCGCCGCCACCGTCTACACCACGCCGCACGGCCTCCCTCCTCCGCCGTAGGTCGGCGCCATGGACAAGGTTATTGATCCTCTATCAAAATTACCGTCTGGAGTAAAATTACTGCTCAGGAATCTCCACAATCTCATCCCCGAAAAATTATCTGACAACAACTACCCGGCCTGGGCACTTAACGTCCGCACCGCCCTCGCAGCCAACTTGCTGCTCGGATGGATTGACGGTGCGGAGAAGCCGCAGCCCGAGACAGCCGAGAAGGACGACGTCAAGCTCCCAAATCCCGACTACCTTCCGTGGATGATCGTAGACACTCAGATCCGAGCCTGTCTTCTCGCAGTTATTAGCCCCTCTGTGCACAAACACGCCCGGGGTTTTCTCACATCGGCTTCACTTTGGGACGCACTAGCCACAAGGTACAACTCTGTGTCCACGGCTCATATTTTTCAGTTGCGTGACAAATTGCATACTCTTCGGAAGGGAACGAAGACGATGACTCAATACCTTGATGATGTGGCCTCTATTCTGTCTGACCTAGATGCTGTGAACGAGATTATTCCTGAACGAGACGTGGTGAATGCCGTGATACGTGGTCTTCCGGCTGGCTATTTCTCTCTCAAACAGCATATTCGCCTCTCGCCTGTCGAAATCACTCTGAATCAACTGTCTGGATGGCTTAATGCAGAAGAATTGAATCTAGACATGGAACACAAATTACTGCTCGGAGAAGCCAGTTCCACCCCTGGCGTCACGGCTCTTTACTCGGCTGGCAGCGGAGGCTCGGCCAGGGGTCGCGGTGACGATCTCCGTAACCAAGGGCGAGGCAGCGGCGGCGGTGACCGTCAAAACACCGGGCAGCAAGGCAGAGGCGGGCCTCCACCGAGGGACGGCTTCCAGTCAGGCCGCGGACAGGGACGAGGAAACCAGCGGATGCCCACACGAGATCTTCCGACGTGCCAAATTTGTGCTAAACGGGGCCATTCTGCGGCTAATTGCTGGTATCGTTATGATGACTCGCAGAATGTAAATAGCCAGTCCGGAGGATCAAGGGCGATGCATGCGTCCACAAACGCTCAATCTGGCGATTGGTATCTAGACACAGGTGCTAACACCCATGTGACGTCGGATTATTCACAACTTCAAGCTCCTCATCCGTATCATGGCTCAGAAACTATTACAGTAGGCAATGGTCAATCCCTTCCCATCACAAACACCGGCTCTGGGTATGTCTATACCCCAAATGGTAAATTTCATCTCTCAACCCTTCACCACGTCCCTTCCCTCACATCCAATCTTTTATCTGTTTATCGCTTTACTAAAGAAAATAATTGTACCCTCATTTTTAATGACACCAATTTCCAGATAGTGGACAATACCACGAACCGGGTGCGGTACACGGGCCGCTGTGAGCATGGGCTATACACTCTTCCATCCAGGTCTCCGTCTGTTGTGAGTCAAGCCATTCTCTCGTCAACCTGGCATCGCCGGCTTGGGCACCCATCATCCGCCATCACCAAATCCATTTTATCTTCCTTAGGTTTTAATTTTTCAGAAAAATTACATTGCGAGTCCTGTTCAGTGTCTAAATCTTGTCGTTTACCTTTTTCACTGTCTGAACACAAGGCCACTGCGCCATTTCAATTAATTCATTCTGATGTTTGGGGTCCAACCTCAGTTCCTTCTGTTCAAGGTTTTCGTTATTATATCTGTTTTGTTGATGATTACAGTAAATTCACTTGGCTTTATCCTCTGAAATTTAAATCCGAAGCTTATACTATTTTTGTAAACTTTGACCGAATGGTTCAAAATCAATTTAATGCCAAAATCAAAATTTTTCGAAGTGACAATGGCAAAGAATTTGTCAACAATGCATTTGGTGTTTTTCTTCAAAATCTAGGGGCTCTTCATCACACTTCATGTCCATATACCCCTGAACAAAATGGCGTTGCTGAGCGCAAACACCGTCACCTAATAGAAACAGTTGTTGCGCTCCTCCATGATTCCACCTTACCTGTTTCCTTTTGGGTTGATGCCCTTGCTACTGCCAACTACCTCATAAATCGCATGCCCACTCACACTCTCTCCAACTCCACTCCATATGCCCGTCTCTACAATCATCCACCCGACTATATCCATCTCCGCCCGTTTGGGTGTCTAGTTTATCCCTGGTTGCGTCCGCACACTCAACATAAACTTCAACCTCGGTCCACCCCTTGTGTCTTTCTAGGCTATCATCCCACTATCAAAGGTTACAAATGTTTCGATCCTGTATCTCAGAAAACATATGTTTCCCGTCATGTTCGTTTTGTGGAGGAACAATTTCCTTACACAAGTCTTTCCTCTACTCCATACTCCCCCAATCCACTTGGCGTTGTGCCATTATTTCCGTCCTTTTCTCACGCTCATGCTCCGGCTCACTCGGCACCTAACCCGGTACCCCACTACACCACTACCCACCCGAAACCCCAAACCTCCCACCCGAACACCCAGCCGACTGCCACACAACCCACCACTTCCCTACATCATACTCCTAACACACATACAGCCACCCCATCCACCGCTGCACATCCCAGCTCCCACGGCAGCTCCACCCAACCCCCGCCTACGCATCATACAACTCCACCACCCCTTCCTAATCACCCTCCACTCAACACTCATCCTATGACAACCCGAGCCAAGGCCGGTACCTTCAAACCCAAAGCCTACCACACTCAAATACCCTTTGATGCACATCCCACAACTGAGCCTACTACCTACAACCAAGCCTCCAAAAATAGTTTCTGGTGCCAAGCTATGGATGAGGAATTTCAGGCTCTGAATGAACAACGTACATGGGATTTGGTACCTCTGCCTAGTAACCGAAAGTCTATTGGGTGCAAATGGGTGTTTCGCATCAAACGAAATTCAGATGGATCTCTTTCTCGCTATAAAGCACGTCTGGTTGCAAAAGGGTATCATCAGGAGTATGGTGTGGATTATAAGGAGACCTTCAGCCCTGTTGTTAAGCAACAGACTATTCGTCTGGTCTTGTCTCTTGCTCTTCACTATGATTGGCCGCTTCATCAGCTAGACGTCAGCAATGCCTTTCTTCATGGTCATCTTGAGGAAGAAATCTATATGGTTCAGCCACCGGGATATGTTAATCCCAACCGTCCTCACTATGTTTGCAAGCTTCGCAAATCACTGTATGGCCTGAAACAGGCCCCTCGTGCCTGGTACACACGTCTCTCTACTTTTCTGCAGGGTCTTGGTTTTCGCACCTACCATCATGACAACAGCCTCTTCACCTTTCACTGTTCTCGAGGGACAGTCATCATTCTTATCTATGTGGATGATATTGTTATTACAGGCAGCTCGTCATCACTCATCACTGAAATTACTGAAGCTATGCATCGTGACTTCAAACTTAAGGACCTCGGTCCTCTGGAGTTCTTTCTTGGCCTCGAACTCATCCGCAAATCGGGAACCATATTGATGCATCAGACAAAATATACCCTTGAACTTCTAAATCGGGCTGGAATGACAGACTGCAAACCCGCGGTCACTCCCATGGCAGTCCGCCAATCCCCAGGGCCGAATACTCCCTTTGCCGATCCTACACTATATCGGAGCCTCGTCGGTGGACTTCATTATCTTGCTGTTACTCGTCCGGACATCCAATATGCAGTCAATCGAGTCTCCCAATCAATGCATGCTCCCACAGAACAACACTTTCAGGCCTTGAAACGCATTCTGCGCTATCTTCAAGGTACTCTTCACTGTGGAATTTTATTTCAAAAGGGCTCGTTTGATGTATCTGTTTTTTCTGATTCGGATTGGGCTAACGACAAAGATGATCGAAAGTCCACTACTGGATATATTGTTATGATGGGACCGAATCTGATTTCCTGGTGCACCAAGAAGCAAACGCGAGTGTCCCGTTCCTCCACAGAAGCAGAATATCGTGCCATGGCTGCGGGTGTTGCTGAAGCCATGTGGTTACGATACCTTACGGATGCACTTGGCATTCCCCCGACGAAACCACAGATTTATTGTGACAATCAGTCCACTATTTGTGTTACCAAAAATCCAGTCCTTCATGATCGTATGAAGCATGTTGGGTCTGACTGTCACTTTGTTCGCGATGAGGTACTTGCAGGAGCGATGGCCACGCACTATGTCCCATCTACTGACCAGCTTGCTGATATTCTTACCAAGCCTCTTCCGTTACAGCCTTTTCAGTCTCTCTGCTCCAAGCTGCCCCTCGTTACCGCTGATCAGCTTGCGGGGGGATAATAGACTACATATATAATTATTAAATACATCTGGGTTATTCTGTAATTAGTTATTCTTCAATTCTCTATATATACAGCTGTAACCCCTTCAATATTAATGAGATCAATTAATTATTAAATCTGTATCACTCTTGATGAATTTTTTTATATTGGTGCTATTGTATCAAAGTTTCCTCTATCTTGGAAAGCGTACCGAAGCAAACTCTTACAAAAAAAAGATGATTTGACTCTTGAACAATTGTTGCAGCACTTGCAAATTGAACAAGAGACACGGTGGTGTGATAATAATAGTTTGAAGGAACCTATGAAGCTCATATGGTTGAAGAAAAATCAAACAAGAAGGAACCTAAAAATTAGAATTTTTCAAAGGCAAAGAGGACTACAAATTTCAAGCGTAATGGTTTCAATTTTAAATCTGGTGAATGCTATTATTGTCACAAAGTTAGGCATTATGTGCGTGATTGTAGAATTCTCAAAGCCAAAAGTAGAAAGAAAAAGAAAATAAAAATAAAAAATATGATCTTGTGGCATTGGTTACGGAAGCATTTATAGCGAAAGATCAAGTGGAATGGTGGATAGATACTGGTGCAACTCGTCACATATCAGGTAATCAAAATTCTTTCAAGAATTATGAATTAGTGGGGGACGGTAAAATTCTATATATGAAAAAATCCTCCTCTGCTAAAGTTATGGAAAAAGGAACTATTGAACTGAAATTTACCTCCGGAAAGATAGTACATTGATGGACGTATTGCATGTTCCTGATATTCGAAAGAACTTGGAGTCAGGTACGCTTCTTTCGAAGCATGGTTTTAAAATAATTTTTGAGGTAGATAAGTTTATTTTATCTAAAAATGACATGTTTGTCGGGAAAGTTTATGTTGCAAATGGAATGTTTAAACTCAATATTGAAAATAAAAATATTTCTGCTTACCTTGTGGAGTCTCTGGACTTATGGCATGAACGTCTTAGACATGTGAATTTTAGATCCATTCAACTTATGGTGAATAATGGATTAGTTAAAGATTGTGGAAAGAATCATACTACTAAGTGTCTTACTTGTAGTAAATGCAAGATTACAAAGAAGCCCTTTAAAACAGTTGAAAGGACTTTCACACTTTTGCAATTAATCCACAATAATATTTGTGAGATGAATTGTTTGTCACGTCATGAAAAGAGGTATTTTATCACTTTTATTGATGACTACTCAAGATATACTGATGTCTTTCCATTGAAAGCAAAAGATAAAACATTTGAGACTTTCAAAACATATAAAGCAGAAGTTGAAAATAAATTGAGTTTGAAAATTAAATCAATTAGGTATGATATAGGTGGAGAGTACTTAAAGTCAGATTTTATTGATTTTTGTGAAAAAGAAGGCATTGAAAAATAATTGACCATGTCCTATATACCACAACAAAATGGTGTAGCAGAAAGAACAAATAGGACTTTCATAAAAATGTTTAATTCCATGCTTTATGGATTTGGTATGTCTGAAAATTTGTGGACTGAAGCCTTACTTTCAGCATGTCATATTTTGAGTAGAATTACTTCCAGGAATCATGATACATCTTCATATGAACTTTGGAATAATTGAAAACCAAATATAAATTATTTTAAAATATGAGGTTGCTTGGCTCATGTTCAATTAACGGATCAATATTTAACTAAGATTGGCTATAGAGGAGTAGATTGTGTGTTTATTAGTTATTCACAAACCAGTAAGGCTTATAGATTTTAAAATCTTGAGACCCCAAGTCCTCACACAATTATTGAATCTTTACATGCTAATTTTTTTGAGCATATATTTCCTAAGATTCTTTTGAACAAGATGCAAATTCTTCTATTTCTCCTGTTAAAAGAAAAATAGTTGAGCTATTGGAAGAAAGTCAACCAAGACGTAGTTCAAGATCAGCCAAATCAAAAGACTTTGGACCTGATTTTCAAGCTTATTTGGTTGAAAAGGATCCTGAAAGTTATGTTGAAGCTATGTCTTCACATGATGCTCCATTTTGGCGTGAAGCCATTGATGATGAAATGCATTCTATATTGTTTAATAATACATGGATATTATCAGATCTTCTTCCTGGATGTAAACCAATTGGTTGTCGATGGATTTTTAAGAAGAAAATAAAATCCAATGGTACTTTAGATAAGTAAAAAGCCCATTTGGTAGCTAAAGGATTTACTAAATTGAAAAATATTGATTATTTTGATACTTTTGCACCTGTAGCTCGACTGTCCTTTGTTCGTCTCTTAATTGCTCTAGCAGTAATTCATGGTCTTGTGATTTCATCAGATGAATGTAAAGACCACATTCCTGAATGGAGATCTAGACGAAGAAGTCTACATGAAATAATCAGAAGGATTTGTCAATCCAGGTCAAGAACATAAAGTTTGTAAGCTTCTTGAATCTCTTTATGGATTAAAACAAGCTTCAAAACAATGGTACGATAAATTTTAAAAAGTTATGATTTCTAATGGCTACTTAATCAATGGTGGAGATATCTGCATATTTAGTAAATTTCAGAAAAATTTTGGTGTTATAATGTCTTTATGTAGATGACATGTTGATTTTTGGAACTGATATTGAAAGAGTCAAAGAAATAAAATATTTTCTTGCTTCTCAGTTTGAAATGAAAGATCTTGGAGAAGCTGATGTAATTTTAGGCATCAAAATTGTAAGATCATCAAATGGTTTGACTCTTACTCAATTAATCTATATTGAGAAGGTTCTAAAAAGGTTTAGTCATTTTGACGACAAGCTAGCTTCTACACCATTTGATCCTAGCATTAAACTAGTGTGAATCTCTAGTGATATTCTTGATCAATTGACGTATTCACAAACTGTTGGGAGTTTTATGTATGCCTTGCATTGTACCAGGCCGGATATTAGTTATGCATTAGGAACTTTGAGCAAGTTTACTGGTAGCCTTGGAGTTGAGCATTGGAATGCCTTAATTCGTGTCTTAAGGTATCTGAAGGGTAAAATTAATGTTGGCCTGCATTATTCTACCTTTCCAGCAGTTATTGAAAGCTGTAGTGATGCCACGTGGAATTCTGATTCGAATGACTCTAAATCTATTATTGCTTTGATTTTCACTTTGACTGGAGCAACAATATCTTGGAGATCAAAGAAGCAGACATGTAATACTCACTCAACCATGGAGTCAAAATTTATCGCTATGTCTTTTACTGGAGCAGAAGCTGATTGGCTGGGGAGTGTGCTGATAGATATTTCGTTATGGGGTAAGCCAATACCACCTTTGACTATATATTGTGATAATAAAGCTGCTATATTTCGGGCTTCAAGTGATTGTTACAATGGCAAGTTAAGACAAGTTCGTCTCAAACATAATCATGTGAGAAGATTATTGGAGGATGGCATAATATCGCGTTAATATGTGAAGTCCAAACTTAATTTAGCAGATCCTTTGTCTAAAGGGTTAGGCAAGAAATTGATGATACTAACTTGTAATGGGATGGGAATAAAGCTTGTTGAAGATTGATTGTACTTTATGAAAACCCTATCTAATGATGTAATCTTGGGTTCAAAGGGAAAAAACAAGTAAAGTTATAATTGTGAAGCACATCAATAAAATTTCTTTTTTCCTAGAGTGAGTAGATGTGCATAAGTTGAGATTTTTTCTCTTGATAAATCTATAAGACCGATCTTGGTTAGAGTAAATAATAATACTCTTGATATATTTGACAGTGTTCCTACAAAAGAGAAGAATGAGATTATATCAAGTTTATACACCGATTTCGATTGGAGAATGAAAGAACACTCTTGATAGATTTACTGATACTTTGTTGTAAAGGAGGATGAGATTAATTTCTCTTAATGAAATTCTTAGACTATTTAGTTGGAGTATGCAAAGTTACTCTTGATGAATTCACCGCACTAAGTGCAAAGTGGAGGCCGCTTCAACAAGGTTTTAATAGAGAAATCTTAAAACACTTGGCTAAAAGGATTCAGGACACATGGCTGTAAGGTGTCAAAGGATTTTGATTTTCACCGGAACATAGTAATACACGTGGAGTATTTTCCTACTTCATTCAATGAACCACTTAGTTCAAGATTTGTTTACTAAGTAGTCAATGATTTAAAAAGTCTTCACTAGCTAATGGTTCAAGTCCAAAAGACACCATTATTGATGCATGTTGCCTGATTGATGTCTTAAATAAATTTTATTTTTAAAGATAAAATTTCTTGAAACAAGTGGGAGATTGTTATTGTTAAAGGTTGTGTTTCAATAAATTTTGAAACAAATATATCGGTTAAAGATTTTGAGTTATGTTTCAATTAATTTTTGAAACAAATGCATTAGTTAAAAGTATGGAGTTACAAAGAACACGAATTTGACAAATTCATTCTTCTTTAAATTGTACGTTTTAGGTTCTTTAAAGAAAGTTACTTTTTGTTTTAATGTATTCATGAATCTATTTACTATTAATTAATGACAATTACGAAAAAAAATTGTACTACAAAACTTATCAGTTGCTTTTTCTATATTACAAACGTTTCTTTGAAATGTTATTAGTCCCGCCATCACAATTTTTAGTGTAATTACTCTCTAGTTTTAGCTAGCATTTGGTCATAGATTACCAAATATTTTTGAGAAGTTATTTTTGAATGAAGATTTGGGTGAAGTTTTATCACGTGTTAGACCATAGTATTTGAAAAACATATTTTACCTTTAAAAGCTCACAAAAATTAAAATTTGACCCTAATATTAGTATTTTCTAGTATTTAAAAATTTAAATTATTTATCAAGTTGTATGGCAAAACATTATGTGCCGAGTTTGTTTTCAAACGCTACTTGAGAAATCTATGACCAGATGGGTCCTTCACTTTTTTAGTCTATTTTTTATGTGTTTTAATAAAAATGAATTTCTTAGAAATTATATGAGATAATTAAGATCATAATTTTTTTATAATTTTTTTTTAATGATGCATGTTGTTTTGAAAAGATGGACGTAGTTTTTTTTTTTTTTTAAATATATGAACAAAAAATCGGAATTAAGGATTATTTTGATTTTCATGTATGTTTGTCGATAATCTGTTTTAGTATTTGTGCGATCGGCTTTGTTTGAGCTAAAATCTTTTGGATTCTTCCATGACGACATATTAAATGACGTGTATTACTTTATGGTTCAGTAAATGTGATTTATGTCCATAAAACAGACAGGAACAAGTTTGTTATAACGATTGGTATACAAGAGAGAGATTATACAAAATTAAAGATGAAACTTTAGTTAATTTCAATAATGTCCCGATTATATCTCCATTTAAACCGAGTCCGAAATTAAATTATGCCACCAAACTAAAAAAAATATCAAAATGTCATATTTAAAAAAGTACCAAACTATGCTTAACTCACAAAAATTTCGAGTTATGCACAAAATTTTTAACGACAGACAACAAACGCCGTCAGATTTTTTGAAAAATGCATAACTCACAAAAATTGTGAATTATTCATTCTTATTTTAACATAACTCACAATTTTTGTGAGTTATGCATTTTATTTTAACGTAACTCATAAAAATTGTGAGTTATTCATTCTTATTTTAACATAACTTGCAATTTTTGTGAGTTATCCATTTTTATTTTAACATAACTCACAAAAATTGTGAGTTATTCATTTTAACATTAAATAATGAAAAATATTTCCGATCTTCTATTTAACATATAACTCATAAAAGCATATAACTCATCTTTTTTTGCAGTGAACATATCATACCATTTTTTTTTTTATGAAAACTAATGTAAAATTTAAGATTTTTAAATGTATAATGTTACCTTATACATATTGTAAGGATGTCATGAAGACTAATATCTAATGTAAATTTTTTAATGTATACTGTAAATATCTAAAGTATAGTATGACCATAAAATCAACAACGCATAAAAGTATTATCTAATGTAAACTTTGTAATGTATAATGTAAATATCTAAAGTATAATGTGACCATAAAACCAACAACGTATAAAAGTAATATTTAATGTAAACTTTGTAATGTATAATGTTAATATCTAAAGTATAATGTGACCATAAAACCAACAAAAGCTTATGTGCCGGAAAGAGGAGGCGGAATCGGACGAGGAATTTTGAATTAACAGATGTACAAACGTGAATAGAAACCTGAGGCTGAGACTGATTTTTGATTTTTTTCGATGTTTACCTTATCAGTATCGGAAGCAAAGCCGGCAAGTCAAAATATCGTGTATCACGGGGAGTTTAGTCTAGTGGACGTGGGGCGGGGGAAATTTGAGAACTACATTTGCAACAAAGAAAAAATTTGAATAATTTTTTATTTAAATGAAGAAAGTCATGATGAAGTTAATTACTTAATTAGTTGATGCTTGATAAGTGAAAGAAATTTGAAACCTCCAAATCACGTTATCAAGGTTTTAGGCGAAAATATGGAGCAAAATACGGTGGTTTGAGATGTATAAGGGATAGGAGACAGTAAGTAAAAAATGTAGGGATTTAAGTAATTGCTATGAGATTTTTGTAATTTCTCTTCCAATATGAAATTTGTAATCCACCCACCCACCCATCCATCCATCCAATATAATTTTTCCTTAAAAATAAGTAGATACTCAACAATTATAAAAAGAAAAAAATTAATGTCAATTGACACTTTTTCAGCCATATGGTTAAACTAAGAAAAAATTATCGGGCTTAGCAAATACAAGCACTTAACCTATCTAAGCTTCAAAATTACAATTTATAGCATACTGTAACTATATTGCCTCCTCGTTAATTACAATTATAGCATAACATAATTATATTGCCCCCTCGTTAACTATATGTTCCTTGTATTTTTTTAATAATTTAATGAAAAAAGTTGGTATGGTTAGGTCACCGCAAAAAAGGTGAGTTATATGTTAAATAAAAGATCAAATACGTTTTTCATTGGTCAATGTTAAAGTGAATAACTCACAACTTTTGAGTTATGTTAAAATAAAAATGGATAACTCACAAAAATTGTGAGTTATATTAAAATAAGAATGGATAACTCACAATTTTTGTGAGTTATGTTAAAATAAAATGCATAACTCACAAAAATTGTGAGTTATGTTAAAATAAGAATGGATAACTCACAATTTTTGTGAGTTATGTTATAATAAAATGCATAACTCACAAAAATTGTGAGTTATGTTAAAATAAAAATGGATAACTTATAATTTTTGTGAGTTATGCATTTTTCAAAAAATCTGACGACATTTGTAGTCTGCCGTTAAAAAATTTATGCATAACTCGCAATTTTTGTGAATTAAGCATAGTTTGGTATTTTTTTAAATATATGGTATATTTTGGTACATTTTTTAGTTGAGAAAAGATATCTTCCCCCTCCCCCCCCCCCCCCCCCCCCCCGCGAACTTGTCCTCCCAACTTCCTTTAGCACTTAAACTTAACTTTCGTTTATTTACCCCCCTTAATATCTTTAAAGTGAATTAAAATACCCCCTTAACTGCTTGAGTGTAAACAAACGTCGTTGGGCGCATTAAAATTCATTTTTCTGTCTATTTAATTTCTTTTAAATATTCATTTAAAGAAAAAAAAATACATATATTTGTAAAAAACACACACTAATATTATATTTAAAATATAATAAAAAATTAAAAAATAAACACCTTTTATTCTTTCTTCTCCAAAACATCAACAACACTCAAATTCCTTCATTAACAACCTCAAATCCATTCTCCATCAGCACTCTTCTTCATTTTTTTTATTTTCCTCAATTAACACCATCAAAGAACTACCACAAAGACATTAAATTAAAAAAAATTTCTCTATTGAACACCTTTTATTCTTTCTTCTCCAAAACATCCACAACACTCAAATTCCTGCGTTAACAACCTGAAATCCATTCTTCATCAACAGTCTCCTTCAATTTTTTTCATTTTCCTCCATTAACACCATCAAAGTACAACCACAAATACACTAAATTTAAAAAATTTCTCCATTAAACACCATCTCAAATTTCAATCCAACTCCCTCCAAATTTGAACAACAATTAAATTAAATTGATGATTTTGTCTTTAAACCACTTACCATCAATGAAATTTCTACCTTTGTCGTCATTCTCCTGATTTTTAGTTAGTCCAAGAGAACTGCATAATTCGAAAATTCACATAATTTTTTTTTATTCTCCATTGCTCTCCTTTAATTTCTCATGACTTTTTCCTTTGCAAATAAGGAAAATTGATTATAGTTCTGCCCTTTGGTTAGTTTTTTATACGTGGATTCACAAGAGACATATTAGAAAAGTATATAACTGAGAGTTGTTGGAATATTTTAAAAGAAACATAAATGGAGAATGACGACAAA
Source organism: Capsicum pubescens (assembly GCA_030864215.1). Classification (NCBI taxonomy): domain Eukaryota; kingdom Viridiplantae; phylum Streptophyta; class Magnoliopsida; order Solanales; family Solanaceae; genus Capsicum; species Capsicum pubescens. Next base: position 746,990 of record CM061539.1, read on the forward strand.
AGTTTGTTGAATTTCTACTTTTTTAAACCCCAAACTTGAATTAGAAATAAGAAAAAGAAAATATTACAAACTTGTTTATAGGGGTGGGATTGCGGCTGGTGGGAATTGAAAAAAAAATGAAGGTATTTTTGTATTAACAAGAAAGGAGGGAGGGAGAAGGGGGGGGGGGGGGGGTTGGTTAGGGGACTGGAAGGGGAGAAAAAGCTGGGAGGGGGGGGGGACCTATTTTGCTGGGGAGGGGTTGCGGGGAGAAGAGGAGGGGGGCACTGGAAGAGAATGGGGGGAGGGGGGCTGAAGAAGAAGGAAAAGTAGGGGAGAAGGGGTGCTGAAGAAGAAGGAAAAGGAGGGGGGAGGGTATTTTTATTTAATACCTATATATATATATGTGTATATATACTTATATATATATATGTATATATACTTATAGATATGTATGTATACTTATATATATATATGTATATATACTTATAGATATGTATGTATACTTATAGATATGTATGTATACTTATATATATATATGTATATATACTTATAGATATGTATGTATACTTATATATATATGTATATATACTTATAGATATGTATGTATACTTATATATATGTATGTATACTTATATATATGTATATATACTTATATATATGTATGTATATATTTAAAAAAAACACAAAAATAGTATATGTGAGAAATTACTTTTTAATTTTTTTTTATAAATTTTTACGTGGCAATGACGTGGCGCTGAGGTGTGGAGAGTGTAACACACTCTCCGTTATGAGAGTGATAATATATATTAAGGGGTGAAACTAATTCACTTTAAAAATGTTAAGGGAGGTAAATAAACAAAAGTTAAGTTTAAGTGCTAAAGTGAGTTTGGAGGACAAGTTCAGAGGGGAAAAAATATCTTTTCTCTTTTTAGTTTGGTGACATAGTTTGGTTCCGGACTCATTTAAACAAATTTTGTGCACAATATTTGAAACAACTTGTTGAGAGACGTGTGTGATATATTTTTTTTATTTTAAAATAAGTCCATGTGGTACAATGATTTCATGGTTGTTTGGGGGGGTTTTGTGAACATCTGATACTTGTAAATTTAAAACTTGCAGAACAATGACAACAGGGGTATCAATAATAGAAAGAAAACAAATATACCTTTCAGGACAACTCAAATCAATAGTGTTGTGTTTCTGTTTTCTCAATGAATTGTCAATCTACAATTTGATAGTAGAAATGTAGCTCAAGGCGTACTCATTATTTTTACTGAGCCTAGGTTCTTCAAGAGGCAACTAGTGGATCTATTGAGTGACATATTTGAGATATACAAAGTATTATGCAGAGTCTCGAGGTGCATTTAGCCATAGTTTCGTAGACAACCAACTCATTCTTTTATTGGCATTTCAAATCAAGCCAAAAAAAGCCTTATGATCAGTGGACTAAAGCACCGCGATGATTGAATATAGTAAATTCCTTTTTTCTGGCCCGAGAACATTAAAAAAAAGGGATAATAACCATTAAAATGCAATGAAAATTGGTCATAAGACTTTTTTGGATTGATTGAATTGCTAATAAAAAAGACCACAAAAGTAGGATGAGTTGGTTGTCTACGAAACTATGGTATAAATCCACCTCGAGACTCTTCATAATATCCCGGGGTCTGAGTGTGAAATATGTCGAAAACCGACCTGGGGCTCTCAGGCAGGCTGAGGAGCGGGAGAGTGTGAGACTTTTGGGTAGGCAAAGCCGTTTGGGTGGTCAAACAGGCAAAACGACGCGAATGAGCCATTTTTGGGCCAAATCGGTGTGCTAGTCTCACGGTTCCAGGGGTGTGCCCGGGGTCCAATGTGAAATGGGTCGAAAATAGACCTAGGGCTTATAAGGAGGCTGAGTAGCGAGGAATGTGAGCCTTTGGGGTAGGAGGGTCCATTTGGATGGTCAAACGGGCAAAACAATTTGAATGAGCCATTTTTGGGCTAAATTGGAGTGCTATTGCCCACGGTTCTAGGTGTGTGCTCGGGGTCCAAGCATGAAATGGGCCAAAAATCGATCTGGGGATCCCAGGCAGACTTAGGAGCGGGGAAATATGGGCCTTTGGGGTGGGTGGGGATATTTGAGTGGTCAAACGGGCGAAACAACGCAAACAAGCCATTTTCGGGCCAAATCGATGTGCTATAGCCCACGGTTCCGGGGGTGTGCCCGGGGTCTGGACATGAAATGGGCCAAAAATTAACCTGGGGTTCCCAGATAGGCTGAGGAGCGGGGAATTGTAGGCCTTTGGGGTGGGCGGGGCCGTTTGAGTGGTCTAACAGGCAAAACAGCGGAAACAAGGGCATTTTTGAATCAAATCAGTGTGTTATAGACCACGATTCTAGGGTTTTCCCGGGGTCCAGACGTGAAATTGGCTGAAAATTGACTTGAGGCTCCCAGGCAGGATGAGAAACGGGAGAGTGTGGTCCTTTGGGGTAGGCGGGGCCATTTGGGTGGTCAAACAAGCGAAGCGGCATGAATGACTGTTTTTGGGCCAAATTGGTGTGCTATAGACCACTATTCCGGTGCTAAACTCAAACCCCAAACCTCGAATTATGAACCCCAAACCTAGAAAACTCCCAATGCGACTTGGATTCTCTACTGTCCAGAATTGTATAGGTAGGCAAGGAAATTTAACTCATAGAGGACCAACTCGCATTGACTCATTCAATATTCGGTAATTAGGCACCTCCTATTGTGGAACGTGTAAGGCCTCTTTTCAGTTATGAGAAACTTCTCTTCAACTGATGTGAATTGAACTATAAAATAGTTTGAGGAATACTTTAGGGGTTTTGACTTCATTCCACACACCATATACAAAATTTAACATCTCTTTAAAGGTTGGATTACCCCCAATTACATATCCTATCAAAGCACACTCCCATTTACAACATTGAGCCTCGACATAGTCTGAATTCAGTTTCACAACCTTAATCCCATCACGAACTTCAGGGTAATAGAATATCAGTTGCATACTTTTTTGTATGTTACGATTCCCATGTACCACATCCGCCATAATAGGAGTTCCTACAGTTCCACCAACAAAAAAGGTGAGTTTTCTTGATTCCATTGCTGCTTTTAGCTCTACCTCCATTACTTTGCTCATTGGATCTGCAGTTTTAGTCGAAGCTTGTAAAACCATCTTCGTTGTCACTTGTTGTAAATTTTTAGGCTCTAGAAGAACTGGCTTAATTGGATGGTCGGTAGCAGCTGAGTAATCCTGTTTTAGGTGTAACCATACGAGAACTAGTCTCCTCATTCACCATACTTTCAGATCAGTGCGCATAGGCCATTTTTAACGAGCCATGAAAAAGGTTTACGTTAGTCAAACCCTAAGTAACGTGCGCCTCTAGAGCTCTCCAGTCACATGCGCCTCTTTTCGTTACCATGTCCATTTCTGGATAATGAAACTACAATGGTATCTTTTTTTTTTTCCTTTAATTTTTGGGTTTGGATATCAATGATTGCATCTGATTTGCACATGAATGTTTGGAAGGAGAGATAATACATACGAAGTATATGATTTTGGATGTTTGATGAATCAAAATCTATGTTTTGTCGATAATTACATCAAATTAGTATTTTTCCTCTTCAAAGGTGTGATATTGACAATAAATTATATGATTTAATTTTCACTAATGCTCGGTTATTTTTCTCTCTTTTTAATCGATAAAGTGACACCCTTTTAATTTACTATCCAAATTTGATTGTGCGCGAGTGAATTTTTTATCTGAGCCTCAGAATAAAAAGTTATCACCTGCTTCGTTATTTTGTGGTAGTTGAATCTTGAAATGGGGCTTTGGGATAATATTGTTGTGATATAACCAAAATGACTTTTAGAATTGGGGGTTTGTGATGGTTGAAATTGTTGTGAAATGAAAAAAGTACCTTTTAGAAGGGGGTTTTGTGGCGGCTGAAATTGTTGTCAAATGACAAAAATCCCCCTTTTAAGTTGGCAGGACAAATGTGAGGTACCTGCTTTAATTCACTTGTATAATATAGTTAGATTACCTATTTATTTAGTAGATAAGTTAAAATTAAGGTGTCTCCATATTTCTCTTGTTTGATTGATAAAAAAATTTCAAAATTAGTTTCTCTTGAAAAATAAGTCCATTTGAAAATAAGAAAAGTGCCTTCCCTTATGAGAATTCAAGTGGTATTGTCTCCTCCCAAGTCCCACACCACCCCAATCCCCAATACCTCACCCGCTCCTCTAATCCCTACCCATCCCCTCACACTCCCTAGCCCCACAACCCCACCTCCACCGCTCACCCTTTTACCTTTCACCTATCGTATAATTTTGTACCAAATATATACAAACTAGTGAAGTTGTCTGCGCTTTTCACAGTTATAAGAAAAGTTAATAATTTTATATTTTTATACTCTCTCTATATGTGTGTGTATGTATATATATATATATAATTTTATAAACTGATAGTGTTTTATTGAATTGGGGACGCATCTAAACAATTTCAATATTTTGAATTTCATATCTAACCATTGAGAGTGTGAGTTTCCTACCTAAACTATTGGGAGTGTGAGTTTTCTAATTTAATTATAGCTCAATAATTAGTAAAACACATGCTATAGGAATAAGAGGTATGTTTCGCTATTGGATTATAGTTCAGATAGGAAACTTACATTTTCTATAGTTCGAATACGAAACTCAAAATACTGAGATTATTTAGATGTATATTTTTTTATTCTTTTAACTCTTTTTATCTTAATGAAATAGTGTGTAATATTCTCTATATATATAATCCAACAAGGGTTGTACTATCAGAGTATCAATTTATTGTACTTTATGTTGCACAGAATGTGCAGGAGAGATTTTTTAATTTAATTTCCCCCCCCCCCCTATTAACTGATGGTGAGGCACGTGGAAAGACTTTCACATCTACGTGTTCACTATTAAGTACTTCCTATATATAGAGAAAATAGAGAATATTGAACAATTCAGTCAGAGTTACTTTACTTCCATACAGAATTTCCAAGTAAACCCCCAAACCATAACACTTCTTCCAACTATTTCTTCCCTCACCAACGAATTTGCGTTTACAGGTATAATCAGGTTTTTTTTGGCTATTTTGGGGGGACTGTTTGCTTGGGCTATTTTTCGTTGCAGTGAGTTAATTGTTTCAGTTTTTTTCTGTTCTGGGTTTCTATTGTTACTGAAATTGATTAGAATTGTAATTTACAATTTGATTGCTACAAATTTTGTAGCCGTAGTTGTATTTATTGTTCTTATTTTGAAAATGACGACATGCAAGTCTCCAGTTCTGCTTGCAAAACCATTCCATTTAATTAGCAGGAGATATTTTTTCACCTTTTTTACATGTGGAAAATTGAGATTTCTGTCAGCTTTTTTACTTTTGTGCTGAACAAACTCCATGGAAGTATCACCTAAATTTGTTTTAAATCTATGATGCAAGTGATACTATAGTATGCCATCTTATTTACGAACTTTAAAGGGTCATTTGGTGTGAGGTATAAATTATAACGGCCCCGATATAAAATGTCAAATTATTTTATCCTATGTTAGGTTGAAGGTAATGCTACATACTGTTCTTAATGAATTAAAGGAACTTCTTAAAGCAGGTAGCAACTTAGATGGATCCATAGGATTTGGAAGAATGGTATATTTTTACCACATTATCCCTATGAAAATCCCCAGGTAATAAGCAGTTTTCTAGTAGTGATTGCTCACAACGTCTTCTGATGAGGGGTATTGGTTGGACCACCAAATCTGTCAATCGTAATGCTTACATCTTGGTAAGTAAAAGAAATGTTGCAATCCTATTCAATGTTCCTTAAATCTTGTGTGTCATGAATGAGAAAAAATGTGACAGTTAAGAGTTTGGCAACTTCTAGTGCTAAATTACTCAAGATCCTACCTCCTGGCTATGAGCTATTTCTTTGTGTCTGCGGACTTCCAACAGCTACCCGTCGATCTTTTACAGTCCCAACTCATATTTTCAGAACATTAAATTAACAAGAAAAGGCCATCATTGTGCACATGATTTAGACTTGTAGTGATTGATTATCTTGACAACATCAGTTATAATAGTGCTTCTCATGCTTTGCAGATAATGATAACAGAAAAAATGTTAAAATTGGTCTTGGGCCTAACTCACACTCCAAAAGCTAGCTCATGAGGAGGAGGATTTCCCAAGCCTTATAAGGAGACCAAGGACCCTTTAACCCACCAATGTGGGACTGCAACACCCCCTGCACGTCTAGGATTGAACATCTGTAGCGTGGACAATATAAGATGGGGGGTTCAATATCGAAAACAAATGAATTGGGTGAACCTAACTTTGATACCATGGTAAAGAATGGATCTTGGACCTAACTCACACCTCAAAAGCTAGCTCATGAGGTGATGATTTCCCAAGTTCATACAAGCAAACAACCAGTCCATTCCCCAACCAATGTGAGACTTTTTACCCACTTAACACCCCCTCACGCCCAGGCCCAACTGGCAATGACGCGTGGATCGGGAGCTCAAAACGGTGATGTTGAAAGGTTCAAGGAAAGACTGGTAGCTAAGGGTTACAGTTAACAAGAAGGAGTGGATTATCATGACACAGTCTCTCCTGTGGCAAAGATGGTGACTGTGAGATGTGTGATTGTTTTGGCTGTATCAAAAGGGTGTACATTATATCAAATGGATGTTTATAATGTATTCTTACAGGGGGATTTAAATGAGAAAGTATATATGAAAATGCCTGAAGGTTTTCAGCAAAAGGCTAATCATAAAAGTTGTAGATTGCTTAAGTCATTGTATGGACTTAAGCAAGCTTCCAGACAATGGAATATCAAACTCACCTTAGCATTATTAGGTGCAGGTTTCATTCAAAGTGCTCGTGACTACTCCTTGTTCACATTAAAAAGAGCAAAGAGAATGGTAGTGGTACTGGTTTATGTAGATGATCTGTTGATCATAGGTGATAGTGAAGCCATGATCATTGAAGCCAAGGAGATTTTGCATAGGCAATTCAAACTCAAAGATCTAGGGGAGCTCAAATACTTTCTGGAAATTGAAGTATTAAGGTCAAAACAGAGTGTTATCTTTAATCAGAGGAAGTAACTTTTTGAGTTAAAATTAGAAGCTAGTCTGGAGCTTCTATTCCTATGGAGTCCAATGCTAGACTCACATCAGTTGACTATGATAAGATCGCAGGAGTTACTGGTGATGTTATCTTGAAAGATGCAACTGCTTATCAAAGGTTAGTTGGTAAGCTTATGTATGCTGCCATAACTAAACCAGATATCAATTTTGTTGTTCAAACATTAAGTCAATTCATGCAAAGACCAAAAGGGTTCTGCATATAGAGTAATAAGGTACCTAAAGGGTTCTGTAGGTCAAGGTGTCTGATTGAAAGCTCAGGCTGCTGCAGACTTGGTTTGTTGGTGTGACTCAGATTGGGCTGCATGTCCCAACACAAGAAGATCAGTTACTGGTTATGTGGTGCATTTTGGTGGCTCACTCATATCCTAGAAGTCTAAAAAACAACACACAGTCTCAAGGAGTTCAGCTGAAGATGAATACAGGAGTATGGCTACTGCTGTGGCAGAACTTACTTGGATAGAAGGTCTATTTGCAGAGTTGAATGTCCAGATTCACAAACCTATCCTTTTATTTAGTGATAGTAACTCAGCTATACAACTTGCAACAAATCTTATCTTTCATGAAAGAACCAAACACATCGAGATCGACTGTCATTTTATTAGAGATAAAATCAAAGATGGACTTGTCCAGCCCTTATATGTTTCAACACAACATCAGGTAGCAGATATCCTAACCAAGAGTTTGGGCCATCACCAACACTGTCACTTATTGAGCAAGCTTGGTGTGCTTAACATTTTGCACCCTTCAACTTGAGGGGGAGTATTGAAAGTTATTTCAATCAGTTAGTTATCCATTAGTTAGTTAATGGTAGTTAGTTACTACTACATTGAGCTAGCTATTGAGGTTGAGTTAGGCCCAAGGTCCATTCTTGACATGATATCAGAGCCAGGTCCATCCTCGTTTTGGGCTCCCGATACACACGCCAGTGCCAGTTGGGCCCTGGGCGTGAGGGGGTGTTAGAGTGGGTAAAAGTCCCACATTGGTTGAGGGATGAACTGGTGGTTTGCTTATATGGATTTGGACAATCCTCCTCTCTTGAGCTAGCTTTTGAGGTTGAGTTAGGCCCAAGATCCATTCTTTACAAAAAAACCTTTTGTAAGACTTTAGAGATTGCAACCGATCTCATTATCAGCAACATTCTTCAGATCGGGAAAATGAATGTCATTCTCTCGGGACCCAACTTTTGACCTCGACTTAAAATCCAACTCCCGATTGTGAAATGAAATTATTTTGTGTTTCGAATGCAATAATAAAATTGCAATGCCTGCTACTAACACTCTTATACGTAGAGAGGTAATAGGCTATTGCCTCTCTACATATAAATTTTACTTTTGATGTGGTGTGATCACTTCCAAGACATACATATATACTTTACACAGTTGGAGCTCATTAGTATTTGAATATACCAGCATGACTCTCAGAGAGATTAGAATTAAATGATAATATTAAAATGCTACTCCATCAGATTTGTGCTTTATCCATGGACTTTTCTCAGTTTCCTACTACATCTCTGCCACTATCCAAGAGGAAAAGAAACTGAATGAAGCTGGAAGCCAAGCATGAATACCAAAAATATGCAACCTTCGCTAATTTATTTAGAACTCATCACTATGTAACTATGCATTTGGACTAGCTTTCACTGACAGTTAAAATAAGAATAAAATAAAATGTTGGGTGAATAAAATAAAATGTTGGGCTCGAGCTAAGCACGAACTTTGCCCATCTAGTTTATATTTAAGTGAATAGCATAGAAGACAATACTGATTTTTGTCCTCATTAGGACATTGAGACGTTTTTTTTTTTAATCTCTTTTCAATATGCAAAATCAAATGTTTTTGCTTCTTTTTTTATAATACAAATCATTCAGATGTATTTTTTATTTTTTACAATCTTATAATAGGGAGTTTCACCTGCTAAAGTAGGCAATTGATCTACGTGCCTACTTCAGCTAACTGTTTGGATATTTCTTTTTATACTTTATTCTTTTTAGTTTATTTATCTTTTTTTTTTTAAATGTTATATATTTAAAAATTACGTAAAAAGTATTGCAAATTACTATAATTAACAACTTAAAATTATTAAGAGACATAAGATTTTTTTTTTTGATGCCCCAAATTATTGGTACCACATATATTGGGATAGCAAAAAAAATAGTATAAATGACTATAAATTACAATGATTAACGACGTAAAATATTTAAAAGACATACATCAAATTTAGTTGACTCTCGAAATTGTCTCGAGGCCACATAAATTGGAACAACGAGAGGAATATATATTATTTGATAATTACATAAAAATTATTATAGATCACAATAGTTCACAAGTTAAAATATATAAAAAGGGAGTAATATACATTATTTGAAAATTACGAAAAAGTATTCTACATATAATATTTAACTTAAAATATCTAAAAATCATATAAAATCTTTGATTGACAATTAATATTTATTCGTGTCACATAAATTGAGACAAATAAAGTAATATATATAGGGATCTTTATATCTAGTACTATCTTATGAGAGGGAGTTGCCCATGCGTCAACATGTCTGCTTTGATATTTGGAGGGGTAATTTGGTCATTTCAGTTAGGTATAAGCAATATGATTGCTTGAATTTTTTTTTGTAGCTGATTTATATATATTTAAAGGGTATTTGACTGATTTATCCTCATGTCATCACGGTCTCTTTGATGTTAGGCTAAAATTATATGTTTTAGTCATTAATTGCCTCATATTTAGTATTGTTATTTTTTTTTGAGCATTGATTTTATGAATTGTGCCTAATACTATATTTTGATATGTAGAATTAAAATGATGTAAAGATAAAGAAATTTAGAGCTAAGACGAATTAAAGACGGAAGATTATAGAAGAAAATCAAACAACCAACATAATGAAATTAATTTATTAATATAATCAACTATGACCATTGAATTTTAATGAAAAAGTGGAGATAAAGAGTGAGAATTAATGAGTAAGATAATGAAATCAGTGACAGTAAATCAAAGTGGTTTTCAGTAGCCTTCTGCGTTAGTGGCGCGACACGCAACTAGCTACAACAATCCACTTTGATTTTTTCTAATTCATTTTAGACTTGGTTATTTTATTTGGATTTTTTACACCTATACTCTTGAATTTGAATGGAAAAGTGACATAAAGAGTGAGAATTAATGAGGAAGATGATGAAGCGGGTGAGATTAAATCAAAGTGGATTTCAGTAACTGATGTGCTCTAAATTTATAGCATTTTTGACGCTTAAAACTATGAAAATATGCATGATTCTTAGGTTGTTTTGTTAGATATAGTGTGTTTTGTAGGAGATTTGGTTTTGGATGCTAGGTTAAAAAAAAGATGAAAAATAGAGTTTTTGGCTACTTAAGCATTTTTGAGTGTATGTGGCACTTACCGGGCATATGTGACCAAAGCATGTACCAGAACTTGAAGTCAAGAGGCTTGATTGCTGAATTTGAAGACCCGACACTTATTTATATCTACTTGTGGAACGTATGTATCACTTGTGGTCCATATGTGGCTAAGGTAAGTCCCAGAATTGAAGACCATAGAGTGCAAAAGCTGAAGAAAAATTTCTGGCACTTTCAAATGTCTACTTGCGGACCATATGTAGTAATTGTGGACAACAAGTAGGTAAGATAAATACAAGAAGTCCAGAATCCAGAGAGTTAACAGTGCAGGAAAATTTTCTGGCACTTGCCTGGATCCACATGTGGACCGCATATACTACTTGCGGACTACATGTGGCCCAAGTAAGTGTCCACCAACTCTGTTTTGCCTTTTTCATTCGGGCTTTGCTTCCAAGGGTTTTCAAGTAATCTAAATACACTCCTATGATGTTTATAAGTTTTACTATGTACGGTAAGTTAATTTTCCTATTTTATTTAGGATTTGATTTGTATGGTTTCTTGTAATCTATAAATACCTTTTAGGCTTTGTTTAGTTTATTCATTCAATCATTTACATATATTCAGAAAAAGACCCTTTGGGGCCAAGTTCACAAACATCGAGTTGTTCTTAGTTTATTATTTAATTTAAGACTATGGAATTTATTCTTTCATTATTGTGAGATTGTTCAATAATTTTATCTGTGGACTCCATGATTCATCTCATAACTATGAGCGGATAGTTTCCTTAGTTAAGATTGTGGAAACCCTGGCGGATTAACGAAGTAGATGAAGTGCCAAGTCGTTCTAGATAACAATTCTTTTATGTATGGGATTTTCTTCGTTCTTATTGATTTCTTAGCGGTGGCTATGGGTCAAGTGGGCTCGGCCGACTCGGCTCGACCCGGCCCGACCCGGCCCGCGTAACTAACTCGGCCCGGTAAGCCCTAGGGCTTTAGGGTTTCGGGTCCCGGGCCGGTTATTTTTTTAAAATGGGTCCGTCTAACCCGGTCCGGACCAAGTCCGGTCCAGGCCCGCCGGTTAATCGGCCCGGCCCGGATAACTTTAAAAAAAAAAATAGATTTTGGCTTTTGGGCCAAACTAGCCGTTGGCCCAACGGCTATATAGCCGTTTTTGGGTCCAAACGGCTAGTTTGGGCCCATTTATTAAAAAAAAAAAAAAAACTTTAAAAAATATTTTTTAATCCCAAAAAAAAATCTATAAATACCCTACAACTTCAAATAATTTTTCACACAATTTTTCACTCTCTCAAATCTCATTCTCTCTCAAATCTCAATTCTCAAATATTCAATATATTTAATTTCTTAAAGTGTTCACTTTAATTTTTTAATTTTTCGTTTACAAAGTACGAGCGGAAGTTTCTAAAGTCGCAACCTTCGGATACTTCCAAAATTTGGTATTGTCGTTCCATCTCTTACGTTTAATTTTTATTTATTGTATTAATTGTTTAATATTTAATTTTATTATATTTGTGTATTTTGAATATTTTTAGTTTAATTTAATTTATATTATGGATAAATTAAGAAACCTCGCTACTAAAGGTATTAAATTTTTTTGTCCCGGAAGCGGTAGTGGTAGTAAAAAGCGAATTACTAGCGGTAGAGGTAGTTCAAGTAGTAGATATACCCGTGTGCCTTCGCCTCCGGTACCGCTTGGTACACCTTTTGAGGAAGAAATAGGTGTAGGTGCTCACGATATGGATTATGTAGAAGCTCAGAAAAATTACGGTATAGAAGAAGAAAATGAAGTAGATGCGGTTAATTTAGATGAAGATAATGAAAATATTGCTGAGAAACCCGCAGTAGGAGATGCTAACGTTAGATCTGAATCAGTTAATCTCCCTTCTCGTCCTCCCACTGCCCTAAAACCTCGTAAAAAAACTAGTATTGCATGATAATTTTTTGAACGTATATCAGATATTGAGGTGCAATGCAATATTTGTCAACAAATATATAAGCATAGAAGTGGAAGCAAGTAAGGGCCGGGTACGTTAATGAGACATGTAGCTGAAGATCACAAAAGAGAGTTAAATATTGCAAAAGGTGGTGGGGATGTTGGTGGGCCAACGCAAACTAGAATGGACCCAGCAACCGGTCACGTAGCAAAGAAGTATAATAAATTGAGGGACCGGGAAGAAATAGCTAAAATGGTAGCTGTGGGTTGTTTGCCTTTTAATTTTCCTTCTTCTGATGCCTTTATTCGTTATATACAAGCAATTTATAATCCTATGTTTAACGGTATTCCTAGAACTACTTGTCGGTCTGATATTTTTAGACTTCATTCACAATATTGTTTTTATTTATCAACATTGTTAAAAAATATTCAATGTAGATTGTCCTTAACTTCTGATCTTGGTCGTGCTGTAAATAAAAATAATTATTTAACCGTTACTTGTCATTGGATGGATAGTAATTTCGTGATGCAAAAACGTATTCTTGCTTTTTTATATGATGAAGATCGTAAACATACTGGACAATTTATTGCTGATTCTATTGTTAAAATTATCGGATATTATGGTATCAAAAATAAAATTTTATGTATTGCTTTTGATAATGCTTCTAACAACAACACTGCTATAAAAAAATTAAAATATACGCTATCTCCGCCCTTGACTGAAATTTTTCATATTAAGTGTGCATGTTATATATATAATTTAATTGTAAAAGATGGTCTTGAGTTTTTTGAGTTTTATATTGAAAAAATTTGCCTTGCTGTTGGTTTTATTCAAGGAAATAATCGTAGATCGAGAATTAGAGAATTTAAAGTTAAATGTCAAGAAAATGGACTTACATCGATTTTGATGCCTGAGGAAATTGATACTAGATGGAATTCTACGTATGAATTTTTAAAAACTTGTTATAAATATAGAATTCCTATTACACTAGCTTTTAACCAACATTGTGGTTCATTTGCTGATTCTGCTGATTGCATGCTACATAATTCTGATTGGGTTGTAATTAATGATCTTGTTAAGTTTTTAGAAAAAATTTATGTAGCTACGGTTGAATTTTCCGGTGCTTATTATCCTATTGTTTGTAATATTTTGGCATATATAGCCGATATTTCTGGTTTACTCAAAGAATATAAAAATAAAGAAGGTTATAAAGAAGCTGTTGGCGCCATGTTTACGAAATTTAAAAAATATTTTTTCCCGATTCCCCCTATTTACTTGGTTGGTGCTATGCTAAATCCGTGCATGAAATATAATAATATGTGTCATTTTAGTACTCTTATTTCTACTAACTTAGAAATAAATACTAACCATGATTCTGAACAAGTACAACCTGATTTGTGGACGGCTACGACTGATGCAAAAGAGTACATAGAAAAATTATATAATCACTATGCTGATTTATTTGATTTAGCCGTACCTACAAATATCACTTCAACTGTCGCTCCTCATCCTCCCGAGGAGCCATCATCTTCTAAAAGGCCGGCACATAGTGGTTTTTCTGATTCGTTTTATGATTTAAATTGTTGGAACAGTGTTGATGAGAGAACTTACACATCAACTTATCGGGAAGAGCTGAAATATTATCTTCGGACGGCACCAGAGGATCGCAGACGACGGATCAACTCGTTGGATTGGTGGAGGAGTAATGAAACACAATATCCTGTGCTTTCAAGATTAGCTAGAGATATCTTGAATGTTCCAATGTCAACCGTTGCATCAGAGAGCGTCTTTAGTCAGGGACGACAGCAGCTTGGAGACAACCGACACTCATTGGGAAGCAATGCAATGAATGTTCTAGTTTTCCTCAGAGATTGGATTAGAGCGGAAAGAAGAAACCAAGGAATGAAACCGGAGCCGAGCGACGAGCTGAAACTTGAAGAAATTATGACTTCACGGGAGAACTCAGCAGAATCAAGTCCAATGCATGGTTTTGCCCCCGTTGACTTCGACTATCCTATGCAAGTTCCCATTAATATTAACATGAATGAGTTGGAAAAAATGATGCATAATTTATAGATTTTTCATTCATGGAAATTATAAATTTTGGATCATTTTGCAATCAATAAAATTCCCCAAATTCATTCACTCCTTAGTCCTTGCTTTTTATATTTTTTCATTTAACGATTTAAAATTTTAAATTGAATTTTTAGTTTTCTACTTTAAATTAAAAACTTACTTCTGATATGTTATTAATTTACTACCAAATATTATTAATTTATTATATTAAGTAGCATATGTTTTGTATATTTGTGTATATATATTCTATAGAAGTGTATATTTAACGTATACATGTGTATATATTTTATAAATTAGTATATAAGTATATCTATATATATTGTAATGTATATATAATGTAGTATATTTAATAAGTAGCAGTATATATACATTGAATGGTGCGTATACACGTGTATATATCTTCTATAGAAGTGTATATTTAACGTATACATGTGTATATGTTTTATAAATTAGTATATAAGTATATCTATATATATTGTAATGTATATATAATGTAGTATATTTTATAAGTAGTAGTATATATACATTGAATGGTGCGTATACACGTGTATATATCTTCTATAGAAGTGTATATTTAACGTATACATGTGTATATGTTTTATAAATTGGATATCTTCTATAGAAGTGTATATATGTGTATATATCTTCTACAGATGTATATATTTAATGTATACAAGTGTATATGTTTTACAAATTAGTATATAACTATATATATATATACATATTGTAGTATATATATATGTATATTGTAGTATATATTTTATTTAAAATAGTACATATATATTGAATGGTGTGTATATATGTGTATATATCTTCATATACAAGTGTATATGTTTTACAAATTAGTATATAACTGTATATATATATACATATTGTAGTATATATATATGTATATTGTAGTATATATTTTATTTAAAGTAGTACATATATATTGAATGGTGTGTATATATGTGTATATATCTTCATATACAAGTGTATATGTTTTACAAATTAGTATATAACTATATATATATATACATATTGTAGTATATATATATGTATATTGTAGTATATATTTTATTTAAGGTAGTACATATATATTGAATGGTGTGTATATATGTGTATATATCTTCTCTAGACGTATATATTTAACGTATACAAGTGTATATGTTTTACAAATTAGTATATAACTATATATATATACATATTGTAGTATATATATATGTATATTGTAGTATATATTTTATTTGAAGTAGTACATATATTTTGAAAGGTGTGTATATATGTGTATATATCTTCTACAGATGTATATATTTAATGTATCCAAGTGTATATGTTTTACAAATAAGTATATAACTATATATATATACATATTGTAGTATATATATATGTATATTGTAGTATATATTTTATTTAAAATAGTACATATATATTGAATGGTGTGTATATATCTTCTATAGACGTATATCTTTAACGTATACATGTGTATATGTTCTATAAATTAGTATGTAACTATATATATATATATATATATATGTATATTATAGTATATATTTTATTTAACGCAGTACATATATATTGAATGGTGCGTATATATGTGTATATATTTTCTAAAGTAGTATACATTTAACGTATACAAGTGTATATGTTTTATAAATTAGTATGTAAGTATATATATATATATATATATATATATATATATATATTGTAGTATATACTTTATTTAAAGTAGTACATATATATTGAATGGTGCGTATATATGTGTATATATCTTCTATAGACGTATATCTTTAATGTATACAAGTGTATATGTTTTATAAATTAGTATGTAACTATATATATATACATATTGTTGTATATATATATATGTATATTTTAGTATATATTTTATTTAAAGTAGTACATATATATTGAATGGTGCATATATATGTGTATATATCTTCTAAAGTAGTATATATTTAACGTATACATGTGTATATGTTTTATAAATTAGTATATATATATATATATATATATTGTAGTGTATATATATATATATATATTATACTATTATAGCATATGTTTTATTTAAAGTAGTACGTATAGTCATATATAATTATATATTGAATGGTACGTATATATGTGTAATTGTTTATATATATTTTTTTAAAATATATATTGTATATTGGAGTGTATATAGTGTATATTGGAGTGTATATAGTGTATATTGGATTATTTATTTATTTTTTAAACGGGTTTGACCGGTTTTTAACCGGGTTTGACCGGGTTTTGGTGGGTTTGATCGGGTTGGGTTAAGTGGGCCGGGTTAGGGTGGGTTTTAATTTTTTTACTGTTTGGCCCGGCCTGGCCCGACCCGGATAGCGTCCAAACCGGCCCTTAACCGGCCCTCAACCCGGTTAAAAAGGAAGGACCGATTCCGAGTTGGCCCGGCCCGGCCCGTTTGACACCCCTAGCGGTGGCCAACGTTAAGATCCCGTCTAGATTATTACTACTTATTCCAAAATAAGAGTAGTGACTAGGAATAGAAGATCAAAACAATAATTTAAAGATTAACCATCGATCCACGCTAATAGGTATTATCTATGTAAGATCATTAACTATCATCTAAAACCTAGAGACTCAAAAGGTAAAATTTAATTAGGATCAGAATAACGGTTAGTAAGGCTGCATCCTGATACTCAAAGGGTAAAGGATAAGATCCATCAGCGAGTCCAAAAGACCGTTGATGATACATAACTTATTAGATTATGCATGCAAGGAGTTGGAATAGTTTGACAACACATGATAAATCTGCGAAGTTGAGAAGCTAGGGGGAACACAAGCCTAGTGTTCATCTTAGATTGTTTACAACCAAGAGCAACAAATTATTTTCCTTTTTTTTACTACTTCAGCAAATCCCCCTTTTTACTTCTCTATACTGCCTGACTGTTTCGACAAGTTCAAGAGATATCTCTAGCCTATTCTCTATGGGATCAACCCTAACCTAGTTGAGTTACTATATTTTGACAACAATCGCTTTATCCTTCTAAGGAGTGGTAGTTTGAGCGTTATAAAAATTAGCACCATTGTCGAGGAATACGATTTTGGAGTTCTTGATTGAAGTTGTTTGAGTTATCGATTTTATTTTCTTCTATTTTATTTGTTTTGTTGCCTACTCTTCTTGAGATAAAAACCTAGCCAGAGAAAGTATGGAGTGATGATGACTCCTTATTTGTTGATCCTTTTCCTTTTGATATGGTGCATTATTGCATGAACATGATAAATATATTATTGGAACATAATAAGAGCATGCTTGGCACATTGGCACTCTTGACAAAAGGAAATCAAGGGCTTATTCAAAAGGTTGATAGGTTTGGCTTGGATATTCACCACTTACAAGTAGAATTGGATGCAAAAGCTGCTGCATGTAACGCCCAACAAACTAGTTATGGGTGGTGTGAGACTAAAAAAATTCTGAGAAGCCAACTCGAGGAGCTGAAATTGGAGTAGTCTAAAATTGCTCATGCTCTTATGGATAGTGTCACTCATAAGGAGAGTATACTAGAATTATGTGGGGATGTAATTAAGACTGCAAACCCTGAGTTAGGGCGTATTGGACCTTATTTGAAGAATTTTTCCACATTGTGTTTGGATAATCAGATATTGATTGAGTTATTCAAGACTTAAGAAGAGTGCAAAGAGGAGGAAACAAATGTATATATTCTTGAATTTGCTGAACCAGAATCAAAGAACTACATTCCTCACATAAGGGCCAAGAAGTACAACATGCCTCATCTATTTCTTGGGGCCTTTATTTTTCTACCTTCTCCCTATGTAGGGCTGGGCATACTTTGATTCAAACCGAAAAAAATCAAAAAAACAAATCAAAATTTAATTTTGATTTTATTTTTTCGGATTGAAAAACCAAAATTCTATAAATAATATATATATATTATATAAAAATTATATATACATATATTTTATTATATATATTCAGTACAAATAATATTTTTTGGTTATTTAATTTCATTTCATCCATATTGAGTTAACAACAACAATAACATACTCAGTATATTCCCACCATGTGGGGTCTGGGGAGGTAAGTGTACACAGTCCATACCACTAACTCAAATGTGAGATAGAGAGGCTATTTCTGA
The DNA here is from genome assembly GCA_030864215.1 of Capsicum pubescens. Lineage (NCBI taxonomy): Eukaryota > Viridiplantae > Streptophyta > Magnoliopsida > Solanales > Solanaceae > Capsicum > Capsicum pubescens. Next base: position 765,643 of record CM061539.1, read on the forward strand.
TAGACCCCCGGCTCAAAATAAAACAATTTAAGATAAGGTAAGACAGAGTAATAGAACAAGATAACATTGAAATTAACATACTCAATAATACCAAAAGCAAGATACTCCAAGTAAACACCAAAACATACAACATACTAACTCCGACTAGTCTTCTACCTTAATTCGCCTTCTCCACAACTTCCTATCCAGGGTCATGTCCTCAGAAATCTAAAGCTGCTCCATGTCATATCTAATTACCTCCTTCTAATATTTCTTCGGTCTACCTCTACCCCACTTGAAACTATCTCTTGCCAATCTCTCACACCTCCACACTAGGGCATACGTGCTCCTCTGCATCATATGACTATAGCTTCTCAACATCGCTTTCCTCATCTTGTCCTTCATGGAAGCCACTTCCACCTTATCTTGAATAACCTCATTTCTAATCCTATCTTTTCTAGTACACCCACATATCCACCAAAGCATTCTCATCTCTGCCACCTTTATTTTCTGGATGTGGGTCTTCTTAACGGACCAACACTCCACCCCATACAACAAAGACGGTCTAACCACTACTCTGTATAACTTGCCTTAAAGTTTGATAGGTACCTTTTTATCACACAAGACACTTGTAAGACCCCACAAAGTTCCCTCGTCGTTAGAGCTTTCGAAATGAGTCACAAGAAGCTTAACACATAGAATTTTACCTAAGTGTTCAACACTTAGTTTATTTTTAATCCTTTGAATTTCGATGGATTTTTTTTGTAACCTTTCCGACTTTCGTTTCTTAAAATTTTTGTTGCTTTACGATGGGGCAAGTCAAGAGTATATACTAGGTGAGTTTCAGAATTTTTGGACCTCGTTTAGGGTGCGTTTGGATTTCAAACCAGTGGCATCATGCGATTTGCATGCATTGCATGGTCCATATCAACCCTGGTACCATGCGATGGAGCATGCGATGCATACTCCAGTCCGGTGGGATAGAGCATGCGACGCATTCTCTGCTGCGCGCACCTGGGAATTTCAGCATTTTAACCCATCTCATTAAGGGTAAATATGGTATTTTCCACACCCTTTTCCTCTTAAACACAAAATCAAAGACCCAAAACACCTCTCTACTGATATTTTCATCAAATTATCTCAAGAAATCTCATTAGGGTTTCAACCTAAAGATCAAAATATCTTGAGATTAAACCATGAGATTTCCATAATTTTTCCATATTCGGATTCCCCGTTGCGAGGGATACAAGAGACACCCAATAATTTTGCGAATAGCACTCCGAGGTTAAGAGTTCCTCCAAAGCTTCAAGTTTAAGGTATGTGGGATTTGAACAAGAACACCTTGTGCCCAAGGTTTTGGTTTTCTTAAAGATTTTAATATTTTCAAGATGAATTATGCCTAAATTGCTATATTCCAAGTATATGAGATTATGGATTTGTTCAAGTCATGAATTATATGATATCTCACCTATTTTATGATTTGAATTGAGAATTAATATCATGGATTGCATATTCCTTCGATGATTGATGTTTTGAATACTCTTAAGGTTGAAATCATGAATTACCCTTTATTTTGAATTGGGATTTCTTGAATATGTATATCTCCATGTCATTAAAGTTTTGAAACTTGGTATAGATAGTCTATCAAAGTTTAAAGAAAAGAGTTGATTTTGATTCTAAACTAAGAAAGGAATCCACTCAATATTGTTTAAGTTAAAGGGTGGCATGATTGGCCCCATTACATACCTTTAAAATATTTAAGGTGGATTTTCTTACAAGTTCTGAGCTAAGTTAGGGAGTAGTATTTAGCACCGATTTGGGATTGATTCCAAGATCTCATGCCCCTGAACTACATGCCTCCATAGGTTTCTGATTCACCCCAAGTGGGTCAAGCTAGTGATCACTACAAAGTAAAGGTTCTACTCCGATGGCAAGGATAGAACATCTCTCCCAAGGGTGGGGAAGACGTTGGACTCTATGTAGCTCACATGGTTTATATCGGTTAGAAGAAGATCCCAAGTTTCCAAGCGTCCCAAGTCTTAAAGTTTCTAAAGTCTTAAGTCTTTGAGTTTTAAAGAGGTTTTATTCTACTTAATATGAAAGTATGAGTTTGAAAGTATATGTGTTGTGAAAACTATTATCCTAAGACTTCTTAAGTTTTCAAAGATTAAAGTGTACATCTTGAAAGTTGATATTTTAAGGTCTCATTTAATTACAAGTTTGAGAATAAAGAAAGAATACAAGTTTTAGAGTAGAGTGAAATGACTCTCGTGATTTATTTACATACTTTCTATTTATGATTTATGAGGGCTTTACTCAAGCTATGTGAGTCATCTATATTAGCATGCATGTTTTCTGTAAAGAATTGTGATATTTTTTATATAAATGCATACACCCTCACATACTCAGTACATTCCCAAGGTACTGATCCACATACTTGCCTGTGTGATACATTTTCTCGTAATGTAGGTTCAGGTGCTCAGTTCCAGCCTCGTCAGTGATTCCCGAGTACCTTTGTTTACATCTCCACAGTGGTGAGTCCTCATGGTTTGAGGACCTAATTTAAGATATTTCCTTATTTTAGTAGATGTTTTATTGTTTTCAGTTTAGTTCGAGTCAGTTGGGGATCTGATCCAATGGATCTCTAGTTTACTTGAATAGTAGAGGCTTGTCAGTCTAGTTTAACAGTTTATTAGTATGTAGAGGTTTCCAGTATTATGACTGTTCGGACAAAGTATTCTCTTCATATTTCTTATGATTATGATATGACCGTACAAGTGAATGTTTTATTCATCATTAAGTAAGCTTTATAGGGATAGAAGGGTCAAAGGGTTAGCTTGGGGCTACTTGTATCCTTAAGCACCGTGTGACGTCTCGGAACCCGATTTTGGGGCATTACAAACTTGGTATCAGAGCCAGGTTTAAGGAGTCCTTGGGAGTTTGACAAGTCGCGTTAAGTAGAGTCTTGATCATTGGTGTGTAGCGCACCACATCTATGAGCAAGAGGCTACAAGTCATTTTAGGAAAAAAATCATCTCTTTCTTTCAGAGTCTATCATGCTCAAAGTTGTGTCTCTCTCTGCTATTAATTCGTGCTCTCTCTTATGACAGTGAAAATTCCTCCTCGATAAGACCTCAGAAACAATAATGAGCAACCCCGCCTGTTGATCCCTTGAATGAGACGGTGTCTCATGCTAAGTTTCGGGCGGCCTTTCAGGCGTTAGCCCAGGCAGTCACTACGAATGTTCAAGCCAATAACCAGGCCACAGCTCCATAGCTACAGGGAGGTGATTTAGCTACTACCAGGATTCGTGATTTCATGCAGATGAATCCACCAGAGTTCTATGGGTCTAAGGCAGGTGAGGACCCATAGTTATATCTTGAGGAGGTAGGAAGACCACCCAGGTCATGCATATCTCTAAGGAAGAAAGTGTAGAGCTATCGTCTTATAGGTTGAAAGACATTGCTTATGATTGGGTTGTAGCATGGAAGAAGAGTAGAGGGGAAGATGATAACCCTATGACTTGGCAGGTATTCTAAGATACATTCTTAGATAATTTTTTTCTGTTGGAGATGAGAGAGGAAAAAATAGAGCAGTTTATGAAGTTGAGGCAGGGTTCCATGACTGTTAAGAAGTACTGTATGAAGTTCAACCAACTAGCCAAATATGCACCAGACTTGATTGCTGACACCCGTACTAGTATGAGCAAGTTCGTGACAGGTGTATCTGGATTGGTGTTGAAAGAGTGCAGAACTGCTATGCTAAACAGGGATATGGATATGGCTAGGCTGATGATATATGCATAGTAAATAGAGGTGAATACGATAAGAGAGAGGGATAGAGAGAGGGGTAATAAGAGGGCTAGATCCGAGCATCAGGAGTATGGTCAGACTAGGTCCAATGGGGGGACCGTCTTCAGTTTCAGAGCCGTTCATCCATTCCTGTACCTTCATCAGCTAGCGCCCAGCGCCCAGAGGCAGGCAAGAGCTGGGAAATAGGCCTTCTATGTCCAGGTCTCAGCAGAGCGTGAGTAACAGACCTACTTACCTTCCTTGTGCTAAGTATGGTAGGACCCATCTAGGCGAGTGTTTGCAGAGCAGCGTGGCTATTTTGGTTGTGGCAAGATAGGTCACAACTTAGAGATTGACCGCATGACAGGCAAGGGAACAGAGATGCCCGACCTCAGACCCAGGACACCAGTGCACCAACTCCTGTAGCCCGTCTAGCTCCTCCTCAGGGAGATTCATCCAGTACTACTGACAGTCAGTGCCAGAACAAATTCTATGCCTTACCTTCCCGTCATGAGCAAGAGAATTCTCCTGACGTTGTTACTGGTATGCTCCATGTATTTTACTTTTGATGTTTATGTGTCATTAGACCCCGAGTTGATCTTTTGTTATGTGATCCCACTTGTTGCTGTGAACTTTGAAATGGATCCCAAAAAGATTCCCGAGCCTTTTCTAGTTTCTACTCTAGTAGGGGAGTCAGTCGTTGCTAAACAAGTGTATGAGAATTGTCCTGTTACTATTATTCATAGAGTCATACTTGCTAATTTGATAGAGTTGGAGATGGTTGATTTTGATGTTATTCTGGGTATGGACTCGCTTCACTCTTGCTATGTATCTATAGACTGTCGTACCCCTGTAGTCAAGTTTTAGTGTCATGATGAACCAGTTTTCGAGTGGTCAGGGGGTTCAGTATTTCCTAAGAGTCATTTTTTTATCATATCTAAAAGCCAGAAAACTTATATCCAAAGGTTGCATCTACCACTTAGTTAGAGTTAAAGATACTAAGTCAGAGGCTCCAACTCTGCAGTCAGTCAATATTGTAAATGAGTTTCCTGATGTTTTTTTAAAAGATCTCCCAGGGGTACCTCACGATAGAGAGATAAGTTTGAGATTAACCTTCTTCCCGACACACAACCTATTTCTATTTCTCCCTACCGTATGGCACCTGTAGAGCTTAAAGAGTTGAAAGAGCAACTCAAAAATCTTCTAGATAAAGGTTTCATAAGGCCCAGTGTCTCTCCTTGGGGTGTACCTATTCTATTCGTGTAGAAGAAGGATGGTTCTTTGCGTATGTTCATTGACTTTCATCAGCTTAATAAGGTCACTATCAAGAACAAGTACCCTCTTTCTAGAATTGATAATTTATTTGTTCAGTTGCAAGGTGAAGGTTACTTCTCCAAGATAGACCTTAGATCCGTCTATCACCAACTTAATGTTAGGGAATGTGATATTCCAAAGATAGCCTTCCAAACCCGCTATAGTCATTTTGAGTTTTTTGTCATGTCCTTCGGGCTAACCAATGCTCCAGTGGCTTTCATGGACCTCATTAATCGAGTGTTCAAACAATATCTAGACATGTTTGTCATAGAATTCATAGTTAATATCCTTGTGTATTCCCGAAGTGAGGGTGACCATGCAGATCATCTTAGAATTGTCTTGCAAACCCTTAGAGATCATCAGTTGTTTGCCAAATTCAGCAAGTGTGAGTTTTGGCTAAGGTCCGTAGCTTTTTGGGTCATATTATTTCAGCCGAAAGCATTAGAGTTAATCCCCAAAAGATAGAATCTGTAAGAAATTAGCCTAGACCTATCTCTCCATATGATATTAGAAGTTTCTTGGGTCTAGCTTGCTATTACTGCTGTTTTATGGAAGGTTTCTCCTCTATTGCGTCTCCAATGACCCGGTTGACCTAAAAGAAGGTTAAGTTCCTTTGGTTAGATTCCTGTGAGAAGAGTTTTCAGGAGTTGAAGACTCGACTCACTTCAGCCCCTTTGTTGACTTTGCCTGATGGTACAGATGGTTTTCTGGTATATTTTGATGCTTCTAGAGTTGGTTTGGGTTGTGTATTGATGTAGAGAGGTAAAGTTATAGATTATTCCTCTAGAAAATTGAAACCTTATGAGAAGAATTACCCAACCTATGATCTTGCGTTAGCTGCTGTTGTGTTTGCCCTGAAAATCTGGAGACATTATTTCTATGGTGTGTATGTCGATGTTTTTACTGATCACAAAAGCCTGTAATATATGTTTTCTTAGAAGGAGTTGAATCTTAGACAGAGAAGGTGGTTAGAATTGCTAAAAGACTATGATATGAGTGTGTTGTATCACCTGGCAAGGCCAATGTAGTGGTAGATACCCTTAGCAGGTTGTGTATGGGTTGTGTTTTGCATGTGGAGGAAGGTAAGAAAGAGTTAGCTCATGATGTGCATCGTTTGGATAGATTGAGTGTTAGGTTGCTTGATTCCACTGAAGGGAGTATGTTAGTGCAGAGTAGTTCCGAATCCTCTTTAGTTTCGGAAGTGAAGGAGAAACAAGACTTAGATGCTAGTTTGGTCAGACTGTAGGAGTCAGTCAAGGACCAAATGGTGGAGGTTTTCTCCCAAGGGGGAGATGGTATGTTGAGATTTTAGGGTAGTCTGTGCGTCACTGATGTCGATGATCTGAGGCAGAGAATTATGGATGAAGCGTATGGCGCGCGATATTCCATTCATCCCAGCGCTATCAAGATGTACCGCGACTTGCGGGAAATCTACTGGTGGAGTGGTATGAAGAAAGATATAACAGTGTTTATGGAAAAATATGCAATATGCCAACAGGTTAAGGTAGAGCACCAAAGACCTGGTGGTGTGATACAAGAGTTTAGTATACCCACTTGGAAGTCGGAAGAGGTGAATATGGATTTCGTGACTGGTTTACCTCTTTTTCGGCGTCATTATGATTCAATTTTGGTTGTTGTAGATAGGTTGACCAAGTCAGTAAATTTCTTGCCTGTTCATACATTTTATACTGCTGAGGATTATGCTAGACTATATATTCGGGAGTTAGTCAGGCTGCATGGAGTTCCCGTGTCTATTATTTCGGATAGGGGTACTCAGTTTACTTTACAATTTTGAAGGGATTTTCAGAGGGGTCTTGGTACCCAAGTTCATTTAAGTTTTGCTTTTCATCCGCAGACTGAGTTCAGGCTGAGAGGACCATCCAAACCTTAGAGGATATGTTGAGAGCATGTGCTCTCTATTTCAAAGGTAGTTGGGATGAGCATTTGCCACTGATTGAGTTTGCTTATAGCAATAGTTATCACTCTAGCATCCAGATGGCACCATTCGAGGCTTTGTATGGTAGAAGATGTAGATCACCCATAGGTTGGTTCAAAGTAGGTAAAACTGCTTTGACCGAACCTGATGCAGTATTCGAGGCTATGGAGAAGGTCAATTTGATTAGAGAGAGATTGAAAATAGCTCAAAGTTGTCAGAAGTCTTATGCCGATGTGAGAATAAAAGACCTTGAGTTTGAAGTTAATGATTTAGTATATCTGAAGATTTCACCCATGAAAGAGGTGAAAAGGTTTGGGAAAAAGGGGAAGCTCAGTCCCCGGTATGTTAGCCCCTACATGATCCTAAGCCGTGTTGGGAGAGTAGCCTATGAAGTTGAGTTTCCTGCGGAACTGTCAGCTGTTCATCCTATCTTTCATGTTTCCATGCCTAGGAAGCACATTGGTAACTCTGTGGTAGTAGATCTTTCAGAGAGCGCGGATATCCAGACTAGTCTTTCGTTTGAAGAGGTTTCATTTGAGATTCTAGGTCATCAAGTCCATAGACTAAGGAACAAAGAAGTTCCCTTGGTCAAAGTGTTGTGGCGAAACCAGTCAGTTGAAGGCGCTACTTGGGAAGCAGAAGCAGATATGCGAGCCAAGTACCCGCACCTCTTCTCCGCAGATCCAGATCAAGCCGAAGGTATTATTCTTTCTTAATTCATCCCTTTTCTAGTCAAAGTTGCTTTTATAAAGCCATTCTTATTATAAGTTTATGCATTCTCCGAATTATTCAAGAGTCTAAAATAATATGGAGTCAGTTTAGCAAGTTTTTCCGGCGATGCATACTTAGTTTCCTCCGTACTTCTAGCCTAACTAGAGACATTCAAGGATGAATGTTTCCAAGGGGGAGATATTGTAAGACCCCGCAAAGTTTCCTCGTCGTTAGAGCTTTTGAAATGAGTCACAAGAAGATTAACACATAGAATTTTAGCTAAGTGTTCAACACTTAGTTTATTTTTAAGCCTTTGAACTTTGATGGATTTTTTTTGTAACCTTTCCGACCTCCGTTTCTTAAATTTTTTGTTGCGTTATGACGGGGAAAGTCAAGATTGCATACTGGTGAGTTTCAAAATTTTTGGACCTCGTTTAGGGCGCGTTTGAATTTCAAACCAGTGGCATCATGCGATTTGCATGCATTGCATGGTCCATCTCAACCCTGGTACCATGCGACGCACGCTCCAGTCTGCTGTGCACACCTGGGAATTTCAGCATTTTGACCGGCCTCATTAAGGGTAAATGTGGTATTTTCCACACCCTTTTCCTCTTAAACACGAAATCAAAGCCCCAAAACACCACTCTATTGATATATTCATCAAATTATTTCAAGAATTCTCATTAGGGTTTCAACCTAAAGATCAAAATATCTTGAGATTCAACCATGAGATTTCCATAATTTTTCCATATTTGGATTCCCCGTTGTGAGGGCTACAAGAGACACCCAATAATTTTGCGAATAGCACTCCGAGGTTAAGAGTTCATCCAAAGCTTCAAGTTTATGGTATGTGAGGTTTGAACAAGAACACCCTTTCATTCTTATGCCCAAGGTTTTGGTTTTCTTTAAGATTTTAATATTTTCAAGATGAATTATGCCTAAATTGTTATATTCCAAGTATATGTGATTATGGATTTGTTCAAGTCATGAATTATATGATATCTTACCTATTTTATGATTTGAATTGAGAATTAATATCATGGATTGCATATTCCTTCAATGATTGATGTTTTGAATACTCTTAAGGTTGAAGTTATGAATTCCCTTTTATTTTGAATTGAGATTTCTTGAATATGTATATCTCCATGTCATTGAAGTTTTGAAACTTGTTAAAGATAGTCTATCAAAGTTTAAAGAAAAGAGTTGATTTTGATTCTAAGCTAAGAAAGCAATCCACTCAATGTTGTTTAAGTTAAAGGGTGGCATGATTATCCCCATTATATACCTTTAAAATGTTTAAGGTGGTTTTTCTTACAAGTTCTGAGCTAAGTCAGGGAGTAGTATTTAGCACTGAATTGGGCTTGATTCCAAGGTCTCATTCCCAGAACTACGTGCCCCCGTAGGTTTCTGATCCACCTTAAGTGGGTCAAGCTAGTGATCACTACAAAGTAAAGGTTCTACTCTGATGGAAAGGATAGAACAGCTCTCCCAACATGGGCAAGACGTTGGATTCCATGTAGCTCATATAGTTTATGTCGGTTAGAAGAAGCTCCCAAGTTTCCAAGCGTCCCAAGTCTTAAAGTTTCTAAAGTCTTAAGTCTTTGAGTTTTAAAGAGGTTTTATTCTACTTAATATGAAAGTATGAGTTTGAAAGTATACGTATTATGAAAACTATGATCCTAAGCCTTCTTAAGTTTTCAAAGATTAAAGTGTACATCTTGAAATTTGATATTTTAAGGTTTTGTTTAATTACAAGTTTGAGAACAAAGAAAGAATACAAGTTTTAGAACAGAGTGAAATGACTCACGTGATTTATTTACATACTTCCTATTCATGATTTATGAAGGCTTTACTCTAGCTATGTGAGTCATCCGTATTAACATGCATGTTTTCTGTAAAGAATTGTGATATTGCTTTATATATATGAATACACCCCCATATACGCAGTACATTCCCAAGGTACTGATCCACATACTTTCCTGTGTGCTACATTTTCTCGTAATGTAGGTTCAGGTGCTCAGTTCCAGCCTCTTCAGTGATTCTCGAGTACCTTCATCTATATCTCCACAGTGGTGAGTCCTCATGGTTCGAGGACCTAATTTCAGACATTTCAATATTTTAGTAGATGTTTTATTATTTTCAGTTCAGTTCAAGTGAGTTGGGGATCTGTCCCAATGGCTCTCTTATTTACTTGAATAGTAGAGGTTTGTCATACTAGTTTACCAGTTTATTAGTATCTAGAGATTTCCAGTATCATGACTGTTCAGACAAAGTATTCTCTTCGTATTTCTTATGATTATGATATGACCGTACAAGTAAATGTTTTATTCAGCATTAAGTAAACTTTAAAGGTGATAGCAGGCTCAAAGGGTTAGCTTGGGGATACTTGTAGCCTTAAGCACCATGTGACGTCTCAGGGCCCGATTTCTAGGCGTTACAACACTGGAGGCGAGCCTCCATTTCATCCACCCTACCCTGATTTAATGAGTGATATCTTCATCAATCTCTCCATTATCCTGAATCATCGACCCCAAATACTTAAAACTATCTCTCTTACTCATAGAATGAGTTTCAATATTAACAACCACATCGGACTCATGAGACACCTCGCTAAACTTAAACTCTAAATATTCCATCTTGGACCTACTCAACCTAAATTGTTTTGACTAAAGAGTTTGCCTACAAACCTCCAACTTAGCATTAACTCTACTACGAGTCTTGTCAATCAAGACTTTATAATATACAAAAATCAAACAATCAGGCACCTCATCCTGAATGTGTTGCGTCAGAACATCCATTACCAAGGTAAAGGGAAATGGACTAAGCGTCGATCCTTGATGTAACTCCATCAAGATGCAAAAATGCTCCGAGTACCCCCCCTCCCCCAGGCCCTAACCCAAGTCTTGGATCCATCTTACTATCCTTAATCGCCCTAACATATACTATAGGTACACCTTTAGCCTACATACACCTCCTAGGAACCTCCCTAGGAACTCTATCATAGGCCTTCTCTAAGTCGATAAACACCATGTGCAAATCCTTCTTCCTTTCCCTATATCGCTCCACCAGTCTTCTGATATTGAGTTATTTATATTTGGAAATAAAAATTAGGTTTGAAAATAAATTATATTTTCTAAAAAAATTACCAATTTTAAATGCGTAGTCTTAACAAGAAAGACTCACTACTTTAATCTTCAAAATTGAAATAACAATTCGAAATAATCGAACCAAATTTATAGAAACCAAACACAACCAAATTTATTTTGGTTTGGTTACTGTTATCATTTTTGTTAATCAGAAACAAAAAAAATCAAATCAATATTTAACAACCAAACCGAACAAACCAAATGCTTACCCCTAGCCCCATAAGCATAATGAAAAATAAAAAAAGTAATTAAGGATGAAATTCATAAGTTCAAAGTGGAAAGAGAAATTTAAAGGCCAACTCTTGGGTTACCTTGATGAAGTTTGAGTAATGAAGGTACCCATGGGCTTGTTGATAAAGTCTGAGTAACCAACATAGCCTCATCATGCTGCGACGTAGACTCAGGCGCTGCTTGGGAGGTAACCTAAGGCATTTTGGTGTTTGTATTTGTATTCATTATTTACGTTAGATCTGTACACCTATAGTGCCATAGGTATGTTCCTAACTTTCTTGTTTTGTAGCGATTTGATGCATTGAGGACAAAACATGATTTTAAGTTGAGGGTAGGGCTGCTTGTGGATCATGGTGTCCTTTTGAGGTTTTTGTTGTCGTTCCTCTTTTCTCGGGAATCCTGTTCCTAGTAGAGCCGATATTTTAGGCATATTGTGTTTTGTTTCATGAAGTTTTGTGTTTAACTAGGAGAAAAATGAGTATCTAAGGCAGTTAATATGTTTTTGATTGAATAACCCTCCAAATACCCTATTTTTGAACTGTGTGATATGTATATATATATGATTATTATGGATCTTGTTATGACATTAGGATTAGGGACATGATAATCATATCTACCAATTTTATGAACCGGATAGGTAGTAGATTTTGATATGACCCTGTGCCATGTATGTGTGAGATAATACTTAGTTATCTTTATGTGCTGAATTCAGAACTTTCCCGGTTATTCCTGCCTAGGTTGTAGGATAGCCGGTTAGGAAAGGATCATAGGCCATTTTTTATGTTAGTCTACTTTTAGCCTAAATGACCTTCCATGTATGAATTATATCCCTTCCCAATTTTTGACTCTATAGCCTATTTTTCTTATTACACTTTTCACCTTCCCATTTGTGTTACAATGAACCTGTTTTGTCCCTGGTCCTCTTTGGACATTATGCACTTAAACTCAGGCAAAAGGCCTAAGTTAAGGGTAGCTATCGTAGGGGTGCATAGTGTAAAATGGGTAAGAAGAAGGGTTAAATAAGTGAAAATAAAGTAAGGTTGGGTGTGGTAGAAAAAGAAAAAGAAAGAAAAAGATTAAGGAAGAATAAAAGAAACCACAACCATCCTGAATGTGCATTAAAGAATTAAAGAGAGAAATAAAGGTGGAATAAAAAGAAATTGGTTAAAGTGTGGACCCCAAAGTTTGTGTAGTACCAAGGAGGCTTAGTCACTTGATATATCCATACGCATAATACCATCCTCCAAGCCTACATTACAATCCGAATAAAGTCCTATAGTGATTCTAACTTGACTGTATGAAAACTAAGGTAAAGAAAATAAGGGCAAGCCTGTGGTATTTGATGTACATTGATTGGAACTTCTCATGTGAGTATGAGTATCTCTTGACCCTTCATGCATTGATATGTATGATTTTATATAAGTAATAAGGACTTCTTTAATGTGAGGGCGCATGGGTTGTATTGCTAGCGATTACTTGTTTGGGTAGTATAACTTTTACATATACATGATTGTTTATTTCTAGTACAATGATACAGTTTGATTTCTTTGTGTCACATTGTTGTGCTTAATGTATACACAGTTAGTTTTGACAGATTGAAATTGTAGAGGGTAATGTGTTTTGAGCTAATTTGACAATTGACTGCCATAGGTATCTTAGGTTTCTCTTAGTTAGGCATCGTCATATTATTTTATTATATTTTGTTTCTCGAGGACAAGGAACACTCTAAGTTGAGGGTATTGGTGGGGATGCTTGTGGGTCTTGATGTCCTCTTGGGGTTTTGTTGCCGTGCCTCTTTTCCCAGGAGTCCTGTTCCTAGTAGAGCCAGAATGTTTAGGTGTATTGTGTTTTATTTTTTGATGTTTTATGCTTAACTAGGAGAAAAATGAGTATCTAAGGCAGTTGATATGTTTTTGATTGATTAACCTTCCAAATACCCTATTTTTAAACTGTGTGATATGTTTATATATGTGACTATTGTGGATCTTGTTATGATATTAGGATTAGGTACATGATAACCATAACTACCAATTGTATGAACTAGATAGGTGTAGTAGCTTGTGACGTGACCCTATGCCATGTGTGTGTGAGATACTACTTTGTTTCCTTTGTGTGTTGAATTCAAAACTTGCCCAATTAGTCTTTCCTAGGTTGTAGGATAGTCGGTTAGGAAAGGATCATATGTCATTTTTGATGTTAGACCACTCTTAGCCTAAATGACCTTCCATGTGTGAATTATATTCCTTAATCCTAATTTTTGAGCCTATAGCCTAGTTTTATTGTTACACCTTTCACCTTCCTATTTGTGTTATCATGAACCTATTTTATCCCTGGTACTCCTTGGACATTCTGTACCTCAACTCAAGAAAAATGCCTAAGTTGAGGGTGGCTTTCATAGGGGTGCAAAGTGTAAAATGGAATTGAAGAAGGGTAAAATAAGAGAACGGAAAGTAAGCCTGGGTGTGGTAGAAAAAGCAAAATAAAGAAAAAGAAAAAGGAAGAAAAAGAGAAATCACACCCAGCCTGAATGTGCATTAAAGAATAAAAGGGAGAAATAAAGGTGGAATAAAAAGAAATTGGTTAAAGTATGGACCCTAAAGTTAGTGTAGTGCCAAAGAAGCATAGTCACTTGATATATCTATATGTACACTACTAGCCCTCAAGCCTACATTACAAGCCGAATAAAGTTCTATAGTAATCCTAACTTGATTGTCTAAACACTAAGGTAAAGAAAATAAGGGAAAGCTTATGGTATTCGATGCACGTTGATTGAAACTTCTTTTGTGAGTGTGAGTGTCTCTTGACTGTTCCTGCATTGACATGCATGATTTCATATGAGCGATAGGGACTTCTTTGATGTAAGGGAGCATGGGTTGTATTGCTAGCCGCTTACTTGTTTGGGTAGTATAACTTGTATATATTAATGATTGTTTGTTGCTAGTATAATGGGCACATGAGTGGTATTGCTAGCCTCTTAATTTTTTGGGTAGTGTAACTTGTACATATGCACGATTGTTTGTTCCTAGTATAATGTCAGAGCTTGATTCCTTTGTGTCACATTATTGTGCTTTATGTATACACACAATTGGTTTTGAAATATTAAAATTGTAGAGGGTAATGTGTTTTGAGCTAAATTTGATGATTGACTGCCATAGGTATCTTAGGTTTCTCTTACTTAAGCATCGTCATATTGTTTTATTATGTTTTGTTGCCTGAGGACATGCAACATTCTAAGTTGAGGGTGTTGATGTTCTATAAATTTATAACATTTTTGACTCTTAAAAATATAAAAATATGCATGATTCTTAGGTTGTTTTGTTAGATATGATGTGTTTTGGGTATGTTTTAGAGGAAATTAGATTTTGGATGCTAAGTTCAAGAAAAAGATAAAAAATGGAGATTTTGGCTACTTACTTGAGCATTTTTGGGCATATGTGGCACTTGCCGGGCATATGTAACCAAAACATGTATCAGAACTTGAAGTCCAGAGGCTTGGTTGTAAAATTTTTAAGACCTGACACTTACTTATGTCCACTTACGGACTACATGTAGCAGTTGAGGTCCATATATGGATAAGGTAAGTGCCCAAATTGAATATCCAGAGAGTGCAAAAGTTGAAGGAAAATATCTGGCTCTTACCTATGTCTACTTGCAGACCGCATGTAGTACTTGCGGACCGCAAGTGGGTAAGGTGAGTACCAGAAGTACAAAATTTTGAGAGTGAACATTGCAGGAAATTTTTTTGGCACTTACCTAGGTCTATATGCGGACTGCATGTGGCCCAGGTAAGTGGCCACCGGCTCCGTTTTGCCTTTTTCAGTTAGGCTATGATTCTTAGGATTTCCATGTAACCTAAATACACTCCTATGATGTTTATAAGTATTATTATGCACGGTTAGTTAAGTTTTCCTATTTTATTTAGGATTTGATTTCTAGGGTTTCTTGTAATCTATAAATACCCTTTAGGGTTTGTTTAATTTATTGATTCATTCATTCACATACATTCAAAAAAGGCCCTTTGGGGAAAAGTTCACAAACACTGAGTTCTTCTTGTTTTATTATTAAATTTAAAACTTTGGAATTTATTCTTTCATTATTTTGAGACTTAATCTGTAATTTTATCTGTGGAGTTCTTGATTGATCTCATAACTATGAGCGGCTAATTTTCTTAGTTAGAGTTGTGGAAACCCTGACGAATTAACGAAGTAGAGGAAGTGCCAAGTCATTGATGATAACATTGCTTGTATGTATTGGATTTTCTTCGTTCTTATAGATTTCTTAGCGGTGACCAACATTATGATCCTGCCTAGGTTATTACTACTTAATCTAAAAGAGGAGTAGTGACTAGGAAAAGAAGATTAATACAGTAATTTAAAGATTAACCATTGATCCACGCTAATGGGTATTATTTAAGTAGGACAATTAATTATCATATAATAACTTGAGATTCAAAAGGTAATAGTTAACTGGGATTAGGATAAGGGTTAGTAAGGCGACATCCTGAGACTCAAAAGATAAAGGATGAGATCCATCAGCGAGTCCAAAAGACCGTTGATGGTACATAACTTATAGATTCTGCATGCAAGGTATTGAAATAGTTCGACAGTGCATGATAAATCTGCGGAGTTTAGAATCCAGGAAAAACCCAAGCCTAGTGTTCATCTTAGATTGCTTATAACCAAGTACGACAAATTCTTTTCCTCTTTTTTACTATCTAAGCATATCCCTCTTGTTACTTCTCCATACTGACCGATTGTTTCGACAAGTTTGAAAGATATATCCGGCCTATTTCCTGTGGGATCAACCCCAACCTAGTTGGGTTACTATATTCTGACAGCGACCGCTTTATCATTTTAAGGAGGGATAGTTTGGGTGTCACGCCCCAAAATCCCATCGGGCCGGACTGGCACCCGAAGCCGAGAAGGTCCGGGAGAACCCGTTCAAATACCTGTACTTTCCCTTACATTCACCAAAAATTTGGGCAGCACTTCGTTACATACAGAAGGGTCTAATTCCCTGTATCAGCACAAC
Organism: Capsicum pubescens; assembly: GCA_030864215.1. NCBI lineage: Eukaryota > Viridiplantae > Streptophyta > Magnoliopsida > Solanales > Solanaceae > Capsicum > Capsicum pubescens. The sequence continues at coordinate 781,782 of CM061539.1, forward strand.
ACGCACAAATATATATATATAATATAATACTTGGCCGTCGGGGCCACCACATATACAAATATAACATCACTATATAAACTCCCATGACTTGACCCTTCCTTATGTCTACAAAGCCTCTAGGATATACATGACAAAATGACATAACTAGGGTCGGGACAAACCCCCGCCCACACATGACTCCTGTACAATAACAAAACATAAGGAACCGACTCGGAAAGCTCCGAAGCAAACTGGAGCTCACCAACAATAGCTGTATGATCTGGCTCCTATCTATACTGCGAATGACCTGAAGCACCTGTGCCTGCAGCATGAAATGCAGGTCCCCCGTGAGGGACGTCAGTACGAAATATGTACTGAGTATGTAAAGCTGTAAATAATCATATGTAATATAGGGGATCAGGAAAATCAGACGCAAGTGAATAAATCATAATAGAAGTGAACCACACTTCATAAACACTTTTAGGATCATGTACATTATCATTAATCTGAATTGGGTTCGTGAATTCGAACACATTTGTGGAACGGTATACATTCGTTCATTTCATTCTTTACAATTATCATTCGCCATTACCTCCTCCTCCCGAACCTCCAACCACCTAACAATAATTAATATTGTACCGTACTGTGACCATTAGGCTGCCTCCAGTACATATCAACTGGGATCGACCCATGCTAGGCTTATGCCCCTGGGATACCACCCATAAACACATAAATAGGGATCGACCCATGCTAGGCTTATGCCCCTGGGATACCACCCACACGTATATCAAGTAACACACATAAGAGATCTTTCCAACAACTTAGTTCAAAAGCTTTTGAGATTATTACATTAGTGTTCATGCCAATATAGTACCTTTGGAACAATGATACATCAATAGGAATCAAGTAATAGACCTTCTATACAATAACGATGTTATAAAGACTCATTGGTACATCAACAATGTATTTCAGAATCATCAATATCACAACAATGGAATAGGAGCCTTTTGGTATATCAATGAAACATTTTTACACTTTATAGAATGGAAACAACTTCGTTGGTAATGTAGAACAATACATGTTTTTGGACAACCTTGGAATCTTACTTGATGGAACATTGGTGTTTTCATGCCAAAGAACATTGTTAGAGTATGCTTTACATACCTCGTTGTAGATTCGGATACCAATTCAATACAACTTCCCGCCTTTACAAATCACTTATCTACAATGAAATATTTGGCATCTAGTATTAGCAACCCAACACCACAATTCTCTTCCATAATTCCATACAACCACTATTTGCAAAACATTCCAAAAACCAACTTGAACAATAGGTTTATGTGTATATATATATATATATAATCATCATTTCAATACCACATCATCCCTTCACAATTCAACATAATCCAACATCATTTCCCAATCATCTTTCAACAACAATCAAATAGCATACTTCTTATGCTCACATGCATACATACATATATATATATATATATATATATATATATATATATATATACATATTCATATAAATAACACCAACATAATTTACATTCTTACCATAAAATGGCCCTTTTGATTTCGAAGTCCTGTTGGAACAAATAAGGGATGCTTCTCGAAGCCCTCGAGACGATGAACACAACTACGGAATCAATTTGGACTTTCCACGGTTGAATCACAAGATAATTGGAGTTGAAATTAGGCTAGGGTTTCCTTATTCTCAATAATATGATGATAATTGATGGATATAAGACCAATTATATCTATATAATGACCAATTTTCGTCCAAGAGATGATGGAAAATGACCATATTGCCCTTAAAAATTTAAGTAAATCCGAATCTGTCCATGGTGGACTGTTTTGACAGGCTAAAGTAAATCGGCCATAACTCTTTTCTCCGATATCGGATTTGGGTGAAATTGGTATCTTTGGATAGATAATTCAAAGGTATTTCATTTCATATAAAGTAGGCCACCCAGTTCATCCTTTACAAGGAGTTATGATCGTTTGAAGTTGACCCTAAAAAACTGTTTTGAGAGGCTGAAGTAAAACGAGTATAACTCCTTACTCAGATGTTGGATTTGGATGAAACCAATTGCATTGGAAAGAAGACTCAAAGATATTTCTTTTGATAGGTCGAAGACCTCCCAGTTCATTATATTGAGAGAGTTACGACCGTTCAAAGTCGACCCAAAAAACTGGCAGGCCTCAGTAGTTTGAATTTCCTGCACATTTACTGTTCACAATTATCCCGACCGCCGTTTTATAGTTTCGAACGTGCTCGATTATATCCGAAACTTATCCGTTTTTGGAAATCTTTATATCGTTGGAAATCTTATTCAATAAACTTCGTATGAAAACATCGACGGGCAAATTCCGATATACATACAGTCGATTCCTATACACATATAATCAAACTATACACTTGAAACCATCTCAAAATAATCAATACTCATACTTAAACTCATATATACCTTAGGATCAATACTTATACTCCAACACATATAACCATGGCTAATGCACGTAATTAAGTATGGGGTGTTACATCCTTCCCCCCTTAAGGACATTCGTCCTCGAATGTAAATGTAGTTATTTAGCCGAAACAAGTTCGAATTCATAATTGATATTCACGTCATCATATAGATATTATGCATATGTAAAAACTCACTTGTTAGTGTTCCAATTGCCCTCCTTGCACTTCTTTTTCACCTTTAAACAAATAAGGGTATTTCGATTTCATTGCTTCCTCCGCTTCCCATGTAATCTCTTCCCTTTGTTGATTTCTCCAAAGTACTTTCACCGATGCTACTTCTTTATTTCTCATCTTCTTAACTTGACGATCTAATATAGCAATAGGCATCTCCTCATAGGTAAGATCTTCTGTTACTTTCACATCTTCAGTAGAAGTAATAAGGGACGGATCTCCGATGCACTTTCGAAGCATCGATACATGAAATACTGGATGCACTGATGAGAGTTCCTGAGGTAGCTCTAATTCATAAGCAACTTGCCCACATCTTCGAATAATCTTATACGGGCCTATATATCGTGGACTCAACTTTCCTTTCTTGCCAAATCTCATCACCCCTTTCATTGGCGATACCTTCAAAAATACCCAATCGCCTAACGAAAATTCTAGCTCTCTTCTTCTACTATCCGCATATGACTTGTGCCGACTTTGGGCTGTTTTCAACCGTTGCTGAATCACCTTGACTTTTTCTATGGCTTGATACACAAGGTCCGGTCTGAACATAAGAGTTTCACCCGCTTCGAACCATCCTATTGGTGATCTACACTTTCTCCCATATAAAGCTTCATATGGTGCCATTTTGATACTTGAATGATAGCTATTATTGTAGGCAAACTCAATAAGAGGTAAATGATCATCCCAGCTGCCTTTAAAATCTATAACACATGCTCGTAGCATATCTTCAAGTGTTTGAATGGTGCGCTCTGCTTGTCCATCCGTCTGAGGGTGAAAAGCTGTACTCAGATTCACTTGTGTTCCCAAACACCGTTGGAAAGACTTTCAAAAGTTTGCAGTAAATTGAGTTCCCCGATCCGATATAATAGAAGTTGGCACTCCATGTAATCGGACTATTTCTTTAACATACAGCTTCGAATATTCTTTAACTGTGTAAGTGGTCTTAACGGGTAAGAAATGTGCGGATTTAGTAAGCCTATCCACAATCACCCATATAGAATCAAATTTCTGAGTTGTATGAGGCAAACCTGTAACAAAATCCATGTTGATCATGTCCCACTTCCAAATTGGAAGATCTATGCATTGCATATAGCCTCCGGGCTTTTGATGTTCCACTTTAACTCGTTGGCAATTTGGACATTCAGCTACAAATTCTGCAATGCTTTTCTTCATGTCATTCCACCAATATATATCTTTCAAATCTTGATACATTTTGGTTGATCCTGGATGAATGGAATACCTTGAAAAATGTGCCTCTGTCATAATCTTCTTTCTTAGCCCGTCTACATCCGGCACACACAATCGGTTTTGGCACTGAAGTACTCCTTCTCGCGTAAGCTCAAATGCCTTGGTCGCACCACTCTGAATGTTCTCCTTAAGCTGTAATAAAATAGGATCTGCATATTGCTTCTCTTTCACTTCAGCTACTAATAAAGATTCCGCAACATTATGTACGATAAGCTCTTTATTCGGAGTTTCAAGAAGGCGAACTCCCAAACTAGCTAACTGGTGAAGATCTTTAACCATCCCTTGCCTTTCTATAGGCGCCATCATAGCCTTACGACTTAACGCATCATCTACCACATTTGCTTTCCCTGGATGATACAAGATATCAATATCATAGTCCTTTAATAGTTCAAGCCATCTCCGCTACCTTAAATTTAGATCCTTCTGATTAAAAATATACTGCAAGCTCTTATGGTCAGTATATATATCAACATGAACCCCATATAAGTAGTGGCGCCATATCTTTAAAGCAAAAATAACTGCTGCCAGCTCAAGATCGTGTGTAGGATAATTTTTCTCATGTGGCCGCAATTGTCTAGAAGCATATGCTATTACCTTACCATGCTGCATCAATACACATCCTAAACCAATTCTGGAAGCATCACAATACACTGTATACCCTTCTGTACCTTCCGGAAGTACCAATACGGGTGTAGAAGTCAACTTATTCTTCAATTCTTGGAAACTCTCCTCACACGCATCATTCCATTGGAATTTGGATGCTTTATGGGTTAGCTTGGTTAAGGGTGCTGAAATAGAAGAAAAGTCTTTAACAAACCTCCTGTAATAACCGGCCAACCCGAGAAAACTACGAATCTCCGTAGGCGTTGTGGGCCTTGGCCAGTTCTTCACAGCTTCTATCTTTTGAGCATCAACTTTTATCCCTTCACTAGATACAATATGACCCAAAAATGCCACCGAATTTAACCAAAACTCACATTTAGAGAACTTTGTATAAAGCTTACAATCACGAAGAGTCTGCAATGTCTGTCGTAAGTGATTGGCATGGTCCTCTTCTGATCTAGAATAAACTAGAATATCATCTATAAAAACTATCACAAATACATCCAGGAATGGCTTAAACACCCTATTCATCAAATCCATAAAAGCTGCAGGTGCATTTGTTAGCCCAAATGACATAACTAGAAACTCATAATGACCATACCTTGTTCGGAAAGCTGTTTTGGGTATATCTTTTTCTTTGACCCTCACTTGGTGGTAACCTGACCTCAAATCAATCTTAGAAAAACACTTGGCGCCCTGTAACTGATCAAATAAATCATCAATTCTTGGGAGAGGATATTTATTCTTAATAGTCACCTTATTTAATTGCCTATAATCAATACACATCCTCAGCGAGCCATCCTTTTTGCGCACAAATAACACTGGTGCTCCCCAGGGGGACATACTAGGCCTTATGAATCCCTTCTCTAGCAAATCTTTCAATTGCTCTTTCAATTCTCGTAATTCTGCTGGGGCCATTCTATACGGAGGAATGGAGATTGGTTGGGTGCCTGGTATTACATCAATACCAAACTCTACTTCTCGTTCAGGAGGCAAACCTGGAAGATCTTCAGGGAATACATCAGGATATTCATTTACCACTGGTACCGTGTGAAGATCTGATGATTCCGATTCCATATCCTTTACTCTAACTAAATGACATATGTAGCCCTTGGAAATCATTTTTCTCGCTTTGAAATAAGAAATAAATCTACCTCTTGGTGCGCCAATCTTACCTTGCCATTCAATAACTGCTTCATCAGGAAAATGTAAATACATCTTTTTCGTACAACAGTCAATTTTGGCATAACAAGACGCCAACCAATCCATACCCATTATAACATCAAAATCTACCATTTCTAGTTCCACAAGATTGGCCATCGTGTCTCGACCACACACAGTTACTACACAATCTTTATAAACTCTTCTAGCAATAATAGATTCCCCAACCGGGGTAGACACTTCCAACGGTTTATCTAACAATTTGGGGGTCCTTTTGAACTTTCCAGCAACCAAAGGAGTAACATATGATAATGTAGAACCGGGATCAATTAGAGCATATACATCAAATGAAAATATGGACAACGTACCCGTAACCACATCTGGGGAAGCCTCTAGATTCTGTCGATCCGCTAAAGCATAAGTACGATTCTGAGTCCCGCTGGAACTGGCGACTCTTTTTTCATTACTAGCGTGACCCGCAGGTCGTGCACCCATACCAGAATAAGATACCGGTGACGATGATGCAACAGCTGATCCTGAAGGTCGTGCTATGCCACTTGCGCCCCATCATACCGCACCAATAACAAACATTTGTTCCCATTCGACATACGCCCATATGATGCCTTCCACATTTATTGCATGGCTCTCGAGCAGGTCTCGATTGGCTCATATTCCCTTGCCCATGATAACCCACAGATCGCGAACTATGGCCCTCACTTCTTTGCCCAAATTGACTGCCTCTGAACCCCTGATGCTGTGGTGGAGCACTAGCTGCAGAATAAGAAAATAATGGCCTAGGTGGTCTAGCAGAAAATTGAGGTCTAAAACCTCCCTGTGGCGCCATAAACTGCCCTGTAGATCTGGCCCTCTTCGAAGATCCGCTTTCAAATTCCTGTGTTCTTCTTCTTTGCCTCTGATCTTCCATTTTCTGTGCAAATGCTTGGATCCTAGCTATATCCATGTCTTTATTCAGTGCAGCAATAGTACAATCCCTAACCAAATACGAATCCAATCCATTCACATACCGATGAACTCTGTCATCCATAGTAGCTATAACATTAGGAGCATATCTGGACAAGGAATTAAATCGAAGACTATACTCCCTCACACTTGTATTACCCTGCCGAAGATTTAAGAACTGATCTGCACGGGCCTGACGAGTCTCATATGGAAGATAATGATCAATAAACGCCTCTTTGAACTCTTTCCAAGTAGCTGGGGGTGCATCAATGCCCCTTGACCGTTTCCAGTCTTCATACCAATATATAGCCTCACCTTTGAATCTATATGCGGCTAACTCCACTGTCTCTCTACCCGATACGTGCATCACCTCTAGGGCCCTTTGGATCTAATCAATAAAGTCCTGCGGATCTTCGTTAAGATCGGATCCGGTAAAAGTAGGCGGATCCATCTTAAGAAAATCTTGCGTCCGAAGACTAGCCGCCCTATCAGTACCGCTAGAACCCGCGGTAGGAATAGCTTGCCCTTGGACTTGCCCAGCAACTATACGAGTCAAAAGTTGCACTGCATTTCTAAGATCTTGATCAACAGCATTAATAGGTGGCTCTGGGGATATAGTTGTCCTCCCCCTTATTTCTTCCGGACTGGGGGAAGTTTCTGATGCATGCTCAGCTGGAGCCTCACTTTGATTAGCTGGTATAGTGGGTGACTTACTAGTCCCCTCTTCGGCAGCCACATCTACTTGCTTACCGGTATTTTTGCTTCTGGTAACCGGCATCATTACTATAATAAGAGGAACAAACTGATTCAGTGGTCAACTATGACTTCATATACAATATAAGCTCTATCGCACGATCTAAGACATGAAGAAAAGAAACAATTCTTAAATGTCCATAGCCTCCTGTTTATAGATGTGGTGCACAACACACCGATAAACAAGACTCTACGTAGACACGGCTTTGTAGACTCACTAGGACGAACCGCTCTGATACCACTTTTGTCACGCCCCAAAATCCCATCGGGCCGGACTGGCACCCGAAGCCGAGAAGGCCCGGGAGAACCCGTTCAAATACCTGTACTTTCCCATACATTCACCAAAAATTTGGGCAGCACTTCGTTACATACAGAAGGGTCTAATTCCCTGTATCAGCACAACACGCACAAATATATATATATAATATAATACTTGGCCGTCGGGGCCACCACATATACAAATATAACATCACTATATAAACTCCCATGACTTGACCCTTCCTTATGTCTACAAAGCCTCTAGGATATACATGACAAAATGACATAACTAGGGTCGGGACAAACCCCCGCCCACACATGACTCCTGTACAATAACAAAACATAAGGAACCGACTCGGAAAGCTCCGAAGCAAACTGGAGCTCACCAACAATAGCTGTATGATCTGGCTCCTATCTATACTGCGAATGACCTGAAGCACCTGTGCCTGCAGCATGAAATGCAGGTCCCCCGTGAGGGACGTCAGTACGAAATATGTACTGAGTATGTAAAGCTGTAAATAATCATATGTAATATAGGGGATCAGGAAAATCAGACGCAAGTGAATAAATCATAATAGAAGTGAACCACACTTCATAAACACTTTTAGGATCATGTACATTATCATTAATCTGAATTGGGTTCGTGAATTCGAACACATTTGTGGAACGGTATACATTCGTTCATTTCATTCTTTACAATTATCATTCGCCATTACCTCCTCCTCCCGAACCTCCAACCACCTAACAATAATTAATATTGTACCGTACTGTGACCATTAGGCTGCCTCCAGTACATATCAACTGGGATCGACCCATGCTAGGCTTATGCCCCTGGGATACCACCCATAAACACATAAATAGGGATCGACCCATGCTAGGCTTATGCCCCTGGGATACCACCCACACGTATATCAAGTAACACACATAAGAGATCTTTCCAACAACTTAGTTCAAAAGCTTTTGAGATTATTACATTAGTGTTCATGCCAATATAGTACCTTTGGAACAATGATACATCAATAGGAATCAAGTAATAGACCTTCTATACAATAACGATGTTATAAAGACTCATTGGTACATCAACAATGTATTTCAGAATCATCAATATCACAACAATGGAATAGGAGCCTTTTGGTATATCAATGAAACATTTTTACACTTTATAGAATGGAAACAACTTCGTTGGTAATGTAGAACAATACATGTTTTTGGACAACCTTGGAATCTTACTTGATGGAACATTGGTGTTTTCATGCCAAAGAACATTGTTAGAGTATGCTTTACATACCTCGTTGTAGATTCGGATACCAATTCAATACAACTTCCCGCCTTTACAAATCACTTATCTACAATGAAATATTTGGCATCTAGTATTAGCAACCCAACACCACAATTCTCTTCCATAATTCCATACAACCACTATTTGCAAAACATTCCAAAAACCAACTTGAACAATAGGTTTATGTGTATATATATATATATATAATCATCATTTCAATACCACATCATCCCTTCACAATTCAACATAATCCAACATCATTTCCCAATCATCTTTCAACAACAATCAAATAGCATACTTCTTATGCTCACATGCATACATATATATATATATATATATATATATATATATATATATACATATTCATATAAATAACACCAACATAATTTACATTCTTACCATAAAATGGCCCTTTTGATTTCGAAGTCCTGTTGGAACAAATAAGGGATGCTTCTCGAAGCCCTCGAGACGATGAACACAACTACGGAATCAATTTGGACTTTCCACGGTTGAATCACAAGATAATTGGAGTTGAAATTAGGCTAGGGTTTCCTTATTCTCAATAATATGATGATAATTGATGGATATAAGACCAATTATATCTATATAATGACCAATTTTCGTCCAAGAGATGATGGAAAATGACCATATTGCCCTTAAAAATTTAAGTAAATCCGAATCTGTCCATGGTGGACTGTTTTGACAGGCTAAAGTAAATCGGCCATAACTCTTTTCTCCGATATCGGATTTGGGTGAAATTGGTATCTTTGGATAGATAATTCAATGGTATTTCATTTCATATAAAGTAGGACACCCAGTTCATCCTTTACAAGGAGTTATGATCGTTTGAAGTTGACCCTAAAAAACTGTTTTGAGAGCCTGAAGTAAAACGAGTATAACTCCTTACTCAGATGTTGGATTTGGATGAAACCAATTGCATTGGAAAGAAGACTCAAAGATATTTCTTTTGATAGGTCGCAGCCCTCCCAGTTCATTATATTGAGAGAGTTACGATCGTTCAAAGTCGACCCAAAAAACTGGCAGGCCTCAGAAGTTTGAATTTCCTGCACATTTACTGTTCACAATTATCCCGGCCGCCGTTTTATAGTTTCGAACGTGCTCGATTATATCCGAAACTTATCCGTTTTTGGAAATCTTTATATCGTTGGAAAGCTTATTCAATAAACTTCGTATGAAAACATCGACGGGCAAATTCCGATATACATACAGTCGATTCCTATACACATATAATCAAACTATACACTTGAAACCATCTCAAAATAATCAATACTCATACTTAAACTCATATATACCTTAGGATCAATACTTATACTCCAACACATATAACCATGGCTAATGCACGTAATTAAGTATGGGGTGTTACATTGGGATTATCAGTAGCCTTCCACGTTAGTGGCACGATAAACAACTAGCTGAAACAATTCATTTTTATTTTGGACTCAGTTATTTTATTTAAATTTTTTTCTACACCTATAAATATTTAATAAAATCAATTTTAACATAACTTTTGACCTGAAGAGATCTTGAAGCCATCGTGGAGGCCTAAAAAAAAAAAATTTTCTTCTTCTCTTCTCCTTTATTATTTATTTTTACGTTTTTGTTTTGATGATTTATTGTAATTATTCCATGTCTATGTGGAGTTAAACTTCTCATTCTAGGATTATGGTAGTTAATTAAATAATTATTTAGTGTTTCTTGATTTTATTTGTTTGATTACCATTATAGTTCTTCTTAGATTCTCGTGCTTACTATTTAATGCTTAGCTACCATTAAAATAAATTTATATTGTTATTATGAACTCGAAAAAAGAATTAATGAGATAGAACGAAGGATATAGGGAGTAAGATCTCTTTTTTTTTGTAAAATAAATCATTGATCTATGGCTAGGATAGGAATATACCTTGATCACCTTACTTGGTTACAAAATGGAAAGATAAATAAATATGTTTGAATTAGTTTCCCATATTCCCGTTCAACGATGTAGTTGTGAGACTAGTTTGAATAGATAATTAGAGGATGACCTTTCCCAAATCATAAAATCAATTCCGTAAATCAACAACTAGATAATCGAATAAGTTGATGAAATTGACAGTGGACATGATTGTTAGAGAAACCATAATCCTAGATTGATTCATTCATTGATTGTGTAAAAATCTGCTCCTCATCTTAGGTAGTTGTTCATTAGTATTTTTTATTTTTATTTTTATTATTTTTAGTTTAATCAATTTATAAATTTATCTTTGGAATTGATCACTTGATTAAATAGTTATAATTAGTCTAATTTGGTAAATAGTTAATTGACAAGTTTTCGTGGGTTCGACATCCGGCTCTCAAGAGCTACTTTATTACTTATACGACCGCGTACAATTGCATATTGCATTTGGATGCATCAAGTCTTTGGCGCTGTTGGTGTGGATTTCGATTTTCTAATTATTTTCTTGAGTTTTACATAGTTTATTTTTGTACAAAATTTATTTTTATTTTTGTTTTACTTTTCTATCACTCTTCTTGATATGTCAGCTTGGCATAGATGATGGACGAATGATATTGATTCTTGTTGTTTTTGTGGAGGATCCCACTGGTAGAGTATTTTTTACAATTTTCAAGGAAGCGAGTGGTTTGCACATTCACCAATTTTTGTGGATACCAGCCAACCCGTGGAACAGATAAAAGAATTTCATCCATTCAACTATCATTTTTTTAAGACTAACATTGAAAAGGTGAATAAGAGTGAGCATGTTGTAGATGTTGTAAATTTGAAAGTGGGATTTGTTGAGTCTCATTCAAAGAACTTTTCTATATTATGTTCAGATGATGATATGTCTTTGGAGTCATATGAATTAGTGAAAGAGTGTGAAGATGAGGAACAAGAATCCTATATTCGTAAATTTGTACCAGACAAGCAACACAAAAACATGCCCCACTTCAGGGCCAAGCAGTTTAATATGCACCATCCATTATTTGGTTCATTCATCAAGGTAGAGAAAAAAATTGATGGGTCATGCCGTGACGTCAGATTAGGCGCTTGTTGGGAGGCAACCCAACACGTAGTAAGTAATTTTTATTTTATTTTAGTATCACTTTATTTTATTATTTTTGATTTTACAGATTTAGAGAAAGTCTGAGTACCCAAATTAGCTAAGAAGCATATTTGAGCTTAAGTGTGGGGTGCGTATGACCCTTAATAAAAATTGAGGAAACATGCTTCTACATAGGCCCTAGAGGGCCTCAGAGAGTATCTTTAATATTTTTTTTACTTTATTTATTGCTTTGGGGACAAAGCATGGCTTTAAGTGTGGGGTGGATGGGATATCTTTCGAGATTTGTTTAAGGTGAAGTATGCTATAATTTTTTTTTTTAGTTGTTTGCTTAAAACAAAACAATTTTTTTTAAAGGTCCAAAAACACATTTTTTTTGTTTAAAATAGTTTTTGTTAGTTTTTAGATTTTTAGTCTTTCTAGGGGATACTTCGAACACCCCTTGATTTTCTTTTTGGTTCTTTTTTGTGGAAGGACCCTTTGAATCGCGTAATTTATTTATTTTTTAGGAGTAATTTTTTTCTTTTTTTTTGGAGAGAAAGAGAAGACCACATTCTTTTACTTGTGTGATACTAGCAATTTAGGCCTGATGTTGAATAGTACTTTCTTATGAGTGCGTAAATGTAAATAAAATAAGAGACTTTTTGACACCTAGACTCGTAGTTGTGACTCTATTTATTGCTTATTTTATTTATAGTTTGCTATGACCTATCTTAGAAGTGGAATTGATGCATCTTTATTGATACTTGTGCCATGCATGATGATAATTTGTTTGCATATTTCATGTTTTGTATTTCAATCTACAACTAGCCCTTTATGTTATTGAAGCAAAATAAAAGTGTTGCTCTATTTAGAAGACGACATAAGCTTTATTTGATTTATCTTGTCGAATTTTAGCCTTTTTAGATATTATACCACTAGTTAGCCCCTTCTGTAGCCTTTTGTTGGTAGTTATATTTTTACCTTAACCCTTTTATTGAATCCCTAATTATTTTGCCCCGTTTCCTTGAGCACTGTAGCATAGACTATGATAAATTTAATAAATTTCGAGAAAAGAAGTTATTAAGTGCTAAAAAGGTAATCACGAATAGCTGCAAAGTGATGAAAAGATCCTCTTTAAAAGAATGTGACATGAAACGAAAGAAAATAAATTATTTATGCAAAAAATAATTGAAGCATTCTTGATATGATGAGATTGGTGAAAAAGATTTTATTGAAGAGAGAGTTGAAAATAAAGAGAAGAAAATAATGGCTGATGAAGGTTGAACGTGCAAAGTACTTAGGGAAGTGTAAGCTTCTATTATATAGTTTTTCTACTCGTCCCTTAACCAAAATTACAACCCATTAAAAGTCCTATTTAATTCTATTCGAGCATGCTTAGTTAGTGGAGATGTCAAACCTATGATTTTTTGTGCATACATGTGAATTTTTTTTATTGTGTGAGTTGCTTTTTGATGCTAACTCCTTAAATTATATTCAATCTTTTGAATTGAGTGTGTGAATTATTTTTTTTCTTGTAAAGGCACTTGTTTCATGATAGATAGGTGATGTTATTAGCTTTCTTTGACATGAGTAAGTGAGCGAGTTTAAATTTGATGAGGTAGAGTCCCTCTTTGAGGTTAGGAGATCAGAGATTTGTTGTTTGTTTATATTTCTTGGATAATGATCAGGAAGTGTACCTGACGTTTAAAATTGCTACATGGTCTAATTGTGTATATCAACCAAACTGGTGACGTTCCTAGCTTAATTTATTGAGATGAGCTTTAATATTTGCTTAAGGACGAGCAAGATTCTAAGTGCGGGTGGTGATGTTAGGCCAAATATGTTTTTAGTCATTAATTGCTTCATATTTAGTATTTTTATTTGTCCTTTTTGAGCATTAATTTTATGAATTATGCCTAATTTAATATTTTGATGTGTATGATTAAATGAATGTAAAGATGAATTAAATTTAAAACTAAGACGAATTAAAGACAAAAGATTACAAAAGAAAATCAAGCAGATAATTTAATGGAGTTAATTTATAAAATAATCAAATATGACCCTTGAATTTGAATGACAAAACGACAACCAGTAGCCTTCCGCGTTAGTGATGCGACACGCATCTAGCTACAACAATCTGCTTTTATTTTCTCTAATTCATTTTGGACTCGGTTAAAAATAGTTGAACTTTTTTTCTACACCTATAAATATTTTATAAAATTAATTCTTACATAAACTTTTGACCTAACGAGAGCTAGAAGCAGCCATGGAGGACGGAGAAAATTGCTTTAATCTTTTTTTCTCCTTTATCATTTATTTTTATGATTTTCTTTAGATGATTTGTTATAATTGTTCCATGTCTATGTGGAGTTAAATTTCTCATTCTAGGATTATGGTAGCTAATTAAATAATTTTTTAGTGTCTCTCAATTTTATTTATTTGATTATCATTGTAGTTGTTCTTATATTCTTGTGCATACTATTTTAATGCTTAGCTACCATTAAAATAAATTTATATTATTATTGTGAACTCGAAAGAAGAATCAATGAGATAGAACGAAGATTATAGGGAGTAAGATCTCTTCTTTAGTTAAATAAGAAATTATTTTTTGGCTAGGATAGGAATATACCTAGATCACCTTACTTGGTGATAAAACGGAAAGATAAATAATTGTGTTTGAATTAGTTTTTCACATCTCCACTCAATGATGTGATTATGAGAATAGTTTGAATAGATGATTAGAGGATGAACATTCCCGAATCATAAAATCAAATTGATACTAAACATGATAGCTACTAAACTTGATGAAATTGAATCGAAACATGATTGTTAGCGCAATCATAATCTTAGATCAATTCATTCATTGATTGCGTATAAATCTGTTCTACAATTGGGTAATTGTTCATTTGTTGTTATTATTATTATTATTATTATTATTATTATCATTATTATTAGTTTAGTCAATTTATCAATTTATCTTGAAATTTATCGCTTGATTAAATAATTATAATTAATCTAATTTGAGGAATAGTTAATTGACAAATTCTTGTGGTTCAACATCTGCAGGGCAACATATCTGTTTTGGCATTTGGAGAGGCAATTTGGTAATTTCAATTTGGAATAAGTTATATGATTTGGTTAAAATAATTTCTTACTGTAGCTGATTTATATCTATTTAAGGGTCTTTGACTGATTTGTCCTCGTGTCACCACTTGAAAAGCCATTATATTTTTCTCGTGAAATGTGCCCTCATGGGGACTACTTTGTACTCCAGCAATTATATTTCACTGACATATGTGATATTTATGTACCTTTCTCTTTTGATGATCACACAAAAGTAATTAATTTTTTGTTTGGTTACTATTACTATTATATTAATGATAATAATAATAATATTGTTATTTTTGTTCTCATTGTTATTATTATTGTTGTTGTTGTTGTTGTCGTTGTAGTTGCTATTATTATTATTGTTGTTGTTTTTTATGTTTCGAAAATTCTTTTATTGCTTGTAGAGTATGTGAAGATTTGATTTTTTTTCACCAATAATTTTAGTCATCAGAAAAATTAAAAGAGGTAAGTTTCATTCATTAGCAACGTTAATTAGTTTGACATATTTTTAATTTATCAGTGTTTTTTTTTTTTTTAATCTTGGTCAAAGCAGGGCCAATCAGATAGGAAAGTGAAGAGGTTCTAGAAACATCTAAACCCCTCCATCAACTCCAAAGCTCTTAGACCCCATATCCATGTCGGTTTGATCTAAGAAGCTAAATCTTGGTTCAATATTCCTGTATAAAAAGTCACTGAAATGCCGAATCAATCAGTTCCTCAATCTTGAGCTCCACTATCAGTTAAGTCCCTTTAAAATCTTTGGATTTTGTGTTATTTTTCTAGAAACTTTGATCTCTTAAGCTCTAGATCAATGGGATGAATCTCAAATGAGATTAACACCATCATTAAATCCAGGTGTAAATAGAATAAAATTGCCTAAGACATGTTTATTCTTGTAACTTAATGCAGATGTATAGAGATTTTAGATATGTGGATTGATTAATGAGCAAAAACCAGCTCTCTCAGACTTGATTTGATATTGAAGGATACATCCAAAATTCTCACAAGTGTAAATATCCAAATCATTGAAATTTCTTCATTCTGGGGAGTCAATTAGTGTTCATATTAATTTACCAGCGTATCTAAAAAGTTTATCTTAACTCTAAATGTCAGTACTAAATATTATTGTCGATTAGATTGACATAAAAATGTTGTTGGTACGTCATTATTTGACGACTTGATGTTACTACAAAAAAGATCAAGCTACAATTAAGTATCTTCCCTTAATTTCCTCCTAATATTAGGCAGACCTTGTTTGGCTAGATTTAGGATCTTTCTTCCAAAGTTAGGTATCTCTTGAAAATGGTTTATCTAAAAATCACTGACAAAAGAAAATATTAGGTTAGCAAAAAAAATAAAATCAGCAATAGTATTTTCCTTCCCTTAGGAAGTGTTGTACTCTTACTAATATAGTTTCTATAATCTCCATTACACAACTCATTTCCCCTGCAATGCACCAAAAGGGATTTTCTATTCCCCGTTAATCATTTGAACAAGGACCAAAGAGTCTAATTTAACAATCACTTTATTAAATAGAATATTCCTGCAAAAAATTAAACCTTCTCTGTTAGTTTTTGCTTCAGCTACAAGATTAGTAGTATTGTGAATTTTAACACCCTTAGAAGCCACTAAATCACCCTCTAAATTTCTAATACAGAGAGAAGTAGCACTAGGTCCAGAATTTCTCCTAGATGCTCCATATATATTGCACTTAACCCAATCCAAGCAAGGTGGAAACCATTTCACTATCTTGAGCTTATAATCTGGTCTATACCCATCTTATTCTGCTATTATCTATAATACTTCAGCACTTTATGATAGTTTGTTTTAAATTTAGTGAGGGATGGAATCCTACTTGTCACGATCTGATTTACAAGTCATGATAACATCTGCTTTACCCCTTCAGTAGGTAAGCCAAACCATACCTCGGAACTATAAGCAATGGGCTAATTTGATGAAAAAAGGCGTAAAAGCTGAAAATTTGCAAGTAAAGAGTTACAACAATAATTCAAGTAATAATAATAGTCTAAAAGATAGGTAAGATAGAACTAACATCCCACGATATAGTGTGATGGTACAAGGCTACTAACAAAGGAAACATAAGTACTAAAATAGTCAAATATAAATCCATCTCGAATAGTGAAAGATTAGACATCAATAATAGAAAGAAAAAGAGAGACTACTACTCCAACAGCTCACCCTATCTCTAAACTCAAATAAACAAGATCTCGATGTCAACGGAGGCCACTAGTAGTCAAATATGCACCCAAAAGATATAGAAGTGCAGTATGAGTACTAAAGCAACGAGTACTCAGTAGGCATCTTCAGCCGGCTGAGCTGAATCTTGATATAAGTATGATAATATGCAAGACAAATAAGCTACATCTAGGTAAAAGGGTAATCCTGGAATAGTGATCCAATACTGTAAATAAATAACCAAAATAGATGTAATATGGAAGAATTCCATAACCAGGAATCCATCCACACCATAAACCTCGAATTAGAATAAACTCCACAATCGTCATAAATAATCCATCACTGTCGGACTCGAATCGAAGCTCGTATAATCAAATGCTAGACTTGAATCAAAACTCATGTCATCAATTGCAAGACTTGAATTAAAATTCAATATCAATAAATGACCAATTTTAGTTCGGAACTAGCACCAACTCCCAAGTACCAATACAATATAAACATCAAGAATCTAGTCTCTTCAATCCATAAAATATGAATCTTTAAGAATACAATACGCCCATTAAGTCTACAAGAAACTAACAAGTGTCTTGGCCTAAGCTGGGCCGAAGAGGCCCACTTTTAATATCCAAAATCTGTACTAAGACAAATTTTACCCTGAACAAGGCCAAGGTATCTCAGTTTACTTCTAGAGGTGAAATAAGACACAAATATCCCTAAGGTCACAATTCTAACCTAAACATAAGTAATTAAGACAATTACACCTAATTTATGGTTTCAAAATATTTTAAATAGTCTAAAAATTGCTAATTATACCAATTGTTACCTCCAAGACCTAAATCCTATCGCATATCTAGCTGAATATCATAAATATACTAAGAATTAGATCAATCTATAAGGAAGGTAAACCTAGCCTACCTAGATATCAACAGAAACATCTGAAGAAATCTTCTAAATCATCTATTTACCCTTTCGAGAATGTTTCATAAGCTTCCACGCTATCAAAATCACAATCTACTCATCAAAATGAGAAAAATGATACCCATATTGCACTTTTGTGCTTCGGTCCTAATATTATGTAAAAGAATCCCATGTGGGGACTATTTGTAGAATCACACTTTTGAAATTGATAACACGTCCCTCTATGCTTAAGAAACATTTACAATCAAGAATAGATAAATTTTGAGCTCAAATGGTGCTATAATTTTCCACCAATATTCCATGGATTTTGGGGAAAATGATAAAGGGTTTAATCATGAAATTGATGGAATATTACCATGAATTTGGAGAAGAAATGTATTACGCCTACGGATACCTCAAATCACCCACTAATAGTTTTTCTAAGATTATACACTTTTTAAGTTTCTACACTCTTGAAAATGGATGAAAAATGGAATAAAACAATCTAAGTGAGGATTTTATAAGTACCAGGTGTCTCTAAAGTAGGCTCTGGGTCACTTTAGTGGTAAATGCTAAAGAGCCCAGGTGACCGCTTAAGCGATACTTGTCCATTACTATCAGGCTACTAAAGAGAACAAGCTGACACTTAAGTGGTTTGTTCTTTAGCGACCAACTTGCCGTAAAGAAACAGTTGCTAGATGGAAGGGTTGTTTGAGCACCTGAGGTCCCCTAAATCTCCCTCTAATAAAGAGCCCAAAGGGCCACTTTAGCGGTTATACCAATAGTAATGCACTAGCTTGTGTAACACCTCGCATTTCGGGCTAGAACGAAAATCGTCATTTCTATGTGATGATGTTCCAAAATCCATAAATCCTATGAAAATTAGTATGTTAATCAATTATGTAGTGTGGGAACCTATTTTAGCATGAAATGAGATCATAGAGGTCCCCTAACTCAAGGTCAAGTTGAAAGATTTCCTATCGTTTGAGTTTTAGTGAGTGTCGAAACTTGGGTCAACTTCAATCGACCATAACTCCTGGAATAT
Source organism: Capsicum pubescens (assembly GCA_030864215.1). Classification (NCBI taxonomy): domain Eukaryota; kingdom Viridiplantae; phylum Streptophyta; class Magnoliopsida; order Solanales; family Solanaceae; genus Capsicum; species Capsicum pubescens. The sequence goes on from CM061539.1 coordinate 801,014, forward strand.
GAAGAACTGGGTTGCCTACTATATATCAAATGAAATCTCTTCGAATTAGCTTTCCAACGATACCAATTTCACCTAAATATGATACCCGAGCAAAATGTTATGACCATTTTAGTGACTGAGACAGTAGCATCATGCGATAAGCGTGCGATGCACGCCCTATCGCACACACCAAAATTTCAGGTTCTGTTTCCGCATTTTTAAGGGAAAAATAGGTATCTTCCATCCCTTATCCAGCTATAACACGGGATTAAACTCCCAAAACACCAAAATATGATTCTCTTCTCTCAAATTCATCAAGAACTCACCCTAGGGTTTCAAACTAAAAAACTCAAATATCTCAAGATTTAACCGTGGGTTTTCCTTAATTCTTCAAGATTTGGAATCCCCATTGCGACGGCTACAAGAGGCACCCACCAATCATACGTAGAGCATCCCAAAAGCTAAAGTTCATTCAAAAGCTTCTAATTTAAGGTACGCGGGGTTTTCCTAAAATCTCTTGGGTATAGAAATCTTGATTTTAAGAAAAGGTTTTCGGATTATGAATATATTCATATTTTAGAAGTTTTAAAGACATTGTTTTGGTCCTTTGGCCTTTCCCCGAAGTGATTTGAAAACTTATATATATATATATATGTAATTTAAGTTAATATTTGAATTGAGACATAACTCACATGAAATCCCTCTCTTGATGTGATTGTTCCCATTTTTCCCATGATATGGATTATTTTTGAAATGCATCTTGAATAGCATGTTATGAAGTGTCTTGATTTATGAATGATTTGGTTATGAATCTTGAATTCAAAAGAGAGGGTTTTTGTAATGAAAAATGTTGAAAATACCTATAATGAAAGAGTGCATGGTTTTGCCAAAAGCACATGACCACCTTATGTTTGAAGAGTTCTTGCATAGTTTTATCTTATATTTTCAGAATATGAAATCTCCTATACTATTTGCATGTTTGGGTGGTCTGAACTATGTTTTAATGAAAGATCATGCTTATTGTACTATGGCTCAGAAATAGGACTTGCAAGTCTTGGTGTGACGAAACCAACTCAGTTAATGCCATGGTAATTCAGAACAGAATAGAATGCATGTTTGAAATCAAACTTTCAGATTTTGAGATTCAGAATGATGTATGTTTAGAAATGGTTAAAACTGGGCATAAAGAGACGTTAGGTGGTTTCCCAAAGAAGGCACGAGTTCAGACAACTCATTGCCCAAAACCGTGATTTGCCGATCCAGGTATATTATATTATGCTGGCCTAGAGCCGTGTGGCGTATTAGAATCAGAAACTCCAACCCTTGCAGCACACTCGGGTTGGGGGCTTCCCCGCCGAATCAATGGAGGATTCCATATAGCCCGTGGGATTTTAGAATTGTAGGGGAGTACCACCGAGCTCAGAATTAATACGAAGATCAGAAACTGCATGGTCAAGAATGATTTATGATTTTTCAGAAAAGTGCCCGTGTGTTTTGAAAACTATTTTATGTATGATGTTTTGACAAATTGCTCTCCATTATTTTATTTGTATAAAGGCTTTATTTTGGATTACTTGCGTACCAGTACATCTGTATTGACCCCCCTCCCTCCATGTTCTGAGGCACAGTCTAGGGGTCTTGATAAGCCGTAGATTTCATCAGACAGGAGTGAAGAGTACCGATTGGTGTGCCTTCTATATTTCAGAAGGCCTAGTTTCTTTCAGACAGTTATTATTTATTATGGTTTTGGTTTACTGGGGGCCTTGTCCCATTTTTCGAACAGTTGTTATTTGATCATGTAGTAGAGATCTCACAAACGGTTTTCAGATGGTGTTAAATTGATATTGGATTTTATTCCTCATTTTTAAACTAAATTTAGATTGTGACCATGTTTCCGTAGCAGATTTTATTTCTGCATTTCCTATTTATATATGAATGGTGTATATGATTACAAGTTAGAAGGGCTCTCGGACCTTCATGGTTTGAGATATCCGTCACGGCCAGGGCCCTGGTTCGGGTACTGATAAACTTGGTATCAAAGCACGGTTCATGGTCCCAGGATTTCTGCAAAATCGCATCGGGTAGAGTCTTATTTATGGGTGTATAGAGCGCCACACTTATAAGCAGGAGGCTACTGGGCATTTAGGAATGTTTCCCTTTCTTCATGTTCTGGTTCATGCTATGGAGTCAGAATGTCCCTCTTCCATACTCTAATTCATGCTATGATGTCGCCCATACGAAAGTAAAGTTATCCCAATTCTTTTCTTACTTTGATGTGCCCAGATATGTCTCGTTATTAGGGTGATTCAAGTGCAGAAGTTTAGAGTCTAAATGGTATGGTCCCTTCTGATTGAGCCATATAAGATTTTGAAATTATGCAACGACTTCTTAAGAGTCTATTAGTGCTTCAGGGTGTATTGATTATAGTGTGAACTTTGATTTTGATGAAATTGTGCCTTTCAGCCTGCGGTGTGTAGCAAAATATTGAAACTGTATTTCCACCCGAGTAGTAGTATGAGTTAAAGTATCGGTGTCATGACCTATTGATAGTGATGTTGGACCAAGAAGTTAATGATGTGAAGCCACAAGATTAGAAGTCAGAGTGAGGGTGACTTTTGTGTAAGTAAATGTTTTAGTCAAATAACTAATGTTTGTGGATGATTTACCCCTTTATAGTGATAGACTAATGTGGTAGCTAGTAGCATGTGTGGATTATATGGTAGTCTGTGGGGGAGGTGTTTGACTCAGATTTTTATTTATACAGAGTAAGATGTGTATCCTTAGATCATTGAATATTGTTTGTCGATTTTCTATTTCTTGTAATATGTAATCTTGTTATCATAGTGTTTTTGAAAAAACTCAAAGTCTAGTGAAGCCGTGTGCGGCTCTTTCGATTCACTAGCATAGTTTCTTTGTTATTCATTTCATTTTCTTGTTCAAAACAAAAAAATCAAAGTCTAGTGAAGCCGTGTGAGGCCTATTTCGATTCACTAGCTACTTGCTGTTCAACTTGTTGTTCTTGTGTTAGTTGAATATATGTATAGTCAAATATTTTTGCATGAGATTGAGTTGGTAATGAAGTGATACATCCTTGTGTGTTAGTTTAGTAGAAGGTAGAGAAGGAGTTATTAGTTAACGTGAATTGTTGTCTGCTTGAAGTATAAAAATGTCTAGATGAGCCAGTAAGTTATAATTATAGACTCATGGTTGTTGTGGAATTTGAAGGCAGGCTAAATGTACGCTTGGGCAAGTAAGTGTGATGTGAGAAAGTCGTATAAGTAGATAATATTATATGGGGTTATAATATAAGATTAAGGTTGACCATGTCTATTACGTGACTTTACCCCCCCCCCCCCCCCCCCCCCCCCCCCCCCCCCGACCTTCTTTCCGTTAGTAGTTGTAAACTAGTACTACTTGTGAGAAGGTATGTAGTAGATTTTTGAGGTATTTGGATAGAATGTCCCAATTTGATGGACTAGTATATTATGTTGCATTCTTCAGTGGTAGTAGATGATTGATTCTAGACTATAGGATTGAATTTAATGTAGGATGTGGATGTAAGAATAGTGGCTTAAGATTAATAATGAATGTTTTGTGATAGTTGTGTGCCAGGTTGGGTTGTAAATCATGCTTAGCACTAGACATTAAGTTTGAAAAGTTGATGTCCATAAAGGTAGATGTGATGATTTCTTGGTTAATGATACTAGTTATATGGAAGTGATCTAATAGGCCTGAATGGTGTATGCAATAGATTAAGTTTATTTGATTCGTAACAAAGTATGATGTTGTATGTATGAGGTAGAAGTATGCCCAAGGTGATATAGAGTAGCGGCATTTTCTAAGACTATTACATATTGCGTGTGGCTAGTAGACATAGTAGTACCATTGAGTTGCTAGGTAGAGAAAGACTAGCAGTATGATTCATCAAAGGCTTGGTGATATCCATGTTAAGTGTTATAATCTAAGTTTGAATTTTTGAAGGTTGAACTAACAGAAATAAGAGTTGAAGCGCTATAGGGTGTGCACTCCAACTATGGGAATACTCATGAAGATTCGAAGTTAGTAAGTGCTCAAGTATTAAATGATAATTGTTGGTGGCTATAGAAAGATAGAGTGTATCTCAGAAGGTAGTATTAATAGTGGGTTTTCCACTTTCTGGTGTAGTCAATCGGGTTAAGTTCTATGATAAACATGTATTTTTGTTTTCCAGACCCTAGAGTGTAGTAAGTGTAGTTCAGTTAGAATATAGTAAGGGATCTCTCAAACTTAAGATGATGTCTTGAAACTAAGGGGGAGATGATAGGACGAATAACCAAGTAAGTGAGGGTGAGACTCAACCCATTCTTGTCTCAGTATTTTTTAGTTATCCCAATACCTACTCATGCCTCACGTTTTAATTCCATGATCATAGTTCATGTTCATGTATATGATAGAGAATCATGTGCTATTCCAATTCTAAAATGAGGAATTCCAGTTCATTCAGTAGTCGGGATCACATTCCATAAGTTATGAACTTCAAATTGAGGTCATGCAGCTCATAACTAATGTACTCATGCTTTATAGTATGCTCAGTTCTCATAATTCATGCTATACTCTTTATGATTGACGAGATTCAGCTTATAGTCATGTATGCCCCAATTCAGATTACTTTGATGAATCCCTGATGTTGATTTGCTATTCTTTTGGCCTCAATTAAGTGTTAAGTCTCGTATAATATCCTCCCATACTCTATGGTCTTATGTTCTAACCTTTTAGTGACTCCTCCTTATGTGATGATAGTGGTGATGAGTAAATGTTTCTTGTTAAGGGAAGATCATAGTATGCTTGTTTTAGATAAGGCCATAAGTGTGAAGTAAGATCTGGGGCCAAGTCTTTGATATAAGTGATGGTTAGGGAAAATTTGTGTGTGTATGTTCTTGAGGTAGTGCATGGGAGTTATATTGATAGTGGATTAGAGAATATGTGAAGTATGTCCTTATGGGTGTTTGCCTTGGAGTTCATATGTGATTATAAAGATAGGCTTGAATGACATGTTGAGATTTAAGTGGAGAACGCAATATGTGCTAGTGAATCGATAGTAAGAGATCAGAGTTAGTCATTGAAGTGGTAAGGCACGATATGCTTAGGGTGTGATCTCTAAAAACAAAAATATATAGAAGATTGAATCATATGGTTTAGACTAGTATCGTGGTATGTCATATTGTAATTTGTTAGTTGAAGTTAGGCTTGATCATGGTGAGAGGACTTATGTTACTTTAGGCATTAGTAGAAAGATTTATCAATGTCCATGTAAGAATTCTAAGTTGAATCAAATAAGTATGGTATTTAAAGGGAATAATATAGTTAAGGGAGTATTCGAGAAGTGCGCTAAGCTTGAAAGTAAGAAGTTGTTGCATTGCCTAAGGGAGTTATATGTCTATATTCCATGCAATAGAGTAGTGTCATTGTTGTGATTCCTTAGTTGGGTGTCTTGTGTAACTCATACCCAAGATTCTTTTCTCCCGAATGCTGCTAGAACTTCTTTAGAAATAGTGTTGAAGAGATACTCCAGCTAAGTATGAGTTTCCAGTATAATTCTGCCAGTATAACCAGCAGTTTAGTTGAACAGTCAGACAGACAAGTTATTGTGGTTTTCCACCTTTACACCCAGTCCTATTATCCGAAGTCCCATGCGTATAACCATCTCAAGGGATAATCTATTCCATACATATAAATTGTGAATTCAGTTCATTCCAAGCATCATGTTTCAGATTCAGCTATCTATTCATGACTCGGTGCATAAGAGTTCAGCGTATAATCTCAAAATTTTCCAAGTATTTTAGATAGTGTAATACACTGGGTTTGTTGTTGTTGTTGTTGTTCGGCTCAGATAGTGTAATACCCTTGTACAATCTAAGTTTTGCTATCTTATGATTCGTACTTGCATAAGTTATCACTCCCCAATTTCAATATGTATGATTGGATCATGAACATTTCAAGGGAATCCTAAACTTTCAGCATGAATCAGCTTCTTGAAGCAAGAAAAGTCAAGTCAGCTCAAAATTTAGTTTCATGATAGAAATTTAAATGTTTCAGATCAGTTATGTCCTTTCTTAGAAGGCACATAATGTACGCGTTATTCCATACCTCTAAGCTTCTAAAAGTTCCTACCCATCATTCGGGGACGAATGATCCCAAGGGGGATATAATGTAACACCCAGTATTTTGGGCTAGAACGAAAATCATCATTTCTACGCGTTGATGTTCCAAAAGTCATAAATCCTATGCAAATTGGTATGTTAATCAATTATTTAGTGTGGAAACCTATTTGTGCATGAATTGAGATCATAGAGGTCCCCTAACTCAAGGTCAAGTTGAAAGATTTCCTATCGTTCGAGTTTTAGTGACTGTTGAAACTTGGGTCAACTTCAATCGATCATAACTCCTTGTATATGACGAACTGGGTGGCCTACTATATATCAAATGAAATATCTTTGAATTACCTTTCAACGATACCAATTTCTCCTAAATCCGATACGCAAGAAAAAAGTTATGACCATTTTAGTGACTGAGACAGTAGCATCATGCGATAAGCGTGCGATGCACGCCCTATCGCACGTACCAAAATTTCAGGTTCTTTTTTCGCATTTGTAAGGGCAAAATGGGTATCTTCCATCCCTTATTTAGCTATAACACGGGATTAAATTCCCAAAACCAAAATATGATTCTCTTCTCTCAAATTCATCAAGAACTCACCCTAGGGTTTCAAACTAAAAAACCCAAATATCTCAAAATTTAACCGTGGGTTTTCCTTAGTTCTTCAAGATTCGGAATCCCCATTGCGAGGGCTACAAGAGGCACCTACCAATCATACGTAGAGCATCCCAAAAGCTAAAGTTCATTCAAAAGCTTCTAATTTAAGGTACGAAGGATTTTCCTAAAATCTCATGGGTATAGAAATCATGATTTTAAGAAAAAGGTTTCGGATTATGAATATATTCATGTTTTAGAAGCTTTAAAGACATTGTTTTGGTCCTTTGGCCTTTCCCCGAAGTGATTTGAAAACTTATATATATATATATATACGTATGTGATTTAAGTTAATATTTGAATTGAGAGCATGAATCACATGAAATCCCTCTCTTGATGTGATTGTTCCCATGTTTCCCATGATATGGATTGCTTTTGAAATGCATCTTGAAAAGCATGTTACGAAGAGTCTTGATTTATGAATGATTTGGTTATGAATCTTGAATTCAAAAGAGAGGGTTGTTTTTATTGAAAAATGTTGAAAATACCTTCAATGAAAGAGTGTATGGTTTTTCCACAATCACATGACCACATTATGTTTGAAGAGATCTTGCATAGTTTGACTTATGTTTTCGGAACATGAAATCTCCTATACTATTTGCACGTTTGGGTGGTCTGAACTATGTTTTAATGAAAGATTATGCTTATTGTACTATGTCTCAAAAATAGGACTTGCAAGTCTTGGTGTGACGACACTAACTAAGTTAATGCCATGGTAATTCAGAACAAAATAGAATGCATGTTTGAAATCAGACTTTTAGATTTTGAGATTCAGAATGATGTATGTTTAGAAATGGTTAAAACTGGATATAAAGAGAAGTTAGGTGGTTTCCCGAAGAAGGCATGAGTTCAGACAACTCGTTGACCAAAACTGTGATTTGCCGATCTGGGTATATTATATTACGCTGGCCTAGAGCCGTGCGGCATATTAGAATTAGAAACTCCAACCCTTGCAGCACACTCGGGTTGGGGGCTTCCCCGCCGAGTTAATGGTGGATTTCATATAGCTCGTGGGATTTTAGAATTGTAGGAGAGTACCACCTAACTCAGAATTAATACGAAGATCAGAAACTGTATGGTCAATAATGATTTATGATTTTTCAAAAAAGTGCCCGTGTGTTTTGAAAACTATTTTATGTATGATGTTTTGACAAATTTCTCTCCATTATCTTATTTGTATAAATCTTTATTTTGAATTACTCTCCGTACTAGTACATCTGTATTGATCCCCCCTCCCTCCAGGTTCTGAGGCACAGTCTAGGGGTCCTGATAAGCAGTAGATTTCTTGATACAGGAGTGAAGAGTACTAGTTGATGCGCCTTCTATATTTCAGAAGGCCTAGTTTCTTTCAGATAGTTATTATTTATTATGGTTTGGGTCTTCTGGTGGCCTTGTCCCAGTTTTCGGAAAGTTGTTATTTGATCATGTAGTAGAGATTTCGCAGACGGTTTTCAGACGGTGTTCAATTGATATTGGATTTTATTCCTCATTGTTAAACTAAATTTAGATTATGACCATGTTTCTGTAACAAATTTTATTTTCGCATTTCTATTTATATATGAATGGTGTATATGATTACAAGTTAGAAGGACTCTCGGGCCTTCATGGTTCGAGATGTCTGTCACGGCCAGGGCCTTAGTTCAGGTCGTAACAGCTTGAGACTTAGAATTTTTGAGTCTTCGTTGATCCCTAGAGATTCATTCATAATCCGTTATACAAAAATGAAACATGCTACTCTATAAAATTTGATGTTTCGGACTCAATGTCGCTGTCAAAATTTACATCCAAGGACTTTTAGACAAAAAGTGGGTCCCATATCCATGTGCCATTTTTCTTAATTTCCAGCCAATATCCTAAAATGATTATAGAAGCCTCTAGACTCAAACTAAGGGCCCTTCTAGCGTAAAATCGATGTTATAGTGCTGTTGGAACTATTAGAATTAGAACTCTAGTTTGTTTGACTAAATGTTTATCCCGATAGCCAATTCTAACCATTGAAGACTTCAAAATAGGGAATTGACTCTAGAAACTAACTGAACTGCCCCTAACTGAACTGTGAGCTTTAGTTATTCATAAATGACTTGGTGTGGCTATAGGGAAGCTCTAAATGACAAAAATGAGTGAAAATATGGAAAATAACCCGGAGGATCATTAGAATATCCACTACTAAAATAACTTTCACCGTTGAAGGTAAAGGGTTAGGGTGTACCTAAAGCCTCACACTGATGAAGGTACCGGGCCTGCATCTAACTCTCTACCTCCAATGTAGTCTTCTTTACTAGGCAGTGTCTCCGCTACACCTTAACTAATGGAATATCTCTAGAGCATAATCATCTAATATCGCTGGCTAATATGAACACATGCTTCTCTACAAAGGTCAATCGCCCATCTAACTAAATCGCGTCCTATCTGAGTACATGAGATGCATCTAAAATATACTACTATAAAATAAAAACATAAAAAATCGAATGCAAAATAGCGAAATCAAGGGGTAAGGCTAACTCATAATCCACCTCACCAATAGTGAAAAGGATATCAAAGGGTCCAATATATCTGGAGCTATGCTTTCCTTTCCTACCAAACCTCATTATACTTTTCATGGGCGATACACGAATGAATACAACTCACCAACTCCAAATGTCAAGGCATAAAGTCAACAGTCTGCATAAGACTTTGGACTACTCTGATCTGCCCTTAACCTATCCTAATCACTTTAACTCTCCATCGACTCCTAAAGCAAGTCAGTACTACAGGTTTTAGTATCGGATGTCTCAAACCATCCAACCAGAGAATGACATCGTCTACCATATAAATCCTTAAAGAGTACTATATTAATACTTGAATGGTAGCTGTTATTATACATGAACTCTACCAAAGCTAAGTGTTGATCCTACTGACCTCCAAAATCTATAACACATGCTCAGAGCATATCCTCGAGAACCTGATTAGTTTGCTCCAACTGCCCGTTAGTCTGAGGATAGAAGTTTGTACTAAGATACACCTGAGTACCCAATAAAGCTCTTTAAAATCTAGAAGTACTCACTGAACCACTGATCTGAAATCATAGATATAGGCACACCATACAAATAGACTATCTTACGAACATAGATACGGGCTAACCTCTCAACACTGAAGGACCTCTAGATAGAAGTGAAATATGCTGATTTGGTCAATCGATCCACAATAACCCAAATACCATAAAAACAATGGGAAGTTTGAGGCAAACTACTAATGAAGTCTATGTTAATCCACTCCCACTTCCACTCGAGAATGGGCAACCTCTGAATCAAGCCACCAGGTGTTTTTGTTGCTCAAACTTTGCCTGCTGGCAACATAGGCAACGGGCTATAAATTCTGATACATCATTAGTCATACAACTCCACTAATAATATTTTCTCAAGTCTCTATACATCTTAGCTATACTCGGGTGAATGGAATATCTAGAGATGTGAGCCTCATGCAGAATTGATTAAATCAAATCTCTAACTCTTGGAACACAAATGCAACCATCAAATCTCAGACATCCTCAGAATCTATGGTATACCTCTTGTAATCACCACACAACACCTGATCACAAATGATGAAAAGTCGTATATCCTCAAATTGATGACTTCGAATCTGCTAAAATAAAGTAGACCTTGCCTCAATGCTAGAAAGAATCCTCCTAGGGTATGAAGTATCAAGTCGAACTATCAAGTTGTCTAAGGACTGTATGTACTACACCAATGGCCTCTAAGAAATTAAAATAGAATCCAAGGTACCCATACTCATCGCCTTCCGGATCAAGGCGTACGCTACCCTATTTTCCTTTCCCAAATGATACTAGATAAAGATGTCATAATCCTAAAGCAACTTCATCCATCTAAACTACCTAGAATTAAGCTTTTTTTGGGTTCATAAGATGCTTAAGACTACGATGATACATCAAAATCTCACAATGCATGCCATAAAGATAATGCCTCAAAATATTAAACATAAAAAATATTGCCACCAACTCTAAATCATGAGTGGGATGGTTACGCTCATGCACCTTCAGCTACTTCGACGTACAAAAAATAACATAACCCTACTGCATCAACACACAACAAAAGACAACACCGGAAGCATCACAATATATGGTGAATCCCTTACCCTCAACAAGAAGAACCAAAATAGGAGATGAAGTGAGTAATCCCTTGAGCTTTCTAAAGCTTGACTCACACTCCTCAAACCATTGAAAAGGAACCTACTTTTGGGTCAATCTGTTCATCGGTGCTACATAGAATCAAATCCCTTAATGAAACATCTATATTAACTAACCAAACCAATAAAGTTACGAACCTCAGACAGAGATGTAGGACTGTCCAAATAACTAATAGCTTCAATCTTTGCTGGATCCACCATAATTCCATCCTTAGACACCACATGTCCAAAGAATGTCACCGACTTAAGACAAAACTCACACTTAGAGAATTAGGAAAAAAATCCTATAGTATCACAAAGTTTGGACACATTCCTCAAATACTGCATATGCTCCTACCTACTCTTTGAATAAACCAGGATGTCACCGATGAACATAATCATAAAAAAATCCAAATAAGTCTCAAATATGTGGTTCATTAAATCCATAAATGTTGTTGGGGAATTGATCAACCCAAAAAACATCACTAAGAACTCATAATGATCATAACGGATCCTAAAGGCTGTCTATGGGGTATCCTCAACCCAAATCCTCAACTAATGGTAACCGAACCTCAAATCAATCTTAGAGAACATCATCAATCCTTGAAGCTTGTCAAACAAATCATCAATGTGAGGCATAGCATACCGATATTTCTCCATCACTTTATTAAGCTACCTCTAATCAATACACATATGAATGGAACCATACTTCTTCTCCACAAATAGGATAAGATCTCTCCAAGGTGACACATTTGATCTAATAAACCCTTACCAAGAAGATGCTGAAGTTGAAAATTTAGTTTCTTAAGATCGACAGGAGCCATATGATAAGGTGCCACAGAAATAGGTCCGATGCTTTCCTCAAGATCAATAAGAAACTTAATAGCATGCTCAGGAGGAAGACTAGGTAGATCGATAGGAAAATATTAGGAAATTCAAGAACTATAGGAACAAAGTCAAGCGACTGACTCTCCATACTAACATCATGAACATAAGAGAGATAAGACTCACAACACTTGAAATAAATTTCCTAGCACGAATATAAGAAATATTCCCCATCGGCTCGTGGCTAATAAATCCCTTCCACACAATTAGGGATACGCTAGGTATGACTAAGGTAACGGTCTTGGAAAAAAAATCCATGACTGCATGATAGTGGGATAACTAGTCCATGGCCAAAATCACTTCAAAATCCACCATGTCTAATACAATAATATCAGCTCAAGTAGCAAACTCTCAAAAACTTATAATACACGATCTTTAAAATTGATCAACTACTAAAGAACCACCAATAAAAGTAGATACATAGCGACACATACAAAGAATCCCAAGATAACTCTAATTGTGGGACATAATAAGAAGACACATAAAAATAAGTGAATCTTAGATCAAAGGCTTAAGTAATCGATAGGACCTTAAACTTATTTTGAGATTTCACTTGGACTCCTCAACTAGGACTAGTTCCTATTGAGCGCCTATACTATCTAGAATATTGTTCCTATTAGGCACTTTTTGATATTCAACAAAAATTATAGAGTGTGTGTATTACACTAGCAATGACATGGTAAAACAACTAATGAAAGATGACATGTGGCATTGAGGGCCCAAATAATTATTAAAAAGCGCTTATAAATTTTTAAAAAATAAAAATAAAAAAGCTATCACTTCATCCTCCCCGTCTGCCCCCTCTTTCATATTCTTCCCCATTTACTCTCCATTTTTTGGCCATTGTTATTTCTATTCCCTAACCACAAACTCATTTTTTTTACAAATTAATATCAGATATAATCTTCTTTATTTTTTTTCATATTTGATTTGGGAAAGGGAAAGATATGTAGAAAGACAATAACGACAAACCATTTTAAAATCGACGATAAGAAATTGAGAGGACTTGATTAATTCTGTCAAAGTCCTGACCATTTTCATTGAGCTTAGTGAGTTTATATTTGGTTGTTGATGTTTAATTGGAGATAACGGAGGTGAACGGAAGTTTGGCCAACTATGTCCTCTCTACATGGATGTCGGAAAACTTTTTCTTTTCTTTTTAAAAATTCAATTAGCTGATTCAAAGATATTTTCATTTATTAAAACTATAATAAAATAAAACAACGAAGAATAAGAAAAAGTTACAGTAGCTTTGAGAATAAAAAATGTGGGTGAAGAAGATGAATACATAGCGGTGAAGTGATTTTTTTTTATAAAAATTAATCATTAAAAAAATAATTCTAAGTGTAAAAGTTGAAAAAAAAGAAAAATTACTTTTAAATCAGGTTCACACGTATCAAGAGTGTGAGGTCCAAGTGAAATATTAAAACAAGTTTAAGGGTCTATTGATGATTAAATAAAGCAAAAGTCGTCTGATGGCACACCAAAATCATACCTATAAACAACATTTGAGGACTCCGCCTCGGGTTTAGTAGGTACTACATACAACTGACCATGCTTGCCACTTGGTTGGGCCCCTGACTGATCTCCTGTCCTCCCCGTTCGAGAATGTCACGACCCGAACCAGGGCCTAACCGTGATGGGTATCTCAAGTCTTCCATGGACTGAAGAACACCACCTTAGCCTAATCCAAATAAACTAGATACATCCAACAACGGATGAATTTTGAACATCTAACAAGATAAAAAATAAAAAAATAAAAGATTTAAAGATAAGTCCATATCTGACAACCGATACCAACAACCAAAACCAATACCGATACCGATACCGACCACTGATTCCAACACCCATGTCTATAATAATGTCCTACAAAGACTCTATCAAAACCAAATAATATCTAGTCAGGATATTCCCACGACCATAACTAAAAACCAAGTCCAAAAGAAATAGTCAAAACATAAGGAAGTCCAAAGCATGAAATAGGATCTTCCGAAGTATGGAAGCTCACCACTCCAGTCTGACTCACAAGCTATTCCCAAATCACCTAGTCACTATGTAGGAGGAGTAGAAGTATGGCCAGTTCCTATATCGCATGGGGATATAGCGTCTTGAGATGGTTAGAGGATTGAGTGCTAGCATGTAACTCAAGGATGAAGGATAAAATAGTACCATGATTCATAATTCAAGCCAATAAAAATCCAATCTACATCATTATATGAAAATACATATATATACACATATATATACATATATATATACACGCACACATATACACACATAAATATATTACATGTCGGGGTAGAAACATGACTCAGCATAAAACCTTAAAACTTTAATCTGTATTTTATAGAATATCCGTCGTACCAAGGCACCTACAGGCTATATGGGTTTATCTCTCCCCCAGCTAGAGGGGCCCCAGTATGTGTAGTCACACGAACCAGAGAATATTTATATATCAAATACCTTGTGGGGGACTCAAATCTCCTGGGATAAATCAAAGGTGACTTGAGAACCGAATCATATAACATGGGGAATTCGAACCTTCCAATCAAATAATAAAGGGGACGTAAATCTCCCAGTCATTTAGACCTCTGCACCGTCTAGAGCGGTTTCCCGTATTGGTCCCTCGGGACCTTGATGACATCCAAACTATACCTCCTCTCAGAAGATGAAACGATCGCTGTCAAAATATAGCAACCCAATAATGTTTGGGGTCGAATCCCAAGGGAACACGTGGAATCATGATCTCAGTAGTTGTAGTCAACGAGTAAAACTGGAAAAGTAAATGGGGGTTTTGAATAATAATCTTGAGAAAGTAACTATATTAACTTTGATTTTAATCAGTCATAGGTGAACACTAAGATTTGTTCTCCATGGTTTCTCAACTCCGTAGGCTTATCGTGCTTTGTTGAACCAACCCGATACTTTGCGTTCAGAATTGATAAGTTATGTACCTTTTACAGTCTTTTGGACGAGCAGAAGGATTTCACCCTTTACTTTTGAGAGAAGTATCAATTACTCCCTGAAGTTGTCATGTTTTATTCATGGTACACCTGAATTGTGACTAGTCCTAAGTACTCCCCTCCCGCCCCCCCCCCGAACTTGTTCTTTTAGTACACCGCGTCACCCTTTTCGGCCCACAGTCCATAGCATGTAATACATACGCGTACACGTGGAAAAAAATGTTGATGTGGCTGTCCATGGGGATAAATACCATCCGATTTCCTTATATTTATCCTATATTAAAAAATAACCCACTTTTACCCTTAATTATCCAATTTTTCTCTAAAAAAATTATATTTTTAGTTTTTCTCTACTCCAAAATAGTGAAAGGTTGAATTTGCGTCAATCAAGGAAGCTATTATCTAAAAATTTATATATTTTTTTGTGTTAAAAACATACAATTATTTTTTTTTGGTTAGTGTTTCATAGTAGTTTCCGATTAGTGTTTCTATTAGGATTTTGAAGAGACTCATGCACAAATACATTTTTTTATTAAAATTAATGGAGTAAGAAATTATCATTTAAGTTAGGAGTGTACAAAAATTGAACCGATAAAAATGTTATTGATTTATCGTTATTGGATTAACGATTTTTTAATAATTTTATAAAAAATTATTGGGTTATTTATTTGATTTTGATTTTTTTTTTGGGTAAACCGATAACCCAATAAGTTTGTTATAAATTATTATTATACACCCCATATATATATACATATATATACACATAAATTTATGTACATATATTTATATGTATATATACACGTACATATATTTATATGTATATATATACGTACATATATTTATATGTATATATATACGTACATATATTTATATGTATATGTATATATATACATACATATATTTATATGTATATGTATATATATATAGACATACATATATGTGTATATATGTATATATACATACATATATCACTTTAGATGCTTAAAACGAGGAAAATATGCAAGTTTTATAGGCCTTTTTGTTAGTTATGATTTGTTTCGGGTATATTTTGTAGAAAACCATGATTTGGATGACAAGTTCATAAAAATGGTGAAAAAAGGTATTTTTGGCCACTTTTGGAACATTTATGGATGATTGGGATGTTTTTCGGTCTGATCGTGATTAATGCATGTTCGAGATTAGAAGAAGGGCTGAAAAATTAACTCCCAACACCTACTAAGTCAACCTAAGGACCACATGTTGACTACAGACTGCAGGTAGATAAAGCGGGTTCCAGAAAGTCCAAAATCCCAAGTTCAGACTTGCAAGAAATTTTTCATCTGGCACCTGTGGTCTATACCTGCACCTGGAGAAGACCGCAGATACCACCAGTGCATATGCCTAAATTGCAGATGTAGGAAGCAGGTGGTCACCGTCCCTATTTTCTCCTATTTTATTTGGGCTTAGTTCTTAGGGTTTCCTATTATACTATAAATACCCTTATATACTTTTTAGTAGAGGACACACTTTTAACACTTAGAAATATATTTTGATTTCAAGATCCATGTTTGATCTTAGAATTTCATTGTATGGACTTTGATTGATTATTCAATTTATGGTTGTGGATTTTCTTTCATTTAATAATTCTAATTTCATCTTTGTTTTCCAAAATGAATGTTATTGATTTTGTCACAATCATGAGCTGCTAGAACCTATAGCTAGGGTTGTGGAAGCCCTGGAAAATTGATGAAGTAGGGAAAGTGAGATTGTTGACAGGAACCATGATCCATGACATGCATTGAATTATCATTGATATGATTGATTTATTAATGGGTGCACATATTAGGATCCCCCTAGATATTGCTACTTATTCTAATAAAGGGGTAGTAACTAGGAAAAGATAAATACAATAGTAATTTGGGAGTTAATAGTCAATTCGTTATAGTACAACGGTATATCTAAATGATTATTAGCTTCCATATAATAACTTGAGACTAAAAAGGTGATAGTTAACTGGGACCAGGGTAAGGGTTAGTAACGCCACATCTTGAGACTCAATAGGTAAAGGGTGAAATCCTCTTACTCGTCCAAAAGACTGTAGGTGGTACATAAATTATCGGTTTTGCATGTAAGGTATTTAGTTGGTTCAACAATGCACAATAAACCTATCGAGTTGAGATTCTAGGGGTAACACAATCTTAGTGTTCACTTATGACTGATTTTCAACCAAGTTAATACTGTTCTATGTTTGAGACGACTACAAATAAAATCCCCATTTACTTTCTTGTTTTGCCGATAGACTGTAACTATTAGGATCTGTCAAACCACATGTTCCCTTGGGATTCGACCCCAACCTTAGTTGTGTTATTATATCTTTACAATGACCGTACCATCATCTAAAAAGAGGTATTTTTTGGACCGTACCATCAGAAGGGAGTACTAGTAGTGAGTTTTTACACTTTCTAATGTAGTCTTTCAGGTTGAGTTTATTATTTATGTGTATTGTTATATTCTGAACTTTAGAGTAAAGTGGTTGCAGTTCAGTTTAGAGTTTATCAAAAGGATCCCGCATACTTAGAGTGATGGCTTATAGCTAAGGAGAAGATGATAGAATAAGTGACCAAGTCAGGCTCTCAGATTCTAATAGTAATGCCAGTATGTTTTAGAATATCAGTAGGGGAGGAAGATGCCCAACCCATTCTTATATCTGTGCAAATTTTGTACTTTAGTCCTCACGATATATACTCATGCCTTAAATATCATCCCCATGATCATAACTTATATTCATCTACTCCCCATAGAATTATATACTCTTCCAGTTCCTCGTATAAGAAGTTCCAATTTGGTCAACTGTATGAATCATATTCCAAGAAATTTATGAACTCTATACTCAGGTCATGCAGCTTATAACTCATGTACTCATGCTTTACAATATGTTGAGTTCCAATACTCATGCTGCTCTCTTAATAATCAAAAAAATTCAGATTATGTCATGTATATCCTCAGTTTTTATCTCTATTATGAATCCATCTAGTGGATACTCTATTTATCAGACCTCAGTTAAGCGTCCAAGTTATGCAAAGTATTCTTTCATGCTTTAGGTTCTCATGCTCTAACCTTTCAATGACCTCTCCTTATGAAATGGTAGTGGTGATAAACAATTGTTTAGATGGGAGAGAGTAAATGTTTCATATTGGGGAAAGATTGTTGTATTCTTTTTTGATCTAAGGTTATAAGTGTGGAGTAAGATTGAGGTCAAGTTTTTGATATATGTCATGGCTAGTTGAAATTTTGTATGTGATTTCTTAAGAATAGCGCATGTGAGTTGTTAATGATAGAAGTACTTAAAAGTAAGAAAAAGATGCTTTGATGGGTTGTTTTCCTATAAGTTCATGTGTGGTTATGATGATAGGCTTAAATGTCATGTTGGTGTTTATAAGTGGATGGGTGCATTGTGTGCTAGTGCATTCTTAGTAAGAGGTTGAATTTAGTTGTTGAAGTGGTAAGAAGAATTACTATTGAGATGAGAAGTTATGAAAATACAGGGTGTATTAAATTCATGATTTAGACTAGTACTATAATGTTATGGGTGCACTTTATAGATTCGAGTAGGCTTGAACATAGTGAGAGAATTCAGTTCAGCTCAAACTTTAATAGATAGAGTTATCAGTGCCCATGTGAAAGTTCTTAGTAGCCTCAAGTGAAGTGCGGTATTGAAGTGGAATGTATAGTTAAGGGAGTATGTGAGAAGTATATTGAAGATTGAGAATAACAGATGCTTTGTCTAAGGCATAGAAATTCCGATTTATGTTTCATAAGCCTATGTCCTATGTTATAAAGTCATAGCCTTATTAAGAGTCCTTACTCATACATCTTATTCAGATTCTGCCCAAGTTCTTTTCTTCCTACTATTATTATAACTTCTTAGAAAGAGTGTTAAAGAAATACTCCTGTTGAGTATAAGCTTTCAGTATAATTCAGTTCGTATAGCCAGAAATTTAGTTTAGCAGTGAGACAGACAAGTTCCTATGGTTTTTCTATCTTCCGATCTAGTCTTACTATCAGAAATTTCACGAATATTTCCATTTGAAGAATTAGTTTGTTCGCATCAATGTAAATTATAAATTTAGTTCAGCTCATGCATCATGATTCAGATTCAGTTCAGTTCATAAGTGCCTTGTGTATTATCTCAGTCTTTCTTTAATACTTTATCCAAGTCAGTATCATTTGAGGGATGAATAATTCCAAGGGGAAGATGTTGTAATAACCCGAGTTTTCATGTCCTAAACCTCTCAACTTTTCTTCACAGATCAGTTCAGTCATGTACCATGTTTCAGACTCAGTCAAGCGATCATGTTTTCAGTTATGCATGTACAGTGTATGATCTTAGTTTCCGCAGTATTCTCAGCTTAATCAGTCTCATTTAAGAATGAATGTTCCCAAGGGGAGATATTGTAATACTCCGTACTTTTCTTAGTTCAGTTCAGCTCATAGTGCTTGCATAAAAGGCTTAGAACCTGAAAATTTATCTAAGTGTTGGGGACTTAGTTTTATTTTTGGCCTCTTAACTTCAAAGATTTTTAAATTGTCCGTCCCGACCCTAAGATGTAAGTTTTTAAGTTAATTTATGTTCGTGGGTGTAAGGAGCATGTCTCACGGAAGTTTTAAATTTTTTGAATGAGAATTAAGGCACATTTGGATTTCGATTCCAGAACCTCACCGCGATAGTGGTGCGTTATAGTGGGTATAACGATTAGCACATCACTACATCGTGGTTCCCCTCTAAACAACATTCCAGTTATGAATTTAATCCCTAAGGGGCAATCATGTCTTTTCCCCACCGACCTAATTCATAAAACGTGAGATTAAACTTCAGTTAGGGAATTATTTACCCTGATTCTTCAAATTACTCTCAAATAAAAACCCTATCCTTCCATAAGTTCATCAAATTCAATCCCCTTCCTTCTAAGAAAACTAAGAATTTGTGTTTCCCAATCCAAGAACATTCAAGAAATCTTTCAAATTTTTTTTCCCTTTCAAGTTTAAGGGTCTAAGGTATATGAGATGTTCATCCATGGCCCTTTACACCCATGGATTCCAAGAATCCATCTTTATGTTTTAAATTATGAAATTACATGTTTATGATGAATTATCTCCATGAAGTTTTATGAATTTTGGCTATACATTATGTTTGCAATTGTTTTTCGAGGGAATTAGCCCTTACACGTTGGAATGACGATATTTTCATATTCAATCCTTTGTTCATGGTTTTTAGTATTGAAGCTAGGTTATTATCACATGATTTACCCATTCCCATGTTTAAGTTCATGACTCTCATATGTTTTATGAAATGCCTAAGTGTTGGATTTTGAACAATGACCCACTACTATAGTTTTAAAGCTTTTATATACCCTTATCGTTATTTCCTTTCAGTGCTGGTAGGTTATGAACACCTGATACCTAATTGTTTACATAATTTGAGTATCTTCAAAATGATTTTAGATATACCATGAGCATTACCACTCAGTTAGAAACTCCTGATATCTAATGGACATACAGGGCGAGGCCAGTTTCTTACTGCTTCGGTCATTTGAGGATCAACTCTAATGACATCACACGAAATAATATGACTAGGGAATTCTATGGACCTTTGCCAAAACTCACACTTAATAAATTTGGCGAACAACTGATGATTTTTTAGAGTCTAAAGTATGATTCTGAGATGGTCTGCGTGATCATACTCACTATGAAAATAGACTAGGATGTCATCTATGAAGACTATGACGAACATGTCCAAGTACTACTTGAACACCCGGTTCATCAAGTACATGAAAGCTACTGGGGCATTGGTAAGACCAAAGAACATAACTAAGAATTTGAACTGACCATAGTATGAAAGGCTTTTTTTGGAATGTCACGTTCTCTGACTCTGAGTTAATGATAGCTTGATCTGAGGTTTATCTTAGAGAATATCTGGCACCCTAAATTTGGTCAATCAAGTCATCAATTCTTAGAAATGGATACTTGTTCTTGACTATGACTTTGTTAAGCTAACTGTAATCAATGCACATTCTGAGAGAACCATCTTTTTTTCCGCATGAATAAGACTGGTGTGCCCCACGGGGATATACTGGATCTGATGAATCCCTAATCTAGGAGATCCTTTAACTGTTCTTTCAATTCTGTGAGTTCTGCTGGTGCCATTCTGTATGGAAGAATAGATATAAGCTGAGTATCTGGAAGGCGATCAATGTCGAAGTCTATTTCCTTTTCGGGAGGAATTCCTGTAAGATCTTTGGGAAAGACATTTGAATATTCATTCACTACTGGGACTGATTCAAGACTGGGAGTTTCAGAACTAGAGTCCTTAACTCGAACAAGATGATAGACACATCCCTTAGATATCATTTTTTGTGCCCGAAGGTAGGAAATAAGCCGACCTCTTAAAGTTAAAGTACTACCCCTCCACTCTAAGATGGGTTCACTCGGAAACTAAAACTGGACTATTCTGTTTCTGTATTTGACTGTGGCATAGCAGGAATTAAGCCAATCCACGCCAAGAATGATATCAAAATCAGTCATCTCTAATTCAACTAAGTATGCTGAAGTGACTTTCTGAGACATCATAACCGGACAATTCCTATATACCCGTCAAGCTATGATAGTTTTACCCACTGGGGTAGATACTGAGAAGGGCTCTGCTAGAATTTCAAGACTGATTTCAAAATCAATTGCTATATAAGGAGTAAAAAAAGACAAAAAAGTTCCTGGAACTAGCAAAGCATAAATATGCAAGTGAAAGATCTATAACGTACCAGTAACCACATCAGGAGAATTTTTTTAATCCTATCGGGACTGAAAAACATAGAGTCTGTTTGGGCGTTGCCCACTGGTAGCACTGGAGGTGGCACCCTTCTGATTTGAGCGTCCGAACTGAGCTGAAGAATGGTTTTGCTGACCCTGGTAACCTGACTGAGGACAATCTCTGACCTAGTGGCCTGGCTTGCCACATCTGAAACACACATCGCTGTCAGTTCTACAAACACCCTTGTGATTCTTACCATAAGTCTGACAAAGAGGATTGGTTTGGGCACTGCTAATACTGCCCTGAGATTTAGAGCCTGGCGCCCTATCTCTATTGTCGTCTCTGAATTTCAGCACTGGAGAACTGGTTGAGGAAGGAGATGGAATAGATGACTTAGGAAAAAACTGAGAACGATTTCCGCCTTCTGACTTAGGCTGATTCAAATTGAAGCTACCTGTCCTAGCTTTCTTATTCTGCTTCTCTCTTATCTTAATATTCTTCTCTTCTATCTGTTGAGCATGGATCATAAGCCTGGCTATGTCCATCTCACTAATCAACATTGCAGATCTACACTCATTGACCACACTATCATTCACCCCAGAAACAAACTTACTCATCTTAGCCCTGTTGTATGCCATTACATGAGGAGCATATCTATCTAGTTGAGTAAACTTACGAGAATACTCTTTCACTGTCATGTTTCCCTGCCTGAGGTTAATAAATTCTAACATCTTAGCTTTCCTCGACTCTAGGGGAAATAACCTATTAAGAAAAGAAGTGGCAAACTCCTCCCATTCTATGGGTCCTATATCTGCACCTCTCTCCACTTTCCACTGTTTGAACCATGTGTGAGCCACATTCTGCAATTGATATGCAGCCAGCTCAACACTCTTAATAGATGACACCCCCATGATATCTATAACCTTTTGAACCTGATCAAGGAATTCCTGAGGGTCCTCATATGACTTAGACCCAAAAAATAATAGAGGATTCATTCGGGTAAAGTCCCGAATTCTTGCGACAGTTGAATTGGCCACTGGGTTGGCCGAAATGATAGCTAGACGTTCATTTTGAACAGAAACTAAATTAGCAAGATGATAAACATGTTCGTCCAAGGGATCTGATTGGACAAACTAATTTCTTCTTTTGGGAGGCATGTTCTATAAATGAAAAGGGAGAAACGGATTAGACTGAGAGTTAAATTTGAGCTCATGCTCACTAGCATGACATGAATACTGAAAGAAGGGAAATTGTTCCTAAAACATCTTATAGCCTCCTGTACATAAATATGGTGCGCAATACACCTATGCACAAGACTCTACTAGATGTGACTTTCAGACTTCTTAGGACACTGTTGAACCTTAGGCTCTAATACCAAGTTTGTAATGCCCCAAATTTGGTACCCGAAATGCTACATGGTGCTCATGACCCCGAAGGACCACATGCTAACCCAGGATTAATATCTGTACCTGAGCACTGCCGACTAGA
Organism: Capsicum pubescens; assembly: GCA_030864215.1. NCBI lineage: Eukaryota > Viridiplantae > Streptophyta > Magnoliopsida > Solanales > Solanaceae > Capsicum > Capsicum pubescens. The sequence goes on from CM061539.1 coordinate 824,063, forward strand.
TTGTATAAATATGGAAACTAGACTGAAAAGCAATAAGGTTCAATACTGATACATAACTGAAAAATATGGTAGAATAATACCAAAATTGAATATAAATAATGATAAATACTGAAGTTTGAACATCTAGTCTGAAAGCCTCTAAACTGTCTGAATAGGGAGTTGATAGGACATGTCCCCAACTAACTCCAACTACTGAAATAATCTAAGTACTGAAAGAATTAAATAATCAAATAATAATATCCTCGAATGATGAGGACTCACTGCTGACTCTGACTGCTGATACTGGAATGCTACTGATGCTCTGGAGCCCGTGCTTCTAAACCTATGGTATAAAACACCATAGTACAAATACGTCAGTAAGATAAAATGTACTGGTATGCAGGTGATGTTGGCTGGATGAAAAGGGTTCATATGCATGACAAATACTAACTGACTGTGTAACATGAACGTGAGAATACATGTATGAATAAGCAATTATAACTGAATTCGTGTGATAATACTTACTACTGAGTATGAATACTAATACATAAGTTACTGATAACTGATATACTAATAACTGATATACTGATTGACTGTGTATAATAGTCCTGATTCTAAAGGAACTAGCTAAGTTTTGTATTGAACTGGATGACTATAGACAGTCCTGAATCTGAAGAACTATCTGAGTTCTTTACTGAGCTGAGTAACTGTATCAGACAGTCCTGATTTTGTAACTGAAACTGTGGGAGAATTCATCTAACAGACATACCCCTAATAAGCTATTATAGATGAGTTGGGGTCCAATTTGTAACCTGAATTGGAAGGGTGTCAATACCGTGCCACTAGTAAGGACAAGCTGTGAGCGACCCTCATCTGACAGTGTCCTCAAAAGAGAATGGTGGGACCCTCATCTGATAGTGTTAATCCATCTCATCAAGCCTTATCTGTCAATATTGATGTCTTAACCTATGTTGTCTACATAGTTCTGTAATACAAGGATTGCTTCAAAGGATCAGACCCTCAACTGTCAGTGTATGCTCTCATCTTTGGGTTCACTCGGTGCTGAATCCTACTCCTAACTGGATATACACCGAACTGATTATATTGAGCTAAAGTAGAATAAATTCACTAATTCCGTTGACTGATGGAAATACTACTGATAACTGACTGAGATTATTGAACTTACTAAGGTTACTGGGCTTACTGAGATTACTGAGATTACTGAGATTGTTGAGTTTTCCTGAGTCGCATGACTGACTGAATTCTACTGATCATGGCTTTACTGAGAGTATCTTGAAAACTGACAATGTCTCTAGGCACACAACTAAATTTTTGGGTACAAGTACCCCCAGGACTTGATAGAATGAAACTGACAAGACATGACACTTCTTGACACTTGACCATAGTCAATAATTCATCGTACAATCATTGGGGTATTCATGAAGTATTTGCATACCTTAAGATTACACATGAATATGAGTGCATATAAACATGTCATAATTTCATAAGTCTAATCTCATGAGCATTACATCAATCCACCACAAAGCATAACAATAACATGTGAATCATCTTAAACATAAGGGTAAAGTATGCATTTATCACTTGGGTCACAACTAAGCTATAATGCATAATTTCTATTCTCTTAGGCATTTTATCAAACATCTAGGATGCATGACTTAGGACTTAGTAATGATCATTAAATTAATACAACAAAACTCCATATTTCAACTCAATTTCATATGGTTTAATCCACATGCTGGCATAGATGCATGAACAACACATAAAAATTCTACCTCGGGAATCATACAACCATAATCACATGAACATAATCAATCCACAACATAAACATTATAATTTATAATTTAAAATTGTATTCTTGAGCTTCATGGACCAAAGGAATCCATGAATGAACACTTGACATACCTTTGGTGGAAGATTCATGAAGATTAATGATAGAATCTCTTGAATTAGGACCTTCAATTGGAAAACCTAGACTTGTTCTTGAGAGTCTTTGAGAGAAACAACAATTATATGGATTCAAAATGGCTGAATCTCATGTTTGTGGGTATATATATGGGTGGAAAATGACCCTTTTACCCTTAAAAGTTTGGGGATGGAGTGTAGGAATTCGTCCTAGCCGGTCTAAGCAAGGCACCGCCCTGCTAAGTCCCCTGGGATAGGAAAGCCACCACCCTGCTAAGTCTTCCAGACTAGCCAAGGCGTCGCCCCACCTGGGGTAATGCGATACCCAGGCGACACAGACTTATCACCTCGAGCTACTAGTTTGGGACCCCAAACATGCCCTTACGCTATTCCAAAAATCCAAAAACTCACCCTATATGTAGTATTGACTTTCCTCATCATGACGCAACTTGAAAATCAACAAACAGAGGTTGAAAAGGTCATGAAATAATTTCCCAAAGTTCGGAGGCTTAAAATGAGACTAAGTGTTGAACACTTAGCTAAAATTTTCTAAGTGTTGAATCTTCTATAGAGTTTTAAGGAGCTTAATTTGACTTATACTTTTATGGGGTCTTACAATAGGTGTACCTATAATGTATCTTAGGGAGATTAAGGATACATATGATGGAGTCAAGACTCGGGTAAGGATAGGGGAAGGGACTCAAAGCACTTTCCCATCTTGATGGGGTTACATCAAGGATCGATGCTTAGTCCATTTCTGTTTAACATGGTGATAGATGTTTTGATGCAGCACATTCAGAATGAGTTGCCTTATTATTTGATTTTTTCAGATGATGTAGTCTGGATTGATGAGACACGTAGTGGAGTTAATGCTAAATTGGAGGTTTAGAGGCAAAATCTTGAGTCTAGAGGGTTTAGGTTGAGTAGGTCCAAGAAAGAATATTTGGAGTGTAAGTTCAACTATGTGTCTCATGATTTTGATATGGTTATTAAGCTTGACACTCATTTTATCAGTAAGAGAGATAGTTTTAAGTATCTAGGGTTGATGATTCAGGAGAATAGAGAGATTAACGAGGATTCCACTAATCAGATTGGGATAGGGTGGATAAAATAGAGGCTCTTCTCTAGTATCTTGTATGATAAAAAGGTACCTCTAAAACTTAAAGACAAGTTCTATAGAGTGGTCGTTAGATCGTCTTTGTTGTATAGGCAGAGTGTTGGCCTATTAAGAAGAACTGCATCCAGAAGATGAAGGTGGTGGAGATGAGAATTCTTTGGTGAATGTGTGGATATACTAGGAAAGATAAGATTAGGAATGAGGTTATTCAAGATAAGGTGGGAGTAACTTTGGTGGAAGTCAAGATAAGGGAAATGAGGTTGAGATATTTTAGTCATGTGATGAGGAGGAGCAAGGATACCCTAGTACGGAGGTATGAGATGTTAGCTATGGATGGTTTCAAAAGAGGTAGAGGTAGACTGAAGAAATATTGTAGGAAGGTGATTAGACATGACATGGAGCATCTTTAGCTTACCGAGGACATGACCCTGGATAGGAAGTTGTGGAGGAGGTAAATTAGGGTAGATGGTTAGTTTGAGTTAGGATGTTGTATGTTTTGGTGGTTACTTGGAGTATCTTGCATTTGGTATTATTGAATATGTTAAATTCTATTGTATTATATAATATATTGATTTTTATTGTATCTTGTTCTATTATTATTCCTTATCTTATATTACTTTATTTTGAGCTGGGGGTTCTATCAGAAATAGCCTTTTTATCTCACTTTTGAGGTAGTCATATGGACTGCGTACACTTACCTTCCCCAGACCCCACTTGGTGGGAATATACTGGTTATGTTGTTGTTATCTATTCAAAAGTTTTCTTGAGAAGTATAGAGTAAAACAAAAGGTGGTAACACCTTATAAAACGCGGACTAGTGGATAGGTTGAGGTGTCCAATAGAGAAATCAAGTCCATCTTGTCAAAAATAGTAAATGCAAACAATATTGATTGGTCAAGAAGGTTAGACGATGCATTATGGGCTTACCGTACAACTTTCAAAACTCCCATAGGTGCTTTCCCTTATCAACTAGTGTATGGCAAGGCTTGTCACTTGCCTGTTGGGCTTGAACATAAAGCATTCAACCACAGAGACTTTACCTTCTTCTGGGTCAAGTTAGTGAATGGAGCATTAATCAATGAGAAACTCTCCACAAACCTCCTATAATAACAGACTAAACCCAAGAAACTCCAAATGTTGGTTGGAGTCGTGGGTCTAGGACACTTCTTAAACACTACAACTTTATGTGGATCCACCATAATCCCTTACCTATAAACAACATGACCTAGAAAGTTAACAATGTTCAACCAAAATTTACAATTTGAAAACTTTTCATACAAACGTTGATCTTTCAAGGTCTGCAACATAATACAAAGGTGATCGACATGATCCACCTCACTGTTAGAATACACCAAATTATTATCTATAAACATAATCACAAAAAAATCCAAGAACAGACAGAATACCAGATTCATGAGATCTATAAATGTCATCTAGGCATTAGTCAAACTGAAAAATATCACCTAAAACTCAAAATGGCCATAACGGGTATGTAAGGCAGTCTTAGGGATATCCACTTACCAAATCTTCAACTTATGATGACCAAACTGAAGATCAATCTTAGAGAAAAACTTAGCACCATGAAGTTGGTCAAAGAGATCGTCAATCCTAGGAAGAGGTACTTATTCTTTACTGTCACCTTTTTCAATTGACGATAATATGTACACACCCGAAGGGAACCATCCTTCTTACGTACAAAATAATAGGAGCACCCCATGGAGACACACTAGGGAGGATAAAAACCTTATCTAGAAGTTCTTTCAACTGTTCCTTAAGCTCGTTCAACTCAGCTAAAGCCATTCTATAGTGTGTCCAGAAGGATATCGATCCTAAAATCAATTTCCTTATATGGAGGGACACTAGGAAAATCATCAGGAAAGACCGCAGGAAATTCACTAACAATGGAAACAGATTATAAGGAAGGACCCTCCAAGTTAGAATATTTAACCCAGACTAAATGCTAAATACAACCCTTGGAAATCAATTTCTAGGCTCCAAGATATAATATGAACCTTCACTTTGGTGCAAAGGAAATCCCTTCCCATCCCACAACGGGCTTATTAGAAATTTGAAAATGACCCTATGGGTCTGATAGTCTGAGGAGTCATATCATGAATACAACCAATCCATCCCCAAGATGACATCAAAATTAATCATGTCTAATTCAATCAAATCCACTGAAGTTTCCTTACTACCAACGGATACCGAACAACTCCTATAGACACTTCCAGCAACTACAGAGTCACCCACTGGGGTAAACACAAAGAAAGGATCACAAACACACTAGACCAAAACCAAAATAGATAGCCACAACTGGGGTCACATAAGAAAGGGTGGGCTCGGGATCAAGAAAATCATATACATCATGAGACAAATATTTTAGCGTACCAGTAAAAATATCATGAGATGCCTCAAAATCCTAATAAGTGACAAGAGTATGCAGATGGTTTTGACTAGTATTGGAACTAGAAGTACCACCCCCTAGGTTCAGGAGATGAAGAAGAAGAAATAAGAACCTTGTTAGCCCCTGAAGCAACCCAAGAAGGACAATTCCGCAGCATATGACCAATTTGATCACAAATGAAACACTGATTCCTCCGCTTGTCATATGACCATGGTGCAACTGACCATAAAACCGACAAGAAAGATACAAAAGTGCTAATGGTACCTAATGTCTTGTGATTGGGAACCTTGCACCCTAGAACCATCACTACTCTAAAAACATCAATCACCATATGACTTTGGATAAGGAGCACTATTCGTTGAATAGGAGTTAGGACTCCTCTATTTCTTTTTTTTAGACCGTTTCCCACCATATTTACCACTTTGTTGTTGACCGCTGCCCTGATCTAAAATTTTAAAATCTCTTACTCTCTTTTTCCCCTATCTTAACTTTCTTCTTTTTTCTTCTTCGACTTATTGCATATACATAACAAGTCTAGAGATGTCCACATCCTTGTTCAATAAGGCAACCTTGCTCTCCAATATCAAATCATAGCACAACCTAGAAGAAAATATCCTCATTCTATCCCACGTGCTAGACACCAACTCAGGAGCATACTACAATAACTTATGTAATTTTAAGACATACTTCTTTATCATCATCCTTCATTACTTCAAATTTATGAGATGATCAACTTTTACCTCTATTAAATCCTGAGGAAAAAAGAGGTCAAGAAAGGCACCCAAAAAATCATCCCATAAAGCTGACTCAACATCATTACCCCTAGATTGGTCCCACTCCTCATACCACTGATACGTCACATCTTTTAAATAATAAGCGGAGAACTCCACACCCTCTACATTAGTAGAATGCATCACTTTAAAGATCTTTTCTAGTTTATCTATGAACCCTTGGTGATCCTTCTCAACCTTAGTACCAGTGAAAGTCAGAGGGTACAACCTCATAAAATAGCCAACACTAGTAGCCTCAGAAGAACTCTCAGCAATACCAGTATAACATGACTGTTGTGACTAAGATGTCTCCAATTGGGTCAACATATGAATGTGATGCACCATGGAAATACGGCACATTCGATGCTTAAAACCAAGAATTTATACTTAGACTTAGGATATTTTGGTAGATATGATGTGGTTTTGTGGTTGTTGTAGGTAAAATAGGTAAATATTAGGCATGTATTGAAATTAGATGAAAAAGTAATTAAAAAAATGAGATGGTGTTCCTCTTGGGGTTCGATACCCTTAGATTCTTCTTCTTTCTCCTCCTGTTGATCCCAATTTAGCACTTCCTCATGCTCCAGGTGATCCATAGAATGTTGCAGATTTACAAATGCAATAATTTCTAACAGCTACAGCTGAAGAGGAAAGAGCAGTTGAAGAGGCCTGATTAGCTAAAAAATCTAGGTTAGCCCGTCTGTAATAGCCAGCCAAACCCAAAAAACTCCTGATATCTGATGGAGAGACAGGGCTAGGCCAGTTTCTTACTGCTTTGGTCTTTTGAGAATCTACTCTAATGCCATCACTGGAAAATATATGAACAAGGAATGCTACTGACCTTAGCCAAAATTTGCACTTACTGAATTTGGCGAATAACTGATAATCTCTGAGAGTCTGAAATACTATTCTGAGATAGTCTACATAATCATGCTCACTACGAGAATAGACCAGAATATCATCTATAAAGACTATGATGAACATGTCTAAGTACTGGTTGAACACACGGTCCATCAAGTCCATGAAAGTGGTTGGGGCATTGGTAAGACCAAATGACATGACTAAGAATTCGAAGTGACCATACCGAGTACGGAAAACTATTTTTGGGATGTCACATTCTCTAACTCTGAGCTGATAATAGTCGAATTTGAGGTCTATCTTAGAGAAATAACTGGCACCCTGAAGTTGGTCAAATAAGTCATCGATTCTGGGAAGAGGATACTTATTCTTGACCATGACCTTATTGAGTTGACGGTAGTCTATACACATTCTGAGAGAACCATCTTTCTTGGGCATGAATAATACTGGAGTGCCCCACGGGGAAATACTGGGTCTGATGAATCCCTTATCTAAGAAATCCTTCAACTGTTCTTTCAGTTTTTTCAGTTCTGCTGGTTCTATTTTGTATGGTGGAATAGAGATAGGCTGAGTATCTGGAAGAAGATCAATGCCGAAGTCTATTTCCCTTTTGGGAGAAATTCCTGGAAGATCTTCGGGAAAGACATCTAAATATTCACTTACTACTGGGACTGATTCAAGACTGGGAGTCTCGAAACTAGAATCCTTAACATTAACAAAATGATAGACATATCCCTTAGATATTATTTTCCTTGCCTGAAGGTAGGAAATAAGCTGACCTCTGAAAGCGGATACACTACCCTTGCACTTAAGGATAGGTTCATTTGGGAACTAAAATTGGACTATTCTATTTCTGCAGTCGACTGTGGCATAGCGGGAATAGAGCCAATCCATGCCGAGAATGACATCAAAATTAGTCATCTCTAATTCGACTAAGTCTGCTGAAGTAAGTTTCTGAAATATCATAATCGAGAAGTTCCTGTATACCTGCTGAGCTATGATGGTTTTACCTACTAGGGTAGAAACTGAAAAGGGCTCTACTAGAATTTTGGGACAGATTTTGAAATCAACTGCTATATAAGGAGTAACAAAAGACAAAGAAGATCCTGGATCTAGTAAAGCATAAACATGAACATGAAAGATTTGTAACGTACCAGTAACTACATCTGGAGAATTTTCCTGATCTTGTCGAGTCTGAAGAGCATAAAGGTGATTTGGGCGTTTCCCGCTAGTAGCACTGGTGATGGCACCCTGCTGATTTGGGCGACCAAACTGAGATGAATAATGGAGATGAATCTGATAACCTAACTGAAGGTAGTCTCTGACCCTGTGGCCTGGCTTTCCACAACCAAAATAGACATCGCTGCCAGCTCTGCAAGCACCCTTTTGGTTCTTACCACAAGTCTGACAAAGGGGATTAGTTCCGGCATTGATGACACTTCCCTGAGACTTAGATCCTGGTTCTCTATCTCTGAACTTAGGAGCTAGAGCACTGGATGAAAAAAGAGCTGGAACTGATGACTTAGGGCAAAACTGAGAACGATTGCCTCCCTCTGACTTAGGCTGAGCGAAGTTGAAACTACCTGTCTTTGCTATCTTATTTTGCTTCTCCCTCTGCTTAATTTTCTGCTCTTCTATCTATTGAGCATGAGTCATAAGCCTGGATAAAGTTATGTCTCTATTCAGCATGGTGGATCTGCACTCATTTACCACGCTATCATTTACCCCTGAAGTGAACTTACTCATCTTAGCTCTACCGTCTGCAACCACATGAGGGGTATATCTGGCTAATTGAGTAAACTTAAGAGAATACTCTTTCACCGTCATATTGACCTACCTTAGGTTGATGAATTCTAGCACCTTAGCCTTTCTAAGATCTTAGGGAAAGAATCTAAGAATGCAGTGACAAACTCCTCCCACTCTATAGGACTTGCATCATCGGACCTTTCTGACTTCCACTGTTTAAACTAAGCATGAACCATATCCTGCAAATGATATGCAGCTAGATCAACACTCATAACATTAGTCACCCCCATGATGTCTATCACCTTCTGAACCTGATCAATGAATTCCTAATGGTCTTCGTCTACCTTAGACCCGAGGAAGGTTGGAGGATTCATTCGGGTAAAGTCCCGAATCCTAGTCGCGACTGAGTTGGCCACTAGGTTGGTCGGAATAACTATTGGCCATTCATTTTGAGTGGTGACTGATTGAGCAAGAGTTGTGAATAAGGCCCTGAACTCCGCATGAGAAACATGATCACCCAAAGGTTCTTCGGACTGAGGGGCTGACTGATTTCCATTTCTTCTTTTGGGAGGCATGTTCTGTAGAAGAAAGAGAGAAATGGATTAGACTGAGAGATTGACTTGAGATTATGCTCACTGGCACGACATGAATACTGAAAGAAAGGAAACTATTCTTAAAACATCTCATAGCCTCCTACACATAAATATGGTGCGCAACACACCCATGTACAAGACTCTACTAGATGCGGCTTTCAGACTTCCTAGGACACTATTGAACCTTAGGCTCTAATACCAAGTTTGTAACGCCTCAAATCTGGTACCCAGAAAGCTACACGGTGCTCATGACACCGAAGGACCACAAGCTAACCCATGACTAATATTTGTACCTGTACACTACATAATATAATATGATAATGTGGAAACATGCACTGAAATGACATAAGGTTCAATACTGAACAAAATCTGAATAATAAAACATTTGAGTGGGGTAATAGAATACCCAAAACAAAATTAAAAATACTAAAATCTAAAACATGATAGTCTGCATCTAGTCTGAAAGCCTCTAAACATGACTGTCTGAGAAAGGAAGGAGCTGATGGGGCATGTCCCCAACTAACTCCAACTAATAAATTAATTAATGAGATAATAGAGAAATAATCATGTCCTCAAAAGATGAGGCTCACTTCTAACTCTGACTTCTGAGATTGGAATCTATTGCTGATCTGAAACTCGTGCCTCTGAACCTATGGTGTAACATAACAAGAAAGCACCATAGCGCAAATGCGCCAGTACAATGTAATGTACCGAGTATATATGTGAGGTAGGCTATATGCAAGGGTTCACATGCATGATTAATGCTAACTGACTGTCTAACATAAACTTGAGAGTGCATGCATAAGTACGTAACTGTAACTATCAATGTGATAACATGATTACTGAGTCAGAATACTGATAACATGACATGCTAATAACTGATATGACTGATAATAGAAAAGAATGTATCTAAATATAAATGATAACATAGGTGACTGTATCTGACAGTTCTAAATCTGATGGAACTATCTAAGCTCCGTACTGTAATTGAGTTGACTGTATTTGACAGTCCTGAAATCTAAAGAACTATCTGAGTTCTATTACTGAGACTGATTGACTGTATCTGACAGTCCTGATTCTGTAACATGAAACTGTGGGAAGTAGTTATCTAACCAATATACCCCTAATTTGCCATTATGGTTGAGTTTGGGTCCAATCTGTAACCCTAATTAGTAGGGTATCAATATCGCACCACTGGTAAGGACAAGATGTGGGTGACCCTCATCTGATAGTATCCCCTGTATGAGAATGGTGGGGCCCTTATCTGACGGTACTTATCCACATCATCAACCCTCATCGACAGTGTTGATGTCTCAACCTATGCTGGCTACATAGTTTTGGAATGCAAGGATGACTGCTAAGGATCACACCCTTATCTGATAGTGTGTGTCCCCATCCTTGGGTTCACTCGGTGCTAATTTCTACTCCCATATGAATAAACACTGAACATGATTTAACTGAACTGAACATGGGCTGAATTACTGAGTTTCGTTGACTGACGAAATACTACTGATAGCTGACAACTGACTGAGTTTATAAGATCATGGAGATTTACTGAGTCATAAGACTGTCTGAAGTCTGAGGATTTATAGCTTGATTGAGAGTATCGTGAAAACATAACATGGCTCTAGGCACACCGTTGATGTTTTGGGTACAAGTACCCCCCAGGACTCGATAGAAGGAAATTGACAAAGCATGACTTACATCATAATCTATAATACATTTATAGAAGCATTTCATCAAACATGTGATAGGCATAAACTTGTACATACATGGGGATTTCATGATAACATGCTAATTTGGCACTTTTCCTTTATTTAGACATTAAATCAAATATATTGCAGGCATAGTACATGTAACCATCATTGTATAACAATTAAACATCATGGTTTACTTCCAATTTCATCATTCAAGGGTTTATTCATAGGTTTTCATGAATCTATATCAATACTAATCAACTCACATGGAATTTATCACTCAACATGGATTAGAATTCAATTTCTCATTATCAACATGAACAAAAGCATCCCAATCATGAAATTCATAGAGAAGATTCATAATCTTGAATTTAGAAAAGAGATTTTTGGACTTCATGGACGAAAGGGGTCCATGAATGAACACTATGCATACCTTAGTGATTAAATCTTGAAAGAGGATTGACCTTTCTTGAATGTTCTTGGATTGGGAATCTTAATTCTGGAATATCTTGTGGAGAGTGTGATGGGGTCTTAAAGTTAATTGAGAAGAAACCCTAAGTTTGTTCTTAGGAACAAAGAGGGTTAAGAGCTTTTGAAACTAAATACCAATAGCTAATTACGTGTTTTTGGTGTTTTATGTCGTGGGGGTAAGGTTTAGGGTGAGGGAAAAAGACCAAAATACCCCTACAAAATCACTTCCCAGTTGCTAAAATTATAAGACGACGACCAAGGCTGATAAGCCATTAGATCTGTGATAGCGCATCAGCCCAAGTTGTCACCTGGGAGCTGGTCTGTCTAAGCTTGACAGCATGGGCTGATAAGTCGTCAGGTATGTGACGGGCCGTTAGACATGTCATCACCTGGGAGCTGAAATTGATGGATTTCTGCCTAAGTCAGACGACATGGCTGATAAGTCATCAGATATGTAACGGCCCATTAGACATGTCGTCACTCAGTTGCCAGTCTGACATGCTGGAGTAAAATGGGTATAACTTTTTGCTCTGATATTAGATTTTGGAAAAATTGGTATCGATGTAAAGATCACTCAATTTTCCACGTGATAGAAGGTGGAAATATTAAAAATATCACGTGTAAAAGAATTTTTTTATATTTAAAAGCAAGTTCCAACATCCTTAAGATGATTTCAAGCTAAGAAAAGGCACGGGTATTATACTTGCGGGCAGAAGTGGTACTATTCTTTGGATGGGTAATCAGGTTACAGCCAAATCACTATTCCACTTGAAGACCAAGATAATATTACCTTTACTTATCCTTATGGTACTTTTGTATTCAGACATATGCCATTTGGGTTATGTAACGCTCCGACCATATTTCAGAGAAGTATGATGTCAATCTTCTCTGATATGGTAGAAGACACCATCGAAGTATTTATAGATAATTTCTTAGTAGTTGGTGATTCTTTTAATGACCTCTTGGTTCACTTGGCAAACGCTTTTCGAAGGTGTGAGGAATGAAACTTAGTACTAAATTGGGAAAAGTGCCATTTCATGGTTAAAGAATATATTGAGCTTGGGCACAGGATTTCAAATAGGGGCATAGAGGTCGATAGAGGAAAAATAGAGGTGAGTGAGAAACTGCCTCCTCCAATTTATATAAAGGGGATTTGGAGCTTTTAAGGGCATGTAGGATTTTATAAGCAATTTATCAAGGATTTTTAAAAGATTGTCAATCCTCTTTGAAAGCTTGTTTTAAAAGATATAAAATTTAATTTTGATGATACATGTATGAAGTCTTTTAAAATCCTAAAAGAGAAGTTGGTGAAGGCTCCTATTATTGTGTCTCCTGTTGGTCCTTTCCATTTGAGGTTATGTTTGACACAAGTGAAGTGGCCTTTGGTGTTGTCATTGTCCAAAGAAAAGAAAAGATTCTTCATCCCATCTACTATGCCATCAAGGCACTAAACCCTGCTCAAAAGAACTACACAGTTACTGAACAAGAGTTGTTAGTAGTGGTTTTTTCCTTTGAGAAATTTCGGTCTTAGTTGATTGGGATGAAGGTAATTATGCACACTGATCATGCAACATAGAGGTACTGGATGGTGAAAAAAGATGCAAAGCCTAGACTGATTAGGTGGGTTCTTTTGTTTCAAGAGTTTGATTTCAAAGTTAAGAATAGAAAAAGAACTGAAAACCAAGTTGCAGATAATTTGTCTAGACTTGAGGAGGAAGCTATGCAGAAAATAGAAGATGGACCTGAGATTGATGATAGTTTTCCAGACAAGTAGTTATTGGCTACTTTGATGTTCCTCAAAATTAACCTCCTGAAGAACTATGTTGCGGTTGATGCCAAATATAGTAACCCAACTAGATTAGGATTGATCCCACATAGAAAACGTTAAATAATTGCTTAATTTGATGTAATTCATGAGCAGTGTGGAAAGAAAATAGGGGGAATTTGGAAATTAATAGTAAGTAGTAGCCAAATCTTGAATGCTTTGAGTTTGTAGACAATTGGAGATGAACACTTGGATTATGTTCCCCCTGGCTTCTCAACTTTATAAATTTCTAGTGTTCAACCTACCTATCTATTGCTCTGCATGTAAAGTCAACAAGATATGTATTATCAATCATCTTGTGGACATTTTGATAAATCTCACCCTTTACCTTGTGAGTCTCAGAGTGTCGCCTTATTACTCCTTGTTTATGACTTCAGTTCAACTTTCACCTTTTGGGTCTCAAATTAATTAGATTATATGATGAAATAATAAGATGGCTATGAATCTCAAATTACTGTATTAGTCCTCTTTTCCCAATCTCAAACTCCTTTGTGAGAACATTATCGAATACAGGCATTCCTCAAGCTTGTGCAGTAGCTCTGAGGTCAATTAAGATAAAGAAGATTAAGATACATGCATAAATGTTAGAATAGATGAATCTCCCACTTCCTTTACGTAGCTAATCCACCGGGATTTCCACAACCCTGGTCAAGGAAATTAGTCGTTCATGTTTATGAAATAATCCAAGATGATCAATAAATAATTCATGTAATTAATTGCACAAGAATAAGAAGAATAAAATCTAAAATGTTCAATTTAATAATAACCCAAAAATCTCAAGAATAATGTAAAGTATGTAAAAGTATATCAAAGAATTTCTAAGTGTATAACCTAATAAAAGATAAACCCTAGGGTATTTATAGTATCTCAAAATAACAAAGAAATCCTAATAAAAAGGAAAAGGAAAAATAAGTTAACGCAAGGTATGACTCACTCGTTCACTCGTAAGGTCTTCTTACGAGTCGTATCGTGCCTCTTGTATATTTTACAATGTCTGATCTTCAAAGGCTCTACATTTATGTTGACCTTAAGACTCATACTCACAAGTCTTACCTTGATCATACGACTCGTTACCTTCACTCGTTACTACCTGGGAATTTGTCTTTCCAAGCTTTGTACACTAGTATGCTTACGGTCGGATCATACGAGTCATACTCAGACTTTCAACTTGTCTTCTTTGGTGACTTTAAATTTAAATGGCAACCTAAGGTTCTGTTCTCTTTATGGTTTCTTGACACAACTCGTATCCTCATCTTACAACTCATACTCTCTATCGTATTAATTCTTCACTTAGCTTTTCTGCTTGGCCTTTGTTAGTGTTGTGCTTACGAGTCAACCTACCAGTCGTACGGTGTGTTGACGACTCATGAGGTGACTCATATCGTATGCAGCCTTTATCATTTTCAGTTTTATCTTTCAATTTCATTCCAAGCCTATTATTTACCTGTTTTACCACCAAAAAATCACAAAACCACCTTATATCTACAAAAACAACCTAAGTAAAAGCATAAATTCATTGTTTTAAGCATCGAAAGTGGCGTTTTTCCATGGCGCATCAACACCCTCAACTTAGAAGTTTGTGTATCCTCAGGAAAAAGAAAAATTAAAAACTGCTAACCATAACAACGATGCTTAGACTAAGAAGATCCTATGATACCTATGGAAGAGACTTTTCAATTCAGGTTTCAACATTTTTTTACTCCCTCTCCTAGTTTTACTTTTCAAGAACCCAACTGTGTATTAGATTTGTTACATGAAGTGACAAAAAGGAATCTAATGATGGCATTACATTATTAATAGACAACCAGGCATAGATACCAACCACATTAACCAAACAGTCTAGTAATCTAACACCATACCCATGTGCACTCCAAATCAAAGAAATACCGTTCGCTCAGTTTAGATCAATCGAATTATTTAGGGATATAAAAAATGATGCTCACGATCACAATGAAGTATTTTCGGTGTATACAAGATACCGTAGTATTTCCCATATGCTCTTTTCCTGGGTTTTGGACAGTCGGGACAAGATCACTAAAGAACATTATTCGGCTTGTAACGTAGGTTAGGGGCTTGTATGGTATCTTTTTGGAATTTTTAGTGACTACGTCTACTTGATACTACGCTTTATTTGGGGTCACCTAATTTTTTCACTTTTCTTTATTTTATTTTTTCCTTTATGTCTCCTTTTTTATTTTTAAAGCACATTTAAACTAGATCAAGTGTGGTTTTCTTTTTTAACTTTATTTTTCTTTTTTTTTTATTTTCACTACACCTATTGCCTAAGTTAAGGTGTGTAGTGTTCAAGGAGGACCAGGGCCAATACAGGTTCATTGTAGAAATAGAAAGGTCAAATAGGTGTAAACAAAAAAATATGGGTCGGTTAAAGCTCAAATATTTGGATCAAAGAGATTCATATCACATTTGGTTGGGCATTTAGGATTAAGTGGACTCACTATAAAAATAGACTATGATCATCTCCTACTCGACTATACTGAACCCTAGGTTAGAGCAACCGGGTAATTTCTAGATTCAGACACACAGGGAACTAAGTAGCGCCTCACACACACTCGCACAGGGTCATACTTCTAAATACTACTTATCTAGTTATGCAATTATTTGCCTTAGTTGTTATATTCCTAATATTAATGCCATTATCAGATTTACAGTCGTCCCTCACACATACATAAATCATGCAAATCAGCAAAATTTTTAGGAGAGGCATTACTTTTTCAGCACAATGATTTCAAAATCATACAATTTTTAGCATAATCATTGAAAACGACGTCTACTACCATAAGAAAAAAATTTCATTCTATTTTATCTATTCTAGCACACACAACAAAAAGAATACATAAAACATAAGCAACACATGCCAGTTTTCAAATTTTTCTGATTGTGGCCACGGACTTCGAAACATGGCAAGTATAGCCGTGACGACCTTGGTACACCCCCACCCTTAACATAAATCCTATGCACTATCCCCAATGTAATACAAGGGATCGAGAACATACCTAGATGCTCAAGGTGCCAGCTTATGTCGCATCATCACGTAGGCCATCAACTTGGGTCCCTCCATCTTTAATCATAGTCCCATCAACTAATGGGACTATCTCTGCAGTAGAGGAACCGGTTGTAGCCAGTGGTACATTAATAGTCGGGGGTATATCACTGCCCCTCTCAGCATCCTCAGTTATTGATTTCAAGCTACCGATACCAGCTAATATCTCTTGGACCCTTACCTGTCGGTCCTTCTCAATTTGTTTGCTTTATTTTCTTGCCTTTTTCAAGGCATCTTTTTTTACACTGCAATGCTTTATCTTCTTTCTCTCTCTCTTATTCCTTCCTCTTCCATCTTTGGAATACTCCAAATATTTTCCATCTCTATTTCTAGCTCATTCTCTGTAATCACTGGTGCTGTGATAAATGGTCTGTCATACAGCTCATCCACTATTATCTTTATTTGGACACCTCAATTTTTACCTCAGCATTGTATGGGATTTGGCTACTCCCAATTGATGAGTCATCCACTGCTCAAATGCATCCAGTCTACCCTACACTCATCTATCTTGGTCTTGTAGCCTAGGGTCAACCCAGGGATTCACACCCCCTTCCATATATATCATACTTTTATTTATAAAATAGCTAATCTTTTTATCGCCTCATCCCACATGTCCTGTGATATCACTACCAAACCATCCGATATCGCTCTCGGTCGAGGTGGTATAGACTGTGCAGGAGGAGGGGCACTGGGTGTACCCATTGTATCAGTTATGTGCTGCTCAATTTACATACATATATCATCTAGCTCTTCAACCTCAGTCTTTCTACTCTATTTGAAAATCTCAGCTATCATCTCAACTCCTCACCTAGATTGCTTGTCCATGGGGTTTGCAGCATCCCAAATCAACCTCAACTTTGTAATGTTTGTCGGCTCAACTAACTGGTCGATCCCTAGAAGATCTTGCACCCTGCAGCAAAACACATTTGTGTAGTCATACACAGATAAGCTAGAAGTAGCTTTTATCCACCCATAGCTCTATCTCATATCTCTCAAGGTAAAAACTCTCCCATATTGAACTCATATACAACTATCAATGTTGAATGAATTAGGCTGGTTACGTTGTCCCAGGTAGTGGGACAAAGTATGTGTCTGGCCAATGTCCACCACGCCTTGTCCTTAAAGTTTAAAGTATGTTTTTTATCTTCTGTAAAGTCACCCTTGGGCCACCCATGATCCACACAGAATCCTCAGCGTTCATAGAAATCAACCCTGCAATCCACCAGAAGTGTCTCATCTTATCTTTTGACCCTAGTTGTTTTCTCATAATCTTCTATATTTAATCCATGTGGTAATCCATTTCTCCTGTGTTCACTGGTGGTTGGAAGTTTGGTCCTTTTAAGAACAGAGAAATAATAAGCGGGGAGATGTTTACCCACACTCCCCGAATAGTCAACGATGTAATGGGATCACCACCTCTCCATAAGTTACCTTATGGATACTGTCTCTTGAACTCACCCTATACACCGCATAAAACTACCGCACTAATGCAAGATTTTATTTTTTGGGTGTTGTAGTATCTATTTAAACTCGTACTATCGAAACCAAGCCTTAAATCTGGGCAACTCAGACATCCTAGTAGTGGTCAACATCCTCTCAAGATATAGACTCCTTTTTATTCTTCCGTTTAAGAGTTTTCTCAACCCATTATTATATTTTTCCTGTATACCAGGGTACCCCACCATTCAACGGTGGGCACTGGAGCAAGTGTGATGGCCAAAGGAGGGTCCTGTTTATCAATAGGAGTGACATCAACTTCTTTCTCATAAGCAGTATCTGAATTTGCTCCTCAAAGCTTAATTCAACATTTTTCTCTTCCCCTGCATCACTCTCAGGTTCTTCATTTTCATCATACTCATTATCCTCATAATATAAAGATAAAGATGAGTGTGGAGGGGAGGTACTTGGGTTCTTCATTCTCGATCCCCTCAGAGGTGTATCCTCTGGAGTGGATACTTTCTTTCCCCTAGGGTGTTTTTCCCTTGGGCCTGCTTTTTTTTTCATGGGTAACTTTATAAGGTCCCCACTTGAGTCACTTGCCTCCTCTTCTGTTAAATACAACTTTTCCTTTGGATCCAGCTGCTTCTTGGTGTTTTTTTTAGGAGTCCCCTTTAAGAGCCATAGTACTTGTGTGCATACACTCATTAGTAAATGTTAAGAAAAACAAAGAAAATTAGGTGTTAGTGTACATGTTTTGTTTAGGTTATGATCGAGGTAAGAGTTGTATGAGCTGGGTACGACTCATATGACTGAGTTGTATGATAAACAGTGTGTATATAAATTTTCACTAGTCAACTTACGAGACCTCCTAAGAAGTCATAAGGACAAGTTATGTCTTATTACCAACACTCGTAAGCAGACCAAAAATAATACTCTAATATATATTACATGCCAGGTCAGTACAACTTGTGTTTAGGAGTATTAATGGTTGGACACGACTCTCTTAGTTAAGTCATACCTAGACCAGAACCTATACTCAATTAGACTTCTATGTTGCCAGTGGTTACGAGTCTCAGCACGACTCGTTACCTGTAGGTACGAGTCACAAGGGGTCTCGTATCCACTTCAACATAAGAGTTTAACTTCTGAGTTTATTCCAACATACAATTCCCAAGCTACCCTTTGGTGTACAACATTACCACCCTAATTTAGTCTAAAAACACACATTTTGGGTGCATAATATCAAGTTCATCCCAACTCCCAATTTCAAACTCAAGTTCTAAGAACGAGGGTTAAAATTTTCAATACCCATAGCTATTCAACTTGAAGAAACGCCAAAATCTCAACTTACTATCAACTTCAACTCAAAATATATAGCATTTGAGTTTAAAAACTTACTTGAATAGTTGAAAGGTTAGGTTTCTAGAATTTTCTTTTCTCTTCCCCAAGTCCTTGAGAAATTAATGTAATGTGAGGGATTCTAACAAATTGGTGTGTCTTTTGGAGTGAATTAATGCAATTAGAGCTCAAATATTGGTCGTTAATGGAGGTATTTTGTGTTTCAGAGTGTTGGGTACCCAAATTGGGTGCCTTCTTTTGTTTAAAACCAATGAATTAGGCCAAGTTAACCTTCAAACCTTGACATGGTAAGCTTCGTTATGAGTTATGTGTGATACTCAAACCCAAGCTTACGATTCTTTTCTTCCATTCGTAAAGACCTTGAACTTTACTTAGGTTTTGGAGCCGATACGACTCAGTGGGATGAATCGTAGCCTAAGGGTACTACTCATTTTGAGAGTTATAAAGGCTCCAAAAATATTTACCTGGATCTAAATCAACTCACAGGTCCTTACGACTCCTCTCACGAGTTGTTATCTTAAGATACGACTCGTGAAGAGATCGTATGACCTAACTTCTTAGAAATTCTATCTCTTTCCGCAATATTTCTTCCTGCATACTGAACACACTTACTACGTGGTTGCCTCCCACGTAGTTCTTGATTTAATGTCATGGAACGACGGGGCTAAGTTGGTTACATGAATTTCACCAACTAGCCTCATGGGTTGCCTTTCATGAAGTGCTTAATTTAATGTCACAGCACGACGTAATTTCATTGGTAGCTCAGACTTCACCAAGGTCAATAACAAAAGTCGCACTTACTTCTTTGGTGTTACCCATATAAAGCTTTACTCTTTGCCCATTCACCTTGAACGGGGCTTCACCATCCTTCTTCAATTCCAAAGCACCATATGGATAAACTTTTGTAACTTCAAATGGACCATACCATCTAGACTTCAACTTACCTGGAAACAAACAAAGTCTAGAATTATAAATCAATACCCGATCTCCATTTTGAAGACCCTCTTCTCAATTTTTCTATCATGATGCAGCTTTATCTTTTCCTTTTTAAGTGCAGAACTTTCATATGACCGAAGTCAAAATTCATCCAACTCATTCATCTTGTTCATCCTTGACTTTGCTAAAGCTTGCCACTCAATGTTCAGCATTTTAGAAGCCCATAGTGTTGTACGTTCAAGATCAACAGGAAAATGACAAGCCCTGCCATACACTAGCTGATAGGGAGAAGCACCAATGGGGTTTTGAAAGCTGTTTGGTAATCCTATAATGCATCATCTAGCCTCCTTAACCAATCAGTCCTGTTGGCATTTACTATCTTCTCCCAGATGGACTTGATTTCTCTATTGGACACCTCAACTTGTCCACTAGTCCATGGATGATAAGGTGTTTCCACCTTGTATTTCACTCTATATTTCTCAAGAAGACTTTTAAATAGACGATTACAGAAATGTGACCCACCTTCACTAATGATAACACGTGGTATTCCAAATTAGAAAAAAAATGTGTTTTATCAAGAATACGGTGACACTACGTGCTTCATTATTTGGGAATGCAACCCCTTCCACCTATTTGGATACATAACCCACAGCCATAAGAATATATTTTATGCCAAATGAGCTCGAAATCCTCAATATTCTGCAGTAGCTATGAGGTCAATTAAGATGAAAAAGATTAATATACATGCATAAATGATAGAATAGATCAATCTCCCACTTTATTTATATAACTAATTTGCCAGGGTTCCCACAACCCTAGTCAGGGAAATTACCCCCCATGGTTATGAAATAATCCATGGTGATCTATCAAGAATCTATATAATTAATTCCACATGAATAAAAAGAATAAAATCAGAAATCTTCAATTGAATAATAACCCAAAAATCTCAAGAATAATGTAAAGTATGTAAAAGTATATCAAAGAATATCTAAGTGTGTAACTCAATAAAAGATAAACCCTGGGGTATTTATTGTATCTCAAATAACCCAGAAATCCTAATAAAAATAGAAAAGGAAAAGTAAGATAGCTCAAGGTGCGACTCGCTCGTACACTCGTAAGGTCTTCTTACGAGTCATACTATGCCTCTTGTATGTTCTCCAGCGTCTGATCTTCCAAGGTTCTAGGTTTATGTCGACCTTACGACTCATGTTTACAAGTCGTACCTTTATCATAATACTCATGTCCTTCACTCGTAACCACCTAGCATTTGTCTTTCTAAGATTTGGACACTGGTCTGCTTATAGTTGGACCATATGAGTTGTACTCAGACTTCTGACTCATCTTCTTTGGTGACTTCAAATATGAATAAAAACCTAAGGTTCTTTTTTCTGTATGGTCTCTTGACACAACCCGTATCCTCATCTTAAGACTTATTCTCTCTGTCGTATCAATTTTTTACTTAGCTTTTCTGCTTGGCCTTTGTCAGTGTTGTACATATGAGTCAACCTATGAGTCATATGGTGTGTTGAAGACTCATGAGGTGACTCATGTCATCTTTCTTAGGTATTTTTCTTCCAATTTCATTCCAAGCCTATTATTTACCTAATTTTTCCTGCAAAAATAACAAAACCACCTTATATCTACAAAATAACCTAAGTACAAGAATAAATTCATTGTTTTAAGCATTGAAAGTATCATGTTTCCACGGTGCATCATGCTCCCTAAGATCCAATTCCATGGTTTGATGACTATGCAAATTATCTAGCAAGGAATCTAGTCCTAGAAGATCTTTCCTTCCAACAACTAAAGAAATTTATGCATGAGGTAAGGAAATTTTTTTGGGATGAGCCTTATTTATTCAGAATTTATGTGGATGGAAGTATTCGTAGATCTATACCTTAAGTGGAGATGATGATCATACTTAAAGCTTGTCACACTTCACCAGTTGGGGGTTGTCATGGAAGAACCCACACAACTCATAAAATCTTGCAATGTGAGTGCTATTGGCCAATAATTTACAAAGATGCACATGTTTTCATCTTGAGATCAATGTCAACGCCAAGGTAACATCTCTAGATGCCATGAAATTCTTATGAATCGTATTTTAGAATTAAAATTGTTTGATATATGGGGTTTGAATTTTATGGAAGCATTTTTTAGTTCTTTCGACATGAAGTATATTTTTGTAGCTGTGGATTATGTACCGAAATGGGTGGAAGCAGTTGTGATCCCCAATAATGAAGGACATAGTGTCACTGTATTCTTGAAAAAGCACATCTTTTCTCGATTTTGCATGCCATGTGCTATGTTTAGTTACGGTGGGTTACACTTTTGTAATCATTTAGTCAAAAGTCTGCTTGAGAAATTTAGAGTAAAGCACAAGGTGGCAACACCTTATCACTCACATACTAGTGGGCAGGTTGAGGTGTCCAATAGAGAAATCAAGTCCACGTTGGTGAATATAGTAAATACAGTAGGATTGATTCTCAAGAAAGCTAGACGATGCATTATGGGCTTACCGAACAACTTTCAAGACCCCTATTGGTTCTTCACCTTATCGGATGGTGTATGGCAAGGCTTGTCACTTGCCTGTTGAACTAGAACATAAAGCACTATGGGGTTTGAAAAAGCTAAATTTAGAGTGCTGGGATGCAGAAAAGTCAAGGATGAATCAGATAAATGAGTTGGATGAATTTTGACTCCAGGCGTATGAAAGTACTGCACTTTACAAATAAAACATGAAATTGTATCATGATCGTAAGATTGAGAAAAATATATTTAAAAAAGGTGACCGGGTATTACTTTATAATCTTAGACTTCGCTTGCTTCCAGGTAAGTTGAAGTCTAGATAGTATGGTCCATTTATGATAACAAGAGTTTATCCATATGGTGCTTTGGAATTGAAAAGGGATGGTGAAGCCCTATTCAAGGTGAATGGGAAAGGATTAAAGTGTAATCGAAGAAGTTAGTATGATTTTTGAGATGGACCTTGGTGAAGTTTGAGTAACCAATGTCGTGCCGCGATATTAAATAAAGTTCAACCTATGTGTCTAGTTAGGAGTCATCCCATGTTTTTATACTTAGTATTTATAAGGTAATATGTATGTTCAGTGTGCATGATTAAAGATTGTAGAAAAGATCTAGAAATTCTAGAAAACAAGGTCATACAGACTTTTTATGAGTCATGCCTTAACATAAGAACTCGTGAGTAAGAGTCGTAAGGACCTGGGAGTTAATACAGATCTAGGTAAGTGGTTACTGGAATCCTTACAATTCTCAAAATGTACGACTCATCACCTTAAGTCGTAATGACTCAAGAACCCATGTAAGTTCTAAGTCTTTACGAATGGATAAAAAGACCCGTAAGCATTAGGTACGAGTCTTACATATAACTGATAACCAAACTTACTAGGTCAAGGGATGCAGGTCAACCCAGCCCAGTTAAATTATTTTAAAACAAAAAGGAATACCCGATTTGGGTAACCGACACTACAAACAATGGATACCTCCAAACTAATTTTTGAACTCTAAACGCATGAATTCACTCCAAAACTCACACCGATTTGTTAGTTTATCCCACATTGCATGAATTTCTCAAGTATTTGGGGGGGGGGGGGGGTAGAGAAGAACTCAAGAAATCTAACTTCTCAACCAAAAAGTAAATCTTTGAACTTAAATGCTTTATATATCCAGTTAAAGTTGAAAATAAGTTGAGATTTTAGCATTTCTTCAAGTGCAATTTCTACTTATATTGAAAATTTGAACACTAGTACTTAGAAATTAAGTTTGAAAATAGATTTGGGGGTGAACTTCAAATTATGTACTAAGAATGTATGGTTTTGGAATGAAATGGGGGGGGGGGGTAATGTTGTAGATTGACGGGTAAAATAGGGAATGTGCATTGAAACCAACTCAAAGTTTAACTTTTATGTTATAGTCGATACGAGCCTCCTTACAACTCATACCAATAAGTAATGAGTTATAAAGATACTCGTAACCACTGACAACATGAAAGTCTAACTAGGAGGAATCAGAAGCTAACCAATGAACATTCATGAATAAACTATTTAACTTACAACTCAGTCATATGAGCCGTAACTAGTTGATACAACTCAGAACCCCCATTCTTACCTTGAACAAAATATGCACACTGACACCTAAGTTTCTTTGTTTTTTTGTCCTTTCCTTTGTGATTACTAATGAGTTTATGAACACAGGTACTATGTCTCCTAAAGGTGTCTCTTCAAAGAAGAATACCAAGAAGAAGTCGTCTCCAAAGATTAATTACCATCTGACAGATGAGGAGGCAAGTGACTCAAGTGGTGATCTAGTTGAGTACCCCATGAAAAATAAAGCAGGCCCAAGGGAAAAATGCCCTCAGGGAAATAAAATAGTCACTCCAGAGGACATACCTCCAAGGGAACCTAGAATGAAGAATCTGAGTACTTTCCTTCCACACTCACCCTCATCTTATGGAATGATGAAAACAAAGAGCTTGAGGGTAATGCAGAGGCAGAAGAAAATGTTTAATCAAGATCGAAGAATGAAAGTAAGGTTGAGGAGAATGTGACTCCTATTGATGTACATGATCTACCTTTACCCATCGAGCCTGCTCCGATACCCATCATTGAACGGTAGGGGTACCCTGATATACAAAGTTATTACAGTGATGAGTTAAGCATACTCCCTGTAAATAGAAGAATAAAAATGAGTTTGTATCTTAAAAGAAGGTTAACTACTGTAGGAATGATTGAGCTACCTAGATATGAGGCCAGATTTTGGAAATATAGGTTCAAATGGATGACTACAACACCAGGAAGTACAGTCCTGCACTAGTGTAGGAATTTTATATAATGTATAAGGGTGAGCTGAAGAGGCTATATCCATAGGGAAACATGTGGAGGGGTGATGATCCAATTACATCATTAAATATTCGAGGAGTACAGGTGAACATTTCCCCACTAACTATTTCACATTTCTTAAATGGACTAGCTTTCCAGCCACTAGTAAACACTGGTAAGATGGATTACCACACGAATGAAATATGGAAGATTACGAGGAAGCAGCTGGGGTTAGAAGATAAAATGAGGCATTTTTTATGTATAGCAGGGTCAACTACTCTTAATGAAGAAGAAGTCAGTTGGGTGGTAGGTGGCCCAAGAGTGACTTCATAGAAAATTGAAAAACACACACTGAACTTTGAGGCCAAGGCATACTGAACATTGGCCCGACATTGACTGTGTCCCACTACCGGGGACAACGTGCTCCGCCCAGTTCATGCGACACTGATAGTTGGCTTCATGGCAGGTTATGAGTTTGATGTAGGAGAGTTTTTAGCATGAGAAATATGAGATCGAGCTATAGGTGGTAAAAGGTTACTTCTATCATATCCGTGCATGATGACTCAGATATGTTTGGTTACAGGGGTGAAGGAACTTCCAGGGATCGACCAGTTCACTGAACCTAAAAAAATTACTGATTTGGGATGTTGCTAATCCCATGACCAAATAGGAAAACCAAGGTGCATCATTGCTAGCTCAAGCAACGCAAAGAAGAGGACACAAAGCAGAGATGTTGGAATTGGTGAGGTTCCTGTTGAGGGTGGACAGTCTGAGCCACAATAATTTGATACCGTAAAACCACCCAGTACCCTGGTATCACCATATATTGCAAACCCATGACCATAATCAGCCAGATCAATAACATTAGGGTATGTCATTATTTCCCAGTCCAATTTAAATAATATTTTATGATGTTGGGAATGGTCAAAGCAAAGGTACTATTGGTAAAGGATGGTGTGAAACCCTAGGTTAAAAATCAACTAGCAGAACAAAACTGATGGGTGCAGAGTAGGTTGGATACATTTGAGCAAAGACTCAGCAAATAGCAAGCGTCCAAACTCCGAACATTGCATAGGTGAAATTTGAGGTGGCCAAAATAAAGAAGATGGTTAATGAGTTGTATGATAAATCATTCATCCCAACACCATGATTACAGAGATTGAACTTGAGAGAGTAGTGGAAAATATCTAGAGTATTCCAGAACCAGAAGAAAACCAAGAGAAAAAGAAAAGAAAGTACCAAAGAACTAAAAATGAGAGTCTGGAGAAAAAAAGGATAGCATACAGAGTGAGAAAGACTGGCAAGTTAGGGTTCGATAGAGAGCAGCTGGTACCAATATCTCAAAACTGGTGAATAATGAATTGAAAAGGGTAGTGACATAGCCTCAACTATTGATATACCACTGAGTGCACCATCCACATTCGGTGCCACTATAGCATAGACAGTCCCAACTGGTGTGGGACTCCTGTTGATAATGGTGGGACCCAATTTAAGGGCCCACGTGATGATACTGCATGAGCTAGCACCTTGAGCACCCAGGTATGTCCTTAATCCTTGTATTTCACTATTACATGCATTGGGGATAGTGCATAGGATTTAAGTTGGGGGTGGGGGTGTACCAAGGTCGCCACGGGTTATACTTCCCATGTTTCAAAACCCATAGCCACAATCTAAAAATTTTTGAGAACTGGATTGTTTTGTTTCTTGTTTTTTTTAGTTTGTTTGTGTGATGCTGAAATAGGGAGAAAATTTGTACATCTTGCAGTAGATACTATTTTGAATGATTATGTTGAGTTTGATTTATTTGGAATAATTAAGCTAAAAAAATTGATACCCCTCCTAAAATTTTATCGATTGTGTGATGTTTGTATGTGTGAGAGACGACTGCAAATTTGATAATGTCATTAGGATTAGGGATAGAACAACTATGGCAAAGAATTGCATAATTAGATAAATAGTACCTAGTAATATGACCTTATGCGAGTGTGCGTGAGGTGTTACTTAGTTCTCGGTGTGCAGAATCTAGAACTTGCTTGGTTGCTCTTACCTAGGGTTCAGGATAGTCGAATAGGAAATTATCATAGGTCATTCTTATTTTGAGACCACTCTAACATAAATGCCTAACCAAATGTGATATGAATCCCTTGATCCAAAAAGTTGAGCCTAATTAACCCATATTTGTTTTTTATTACACCAATCTCACCTTCCCGTTTCAGTTACAATGAATCTGTATTGGCCCTAGTCCTCTTTGGACATTGTGCACATCAACTCAGGAAAATTGCCTAAGTTAAGGGTGGCTATTATGGGGGTGTGTAGGAAAAAATGAGTATGAAGAAAGATGTGTAGAAATAAATAAAATTAAGAAGGACAGGTGCAGTGAAAATAAAAGATAATAAAAGAAAAAGATAACTGCAAGAAAAGAAAAAGAAAGTGAGAAAATAAAACTGCACCTCGTCCAGATGAATATGCTTTAAAATAAAAAGGGAGACATAAGGGAGGAAATAAAATGAAGAAAAAGTGGAAAATAAGTTGACCCCAAATAAAGCGCAGTGTCAAGGAGGCATAGTCACTGAAAAATCCCAATAAGACACCATACCAGCCCCCAAACCTACGTTACAAGATGAATAAAGTCCTTAAGTAATCCTATCACAAATGTTTGAAAACTCAGGAAAAGAGTTATATGGGAAAACCTATGGTATTCTGTATACACCAATTGATACTTCTTTGTGAGCGAGAGAATTTTTTAATATCCCCGAATAACTTGATTGATATAAACTGAGTGTGGGATTTCTTTTATTATGAGCGCATATGGGTTATGTTGTTAGGTTGATGGACTGTTCGGCAAGTATGATTTGTATATTATTAGTTGTATGTTGCTAATGTAATGCCATCATTGAATTTGCTTATGTTTCTCCGTGTACCAAATCGATATACAAAGTCGGATTCTTGAAAAGTTAAAACTAGGAGAGGAATAAAAATATTGAAAATTGAACTAAAAGTCACTGTCGTAGGTATCTTAGGATCTTTCTGTTTAAGCAGTGTTGTTGTGTTAGAGTTTTTAATTTTTATTTTGCTTGAGGACACGCAAACATTCTAAGTTGAGGGTGTTAATGCGCCATGGAAATACGGCACATTCGATGCTTAAAATCAACAATTAATGCTTAGACTTAGGATACTTTGGTAGATATGATGTGGTTTTGTGGTTGTTGCGGGTAAATCAAGTAAATAATAAGCTTGGAATGAAATTGGTAGAAAAAGTTTTTTAAAAGATGAGATTTGTACATCATACGAGTCATCTTACAAGTCATTAACAAATCATATGGTTCCTAGTATTGACTCGTAAGCACAATAATACTAAAGCCAAGCTAAGAAGCTAAGTAAAGAGAGTATACGATTGGAGAGTACGAGTCATAAGTTGAGGATATGAGTCGTGACAAGAAATTGTACAAAAAAAGAACTTAAGCAGCCATTCAGAGTTGAAGTCACATACGAAGATGAGTAGAAAGGTCTGAGTGCGACTGTAAGCATAAATCGTAAGCTGACCAGTGTTCGGAGCATTGAAAGAGTGAGTCCCAGGTGGTAACGAGTGAAGACCATAAGTTGTATGGTTAAGGTACGACTCATGCGGATGAGTCGTAAATATACCAGAAGCTTGAAGCATAGGAAGATCATTCACTAAAAAGCATACGAGAAGCACTATATGAATCGTAAGAATACCTTACGAGTGGGAGTGGATGATGTGAGTCGTACCTTGTGCCGCATAATTTTCCTAGTCCGTTTTAATTAGGATTTCTAGGTTATTTTGAGATACTATAAATACCTTAGATTTATTCCTTTATTAGTTTACATACTTTTACATACCTTACATTATTTTTTATCATTGAGACTTTGTTCTTGAGATTTTACTTTTTATTCAATTGAAGATTTCAAATTTTATTCTTCTTATTCTTGTGCAATTAATTACATGTATTCTTTATTGATTATCATAGATTATTGCATGAACATGAGCGGATAATTTCCCTGACTAGGGTTGTGGGACCCCTGACGAATTAGCTACTTAAAGAAAGAGAGATTCATCTTTTCTTATTAATATTAATTAACCTCAGAGCTACTGTAGAAGCTTGAGCATTGCCTGTAATCGATAACGTCCTCACAAGGGAGTTTGATATTAGGAAAAGAGGATTAAGACAATAATTTGAGATTTATGTCCATCTTATAATTCCACCATCTCATCTAATCAACTTGACACTCAAAAGGTGAAAGTTGAACTGAAGTCATGGACAAGGAGCAATAAGGTGATGCCTTGAGACTCACAAGGTAAAGGGTGAGATTTATCAACCTGTCCATAAGATAGTTGATAATATATAGCTTGTCAACTTTACATGCAGAGCAATAGAATAGGTGGGTTGACCAAAAGAAATTTATAGAGTTGAGAAACCAAGTGGAATACAGTCCTAGTGTTCATCTTCTATTGTTTAAAAACTCAAGAATTCAAGATTTGATTACTACATAATGTTGACTTTAAAATTACCTCCTTTTACTTTTCCATATTGCTCATGAATTCTGTCAAGTTTTAGAGACTATTCAGTTTTTCCTTGTGGGATCGACCCTAACATAGTTGGGTTACTATATTAGGCATCGACCGCAGCAAATATTTTTGGGAGACATCAGAATGGAGAAACGAAAGTCAGCATTAATAACATTTCCCTGAGGTAACTGAGCATGAGTGTCACCCTTAGGAGTAGGATCAGTGGAGACTTGTGGAACTCCATGAAGGCAATCAAAAGTAGTGACCCTAGACTAATCTGTACCCTAGAAGTTGGACAGAATCCGTACATATCGTCCCTATATGGGATAAATGAATTTCCATAAGCTTCAAATCGCCCGGGAGGAATGATCTGAAAGGAGAACAAATGGTAACTAGAGATATTTAATACCTTAGACTCTATAGCCCAAAAATAAGAAAACAATAAAGGAAAACATTATGAAAAACCTCGTAGCCTCTCCCTTATAAATGTGGCATGCTACACACCTATAAAAGAGACTCTACTTGACATGGCTTTGTGGAGACCCAATGACACCAAACCTAGGCTCTGATACCACCTTTGTCATGACCCAAACTAGAGCGTGGACATGACGGGTATCTCAAGTCCATTGAGGACTGAAAACCACCCCCTTAGCCTAATCTAATAGAACCAGATACACCTAGCAGCAGATGAATTCTGAATAAAGAAAAATCTAAAATATTAAAGAATAAAAGACTTTAAGATAATTCTGTATTCGACAATCGGTTCCAACAACCAAAACCAAAACTGATAACGACCACCGATTCCAACACCCATGTCCATAGTAATTTCCAACAAAGCCTCTATCAAAACCAAAGAATATCTAGTTGGGACATGCCCCCGACCATATCCAAAAACCAAGTCTAAAAGAAATAGTCAAAATATAAGGAAGTTCAAAGCATGATATGGGGCCTTTCGAAGTATGGAAACTCACCTCTCCAGTTTGACTCACAAGTTATTCCCAGAATCACTTAGTCACTATGCAGGAGAAGTAGAAGTATGGCCAGCTCCTGCATCATGTGGGGATACAACATCTAGATATGGCTAGCGGATTGAGTGCTAGCAAGTAACTCAAGGATATAGGATAAATATGCCTTGATTCACAATTCAAGCCAATCAAAATCAAATGTACATCATCATATGCAAATACATATATATATATACATATATATATGTGTATTACATGTCGGGGGTGAGAACAAGGCACAACATAAACCTTTAAAACTTTAACTTAGATTGTGTAGCATAATCGTCATACTAAGGCACCCATGGGTATATTGGCCTA
Organism: Capsicum pubescens; assembly: GCA_030864215.1. NCBI lineage: Eukaryota > Viridiplantae > Streptophyta > Magnoliopsida > Solanales > Solanaceae > Capsicum > Capsicum pubescens. Next base: position 854,933 of record CM061539.1, read on the forward strand.
GCTCTCCCCAGCTGGAGAGGCACTAGAGTATGTAGTTGTATGAACTAGAGGATATTTGTATATCATATGCCCTATGGGGGACTTAAATCTCCCGGCATAAATCAAAGATGAATTGAGCATTGAATCATAAAACATGGGGGACTCGAACCTCCTAATCCTATAATAAGGGGGATTCATATCTCCTGATCATTTAGACCCCCGCTCCGACTAGCATGATTTCTAGTATTAGTCCCTCAAGACCTCCACTTTTATGGCCTGACTACACAACCCTATTTTAAGCCTAATTTCAAACATTTACCACATATTCCCTTTATACAAACCAATTATGTATTAAGGCATCCTGTTGTTATTATCTTATTCACTTGTAAGTCCATATTATCATTCCAGAACCCTTATTCATCATATAGGGGAATTCATAGCCCTTTTTGTTCAATTAAACATTCACACAGGGAATCTACACACCCCACAGTTCAATAAAATTGCCCATGATTCATTAACCTTTCATGCCAATGCAATAGTATTAGTGGGCAACTAAAATCATGTGATAAAACCATATTCAATATTGATTTCACAAACGGGTTGAGGGGATCACAATTTCCAAAGTCATATATCTAGGTAAAACCATCACCCCTTGGTTTAATCATCATGCCTATGCACCCCATATGTTCAAAATCATTAGTAAAATATGAAAAATGCATAATAATCCATGGGAAAACTAATTTAAGACGAAACCATGTCCAAACCCTCAACCACATTAAAAACCATGTTCAAAACCACCTTTATAATCATCTAATTTTATGTATTAAATAAAATAAGTATTGAGGTAGAGTCACACGCCTAGAATAACAAGATTTATGGAGATAATCTGTCCTTGAAAGATTTATTTGACCCACCTCTTGGAAAACCTAAGTATTATTGCATAGAAGAATTTTGAGAGATAAGAGTGTTTGTTTTGTTGAGTTATGGATGAAAATAAAGTCCCAATAGGGTTTATAGGTCTAGGTTATGTTTAGGAAAAGAGAGGAATGTCTAAAATTTCCTTAGAAAGAAGACTGAAAAATCACGCCAGTAATTACGGATGACCTTACGACTCGTAGGGCTACCCTATGGCTCTTATCATCCAGTCATAGGTTGGACAATATCCTGGTCTAGCCCACACTAGAATATTTATGAGTCAAACCATACAACTCATAACCAGTCTTTATGACTCATAACATGTCAGTCGTAATCATACCAAAAGCTTGGGACAATATACTGGTTTCCTAATGATTTAGTCACTAAAACTCGTAACAAGTCTTAACAACTCTTTGGGATCCATTCATAATCAACTCAGAAAACTCTACCAAACACACTGGTCAGTCTAGTAGTGGGATACTATAACTAGTATAGACATCTTATGAATTGCGGGGTGAGTCATAGTCAGGGCAGTGAGGTTAAAACTCAGAAATATTCCAGGGCCAAGAATCTAGGGTATTACAAAGAAACTCCATGAGCACCTTAGAGACCACCCTAACAACCACACATACCACCTCTAGGTGGAGGAGGAAATACGATAATCGGTGGAACACTCTGAGATGAAGGAACCAATGCTTCACGACTGGGGAACTCTCTTGAGAAATACCTAAAGGTAATATAGATATAGTATTCCCCAGGCGTTGCACTGAAACTAGAAGATTTGGCTAACCCAGAATAACCACTATGGCTAGAATTGCCAGAAGATGAACCCCTCAGAGGTTGACTACTACTTTGGCTAGGATGATTACTAAATCTAGACTAGCCTCCATTGGTGATCTGAAGAGCAACGTGAATGGTCCTACTAGACTAACCCTGATGCTGATATAATTGATGCAAAGGGTACCTTTCCTGAGAACCACTGCCTCTGAACCATGAGCCACTATGGCTCCTACTAAGACTACCCTGATAGCATGGCCTCTTATCGCTTCCCTCTTAGACCTCTAAATGAATCTCCTACATAACTTGAGCATGATCAGATACCTCAGTCAAAATAACTACCTACAACAAATAAAATTCGTGTAGATAAGTGGAGAGGGAGTCTTAATTCATGAACTACATACCACCTCATACTCAATAGTCATAATAGATGTGTAATACCTATCCAAATCATAAAATTGAGCCTCATACTTTATAATAATCATAGAGAACTACTCTAACCTCAAGAACTGATCCCTCAGGTGATCTCTAAGACTGCAAGGCATATACTTCTCTAAGAAGATATCGAAGAGCTAAGTTCAAATCAATAGGGGATATCTAACTGGCCTAGAATCAAGATGACCTCTACACCAATATTGAGATTCTAAATCCAAACTAAAAAATAGTGTAATCCACACCATGATTCTTAACTAGTCCCAAATTATAAAGTCTATCATCGCAAGTAATCAAGAACTTATAAGCATCCTCGCTTAGTGCACCAAAAGACCTAACTGAAGCTAATATCAAGAATCTACCCAATATCTTATTCTTCTCAACGGACATAGTTTGCTGGCCAACTACTGGATGAGAAACTACCAACCAAGCAATCACCGATACAAAAGGGACCTCAACTTTGGGAGCCACATCTACAGGCTGTAGCCCATCCTCAATACAACTCTGATTCACAAAGTGTGCACCATCAAATGGTGCACCACCACCTAATCTAAGAAGTTGAACCAATGCATCCCTGAGTATTGAAGAAGAAATAAACCTCGATGGGACCTGGTCTGTCCTGACGACAAAATAATCTCTGGCTCAAAAGCATAAATAGGGTCTGGTAAATAACCCATATCCTAATCCTTAACTGGGTATACATCCATAGGTTATCCTTAACCTTTAGTTCATACTCAAATAGCAATAGTATCCCTAGGATCAGACTCGGGATCTTTGTCTTACATAGTGGTAGCACCTTTCTTAGCCATCTACGAAAGAGTGAAACTAAAAGATTTTGGAAACCAACTCAGACCCTTAGCACAAAATGAGTGAAAAGGTGAAAAACTCAAATGTCTTACAGGCTCATAAATATAAGAAACAAACATCATTATTTTTATTTGCGGGACTCTACTAGACACTTGCACCTATGCCAGTAACATTAGTTAACCAAAGCCTTGATACCAATTTGTCATGACCTAATTTAAGAGTCATGATAGCACCTTGTAATACCCCAAGAATCCTAACCTATAGTAGAACCATGCTTTAAGCTCATGAGAAATAAATTATAGTGCTTTGGTAGCTTTATGATCTATTTTGATGAGTATTAAGGCCTCAAATGCGTCCTATCCATTAGACAACTCAAAACATCCCTTACCGATTGAATTTTTGAGAAAAATATTGCCATAGTCATCTTTAAATAAGCCTATCTTCCATTATTCAAAGAATTTTTTATGTCATGACCTACCAACAGATAGATAATTGAATTATCTTTCCAAAAATACCAGTTTTTCCCAAATATGGTATCGGGATAAAAAGTTATGACCATTTTACTAAGAGCTATCCGAACTGCCCAGGAGCGATGAGCAGGCTAACGGACCGTCGAGCTAGCGACGGACCATTGCCCAAGCCGTCGCAACTAAGGCAGTAGGTCCATTTTCTAGCTAAAATACGATGGGCAGGATGATGAACCGTCGAGCTAGCAATGGACCATCGCCTAAGACATTGAAACTAAGGCAATAAACTCATCTTCTGCCAAAGCACGACGGGACGACAAACGGACCGTCGCCAAGGCCGTCCCGCACTTCCGTTCTGTGATTTGAAGTCATTTTTAAAAGGGTTTTTGGGTCTTTTTCTACCCTTTTTAACATCTAATTATATCATATCAAAGCTCTCAACTTTATTTTTTATCTATAACATCAAGATTAGGGTTTCTTTCAACGATCAACCCTCAAGAACAAGGTCTAGGGTTTCAACCCAATATTTAAGAAAACTCAAGATTTCACTATTACCTTTTGAAATTATGTCAATAGTTGGAATCCCCAAACCAAGGGCTTCAAGAACCTTTATTGAAAGTCACAAATTGAGTCCCAAAAGCAATTGTTCATCCAAAGTTCATAAACTAAGGTATGTGGGGTTTGAACAAGAATAATTCTTTCATCCTTGTGCCCAAAGTTTTATTTTAATTACAAATTTACTGCAATTTATTAGATTTTCCATGAAATTCAAGTTTGAGTTTGTACTCATTATCATTAATTGCAAGATTATAAGATTTACCATGGATTAAAAAGTTGAATTACATGATTATGTCTATATTTCCATGCCTATTGCTGAAATTCCCAGATTTTAAGATGATTTATGAATAATTGCTTTACCAAGCATGAATTTTGAGATGTTTTGATATGAGATTTTGGGGCGTTTCACACATACTTTAAGCCTCCAGTAGGTAAGCCAAACTGTTACCAAGATCTATAAGAAAATGGGCTAATTTCATGGAAAAGGCATAAAATCTAGAAATTTACAAGTAAAGACTTACAATAATAATTCAAATAATAATAATAAACTAATAGATTTATAAGATAGAACTATATTGCACGACCTAGTAGTGTCAGTCCAAGAGCTACTAACAAAAGGAACCTAAGTATTAAAATAGTCAAATAAAAATCTGTCTCAAATAGTGAAAGACCAGACATCAATAATAGAAGGTAAAAGGGAAACTCTAGCTCCAAAATCTCACCATATGTTCGAACTCAACTCAGCATGATCTCGGTGTTAATGATAGTCACTAGTACTTGGATCTACACCAAAAAGGTACAAAAGTATAGTATGAGTACCAAAGCCACGGGTACTTAGTTGGCGCGACTGAGCTAAATCATGATATAAGTATGATAATATACAATACAAATAAGTTAAATCAAGGTAAAAGGGAAAACCTAGAATAGCGCAACAATATTGTAAATAAATAACCAAAATAGATATATTATAGAAGAAAGCATAAACAATACTCAAGACTGACCCCAATAAGCTAGTAAGTGCATAAAAGTAAAAAACCCAATGCGGCCCCTTATAATCTTAGAGAGTGAAATCAAGAAAGTAAACAACCATAATTTCATGAATTATCCATATCTCAAGACATAATCAAGAATCTATCCATACCATAAACTGTAGATTAGAACCAACTCCACAACCAACATAAATAACCCATCAATGTCGAACTCAAACCAGAACTCATACAATCAAATTATGAACTTGAATTAGAACTCATTTCATCAATTGCCAAGCTTAAACTAGAACTCAATATGAATAAATAACTGGACTTCGTCCAAAACTAGGACCAACTCCCAAGTACCAACAGAGCATAAACACCAAGAATCTAGTTTATTCAAGCTCTAAAATCTGCAGCTTTAGGGATAGAATATGCCAATTAAGTCTACAAGGAATCGAAGGTCCCTACTTATAATTCCCAAAAATCTGTATGAAGTAAAATTCTACCTATAATATAATGCCTAGGGTTTTGGTCCTTGAAATTTTTTTGAGTTTTGGGATCACTACCCTAGTTATGACTGGACCATACGAGTCATAAGGTGTCCTGATGGGTCGTTGGGGATGAGTCATAACCAAATTTATAATAAAATGGCTAAGTTCTTCTCTAAGTATGAGTGTTTAACTGTGATCCATAAGTATTTTTTTATGAGTCGTTGGGTGTAAATTGTAGGGTGTCCATTATGTACCCCAAATGGGTTCTGTACTGTCTACGAATGGACCCTATGAGTTGTAGGGTCCCATTATGGGTTGTGCCTTCAAATCATAGGGTCAACACTGTGAGGGTATCCTAGAGACTATCTTGGTTATGACTCATTTTGATGAGTCATAAAAAGTGGCTACGAGTCAATAGTTGACCCGTAGTCAATGGCAACACTTGTTCAATTTTAAGTTAAGGGCATTCTTGATATTTTTCCTCTTACACAAATTAAAACCCACGGCTTATAACTAATTTAGAGTGTCGTTATTGATAACGCTTAACTTACACCTCAATTTAGTGCAAAGCGGTCTTTGTCAATACATTTACCCAACTTTGGAGTCGGGGTCGAATCTACAGGGAACAATGTGAGTGGCGATTAAATCAATTTGAAACTATAGCTACAAGTTAAATTCAAACAAATGATAGAGAAAGAAATATCGAAAAATATTCTCCAAGACTCAAACTATCAAACTCTCTTTAGAATAATGATGATGATGAATGAATGAATAATAAATAATAGAAAACCCTAAAACAAAACTTTAAATAGTTCAACCTAAATAAGGAAATAAAATTAAAGTTGCAGCTTTTTCTCGGAATAGACGACGACATCTGTGACAGCTTATTAGGAGTCTGACGGCTTATCACAGATGTCGTCAGCTCCTCTGCACTTTTGGCCTCTGCAGTCTAATGCTGACGGCGACGTTGATGCCTTATCACCAACCTGACGTCTTATCACGAACGTCATCACAACAATGTCTTCAACTCCCATTCTCTGTTTAAGCCTGGCGGCATCCTTGACAGCTTATCAGCAGGTTGACGACTTATCATGAACATCGTTAGCCACACTTGTCCTTTATTTTTTCTTCACTTTCAGCCTTTTTTCTTCCATTATTTTTAGTTCTCCTACATCTCAACATTTACTGCCAAAATCAAAGTAAACTAATCAAAAACAACTAAAGTTGCTCAAGACCTTATAATTATTTAAACTTAAAAGCCTCAAATGTGTTAGCGTAGGCTCACGCATCAACACCCTCAACTTAAACAATTGTTTGTCCTCAAGCAACCATAACATAACTAAGAGAATACAAAGTATAATTTGGCAGCTAACTACTCATACTAGTTCAGAATACATTCACCATCGCCAAGGTCTGTCAATTTTAAAGCTCACTGTTGATGTTTTGAAAAACAACCATGCAACTCACAAGAATAAAGATACGGCAAAAATTCAGCAATACCAACCATGTCATACCAAGATCACACTTATCTGAACAATTCAGTGACTAGCAACATACAAAGTGTGCCCTCACAACAAAGAAATCCTTTTTTCACTCATATCAGAATTCAAATACATAAACAGAGGGGTAAAACAAGACTCACTCTCAGAATGAAGTTCCAAACACTGCATGTCAAATGCCATAGGCTTGCCCTTATAGTCAGTACCCAAGTTTTAAGACAGGTCAGTTAGGATCACTATAGGGCTTTTCTTAAGCTTGTAACATAGACCAGGGGCTGGTATGATATTCATGGATATTTTAGAGTGACTATGCCTCCTTGACACTACACCAAACTCTCGAGGTTTCAAATCTCAACCTTTTTTTCTTCCTCTATTTTATTTATCACACATTCTCAAGATAGATGCGGTCTTTTCAATTATCACATTATCTTTTTATCATCTTTTACACAACTTTCTCATTTCTTATTCCTTTTTCACCGCACCCAACTTTTTATTCTTTTCTTTTATTCTTCCTCTCTTTATACTCATTTTGTATCACGCACCCCTATGATAGCCACCCTCAACTTAGGTTGTTTGCCTAAGTCAAAGTGCATAGTGTCCAAGGAGGACCAGGGCCAAAATAGGTTTATTGTGATGTAAATGGGAAGGTGAGAGGTGTCATAGAAAGAAATAGGCTAATTAGGCTCTAACAGAGATCAAGGGATATTATTCACATTGGGAAGGTCATTTAGGCTAAAAGTGGGTTGAACAACAAAAACGGCCTATGATACTTTCCTAACTCCTATCTTATGGCCATGGCAAGGCTAACCGGGCAAGTTCTAGATTCAACACACAACGGGAACTGAGTAAGACCTTACACACACATAGCACACAAGTATCTTGCATATCACTAATTATCCGGTTCATGTACTTGTTTAACAAAGGTTATTCAGTTGCCAAACTAATGCCACAAAAAGATGCACAGTGGTCACAAATAGATGCAATTCACATAGTAGACAATATATCAGACCAATGGAGAGGTACTCAAAAATTGCAAAACATGTTAACTGGCTCATTACTTGTATTTCTCCTAGTTAACCACAACACATCACAAAATAAAATACAATACACCTAAACATGCCGGCTCTACTAGGAACAAGACTCCGAGGAAAAGAGGCATGGTGACAAAAACCCTAAGAGGACATCAACACCCACAATTAGTCCCACCCTCAACTTATAATCATGCATTATCCCCAATGCGTCAACCAAAACAAGAGAGTTAGAAACATACCTATGGCACGACAGGTGCGAAGATCTGATGCCAATCACATAATACAAATACAAACAACAAAATACCTTGGGTTGCCTCCCAAGCAACACCTGGTTTAATGTCGTGGTACGACTCAGTTATCTTGACTACTCAGACTTCGTCAAGATATCTTGTTGCTAATTATTTATGTCTCTACTTGGAGGATTTTAAATGTAGACCCAACTTTTGATCAATACATCTTTGGGGTGTGTTGGGCAAATGTAAGGGCATGATGAGGAATATTCTATCACGCCACTTCGAAGACTTGAACTGCTTGCCTAGTTTTGCATTGAACTTTCGTATGAGATCATTTAGCAATGGTGAGAATCTTAAACAGCCACTAAATAGACATTGATCTTTAAGCTTCTTGTCTTTCAAGATTGGGGTTGTAGTATACCCTTATGGAAGGACAAACTCCAAAATCTAAGAATCTTCCTCCTCATTTTTAAAATTCATCATTTGCTTGGGTGATTCGACTTTCATCACACCCACCAAGCATAATGTTGAAAAGTGGTTTGAATGAGGACTAACTCTCAATTTTGGAGTAGCATCCCTATTAGTATTTTTACCCCGAAATGGACTAGATTCTTCACAAGGATTGTGCTTGATTTCTTCTTTTGACTCTAGTACCATTTCCTCGTCTTTGGAATCTTTATTCATAAATGGTTCGGTTGGTTGGGAAATCACCGAGGGTTGCTCAACATTAAGCTCATAATCAACATCGGATTCTTGCTCCTCATCTTCACATTCGTCCATTATGCTAAATGATTCCACAGATAAGATATCATCTAAACATAATGTGGAAAAGTGCTTTAAATGCTTGACCTCTATATCCATATCCTCTATCATTTTTCTTTCCTCGTCATTTGACCTTATGTATTGATGTATATGACGTATGATATCATTCGTTATGTCCACACACTCCAACATTAGTTAAAGCATAGATTCAATGCCACTCTTTCTGGTGTTTCATTCTTACTGTTCTTGACCATAAGACCTATCAAAATCACAAGAAGAACTAGAATTTGGGTTAGCATACCGGGGGGAGGGGGAATTTTGGCAATCACTCCAATGGCCATCTTGACCACCACATAACAAACAATCATACTCCTGGTAGGATAGAGATGGTGTACACATCTCTCTCCAGGGAGAATATCTACAATCTTGCCAAAAGTGAGGTCCATCACAATATGGACATAGATCATCAAGATAAGATTTCCAACCACCAAACTCATGTTCATTCCACGATGCCATAGTAATAACTAAACTAAAATAAAAATCTACCTAACACAAGAAATAACAAAAAACTAAAAACAAATATTTACAAGTTTGAATTCAAGAAAGTAGGCTAAAATTCCAAACCAACTCAATACGCCAAATTATTCCCCGTCAATAGCGCCATTTATGATAATGCTCAACTTACACCTCAATTTAGTGCAAAAAGGCCGTCGTCAATATATTTAACCAACTTTGGAGTCGGGGTCGAATCCACAGGGAACAATGTGAGTGGCGATTAAATCAATTTGAAACTATAGCTATAAGTTAAATTCAAGCAAATGATACAAAAAAATAAAATGGGTGTTTAGGTTTAACAAATTGTTGTTTGTCACTTTACTTTTGGTGTTTGTAAATCAAGAGTTTATGAAATAACCAGAATTATGTTCACTAGGACTTCCGGTACATGACAAATGCTAAAAGTGGTTTAAGATTCTCACGGTGGTTAGGAAAATAGGCTATCTTTATCGATGATATGCTCAAATGTCTCTCGACCTATTTAAGCACCTAATTTCCTAATCCTCTCAGACTTAGAAAATTGCTATTCACTGCCCAGATTTTACCTCAGGTTATTCAACCTTGTTACAACGCTGATTATTAAATGAAGTATTTTTGAGTCCCTGTTGATAATTCACTTCCTACTGTATATGATTTCTTTCTCAAGCAAATCAAAGTAGGTGTGTCTACTATTTGCAACCAACAGACATTAATTAAAATCTCAGAATTATCAAGAAAACCTAATACCTATTAAATCTTGAGTATTTAGCACCTCATCATGACCTAACCCTAGATACCATAATTCAGGTTAATAGAGTTTAGCCACTCATGATGCAAATAACGAAACACATAATTGAATTTATAACTGAGGAGATTAACTTACAAAGATGAATAATAATTAGTGAATCATAGATTAGATCACAAAAGGAAAATCCCCAAAATAGTTGTATTGTTCGAATCCAAAAAGATAGAGAAAGAAATATCGGAAAATATTCTCCAACACTCAAAGTATCAAACTTTCTTTAGAATAATGATGATGATGAATGAATAAATAATAAATAATAGAAAACCCTAAAACAAAGCTTTAAATAGTTCAACCTAAATAATAAATAAAATTAAAGTTGCAGCTTTTTCTTGGAATAGACGACGACATCCATGACAGCTTATCAGGAATCTGACGGCTTATCACGGATGTCGTCAGCTCCTCTATATTTTTTGCCTCCGCTGTCTAATACTGACGACGACATTGACGCCTTATCACCAACTTGATGTCTTATCACGAACGTCGTCACAAAAATGTCTTTAACTCTCATTCTCTATTTAAGGCTGACAGCATCCTTGACAGCTTATCACCAGGATGATGACTTATCATGAACGTCGTCAGCCACACTTGTCCTTTATTTTGCTTCACTTTTCAGCCTTTTTGCTTCCATTATTTTTGGTTCTCCTACATCTAAACATTTACTGCAAAAATCAAAGTAAACTAATCAAAAACAACTAAAGTTGCTCAAGACCTTATAATTATTTAAAGTTAAAAGCCTCAAATGTGTTAGCGTAGGATCACACACCAGTTATCACTCAGAAACATATCCAAGAAACTTCTCAAACACTCCAAAAGGCTCTCTAATTTCCCTTAAGCAAGCTAAGCTAGGGTTTTATTAAGTTGGTCATCTAAGGGCTCAAGGGTCGATTTTGCTCCAAATTTCTTGGTATTTTAGGCATGTGACTCTACCCTTAAACTTAATATATCTATTGAATGAAAGTACATTGTGATTTACATGATTGAAAGTAAGGTTTTTGACATGATTTAGGGGTTTGCCATGAATGGTCAATTAATTTTTTCCCATAGTTTTATTATGCATTATTCATGTTATAAATATGGCTTTGAACTTGTGGGTGCACGGGTAAGGTGAATGAACTAGGGAATTGTGATTTTCCCAAAACTTTTGACTTTTGAAGTGGTTATTACCCCAACCTCATATTATGCAATTGGTTTTTAGTTATGAGAAATATGGAATTGAACTATTCTTGAAATATTGCATTGTTATATTGAAATTGAACCTTATGGATTTGTGTTTTCACAAGCTACCGTATAATTGCACAAAGGGGGAGTGAGAATTCCCTCAAGTGATGTAATTGTTTGGGCATGTTGTTGTTACCTTGCAAGTGTAGTTGGTATGACAATACCAAAAATGTATGCCTTAATGTGAAATATGGTTCAGTGAATGGAAATGCGTGATAAATGTTTTAATTGGGCTTTAAAAGAGTGTTGTGTAGTTGAGCCATGAAAGTGGAGGTTCGAGTGGCCGATACTAAAAACTGCTCTAGCCGATGTGGGGGGTGTTATAGATTGAGAGTTCGAGTCCCCTTATTTGTGACCAGGTGGTTCAAGTCCACCTTATTGATATTATTATGATAGAGGGTTAAAGTCCCCCATATCGTATTTCAAGATCGGGTGCTTAAGTCACCTTAGTATATGATTGGAGGGTTTGAGTCCCCCGAGAATATACATATTATTTTTCTCTAGTTCATGAGGCTACATACACTAGGTCCTGACCAGGGAGTGAGAGTTTGTCCCATATATCCCATGGGTACTATTATAATCACGGTTGAGCTATACAATCCAGGTTAAAGTTTCAACGTGCATATTAAGCCTTGTTTTCTATCTCGGCATGTGATATGTATATGTATATGAATATGATTATGTGCATTGGATTTTGAATGATTTTAAATTGTAAATCATGGTATTATGTTACCCTTATCCCTGAGTTACATGCTAGCGCTCCAACTACTAACCATCTTCGGATGTTGTATCCCCATGCGATGTAGGATTTGGCCATACTACTACCTCTCTTGCTCAGTGATTTAAATTTTTGCTCCGTTCATGAGTTAACATTGAATAGGTCAGCTTACATACATTGAAAGTCTATATTTCATATTTTTGGTTTCTTATGTCTCAAAATGTTTGACTTTTTTTGGTTATTATCAGGGGCATGTCCCGATACTTAGTTTTGGTTCTTGGTTTAAAAGAATTTGTTTGGATTACTATAGATTTGGGGCACGTTGGTTGATTTTTGATCGATAGACAATAAATATGTTTAAATATCTTTAAGCTTACTCTCTTGATATCTTGTTATATGTATGAAATTTATCCGATATTGGAGATATTGTGTTGGTTTATTTAAGAAGAAGAGGGTGATCTATGATCCATATGGGACTTGAGATACCCATCATGGTCAGGCCCTGGTTCGGGTAATGAAAGAGATGGTATCAAAGCCTAGGATTGGTGTCATTGGGGGTGTCCAACAAATCCATGTCGAGTAGAATCTATTTTATGGGTGTGTAGCATGCCACACTTATAATGGATAGGCTACGAGGCATTTAGTAACGTTTCCCTTTCTTGTTGTTCAGTTTCAAGATATAGAGTCTAAGGTCTTGAATCTCTCTAATTCTCATTTTTTTGCCTTTAAGATCATGCCTCCAAGAAGATTTGATATTCATGGGAACTCTTCTATCCAGTCTGAGGAAAATGTGGATGAACCTCTTCCTACTCCAGGAGTTCAGACACAGACTAGGGTCGCTTCTTTTGATTGCCTTGATAGATCTCTACTTCTTCCCCTATCCCTCCTTAAGCACCTCAAGATAATGTGTCTAATGCATATTTTTGCCAGTCGGTTCATTTACTTACCCAGGTGGTGGACTCTCAAAATGAGTAGCTTGTTTCTATTACTCTATCCTCTGAGGCTACTAGAGTTGACTCATTTATGAGGTTGGGTCCTTCTATTTTCACTGGTTCTAAAGTTGAGGAAGATCCTCAAAATTTTATTCATAAGATGGAAAAGATTTTCCATGTGATGCATGCCACTAATATGGAGGGCGTGGGGTTTGCTACTTACCAATTAAAAGATATGTCGTATCAGTGGTATGAGGAGTGGGACTAGTCTAGGTATGATAATGTTGAGTTAGCTATATGGGGTGATTTTTCTAGTACTTTTTTGGAATGCTTCTTTCCTCAGGAGCTAATCGAGGCAAAAACAAAGGAGTTTGTAAACCTAAACCAATGCAAGATGTCAGTCAAGGAATATGCCTTAAAGTTCCATCAGTTAACTCAGTATGCTCTTGTAATGGTGTCTAGCATGAGGGTTATAATGAGGAAGTTTACTTCTGGATTATCCTATGAATTAATCTTAGAGAGTAAGGCTGCCTTGTTGAACAAGGACATGGATATTTCTCGGCTCATGGTTTATAAGCAGCAAGTCAAAAAAGAGAATAAAGAGCATGCTAAAATTAGAGAAGGGTAGAGTAAGAAGTTTCATTATCCAAATCATGGTAGGAGTTAGCAGCATTGGCCCAAGAATAAGTAGGGAAATTTTGGTTCTTACTCTACAGCTAGTTCTCCCTACATGAAGTCATCGGGTGGTCACTGTATATAGTGTGGTAAAGGTTTTAGGGTGTAGAGTGCCCAGTCTCAGGCTAGTGAGGCTCATTCACCTCTTTCATATCCTCCTTGCAAATTTATGGTCAGGTGCATCATGGTTTTTTAGAAGAAAGGAGAAACAAGTTCTTTAATTATGGTTAGATTTGTTATCTACAAAGGGATTTTCTGTCTAAGGTTATGTCTGGGGAAAATAAGATAGATATTGATACCCTATCGTTTCCTACACCAAAGGGTGATACTTTTTGCTTTTGGCTCTAATGCAGGTCGAAACTGATTGTATGCTCTTACCACCCACCAGGATTCTGAGGCGTCCCCTGATATTTTTACTGGTATGCTCCAATTCTTTTCTTATGATATATATTGCTTACTTGATTTTGGGTCTACTCTTTCTTATGTGACCCCTTATGTGGTTGTTCACTTTGGTTTTAATCCTGAGTGTATTCCAAATCCTTTTTATGTGTCCACACCAATGGGTGACTCCATTATGGCTAAAAGGTTCTATAGGGGTTGTGTTATGTCGTTCTACGATAGGGAAACCTTGGTGGGTCTAATAGAGTTGAACATGGTAGACTTTGATGTGATTTTGGGGATATATTTGTTGCATTCATGTTATACTTTCTTAGACTGTTGGACTGAAAAGGTTATTTTTAAATTCCCAAATGAGTCAACTATTGGGTGGCAGGGGAATTCCCTAGTGCCTAATGAAAGGTTCATTTCGTATCTTAGGGCTCGGAAATTACTTTCTAAAAGGTGCCTCTATTACTTAGTACATATTAAGGATTCTAGATCCAAAGCTCGTTCCTTGTAAATTATCCCTGTGGTCTATGATTTTTTTAAGGTGTTCCCTAATGATCTTCCTAGTATTCCTCCCGATAGGGAAATTGATGTCAGAATTTATCTTTTTTTGGACACTCATCCTATTTCTATTCCTTCTTACAAAATGGCTCCAGATGAGTTGAAAGAACTTAAGGAGTAGTTGAAAGACCTTCTAGATAAGGGTTTTATCTTTCCTAGTATATCTCTGTGGGGTGCTCCCATACTTTTCGTGCATAAAAAGGATGGTCCCCTTCGAATGTGTATTGATTACCGCTAATTGAATAAGGTAACCATGAAGAATAAGTATCCACTTTCAAGGATTAATGATCTCTTTGATCAACTTCAGGGTTCTATGTTCTTTTCTATGACTGATTTTTGGCCTGGGTACTATCAGTTGAAGATTAGGGAGGCAAATATCCCTAAGACTGCCTTTCAAACCTGGTATGATCATTTCGAGTTCTTGGTGATGTCATTTGGCTTGACCAATGCCCCGACCATATTTATGGATCTTATGAATCAAGTTGTCCATCATTTCTTAGATTTGTTCGTAATTGTCTTTATTGATGATATTTTGATGTGTTCCAAAAGTGAGTTAGATCATGCCGATCATCTCTGCCTTGTGTTACAGACCCTAAAGGATCAGCTTTTGTATGTTAAGCTCTCTAATTGTGAGTTTGGTTGAATCATGTAACTTATCTAGATTATGTTGTTTCTATGAAGGGATCATGGTTGATCCTCAAAAGGTTGTGGTGGTTAAGAAGTGTCCTAGACCCAAGACTCTAATTGATATTCAAAGTTTCTTGGATTTAGCCGGTTACTATAGAAGGTTTATGAAAAGCTTTCATCGATCTTGACCCCTTTGACTAAATTGACTCAGAAGAAGGAAAACTTCTTGTGGTCGAATGCTTATGATGGTAGTTTCAAGAAGTTGAAGGATAAATTGACTTTGGCTTCAGTCTTTACCCTGCCCGAGGGTAATAATGGTTTTGTAGTCTATTTTAATGTGTCCCAGTTGGGACTTAGTTGTATATTAATAAAGCATGGCAAAGTGGTAGCTTACTCTTCTACGCAGTTGAAGGATCATGTGTAACGCCCTGATTTTCTGTAATCGAAACGCCACATGGTGCTCATGATCCTGAAGGACCACAAGCTAACCCTCTTCTGATATCTGTACGTGTTCACTTCATAATATAATAAAATACATGCGGAAAACTGGCGGAAACTTACCATAAGGTTCAAAATATCTAAAATACATAATTCTACGAACTGAATACTTACACAACTGTCCGAAAATCCTCTAACTGTCTGAACTGTGGAGTTGATGGGACATGTCCCCAACTAACTCTGTCTAATAAAATAAACTAGATATAATACTATGCTGGAATAATAATCGTCCTCAAAAGATAAGGACTCTCTAATACCTCTACTGCTGCTAACTGAATCTGGACTGCCACAGGTACTCTGGATCTCGTGCCTCTGAACCTATGGTGTCAAATAAAATAACAACAACATAGTGCAAATGCGTCAGTACGTTGGAATGTACTAAGTATGCAAATGAGGTAAGGCTAAATGCAAAGGCTTATGCATGAACAATTACTTAACTGAATGATATGCAAGAGCTGGAATAGCACACATAGAGAATCTGTAACTACTGAACATACTGACTGAGCATACTAGGACTAAATCTGATAACTGATACTGGACATACTGTCAAGCTAAACTTTCTGAACATACTGAGATTCGTAGTATCTGGAGCAACTTAAACTGATAAATGAGTTCACTAACTCTGGAATACTGTATAACCGAGTCAAGTAATATCAACAACTGAGTCTAAGCCTGTTAGTATCGACTGGCTGAATCTGAGATCGAACCTATCTAGCGAATGATCTCTAAGTCTTCTATAATGATAAGAAATAATTAAATCTGAATTTGAGATCAAGCCTATCTAACGGGTGATCTCTGGATCTTTTGATAATAAGAATACTCAACTGAATTTGAGACTGAGATCAAGCCTATATAACGGGTGATCTCTATAAGTATTGATGCTGAATAACTTTATGTGAGACCAGGCCTATCTAGCAGGTGGTCCACGAATCACTGGAACTATCTGAGTTCCTTACTAAGGTAGATGATTGTATCTGACAGTCCTGATTTTTAAGTTCTACTCTGAAGACTGATACTGAAACTGCAACTATGGGAGTTCTCACTTAACCGACATGCACTGAGCCTGAACTAGTGGGGTCCAACCTATAACCCCAGCTGGAAGGGTGTCAGTACCATGCCACGGGTAAATACCTCTCTGGTCAAGCCTATCTAATGGGTGACCCTCGTAGGAAGTCAAACCTAAGGCAGTATAATAGTCAAGCCTCTCTGACGGGTGACAAGCCTTTTTTTGAAGGGTGACTCCTACATCCTGTGCTGGCTACACAATTCTTGAGTTCAGGGATTGCTCTTAACGACTCTGCCTCTCTGGCGGGGAGCCTCCATCCCTACACTCACTCGGTGCTAGCTCCTACTCCCAACTGAAAGACTCTGAACTGATTCATAGAAATTGTACTTCAACTGAACTAAATCTATTACTGAGTTTCTTACCGGACTGAGGTGAAAGAGTTCACTTGGTTCCGTTATCTGACAGAATATATCTGAATTCTACTCTCTATCTGTATACAACTGAGTTCTATAACTTACAGGGGATTTACTAGAATCTGAACTGAATACTGAGTACTGAGCTTGATTAAAATGAATACTAAGATTTACTGAGTTTTCTTACTGTTCAGTTATTGACTGAATTCTATTGATCATAGCACGACTTAAATTATCTTGAGACTGACTTGGCTCTAGGCATACAACTATATTTTTAGGTACAGGTACCCCCAAGACTCGATGGATGGAAACTGAAAGGACTCGACTCTTTGAATTCATGACCAACATCCACATCATAGTAATAGATTCACCATATACTCAATAAAACATCACTTTAATCACTTGGAAATACTAACATGTATTTTTATAGGAAATGTAAGCCACTTCATAACTCATTCCATAAGATCTTGCAATAAATACATAACATGCATTCAAGGTACATAATTAAGGATTTCATGCTAACATGTTACCATCCTTTCACTAAAGCTTTTTATCAAACACTTAGCATGCTTAGCTTATACCAAACTTTGGGATTTCTAGTCAACATTGTCATAATGACCCAATTTTCTTCATACAAGCATTTTATCAAACATGTAGAGAGCATTCTTTAGTTATTCAATAATTACTACTTATAAATATCATGACTCCATCAACCAATTCATCATACAAGGATTTCAATATGATATGATCATAGTTCAACACACATGGAAAAATATGATTATTTCCAACGTCAGTCAACATATAACATCACTTTAATCATCTTGGCCTTACAACAATTCATTACACTAATTAACATGATTACATAATTCAACATGCTCCTTGAAGAGGCTTTATTATGAACACCACAAGATCAACACATACTAGGGTCAAAGCTTGAGTCTTTATCATCAAATCATGAATTTAATTTCAATCACATCAAGAACTTCAATTTCAAACCGCATAAATCATAAAAACTCATAAAAAAAATATTATCTTTGAATTTTTAAAAGGATTCTTAAGCTTCTTGGGTGAAAGGAACCCAAGAATCAACACTTGCATACCTTAATCTTTGAAATTGGATGAATTTTAATGCTTGAGACTTTATCCGCACTTGTAATAAATGATTCTCGAAGCCTACACTA
Source organism: Capsicum pubescens (assembly GCA_030864215.1). Classification (NCBI taxonomy): domain Eukaryota; kingdom Viridiplantae; phylum Streptophyta; class Magnoliopsida; order Solanales; family Solanaceae; genus Capsicum; species Capsicum pubescens. The sequence continues at coordinate 873,407 of CM061539.1, forward strand.
TAAGGAACTTGATTTTTGAAGAAATCTTGAAGATTTATGGATGATTTTTGGAAGATTAATGTTCTTGAATTGAAACCCTAGATATTCTCTTAAGAGAATTGGAAGAGAAAATGATGAAATTAGGGTTTGGATGGGTGTTCTCATATTTATAGAGGCCTTCAAAAGATGGGAAAAGACTAAAATACCCTTGCAAAAATGTCCCTTGATTGCTGGAAAAAAATAGCTGACGACATTCGTGACAAGTTGTCAAGCTGGTGATAAGTCGTCACGAAATGTCGTCACAAAAGGGTGAAATCTTGATTTTCTGGTTAAGGTTGACGACATTGGTGATAAAACATCACGGGCATGATGACTCATCACAAAATATTGTCACTGGGGGTGGAAATCTCTCCATGGCTGACGACATTGGTGATAAGTCATCACGCTTGTGACAGCTTATCACGAATGTCGTCACTCAGTTTCCCAGCCTGACATGCTGGAGTAAACTGGGCATAACTCCTTGCTCCGATATCGTATTTGGGAAAAATTGGTATCTTTAGAAAGATAATTCAAAGAGATTTCATTTGATATATAGTAGGTCCTCTAATTATATATATACAAGGAGTTATAGTCAATTGAAGTTGACCCAAGTTTTGACGCTCACTAAAACTTGAACGATAGGAAAGCTTTCAACTTGTCCTTGAGTTAGGGGATCTCTATGATCTTAATTTATGATCAAATATATTCCCACACTGCATAATTGATTAACACACTAAATTTACATAAGATTCGAGGATTTTGGAACATCTACGCATATGAATGACGGATTTCCATTCTAGTCCAAAATGTGGGTGTTACATTATCTCCCCCTTGGATTCATTCATCCTTGAATGTCGCTTGATAAGTTACGAGTACATATCAACTCAACTTACTTAAGGTACATGAATATCTAGAACATGACTATATGACAAAAATTACTGACACACTGAATTTTCCACTAGAGTATGCATGCATAGCTGATGCATAGAATACCTGGCTAAAACATTAATAAGTTGAATTATCATACGGGACATTCATATCTGATGCATGGATATGTAATTGAGTTATTATCATGTACACATAAATGAATATACTAATAGGCTGAACTTTATCTACTGAACATGCATAACTAATGCATGGAGGTCTGACAGAACTTACTCTTGAAAGCATGACTGACTATGCAATGATAACTGAAGAAAAACTTAAAAACTTTGGGGAGTCATAGGGTATCTCTCCCTTGGGACACTATGTCCCTCTAAGAACACTTACTTCGTTGATATATTGCAATGATGCACAAGGCATCAATGAATTCGATCATATGCATGATGCATGAACTGAGCGATACTTGCAACTAGTAGAATACTCTATCTTGGAATAACTTAATATTTGAGATGCCTGATAGCATGGTTAGATGAAGAGATAAGAAAACAAACTATACGGATCTAACTGTCTGACTGCTATACTGAATGCTTGCTCTACTAACTAACTCATGTAGAAATCTTGATTTTCTGTTTAAGGTTGACGACATTGGTGATAAAACATCACGGGCATGATGACTCATCACAAAATATTGTCACTGGGGGTGGAAATCTCTCCATGGCTGACGACATTGGTGATAAGTCATCACGCTTGTGACAGCTTATCACGAATGTCGTCACTCAGTTTCCCAGCCTGACATGCTGGAGTAAACTGGGCATAACTCCTTTCTCCGATATCGTATTTGGGAAAAATTGGTATCTTTAGAAAGATAATTCAAAGAGATTTCATTTGATATATAGTAGGTCCTCTAATTATATATATACAAGGAGTTATAGTCAATTGAAGTTGACCCAAGTTTTGACACTCACTAAAACTTGAACGATAGGAAAGCTTTCAACTTGTCCTTGAGTTAGGGGATCTCTATGATCTTAATTTATGATCAAATATATTCCCACACTGCATAATTAATTAACACACTAAATTTACATAAGATTCGAGGATTTTGGAACATCTACGCATATGAATGACGGATTTCCATTCTAGTCCAAAATGTGGGTGTTACATTATCTCCCCCTTGGATTCATTCATCCTTGAATGTCGCTTGATAAGTTACGAGTACAGATCAACTCAACTTATTTAAGGTACATGAATATCTAGAACATGACTATATGAAAGAAATTACTGACACACTGAATTTTTCACTAGAGTATGCATGCATAGCTGATGCATAGAATACCTGGCTGAAACATTAATAAGTTGAATTATCATACGGGACATGCATATCTGATGCATGGATATGTAACTGAGTTGTTATCATGTACACATAAATGAATATACTAATAGGCTGAACTTTATCTACTGAACATGCATAACTAATGCATGCAGGTCTGACAGAACTTACTCTTGAAAGCATGACTGACTATGCAATGATAACTGAAGCAAAACTTAAAAACTTTGGGTAGTCATAGGGTATCTCTCCCTTGGGACACTATGTCCCTCTAAGAACACTTACTTCGTTGATATATTGCAATGATGCACAAGGCATCAATGAATTAGATCATATGCATGATGCATGAACTGAGCGATACTCGCAACTAGTAGAATACTCTATCTTGGAATAACTTAATATTTGAGATGCCTGATAGCATGGTTAGATGAAGAGATAAGAAAACAAACTATACAGATCTAACTGTCTGACTTCTATACTGAATGCTTGCTCTACTAACTAACTCATGCTAAAAACTTAAGCTCAAGTAGGAGCAAAGAATGTAGCAATGCATATCAGGAAGATGAAGCACTCATAACGTGCCCGAATCTATGTCAGGGAAACTTTTATGATCATGGTTAGTCTGAAGCGCATAAAGTCTGTTCTGACACTGATGAGAATCTCTACTCCTCTGAGCTAACACTCTACACTCCCGAATCTTGTGGCCTAGCTTGCCACATCCAAAACATACATTGTTGTTTTCTCTACACACACCTAGATGATTCTTTCCACACTCTCCACAAAGAGGATAGGTACGCTCATTTGTCGTACTACCCTAGGCTTTGGAGCCTGGTGCACCATCATGAATATCATCTCTGAGCTGAGGTACGAGTACACTAGCTAAGGATGGAGCTGGGACTAAAAATTTCCGACTATGGGGAGAATGGTTACCACCCTGTGACCCTGGCTGGGAGAAACTATGACTACTTATTCTGGCTTTCTTATTAGATCTCTCTTTCTTTCATCTTATCTGCTACTGCACATGCATTATCAACCTAGAAAGATCCATTTCTCTATCAAGCATAATGGTTCTACACTTTTTCAACACCATCCCGGATACACCAGTCACAAACTTATGCATACTCGCTCTAGGGTTGGCTATCAATTCAGGGGCATACTTGGCTAACTAATTGAACTTAAGACAATACTTATTCAATATCATAGATCCCTGTCTTAGGTTCTTAAATTGTTCTATCTTAGCTTCTCTCATCTCTAACGAGAAAAACTTATCTAAGAAGGCATCCTAAAATGTTTGCCAAGTCATGGGAGCATCATCCTCTCCTTTACCCTTCCTCCATGATACAACCCAATCATAAACAATATCTTTCAGCCTATATGAGGCTAGTTCTATGCTCTTTTCTTTAGACACACGCATAACTTGGGTGATTTTCTTCACCTCCTCTAGAAATAACTGTGGGTCCTCACCTACCTTAGACCCAAAGAACTCGGGAGGGATCATTATGATAAAGTCATGGAGTCTAGATATGGCTGTATCATCACCCTGTTATCGAGGAGCAGCATCTTGATTATTCATATGCACTGTAGTTGTCACCGCTTGGGCTAGCGCCTGAAAAGCTGCCCGAAACTCGGCGTGTGACACACTTTCATTTTGGGGATCAACAGGCTGAGGGGCTGACTGATTCCCTGTTCTCCTCTTAGAAGGCATGTTCTATAAATGGAAGAGGAGCAAGGATTAGACTAAGATTTCAACTTGAGCTTCTGCTCACTGGCACGACATGAATATTGAAAGAAGGGAAACAGTTCCTAAAAATATCTTATAGCCTCCTATACATAAATGTGGTGCGCAACACACCCATGAACAAGACTCTACTAGATGCGGCTTTTCAGACTTCCTAGGACTCTATTGAACCTTAGGCTCTTATACCAAGTTTGCAAGGCCCCAATTTTCTGTAATCAAAACTTCACACGGTGCTCATGATCCTGAAGGACCACAAGCTAACCCTCTTCTGATATATGTACATAATATAATAAAATACATATGGAAAACTGGCGGAAACTTTCCATAAGGTTCAAAATATGTTAAATACATAATTCTGCAAACTGAATACTTATACAACTGTCCAAAAAGCCTCTAACTGTCCGAACTGTGGAGTTGATGGGACATGTCCCCAACTAACTCTGTCTAATAAAATAAACTAGATATAATACTATATTGGAATAATAATCATCCTCAAAAGATGAGGACTCTCTAATACTTCTACTATTGCTGACTGAATCTGGGACTGCTATCGGTAGTCTGGATCTCGTGCCTCTGAACCTATGGTGTCAAATGAAATAACTATACCATAGCGCAAATACATCAGTACGTTTGAATGTACTGAGTATGCAAATGAGGTAAGGCTAAATGCAAGGGCTTATGCATGAACAATTACTTAACTGAATAATATGCAAGAGCTGGATTAGCACACATAGGGAATCTGTAACTACTGAACATACTGCACATACTGAATGAGCATACTAGGACTAAATCTGATAACTGATACTAGACATACTGTCAAGTTAAACTTTTTGAACATACTAAGATTCTGAGTATCTGGAGCTACTTAAACTGATATATGAGTTCACTAACTGTGGAATACTGTATAACCGAGTTAACTAATATCAACAACTGAGTCTAAGCCTGCTAGTATCGACTGGCTGAATCTGAGATCAAACCTATCTAGTGGATGATCTCTAAGTCTTCTATAATAATAAGGAATAATTAAATCTGAATTTGAGATCAAGCCTATCTAATGGGTGATCTCTGGATCTTCTGATAATAAGAATACTCAATTAAATATGAGACTGAGATCAAGCCTATCTAACAGGTGATCTCTATAAGTACTGATGCTGAATAACTTTATGTATGACCAGGCCTATCTAACGGGTGGTCCATGAATTACTGGTACTATCTGAGTTCCTTACTGAGATAGATGACTGTATCTGACAGTCCTGATTTTTGAGTTCTACTCTGAAAACTGATACTGAAACTACAATTGTGGTAGTTCTCACTTAACCGACATGCCCCAAGCCTGAACTAGTGGGGTTTAACCTATAACCCCAGCTGGAAGGGTGTCAATATTGTGCCAAGGGTAAAGACCTCTCTGGTCAAGCCTATCTAACGGGTGACACTCGTTGGAAGTCAAGCCTAAGGCAGTATAATAGTCAAGCCTCTCTGACGGGTGACAAGCCTTTTTCGAATGGGTGACTCCTACATCCTGTACTGGATACGCAGTTCTGAACATCAGGGATTTCTCCTAACGACTCTGCCTCTCTGACAGAGAGTCGCCATCCCTGCACTCTCTCAATGCTAGCTCCTACTCCCAACTGAAAGACTCTGAAATAATTCTTAAAACTTGTACTTCAACTGAACTGAATCTGTTACTGAGTTTCTTACCAGACTGAGGTGAAAAAGTTCACTTGGTTCCGTTATTTGACGGAATATGTCTGAATTCTACTCTCTGTCTGAATACAACTAAGTTTTATAACTTACAGGGGTTTTACTAGAATTTGAACTGAATACTGAGTACTGAGCTTGATTAAACTAAATATTGAGATTTACTGAGTTTTCTTACTATTCAGTTATTGACTGAGTTCTATTGATCATAGCACGACTTAGATTATCTTGAGACTAACTCGGCTCTAGGCACACAGCTATATTTTTTGAGTACAAGTACCCCCAGGACTCGATGGAAGGAAACTGACAGGACTCGACTCTTTGAATTCATGACCAACATCCACATCATAGTAATAGATTCACCATATACTCAATAAAACATCACTTTAATCACTTGGAAATACTAACATGTATTTTTATAGGAAATGCAAGCCAACACTTCATAACTCATTCCATAAGATCTTGCAATAAATACATAACATGCATTCATGGTACATAATTAAGGATTTCATGCTAACATGTTTCCATCCATTCACTAATCCTTTTTATCAAACACTTGGCATGCTTAGCTTATACCAAACTTGGGGATTTCTAGTCAACATTGTCATAATGACCCAATTTTCTTCATACAAGCATTTTATCAAACATGTAGGGAGCATGCTTTAGTTATTCAATAATTACGACTTATAAATATCATGACTCCATCAACCAATTCATCATAAAAGGATTTCAACATGATATGATCATAGTTCAACACACATGGGAAAATATGATTATTTCCAACGTCAGCCAACATATAACAACATCACACTTCAATCATCTTGGCCTTACAACAATTCATTATACTAATTAACATGATTACATAATTCAACATGCTCCTTGAAGAGGCTTTATTATGAACACCACAAGATCAACACATACTAGGGTCAAAGCTTGAGTCTTTATCATCAAATCATGAATTTAATTTCAACCACATCAAGAACTTCATTTTCGAACCACATAAATCATAAAAACTCATAAAAATATATTATCTTTGAATTTTTAAAAGGATTCTTGAGCTTCTTGGGTGAAAGGAACCCAAGAATCAACACTTGCATACCTTAATCTTTGAAATTGGATGAATTCTAATACTTGAGACTCTATCTGCACTTGCAATAAATGATTCTTGAAGTCCAAACTATGAGGAACTTGATTCTTGTAGAAATCTTGAAGATTTATGGATGATTTTTGGAAGATTAATGTTCTTAAATTGAAATCCTAGATATTTTCTTAAGAGAATTGGAAGAGAAAATGATGAAATTAGGGTTTGGATGGGGGTTCTCATATTTATAGAGGCCTTAAAAATATAGAAAAGGACCAAAATACCCTTGCAAGAACATCCCTTAATTGTTGAAAAAAAAATAGCTAACGACATTCGTGACAAGTCGTCGAGCTAGTGATAAGTCATAATGAAATGTCGTCACAAAAGGGTGAAATTTTGATTTTTTGGTTAAGGTTGACGACATTGGTGATAAGCCGTCACGGGCGTGATGACTTATCACAAAATTATGACTTATCACCAATGTCGTCACTGGGGGTGGAAATCTTCCCAGGGCTGACGACATTGGTGATAAGTCGTCACGCTTGTGACAGTTTATCACGAATGTCATCACTCAGTTTCCCAGCCTGACATGCTGGAGTAAAATGGGCATAACTCCTTGCTACGATATTGTATTTGGGAAAAATTGGTATCTTTAGAAAGATAATTCAAAGAGATTTCATTTGATATATAGTAGGTCCTCTAATTTGATATATACAAGGAGTTATGGTCGATTGAATTTGACCTAAGTTTTGACGCTCACTAAAACTTGAACGATAGGAAAGCTTTCAACTTGTCCTTGAGTTAGGGGATCTCTATGATCTTGATTCATGCTCAAATATATTCCCACACTACATAATTAATTAACACACTAAATTTACATATAATTCGAGGCTTTTGGAACATCTACGCATATGAATGATGGATTTCCATTCTAGTCCAAAATTTGGGGTGTTACATCATGAGAAGAATTATCCAACTCATGATTTTGAATTGTGAGTTTTAGTGTTTGCTTTAAACATATGGCGGCATTATTTGTATAGGGTCCATGTTGATATTTATTTTGATTATAAGAGCCTACAATATATGTTCACTCAGATAATTGAACCAAGGGGGTTGTGAATTCCCCCACGTGATGTAATTGTTTGGGCATATTGTTGATACCAACAATGTATGCCTTAATGTGAAATATGGTTCAGTGAATGAGAATGGGTGATAAATGTTTTAATTGGGGTTTTAAAGAGGATTGTATAGATGAGTTGTGAAAGTGAAGGTCTGAGTGGCCGATACTGGAAATCACGCTAGCCGGTGCGGTGGTCATTATGGATTGTTGGTTCGAGTCCCTTGCTTATGACTAGGTGGTTCGAGTCTACCTTATTGTTATTATTATGATTTGGAGGGTTCGTGTCCCCCATATCACATTTCATGATCGGACGCTTAAGTCACCATAGTATATATGATTGGAGGTTTTGAGTCCCTCATGCATATATATATATATATATATAATATTTCTCTAGTTCGTGTGGCTACACGCATTGGGGCTCAACCAGGGGTGAGATCTGGGGCCCATGTAGCCCATGGTGCTATTAAAATGACGGTTGAGCTATAAAATACAGGTTAAAGTTTTAAAGTTCAAGTTAAACCTTGTTCCCTATCCCAACATATGATATGAATATGAATATGCATTTTATTATGTGCATTGGATTTTGAATGATTTTAAACTATTAATTATGGCATTATGTTACCCTTATCCCTGAGTTACATGCTAGCACTCCTACCACTAACCATCTTCGGATGTTATATCCTCATGCGATGTACGATCTGTCCATACTACTACCTCTCTTACTCAGTGATTCAAATTTTGGGTTAGTTCATGAGTTGACATTAAAGTGGTGAGCTTTCATACATCGAAAGTCTACATTTTATGTTTTTGGTTTCTTATGTCTCAGATTGTTAGACTTTTTTGGGTATTATCGGGGGCATGTCTTGACACTTTATTGATACTCAGTTATGGTTCTTGGTTTAGAAGGCTTTGTTTGGATTACTGTGGATTTGGGGCACATTGGTCGAATGTTTTGGTAAATTTTTAGTCAATAGACTATAGACATGTTTAAATATCTTTAAGCTTACTCTTTTGTTATCTTGTTATATGTTCGAAATTCATCCGACATTGGGGATGTTTTATTGATTTAGTTAAGGAGAAGGGGTGATCTCCGGTCTACATGGGACTTGCAATATCCATAACGGCCAAGCCCTGGTTCGGGTCATGATATCTAAGGTATCTAGATTTATTTTTTGATGTCAAATAAGACACAATTAGCCCTGAGGTAGAAATTCTACCCTAAACAAGAGTAATATACCAATTACACCTAATTTACTATTCCAAAATAGTCTAAACAGTCCAAATAATGTTATTTATATCGATTGTTACCTCCATGACCTAAATCCCATCCCATATCTAGGATAATATCATAAATATGCTACGAATTAGCACAATCTATGAAGAATGTAAACCTATCCTACCGTGATATTGAAGAAAAACCCATAGCAATCTGCTAAATCATCAATTTCCCCTTCTATTCATAATATGTCACGCTATCAAAATCATAATCTACTTATCAAAATGAGAACAATGATACTCATATTATACTTTTGTGGTTTGGGCCCAAAATTATGTAAAAGAATATCATATGGGTCCTATTTACAAAATTACAGTCTTAAAATTGACAGCATGTTCCTCTATGATGAAGGAATATTTACCCTAAAAAGGGGGTTAATTTCGAGCTCATATAGTGTTATAATCAACCCACCAATATTCTAGAGCTTTTGGGAAAAAATAATGAAGGATTTAATTATGAAATTGATGGAATCTTACCAAGAATTCAGAGAATAAATGCACTAATTGAGCTTACGAACACTCCAAAATCACCTACTAATAGTTATCCCAAGTTTTCACACTTTTTAGGATTCTACACTCTTGAAAATAGGTGAAAATGGGAGAAAACGGGTTAAGTGGGGATTTTATATGTACCATGTGTCACTAAAGCGAGCCTTGGGACAATTTAGTAGTTAGCTCTAAAGAAACCAGGTGACCACTTAAGTGGAACTTGTCCACTGATATCAGACCGCTAAAGTGGACAAACTGGCGCCTAAGCAACTTACGCTTTAGCAGCCAACTTGCCGCTAAAGCAGCACTTGCCATGCTGAATGGATCACTTAAGCGCCTGAGGGCTGCTAAAACGCCCTCCGCTAAAGTGACCAAAGGGCCTCTTTAGTGGTCACTCCAGCTTTAATGCATCATCTGGAGACTTGGAATTGTTTGAGTCTCTACTGACCCCTCAGGATTTATCCAGAATCTCATATATGCAAATGAACTATACTACCCTATCAAAGTCGATGTTCCGAACTTAATGGCACATTCAAAATTTTCATTGGATGTTGTTTCAATGAAAAGTGGATCCCACACCCACGTGCCATTTTTCTTAACTTCTGGCTAATAGTATAAAATGAGTTCGAAAGCCTCGAGACCTAAACTAAGGATCTTCCTAAGGTTCTGGAGTTATTGGAACTGTCAGAATTAGAATTTGAGGTCTCTTGACTAAAGGTTTTGCCTGATAGCTAATTCTAACTGGCAAAGACTTTAAAATACGGAATTAGCTCTAAAAACCAAATGAATTGCTCGATAACTGAACTGTCAGCTCCGGCTAGTCATAAATGACTTGGTGCAGCTATAGGAAAGCTCTAAATATCAAAAATTAGAGGAAAACTCCAAAAGTGACCTAGAGGGTCATACATTGCTGCTCCTGAATAAAAATTACAAAATGTTTGAGCAATATTCCCCTTTAAAAAAAATGCTCAATTGATTCAATTTTATCTATGTTCATTTCTAAACATTCTTGAAGTTTGAGTTTTGAATTCAAAAGATTATTTATTTATATTGAATATTAGTTGAAGAACCATAAGAAAAAATAATATTATAATCCTTTTTACTTTTTTTAAGAAAATATTGAACAATATTAGTTGAAGAACCATGAGAAAAAATTATATTATAATCCTTTTTACTTTTTTTAAAATATTAAAAAATATTTAGTCCAAGCTAGAAATATTTAAAGTCGGGGCTGTAAAAAGAGTATTCTGAAATTACTGTAATTATTTTTAGACATAAACTAACTTGAAAAAAAGGTTGAAAATCGTAAATATTTAAAAAATCATATAAAAGATTTGGTTGACCCTCCAAATTTTATCAGTGTCACATTAATTAGGATAGATAGAGTAACATATATTATTTAAAAATTATGTAAAAATTATTATGCATCACAACAATTAACCATTTAAAGTTTTTAAAAACCATATAAAAAATTTTGTTGATGTAATGACCCTCACATTGAAATTTAAAATTTGATATTTTTTGACTATCTTGATTCTCCCCGCGGTTGCCTTATCTAATTTATGAGTTTTGAGGATAGTTGGCGCAATTTCGGATGCTTTATGGAGTGTTTTATTTGAGTTTATGGTTTTGAGTATCCTTAAAAGGATAGATTTGACTTTGATAAATATTTTGTGATCCGAGACTCGAATGATATTTTAATAATTCCATTATCTTTGAAATGTCAAGTTTGGTTTAGTAGTGTGACCGGGTCCCAAGCCTTTATCTTATATTTCGACCATCTATTTAGAAACTAGTTCAATTTAGCCTTAAAGGGGTCTTAGGTGTTAAACTGGTGAAAACAATCCTTTTTGGAAAATATGATGCTTTCATTAAGTCTGCAACATAAAAATTAGCCTATTAGCATTATTGATTTGTTGTTGTGGAGTCCCCAAAAAAATTCAAGGGTCCATTCTAAGGATTTTTAGACTTGGAGTTTCTGGTAAATCTATTTTCCAGTGCAGGTCCCTCTTCATCGCGATACGACCTCCCATATCGCATTAGCATAGCCCTGCTTTTTATGTCCTCATGTTCATGATTCCAACGTCGCATTTGAGAAGGTCAAATTATTTCTTCATCGCGATCGCGACGGTGAGTACCGCAATCACAATGCTTAACTCTGGGGCGTGGGTCAATTTTTTTCATCATATTAGTGGATAAAGGCCCACGTTTGTCAGAGTTCGGTTCAGGCCGAGTCTCGATTGTGACATAAGCGACTGTAATCATGATGAGCATCTAGAACCTGGGTAGATTTATTCCCTCTTTCTCAACCAAAACCTCATTTTCACCATATTTCACATTTGAGAGCTTGGTCTATGACAATTTCACAGAGGTTTTCATGATTCCTTCCATGGGTAAGTTCCTAAATTTTTATTGTATCTTTTGACATTGAATTATTTACAAATCCATCCTTATTTTCTTGATTTCAAAAAGGGATTTTGAAATTTTTGTCGGTAAAGCTTTAAAATGCATTTTCTTTCGATCTAAACCTCTTTTTAACTCTTTTTTGCCTGAATTTTCAACCACTGACTCCTATGATTTTGGAGAATATTATTTTTAAATAAAATTCTGATTTTTCCATCTTATTTTTTAACTCATTTTTTGAATCCCTTTTAAATAGGGTCAATATGGGTATCCTTACCTTTGTTTTGTCTTTTATATGACATATTTGATTAGATTGGATGATTTTGGTGTTGATTTGAGGGAATCGAGCTTTTATTTGGAGCTTTGAATGGTGTTTGGAGACTTTTTCCAAAGTGTTTATGTGTTATATGCTTGTTTGTTAGTATGTTGTGATTCTCTTAGGATTGAAGGTCCCACTTAGGTGAAATAAGTATGGTAACTGAGTCTTTCATGGATTGTTGTTAGATTATTGTCTTGATTAGTTAGTATTACTACTAGTAATTATCCTTAGAGTAGAATATAGATAGATAGCTTAGTGATTTGAATAATTTATGTTGGATGCCTATTTTAGAGCTTGAATCTCATCTATCAAATTTTATTATGATGATTGGGGGTTTACTGACCTCTAGGAGACAATTTTATCATAATGATTGTGACAAATTAATTGAGTTTTTAGAGAAGGTCATTTGGTGTGAGGTATAGAGGATAAATTATGTCGAGATAATATGATGGATTATTTTATCCCATGTTTGATGTGAGGTATTAGTTAGTTTCAGGACTATTTATCCCACCATTTACACCATAGTGATGAGATAAGTTATCTCATATACATGGTGGGACAACTCTTTCTCAACCAAATGACCTCTTAGGGCCGTTTGGTGTGCAGTATTAAAGTAAATAATCCCAGGATAAAAATTTTAAGTTTGATTGTCAATATTCGGGATAACTTATCCCGGGACTAATAAATAGTACCGGGATAAGTTATCCACACATATGGTGGTATTACTATCCCAACACAATTTATCTTTGGTATAAAATTATAAAATATCAAAAATACCCCCAAACCCTATGATTTTCATTTCACACACATATATATATTAGTAACATATAGACGTTTATACACTTATTAGCGGTATACAATTAGACAAAGATATTATATACATACAAAAATATATTTATTAATTACATGAACACAATGTATTTACTATTGTTATGCACGTGAATGTAATGTATTTCACTATAAAGATATTTATATACACGTGGACGCACATGCCTAAATACAATATACTTCACTATTACGATGCACATGAATGAATAAATACAAATACAATGTATTATACTTGAAAATGAATACAATAACTATTGCTCATTTTGTTAATACAAAAAGCAATTGTTTTATCTTATAACTAAAGGTAGAGCTATCACTGCATACAAATTTTCTCAAAGGACCAAGAAGCACGTCAATGAGAAGTGTGAATAATTAGTTAATTTCTACTCACTGGACTTCTCTTTTTATAAAGAAAAAATGCTTACAGTCCGAGTATATTTCAGTTCAAAAAGAAAGAAATGATAGATCAAGGTATTATTTCAGTTCAATGTATATAATTATTTCATTTCACACACACATACACACACATATATTTATATTATTTATGAACATATTATATGTTAAATTTATTTGAATAATTTTATTTATATATTTTAATTTCTTTAAAAAATAATAAAATGTCGACTCCATTGTTGAATTACATATTTTAAATTAAATAGTTGTTTAATCACTTGAAAATTGATATTGTACATATCAATTAAGATGAATTTTAATATTCTATATTATATGAGTGATAAATGTTTAAATAAAGTGATATAAACAACAAATCCTTTTTTACTTCAACAAATTTAATTTGGAAGTTTTTATTTCAAACTAAATAAGATGTAGTAAGATTTTTTTTTAAACACACACGGCATAATCATGGGAAGGCACACGCAAAAAAATTAAAGATAAATAAGATGAAAGTTTTATTTTTAAAATACACACGATATAATCATGAAAATGCACACACACAAAAAAAAAATTAAACTAAATAAGATGAAAGTTTTATTTTTAAGAATAAATATTTAAATCTTGAAAAAGAAATATTAAAAAAAGTTAAATAAGATGGAGGGTATTTTGGTAATCAATTTATTTATTCTTAGAAATTATACCATGCATATTACTTTGAATACAACAAACCAAACACTCAATAAAAACTTATCCCAGCATAACTAGTCCCAGTGTAACTTATCCCATCATAACTTATCCCCGCATAACTAATCTCAGCATAACTACATCCCCAACCAAACGACCCCTTAGAGTATAAGTGGACTTGTATTAGTTGATGTGATTTAGTGTATGGAACAACCTAAGTTTGGATAGTTTTACAATATATTATTATCAAAATTGTTGTTTATATTGTGTTGCCCATGTGAGGCTTATGTGGACATATTTATGGACTTATGTAACTATTATGATAGTGTGTCTGAATGGGGACTTATATGTTATTGTTTGTTAATTTGAGAGGACATATTATTGTGATGCAAGAGTGGGGGCATGACTTGATGTTATTTGTCATGTTTGTATATTAAATGACATATTTACTATTATGTCACCCAATTGTGGGCTTATCTTGTCATTATAGGTCTTATCTATGCATTGGAATACCTTATCTAGCATTGTGGCACCCGAGTGGGGGCTTGACTTGACATTGTAGGACTTATTTGAGTATTTAATGGGTTATCATTATGGTGATGCCCGAGTGAGGGGTTTAAAATGATATTATTGATGACTACATGACTATTTATTCTAGTGGTGCCAAATGGAAATTGAAATCATTGAGTTGATTCCAAGCTACTTATACATGCATTGAATGGATTTTGATCTTTATACTAATTGGTTGTGAGTATTACATCCTCATATCATGTATGCATATTCATGAGACATTTGTAGCACTGATATATTCTGATTTTTGTAAGAAAATAATACACCTTATAAAATGCCAATGTCGAGGGTTGTGCCAAGATGGTTAATGTGAGTCATGAGATTTAGATTATATCAGTATATGAGTTGCGAACCCCTCTTCCCTATTGGTCATATCTAGTAGATACGATCTTAGTGGGTGTATACAAAAAGTTATGTGATAAATTTCAAACCATTTTATCTCCATCCCATCATCGTCACTACAATATATCATTTGCATTGCATTATCATCCTTGGTATGGTTTGATATTATGTTTTTGTATTTACTCTTGTGTTGTATCCTGTGTTAGGACCTTATTTGTAAAATTATGTTTGAGCAATTAGTTCACTTTATTATATTATCTTATATCATCATATAATAATTTGAAGGTAATAATATTTGAGACGTTGGGTATGATTGAGGCTTGAGAGAAGAGATAGATATGTAGCCCCTATTGGTAGTATGAGATATATTTGCATATAGGTGAACTCTCTCTCTCTATTTTATCCTATATTAGTTGGTTGATTATAATTTATTTCCTTTTTGTTTAATATAAATGAATAGTGTTGACTCATCTAGGTTAGTATGCCTACCCTATTTTTGGTAAATTTATTGATCGATGTATTGGGTTACCCTAATAGGATAAAAAGATATAATCACGAGATATAAATTGATTGGGAGAAACTTTGGGTAGTAGGGATGGTGGTCATTATTATCACTTTGGATAAGGGTTGATTATCAATGATTATTGCTGAGTACATGTGATTTCGTACTCACCCTTGGTTTTTTTTCCTTTTTTTATTTTTCTACACCTTGTGCAGGCATGGGATCGAGTGGCAACTTATAGATTATTTTCTTGCAGCACTGAAGTTGTGGAGGTCAAGGTAGTGCTAGTGGACTCTAAGTTTATGTAAATCTCTCTTTGTTTATCTTATTCTTACTCACATTTAAGATATTTTAGCAATTATTAACATTTTGTATTTAGAGATTTATACTGATGACAACCAGAGCTAGGATGTATCTTTAAGACTTGTGCCTCGTATTTATGTGTGTGTGTGTGTGTATATATAGGTTTATTCTCTCTTCTTCACCTTTTATACTTTCATAGTTGTGAATTTGAGTTGGGTTAGGCTTACATATCTGGAGGGTTTGACAAGTGACATCACATGCTTAAATTGGGTCGTGAGAAATTTGTATCAGAGCTCCAGGTTCATTGGTCTCATAAGTATAAGAAGAGTCTAGTAGAGTCTTGCAAATCTGTGTGGAGACATTTGTTATCTATCTTCAAGAGGCTACATGACTTTAGGAGATTTCATTCCCTTACTCTATTTTTTTATTTGAGGATATGTATACTCAAAAACTTCTTATACACTCTTTCACATATGGTGAACATGCATTCTCTCGTGGCTAGATATTTAGAGCCCATGTATTTGGTGTGCAAAAAATGAAGGGTATAAGGTGGAGGTCAAATCGAGATGTCCAGACCAGCTAAAGGTCAAGTTAGAGTTTCCTTTTAAGGTTCTAGAGTTCTTAGTAGTTGTACATCTAGCTAGTTAGAGGGGTTAAGGCCTGTGCAGACACCACTTGTGACCATACCTATGATTAAGGATTTTTTAGTTTGAATGTTGGGTTTTCTTCAGAGGGTGGCTCCTATTTTGGTTTAGCATGCTACTTCAGGGCTTCAGACTTCAGATGCTAATGTAACTACTACTGGTTCTTTAAGTGTTAAAGAGGTATTGTCATAGATTCTCAATATTTAGTGACTTTACCCTTTATGTCCATGGGAGGACAGATTAGATATATAGAGTTCATGAGGACTGCTCCACCTTATTTCGATAGAAAACCTAGGTTTGATGCTTATATGTTCTTGCTTGGTTGTTGTGAAAGGTTACACAAGTTGAGTTTGGTGGATTCTAATGGTGTAGACTTCACTTTCTTCCAAATCTTTGGGCCATCTAGATAGTGGTAGAGGACCTTTGTAGAGATATGACTAGTCGGATTACCTCTTCTTTTATAGAATTAGTTTTCTCGATTATTCATAGAGGAGTTTGTGTGGAGATATAAGATCCTTGAGGACTAGAGGGACTAAGGATTTTATGATCATACCAATATGCATGATGGAGGTCGAATCTTTGTGATTATTTTCGGAGAGGGTTAGATCAAAGTGGTCATTTGTGCCCTTTTGGTTTGGTTCAGTAGGCTCTGAATTCTTCGATTTACTTCTGGTGTAGAGGTATCGATCACTATTGGAGGGATTGATCATAGCTTAGATAGAGAGATAGTTCATTATTTTTAAGGGAGATGACAGGTCTCAATATCATGCACTACGGGGTGGACCCAAGGCCAGAGCTTCTGATATAGTAGCCACAAATATGACTTTGGTATGCTCTTTGATTTGTCTTTCTGGCATTTGATTATGGTTCTACACTTTTATATGTATTCACTTTTTTTGTCATTGGGTATTAATATGATTCGTGATTTGTTGGGTCTGTTGATATTATTGCCCCATAGATGATTCCTTATAGGTGGATCAGATGCATTGATCTTATGTCGTGACTCATTCAAAGTGTATCGCTGGATTTGATTTGAAACTTTTCAATATTGTGGATTTTGGTGTATTAGAGTATGATGATCTTAATGGTTATGCTATGGAATAGTGTTGGATTGATTCTAGGTTTTGGTATAATTTCAAAATGTAGAATGTATGAATCATTTGGTTTTTGGAATTTTGAAGAGTAGTATGCCTAGTTGTAGTTATTAGTGGTGGATGATAGCTTATACTTGTGGTGTGATGGATTCAAAAGGATTGCAAGTAAAAAATTCTGGTAGGATAAGGAAATATTTTAGGCATTCAGGCCTTGTGATTGGTTACTTTCTTAGTTTTTAGCCTTTGTTTGCATGAATAAATTAGTTAGTATTGAGACACTTCTCGGTTAGAATTGAAGGATTTCAGCTTATAAGGATTTTTGCTTTGGATTTGAGATGATTTTCAAATAGAAAGAGGTACTTAGTTTGTGGCATTTGTTACTCTTGTAGCTAATTGGTCAGGTGGAAGTTTTTGCTCATAAGCTTGGTTAGAGTATGAGTTATTCTCGGTGGAACTTATGTTAGGGAATGTTAAATGAGAATTGAGTTGGTTTATCTTGTACTTTATTAGTCCACGAACCCTGTGTTAAAGAGTATTGACTGGAAAAATTGAGTTAAGATAAAGGTTAAAGAACTATTTTATAAGGAGTTTGATATATTTAGAGTTTTTCAATGGATTCAAGTTGGAAATTTGAAGTCTTGGTAATGTGGTTCATTAGTAGTTTATGCAGAGTTTACCGGTGATTCTTTTTAGTCTGATCTATGATTTGGCATCTGTTAGTGAGATATAGTGATTGTTGCATTTATTTTGATGGGTTGATTGTTTTCTATTATGATGGGTTGCATATGTGTGGGGGGTCGAAAACTCCCCTTATTTTAATAGATTATTGAAGACGTTTGGGCATTAAGGGTTAGACGCGTTTTCTGATGAGTTTCTTGTATTTTTAGTGTCATTTAGAGATTTCATGTCTCTAGTTTATAGAGTGTTATGGTGATTGTCAGTTGCCTCAAAGGTTTAAGTTGTAGGTTTTGACTATTGAATGGTGACCAAGAGATTTGAGTATGGCTTTTAAGGTTTTGTGTAATTTGATATGTTGCGCCTAAGCACATATGCAAGTGTACGTAGCCCAAGTAATCAAGTGGCCTATGAAAGCCAAGTATCAATCTCACAAGGATTTGTGCTCAACAATGATCTAATTCTAGTCTTACTATGAAGATTAAATAAGTGTGAAAGTAACCAATACTGTTTGGAAATTAAAAACTAAAACTAAACATAAACATTGTGGGAATCAATATGCTTGAACAATAATGGGGAGAAACCTAGGGTTAAGGCACAGTGAGCAATCTTACTTAGCTATATAATCTTGTTGGTTTAGTTAATTATCTTGGTTGATGGTTCACGTAGGTTGATAACATGACTATGGTCTTTCAATCTTCTAATCATCTATCTAATATAGCCTCACAACTACATCAGTGAGCAGGGATGCAAGAATTAAGTTAAACAAATTTGTATTTATTCTTGTATATGAACCAAATAGTGCTAATTAGGTATATTCTTATCATAAAATCAAATCCTAACTTTAATTCCTTAAATGATTAAGATCATATTCCATACATCCCACGTTCTAATTTATCATTCATTCTTTTGAGCTCACAATAGAACTATGAGTTTATCTTAGGGGTCGTGAATCTATAGAATAGTTAATACAAGGATAAATGAACAATCAATAATGATAAATAACATAAACCACTTAATCACATGCTTAAGTACTCATGTTCTTGGCCTCAACCCCGGATAAGGGTGTTTAGCCACTCATGGAATTACAAGGAATCACAATTATGAAATTGATGTAAATAATTCAACATTAAACTAAAGGAAGTAAAAACCCTAAGAGAATCCTCCTCAAGTGTATTTCAAGCACAAAAGTCATCTAAGGTGTCTACAATAAAATTGAAATATCTTATTTATAGTTGGAAGTCATTGCCCAATTTCACACGATGGGCATGCCACGCAAAGACATTGGCGCGATGAAGGAGTGGCATGCCCTTATCATAGAGGCTTACTGTAAATTGCATTTTTAGTTTGTTTTCAAGGGTGTGGCATGCCCTTAATGCGGAGATCCAAGGACGTGGCACGCCCTTGTGCTCGGATTTTCCAGTTTTTGTCCAAGTAAGCTCCGTCCATTTGGCTTTACGTCCATCACTTCGTGGTTGATTTTCCACTTCAAAATCAGATTGTGTATCATATCATCTTTGAGTTTAACATATCACAAGGATTCCTATATCATCAAACAATACGACTTAGAGTGTAACACATTAGAATTTAACAAGATCAACTAGCACAACACATAGCTCAAGCTAAGCACACTAGCTTTTCCATCTAAACTTTAAGTGCATGTTTTGAATCCAAACTTAGTTTAAACACACCTTAAACATTATAGACAAGTTCTTTAACACTTAGGTTCTCAATCATGTGAATATAAACACATTATACACACGAGAACTCATCAAAACTAGGCTATTTAAGGCTAGATAACAACACTTAAGTTCATAAATTCACCTAAGATCATGATATTAGTTCCTAGCCTAGTAGTTGTAGCCTAGGTTTATTTTGTGGTTTGGACTAATAGTTATAGTATTGGCCCTAGGTGGGCTTATTCAGTGCTAGTAGGTAGTGATGTGATTTATGGGTTCCTTGGATTTTGGGGGATCCAAGGATAATTTTTTATTTTGTGGTTATAGCCAGTGTCCTGTGGTGTCTTGGTCAGGTTTAGATTAGTCGAGTTTGCTTATGCCTTCTATTGTGTTCGACTTAGTTTTTGAGTATAGAGTAAGTTTGGAAATATGTAAATTTGGCTTCATTTATGATTTGTCCTTAAAGGCTTATGATGTGACCTGGTGAGTCCTCATATGATATACTTTTGGATCTATGGTAAGATCGATAGTTCTAAGGTTATGACTCTGTATTGGAGTGATTGCTTGATGTCTCTCTAGGGTATTTCCTATCCTATACCTATTTTTGGAATTTTCTTTCGTATATGTTTAAGGAAGATCGTGAGTTTTATTGTTGGAATTGTAATGACCCTTGCATTGAAACTTAGAGTTTTTTTAGTTTTGACCATTTTAACCCTCTCTGTGGTTACCTTATCTGATTTATGAGTTGAAGGGATAGTTGGCGTTGTCCTCTATGCTTTTAAGAGTGTTTTATTTGAGTTTGTGATTTTGAATATCCTCAAAGGGATAGGTTTGCCTTTGGTCAATATTTTGTGATTCGAGCCTAGGATGAAGATTCTGACAGTTCCATCAGCTCTAAAATATCAATTTTGGGTTAGTAGCATGGAAAGTTAGGGTACCTAGCCTTTAATTTTTGCATTTCGATCCTCCATTTGAAAACTAGTTCAATTTTTCCTTAAAGGGGCCCCGGGAGTTAAACTGGTGAAAATGGTCCTTTTTTAAAAAAAATCGACATTGCGATTGTGTCCGAAATATTGAAATTAGCTTAGTAGCATTATTAGTTTATTTTTGTGGGGTCTCAAACAAATCTGGAGGTTCCATTCTAAGGATCCTTAGGCTTGGGGTTGCTGGTTTTTAGCTATTTTCTGGTGCAAGTCCCACTTCATGGTGATCGCGACCTCCCATGTCTCATTTACATAGCCCTTCCTTTTATGTCCTCACATTCACAATCCCAATGTCACATTTGTGAAGAGACGGGATTGGGATGGTGGGTACCGCAACCGCAATTTTTAACTACGTAGACCAGGTCAGTTTTCTTCATCGCATTCATGACCAAGGCCCAAGTTTTTAAGGGTTCGATTCAGGTCGAGTCACTTTCGCAACATAAGTGACTACAATCGCGATGAGCAGCAAGGACCTGGGTAGATTGAATCCCTCTTTCTTGACCAAAACCCTAATTTCACCAAATTTCACCCATGGGTAAGTACCTAAAATCTTTGTCTTATCTTTTCCCACTGAATTCTTTACAAATACAAACTCAACTTCTCGATTTCAAAAGGGAATTTGGGGTTTTTGTTGGTAAAACTTTGTCACGACCCAAACTACAGCCTGGCCGTAATGGGTATCTCAAGTCCGTCAAGGACCGGAGACCACCCCCTGAACCTAGCCAAACAGAACACAATATCCCAACAGCAGATGAATTCTGAACATATAACAAGATAGCATAATATAAACTTAAGGAATTCAAGATATTTCTATAACCTATAACCAACAAAAAAACAGCTGACCAACACCACCACCCAAGTACATAGTAAACCGCAAAGCCTTCTAACAAAATCGAAATCAATCTAAGTTAGGACATGCTCCCAACCCTGACAATGAAAATGACAATGACAATGATATTGTTAATGTGAACTTTTCAGCTCTAGTTTATGAAAGAAAATCAATGGAATGATCAAGTCTTTCTTAGAATGGAAGCTCACCACTTCACCGCAAATGACCGACGAACCAAGTCGTTCCACCTAACACTACACAGGAAAAGTAGAAGTATTTTTAGTGCCTACATTGTATGGGAATACAGCATCCAAAGACGGTTAGTGGGTTGAGCACTAGCATGTAACTCAGGGATATGGGATAAATAATGCCATGATCCACACAAAAGTTATTCAAGCCAATGCACATAATCATATATACATATAAACATGTCATTCTGAGAAAGGGAACAAGGCTTAGCATGAAGTAAAACTTTATCCTGGACTATGTAGTTCAACCGTCATAAATAGGTACCCACGGGCTATATGGGTTCATCTCCCCCTGCTAAAAGGGCCCAGTGCCTGTTAGCCGCATGAACCGAAGGCATCATGGAGGACTAGAGAATGCCCCAACCCCACATAAATCCAAGATACAATTTTATCAATAGTGTGAACTATACGCACAGTCATCAAGACCAAACCTCACGTCGTTGAACATGAGTTTCCAGTATAATTCATCTAAGACCCACACCTTCACGGTTTAGCTACATAACCCCCATTAAGCCCAAATTAAAACAAGTTTCACATAATCCTTTCAATTAGTAAGGAATCATAAGTTAAGGAACATCATGGGTATCATCATACCCTACGCTTGCAAGCTTATCATTATTCCATTACAATTCCATTATCTCAAGGGAATGCCTAGATCCTCTTTGTTCATTAAATCAATTTGGGGAATGCCTCGACCACTTTTCGTCCATTAAATCAATCATGGCCAACAAGGCCTTCAAAATCCATGTTTACCAATTTAAATATTCATGCAATGCAATAGTGAGTAAGCTAAACCAAGTGACAATTTCACAATTCAAAGCCATTTACACAAGTGGGTTGAGGGAACACAATTTCTCATACCAATTCCAAGTTTAAAATATCAATTTGGGAGAATACCTCGACCCCCATTCCAAATCCCACACACATGCACCCCAACGGATTCAAAACATGAGAACAAGTATGAAGAATTTTATTAAAACCATGGGAAATCAATTCAAGATGCATTCACTCCAAAACCCTCACACCAATATTCATAAACCACAACTAAATCAGATGGGTACAATTATAAACACATGCTTTTGATAAATTACTAGTTGGGGATGAGTAGCATGCCTGAAATATCTAGAGTGATGGAGAGATTTTGACCTTGGGAGCTCTAATTGATTAACTTCTTGGAAACCCTAAATATCTCACTTGAAAGAATTTTGAGAGAGAAGAGTGTTTGCTTGTTGAGTTATAGATGAAAATAAAACCTCAATAGGGTTTATAGGTTATGGTTTATGTTTAAGAAAAGAGGGAAATGTCTAAATTACCCTTAGTAAAAGATTAAAAAATTATCGCCAGTCGTTACGGGTGACCTTACGACTCGTAGGGTCACCCTACGACTTTTGTCATCTAATCGTAGGCTAGACAATGTCCAGGGCCACCCCACACTAGTCTAGTTATGAGTCCCACCACACGACTCATAATGAGTCCATTCAACTCTTAACATGTTAGTCATAATCACACACTCAAAACTTAGACAATACACTGGTTTCCTTATGATTCACACCCTACGATTCATTACGAGATCATATATTTCGTACGGTCCAAATCGTAGTCAAGACAGAAACTCCAGGCGAACATACTCTCCAGGATACGATTGGGTCCCTAAGACCCCCAATGACACCCTAAGACTTACAGGGTGAGTCGTAATGAGGAAAGTAAGCTCAAAGATCAAGAAATTTTCAGGGACCAGAAATCTAGGGTGCTACATTTACCCCTCCCCCCCTTAAGATCATTCATCCCCGAATGATGACACACGGTATCAAGGAAATCATAATTTTCTTTAATAAAGGAAGAAAACAAAGATGTTAAGAATAACACATACCTTAAGAACAATTAATCAGAAGGGGGAAATAAGAACGGATACATGAACTTCACGTCCTATTAAACTTCCCAGGTGGCCTTTTCAACCTTATGGTTCCTCCAAAGAACTTTTATTGAGGCCACATCCTTAGTCCACAACCAGTGGACTTGTCGATCAAAGTTCTCCACCGGGACTTTCTCATACAACAAGAAATCCAAAACACCCACACTTTCCAACAGAACTACTAAGGAAAGATCACCCATGCACTTCCTTAACATTAAAACATGAAAGACCAGGTGAATAGAACCCTAACTCGAAGGCAATTCCAATTCATCAGCCACATTGCCCACTCTTTTCAAAATCAAATAAGGGACCACATAATAGGGACTGAGTTTCCCCTCCTTTCAAAAATACATCACTCCCTTCAAGGGAGATATCAACTTTGGGTGGTATTAAGCCTATCCCGCATCACCTTCACCTTTACCATAGCCAGATGAACCAAATCAGGACCAAACAACCCAGCCTTACCAACCTATAACCACCCAATAGGATAACGACATCTATTTCCATACAAAGCATTAAATAGATCCATCCCAATGCTAAAGTGGAAACTATTATTATATGAAAACTCAATGAGGGGCAAATAATCAGCCCAACTACCACCAAAATCAATCACATAAGATCAGATCATATCCTCCAATGTCTAAATTATCCTCTCTGCTTGTCTATTCATTTGAGGGTGAAAAGTAGTGCTAAGGATCACCTTAGTTCCTAAACATCTTTGGAAAGAATGCCAAAGGTGTGAGGAGAAATTGTACCGCAATCAGATATAATGGAGACTAGAGCACCATGCAACTTCACAATTTCCTGAATAAATAGCTTAGCATAATCCTCTGTCGAATAATTAGTCTTCACTGGCAAGAAATGAGCAGACTTGGTCGTCCTATCCACAATAACCCAAATCGAGTCAAATTGATGGCAAGAATGATTAAAATCAAAAATGAAATTCATATTAATCACTTCCCATTTCCACACGAGCAACTCAATCTCTTGAGACAACCCACCAGGTCTCAAGTGTTCTACCTCCACCAGTTGACAAACCATACACTTGACCACAAAATTTTCCACATTCTATTTTATGTTATTCCATCAATAGATATCTTTCAAGTCATGGTACATTTTCTTCGAACCAGGATAAATAGTATACCTCGACTCATGAGCCTCAGCCAAGATATACTTTTGCAGCCCATCAACATTGTGAACACATAACCTACCTTGGTACCTTAAGATACCATCACCACCAATCTCTAAAACTATCTCCTTTTGCTAACCTATGTCACCCTTAATCCGCATCAATAAAGGATCCAAAACCTACATCTCTTTCACCTCGGCATAAAGAGATAACTTCACTATCTCTCGCACCATCACAGCACCATCATCAAAGCCTAGGAGATGAACTTCAATATTAGCCAATCGGTGAATATCCTTCACTAATACTCGATTCTCCTCCTCTACGTGAGATAAGATCCTATAGATAACTTGCTAAAAGCACCAGTAACCAGGTTAGATTTACCTAGATAATAGTAAAGACTTGTATTGTAGTTCTTGAGCAACTCAAGCCACCTTCTTTGCTTGAGATTTAACTCTTTCTAGGTAAACACGTATTGCAAACTCTTATGGTCTGAAAAGATGTCGACATAAACCTTATACAAATAATGGCACCAAATCTTCAAGCAAACACCACAACCAACAGTTCTAAGTTGTATGTCGGGTAATTCTTCTTATGACCTTTCAATTGTCTAGAAGCACAGGCCACAACCTTACCATGTTGCATCAACACACAACCCATTCCCACACGGGATGAATTCTAATAACCCACAAAACCCTCGGTATCCTCAGGTAGAGTTAAAATTGGAGCTTAAGTCAACTTGTCCTTTACCTTCTCAAAGCTACCCTCACAAGAATCGGACCACAAAAACTTCACCTTCTTTTGGGTCAACTTAGTCAATGGAGCTGCAATAGAAGAAAAACTTTCCACAAACCTCCTATAGTACCCTGCCAAAACCAAGAAGCTCTAAATATAAGTTGGAGTCATGGGTATAGGATCTTTTTAACCACCGCTACCTTTTGTAGATCTACCATGATCCCCTCACTAGAAATAATATAACCTAAAAAAGTAATAGCATTAAAATAGAACTCACACTTAGAAATCTTTGCATACAACCATTGATCTTTAAAGGTTTGCAACACAATGTGGAGGTGATTGGGATGATCCTCCTCACTCTTGGAGCACACCAAAATATCATCAATAAGCATGGTAATGAATAAGTCTAAAAACTAATAGAATACCCGATTCATCAAATGTATAAATACCAGAGAGGCATTAGTCAAACCAAAAGACATGACTAAGAACTTAAAATGACCATACTAGGTTTGAAAAGCAGGCTTAGGGATATCTGCCTCCCTAATCTTAAATTGATGATAACCCAACCAAAGATCAATCTTAGAAAAGAATTTAGCTCTCTGAAGTTGGTCAAACAGATCATTGATCCTCGAAAAAGGGTACTTATTCTCCACAGTCACCTTATTCAATTGGCAATAATCTATACACATTTGAAAGAAAACATCCTTCGTACACACAAAAAGCACAGGAGCACCCCATGGAGAAACACTAGGATGAATAAAATCCTTATCAAGAAGATCTTTCAACTACTCCTTAAGTTCTTTCAACTTAGCTGGAGCCATGCTATAGGGAGGTATAGAGATAGGACGAATGTCCTAAAGAATATCAATCCCAAAACCAATCTCTCTATCAAGAGGAACACCAGGAAGATCATCGGGGAATAATTTGCAAAACTCACAGACCACAAGGACATATTGCAATAAATAACCTTCCAAATTAGAATTTTAACTAGGACCAAATCATAGAGACACCCCTTAGAAATTAACTTTTAGGATCTAAGATAAGATATGAACCATCCTTTAGGCACTAAGGAACTATATTCCCACTTAATCATTGGTTTATTTGGGAATTAGAAACTGAACTTTAGGGTCCTACAATCAAGAGAATCATAACACAAATATAACCACTCCATCCCCAAAATCATACAAAAATCTAACACGTCCAACTATATTAGATCCACTAGCATCTACCCACCACAAATAGATACCATAAAACCCTTATAGACGCAGAGTTACCCACCGGGGTAGACACAGAGAAAGGATCAGGAATATAATCAGGACCAAAACCAAAATGAATAGCCACATAAGGAGTCACATAAGAAAGGGTAGACCCAGTATCAAGAAGACAATATACATCACGAGAGAAAAGTTTTAGCAAACCAGTAAGAACATCAGGAGATAACTGTGAGTCCTGATGGGTGAAAAGAGCATACAAATGGTTTTAAACAGTGCTAGATCAAGAAGTATCACTCTTTGTTGTTGGATCTGAAGAAGCAGCACCTGGTACCTTATTAGCCTAAGTTGCAATATTGCCTGAAGAATAGTTTCTTTGAATATGACCAGGCTGGCCACATTTCAAACACTTATTCCACCCCTCATCATAAAAGCCATAGAACAATTGTCCACAAAATCTACAATGGGGATAGGACGGAGCTGACTGAGCCTTACTAGCCTGGGATTGGGCACTTTGTGCCTTAAACCCACTATTTCCTTGAAAATAACAATCACCAAATGACTTAGGATATGGAGCACTAGCCGTAGAATAGGAACCAGAATTCCTTTACTTTTTCTTAGACAATTTCCCACCATCTATACTATCATGCTGCTTACCTCAACCCTGATCTGAATATTGAAACTTCATACTCCGCCGTTCACTTATCTCTACATAATTCTTCTTTTCCTCCTTGACCACTTGCATATACACCACAAGCCTCAAAATATCCATGTCATTATTCGGTAAGGCAGTCTTTCACTCTGACACCAAGTTTTGAGATAAGCCCAAAGAAAACTTCTTCATCTTAGCCCCCATGCTAGACATTAGCTAAAGAGCATAACGAGATAAATGATAAAATTTTAGGGTATGCTCTTTTATAGTCATCCGACCTTATTTCAGAGTCAAAAACTCCTCAGCTCTCACCTTTCTCAACTCCTGAGGAAAGAAGTGATCAAGAAAGGCACAAAAAAATCATCTCATAAAGATGACTCAGCATCATCGCCCCTAGACTGATCCCACTCCTCATACCCCTGATATGCTACATTTTTCAACTGATATATGGCAAATTCCACACCCTCTACATCAGTAGCATGCATCACACAAAAAATCTTCTCAATCTCATCTAAGAACCCTTAAGGATTCTACTCAACCTTAGATCTAGTAAAGGTCATAGAATTGAGCCTCATAAAATGCTCAACTCGATTAACCTCAGAAGAGCTCAAAGCAAAAAAACTAGCAGGACTCGATTGACGTGATTGTATGTCACCAATTGGGTCAACAAATGAATATAACGGTGAAAATCGGCATTAGAAATGTCTCATTGGAGCGGTGGGGCATGATCATCATCAGCCTGAGGGGTCCTAGGAGGACTGGTAGGGACTATGGAACTCCACATGGGGTTGTACAATTAGGAGCTAGACCCCTAAACTAGGTTTGAACTCTATAAGCAGGACGATCTGCGCCCACATTATCCCTAAACTAAATCAAAGAGTTTCCATGAGTATCAGATCTTCTTGAAGGTATGATCTGAAAAGCAAACATAAGAGAATAAGAGAAGATTTCAAGATCTTAGACTCTATAGACCAAAATAGAACAACAAGAAAGGGAAATATTCCTAAATGTATCATTGTCTCTCCCTTATAAGTGTGGCGCCCTACACACCCATAAAAGCGACTCTACTTGACACGACTTTATGGATACCCAATGATACCAAACCTAGGCTCTGATACCAACATTGTGATAAACCAAACCAGGACCTATCTGTGAAGGGTATCTCAAGTCCATCAAGGACCAAATACCACCCATACACCAATCCAAATAAAACACAATACCCCCAATAGCGGATGAATTCTAAACATATAATAAAATAGCATAAGATAAGATCAAAGAATTCAGGATATGTCTGTAATGGATAACAACCTAAAAACAACCGACCAATACCACCACCTAAGTCCAAAGTAATCCACAAAGTCTTCTAACAAAACAAAAATTAATCTAAGTCGGGAAATGCCCCCGACCTTGACAATGACAATGACAATGACAATGTTCATGTGAACTCTTCAATTCTAGTTTATGAAAGAAAACCAATGGAATGATCAAGTCTTTTGGAGAATGAAAGCTCACCACTTCACCGTAAATGACCAACAGATCAAGCCAATCAACCTAATACTGCACAAAAAATATAGAAGTATCTTTGATGCTTGCATCGTGTGGGGATACAATATACGAAGATGGTTAGTAGGTTGAGACACTAGCATGTAAATCAAGTATAAGGGATAAAATAATTCCATGATCCACAATTTAAAATTATTCAAACCAATGCACATAATTATATATACATATAAATTTGTCATGCCGGGAAAGGTAACAAGACTTAGCATAAAGTAAAACTTTATCCTAGACTATATAGTCCAACATTCATAAACAAGCACCCACGAGATATATGGGTTCATCTCCTCCTGCTGAAAGTCCCCAGTGCGTGTTAGCCGTATGAACCGGAGGCATTAAGAAAGACCAGAGAATACCCCGATCCCACGTCAATCCAAGATACAATTTTATCAATGGTGTGAACTATGTACATGATCATCAAGACCAAAACTTACGTCGGAAAACATGAGTTTCTAGTATAAGTCACCCAAGACTCGCACCTCTATGACTTAGCTACATAACTCCCATTAAGCCCAAATTAAAATAAGTTTCACATAACCCATTCAATTACGAGAGAATCATACATTAAGTAACATCATGGGTGTCATTATATCCTATGCTTGAAAACTTATCATGATGCCAATACAATTCCATTATCTCGGGGGAATACCTAAACCTTCTTTGTTCATTAAATCAATTTAGGGAATGCCTCGACCCTTTTTTATTCATTAAATCAAGCATGGACAATAAGTCCTTCAAAATCCATGTTTACTAATTTAATTATTCATGCAATGCAATAATGAGTAATACAAACCAAGTGATAGTTTAATAATTCAAGGCCATTTACACAAGTTGGTTGAGGGAACACAATTTCTCAAACCAATTCCAAGTTTAAAATATCAATTTGGAGAATACCTTGAACCCCATTTCAATTCCCACACCCATGCACCTTAATGGATTTCAACTATGAGAACAAGTATGAACGACTTTATTATTACCATAGGAAATTAATTTAAGATGCAGTCACTCCAAAATCATTAAACACATATTCATAAACCACATTTAAATCACATGGGTACAATTATAAAAACATGTTTTTGATAAATTAATAGTTAGGGAAGAGTAACATGACTACAATATCAAGAGTGATGGAGAGAATTTTCCCTTGGGCGCTCTAATTGACCAACATCTTAGAAACCCTAAGTATCTTGCTTGAGAGAATTTACAGAGAGAAAAGTGTTTGCTTGTTGAGTTATGGATGAAAATAAAACCTCAGTAGGGTGTATAGGTCGTGGGTTATGTTTAGGAAAAGAAGGAAATGTCTAAAATACTCTTGGTAAAAAAACTAAAAATCACCGTCAATCGTTACGAGAGACCTTACAACTCGTAGGGTACCCTACGACTCTTATAGTCCCATTGTAGGTTGTACAGTTTCCAGGGACACCCCACACTAGTATAGTTACAAGTCACACCATACAACTCATAATGAGTCCATCGACTCTTAATATGTTAGTCGTAATCACACTTGAAACTTGGGATAATACACTGGTTTCCCTATGATTCACACCCTAAAACTCGTTATGAAATCCTACGACTCGTAGGGTCCAAGTCATAGTTAAGAAAGAAACTCCAGGCCAACATACTGTCCAGGATACGATTGGATCCCTAAGATCCCCAATGACACCCTACAACTCACAGGGTGAGTCGTAGTGAGGACAGTAAAGCTTAAAGATTAAGAAATTTTTAGGGACTAAAAATCTGAGGTGTTACATTATCCCCCCTTAGAATCATTCATCCCCGAATGATGAAACACTGTATCCCTTAGCATGATTTAACGCGAAAACACATGCACTCTTACCTTTAACAAAGACAAAAAAATATCAAGGAAATCATAATTTCCTTTAGCAAAGTCAGAAAACAAAGATGTTAAGAATAACACATACCTTCAGCATGATTAACCGTAAAGGGAAAACAAGAGCGGATACTTGAACTTCATGTTATCTTCATCTTCCTAAGTGGGATTTTCAACCTATGGTTTCTCTACAAAACCTTTACCGAGGTAGCATCATTATTCCACAACCAATGGACTTGTCGATCTAAGATTTTCATCGAGACTTCCTCATATGATAAGGAATCTTAGCCACCCACACTTTCTAATAGAACCACTAAGTAATGATCACCCACGCACTTCCTCGACATCGAAATATAAAAAATTGGGTGAATAAAACCCAAACTTGAAGGCAATTCTAATTCATAAGCCATATTTCCCACTCTCTTCAAAATTAAATAAGGGCACACATAATGGGGACTGAACTTCCCCTTCTTTTCAAACCACAACACTCCCTTCAAGGGAGATACATTCAAGAATACCCAATTGTCAACTCCAAGTTCCAACTCCTTTTGCCTCACATCTATATAGGACTTTTGGCAACTTTGGGAGGGCTTAAGCCTATCCCAAATTACCTTCACTTTTACCATAGCATAATAAACCAAATCAGGACCAAACAACCCAGCCTCACCAACCTCAAACAACCAAATAAGAGAACAACTTATCATACTATACAAAGCTTCAAATATAGGCATCCCAATGGTAGATTAGTAGCTATTATTATATGCAAACTTAATGAGGGGAAAATGATCAACCCAACTACCACCAAAATTGATCACAAAGGATATGAGCATATCCTTTAATGTCTGAATAGTCCTCTTCGCTTGTCCATCCATCTGAGGATAGAAAGTGGTGCTAAGGCTCACCATAGTTCCCAAACCTCTTTGGAAAAAATTCTAGAAGTGCGAGGAGAACTGAGTACCGCGATTAGATATAATAGAAACTGAAGCACCATGCAACTTCATGATTTCCTGAATAACGAGCTTAGTGTAATCCTCTACCGAATAATTAGTCTTCACTGGAAAGACTAATTAGTTGTGGTGCGCCATAGATCTGGAACTTAAAGACTGCTACTAACGACTCATGCCTAACTAATGGGGGAGTCGCCTTCCCTGTGTTCGGTCGGTGTTAAGTGTTACTCCTAATAGAATGAAACTGGTACTATTATTTATTTAACATGACATAGTACTGTACTGATAAGTGCTCGGCATGAACATGATGATCTGAATCTGATAATAAAATCATAGTCTGACTAGCTTGTTACTTGAAAATGGAAATATTTAAAAACAAATAGGTATCAGGTGTTCATAACTCTCTAGAACTAAATGATTTCTTTAAATACGATAATATCATCTAAAATAGTAATTTAAAGTCATAGTTTGGAGACCCAAAACGCAAGACATTTCAATAAATAAGAGAAATACATGAACTTGAACATGGGGATGAGATAAACTTAGGAGGATAACAATTTCATAGGATTTAATTCATAATTTGATGATTTAACATAGGAAAAATCGAATATGACATGGGCAATTGAAATTCAAAGAATAAAATAACCTAATTTACATGGGAAAATATGTCGACATGACTTAAATTCAAATTACTATGAAAATATGGATTAAATTCATAATTTACATGGATAATTTTACAAAATAGGATAAAATTTATATTTAAATCAAAAAGAAGATTTTTAGGCTCAATGGTGAAAGGAACTCATTGATGAATACCCCACATACCTTAATTGGATGAACTCTTGAAGAAGGCTTCAAATTAGAACTTGAATCCTTGAATTCTTGGGGAAGAAAGCTTGAATTTGTTGTTCTTGAGAGATAGGAAATGGTATACGTAAGTTATGTTATGGAGAATGGGAAAATAATGTCCTTTATGGTACTATAAATTATGTATTGGAAGTTTGGGGGTAAGGGGTAAATACCAAAGTACCCCTTGATCATTTAAGTAAAACACAGGAAAATATAGCCTTTGCGACCAGCAATAGCTTTTGCGGTGCGGCCCTATCCGAGGCTTGTTGCCTCCGTGGTCTAAAAATGTCCCGAACCCCTTTTGAAAATTCCAAAATTCTTATGGGACACCTATTTATCATCCCTAAATATGTTTCATCTCAAAAATCAATATCTTGAGTTTGGGAAGAGAAAATTTAATAAAATTCGTGAAGTCTTGGGGTCTTGAAAATGACTAAGTCCTTTATATTTAGTGTAAAATTCATGCCTTAGATCCCTTAAAATACAACTAAGAGCTGAAACCACCTATGATCTTAGGGGTATTACAAGGTTGATCTTCTTCCTGAAAATAAATATATAGGTTTTAAATGAATCTTTTAAAAATGAAAGCTGGTGAACTATTGAAAAATATAAGTCAAGACTTGTTGTTAAATATCATATACAAAAGAAAGGACTCGATTAATTTGACATACACTTATCGGTAATGAACATAACATCCATTTAGATGTTACTAGCACTGGTGGTTGTATATGATCTTGAAATTCATAAAATAAATGTGAAAACACATTTCTTGAATAAAGAGAAAGAGAAAGAAATTTACATAGAACAACCTAAGAATTTTGTTGTTCCTGATAAAAAAAAGTGTGCAAACCTTTATGCCACTTTATGAACTAAAACAAGCATTCAAACAATGGCATGTAAAATTTGATTAAATAAGGTTGATAAATTAATGTAAGATAAATGGTTGTGACAAATGTGCTTACATTAAAAATACTCTGAATCATGAAAGTTTTTGTTTGCTTGTATGTTAATGACATGTTGATCATAAGTGGAGACAGTATTGACATAAATGCTACTAAGTGCATACTGGCTAGAAAAATTGATATGAAAGAAGTACGAGTTGTTTACTTAATCTTAGGTTTAGAATTCATAAAACTCCATTAGGTTTAACATTTTCACTGCCTCATCATATTGAAATGATACTTGACAAATTCTATTATTTGAATTTCAATATGGTCAGTACAACAATTGATGTAAGTTTTACACTTTTAAAAAATGAAGCTGAAAGTGAATCACAATTGGACTATGCACAAGTATTGGAAAGTTTAATGTATATCATGAATTGTATTTGACCAGATATAATGATTCCCAACCAAGTGTGGTCATTGTAGTAGTGATTAAGAATAGGGGCAAGCCTATGGCATGGTACTTTTAACATGGAGAATTTCTTGAGAGAGCGAGTGTTTGCACTTAAAATTCCTGATTGCATGATTGGCAACTCGGCGTGTGAATTTTTCCTTTCTTGTGAGAAGGCATGTGAACTAGTTGAGGCGGGTGATTTTTTCACCTTCTTCACTATGAGATAAACGGAAGTATATCATATTTGTAGTCAATATGTGAGTCATTTCTAGAGTGTTAGTAGTTGTTACATGGTTGCTCCCCCAAAGTCTATTGCATCTTTCACTATTTCTTTTTATGATGAGGGGTCAAAAGCCTATTTTCCCATGTGTGAAAAGTTTTTGGTGGTAGAAATCAAGTTTGAGTCTTTATGATCATTGAGTGATAGACTGAGGGCACATATATGAAATTGTCTCATAATAAAGGATAGTGTTGCTTGAGGACAAGCAAGATCTTAAGTTGGGGATGTTGATGAGTGGTGATTGTACCACTCATTCTCACTAAAGATTTGTGCACACTACCTTATTTTGAATAAATAAATGAGACATATTGGTGATAAAATGAACTAATATCCACTCTTTGCAGGCATAGCATTGAGGAGATCAAAAGATGTGGATTGGAGCTAAAAATGATAAAAAAAAAGGAGCAAAAAAGAGTGCATCTGAAGACTTGTATTACATCAGCCTCAATTATTGTGACCACGGTCCTCAATATGCGGTCGCGTTCAGCCAAGACAGTCAGTACAATGCGGTTGCGGCACATAGCTGCGGTTGCATGGCCACGGTCGCTGATAGTCTTGCACGGTCGCGGTTCAGTGGGAATATGCCTAGGGGCATATCTGTAAAAGCACTTAGACGTATTCCAACACATATTTAAGAAAAAACCCTTTCTTCTTTAGGTATTGCTAACCATATAGTCATTTTGGAATCAATAAGAAGAAACCCTAATTGGGCAAGTGTGAATTATTCTTGGAGATTAAATTTCTTAGTGAATTTGTAAAGAATGAATGTTTTGGATAATCCTTATGGTATATTTCTCTTTACTTTCTTCATGAGTAGCTAAGTAATTTAGTCTTGGGATTATGTTGAACTAAAGTGTGTTTGTGTGTGGGTGTTGATGTGTTTGCATAAATTCTAGTTGTTGATTATGGATTCCACCATTGCTTGAGCTTATTAGTTGGAATTTGTGGGTGAAATCCCCAAAATCTCCAAATGAGTTTGATGGGTGAAAACCCCAAACTCTACAAACCCTTCATCACCCTTGAAAGAGGGATGAAGGTGAACATAAGGTAACCCATAATATCTTTGAAAGAGTGTTATAGGGGGACAAGACAATGGTGGATAATTAAGTCTATGGTTTAGTACCTTTTGCAATCTTAGAAATAAGTGTAATCGGAGTGTAAATCATGTCAAGAGCATCATCCTAGAAATAGGGATGTTTGATTGAGGTTTTGGGTGAATATAACTTGTACACTTGTTAGGTGCTCGAAAGAACCAATGGGTAAAATCGTTGTGGCTTGATTGAAAGATTGTCCATAATGATTATAGACCTAGCCTATTCTTTAGTCAACAACTAAATTTCATCTCAAACCGTCATCAATCCTCATACTTGTAATTTTAGGTAGACATGATCCCAAGATCTACTCAAATCTTGATTTTAAATCAAAAGTGTCATATCTGTGCATTGTTAGTTGACAAACCACTCCTAAATCAAATTCCCCCATTTTATTTTAAATATCATTTTTGTTAGCATTCTGGGTAGTCTCGTAGTAATTCGAGCATCAATAAGGTATTGAAGTCTATAATTCACACCTTGAGATTCAATCACAATTCAAATTGAGTTACTTGACAACGACCGCCTCACCCGTAATCATAGGAGTGAGTTGAGAGTTATCACTAAATACTTCAAAATCTTTGTGGTTGAAGGTTAGTTTAGATGTTTAGTTTTATTTTTTATATTATGTAATGTTTGTTTGATATTACAGGACACTATTTAATGGAAGAATTTATCTTGAAACATTATACAGTAAATTCATCAGTTAAGTTTTTTAAAGAGATACAAAAAGATTATAATAAAGATCTATATGTATCTATGTGTTAACATATTATGATTAATCTTGTAGGTTAGTGTGTCACAAGCATATGTGTATTTTGCTTACGATGACGGTAGGAAGTACATAGTATGTCTTGATAGAAGGATTTGCAATTGCGAAAGATTCCAATTGGACAAGATAACATGTCAACACGTTATAGCAGTTCTAAAGAGCAAACGTATAGTTGATATGAAGCCTTATTTTTTCAAGTATTACTATCCTGAAATATTAAGGAAGACGTATGAAGAATCAATGTTTCCAATGCCAGATAAGAAGGATTGGATTGTGCCACAAGAAGTTATGGACGAAGTTGTGTTACCACCAAAATAGAAACGTCCACCTAGAAATCCAAAGAAATCAAGGCATAAGAAATCAAGTGAAACTGTGACATCAAGCAATAACTGTTGGGGGAGATGTGTTTATGAAGGTCACAACAGGCATACTTGTAATTTCTTTCCAAAGGAGGAGTGACAATGTAGTCGGCTAATGAATAATGTTGAAAAATGTCTAGCAGTTTGATGGATTTTTTAGTACCTTGGAACTCATTTTTTATGATGTTTTTGTTGCTTTTTCGGAATTTTATGAATAACAATTAGTGAAATAAATCATCATTTTCGTTCGTTGGTTAATTAGTTACGTATGTTTTCATGTTTTATTTTACCATGACGTATCATATTAAAGTGTGTATAGAACCTATTGTTAATAAATCTGCCACTAATAATATATACAAATAGAAATTAATATATGTGACTGATAACGTCATTAAATTATAAAAGAATAGTTCTACTATAGTAAAGGGTTGAAAAGAGATACAAATTTATAGAATGTATATCCTGAAAAACATAAATTGTTCATATTAAAAATATTATGTAATTTATTAAGAATATGTGTATTTAATAATTATTTCAAAGTAACTAAATGATATAAAAAGAGTTATCTGAACGCGCATTGATAAATTGCTTACATATTGCACAAATCTATTGTTACGAAATTCACATTAGATACAAGCTTAAAAAATTTATATCTCTTGTAAAATATATTTTGTGAATAGTATGAAGCCTATGTACTATTATGTTCTGATCAAAATTGTTATTCAGTTTTGA
The DNA here is from genome assembly GCA_030864215.1 of Capsicum pubescens. Taxonomy (NCBI): domain Eukaryota; kingdom Viridiplantae; phylum Streptophyta; class Magnoliopsida; order Solanales; family Solanaceae; genus Capsicum; species Capsicum pubescens. Next base: position 910,920 of record CM061539.1, read on the forward strand.
TACAAAATGTCTTGCAAAGAACAAAAAATGATAAGAGATACAGAATTATGTTATGATTTAATATGAGATTTAATTGTACGATATACAATTATGTTGCATAATATAATGTGGTGTTGGTTACTATCATTACTTTATGTAGTTATATATGTTTCATTAAAATAGATACATATAGTTATAAATATGTATCTAATACAATGTAACAAAAAATATTGCATATCATGTCTTTGTAAAATGTAACTAACACGTATAGCAAAACAATAATATATCATAAACTGCAATAGCCATATGTTATTATTGGTAATAAAGTATTACTATTTTATCATCAAAGATACATAATGTATGTTTATGTAAACATTAAAAAGACACTCAAAACATTTACTAACATCATCAAAGTATTTAATAGCCAATCAGCCAACAAATAAACAACTATCAATATACAAAACACGGTCTTTTTCTTTTGGTATGAAGCTACTCCTTGGCCTCAGTAGATCGTCATTCTCACTAAAGTATCCATTCTCCACTTTTTAAAATCCATACTTGCACAAAAGAATTGCATATCTCAGATAATGGAATGCCTAATTCCTCGCTCAGATACTCGGCAAAGACAACTACAAATACACCATAATCCCTGCATAGCGATTACTAATTAAATTTAAAAATATATATATATACTTGTATACGATAATGAAAACAATTAAAAAGATAAATATGTATCTTTAAGCTTAATAATATGAATCTTTTATATGATTGTTTCATTAAAACAAAAAATATAAAAGATACATATAAATGCATAAACAGATAACCAGTTATACAATATAATATGATATGTATCTTTAAGCTTACAAACATGTATCTTTTGTTTGTTTATTTCAATAATACTTTAAAAACACTAGATAAATTTAAATGCATACTCGAGTAACCATATATACAAGATAGTACAAAATGTATCTTAGTTGAAATAATATGAATCTATTCGTATGCTTATTTCAATAAAAGTTAAACAACACAAAATACATATAAATGCATAAACAGTACACAAGTGATACAAGATAATACAATATTTATCTATAAACTTATAAACATGTATCTTTTGATATGTTGACTTCAATAATACTTAAAAAAATGTGAGATACATATAAAATCATAAAAAAATAAATAGATATACAAGAAATTTAAAAATGTATCATGCATGTCTAATATGTATCTCGGCCTAATATTTATCAGATCTTAACATGCAAATACTTTTTAAGCTCATCTCTGGAAATAACTTCAACAACTCTTCTTTCTTTAGCGGAAATTTTACCTCCAAAACTGTTAGATCCTCTTTTCTTAGAAACATGAACTTCTTTTTTCTTATCCTTCTTAGCATGCTTTTCCCGCAATTTCTTCATAATATGTACATTGTTTCTATGCTAGTATCTATTTTCTTATCCTTCTTAGCATGCTTTTCCCGTAATTGGGTTTATTTCAAATCATGATTGTAACTAAATGATTATATGCACTATTAATAGAAAATACAAGTTGATCATCTATTCTAACTAACTAAAATGGTTACAGCTAACAGACTCAACTAACTGCAATTAACTAACTAATTTTTGGAACTCAGATACTGTAGCACACCATACTTAACTAACTTTTGAATTCTATCTTACATTCAATTTATGATAACAGTACTCCCCCCTCATGCAAGATCCTTGTCCTCAAGGATCAGAAGATAGAAAATAAGCTTTCAACACATCAATAAATTCCCAAGTAGTTGCATCAGTAGGAAGATCAAGCCACTTTACTAACACCTGCGCAACAGCCTATTACCCTTTTTGACCATTCTTCTTTGCAAAGCAGCCTCAGGATGAGGATAATTTGGATTAGTTAATTCCACAATAGGAGGACAAGTGATAGTATAGGGAACTTCATAACAGCTTTTAAACAAAGATACATGCACTATGGGATGTATCTTGACAAAACTAGGCAACAAGAGTATGTAGGCCACATGTCCAACCTTCTTGATGATCTGAATGGGGACATAATACTTAACAGCCAGCTTATGAGTAGAATGGTTAGAGATAGTAACCTGCTTATATGGTTGGACTTTAAAATAGACCTAGTCACCAACATGAAAATGTCTATCACTTCTATGTGAATCTGTCTGCTGCTTCATTCTTAATTGGGCCCTAAGTAAATGGTATTTTAAGAGTTACAACTTAAGCTCTCTATTAAGTAATATAGTGTCTACCTCAGCAAAAGTTGATTCACCTGGTAGATAAGGAAGATGTAGATGAGGAGGTCGCCCATATAAAGCCTCATAAGGAGTAGTTTGAATAGCAGAGTGAAACAAGTATTGTACCAATACTTTGCCACAAGTAAGCAAGCAAACCAATCAGAAGCATCATTACTACAATAGCATCTTAAATAGGTCCCAAGCCATATGTCCAGTACTTCAGTTTTACCATTCTATTGCAGATGGTAGGTTGTGGAAGTATGCAGCAACACACCTTGAAAGCCTAAGAGTACCTGCCAAAAGGAGCTGAGGACAATAGCATCTATCACTTGTAATATCATTTGGTAGACCATGTAACTTTACAATATTATCGAGGAACACCTGAGCTACATATTGAGTTTTATAAGGATGTTTCAAGGGAAGGAAATGGTCATACTTGCTCAGTCTATCAACCACTACCAAAATGACCTCATATACATGAGATTTAGGTAAACCATCAATGAAATCCGTGCTACTTTGAAACCACACTACCTCAAGGATGGGTAGAGGTTGCAGTAAACCAGGGTAAGCAGCAAGATCTGATTTATTTTTCTGACATATGTCACACCTTTGAATGAACTCTTTCACTTCTGTTCTCGTGTTTTTCTAATAGAATAAAGTTAGCAACCTCTTGAGAGTAGCTTCTAATCCCGAATGGCCTCCATGAGGACCAGCATGCCATATAGTCATGGTATCAGTTTGCAGACTCTACACCTTACTAATCATTAATTTCCCTTTCCTTCTCAATTGACATGCAACCAAGTGAATTATTTATGAGAAGAAGGGTCAACCTGTAAGTTTGCAAATAGCTTCTTGAGATCAGGATCAGTATGCCAACTGTCTACAATAGTATCAAACATATCAATAGTAGTAGGAGAAATAATAAGAGCAAGTAACTCAGCACTAGTAACCCTTGAGAAGGCATCAGCCACTTTATTTTCAGTACCCTTGTTATACTCAATAGTGTAGTCAAATGGCATCAATTTACTTAACTATAACAACTGTGAAGTTGTACTTAATTTTTGTTCCATTAAGTAATTCAATGACTTTTGATCAGTTCTAAGTACAAACGTCTGACCTAAAAGATATCGTGACCACTTAGTAACAGCTTGAACAATAGCAAGGAGTTCCCTATCATATATGGATAATGCAGCATGTTTTGGAGACAAAGCCTTACTAATAAAAGCTATAGGGTGCCCTTCTTGTATCAGTATAGCACCAATACCATATCCATTAGCATCAGTTTCCACAATAAATGGATTACTAGCATCAGGTAAAGCCAGGAAAGGAGATTAATTCAATCCATCCTTCAACTGTACAAATGCCTCATAAGCAACAGATTTCCATTTAAACTTTTACTTCTTTGTCAAATCAGTAAGAGGCTTAGAGATAACTCTAAAACCTTGGATAAATCTCCTGTAATAACCATCCAGTTCTAAAAAACCTCTTAACTGCTTCAATGTAGTGGGAACAGGCCAATTCCTGACTGCCTGGATCTTTTGAGGGTCAGTAGAGACACCTTCAGCAGTGATAAAATGGCCTAGATACTCAATCCTGTGAACACCAAAGAAGCACTTGCTTTTCTTGGAAAATAACTGATGCTCAACCATTTTCAAAAATACCGACTTCAGATGTACTACATGTTCTTCCATAGGTCTACTATAAATCAGAATATCATCCAAGAAAACCAGCACATATTTTTTAAAAAACTTTTGAAATACAGAGTTCATCAACCCTTGAAAGGTTGCAGGAGTATTTGATAATCCAAAAGGAATGACTAGGTACTCAAAATATCCTGAATGAGTTCTAAAAGAAGTCTTAGGAATATCTTCTTTAGCCATCCTCAATTGATGATATCCTGACCTTAAGTCAATTTTAGAGAAGACCTTGGATCCACTTAGTACATCTAACAAGTCTTCAACAATAGGAATTGAAAACTTGTTTATGACTGTAAACTTGTTCAAGTCCCTATAATCGACACATAATCTCCATGTGACATCCTTCTTTCCGACCAACACTATAGGTGAGGCAAAAGGATTGTAACTAGGATGAATAATTCCCTGATCCATCATTTGTTGTACCATGTTTTCAATAATATCCTTCTTAACTGGAGGATATCTGTAAGGTCTCTTATTTACATGTTCAACTCCCGATTGTAATACAATCCTATGATCAAATATACCCCTAGAAGGTGGTAGATTAACAGGTTCTTCAAACAAAGCAGCAAATTCTGATAATACCTGTAAAAGTGCAGGATTTTCTTTGTGATCAGTGTCAACTTTTGATAGATGCCACTTTGCTTTATCAATTCCTTGAGGAATCACCTAAATCATACACAATTAAGATTGCATTCCTGAGTGCTTTGCTAATTTCCCAGCACTAGGAGTTAGCACTTGACAACCAGAGCCTCTAAGTAGATGTTTTCTCCCCTTATACCAAAATTCTATCGTCAAATTCCTAAAATTCAACTTGATATCACCAAGTGTCAGCAACCACAGAACTCCCAATACAACTTTTGACACCCAATTTTTGCTCTTCGTGCTTAAAATTAATGTCTTCGGACTTTCTGACCGTTAAAGGACATAAAATTCAATTTTCACATATTTTTTTTACAATTGATAATAAATTATAGTTGTTCATCCTTACTTTAGAATTTTATCAATTTATTTTTACTTTTTATAATTTATTAAAAAAAATTCTTATTCTTATCAATTTAGCATTTTACAATCATCGGCATACGTGCACGATAGGATGTCACATTTTTTTACAGTATTTTCAAATTAATTAAATTTCACTATTCTTTGTATATTTTTTGTAATTACATATCAACACCAACATTTTTGTACATTTATTACAATCCGCAAAAGGTGAGTCGAATCAATTATTTCAATATGCGGTACAATAATAATTCGGTGTCTTGTCACATTAATACAAATAATATTAATTTAATTTTCTTTTCCTATTTCCTCCACTTTTGACTTTCTCATATCTACTTTTCCGAATTAAGGAATATGTTGGAATAAAAAATATATTTAATAAATTATTTATTTATTTTAAATACACAACACAATATACAGATAAACACAACACACGCTACACCACACAAGAGGAAAAAAAAGACATGATTTATCTACCTATTTCTTTCTTTCCCTTTTCTTTAGTGGGCCCCACTTTTTTATCTTTTTGACTTCACTCCGCCCACCCCCAAATTTTCTCACCTACCACAATTAAAATAATAACATAACACACACACAATTACACACTCCAACGAACTCATTTATATACATAAAAGCACACACCACAAATATTCACACCCTTAATTTCGTAAATTTTAGGATTTTATAAGTTATTATCATTTTAATATGAGTAAATACATAATTACCCCACTGATGTTGGCCGAGATTTTCAAAAAGACACCTAAACTTTGAATTCGACCTATTACCCCACGATTCTTACTTAATCAGTTGCAAACACACCATTTTTCGTTGAATTTCAGTCACAACAAAGAGAGTGAACACACCCACCAATCAGGTACTTCCACGTGTCAAATACATTTAATTTATATTTTTTTATTTTTTTAATAAAATTTTACTTTTTATTTAATTTAACATCCCACTCCACCCCACCTCGCCCCATCCAGTAACTCCCCCCAGCAGCTCCCCTCCACTCCCCACCCCCATTCAGTACCCCCACCCCCTGTCCAACACCCCCACCTCATCAGCATCTCCCCAAACACCCCAAACTCCTCCACTCCGTCACCATTCTCTCTCCCCGTCCATTTTTTTTTCAAATCAATTAAAAAATAGATTTATGATTGAATTGAGTTTTAAAGATAGTTAAATGATATGATTTAACTGAAAAATTAAGCTTTAATGATATGATTTTTTTTAAAAAAATCTTCAATGGATGAGCTTTAATGGAGACATTGTGTTGAAGAGCTTTAATGGTGTTGAAGAAGAAATGGTGGGTAGTTAAATGATATGATTTAGTTGTAAAATGGAGTTTTAATGAATGATTTAAAAAAAAAAAGCTTCAATGGAAGCTTTAATGGTGAATTGAGTTGAAGAAGAAAGAGTGGGTAGATTGGGGGGGAGGAGAGGGGGTAGGGATAATTTTAAAAAATAAATAAATATTATTTAAAAAAAAAAAATATAAATTATATATTAAATTATTTTACACGTGACAGCTTTTAATTGGTCAAAAAGGACAAATTCAAGCCCTTTCACGCGTCTGTGATGCATGTATACACGCAGAGGGTCAAAATGATGTGTTTGCAACAAAATAAAGAAGAATCGTGGGGTAATAGGTCGAAGTTAAAGTTTAGGTGTCTTTTTGCAAATCTCGGACAAGATCAGGGGATAATTATGTATTTATTCTTTTAATATTTTGACACAATCATCTACATACATACACAACATTACATCAAATTTCTATAGTATTTTTAAATTAATTACATTTTTTCAATATTTTTAACATTCTTTATATTTTTTCATAATGACAAATTAATATCTGCATTTTACAATTTACAAACACTGAATCGGGTTAATTATTTTTACATAATATAATATAAAAGAAAAGAAAAAGGGAAGACAAATCCCACAAAAAGGGGAACAAATTTCAAAAGGTAGTTTTTAATTTCTACCTATCAGCTGAAAATAAGGGATACCATCAGATATTTATTCTCTCTCAACACGAACCCTCTCTCTTCTCATCGGAAAACAACACACACACTAAAAACACACAAACACATACTACACAACATAAAACACAGATTATACAACACAAAACACACGCACATCGATCGTTCTCTCTCCTTTTTCCCACTGCCAACAAAATTCAGCAACCACATCACTGAAAAACCAACGTCGACCCGTACACAGCCCCCAGATTCGGAAAACTACGCCACATGACCAACAATAACTCTACGCCACCCGTCACTGCCAGCCGAAGCTCCGGCGAGATCTAACCGCCATCACTACCACCGAATCTCCGACTGATCCGCCACACTTCCACTAGATCCGACCACATCTCACTTCTCACTCTCTATTTCACTCCCTCGTAACCCTCCTCCATCGTCAGCCACCCAAAAAACCAAAGAAAACACCAATCCGCTGCTGCTCCAATTTTCTTCCTCCGTTAATCCACGCAGGCTCGTCAGAGGTGATGACCGGTGAGCTCCAACGCATTATTACTGTTGTTGCCCGCCTGAAAATAGGGTAGATCTGGCCGCTTTTGCGATTTCGGCATTGCTCCGGTGAACACCGTCTAAGCGACGCCATTAACAACTTTTGATGTCTCCGATTTTGGTTATTAAACTTTATTTTCTTAAAACATATCTATGCATTTCTTATGTTCTACGACGCCTGACTGGTTTTGGTTTGACTTTCAACATTTTAGTGGCTTTGAATTTTCGGTCAAGCTCCCTTTTGAGTTTTTGTTTACATGTTTTCAATATCTCTCCAATAATCTAGTTTGTTGAATCTGTTGTGACTGGTTTACTTATTTTTGGGATCACTTTTGGTCTTGGATGTTGTTTTACTGTGTTTGGCACATTTGGGATGGTTGAGGTGGAATTTTATCTCTTTTACTCATTTCTAGACATGTTTGACAATGAACAGATACTACACTAGTTGGTCAATAAAAAGAGATTATTATTAATTTTTGAGTCCTCCATAAAAAAAAAAAGATTGAATTTACGTATACAAATACGTAATAAAAATAAATATTTTTGGGCGAAGTTTGCGATGACGAAACTTTTATAATAATACAAAAGATTTTACAATTTATATTTTGTCCAAGAGGATTTAGAACGGCCAATCAATTGAGCAATCACTTCGTCAGCAAAGCGATTTACGACCGCAAATCAATTGAGCAACCACTTAGTAGCCATAGCGTATTTAAAATTTAATCTGAGCCCACCTTTTAACCAAAATTATATTTTAAAAATTATATTTTTTACATACCCTTTTTAATTTATTTTGATAATTATTTATTTGTTACTAAGATTTTTTTACAGTTGTTTATAAAGGTAATTTAGAATACTCATCGGGAGTTGCATTCAAAGAGGCCTTTAAATTATGTGTTTATATTTTTATATTTTTATTCTTGTACAAATGTAATAGTGAAAACTTTACTTTTTGAATGCCGGGCGGGTATTCTTCATTTACATAATTTCATCGCCTTTAGGCAAAACTTAGGTCGTTAATATTTATATAAAATAATTAAGTTAATCAATTAATTCACACATTTACATATTACGTAGCCTTTTTCTTTACAAATGAAATTTTATTTTCTCTTCATGATTTTGATCAAATAAAGGTATTATTAAAAAATACTTTTTTCTAATACGTAAAAAATATTTTTCTACGTTACAAAATACTTTTTCTTTTACATGAAATCTATACATTTTTATACATATTTTTATAACAATAAATTTGTTTATATACTTAATTAAGGGTGTTCATGGATCGGTTTGGGTCGGTTATTGGTCAAAATCATAACCAAACCAACTTAGTCGATTTTTAAATTTCTAAAACCAAACCAAACCAAATAAAAAAATAACCGTCGATTTGGTTCTTGTCTGTTTAGTTCGGTTTGGTTCGGTTTTTTTGGTTCATAACTTTAACTAATGATAAAAGTTGAAAATTAAAAAAAAATCCAATCTAACATATGAGATGTTAACCGAGTGTTGTATCTCAACCGTGAAACTAAAATGTCAATTGAGTGTTATACTTCGGCAAAGCTATGAACAACACCATATGAACACTTCTAAAAATATATTTTAAAACTACATTTAACAAAATGATATGATAAACCCCCCAAAAGGTGAACACATAAACTTCTTACTCAACAAGGTTAACAAAAAAAGTTAAAATTAATGATTGTCTATAGTCAAATGAATCTCAGCTATAAATTTCAATATACAACAAGATATTATTTTCATAATTAGTATCATTTGTCATTCAAAGTGCGAAATTCACTTAGAATCTCATAAGGTACTATTAACTAGATGAAGAAATAACTTAATGTGTTACGACTAAAGTTAAATCATGATTAAAATATAAAGTGTAACAAATATTTATATTATATTTATGAATAATACATAAATAATTATAATATATATATATATATATATATCGGTTCGGTTTGGTTATTTTGTCGGTTATTTTAGAGTAAAACCAAACCAAACCAAATTAGTATCATTTTTTTAAAATTCAAAACCAAATCTAACCAAATATCGGTTTTTTTAATCGGTTTGGTTTGGATCGCGGTTCGGTTTGGTTAAAAACCAAACCATGAACACCCTTATACTTAATATACTCATACCTTTATATAGTTTTAAATATTCGTATTTCTTAAAAGAATTAATTTATGTTTAATATACATACAACTTTTTACATTATTTTAAACATACCTCCTCCCTCTTTGATAAATTTAGTCTAGCAGAGTACCACAGTTGTGGATCACGAAGGGTGCATAATCCCTTTTCTTCGGGATAACTCGAACCCTTACCTAGAATCTCAATTGACTTTTCGCAGATTGAATCATAAATCACAAATTTTAATGATTTTAAGGTTTCCTTATTTTCCTTAAAAATTATATGGCGATTCTGTACAATTTTTAATTTTTTTTGAGTCCATAATGTCGTGCTCATTTTTACCTCAGGGAAAAATAAGGTATGACAACAACGCCGCAAGATCCCAGAGGTAACAATTAGAAATTAGCATAGAATTCAGCACCTTGTAACAACCAAGTTATAGTAGTCACCTTATCCATCTTCATACTACCATTTAGTGGCAGCCACTACCTCAAGGTTAATAGATCTCATTTCACACCCTGACTTCTTGACCAATTCAGAATCTATAAAGTTATAAGAGCTCCTGGTATCAATCAGTATATGCAATTCCATTTTTGAGTGATTACTGGTTACCTTTAAGGTTCTAAACCCCAAGGATCCATTCAAGGAATGCATAGAAATCTCCATATGTTCTACAGGTTGCCCTAATTCTAGTTTATCAACAAGCTCAGCTTGGGCTTCTGCTTCTAGATCTTCAACTAATGTCTCTAATTCATCTGTCTCATCTACTTCTAACAAACATAATTGCTTGAAAGTTTTACATTTATGTCCAGGCATATACTTTTCATTGTAGAAATAGCACAAGGCTTTTGCCCTTTTGTTATTCATCTCTGCAATACTCAGAGTTCTCTTATTCAATCCCTTAGAAAATCCAGAATTTGTGCTAGAAGGAGTAGGCAAAATGCCTTTGCTGCTCGAATACTTATGATCTGCAAACCTCTTTGCATTTACTTGAGAATGATTGGTAGGGTATTGCCTCATAGCCAACAGTTAAGCCTCCTGCATTCTTGTAATTTTGTATACTTGAGAGAGAGAAAGAGGAAGGTTTGGTCATCTTAACAGCTATATTCAATTTTGTTTTTAAGCCTTCAATATAGCAACTGATGACATTTTCTTCTGATAGATTCACTCTTGTCAAACTTCTTTCAAAAGTTGTCTGATATTCATTTACACTTCCTGTCTGCTTAATCTTTTTGATCTCTTTCATGGGATCATCAAAATCGATCCCAAATCTCTCCACTAACGCACCAACATACTCCTTTCAAGTGATAATTTGTGAGTACTTTCTATACCTCATAAAAGAAAGGGATAACTCCATATTTTAGCAAACATAAACTCTTAATTATCCTATTTAGCCTAAGTTTTAATTAATTACAATTCATAGCCCGTATAACCAACAATTCAATTTTGAAGTCAGATAGACAAGTTCTTATGATTTTTTCCTCTTGTTGTCATGTGACCAGGAGGTCATAGGTTCAAGCCTTGGAAACAGCCTCTAGCAGAAATGTAAGGTAAGGCTGCGTACGATACACCCTTGTGGTGGGGCCCTTCCCCGGACACTGCGCATAGCACCGGGCTACCCTTTTTTAGCCTTTCTCATGTATTTTCTCTCTTTTTGTATTTTCTATTATTCTCTTCTTCTTTTTTTCCTTTTTCAGTTTTTTTCCTTCAATTTTTCTTTTCCTTTTTTTGTTGTTTTCATTTTCTTTTTTCTTTTTTCACTGTTTCATAAATTTTTCTTTTTCTTTTTTTACTTTCCATTTTTTCTCCTCTTTTTTTTCTTCTTTTTTTTTTTTTTTGTATTTTTCCCTATTTTATATTACTCTTCTTCTTTTTTTGTATTTTTTTCTCCTTTATTTTTTCCTCCTTCTTTTTCTCTCATTTTTTCTCTTCTTTTTTTCTTTTCAATTTTTCTCCTTCTTTTCATTTGTGTGAATTAGAAACACAAATACAAGTGTGAACTATAAAATACAAATACAAATGTGAACTATAACATACAAATACAAGTGTGAACTATAAAATACAAATATAAATGTGAACTATAACATATAAATACAAGTGTGAACTATCATTTGTATTTTTTTAATTATTGAAAAGGAACGGTTGATTTTCTTTCTACGAATACTTGTTTGTATTTATTGATACGAATTGTATTTATTGATACAAATAAATACAACTCAAATTTTTATACAAATACAATATATACAAATATATATTGTATTTATATTTGTAAAATTATTTGTTTCATTTGTTTGTCATTGTATTTGTATCAAGAGATATTTATTTATTTACAAATATGAATGATAATTTTGATATACAAATACAAAACGGTACATTTGTATCAAATGATATATTACATATTTATATAATTCGGAATCAAGAAAATACAATTAATGCATTTACTTGTTTGTATACAAATATAAATGATAAATTATACATAGTCACGGCTAAATACAATGCGCAATCAACTTACAAATATAAATATAAAATAATTAAATAAAAAAGTATCGACGAAAATAGAATACAAAAACAAGTATAATCCAAATATAATCTAAATATAAAAAATAATAAAACCATAATATAAATATAATCCAATATAATATGCAGTCAATTATAAAATACAAATACACAATAGTTCTTTAAAATACAAGTGCGAATTATATAAAATATAAATGATCACGCAAACTAACAAATACAAATACAAGAACTATTAAATACAAACACAAATGCGAACAATAAAATATAAATACAAGTGCAATTTTTTAAAAACAAATACAACTACAATTGTATCAATTAATACAAAAATATAAATGACGTTGTGACTACAAATACGAACAATTGTGATATTTACGTTATCATCCATGACTTGTGCTCCACTAGTCATATTTTTCAAAAATAGAAAAATAAAAAATAGAAAAAAAACTGATAAAGAATATAAGTACAAAAAAAGAAAAAACAAATCAAAGAAGAAAAGATAAGAAGAAAGAGAAATAGAAGATAGAGATTAAAGGGAGAAAAAAAGAAAAAAAAAGAAAAAAAAAGAAAAAAAATAGGAAAAAAATAGAAAAAAGAAGAAGAAAAAATGGAAAAAACACAAAAAATAAAAAAAGAAGAAAATTAAAAAAGGATAATGATAGTGTTAGGCAAGAAAATATTCAGTTCAACGAGACAAACTTGATTGAAGTTTTTTTCTTTTTAAAAATATTGAATTTCATTTTTGGCGCGACTAAATAGAGACTGTATTCATATTTTATATGAATACATACTATCTGTAAACCAAATACAGCAGACATAAATCGAATACAACGGCTATAAATGATAATTATGTAAAGTGTGGCTATGAAAGGTGAATTTTATAGCAAAGCGCTGCTATTTTTGAAAGATCCCCTAAAAGAAACATGTCATTGGATGGCTTCAACCTCCAATTGCAATGATGCTATGTTAACCTTCTCATCAGCTGCAATATTCTCCATAGAGAAGCACTCTTCAATCTTGAACAACCAAGATCGAAGGTCATCCCCAAAAAATTTCAAGAAATCCATCCTTGATCATCTCGTGAAATGCGAGTGTTGGAAATTCGAAGCAACATGAAAAGGAGAATTATTACCAAAATTAAGGCTCTTATCACTTTCCCTGCGATTCCCCATTCCCCTTTCATGATCCTGCGTTTCTTCATTCGCCAATGAAATAGTGTTCCTCCTATTTTTCCCCATCAATTGTTGTTTGAATTCCGTAACAGCATGATCCAAATTCTCCAATGCTGAAACCTTGCTAGCTAAATGTCCACCTCTGTTACCAAGCTCTACAGCATCTCACGTAAATTCCCAATTTCTGCAGTAGTAGTTTCTGAAGTTGAGTCATTGGTTGCTTTTGCTCCTTTCACCATTGTTGCCGAAGTCGAGTGGCTCTGATACTAATGTTACTCGATTAACGGAACCACAAGGATTCGAGGATCGAGTTGATAGCCCAGGAGTTAACTCGAGGATACAATCACAATAGAAGAAGAAACAGAGAGAGAGAGAGAGATAATTGAGAGAGAAAGAATTGGATTTATTTAACATCATGATTGTAACTGGATGATTACATGCACTATTAATAAAAAATACAAGTTGATCAGCTATTCTAACTAACTGAAACGGTTACAACTAACAAACTCAACTAACTGCAATTAACTAACTAATTTCTGGAACCCGAATACTGTAGCATACTTTACTTAACTAACTTTTGAATTCTAACTTGCATTCTATTTATGATAACAGTATAGGCCATATGGCATCAAAAATCTCAAAATCCTTGATACACCTTTGTTAACCACGCTACAACTCATATACAATCGCTTGGGCTGAAGAACACGAATTCATGATTGAAAATATTGCTCTCTCTATAAGAAGCCTCTCAAAACCATCAAATTGGGGTCTAAACACATAAAATGTGGAGAGAGATTGATGCTGAGATGACGAAACCAAAACCAACACAATATGTTTAGTATTGAAAACTTAATTAAAACATTAGCACAGTGTTCTAGTGACAGCAACCCATGGACTCCCACTCATCCACAGCAAACGCTTAATGTTGGCAGGATCATTTTGCCTACAAGATGCGTATAAAAACAGAAGATAATGATTAGTAATTTGTTAGCATATATAACTCTTGTACATTATAGATGACATTCATTCACAAGAGTAGCATATTAGAGCGACCACTAAGAGCGATAAATGATGGCACTATAAATATGCAGCCCTTAAATGTGTGCATCTCAATCGTCTTCTTTAGCTGGAGTGACAAAATTATTACCAGCTTTTTCCCTGCTTAAGTTCCACACTCAGCTAATTATAGATAGAACTCTTCCCCTAAGCTTTTCAAGTCTCTGCATAAAGGAAGAATACAAATTTGAAAAAATACACCTATTATGGAATACCATGACCAGATGACAGGACACATACCAAGCCAGATATTTTTGCCCATCTTTCAGCAGAAGCACCAGCATCTTTTAAATGAGAACAATGTGAATGATCATAATTTAAATAATAGGTTGAATTTTCAGTTGCTTCAGCTACCCAGAGGTTATTAATATTATCTCTTGCTCTCTTGATGAGATTACAGAAACAAACCTGCAAAAAACTTCACTGTTTCAGCTAGGTGCAAATTAGAGAAACGTCAGACTCCAATGACAAAATGTGGATGGGACACATGCAAAGACCATAAGAGAAAAGTTGTCGGCTTATAAAATTTGCAGTACTAAGAACCCAGCCCCAGATGCTTTTAAGCAACAGACCCATTCGTTAGAGCTAAAGTAAATGGTATATCACCATATCTCGAGGATCTTTCTGAAGGTTTTCGTAAATAATTGTCACTAGAAAAAAAGAAGGATAATAAATACACAATAAGTTGCTTCCAGAAAATCAGAGGTTCAATACTGGTTGCTATGAGAGAAATCACATACTGCTAGTAGTCTCCTTACTCACCATAGATCCTACAAGGTTAGAGTTTATTGGTGCAAATGAATCAGTTCCTACGCATGGTGCGGTGAAACTGATGGCCACCAAGGTTTCTGATTCATCGTTGGAATTCAACATAGCTGTGGATCCATCAGTTACAAATACCCACTGTTTCATTTGATGAGCTTCTTTATACAGCTGCCCCACAAAAACAACAACCGCAGCAATGTCAAATTCCCTGAGTGAAACCACGTAACAGAATAAGTAAAAAAAGTTCTTGCTTCAGGAGCTCAAGTATTGGCTCTAAGATATTACGACCAAGACCAACCTGGACATAGGAACTTCACCCAATTTACTCAATGAAATTGATTGGCGAGGACAGAAAAAGGCCCTGCAGGAACAGGTATCAGATGTATAAATTTGTGCAGTAAAAGCATGAAAACATCAGATACTTACTCAAAATGCTCGATTGCCTCAGGAGACAAAGGCACCCATTTGGCTGTGGACCCTTTCGCTTGCAAGTAAAGGGTGCTAGAGTCCGAGCTTATCGGTGTAAGCCCTGTAACAGAAAAAGCTTGACCCTCTGCAAGCTCACATTGCTAGACAACAGATCAGTTAGAGATGGAACTAGTGCAGAATTGAGAAACATATTGGCACAATGAAAGGACACAAAGTTGAAGAAAATATTTCCGTGCAAAATCAGATAACCAAGAGGACAATAAAGACCAATTCCAATACCACCTGTTTCTCAGTAGGATTCCATATTGTAATTAAGCCTTCCTTTGGACAGCACTTCATTGGTGTACTTCGGCTAGTCAATCCAACAACTCTAACTCGCATAAATGGAGTGACGTCTCTTTCAGCAAGTCCAGCAGCTTGCAGAGCTTTTTCAAGAGATTTCTGCAGGTCCGACTGCCGCAATGACTGAAAATGACAAAAAGGGATCATGACTAACCTCCTACGGCTAAAGCGGATGGAAATGAACATACCTCCAACTTTGCTTGATAGGATGAAAATAAATTCAACTGCTCTGAAGTCATCTCTGCCATCAGAAGTTCTGGTTCTGCAGCTCTCTCGAGTATCCTCAAAATCCTTGCCCCTTCTTTACTTTCATAGTCGCTTCCTATGTAGGCATCTTTCTTTTCTTTTTGAGATTCTGAGACTACTCCCTCCACAATGCTACTGCGTCTAGATTGACAAAACTCACAAATATAGGTCGTATCAGTACATGTCACAGAGATTCATTAATAAAACATATCAAATAGTATTGAAGTGGCACCGCGTGAAAGTTGAAGCTGTATTCGAAAATACGTCACATCCCAAGATATAAGCATGCTCTAACAGAAAGGAAATCCATTCTAGAATGACAGTTTCTTGATATGACAGAAGGAAAAAGAGTGACAGGGAAAATCCTGAAATAACATGCAAAACCTTTTGGGATCTTTATTGGAAAACTCAAAAGCTTGATTAGTGTTACAGTAATTATTACTCCCTCCGCTTCAAAAATTTTCTTAGCTTGACTTGACAAGGAGTTTAAGAATGTAAAGAAGACTCAAATCTTGTGGTCTTAAACTAAAATATGTATAATGAATCAAAATGCCCTTCAATATTGTGATCTTAGACATGTCATGTGGGATGTTAAAATTAAAAAATTACCAAGTTGGGAGAGGCTTTCTTTTTTGAAACAAACAATAAAGGAGAGTTTTTCCTTCATACTTTGGAAAAATTGGCTCGAGTGCTTGCACCAAATTTTAGAAGGAAGGCCAGCACCAGCTTTTCATAACTAGAGCTAGATCAAACTTTTAGTATTGAGCAAACTAAAATTTGTACTTTTTGCTTACTGTCACACCTTGTCATTCTTATTTTCAATCCACCAGACTAATAATCGAACCAAACTCAGCTGCTAAATCTACCATTAACAACCACCACTCATTACCACCTAGCCATATTCATACATACAAATATATTTACGTGTTATACATAATTCATTAAAAGAAACATCATCATTCCCAATAGATTGAATTAAGCAGACATTGGAGATTTGACTGCATTTTAACAGAGTTATACTGGTAGACAGGAGGATGCCAGATAATTCCATTAATCCAGACAATTTACCGTGTTAAAATTGAAGGCTTACTATGGAAACTTCAGTTGGAGAGTTGTATAATAGGATTCATTCAAGAATTATCTAACCTTAACCCCAGTGCGAGCGTAGGGTTGGGGGGTGGGGTGGGGAGGGGGGATTTAGACGCATCGAGTTATGGGAATATGTTTACCACTCTCTATCTTGATCCTCTCAAATTTTCCCTCTTCCTTGCATTTATTGAACAACTATTTCCCTCCACCTGTGCTATTTTTTTCCTAATAACATGAAAAAATCTGTGACTTATTTGATGTTATTCTTTTAGCTCAGTGCAAGGTATTTTCTTTTGGTCCTTTGCCTGATGAAAAAAGAGATACTATCCGAATTATCCAAACAACATTTCATGCCTCATAACTGTTCAAGTATTCAACATGATAGAAGGATTCAACCACTCAAATCTTAAAGCAAAGATCAAATATGCCGATTAGTAAAATATATTCAAGTGAAGGTTTTTAGGCTTTCTCATGCAATTTGTGACTGTTATAGTTACCAAAATAATGGTCAAATTAGTAGATGTAGAGGATTGCTCAACCCCATTTATGTTTTTCATTTTAAAAACTAATCTGCTATCCTGTTAGATAGCTAAGCTAATATAATAGATCGATACACATGTCTGACCCATTGCAAATTTGATGAAAAAATCGCACAGAATAGCAGGAAGCAAGGATCACTTTACGGATAAAAGAAGTGTGCCGCTTTTACATATGTTGCAGCAAAGAAATGATATTTATTGAATGAATCAAACGTGGACTTAAAGAGCGATCCAAATGATTATTTACATAGATGTAATAAACTAGGATCAGATGCACAGTGGTCTAAGATGGAGTTAGGCACATTTCTTGATGTATCACAGGATTCAAATGAGAAAAAAGAAAGAAGCTGGCAGGAGGACTCCAGGGTGAACTGCAAGTTTATTACCAGAAGATACTCAAGGAAGCATGTGATTGCATCAAACAATGACAGAGGACAAACACAAATTTGGGTGGACATACTGGATGTATATAAATAACTGATACAACTCAAATGGGCCGCCTGAAGTAAGGGATACGAGGAATAAACGTAAAAGTGGATAGCGCAGAGCTATTAAATTGTTCAAAAGCTAACTAGCAATTGCTTGGTGCAAGGAGGCACAACGAGCCAAACTCATGATAGCTTTTCTCATCCAAAAGTAAAGCAAGGATTAGCTACATCTCTTAAGTTACTTCTTTTTGCCTCTAACTGATGGTTTCTATCTGTTGAAGAAAAAGTGATGGATTTCTTCAAATTTAAAAAAAAAATAAAAAATTAAGCAGAATATACACCTATAATGGAGATATCAAGAGAAGGATGGAGAGAAATCTTTTAGGAAGCTAGCAGTCAAAAAAGCAAATAGTGGTGTATTTAGTATCACCTTTCATCAAAAAACTGCATCTCTTTAGCTTCCATCCGTTCAGATCGTACAACAAACCCCACATTACTTAACCTGGATGTAATGGATTGCCATCAGAATCAAAACTAATTTTACTTCCCTATCAATTTTAAATTACCTTTCCCTGAAGAGAACAGGATATATCCTTGAAATTCCAACCAATGTTATTGGAACAGCACCTCCGCCATCGTTGATTGACATAAATGATAACGGAATACCACAGCCTTTACCTAAGAATGTTTACATGAACCAAGACAGGACAAAGGGAGAGAGAAAATTATAGTTGCATGGTCAGGATATAACTGCAAGTAATGAGTTTTTGATGCCCAATGAGCTCTATATGTCCCATTTATATGCAGCAGCAAACTAGTCATCCCTGATGCCTAAAATTGATGCAGACCTTTAAAAATGCCAATAGAAATGGGAAAATCCCTTGAAAGCAACAATATTTATTTTTTACAAACTGCTAAAGGCAACAACCTCAAGAGGTGAAACAGGATCTGTCCAGCCACAAAATCCAGCTCCCCAAATCTTTAAATGACTATATTAGTTGTGAGCAATATGAAATTCTGACAATCTCTTAACAAAGGATAGACTATAACCATTAATTTAATGTGGTACTCTAAGCTTTTGGCCAACAAACAGCTTTCCAGCAGCCAACTTCTTGGATAGTGGTATATCTAAGACAGCAATTATTGAATACCTATAAAACAAACAAATTCTGCATGATCATGAAATCCAATTTATAACAGTGATAGCCATTAATATTTTCTTACCAACCATCAGTCAGTTCAACTTTTGCACAAGTTCCACTTTGGGTCGTGCTAGATGATGAAGATTGACGTCCGACTGGGGAGTCGCAAATTGAATCGATATTGGAAACACAGAGTACCATCATAGAAGAAGGTGGGACATCTCCCTCTAGAATTCTCTTAACTGCAGATCGATGACCATAATTTACTTCTCTTTCATATCCGAGAGAAAATGCACAAACTGGCTCAATTACAGATACCTGTATTTTAATTCTTCAAGTACATTGCAGATTGTCAGAACTTTCCCAGAAAATTTTTCACTGAAACACCTCTCGTAAGATGCAAGTTTCCAAACAATCCACTAATGCAACCCACTTGTTGGAATGATGAGGAATGTTTGTAAGCATGACGCATGCGAAGAACAATTTAAAAGGAAGATAAAAAGAAATTTAAAAATTTTATTAGACATCAACCATATTAAACGATAGAATTGTCTTGATCTCCTAAGAAGAATATTGAGAACCCAATAGAAAAGTAAACTCATGATTATAACTCTATAGATCAATCTGTGGATCTAAGAGAAAGTAGCAGATACAAGTGCCCGCAAATCTCAACAATGTCAGAACTGTATGTGAAAGCAATCACCAAATCATTTTGTAGTCTTTAACTCAAGCTGCCAGACCCACAGATGCATTATTCAATGCATACTATTAGCAACATCTATTCATACTGCTACAAGCAACAATTCTTTAATGCAACACTTGAAACAGATTGGTTCCTTCTAACAAAACTTTTTACTGCACACCCATGATTCTAGCACTATAGATCAATTCTGTGGATCTAAGGGAAATCAGCAGACACAAGTGCCTGCAATTCTCAACGATGTCCGAACTGAATGTGAAAGCTATAGCCAAATCATTTTGTAGGTTTCAACAAAAGCTGCCAGACAATATTTGAACAGAGTGTAGAGAATTACCCATAGGAATGTTCGGAATGACCTTCTCAGCTAAAGACGTGATTAACCATACACGAATTTCAAATAAATAAAACATACAAACCAATAGAGGCAAGCATTCGGAATGTTACCCGTGTTAAACTCTGGGTAACAGTGAACTAATCGTTTGGCAATTCATGCATGAAAGCTGGCTTCAAGGATATATATTTATATATATACATACATACTTGGTGGATTAATTAAATATTCAAAGCAGAAGCAGAAGGCTGCAGAGCAAGACAATGCAAAAGTTGTTCCGTATGAAACAGAAGCATTGCAAATACTGTCAATCATACACTGTACCCAACAGTCACCTCTATTATCCCCTGCATAATAACTATAACTGAAGTATCTAAACATGCACCCATTCAGATCCCCACCCAAAAATTTCTTCTAGTCTACCATGATCATCATCCCAATGGAAGTAAATATATCAACTTCATAGCCTTGACCGGATCATTCAGTGTCATTATCATCATGCTCTCTGAAATACAAGAGAAGACTAAAGTAATAAGCAATTTTTTCAAGAAAACTAAGCATAAAATATAACAACTATGTTAGATAGGAACCATAACTTAAAGGGATGAATATATCCAAATATTTTAAAACCTTTACTTAATGATTTAATGGGCAAGGAATCAACAGAAAATATTAGAGAAACTATAGGAATTCTAAAACTTGGAATGAAGTTGGTTATGCCACACAAGATGTTCAAGGAGTGTAATCACCTTGCTTCTACCTCCATCATCTCCAAAAACAATTCTACTTTGGATTTTCTATTGTTAAGTCCTATCAAATACTGGTTCGCTTGAGCCTTGATCAAAGCTTTCCACTTTGTAGACAATCCTGAAGCAATTAGTTGTGACACCTTTCTTGTACTCGTCTCAATCTGCATGACCTCATCACCTTCATAGCCTTGAAATAACGTCATCACAATTCTGGCAATTTCTGCATCGTTCAAAACTTTCTTTCCTTTACTTGATTGAGCAGTAGTTGAACACATCTTGTTGACACCCAAAACCTTTTGAGATGAGCAAAACAAGCTTTTTTCAGCAGGTGTATCTTCAACAATCCGTTGGCGGGTTTTTCTCTTGATTCTCTTCAAGCTTCTAATTTTGTTACCGACCTGAACTAAAGTTGGTTCGAAACTGATTTTTCCCTTGATTATATTAAACAAATTATTACTAGTTGGCTCCTTTCCATGAATAGCTCTGTAACTTCCAATAGCTTCTAGCAGTATTTTCTCGTCCTTGTCTGTCCACACTCTTTGAAATGGTTTGCTTTGAGTTTTGACAAGTGCATTGTCATCTTTGACATGTGTAATTGCTTTCGATGTTGATTCTTGTACTTCTACTCTTCCACAAGGAAAATGTGTTAAAAATAATCATTTGGTTGAATACAGGCAAAATCATAACATATTAAAAGAAACGAGAAGAAGAAGAAGAAACTAACCATCGGAACTCCCAATATCATTATCTTGTTCGTCCTTAGACTTAGTAGTGCCACCTTTTGACTCCTCATCGTTATCTTTTTTTCCTTTTTCATCATCATTCACATCGTCCCTAGACCCTTCATTAAGGTCATCTTCTTTTTCACCATCATCAGGTGTTCCATTGTAAAGACACGCGCAATTAATAGTTGGCATAACTTTTGATTTTTTCACAGGTTGTTGTTTATTAGTTTGCAAAAAAATGTTCATATCTCGCTGCAAGCCTCGCTGAAAGCCGCTCATCTTCACATTTGAACTTTCCATTATCAATTTTTCTGAAGAGTTGGTTTGAGAATTATCAAGGGACATATTCAAGGATTCCACTCTTAATCGGAATCTTCTTGTAGACGTTTGGCCTTTAGGGAGAGAAAGCAGTATCTTGTTCTTCACTTACAAGTTTCCACTACATCATATAATACTCGTTTGGTTGAGCTTCTCGAGGGACTATTTGCTCAGACAATTGAAAAGATTTGGGGTGTGTTTGGCAGGAGTATTTCTAAGAAAATGTTTTTATTTGATTACTATGGTAAGATAAATGTTTCAGCTCAGAAATTTTAATCAAAGTAAGTCAATATTTAAATCAGCTTACAAAAATAAAGTACTATTTTTTAAAAAAAAAAATTCAAAAATAAAATAAACATATTTCATAGTAACGTATTAGACATTATCTTATTTAAAATAATAAGTTAACAGAAAAAAAATTGATGCTTAACGATATTATAGAGAAATTTATTGTTGTGGGTAATATTTTATCCTTAATACGTTACTCACATTAACGACTCTCCGCCAAACTCTTCTCATGTATGGAAGGTGCCTGAGTGTATATAAAGTTGTAACTCTGAATAACGACTTATGCTAAAATATTACCGACAAATAACGACTTTAAAGATCACATTTTAACATTAAAATGTGACCTACAAATGCAGATTTTTCCTCTAATGAAATGCATTTAGTATAAATATAACCCCTTATAGTTTTACATTATATATTATAGCGTGTTTTATCAAGTTTGTTTTTCTCAAAAGTACTTATTTTGTCTAATACGGATCTACTTTTTTAAAAAATTAATTATTTGACCAAACTTTAGATAGAAAATAATTATGTGTACAGAGAAGCAGAAGTTGCTTTCATAAACTAAAAACTAGCTTCTTATTTTAAAAGCACATTTAAAAATACATCTAAACTTTTAAAAAAAAAAAATCAACACTAATGGCTTCTCAAAAGTATTTTTTAAATTTATTGATCAAACACAAAATGTTCTTACTCAAAATGCTTTTTTGAAAAATATTTTTGAAATTAGCACTACTCAAAATAAGTAATTTTGAAAACTTAGCCAAACAAGCTATTACTTTCATATTACAAACTAGATACTGTAGCCCGTGCCAGCACGGACCCAACATATGTTATTTACGATATCTCAATTTATACAACACAAATAGTATTTGGAGTTTCAATAAAAAATTTATTAATATAAATTTTTAAATAATTTAAGTTGTTAATCAATCTGAGTACCTTTTACGTAATTTAGTAATTTATGTTACTCGTTTTGTTCCAATTTTAGAATTTAGAGAGTCAATTAAGTTTTTACTAATATATTTTTTAAAATATTTTAAGTTGTTAATCGTTGTGATTTTAGTATCTTTTAATGTAATTTCAAATAATTTATGTTACTTGCTTTATCGCAACTTATGTAACACTATTAGAATTTCAAAAGTCAATCATATTTTTTACTATATATTTTTAAAATATTATAAGATGTTAACAGTTATGACTTATAATTATTCTTTTTGCATAATTTTTAAATATATAATATTTTACCAAAACAAAATAAATTAATTAAAATAAACAAAGTACTAAATTTTCAAAACCTATTAAATTCCAAAATATCATTTGGATCAACAAATTACTAAATTAAAACATTAAAACATGCAAATTATAAACTGCCAAAACTACCCTAGATTTATGTGACACAAATATAATTTAGATGATCGATCAATCACATTTTTAATATGTTTTTAAATATTTTAAATTGTGAGCTACTTTAATTTATAATATTTTTTACGTAATTTTCAAATAATATATGTTACTCTCTTTATCCAAATTTTTGTGGCATTGATAGTCAATTATATTCTTAAAATAATTTAAGTTTTTAATTATTATGATTTATAATACTTTTTCTTCTATTCCAATTTAAGTGGCACTGAAATAAATTCGAGAGTCAATCAAATTTTATGATTGAAGCAACAAAGCGAATATGTCATAAATGACTTATAATACCAAATTAGAAGTGATATAGAAAAATTACTATAAGAAAATATTTGTGAAAAAATTTAAATGGGTCTCATATAAGATGTCATACTAATTTAAAACATCAAGAATTAATTTATCATTTCATGTCAATTTTATTTTTTTATTAAATATTATTAATTTTTTAATACCTAAATGACTTACAATAATTAATTAGGGGTGATATAGTAAAATTACGATTGAAGCAGCTGAAGCAGACATGTCATAAATGTCTATTTTACCTTTTTTATTAAATATTATTAATTTTCTTATATGTAAATGTCTTACAATAATTAATTAGGGATAATATAGTAAAATCATGAAACAAACATACTTGTGAATTTTTTTTAAATGAGTCTCATATAATATGTCATATTAATTTAAAGTATTAAGAATTAATTCAACATTTATGTCTATTTTATTATTTATTAAATATTATTAATTTTTTAATATCTAAATGACTTATAATAATTAATTAAAGATGACATAATAAAATTACGATTGAAGCAGCTGAAATAGATATGTCATAAATGTTTATTTTATATTTTAATTAAATATTATTAATTTTTTTATATTTAAATGACTTAAAATAATTAATTAGGAATAATATAGTAAAATTACGGAACAGCTAAAGCAGGTGAAGAAGCAGACATATTGACGAAGAGGTGGTTGCTTCTTCACACTTATTAATAGTACTAATTAAAACAACCAACAAGGAAAAACTTTTACCAAGTTGTAAGAAAAATGTGCTTTCTTCTCTTTGATAATAATTATGGGAAATTCACAACAATAGTTTGATAACATCGCTATAAAACTAAATAAAAGGACATTTTTTTCATGAAACAAATTTAATGTGGATGCTAAATGCTTCAGTTTAAGAAAAAGACATATTAGATTCTCCTTAAACTTTGCTTTATTTGTGTAATAAGCTTAAATTTTTCTTCTCAATTTTATGTTTGAATAATAAGCTTTAATTTAAATTTAATTGGCAACGTTTTTTAAATGCAGACATCATAAACGTTATTCTCACTGCTTCATTTTATGTGATATATTTTTTTAACCTATTCTAACAACAACAATATATCTAGTATATTTTCACATAGTGGGTCTGGGAAAGGTAGATTGTACAAAGTCCATATGACTAGGTAGAAAGGTTATTTTCGATAGACCCTCGGTTCGAGACCAAATAACGTAAAAAAGACATAATATAAGAACAAGAAACAAAAAGTAGTAACAAAACAACAGATAGTAGCAGAAAAAGATTATCACCAAATAATATCACCAACAACCTACTCGAAAACCCAAACCACCCAAAAACTCTAAGAACAAGATATTACTCCTAAAATGCTACAAGTACTAGCCCTCATCCTATTAACCTTCTACCCTAATATGTTTCCTCCACACATTCCTATCTAGAGTCGTGTCCTCATTAAGTTGTAACAGCTTTATGTCATGTCTAAGTAGTTTCCTCCAATATTTCTTCGATCTACCTCTACCCCGTCTGAATCCATCCATAGTTAACCTCTCATACCTCTGCACTGGAGCATCCATCAAATGCCCGAACCATCTCAACCCTGCTTCACCCATCTGGTCTTCTATCGAAACCACTCCCACTTTGTCACGAATAACCTCATTTTTTATCATATCCATCCTAGTAAACCCACACATCCATCACAATATCCTCATCTTCGTCACCTTTATCTTTTGAATGTGAGAGCTCTTAACTAGCCAACACTTTGCCCCATATAACATAGTTGGTCTAACTGTCACTCTATAGCACTTGCCTATAAGTCGAGGGGGCACCTTCTTATCACACAAGACTTTGGATATGAGCCTCGATTTCACCCGTCCTACACCGATATGCCGGGTAACATCTTTGTGAACCTCACTATTTCTCTGTATCATAAATAGACCTAAGATACTTAAAACTCTCTCTCTTTGGAATGGTCTGGGTATCAAGCTTCACTACCAGGTCAGTCACTAAACTTATACTCCAAATATTTCATCTTGATTCTGCTTAATTTAAATCCTTTAAACTCTAGGGTTGTTTCCAAATCTTAATTTTAACCTACTCTAAAATGAAGATTTTTATTTATATATATTTAGTAGTGTATCATTATTGTAAGTCACATTTTAATGCAAAAAAGTAATCTTTAAAGTCGTTATTGCCAATAACATGCTAGTCTTAAATCGTTATTCAGAGTTACAACTTTATGACACACTCAGACACCTTCCGTACAGAGGTAGAGTTTGATAGAGAGTCATTACTGGGAGTTACGTATTAAGGATAAAATGTTACCATTATAACAAATTTCTCTTTAACGTCGTTAAGCATCAATTTTTTCATTTTTGCTTTTATTTAAAATAAAAGTGTCACGACCTGAGACTACCCCCTAGTCATAACACGGTGCTTAGGACCACAATTCTAAATAGTATATCGACACCTGAAATAAGGGGCAATTAAGTCGAAATAGTGAGCTAAGACTTGCAACAACAAATATTTGAGCTAAAATACTAGTATGAAAGCAAAAATAAGAAAGGGAAAAATTCATATGTAGCAAACTTAAGTCCATAATTGGGAACTTCATAGCAACTATTTCATAATTACCTAAAATAACAACTTGTATTTTGTATTTTAAAAACTTGTTGCTATATAAATATGTATACAAATAGATTTACTACTCCCTTTTTACTCAAATCAGTTGAGTTAAATAAGGTATTATTACTCCATGTATTAAAAATTAAAGATTTATTTTCCATGAAAGAATCTTACTAAGCGTAATTGTCGTTATTTTTCAACAACTCAAAACAAAATTCAAAAACTCATTTCACAATGTTGTTTTCAACAACTTAAATCAATATCAAATCAACTGGAAGATTATTATCTACATGATCTTCAAAATTTCAAATTAAATCATTATTATTGTTACAGGTATTGAATCAAAAAATTAATTTCTTATATGAATTTCATCAAATTAAAACCACTTCGTTTGAAATCATCTTTTTGGTATGTGGTTGTTTTTTCGTCAATTTCTTTTTTAGTAAATAGATTGTGAATTTGTACATGAATTTCTAAAAAATTAAGGCAGCTATATTGTCACAACCCGAGGCTACCCCTTAGTTGTAACACAGTGCTTAGAACCACAAGTGATCTCAAGTTAACCCATGTACTGGGATGATACTTGAGTGACTGATTATAAATATATATACAATCTAAATTTGTTGAGCGAAAGCATAATCATGAGAAAATCAGAATAAATATAATATTGTAAAAGTTTACAATACAATAAATTTAAAGAAGGACCTTGAATTACATATAATGACTCTGACTAACTATCTATAAAACTCTACTATACTGACTATAGGTAACTAGGACATGACTCCAACTACCACAAATCAATACATAAGGATAATAAAAATGCAATTCATGCACTGCAATGGACTAGAGTCCCCGAAATAAGAGAACTCATCACCTGCTGGCTGAATGATGAGAACTATCTGACCCTGGTGTGTGGACTACATCTGTTACCTACATTATGAAGGAATGTAGCCACAAACATATATATGTGGTCTGTACTTTGGATTGTACTGAGTATATGTGACATGCACTAAATCATGAAAATACTGCTACAAGCAACAATTCTTTAATACAACACTTGAAACAGATTGGTTCCTTCTAGCAAAACTTTTACTGCACACCCATGATTATAGCGCTATAGATCAATCCTGTGGATCTAAGGGAAAGCAGTAGATATTCTCATTCTCAACAATGTCAGAACTGAATGTGAAAGCTATAGCCAAATCATTTTGTAGGTTTCAACAAAAGCTGCCAGACAATATTTGGAGAGAGTGTAGAGAATTACCCATGGGAATATTCAAAATGACCTTCTCAGCTAAAGACTTGATTAACCATACACGAATTTCAAATAAATAAAACATGCAAACCAATAGCGGTAATCAATAAAGAGGCAAGTATTCGGAATGTTACTCGTGTTAAACTCTGGGTACCCGTGAGCTAATCGTTAGGCAATTCATGCATGAAAACTGGCTTCAAGCATATATATATATATATACTTGGTGGATTAATTAAATATTCAAAACAGAAGCAGAAGGCTGCAGAGCAAGACAATGCATAAGTTGTTCCGTATGAAACAGAAGCATTGCAATCACTGTCAATAATAGAACGTACCCAACAGTCACATCTATTATCCCCTGCATAATAACTATAAATGAAGTATTTAAACATGCACCCATTCACATTAGAAGACCGTGCAGCAGAAAGTTATAAAGGTTTCCTCTAATGGCATAAAGCAAAAGATGAGGAATGAAGTCTTCCCTCTTGCTTGTTTTGATATAATTTTTTGGAAGTCCATAAGTGGTAAATATTTTTTTAGAAAGGTCTTGTCCTCTTTTCTAGTATACATTAACTTCCACAGCAGTAAAAATGTGCTGGTGGAACTAGGAACTCTGAGCAAGAAGCAAAAACTTGTCAACCAAAAATTTCTTCTAATCAATCGATCATGATCATCATCCCAATGGAAGTAAATATATCAACTTCATAGCCTTGACCGGATCATTCAGTGCCATTATCATCATGCTCTCTGAAATACAAGAGAAGACTAAATTAATAAGCAATTTTTCAAGAAGTTGGTTATGCCACACAAGATGTTCAAGGAGTGTAATCACCTTGCTTCTATCTCCATCATCTCCAAAAACAATTCTACTTTGGATTTTCTATTGTTAAGTCCTATCAAATACTGGTTCGCTTGAGCCTTGATCAAATCTGTCCACTTTGTAGACAATCCTGAAGCAATTAGTTGTGGCACCTTTCTTGTACTCGTCTCAATCTACATGACCTCATCACCTTCATTGCCTTGAAATAACATCATCACAATACTGGCAATTTCTGCATCGTTCAAAACTTTCTTTCCTTTACTTGATTGAGCAGTAGTTGAACACATCTTGTTCACACCCAAAACCCTTTGAGATGAACAAAGTAAACTTTTCCCAGTAGGTGTATCTTCAATAATCTGTTCGTGGGTTTTTCTCTTGATTCTCTTCAAGCTTCTAATTTTGTTACCGACTTGAACTAAAGTTGGTTCGAAACTAATTTTTTCCTTGATTATATTAAACAAATTATTACTATATGGATCCTTTCCATGAATAGCTCTGTAACTTCCAATAGCTTCCAGCAGAATTTTCTCGTCCTTGTCTGTCCACACTCTTTGAAATGGCTTGCTTTGAGTTTTGACAAGTGCATTGTCATCTTTGACATATGTGATTGCTTTAGATGTTGATTCTTGTACTTCTACTCTTCCATAAGAAAAATGTGTTAGAAATAATCATTTGGTTGAATACATGAAAAATCATAACATATTAAAAAAACGAGAGGAAGAAGAAGAATCTAACCATTGCAACTCCCAGTTTCATCATCTAGTTCGTTTTTAGACTTAGTAGTGCCATCTTTTGACTCCTCATCTTCTTTTTCTCCTTCTTCATCATCATTGACATCATTCCCAGACCCTTTTGTAAGACCACCATCATCATTTTTTCCTCCTTCATCATCATTGACATCATTCCCAGACCCTTCTTTAAGACCATCAGAGGCAATATCTTCATCTTCATCAGGTGTTCCATTGTAAAGACACGCCCAATTAAAAGTTGACATATCTTTTGATTTTTTCGCTAGTCGTTGTTGATTAGTTAGCAATTTTATTTTCATATCTCATTGAAAGTCGCTTATCTTCACATTTGAACTTTCCATTATCAATTTTTCTGAAGAGTTGATTTGAGAATTATCAAGGGACATATTCAAGGATTCCACTCCTTATCGGAATCTTTTTGTGGACGTTTTGCCTTTAGGGAGAGGAAGCAATATCTTTTTTTTCACTTATAAGTTTGGACTACAATTTGATTTTTGTCTAGAATACACCACTACATCATATAATGCTCGTTTGGTTGAGCTTCTCGAGGGACTATTTGCTCAGACAATTGAAAAGATTTGGGGTATGTTTGGTATTTCTAGAAAATGTTTTTATTTGACTACTATACTAACATAAATGTTTCAGTTCAGAAATTTTAATCAAAGTAAGTCAATATTTAGGGCTCGTTTGGCCATATTTTCTTTTTTCTCGAATTTTTTTTTGCCTTTTTCACTATTTCAGAAATTATGGTGTTTGGTCATTAAAGTTCAAAAAATTATTCTGGATTTGGATTTCAAAAAGTGAAAACAACTTTTTATTGTTTTCAATATTTTCCACTCTCATTTTCAACTTTCATTATTATTACATATAACTTTAATCTTTAAATTTTTACACAAACACCTCTTATAACTAGGCCTGGGCATAAAATACCGAAAACCAAATTACCGAACCGAACCAAAAAATTTGATAATTGATATTTGGTAATTCGGTATTTGGTATGGTATTTGGGAATAAATTTTTAATATTTCGATATTCGAAATTGGGTTTGGTACAAGATATTTATACTGTTTGATATTCGGTATTTACCGAATACCGACTTATATATATATATATATAAATATATATATATATATTATTAGTCATCTCAAAGAATCTCTTAGACCTTGATAATATATTCATAAAAAGCAACAAAAATAATGCTAAATAGGGTTTCTTTTAAATATACATTTTGAAGTTTAAACGAACATTTGCGCATCTTCAATTTTAATATGGTATTACCAAATACCGTACCTAACCAAAATTTAATTTACCAATTACCGAACCGATATTTATAAGTATGGTATATGGTATCTACGTTCAAATATCTGTGACACCCTGTACATTGCATGAACTTTCCCTATTTATACGTAACTTGGTATAGCCTTGTGGTATAGGTAACGAATGAGATTTGTTATGCAAGTATTAATGGTGTAGATGAAATTATAGATGCTGCCCGTACGTTTTTATGTGACACGGTCAATTTAACATCGATACAACTATTTAAACTTGGGATCGTAAGTTAGTATTTGAATCTAAAGTTTACGGTGACCAAGTGTGTATAAGTTGAAGGTTAGATTAAAAGGGTTAGGAGCTGGAAATGGAATAAAATATTGAAGTGCTTGTTTGACTTAATTAAGCTAGTAGGTGAGTCGCCTACTTTAGCTATTTGGACCAAATTAATGGACCCATGGCTTTGGACCAGATTTGGGCCTATACTAATGTACTCATTTGGGCCAAATTGAACAAAAGAGGAAGAAAATGGAGAAATGACCCAACACTTAAATCTGCTAAAGGCCCAAGTTAATTGAGCCCAAAATAAGAATTTAAGTAAGTAGGTGCATCACCTACTTTGAAATTTTGAGAAGCTTGAACCCTTAAGTAGGTGCATCACCTACTTGGACTAATTTGTGGCTGGAAATGAGGTCAATAATAAAGGCTCAATATAAGATCAATATAGCTGGCCATTTTACTCATTTTAACCACAATATTCCCTTTTAAATTTCAACTTTCTCCCTTTCTTAACAAGGATAATAACAGCAGCCCTAAAATTCCTTCTAGGGTTCTTGAAGAAACCCTCATCTTTGCAAGCTAAGGTAAGTGAAAACACTCAAGTTTTAGCTTGATTATCTCATGGAAGATTAGGAAAACATGCTATAGGTGTCTAATTATAAATACATAGCAGAATATAGAACAACTACTTGTTCACTTCTTCTATGTTATTA
Organism: Capsicum pubescens; assembly: GCA_030864215.1. Classification (NCBI taxonomy): domain Eukaryota; kingdom Viridiplantae; phylum Streptophyta; class Magnoliopsida; order Solanales; family Solanaceae; genus Capsicum; species Capsicum pubescens. The sequence goes on from CM061539.1 coordinate 942,728, forward strand.
AGAGATCTCTTTTCTTCTTTGGTTTAAAGTGTGAAGGAAAGTGAAAGTTGAAGTTCTTGAGGAGTTCAAATTTAAGTATTAGTTGCAGAATTAAGGTAAGGTGACTGATCCATTTTATTCTCCTTATATATGAATTTGAGAGAGAATTATGAATGTGTTGTTATTGAGAACTCAATAGATAATGAGTTCAATAAGTGATTACTACGATAAAGGGGATTTGGGGTTGTTTTATGGATTGTTTTGTATGTATATGTTATGGGCTTCCAGGTTGATGTTGGAGAAAGGTGTGATTAGTTTGTAATTAAATGTAGAAGAAAGGTGTGGTGGTACACCACCGAACTAATTATTGCATTTGTTTACTGCCCAATCTATTTTGCGTATTGTTTGGAATATGTAATGAAGCCGAGGTGGTTTCGGTGAACCTTATAAGGAACTGTATGGTATATGGGTGTAATTGGAGGAGAAAAGGGTTAAAATAACACCCTTGATTGATAGATTAATGACTTACTGCCCGGTTACTGTTTTGGGTAAAATTAAGTAGCCTAAATGAGTTGGTTGGTTGCTCATACTAGTTTACCATATATTCTATTGTAGATAAGTAATCTAAAAGGTGGAAAATCAAGTCAGGTTAATTTTGGAGTTATATAACCAGGTATGTAAGGCATACTCTATTTTGAACTCTTTGGCATAAAATCAAACATTTGTTCCATCAAGTAAGTTTCCAAGGTTAACCTGTAACAAGTGATACATAATAGCAACGAATTATATCCCATGAAGCCAACGACATTGTTCCCACTCTCTAACATGTTAAAACACCTCAATACATGCTTATTATTAAACCTGCACACCTATCTTCACTAGAAAATTTCAGAAGTTCTATTCAAATAAGACCCATGTGTTATTTTCAGCTCCTAAACACTTCATTTGTGTGCCAACAGCTCCCTACCTCATTGTTGTTGCATTAAGTGTCCATTTACATGTCTATTATTAGTATATTATTGGTTTAAGGTACCATAATGTTATGACCACCAAAGTAACAATCTCAAAAGTTAAATAAACTAAGTAACGCAAAACTGTAAAATGAGTGGCAGCTCAGGGGCATAAGCCTAACGTGGGACGATCTTGATACCTTTATATGTGGGTGGAAACTCATGGGCAATAACCTAGCATGGGCCGATACCAATATTCATATGTGGGTAGCAGCTCAGGGGCGTAAGCCTAGCATGGGCCGATCCCAATTTATCTACTTACTACTGATCAGCTGGTCATTTGCATTACATGGCTTACAAAGATTATGAAGTAAGAAAGGTAAAAATAAAGAAAAGAATGTAATGTACGTATTCCCACAAGTATATGTAAAGGTGGTCTACTAGTGCTACTTATACACTTGTATCTGATTTCTATTGAGCTCTCATATCATCTGTTGTTACCTTTAGCCTTACATATTCAGTACATATTTTCGTACTGACGTCCCTCACGGGGAACCTGTATTTCATGCTGCAGGCACAGATGCTTCAGCTAATACACCTCTCTAGTAGGAGCACAGGCTAATCAGTGACTATTGGTGAGCTACAGGTTAATTCGGGGCTTTTTGAGTCAGTTCCATTTATTTTGTATTGTGTGGTAGTCAAGAGTAGGGCGGGGGTTTGTCCCGACCCTAACTAAAGTCTATGTATCTTTTAGAGGCTTTGTAAACTAATGTAAAGTTAAACATGGTAGTGTCTTTTCCTTTAGATGTGGTGGCCCCAACGGCTAAGTGTTGTATATATAATTTTGTGCTTGCCAATGTAGATATTCTTATCGGTGCATAATATTATGTTTGTCAGAACCTTTGGTTGTCATAGTTACATGCATGAGAAGTACAAGGTTATGGATTGGTTCTCTCGGGCCTTTACGGCTACGGGTGCTTGTCCGCGCTAATAGGATTTGAGGCGTGACAAAAGTGGTATCAGAGCAGGTCGTCCTAGGGAGTCTACAAAGCCGTGTCTATGTAGAGTTTTGCTTATGGGTGTGTTGTGCACCGCATCTATATACAAGACGCTATGGGCATTTAGGATTTTTTTTTACATCTTAGATCGTGCAATAGAACCCAAGTCGTAGGTGAAGTCTTATTTAACCACTAAACCTATTTTTTTTCTCATCATAGTAAAGATACCGATTACAATAAGGAGTAAGAATATAGGTAAGCGAATAGACGTGGCTACCGGAGAAGGGACAAGAAAGTCACTACCTAGACAAACTAATCAAAGTGAGGCTCAAGTTGAGTTTGTATCACAAACTTCTTCTACTCCTCCATCTCTAGAAGAACTAAAGAGAAGAAGTACCGCATCCTCAGAACCACCTATTAATGCTACTGACCAAGATCTAAAGATGCGGTGCAATTATTGGCTTGTATAGTTGCAGGACAAGCTCAAGGACAAGCTATTCCAACCACAGGTTCTAGTGGTACAAATAGGACAGGTAGCCTACGGATGTACGATTTTCTTAAGTTGGATCCTCCCACATTTATCGAATCAGATATTAATGAAGACCCACAAGACTTTATTGATCAAATCCAAAGGGCTTTAGATGTCATGCATGTATCAGGTAAAGAGACAGTTAAGCTAGCAGCATATAGATTCAAAAGGGAGGCTATATTTTGGTATGAAGACTGGAAACGATCTAGGGGTATCGATGCTGATACAAATCAGCTCACCAAGATGCTAGAACAGTCCATAAAACGTGAGAGGAACAAGCAACACAAAGGGATACAAGATGACAAACACAAAAACACATGGATTTGCAAAATAATGAAAGGATAAATAGTGAGACCAAGATTATTACAAGATTAAGAACCAAGTATATTTCAACATTAACCCCTAATGAATGTAATAATCAAAATCACACTCTTACGGTGACTGCCAAGGTAATCGACTCACCTCAAGATCCACCGTTTCCAAGCAAAGAACAATATTGGCTTTTCCAAGACCTATACTAAGGATGACTTTTCCAAGTCCTAACTAAGACTATACTAAGGTGGTCTACTCTCAAGAGAGAGGATTTCAAGTTTTTCAATCTTTCATCTTTCATAAACTAACTAGCAAATGAACTAATAGAACCTATTTGTAGTCTAACTTATTACATAACAAAATGATCATAATACCCTTAATGAAAAGGGGTGGTCATGGAGTGTTACTTAGACAAGGCTAAGTGAACAAAATGCCCTTAATGAAGGCCCAAAACCATGAGTCCTCAATTTTCAATGCTCCAAGCAATCTTCCACACGTGGGATTGCTCTTTGGTGTACTCAAATTGGCCCCTCCATGTAGGATCCCGTGTCCTCAATGCGACCAAAGCTTGATGCCCCACGTACTGACTTCAAATGATGTCATCGAAAGCTAAGGTTGTCATTTGACTCGTATCATCCTCCCCTTCTTGAAAAGGATTCGACCTCAAATCCAAACCTTGCAAAACCAAAGAAAGAACACACAAATACAAACTCCTCATAGCATGAGGGTTAGGGTTAGCACGACAAATCACCTTAACATGCCAAGGTTGCACATATTTAGAATATAACCAAGGATCCTTTGAACTAAATATTAAATAATCAATGAAAAATGCACAAAGGATTTGGCTATGGAATTCACCAAAAGTGATACTTTGCTTGTAATGTAAACCAAGCAACAAGTTGGGTGCACTATCATCATCAAATCTATATTTGGCACCGGGGTCAAACGGGAAGAGTGGCCATAGACACGAGTCTAGATAATACTCCCCTTTCCCGTGGTCTCCACCCAAACTAAATGGCATACTCTCTACAATAGCATACATATTATCCAAAGCAAGTAGAGAGTAGAGAAATGTATCACTCAAGTTGACTTCTACTAAGGTGCCCTCATGTATGTACTCACTACTAGTTTCACAATCATCACCATGAGTACTCTCAAGAATAAAATCACACAAAGTAGAAGGAGAATTAGTTTCCAAGACCACACATCCCTTACCCTTAAGAGTACTCTTATCTTCCAAGAAGAGAATTCCATCTTTAGGAGGAATGTTGCCACACCATAGTGGGTTAGCATAACGACTATAGCTTCTAAGGCAAGCTATACCATCATTTTTACCACTAGGTTCATTAGGAGGGTTATATCATCTTTAAACAAGACATTATACCTAAAGAGAGCATGATTTATTGTAACACCCCGAAATCGGGTCCCGAGACGTCACACGGTGCTTAGGGTCACAAGTGACCCCAAGCTAACCCTTCTACTGGCATAACTCATAAGCAACTGAATAAAAATACAAATCCATACAAATCAGCAGAAATTAACTCTTTTCTGAATCTGATCGATACAAAAATGGAATTTTACAGGATTACAATTCTGCCTTTACAACCAAAATTGAAATAAAATACATCAACTTCTACTGACTGTCTATGAAGCCTCTACTAGTACTGACTGTAGGTAGCCGGGTCATGACTCCCGACTAGCCCAACTTAATACGACTGAATAAAGAAAATACAACACTATAAACTCTGCATAACTAACCCAAGCCCTTAAATCAAAAGGACTCATCACCTGCTGACTAGATACCACAAACTGACTGGATCCGAAGCTGCAACTATATCTTGTACCTATATTCTGAGAAAATGTAGCCCACATATGAATATGTGGGTCAGTACCATGGAAAAATACCGAGCATATGGGGCTGCAATGCATATATAAAATAATATCTTAATATCATCACCGTTTATAAAATTATGCATGCTGATATAGATGACTCACTTAGCTTGAATTAAATCATCAAAATCATGGATGAATAATACATGTAAAGTAAAACAAGTGAGTCATTACAATACGTTCTCAATTCACTTTCATCTCAATTTCAAATCATCAAAACAATCAAATCTCATGTCAATTCTCATTAGAATATATTCCTTAAATCTTTTAAGAATAATGACTTTCTCAAACTCAGCCTTTTAAGAAAATATGTTTTCATCTCAGATAGAAGAGCACACACACACACATTGGGAGATCCTATAACCGACATAAACCATGTGAGCTACATGGAGTCCAACGTACAACCCACGTTGGGGAGAGCCGTCTTATCCTTTCCATCGGAGTAGGACTTCCAGTATCAATTCAAAAACACTAGTGATTACAATATAAATCAACCTCAGGCTCACATCCTATGGGGGCATGTAGTTCTAGGGAAGTAAGGTCACTTTATACCTCCCACTCAGTGCTAAAGATTACTCCCGGACTTAGCTCAGAAATTTAAATCAGCCTCAGGCTCACATTAAAGAAAATCCACAATAAACACTTCAACAATTTTCATCGGGAGCCAATTTGCTACCCCTTTATCATAATCAATTAAAACGTGGATTTCTTTCACAGTCGAGTTCAAAATAACTCATTCACGACCAAAAGGTCAAATCATTCAAATCATCTCAAATATTCAACATCAACGTGCTTATAACACACATTTTCTCAAAAACACAATTTCAAATGGGGTTCGCAACCCAAATATCAAAATCATGATAAATATCGTTCAAGATTCATGCTTTATATCACCACACATGTAAATTCATCTTTCAAAATCATAAACATCAAGATTTCATAATAATCATCATAAGATATGGGTTCATGCTTCAAATTCATAAAAAATCAAATAAAAATCATGCCTTTGTAAGGAAAATTACTTTTGGGTACAAGAACGAAAGAGAGTTCTTGTTGAAAAACCCCACATACCTTGAATGATGAACTTTAGATCGATACTCATTTTTGAGATGTTAATCGTGCCTTTGAATGATGGTTCTTGGAGTTCTTGAACTAGGAACTTGGAATCTTGAATAAATTTGCAGAATTAATGGTGAACTTTGGAGGTTCTTGAAGTTTGATGTAGGAGCTTAGGGTTTTCTTTTTGAGGGAATTTGATGAAATATAACATATAATGCTTCTAATAGGCTTTAATATAGGGTTTGGACGGATTTTGGGTGAGGGGGAATGACCAAAACGCCCCTAAAAATCAAATAATTCTCGCATCTGTCCTTTGGTGGACTGTTTTGATAGTTTGAAGTAGATCAACCATAACGTTTTACTTTGATATCCAAATTGGATGAAACCAATTTCATTAGAAAGATGACTCTCATATATTTCCATTGATATATAGTATCTCACCCAGATTATATTGTACGAGGAGTTATGATCGTTTGAAGTTGACCCAAAAATTTAATTTTGATAGGCTGAAGTAGATCGACCATAACTTTTTGCTCTGATAGACAAATTAGATGAAACCAATTTCATCGAAAATAGGACTTGCAGAGATTTCCGTTGATATATAGTAGATCACCTAGATCATTATGTACAAGGAGTTATGATCGTTTAAAGTTGGAGCAAAAATACGCCAGGCCTCAGTACTTTTTTTTCCTACACGTTTTACTGTTCACTACTATTCACGGTTCGATCGGAATGTTCATAACTCGTCGCTCGGGTGTCCGTTTTGGATGATCCATATATCTTTGGAAATCTTATTCGAAACTATACGCAATGGTGGATCATAATCTAAGACATTCCACACGAAAAATTTATAATTCATTCTAGAAGATAGAACCCAACACGTTTACGCACAAAATTTCAACGAAAATTTTTCCGGGGTATTACATCTATTTCACAGATAAATTCAGAACAAACATATTCATCACTCTCTAAAATATCAATATCAAGTTTCAATGAGATTTCAAGTGCAAGATTATCCCAAGAATAGCTCTCGGATTCACTCCTACTCCTTTGATCAACATTTTCAACATCATCACATACTTGAGGTTCATTAATCATACCATACACATCCTCTAGTGGTGGGTAATTTTCACACATAAGTTGATCAACACCAATTTCAGACGATTATGTACTTTCATTCAACACAATGGTTTCAACACTAGGTGGACATAAATCGATCTTACAAGAAGAATCGATTCGGTCATCAATAGGATCAACTAGTGTATTCATACTCACAACACGTACATCATCATCAAGTGGTAAAGAAACAATAGACTCATATATAGGCAAGATACAACTCACACTCAATGGGCCACTAGCCACACAATTATCATTCACATGCACAAAAGTGTAAGAGTTAGCTATTTTACCTTGAAGTCCTTGAGTAGATTCTTCTTTGTCATGGTGTGAAGGTACTCCATAATCTTGGGCAGCAACTACCTTTCGGCATTGTTCGCCTTCTCTTTTCATGTTGGTACCTACACAAATATCCTTAGAAATAGAAGGACAACCAATGTTAGCATGGTTTGGTGGTAATCCCCTTACTTCGCTCCACACAACCTCTCCTTTTTCCACTCTCGGATTACCACCTTGCACTCCCTTACTCCTCTCAATATTTTGTCTCTCATAATAATTTGGATTGGAGTAGGTAGATATTTCTCTTCGTGGCTTGGGCAGCAAGTAAGTCATGAGGCGATTCCCCCATTGGTCTCTTATAACATTTGGCCAATTTTGCACGTTTGGAACTCTATGTTGTGCAAACCAATCGGCACCTAAGCATACATGACCGTATGTCAATGAAAGAATATTGCACCACACCTCCTCATGGTATTCAAATTGGGAGAAGACAACCTTGACCCTCTCGGTAACCTTAAACCCGTCCAAGAAGTATGGAACAAGTAAAGGCTCACGAAATAACCCCAAGTAGTCAACCATGGATGGAACGATGTGGTTACTATAGTACTCATCATTTAATATAATGAGGAGGCCTGGTATCCCACAAATGGTCACCTTTCTAGAGTGTACACTCCTTCTCAGATCAACATTATAAAGCACACGAGTACCCATCAGTTTTGGAGATGCATACCCTCTTCTTCTCGTTGGACAACCTCCACTAGAGCTAGTATAACCATTCACACTATATCGATCTTGATAAGAAGTACTACGAGGTGGAGAATATGAATCTTTACACTCCTCACGTGTACTCTCATCATATCTCTCATAAGCTTTGCGAACGAAAGGGTTATACCTAACACCAAATCTAGGTTCAGAGTGAGAATTGTAAGACTCCTCACATGCCCCAACGTCATCATAAGATCCATCATGTGGTCCTACATCATCTCCAAACTCCCCATAAGTACTAGGAACTTCATTCACCTCATTTTCTTCCTCAAAACCGTAACTCTCAAATCTGCCCAAGTTTTGATCATGGTTATTTTTATAGCCTCCGTAATCTCCCTCAACTTCGTAGCCATAAAACCCCTCACTACAATCATAGTCTCCCATGTTGTAGTCACAATAATCCTCGGCTATCGAAGACATGTTCCCTTTATATCACCTTTGTACCTACATAATGAACAAACAAGATAAGTAGTAAAAGCTCCTCACCAACACTCGTATACACCCACTTTTGTGATTCTTACAATTGGAGCGGCGAATATTGAAAGTTGCTTATACTCCGGTAGTCAATAGGATAGATTCTTGTTTGACCGACTCAAGAAATGATGTTCGAACTTGGACCAAAGAAAATACTACGGCTTATAAAAGAGAAAGGCACACAATACAACGCTTAACACGAAAGAAAACGTACTCAAAAACTAATCTACAATCTAGTAGGTATTTACTAGTTTGCTAATTAGTATGAGAACCAACAAAATGGAAACCAATTGAATAAAAAAAAGTGAAACTAAGAATTCCAACGTTCTTGAGCTATTGATGATGTGGCACTCGATTATTGGTCGATGGACAAAAATATTGTTGAAGTTGAAAAATTTTGTTCCACAATTTTAGTTGTTCAAATTTCACAAAGATAGGGGGAATTTCAATTTTGGTAGGTTAACAAACAAGACTTTAAGTCTTTTTTTTTTAAGAATTCAAACCTTGGCCAACTTTCACCTTTTTGGCAAGACAACCTTCTAGAGGTCTTGTCCCCCTTTCCTCTTTTGGCTTGTCTAGAAAAATGAACTTACTCCCTTTTGGTATGAAGACTTTTGGGAGGCCTTTTTATTTTTTTTCCTCTTTGTTAATGTCTTGAAAGTTGTTTCAAGACTAACAAGAACCCACACTCTCTTCCCTTTGAATTTGGATCAAACAAAAATCTTTTACAAGACTTCTTCAACACAACACAAGAACTTCAACAACAACAACAACAAAACCATCCACTCTTCCCATAACAACTTGCAATTTTTTTTAGCTTAAGAACTTGGGTTAGACTCAAGTAGTGTTAGAGATAAAGAAAACCAACACAATAAACAACAAAAACAATAAAAAAAAAAACACCTAAATCTAGACACAAATTTGGCCAAACAACAACAACACTTCGGCCAAGACACCAAACCCGTAGAATAACTTCTTTTTGTGAGATTTTCGACCTAGGGCACCTCTTCTAATGTTAGTAAACAAAGATCTAACACTAGAACACAAAAAACACACAAAAATCACAAGAAAAATAGCCTTTAAATTTCGGCCTAAATACAAAAACGTGGACGGATTACTATTTTTGAGTTTTTTTCCAGCTTTTCAACACTTTTTTTTTTATTTTTGAGTTAACAAACCCAAGATTGATCTCGTGGGAACGAAATCAATGATGTCTTTGATACCAAATGATACAAATCAGTCCACCAAGATGCCAAAATAGTCCACAAAACATGAGAAGAACAAGCAACACAAAGGGATACAAGATGACAAACACAAAAACACACGGATTTGCAAAATAATGAAAGGATAGATAGTGAGACCAAGATTATTACAAGATTAAGAACCAAGTATATTTCAAAATTAACCCCTAATGAATGTAATAATCAAAATCACACCCTTACGGTGACTGCCAAGGTAATCGACTCACCTCAAGATTCACCGTTTCCAAGCAAAGAACAATATTGGCTTTTCCAAGCCCTATACTAAGGACGACTTTTTCAAGTCCTAACTAAGACTATACTAAGGTGGTATACTCTCAAGAGAGAGGATTTCAAGTGTTTCAATCTTTCATCTTTCATAAACTAACTAGCAAATGAACTAATAAAACCTATTTATAGTCTAACTTATTACATAAAAAAATAACCATAATACCCTTAATGAAAAGGGGTGGTCATGGAGTGTTACTTGGACAAGTCTAAGTGAACAAAATGTCCTTAATGAAGGCACAAAACCGCGAGTCCTCAATTTTCAATGCTCCAAGAAATCTTCCACACTTGAGATTGCTCTTTGGTGTACTCAAATCGGCCCCTCCATGTAGGATCCCGTGTCCTCAATGCGACCAAAGCTTGATGCCCCATGTACTGACTTCGAATAATGTCATCAAAAGCTAAGGTGGCCATTTGAATCGTATCAGATGCACCTTCAGTTACTTGGAAAGAGTCCAAAGAGGCATTTCTTAATCATTACCTTCCATTTGAGATTCGAGAAGCCCGTGTGGATTAGTTCCTGAATCTTCACCAAGGAAATATGAGCGTGAGGGAGTACAACCTTCGGTTTAACTCTTTGGCTAGGTATGCTCTTAATGTTGTAACTACTATGGATGATAGAGTTCATCGATATGTGAATTGGTTGGATCCATATATGGTTAGAGATTGTACTATTTCTACTTTGAACAAAGACATAGACATAGCAAGGATACAAGCTTTTGCCTAAAAAATAGAGGATCAGAGTCAAAGAAAAAGAACACAAGAATTGGAAAGAGGGTATTCCAAGAGGGACAGATCTACTGGGCAGTTTATGGCGTCCCAAGGAGAGTTTAGGTCTCGATTTTCTAATAGACCACCTAGGCCATTATTTTCTTATCTTGCAACTAGTGCTCCACCATAGTTTCAAGGGTCCAAAAGCAATCAGTTTGGGCAAAAAAGTGAGAGTCAGAGTTCACGGACAGCGGGGTATCAAGAGCAAGAGAGTATGAGCCAATTAATACCTCCTCGATATCCATGTAAACAATATAGAAAGATTCATTTAGGTTCATGTCGGTTCAAGATAAATGCTTGATTTTGGTGTGGTGCGTCGGGACATATGATGAGAGAATACCCACAAAGAGGCATAGGTGGTATAACACGACCTACTGGATCAGTCGTTGCATCATCATTATCTGTACCTCATTCAGGTAGAAGTATACAACCTATGGGTAGTGGTAGAGGTTCTAAAGGGCATCTAGCTCTAGTGGAGTTCAGAATCATACATATGCTTTAGCGGATCGATAAAATTTAAAGGCTTCTCCAGATGTGGTTCTAGTTACATTGTCCATTCTTTCACATGATGTATATACATTAATTGATCTGGGTTCTACATTATCATATGTCACTCCATTGGTTGCTGGAAAGTTCAAAAGAACACCAGAATTACTAGTGAAGTCATTTGAAGTGTCTACACCGGTTAGTGAATCTATTATAGATAGGAAAGTGTATCGGAATTGTATAATAACTATTTGTGGTAGGGATACAATGGCTGACCTGGTTGAGTTAGAAATGGTAGATTTTGATGTTATAATGGTATGGATTGGTTGGCTTCTTGTTATGCCGTAGTAGATTGTCAAACTAAGAGGGTGTATTTCTAGTTTCCAAGAGAGACAGTCCTTGAATGAAGGTGTAACGTTGGTGTACCAAGAGTTAAATTTATTTCTTATTTTAAGGCAAAAAGGATGATTTCCAAGGGTTATATATATCAGCTTGTTAGAGTGAAAGATACAGATATAGAGCCACCAACTCTTCAAACTATTCTAGTGGTAATAAATTTCCTGATATATTTCCTGAAGATCTTCCAGGTTTGCCACCAGAACGAGAAGTGGAGTTTGGTATTGATGTAATTCCAGGTACTTAACCAATCTCAATTCCTCCTTATAGAATGGCCCCGACAGAATTACGGAAGTTAAAAAGCAATTGAAAGACTTGCTAGAAAAAGGATTCATAAGGCCTAGTATGTCCCCCTGGGCGCACCAGTGTTATTTGTGCATAAGAAAGATGGCTCATTGAGAATGTGTATTGACTACCGACAACTTAATAAGGTGACTATTAAGAACAAATATCCCCTTCCAAGAATTGATGATTTATTCGATCAGTTGCAAGGAACCAAGTGTTTTTCAAAGATTGATTTAAGGTCAGGTTACCACCAAGTGAGGGTCAAAGAGAATGATACACCCAAGATAGCTTTTTGAACATGGTATGGTCATTACGGGTTTTTAGTCATGTCTTTTGAACTAACTAATGTGCCTGCAACTTTTATGGATTTATGTGTTCAAGCCATTCTTGGATGTGTTTGTGATAGTTTTTATAGATGATATTCTGGTTTATTTGAGATCAAAGAAGGACCATGCCAGTCACTTACGACAGGTGTTACCAATTCTTTGTGATCGTAAACTATATGCAAAGTTCTCTAAATGTGAATTTTGGTTAAAATTTGTGGCATTTTTGGGTCATATTGTATCGGATGAAGAGATAATGGTTGATACTCAAAAGATAGAAGTCATAAAGAACTGGCCAAGACCTATAACGCCTATGGAGGTTCGTAGTTTCCTGGGGTTGGCAGGTTATTATAGGAGGTTCGTTGAAGGGTTTTCTTCAATTTCTGCACCTTTAACAAAGATAACACACAAAGCTTCCAAGTTTTACTGGAATGATGCATGTGAAAGGAGTTTCCAAGATCTGAAGAATAAGTTGACTTCTACACCGGTATTGGTTCTTCTAGAAGGCACAGATAGGTATGCAGTGTATTGTGATGCTTCAAGAATTGGCTTAGGGTGTGTATTGATGCAGCATAATAAAGTCATAGCATATACCTCAAGACAATTGTGGCCACATGAGAAGAATTATCTGATGCATGATATGGAACTAGCAACGATTATATTTACCTTAAAAATATGGCATCACTACTTGTATGGGATTAATATTGACATATATACCAACCACAAGAGTTTGCAATATATCTTTAATCAGAAGGACCTAAATTTGAGGCAGCGGAGATGGCTTGAATTATTAAAAGACTATGACGTTGATATCTTGTATCATCCAGGGAAAGCAAATGTGGTAGCAGATGCGTTAAGTGAAAGATCATGGCACCATCTATAGAAAGAAAAGGGATGACTAAAGATCTGTACCAACTAGCCAATTTGGGAGTTCTCCTTCTTGAAACTCCAGATGAAGGGCTTATTGTGCATAATGCGGCAGAATCTTCATTAGTAGCTAAAGTGAAAAAGAAATAATATGCAGATCCCATACTATTACAAATTAAGGAGAATGTACAATGTAGTATGACAAAGTCATTTAAGCTAACGCAAGAGGGAGTACTCGGTGCCAAAACAGATTATGTGTGCCTAATGTAGATGGGTTAAAAAACAGGATTATGACAGAGGTACATCATTCAAGGTATTCCATCCACCCGGGGTCAACTAAAATATATCATGATTTGAAAGGAATGTATTGGTGGGGTGACATGAAAAAGAACATTGCAGAATTTGTAGTTGAATGACCAAATTGTCAAAGAGTAGAGCATCAAAAGCCCAGGGGTTATATGCAATGTATAAATCTTCCAATCTGGAAGTGGGACATGATCAACATGAATTTCGTCACTGGTTTACCTCGTACATCTCAAAAGTTTGATTCCAAATGGGTGATAGTTGATAGGCTTACCAAATCAGCACACTTCCTACCGGTTAGGACCACTTATACAGTTAAAGAGTATGCCAAATTGTATATCAAAGAAATAGTTTGACTACACGGAGTACCAATCTCTATTATATCAGATCAAGGAGCTCAATTTACTACAAATTTTTGGAAGTATTTTTAGAGAAATTTGGGGACACAAGTGAATCTAAGTACAACTTTTCACCCTTAAACAGATGAACAAGCAGAACGTATCATTCAAAAACTTGAAGATATGCTACGAGCTTGTGTATTGGACTTTAAAGGTAGTTGGGATGATCATTTACCTCTCATTGAGTTTACCTACAACAATAGCTATCATGCAAGTATCAAAATGGCTCCATATGAAACTTTGTATAAAATAAAGTATAGATCACCAATTGGATGGTTTGAAGTGAGTAAAACTGCCTTTTTCAGGCTAGATATTGTTCATCAAGCTATGGAAAAGGTTAAAGTGATCCAACAACGGCTGGAGACAGCCCAAAGTCGACATAAGTCATATGCATATGTTAGAAGAAGAGGGCTAGAGTTTGCTATAGGTGATTGGGTATTCTTAAAAGTGTAACCAATGAGTGGGGTTATGAGATTTGGTAAGAAAGGAAAACTAAGTCCACATAATATAGGCCCATACATGATTATTCGGAGGTTTGGCCAAGTTGCTTATGAATTAGAGCTACCCCAAGAGCTCTCAATAGTTCATCCAGTATTTCACGTCTCAATGCTTCAAAAATGCATTGGTGATCCATCTCATATTACTCCTACTGAAGATGTATAAGTTACGGAAGATCTCACCTATGAAGAAATACCTATTGCTATTCTAGATCGACAAGTTAAAAAGTTAAGGAATAAAGAAATAGCTTAGATAAAAGTGCTTTGGAGAAACCAACAAGTAAAAGAGATAACATGGGAACCTGAAGAAGCAATGAAATCTAAGTAACCACATTTGTTCAAATACGAAGAAAAAGTCTAAAATGTTGAATTGAAGCAATAACAAGTAAGTATAATATATAAGTACTATGTGATAATAGGGATATTTAACTTAGGTTTGAACTTGTTTTGGTTGGATAGTTATGCTAACATTCGAGGACGAATGTTTCTAAGGAGGGAAGGATGTGACACCCTGTACATTGCATGTACTTTCCCTATTTATATGTAACTTGGTATAGCCTTATGGTATAGGTAACGGATGAGATTTGTTATGCATGTATTAATGGTGTAGATGAAATTATAGATGCTTCCCGTACGTTTTTATGTGACACGATCAAGTTAACATCGATACAACTATTTAAACTTGGAATCGTAAGCTAGTATTTAAATCTAAAGTTTAAGGTGACCAAGTGTATATAAGTTGAAGGTTAGATTAAAAGGGTTAGGATCTGGAAATGAAATAAAATATTGAGGTGCTTGCTTGACTTAATTAAGCTAGTAGGTGAGTCACCTACTTAAGCTATTTGGACTAAATTAATGGACTCATGGATTTGGACCAAATTTGGGCCTATACTACATTTGGGCCAAATTGAACAAAAGAGGAAGAAACTGGAGAAATGGCCCAACACTTAAATATGCCAAAGGCCCAAGTTAATTGAGCCCAAAACAAGAATTTAAGCAAGTGGTGTATCACCTACTTTGAAATTTTGAGCATCTTGAATCCTTAAGTAGGTGCATCACCTACTTGGACTAATTTGTGGCTGGAAATGAGGTCAATAATAAGGGATCAATTTAAGATCAATATAGCTGGCCATTTTTCTCATTTTAACCATAATATCCCTTTTTAAATTTCAGCTTTCTCCCTTTCTTAACAGGGATAATAACAGCAGCCCTAAAATTCCTTCTAAGGTTCTTGAAGAAACCCTCATCTTTGCAAGCTAAGGTAAGTGAAAACACTCAAGTTTTAACTTAATTATCTCATAGAAGATTAGGAAAATATGTTATAGGTGTCTAATTATAAATACATGGAAGAATATAGAACAACTATTTGCTCACTTTTTCTTTGTTATTAAGAGATCTCTTTTCTTCTTTGGTTTAAAGTGTGAAAGAAAGTGAAAGTTGAAGTTCTTGAGGAGTTTAAATTTAAGTATTAGTTGCAGAATTAAGGTAAGGTGACTGCTCCATTTTGTTCTCCTTATATATGAATTTGAGAGAGAATTATGAATGTGTTGTTATTGAGAACTCAAGAGATGATGAGTTCAATAAGTGATTGCAATGATAAAAGGGATTTGGGGTTGTTTTATGGACTGTTTTGTATGTGTATGTTATGGACTGCCAGGTTGATGTTGGAGAAAGGTGTGATTAGTTTGTAATGAAATATAGAAGAAAGGTGTGGTGGTACACCACCGAACTAATTATTGTATTTGTTTACTGCCCAATCTGTTTTGCGTATTTTTTGGAATGTGTAATGAAATCGAGGTGGTTTCGGTGAACCTTATAAGTACCTATATGGTATGTGGGTGTAATTGGAGGATAAAAGGGTTAAAATAACACCCTTTATTGATAGATTAATGGCTTACTTCCCGATTACTGTTTTGGGTGAAGTTAATAGCCTAAATGAGTTGGTTGGTTGCTTATACTAGTTTCCCATATATTCTATTGTAGATAAGTAATCTAAAAGGTGGGAAGTCAAGTCGGGTTAATTTCGAAGTTATATAACCAGGTATGTAAGGCATACTCCATTTTGAACTCTTTGGTATGAAATCGAACATTTGTTCGATAAAGTAAGTTTCCAAGGTTATCCTGTAACAAGTGACACATAATAGCAGTGAATTATATCCCATGAAGCCAACGACATTATTCACATGCTTTAATATGTTAAAACGCCTTAATACATGCTTATTATTAAACCTGCACACCTATCTTCACTAGAAAATTTCAGAAGTTCTCCGTTTATTCAAATAAGACCCATGTGTTATTTTCAGCTCCTAAACACTTCATTTATGTGCCAACAACTCCCTACCTTATTGTTGTTGCATTAAGTGTCCATTTACATGCCTCTTATTAGTAGATTATTGGTTCAAGGTACCATAATTTTATGACCACCAAAGTAACAATCTCAAAGGCTAAATAAACTAAGTAACGCAAATCTGTAAAACGAGTGGAAGCTCAGGGGCATAAGCCTAGCATGGGTTGATCTCGATACCTTTATATGTGGGTGGCAACTCAGGGAAAATAGTCTAGCATGGTCCGATCCCAATGTTCATATGTGGGTAGAAGCTAAGGGGCGTAAGCCTAGAATGGGCCGATCCCAAGTTATCTACTTACTACTGATCAGCTGGTCATTTGCATTATATGACTTACAAAGATTATGAAGCAAGAAAGGTGAAAATGAAGAAAAGAATGTAATGTACATAGTCCAATAAGTATATGTAAAGGTGTTCTACTAGTGCTACTTATACACTTGTATCTGATTTCTATTGAGCTTTCGTATCATCTGTTGTTGCCTTTAGCCTTACATATTCAGTACATATTTTCGTACTGACGTCCCTCACGGGGAACTTGTATTTCATGCTGCAGGCACATGTGCTTCAGCTAATACACCTTGCTAGTAGGAGCACAGGCTAATCAATGACTATTGGTGAGCTCCAGGTTAATTCGGGACTTTCCGAGTCTGTTCCATATATTTTGGATTGTGTAGTAGTCAAGAGTAGGTGGGGGGTTTGTCCCGACCCTAACTAAAGTATATGTATCTTTTAGAGGCTTTGTAGACTAATGTAAAGTTAAACATGGTAGTGTATTGTCTTTTAGATGTGGTGGCCCCAACGGCCAAGTGTTGTATATATAATTTTGTGCTTGCCAATGTAGATATTCTCATCGGTGCATAATATCATGTTTGTCAGAACCTTTGGTTGTCATAGTTACATGCATGAGAAGTACAAGGTTATGGATTGGTTCTCTCGGGCCTTTACGACTACGGGTGCCTTTCCGCGCCAATAGGATTTGAGGCGTGACAATATCGATTACCGAATTACCCAATTCGAAATTTGAAAATATCAAACCGAATACCAAACGCCCTCCCCTACTTATAACTACAATCAACCACCAAGAAAAAAATTATTATTTATTTTCTATGGCACAACATCATTTTTAATTGTTACAGATATTCTAATCTCTTTTTCTTCTTTTAACCAAAATTTACTAACGTGAAGTAAAAAATAATAAATGACAATCTATGGCGAAAATATATCAACTTTGTTTCGAATGAACTGTATTATAGAAATATAAGGCCTAGTACATTATGTTATTTAAAAGTGAGAAATTTAATATTTTTTTCTTTCCATTTTAATTTTTTGTATATGTCATATAATGACTATTATGATTTTAATAAATTATTAAAAAGTGATCAATAAAGTCGCATATCAAACATAACGTAACTATCCATATTTATGATACAATAATATCCAAGGAAAATCAATATCATCAATAAAGAAAAGGCAAAAAATTAACACTAATCTATTCATAAATAATTCATCCGTACATTTTTTTAAAAAGACCAAATTCAATAAAATAATTAATTCAAGTGAAAGTAATTAGGAATTTTCATCAACAAATTTAATAATATATAAAATATATTTATATCCATCAATCATATTTATGAAAATATATTTACTTTATTTAATCGATTATGGATAGATAAACTTATTTAGCTCGCGCTTGTGATATTTTTATTCAAATTTTTGAAGAATAACAATCATAATAATTAGTTTGTTGTTAATTATTTTATCAATTGAAGACATATAAATTATTTTCTCAACATTTGGTTGTATGTTAGTAGGTATATTAGTAGTTGAGTGATTTTGATAATTTTTTAAAGTTGAGGGCATAAAATCATATTGAGTCAATTCTTGAGGCTAGGATGTTTTGAAGTAGTGTTCTTGAACTTTCAATTGTGTACATAACATGCTTAGTGTAGAACATGCATTTTGTGTAGTCATTCTAGTACTAGCTTGAGTGTCTTGTAGTAGTATAAGTGTAGAGTCTCCTCAACTTATGATTCTTAGAGTAAAGAGTTGTTTGAGGACGAACAAGGCTTTAAGTGTGGGGTGGTGATGTTGGGTGTATTTATGCACTCTAGCATTGCTATTCTAGCTTATTTGGACTTGTTTTGAGGACTACTTTTGTGATTTATGTGTTAATAATGTTATAAATGAGAATATAAGCGTTTAAGTATTGGATTACAATGATTAAAGGTGTTTCCAAACAAGTTTGTACTAAAATTGATCACTTAGAGTTTAAGCGAGAAAACTAGTGTTACTAGCTTGAGCTATGTGTTATTCTAGTTGATCTCGATAGACTTTAATGTATTTTATGAGTTGATAATGGTTTGAATGTGTATTTATTGTTACATGTTTATGATGTTAAGGGTCAATTGAAACAAGCCAAGAGTCAAAACTAAGTTAAAGATCAAAAGGACAAAAACTAGCATTCTTAGCTTAAGTTTCGAGTTCGTCATCTTTGATGTTGTGTTGTTTTGAGCTCTAATTTGTGGTGTGTGATGATAAATTATGCTTATTGAGTTGATTATGATTATATATGAATGATATACAAGCTGTAAATCAAGTGTAAAAAACACCAAAAGGCTTGGAATGGATCAACAAGAGTATGGGACAAGATTTGACGTAAAAAGGATACCCGGGATGTTACTAGCATGTTAAGGCTTTAAAAATGGAAAAGTGGAGCGTGATATGATCCAAAAGCTTAAAAAGGGACCCAAAATAGTGTGTCCCCACTATTATCCCATAACACGCCCCCTGTCCCGCCGCAATGAGCCCGCGATGCGATACTTGTTCCACCGACGTTAAAAATCCTTGTCCTATAAATACGACTCTTGTACTTGTTGTTAAAAACCTTGGCCAACTTTGGAACTTTGAGAGTGGATGAAAAACACTTTAATTAGGGTTTTATTCTTTTACTATAGCTTTTTATTGGATTTTATCATGTATTCAATTATTTTGATTACTACTATGTCCATGAGTGGCTAAAAGCCCTTTTTCCGGGGTTAAGGCGAAGAACATGATTATTATTCCTTTGAATTAATTCAGTTTGGATTTTTCATCATATTTTGTTTTTTTTTTACCCTTTTTATAACTATTTTGAGGATTCATGACCCTTATAATACATCTATTATCATCTTTGTGAACTCGGGAGGGGGAATAAGATGATAGAACATGGGGGGTAAGTAGAGAAAGGTTCTTATTTCTTTATAAAATAAGGAATTTGAATTAGCATCTAGGATATAGATATACCTATAAGCGTTGTTTGGTTCACATGTAGGATGATATCTTAAAGAACTTAATTGTAATGTTACATCTCCGCTCAACGATGTAGTTGTAATGTCCAAGTTAGGTGACGATTATAGGTCGGGAGACCATGATCATGCGATAAACCCTACGAATCAACAACCGTGATAAGTAGTCTAACTAATGAAGTTCAATGGCATAGTATGATTGTTCTTAAGCCTTAACCATGGGTCTCTATCCATTGATTATCCAAAGTCATTACTTTTCCTCATTAGTTACTTTACTTTTAGTTTACAACTCTAAAACTCTCTTGGTTACTTTATCTCAATAGTTGAACTAGAATTGGATAGTTTTCAACACAAGTTCCTATGAATCAATACTTGGCTTCTAAAGGGACACTTTACTATTTGGTGAGACCACGTACACTTGCATATGCGCTTGGGCGCAACATGCAACTCTGTCAAATTTATTATCCTTCCTGTCTTAAGGCCATCCTCCATAATTTCTCCAGTCTTGACAATTTCAATAAATATTTTTCCAGCCATTATTACCATGCGATCAAAATATTCTAGATTTAGTGCATGGATGAAGTAACTGATCATTTCAGCTTCTTCCATAGGGGGATGTACCTGGTCGCTTCTTACTTACGACGTATGACGTATTCACAAAAATCTTCATTTGATTTCTGCCTTAGCTTTGTGATAGAGATTCTGTCAGGAATAATATTGACATGAAACTTGTAGTGATCTACAAAATCATTTTCCAGGTCATCCCAAGTGTGCCTCTTAGTCACATCTTGCTTAGCATACCATTCTAGAGCCTTTCCACTCAAACTTTGACTAAATAGCTTGACCCGTATTCCTTCATTCTTGCCCACACCAATCAAATTTTCACAATAATTCTTCAAATGAAAGAAAAGATTTCCAGACCCATCAAACTTTTTAAATTTCGGGATCTTATAACCAGGAGGCAACTCAATCTCGGGAATGCACACAACTTTTCATACTTTACACTTTGGTTATTACCAAGCCCCCAAAGGCTTCTCATTGCATCTTCTAAGACCTTGAACTTTCTGTTCACTTTCTTATTAGTGTACATTCTCGGATCATTCTCTGCTTTAACATAATTATTAGCATCTAGGTGGTATAACCCTTGAGTTTGTATCACTGGCGGGGCGGTAGACTAGGTGTATACTGGAAGAGCTTGGTGTGACAATGATATGTTCTAAACCTTTGGATGAGCAAATGTGTACATAAAAGGGGCATTCTTAGAAGCATGAGTAAAATGACCTTCCTGATCAACTTCTTCCGACGTTGGAAACATAGGCCCCTTTTGTCGAGCATCAGGAGGCACAGTCATGTTTGGAGGAGTCTAAGAAGGTGTTCTACTTTGTATCACCATGAGCCTTAGCTCTGTAATTCGTTGCTCCAAACAACAATGAGCTCTGGGTTATTTCTCCTCCTATCTTAAATGACTCAATTCCCGGGATATGTCGTATGGGCACCTTAAGCTCACATGAATCGAAGGTTGCCTCGATAACCTATCCCAAATATCTCATCAAACCATAAGAGTCGAAGGAACTCCAAGTCATATATCAAGGTAGTAGAATTAATATCAAAAGTCAATATTAGATTCATTCTAATATCTAGTACCCAAGTTCACAACACCTCTATACAAAACCGAAGTCAATAAATATATATGTCGGGACAAGCCCCAACGATAGCCAAACCAAGTCTAAATAAGACTATGTCTAAAGATAAGTGACCAAGGATGAATGTCTTTCGAAAAAGGGAAGCTCACCACTCCAAAGTCAATGCACGAACCATTTCGATCTACTAATCACTGCGTAGGAAGAGAAGAAGGTGCTCCGACCTTATGTTACATGGGGACATAGCATCTGAAAAGGGTTAGTGATTGGAATGCTAGCCTATAACTCAAGTATAAGGATAAAATAACATCAACATTCAACAATGAGTCAATATATATATATATATATATATATATCATCTTCAATCATATTCATACACTTATCCTTACATATAGATATTTCACATGCTAAACAAGAGACCAAAACTCAACGACATTCTTGAACATATACTTAAACACATAGATATACACAACATATTCATACTATGCCTCGAAGGGGACAATATTCAGCAAGCATTCTCAATACACTTATTCCCATGTCATGAGGTGGATAGCCCTGACCTCCCACACTTATAGATTCATACATTATTTATTAAGCGAGGTTCTCGGACATCAAACAATATCATTGGGTAGGGGACTTTAACCACGAGCCATTCATACTAGGGACTTAAATCACTAGTCATCTCATCGGGCATGGGACTCGAACCACAAGACATTTCATTAGACTAGGAACTTGAATCACTAGCCATTCCATCGGAGTAGGAACTCGAACTACTAGTCACTTCATTGGATGAGGTATTCTACCTCAAGAGATATCTTTGGACTAGGAACTCAAATACGAGAAACTCAAATCGCTCGTTGTTTCATTAGACTAGGAACTTGAACCACTAGTCATTTCATTAGATGAGGAACTTGAATCACTCGCCGTTGTTAGTCGACATTTGAACACTTGACCTATTAGTTCATGCATTTACATTCAGTTCATATCACATTTAAGGGCATTTGTCTCATTTAGCCAATTCGACACTATACATGACCACATGGTCCTCATGGGAGCCTCTATTGCTCAAACATCTCAATAGGCCAATGCCTTCATTCTCTTCATAATACAATTCAATTTGTGGTCCTCAAGACCCATATAAACTATTCACGTGTCATTATCAACATTATATCATATTTTCGCCACACTTGATTTAATACACAACTCAAGTTCATTTTTATGTCTAAGGCTTTACCCTCTTATTAGCCATCAACCAAAAATATTATCAATTTCACAATACATGGATCATAATGCCTTTACAACATCATATATCAATCATTCATACTTATTTGGGCCATTTCCCTAGCCCAACACATTATCAATCATATAGCTAGTCATTTCACCTTGACAATTTCATAAACACCTTGTGTACATGCCTTTACCAAGGCCATATCTAAGCAACAATCATCAACATTAGGGTTTCTCAAGACTCATTTATTAGAATACAAACAACAAGCACTCTCATGTTTAAAACATCAACATTAACATGTATAAACACAAGTCTAAACAATATTCATATTATTCATCATCAGGCAGCAAAACCTTTTTCATTTGATTTCAAAACCACCATGTACACTCACCAATCGAAGTGTGAAATACATGGGTTTAGAGTTATTTATAGAGGTGTAGAGATACACACCTTAAAAAAAATGACACACCAACAATCTTGGCTTCTTTTTGCCACTAGATGAGCACCCTACAAACCCTAGCCTCCAATTTTGCTCCAAGAAGCTTTTTAGAGTGTTTGGAATGTTTGAGCCTTGTAAATGAAGACTTTGAAGGCTACAATGCCTTATATAGTGAGAGGGTTTAGGGTTTTAGGCAAGGGAATTGACCAAAATGTCCTTATTCAAAATCTGAAAAGTTCACGCAGGGGTACGACTCTTCCATACGGTTCCTATAGTAATGGTACCCTAGGGTACGAATGGTACCCTAGGGTATGAGTGGTACCCTAAATCGTACCCTAGGCTTATCCTAGGTCAACCATAATGTTGTAGTTACGAGTGAGCACCTTTTAGTAATAATAAAAGGGTATGAATCACCCCCTAGTCGTATACACAAACCGTATACAAAATAGTCCACTCCAAAATAAGTCCTCACTTCATATGATTGAGTTGCATACGACTCGTATACATTGGGGTACGATCAAGAGGAGGTCATGTCATATAAGAAACAGTGTGCTACCCTCATGAACTGATCAAGGTAAGAAAAGAGAGGGCATGTTGGGTACGAGTCGTGACCTAGGTTACGACTCAAGTTTCTAGTTGTGCCCAACTCAAAGACACAAAACTAAAGATGCTTCTCAATGGTTCAAAGTCTAGGTGTTTCAATTCTCCCCCACTTGGGATCATTCATCCTTGAATGAAGGGTAAAGTAAGCATAATCACAAGTTAGCACATCAATATGCATCAAACCAACCTTTACACAAGTTAGAAACAAGCATACAACAAGGATACAATACAACACATATTATGATCATCATCAATCAATCATTCATTTCATTCACTCGAGGGTTCAAACCTATCATATATCAGGGCCACATGGCTTCTTCGAAGTTTAGGGACTCGAACCCATTCTCAACCCAAGACATAAGTCAAATCAAGAAAATTAACACATACCTCAATCACATGTTTCCGAGACGGGAAAATAATGTAGATACTTGGACTTTATGTCCTCCTCCGCCTCCCAAGTAGCCTACTCGGATTTTTGGTTCCTCCATAGAAACTTTGCCGAAGCCATTTCTTTTGTTCGTAATTGTTGAACTTGATGATCTAAGATCCTCACTGGGACCTCATCATAGGAGAAAGAGTCCAAAATACCGACATTCTCCAAAGGAACAACCAATAAAGGGTCACCTACACATTTACGCAACATAGAGACATGGAAAACTGGGTGAATGGAGTTCATGCTAGAAGGCAACTCTAACTCATAGGAAACATTTCCAACTCTCTTCACAATTAAGTAGGGACCAACATACCGAGGACTAAGCTTCTCCCTTTTACCAAACAACACCACTCCCTTTATAGGAGATACTTTCTAGAATACCTATCACCAATAGAAAACTCTAAGTCTCTACGCCTCACATCTACTTAGAACTTTAGGCAACTTTAAGAGATTTTCAATCTATGACGGATCACCTTCTCTAAGGTTTGGTGCACTAAATCGGGGCCTAGCAACTTTCCCTCATCAACTTTGTACCACCCAATGGGAGATCAACATCTCCTACCATACATTGCCTCAAAAGGTGCCATGCTAATACTGGAGTGTTAACTGTTATTATAAGCAAATTCAATCAAAGGCAAGTGGTCATACCAACTATTACCAAAATTGATTACATAAGCCCACAACATATCTTTCAATGTTTGGATAGTTCTCTCCGCTTGTCCATCTATTTCCAGCTGAAAAGCGGTACTAAGGCACACCTTAGTTCCTAAACCTCTTTGGAATGACTTCCAAAAGTGGGATGAAAAGGGAAGACCACAATCTGATATAATAGACACCAGAGCACCATGCAACTTCACGATCTCTGCAATATACAACTTAGCATAATCTTCTGCTGAGTAATTAATTCTTACGTGCAAGAAGTGAGCAGACTTGGTAATTCTATCAACAATGACCCAAATGGAATCACACTGATTTCGAGACCTAGGAAGACCGGTAATGAAATCCATATTAATTGCCTCCCACTTCCACTCGGGCAACACAATCTCTTGGTATAGGCCACCGAGCCTTATATGCTCAACTTTTACTTGTTTGCACACCATAAACTTAGACACATGGCTAGAAACATCACACTTCATATTATTTCACCAATAGAACTCTCCAAGGTCATGAGACATCTTGGTGGAACTGGGATGAATAATATAACGGGCTCCATGAGCTTCGGCTATGACCCTTTCCCTCAATCCATTAATGTCGGGAACACATAGACTACTTTGGTACCTCAAGATATCATCACCACTAATCAAAAAGTTTACAACTTTGTGTTGTCCCACATTAATCTTGATCTTCATCAAGTCGGGGTCCAATACTTGTTTCTCTTTTATCTCAATAACAAGAGACAGTGAGATACCAGATGCATACACACACTACCATCCTCGAAGTCTGCAACTCAAACTCCAATATTAGCCAAACATTGAATATCTTTCACCAATTCCTGCCAATCCTCATCCACATGGGCCAAACTTCCCATGGACAATCTACTAAGAGCATCGGCGACTACATTTACCTTGATGGGATGGTAATAAAGACTCATATCATAGTCTTTCAATAGCTCAAGCTACCTTCTTTGCCAGAGATTCAAGTTCTTTTAGGTAAATACATATTGGAAGCTCTTATGATCAGAAAAGATGTCAACATGAACACCATAGAGATAGTGCCGCCAAATTTTCACAGAAAGACTACGAATAACGTTTCTAAGTCATGAGTGGGGTAGTTTTCTTCATGAACTTTTAATTGCCTAGAAGCATAGGCCACCACCCTACCATGTTGAATTAACACGCAACCAAGACCGATGCGAGAAGCATCACAATACGCCACAAAACCATCACTACCTTTGGGCAAGGTCAAAACCGGAGCCAAAGTCAATTTATCTTTTAACTTCTCAAAACTACTATCACACGTATCAAACCATAAAAACTTGACCTTATTTTGGGTCAACGGGGCAGCTATAGTGGAAAAACTCTCCACAAACCTTCTATAATAACCGGCTAGACCCAAGAAGCTCTGAATATCGGTTAGAGTCATAGGTCTAGGCCACTTCTTAACTACCGTGACCTTTAGGGGATCTACCATGATCCCTTAACTAGAGATGACATGACCAAGAAAAGATACAAATTTCAACCAAAACTCACACTTGGATAACTTAGCATACAAACGATGATCCTTCAAAGTTTGTAATACGACACGGAGGTGATCTACATGATCCGTCTCACTCTTAGAATACACTTAGATATCTTCAATGAAAATGATGACAAACATGTACAAGAATGGATGAAAAACCCTATTTATCAAATCCATAAATGTCGTCGGGGCATTGATCAACCCAAAAGACTTGACAAAAAACTCATAGTGACCATACCGAGTTCTAAAAGAAGTCTTAGGAATATCTGTATCCCTAATCTTAAGCTGATGATAACCCGATCTAAGATCAGTCTTAGACAAACACTTCGCACCTTAAATTTGATCAATCAAATCATCGATCCTAGGAGGAGGATATTTATTCTTTACGGTCACTTTGTTCAACTGACGATAATCGATGTACAAACGAAGGGAACCATCCTTCTTGCATACGAATAGCACGGGAGCACCCCACGGAGACACACTAGGGCAGATAAAACCTTTATCTAAGAGATTTTTCAATTGTTCATTAAGATCTTTTAGCTCCGTCAGAGGCATTCTATAAGGAGGAATAGAGATTGGACAAGTGTCCAAAACAAGATCAATCCCAAAATCAATTTACCTATCGTGAAGAATACCAGGAAGCTCAAAGAGAAATACCTCAAAAAACTCATTAACCATGGGAATGGATTCTATAGAAGGCTCTTCTGAGTTAGAATCTTTAACTCAGACCAAGTGATACAAATACCCCTTTGCAATCAACTTTTGAGCTTTAAGATAAAAAATGAACCTTTCCTTTGGTACTAACGAATCACCTTCCCATACCATGACCATCTCATTAGGGAATTTTAAAATGACCCTATGGGTCCAAAAATCTAAGAAAGAATAGCAAAATTGCAACCAATCCATCCCCAAAATGACATCAAAATCGACCATGCCTAACTTTATCAAGTCAACAAGAGTATCTCTACCACCAACAGATATCACACATCCCATGTGGACTCTAATAACAACCACCGAGTCTCCTACTAGGGTAGAAATAGAAAAAAGAATCGACAGACTCTCAAGACTATAATCAAGATGAATAGCCACATACGGGGTCACATAAGAAAGAGTAGACTTTGGATCAAGCAAAAACTACACATTATGGGAGAAAAGTCTCAACATACCTATGACAATATTGGGAGATGCCTCAGAATCCTAGTGAGTATCAAGTGTATACAAGCGGTTCCAGCCAACGCCGGTGCCAGAAGCTGAAGTAACACCCTTTAGTGCGGGAGTAGAAAGAGTAGCAATAGGGTCCATGTTGTTCGAAGCAGTCAATCAAGAGGGGAAATCTCGCAGTATATGCCCGACATGACCATAATAAAAATATCTATCTCTCCCCCTCTCACACTGACAATGATAACTCTAACCACAAACTCCTCAAGGAGGGTGGGGTGGATCCAACTGGGCCCTACTGGTCTGGAATTGGGCACCCTGTGCCTGGGACCGCCACTAAACTAAGAGCAACGGCACCTAAAAACTTCGTGTAAGGAGAGTGAATAATATCCGAGGAGAACGAACCCGAACTCCCCCACTTCTTCCTGGACACTTTCCACCATCTCCACTACTATGCTCGGAAGGCCTAAATTTCCTTCCTTACCTCTCACTAATCTAAACTTACTTCTTCTTCTCATCCTCTACTTTTTTCATATACACAATCAACCTAGAAATATCCATGTTCTCAATCAAAAAGGTCATCTTACTCTCAAGGTGTAATACCCTATACGTTCCTAGTTCAGCTCAGCCCCTAGTGTTTGCTTAAGGAAATTAGAACCTAAAAATAAGACAAAGTGCTGAGGGACTTAGTCACTTTTTTGACACCCTTTAACTTCGAGGATTTTTAAGTTAACCTTCCAGGCTCTGAAATGAAGGTTTTTGAGTTGATTAATGTTCAGGGATGTAAGTAGCATGTCTAGGGTAAGTTTTGGATTTTTTGGATGGGGTTTGGACCACATTTGAATTTCCTAAATAGCAGTGCACCGTGATAAGACCGTGTTGAGATGAGTATAGAAGTGGAGGAGTCATCGCATCGCGGTGAAGGGCAAATCGACAATTGTCTAATTCCAGTAAGTTACTATGATTGCACTGCATCGCGGTGAAAAACACGATGACAGCCTTGGCACATCACGGTGAGGGTTTGAACCAGGTTCCAATTACAAATTTTAATTTCCCAAGGGTAGTCTTGTCATTTTCCCCACCAAATTCTTGAAAACAGAAGATTTAACCCTATTCTAAGCAAAATATAATCATTTTACTCACCAAAATTTCTCTCCAAGAAACCCTAAGGCTTCAACTTTAACTTAGAGAAGTCTAAAGTTTTACCATTCTTTTTCAAGACAACCAAGAATTCAAGTTCCGGGTTCAAGAACTTCAAGAAGAAGCTTCAAGAACATTATTAGGGATTCAAAATTCAAGCTTCTACATTCAATTAATTAAATTAAGGTATGTGGGGTTATGAACAAGGATACTTTTTTCATCCTTGTGCCCAAAACTAGTTTTTAAAGTTGAAATTACATGAGATTATATGATTTGCAGTTTAGGGTCCATACCCAATTATCATTAATTGAAGATTATGATGTTACAAGTGATTTAAAGGTTCAATTGCAGTCTACTTCAACGTCTTTATATATATGACTTGATTTTACGGATTGAGAATTTAATTTCATTATCTTGACTAGAGTTGTTAAATAATTTTAAGACTATTATTATTGAGCATGAACTTTGTGATAATTTGACATGAGTTTGAAGCATGGGCTATTAAGCCCTAGTTTGAATATTGATTTTTCAAGAAGATTATGCTCTTAGGCACCATATGATTAGTTTATATTCAGATTTTAAATAAGATTTGATCTTTTGATCCACAGCTAAGATATGGAATACACTTCATAGTTTTGATTACAGTTTAAAGTAAACAGATGCATAACTAGTTTTAATTGTAAACCCTTATGCTAGTTTTAAAGTAGGTTTCCTACAGAATGAGCATACAGATTAAAAAGAGTAGTATTTAGCACCGAGTTGGGTATGTGTCCTAGTTCACATTCCCTAGAACTATGAGCTAACATAGGTACAGATTCAGATTATTCCCATTTATATGGATGCAAATACAGATTGTGATCACTCAACTCAGGTTATACTCCTTGGCAAGAGTATGACACCTCTCCCTAACGTGAGGTTTTCCCCTTAGGGGAACTAGATGTTGGACACTATTATAGCTCACATAGTGTATGTCTGTTAGAAAAACCTCCCTAATAAAAAATAATAACAAAACAACTTTTAGAAACTAAGTGTAAAGGCTCACAATTTATTTCAGATATTGGTTTACATGAGACATTCGCTATGAGATTTCAACTTTTAGTTTTCATATGATAAAGGTGAGTCCTTTCTATACTTAGCCTGCATGATTTGACAGCATATTTGACTTCAGTCCTATTTACCCTACAAATAAAAAGAGTAATAACACAGCTTTCAGAACTATACGTGATGGTTCACAAAGACTGTCTTTATGCTTTATTACAAGTATAGTTATATTTCGCATCTTTCACATTCTTCAAGCCAATGTGAGTAACTTACACTCAGCATGCAGTATTTACAAGTTATATGTACCTTCAGATACTGTTTTACTAGTGTATTCACCCCCACATGCTTAGTACATTCCAAAAGTACTGATCCACATATATGTCTGTGTGCTACATTGTTTTATAATGTAGGTTCAGGTTCTCAGTTCTAGCAATGAGATTGTCCGCGAGCATCCCTATCTACATCTCGACAGTTGGTGAGTCCTCATAGTTTGGGGACCCAGTTATTCAAATTTCTAGCTTTATAGAGTAGTTTATTCAGTTGTTTTCAGTCAGTTCGAGTCAGCTGGGGGTCTGTCTCAGCAACTCTCTAGTTAGTAGTGTTAGAGGCTTTTCTGACTATTAGATACATTTTAGTCTTACAGTGTTGGTTATTTAAATTTCCTAGTTAAGTACTTTTAGACATTACACTCATTTAAACTTAGTCCAGTTTAGATAGTATTTCAATATTTTAGTGTTTTGCATGCTTATATTTCCTTTACTTTGAGTTTCAGAATGAGTAACAGGCTTACAGGGTTAACTCTAGTAGTCAAATAGTGTAGGACTACCATGCTTATAAGGGACATAGATCTTACTAGATTGATGACTCATGCTCAATAGATTGAGGTAGAGAAGTTGAAGGGGAGAGAGGGAAAATAAGAAGTCTAGGACCGAACAGTTTGACTACGACCAAACAAAGTTTAGAGGTGGAAATCATTCACAGTCTCAGGGTCACCCATATATGCCATTGCTATCTTCATCCAGTGCTCCCACACCTAGAACCAGACAGGAGCAGTAGGGTAGAACTTCTATGTCCAAATCTCAGAATAGTGTGGCTGTAAGGCCCAGTTATCCAATATGTTCTAAGTATGGTAAGAATCATCCTGGTGATATCCACAAATTACAACTCTCGTTAGAAAGTGTAAGCGGTCGCTTTCAAATATAGAACCCAACTAGGTTGGGGTCGAATCCCACAGGGAATACTATGTTCACTAAGTATTATGGTTATTACTAGACTGTTAATCAAAGGTTTTGGGTTAAAAAGGGGTTTTGATTTGTGAATTGTATCTAAATATTTGTAATAACAAGTGTTCCAGCTAGTGATTCTTATTGCAAATAATAATTCAATGAGAGTATACAAACTAGAGTTATGTTTACCGAGATGTTCAAGCAACTACGGTTGTGAATTATCTTGGATTTCCAATTAATAACTTCAATTGTAAGAGTTGTTGAATTCTATAATTTACCCATTAGTTTCTCAACCTGAATGGATAGTTTATCCTTCAATTCTCTCAAACTTAAAGAATGTGTTAATTTATTAAACTATTCTCTCTTGTGGATTGATCTTGTTAAGGCATCAACCAATAACCCAAAGGTTAAAGCCCTTAGATTCCATGTAAACATCTTCTTTTCCCAATATACACTTTTCTACTCAAACGAGTGATGTTCTTGGGTTCACCCTTCAAATTTGCAACCAAGAAAAGTCATTAATATGAAGAAGGGTTTATACAACTTTAATTAACCATAGAAATCAAGTGTGTTCACAACCCCAACTAGCTATTCACATCAAAGTTCCTATAACCTTAGTTATGGGGACTTAGCCACACATCTCAATAGAAGAAGAAGAAGAAGAAGTCATTATGTTTTTCATAAATAAATTCAGAGATATCACTTACAAAAATTACAATAACTACTCTTCAATATTCAGTGAAAATATGGATAAAATAGCTAGATCCATAATTTTAGCTTAAATCTTAGTGAGTAATACGTTACAATGAGTTTTCTAGATGGAAATATGATAAAAGATACCTAAATAAAACCTAAACTGGGTATTTATATGTTCCCAGGTCCTACAGATTTGAAATTTGAACTCATTAAAGCAGCGTTAAGGTTGACGGTCATGTTGATGGCTTGTCGATAGCCTGACGGTCAGTCACATGGACCGTCGCTGAAGATCCCAATTTTCTACTTTCAGGTTCAATGGTGACGGTCATGTTGACAGATCATCGCTGGCCTGGCGGTTCATCGCAAGGGCCGTCGCTTAATCCTCTAAAAAGCCATTCTCTATTTCAGCCTGATGGCTAAGATTACGGTTCGTTGGAGGTCTGACAGTCCATCACCTGGACCGTCCCAGGGGTCACTCACTTGGTCCTTTCTTTTTAACTCTAACGGTCACCCTGGTGGTCTGTCCTGTGGCTGACGGTCCTCCAATTCGGACAGTGCCCTTTTTCTGCTACTTTTTTTAAGTTTTTTCTTCAGTTAACTCCTTGTTCTAAAAACACTAAAATCTAGTATTAAATACAACATCAGTTGCTTGAAAACGTACAATTATTCCTTAAAAAAGATGCAAAATGTTTCGTCAAAAGTCGGAACATCAACACCCTCAACTTATGACAATTGCTTGTCCTCAAGAAACTCAGCACCAAATTGCATTCATGAAAAATACAATGACATGCAAAAAATAGCTGAACTAGATTTCACACAACCATTCACTTGTCATCTCACTCATATGGGCTCAACACATTAAGATCTACAACCGGCATTGTTTATAATTTAGCACACACACACAAACATGGATATAATATCCTATAGAGATCAACAAAACTAAGTATAACTTAAGTTTCCCTCACGGTCAATAAATTCCATCACTCATTATATCTTGTGGACGAAAATCAAAACTCTCACACTCATCAAAGAAGTTACAAACATATCATACATACCCATAGGCTTGCCCTTATTATCTAATGCTCCCTTATGGTTGATTCAGAAAGATCAAGCAAGTCTTTTTCAAGATTGTAATGAGGTTCCGTGGTTAGGTGAGAAAGAATTTTGGGAAAAGTGACTCAACATTCAGACTTAACTCTCTTTGGCCTTAAATCCTACTCACCAAGATTACTGTTTTTTCAGCTCACTTACAACCTCTATTATGCATTCACACTTTGCCATAACCCTCCTTTCTTTATTTATAAGTATCATTCACCCTCAACTTATGTTGATGCAGTCAGTTGAGGTACAAAATATCTTATACAGATCAGGACCGAATGCTTTATTTTAGCTCTAAACTACTTTTTCATTAAATTATTAACGTCCTAATAGTAGCCATCCTCAACTTAGGTGTTTTGCCTAAGTTAAGGTGCACAATGTCCAATATTGGACCAGGGCCACAATTAGGTGTTAACAACCTAAAGAGAGTTAATTAGAGTTATTAGAAATGAATAAAACTAACATAAGCTCAAAAGGGGTTCAAGAATAGAAAATCTTTTTGATGGGTCAATTATTTTGGCTAAGTGGACTGAAAGTACAAGGAGGCCTGCTATCATATCTTATTGAATCAACCACAAAATAACATCAATGAACTAGGCAAGTTCTAGGTGTATAACTATGCAAGAACTAAAACAAATGCTCACACACACAACACATGAGTTACACTTATTCTACTAACTCTTGAGGCTTATATCACATAGTCATGCACACTTTACATCCTAATGCCAATTACAGAATCACCAATAATTGTTCAACATATGCTAAACGACAAGAGGAAATAGTCATACAAACATGTTCAAAGTCTTATGCCACAATCATACATCATCCATATATACAAAAAGGTGCTAAAATAAAAGACACATCAATAAAAGGATATTTACATCACAACCTAAGAAAAGAAAATGCAATCCTAGACATGTTGGTTCTACTAGATAGAACATGGGAAGAAAGAACACACGAAACAAAAAACCACATTGTATAAGTACACCCACCCCCATATAAAAGAAATGTATTGTCCTCAATGGATATAAGTAAAGTACATAGGAGGGGAATACTTGTAAAGCCTCTTATTCAGATGAGGCATCAGCAAAATGTGGTGAGGCTCTAGTGGCCTCACCTGCAGCAATGTTGACCCTTATGATGGTAGGGGTACTCACAATATCTTTCTCTAAAATCAGAGGTATGTCGACATGAGCTGGGTCTGAAATGGGTCCCCTAGCTGGGGAAGAACTGGTGGACACTCCTGCAGCTTTATCTGTAAGCTTCTTCTACCTTTTCTCTTTATCTCTCCTTGATCTTTTTAAAGCTTTCCTCATGTCAGGCTCTTCTCTCTTTTCCGATGTCATTGTTTCTCGCCTTCTTCTTTTGGTAGCTTTTCTACCCGCACGTTCATCTACCTACTTGCCTTTATGTTTTATCAGCTTCCCCATCAAGTCAACAATGGCTTCATCTTTATCACTGATAACTAGAGAAGGGTCACAAATGAGTTGTTTTGGCTGCTTTCTCTTCAACTCTGCTATGTCCGCCTGTGCTTATTTGAATTCTTCTATGAACTTAGCAAGATCTGGAATGGTCATCCCATCCAACCTTTTATTGATACGTTCTTCCATATTGTTCATTTTAGTCTAAATGTTTTGAAATGGATGGATTGCCTCAGCTACAATTTGGTCAACAAAAGGCTTGAATTGCGAAGCCCATGTGTCTAGTTGTTTCTTAAACCTCTTCTACAACTTAACAGTCTTGGCAAAATTTTCCTGTGTCAACCTGTCCTCCGAATAATCTGTCCCACCTATTGGTGGCATAGATTCTAATCCTGCAGATGTACTAGGCAACATATAATCAGGTGGCACATAAGTAGTGATAGGCAACGACATACCTATGGGAATTTCAGAAGTATCAGGGGTTGGCGTTGACTGTGTCAGGTAGGCCAGAGGTTTGTTGACTCGCATCTTAAACTTTGAGTCATCTTTTGATTTCTCAATGTCCTGCCTATGTTTATCCTGAAATTTGTTATCAACTTTTCGAATCAAAGAAACATTGGCTTGCCTGCATAACTCCGTGATAAAACACGAAAACGGTAGTGTGCTTTCCACCTTGTGTGCCCTCATAAATATTTCATCAGCAATGATTTGGCCGAAATCAATATTCATCCCTGTAATCAAACTAGTCACCAACATAGCCCTGTGACTATTCAAATTGGCATCACCTTCTATTGGCATCAACATTAATCGAACAATGGCCTACCAGAACTTAGCTCAGAAGCTAAGGGGGGATTTAGCAATGCGCTCTCGCGGGTTGGTTGCCCAAGAGGGGTTGCCGTCATTAGTAAGTAGCCCAGACAACTAAGGCCTTTGAGTAGATGCTGAGGTCAGTCGATACTCAAGATCAGGAACCGCAACCGGTGCTTCATAGTCTGGCCTAAACAACATCCTGTTGATTGTTCGAGCCAAAATATCAATGTTAACTTCTCTGACTGGAAACGATTTTGTATTGGGCAAATCTAAAGTCTTTGATCCTTTGGGACAATCTTTCTCTGCCAGTGCCAAGTAGTTGGCAAAAAACTTCCTTACCGAATTCGGTTGGTATAAACCTAGAGGCTTGCTCATCCAGGCTAACTCATACTCATTAAATCACCGCTCCAGCTCTAGATATTCATGCAACTCAGTCGTCACTATCTGGTACTCTTCGGAGATCGGCCTCTTGATTGGCCTACTTGTTGTCGGTTCCTGTCCATCAAGAAACTTATCTTTTTCTTCTTCAATTTGCATCTGAGTGACTTCCTTGTTTGAGGATCTTTGCTCTTGACCACATTAGCCTCCCCAGTTTCTGCCTCAACTGGGTTGGGGTTAGATGTATTGACCCCTTCCTCATAGGGGCTTAAACTGGTGCTGCTAGTGCTGGTCTCACTCTCCTCTTCAGACTGGGAGAGTGTATGGTGTACCCTGTCTCATTGTTGAGTATTAAAGGCAGGTGCCTCCTCACTCCTTGCTGGATCCCCTCTTCCCCTTTGTGCTCTACCACCGTCTTTGTTTAAGGGGATTTTTCGTATCATATTGCCTTGATTTCAAGGTATTCTTCAATACTCAATTTGCAAAACTTCACACTAAACTATGACTAACAACTTGTTTTATCAGTGAAAGATGCAACTTACTTTGTGATGAAAATAAGAGAAAAATAAGATCATTTAAATAGGGGAGAATGGGGAAGAGGGAGAGTCCTAGAAGGAGATAACTGATCCTTGGTTTAGTGAATGGGAAAGAATTTAAACAGTTAAAGGATTTGAAAGGGTGGCAACGTATGTAACCATTTTCTTTTATCAATTAAAAATATTTTGGGTCGAATGAAAAATGGTTTATTTATTATTATAAATGACCAAATCGACCCGTTAATACTAGGTTAAAGCGGCGGTCGACCCGGTAGTCCGTCAGGGGTCCGACGGTCCACCAAGTCCTTCTTCGCGGCTTACTAGAACTATGCTCCTCCTGTTGTGGTGTGATGATCGTCCCAACGGTCCATCAAGGATGCAATGGTCCGCCGGGTTGTCCGTCGGCCTCATTCCAGTAACTCAAATTTCTGGGTTCGCTCCAACGGCTACAGCGACGGTCCATCAAGAGTCTACCAGTCCGCTAAGCTGTCCACTGGATATCTCCCAACTTTTTCAGCTTCTATTTTTCAGCACTTCTCTTCCTGCACACTTACACAACACATCAATTTGCAAGAAAATAACAAATAAACTCTAACTATGGTTAAAACAACACTTTGTGGGTTGTCTCCCACTAGCACCTAATTTATTGTCACGGCACAACTCAGGTATCTCGATTGCTCAGACTTCATCAAGATAGGTTATAGCTATGCACTTTACCGAGTCTATTGGATCGATATACAGATTTACTCGTTGCCCATTAACCTTGAAGACACTTCCATCCTCATTTTCAAATTCAACTACTCCTGATGAGTAGACTTGGTTAACTTTGAATGGGCCGGACCATTTTGATTTAAGTTTACCTTGAAAAAATCAATCTGGAGTTGAAGATGAGTATCTAATCACTCTTTGGAAAGCCTCGCTTTTCAATCCTCCGGTCATGGTACTTCTTTATTTTCTCTTTGTATAGGTCTGCTCTTTCATACACGCTAAGATGGAACGCATCCATCTTATTCAACTGTCCTAATCTTAACTCTGCTACCTCATTCCAATTCAAATTTAGCCCCCCGAGTGGCCACAGTGCCTTGTGGTCCAATTCAATTGGAAAGTGACATACCTTTTCATAGACCAATTGGTACAGTGACATGCCAATGGGTGTCTTGAAAGCTGTTTTATATGCCCACAAGGCATCATCAAGCTTTCTAGACCAATCTTGTCTACTTGCATTCACCATTTTGGCAAGAATAGCTTTAATCTCCCGATTTGAAATATCCACTTGCCCACTCGTCTATGGGTGGTATGGAGTTGCCACCTTATGTTTCTTAACACCGTACTTCACCAAGGTAGACCGAAATACTCGATTGCAAAAATGTGATCCACCATCGCTTATGATGGTGCGTGGCACCCCAAAACGTGAGAAGATATTCTTTTTAAAGAATGCAACAACTATCTTCCCTTAATTATCAGCAAGGCAACGGCCTCAACCCATTTAGATACATAATCAATGACAACCAAAATGTATTTCATCCCATATGAGCTCACGAAGGGGCCCATGAAGTCGATGCCCCAGACGTCAAACGACTTTACTTCCATCATCTTTGTCATAGGCATATCATGGTGCGTTGAGATTGACCCTTGTCTCTGGCATTGGTCACATCTCCGCACAAACTCATGCATCTTTGAATAAGGTCGGCCAATAGTAGTTGCTCTGAAACACTTTCCTTGCAGTCCGGTCACCTGCATGGTGACCCCCAACTGGAGACGTAGGACATGCTTCCAATATATTCATCATGTCCATTTTTGGAATACACCTCCTTATAATGTTATTCGCATAACGCCAAAACAAATACGACTCATCCCAGAAGTAGTGTGTAATATCATGGAGAAACTTCTTTCTTTGGTAGAAAGAAAGGTTCTCCGGGATAATCTCACTTACCACGTAATTTGTGAAGTCTGCATACCAAGGTATTATTTCAAGAGCATCCGCCAAGATTTTCTCATTCGGAGATATATCATTAATTTTGAGCTCATCCTTAACTGCTTGATCTCCATCAAGTCTGGATAGGTGGTCTGCAACTTGATTCTCACATCTCTTCTGATCTTTGACTTCAAAGTCAAATTCTTAAGAAGAAGTACCCATCTGGTTAACCTCGGCTTAGCATCCTTGTTTGCCATCAAATATCTCAGGGCGGCGTGATTTGTGTGAACCACCTTGATTCAAAGAAAATAAGCCCAGAACTTCTCAAAGGAGTAGATAACTATGAGAAGCTCCTGCTAAATCACAGTGTAGTTCTTTTGAGCCCCATTTAATGCCTTGATCGCATAATAAATGGCATGGAATAACTTCTCTATCTTTTGGCCAAGCACAACCCTAAGCACCACTCCACTTCCATTACACATGATTTCAAACGACTTTTACCAATCTGGTGCAACAATAATTGGGGCATCAACTAATTTCTCCTTAAGGCATTCAAATGCCTTTCTACAATCATTATCAAATATGAACTTGGACTCCTTATCCAAAAGTTTACAAAGTGGGTTTGTAATTTTGGAAAAGTCTTTTATAAATCGACGATAAAATCCCATATGACCAAGGAAACTACACACTCCCTTTACTGAAATGGGAGATGGTAGCTTCTCTATAACCTCGACCTTTTCCCAGTCGACTTCAATCCCCTTGGCTGAAATTTTATGACCAAGGACAATGTCCTCATTCACCATGAAGTGGCATTTCTCCCAATTAAGCACCAGATTAAATTTCTCGCACTGCTGCAATGCTCTACTCAGATTTACCAAATATAGCTCAAAAGAATCACCTACAACTGAGAATTCATCCATAAAAACCACCAAGGTGTATTTAACCATATCGAAAATGATAGATATCATACACCGTTAAAAGGTGGCGGGTGCAGTACATAGACCAAACAACATCCGCTTGAAAGCAAACGTACCATACGGGCAAGTGAACGTCATCTTCTCCTGATCTTCTGGGGTGATAGAAATCTGGTTATAGCCCAAATAACCATCTAAGAAACAATACCAACCTCTTCCTGCCAATCGATCAAGTATTTGATCCATAAAAGGCATTGGGAAGTGGTCTTTCAAAGTCCATGAGTTGAGCTTACGATAGTCCATACAAACTCTCCACCCAGTCACAGGCCTGAGGGGAATTAACTCATTCTTCTCATTCACCACGACAGTCATGTCCCCTTTCTTGGGCACACATTAGATGAGTCTCTTACTGTGGAAATAGGGTATACAACTGTTATATCAAGCCATTTGATGATCTCCTTCTTAACCACCTCTTATGTAAGTGGGTTAAGACGACATTGATGTTCAATAGTTGGTGTGCAATCTTCCTAAAAATGAATTTTATGAGTGCAAATGCCCGGAGAATACCAATAATATCAGCAATAGTCCAGCCTATCGCCCTTTTGTACCTCTGAAGCACAGAGATAAGTGCTTCCACCTACTGCTCACCCAAATTAGCTACAATAATCACAGGTAAAGTTTTTCCACTGCCTAGAAACACATACCAAAGATGGCCTGGCAGCTTCTTCAACTCTAACACCGGTGGCTCTTCAATAGATGTCTTAGACGGTGGTGTTAGGCGATTCTTAAGATCTAGATCTAGCTTCTTAAGAGTATATAAATATGATCCCATTCTCGTCAGGGCACACACTGTCTCCTCATATTCCTTAATACCTTTACTATCAAAATTCATCAAGATACATCCAGAGTTTCCACAACAAACTTCTCCTCGGTCGATACCCTTTGCTCGTCTTCATAATAAAAATCAATAATAGAGAACACACTTATATCTTTATGCTGCTTCATAGATTGACACACATCATAAAAAACTACCTTATCATTAATTCTGAACAGGATCTCGTTAGCCCATAAATCAATAAGCATGCTCTCGGTTGCGAGAAAAGGTCTACCTAAGATTATGATCACCTCAAAGTCCACCTCACAATCCAGAATAATAAAAGTTCACAGGGAATATAAAGTTGGCCATCTTTACTAACACATCATGCAATATTTTTACTGGACACTTCACCGACCTGTCTGTCATCACTAGTCATATATTTATGGGTGTAGGATGCCCCAAACCTAACTTCCTATATACAACAAGTGGCATCATGTTTATACTTGCTCCGAGATCACATAAGGCCTTAGAAAAGTCAACCGACCTACAAGGGATGGTAAATGCTCCTGGGTATGCTTTTTTTTGCACCAAAGACCTTGTCGAAATAGCGCCACAATAGTGAAGATTATCCACCGATTTGTAGCTCACTGTTCTCTTCTTTGTCATAAGGTCCTTCATAAACTTCGCATAGCCAGGTATCTGCTCTAATGCCTCCACTAAAGGTGCATTCTCCATTAGCTACCTCAGGATCGCCATAAATTTGCTAAACTTTGTATAATCAGTCTTATTTTTTAGTCGATGAGGGAAGGGAGACATTGGTTTTGGGAGAGTGATAACTATTGTTTCTTTCTTCTTTTCTTTTTCTTTATCTAAACTATCAACCTGCTGATGGTAACGGCCAAGATGGCGGTTCATTAGAGTTCTGACAGTTCGTCACCTGGACCGTCGCAGGGGTCACTCACTTGGTCCTTTCTATTTAACTCTGATGGCCACCCTGGCGGTCCGTCGTATGGCTGACGGTCCACCAGTTCGGCTGTCAGTGCCCTTTTTCTGCTACTTTTCCAAGTTTGTTCTTCAGTTAACTCCTTGTTCTAAAAATACTAAAATCCACTATTAAATACAACATAAATAACTTGAAAGCGTATAATTATCCCTTGAAAAAGATGCAAAATGTTTCGTCAAAAGATAGAACATCACATGGTGAGTATTTGTTGGGACAGAAAGGCTGTTATAGATGTGGTAAGTAGGGGCATAGGATCAAGGAGTGTCCATATTTTAAGCAGAAAAGCTTATATATTCATAGTCTGACTCAGGCTACTAGTGCACTAGCCCCTCTAGGTCGCCCAACCCTTCCTCAGGATGCGCATCCAGTATCGGTGGCGGTCAGAACCAAAATTAGTTCTATACTTTACCATCCTGCAAGAGCAGAAGAGTTCACCAGACGTTGTCACTGGTATGCTCCATGTATTTCATCTTGATGTTTATGTGTTGTTAGAACGAGGGTCAAATCTCTCTTATGTGACTCCATTAGTTGTAGTAAATTTTAAAGTAGGTCCTGAAAAGCTTTCTAAGTCCTTCTTAGTTTCCACCTAAGTGGGAGAGTCAGTTGTTGCCAAACGATTCTATAGAAAATGCCCTATCACTGTCCTTCTCAAGATCATATTAGCAGACTTGATAGAGTTAGACATGGTCGATTTTGACATTATTATAGGAATGGATTGGATTTGTCCCTATTATGCATCTATAGATTGACGCACCCGAGTGGTGAAGTCTTAGTTTCTTGATGAGCCAGTCTTTGAGTGGGTAGGTAATTTAGTATCTCCCAAGAGTCATTTCATATTAGACCTATCAAACGGGCCGGGTTGACCTGACCCAACCCAGATCGAACCAGTCTACTTAATAAAATCGGCCCAGTTTGACCCAGCCCAGTCAGCCCATGGGCTGTAGGGTATCGGGTCCCGGGCCGGTTAAATTTTTTGGTTGGGCCCGGTTAACCCAGTCCGGACCAAGCTCGACCAGGCCCGCCGATTAACCGGCCCGAATAAGTTTTTTTTTTTAAAAAAATAATAATTGATATTTGGGCCAAACTAGTCGTTGGCCCAATGGCTATATAGCCGTTTTTGGATCCAAACAGCTAGTTTGGGCCCATTTATTAAAAAAAATTCATTTAAAATATTTTTTAATCCCAAGAAAAATTCTATAAATACCCTACACCTTCAAATCATTTTTCACACAACCTTTCACTCTCTCAAATCTCATTCTCTCTCAATTCTCAATTCTCAATTCTCAAATATTCAATATATTTAATTTCCTAAAGTGCTCACTTTAATTTTTAAATTTTGCGATTACAAAGTACGAGTGGAAGTTTCTAAAGTCGCAACCTTTGAATACTTCCAAAATTTGGTATTGTCGTTCCATATCTTACGTTTAATTTTTATTTATTGTATTAATTATTGAATATTTAATTTTATTATATTTGTGTATTTTAAATTTTTTTAGTTTAATTTATACTATGGATAAATTAAGAAATCTCGCTACTAAAGGTGTTAAATTTTTTTATCCCGGGAGCGGTAGTGGTAGTAAAAAGTGAATTACTAGCAGTAGAGGTACTTCAAGTAGTAGATATACCCATGTGCCTTCGCCTCCGGTACGCTTGGTACACCTTTTGAGGAAGAAATAGGTGTAGGTGCTCACGATATGAATTATGTAGAAGCTCAAAAAAATTATGGTATAGATGAAGAAAATAAAGTAGATGCGGTTAATTTAGACGAAGATGATAAAAATATTAGTGAGACACCCGCAGTAGAAAATGCTAACGTTAGATATGAATCGGTTAATCTCTTTTCCTGTCCTCCCCGTGCCCCAAGATCTCGTAAAACAACTAGTATTGCATGGTAATTTGAACGTATATCAGATACTGAGGTACAATACAAT
The DNA here is from genome assembly GCA_030864215.1 of Capsicum pubescens. Lineage (NCBI taxonomy): Eukaryota > Viridiplantae > Streptophyta > Magnoliopsida > Solanales > Solanaceae > Capsicum > Capsicum pubescens. The sequence continues at coordinate 985,165 of CM061539.1, forward strand.
ATTTGTCAACAAATATATAAGCATAAAAGCGGAGGCAATTAAGGGGGTACGGGTACGTTAATGAGACATATATGTGATGCTCACGAAAGAGAATTAAATATTGCACGAGGTGGTGGGGATGTTGGTGGGCCAACACAAACTAGAATGGACCCATCAACCGTTCAGGTAACGAAGAAGTAGGGAAGAAATAACTAAAATGGTAGTTGTGGGTTGTTTGCTTTTTAGTTTTCCTTCTTCTGATGCCTTTATTCATTATATTCAAGCAATTTATAATCCTATGTTTAATGGTATTCCTAGAAGTACTTGTCGGTCTGATATTTTTAGACTTCATTCACAATATTATTTTTATTTATCAACATTGTTAAAAAATATTCAATGTAGATTGTCCCTAACTTCTGATCTTGGCCGTGTTGTAAATAAAAATAATTATTTAACCGTTACTTGTCACTGGATGGATAATAATTTTGTGATGCAAAAACGTATTCTTGCTTTTTCATATGATGAAGATCGTAAAAATACTGGAGATTTTATTGCTGATTCTATTGTTAAAGTTGCCAAATTTTATGGTATCAAAAATAAAATCTTATGTATTATTTTTGATAATGCTTCTAACAACAAGACTGCTATAAAAAAGTTAAAATCTAAGCTATCTCCGTCGTTGCCTGAAATTTTTCATATTAAGTGTGCATGTCATATATATAATTTAATTGTAAAAGATGGTCTTGAGTTTTTTGAGTTTTATATTAAAAAAAATCCGCCTTGCTGTTGGTTTTATTCAAATAAATAATCGTAGATCGAGAATTAGAGAATTTAAAGTTAAATGTCAAGAAAATGGACTTGCTCCGATATTGATGCCTGAGGAAATTGATATTAGATGGAATTCTATGTATGATTTTTTAAAAACTTGTTATAAATATAGAGTTCCTATTACATTAGCTTTTAACTAACATTGCGGTTCGTTTGCTGATTCTGCTGATTGCATGCTACATGATTCTGATTGGGTTGTAATTAATGATCTTGTTAAGTTTTTAGAAATATTTTATATAGCTACGGTTGAATTTTTCGGTGTTTATTAACCTACTGTTTGTAATATTTTGGCATATATAGCCGATATTTCTGGTTTGCTTAAAGAATATAAAAATAAAGAAGGTTATAAAGAAGTTGTTGGTGCCATGTTTATTAAATTTAAAAAATATTTTTTTCCGATTTCCCCTATTTACTTGGTTGGTGCTATGCTAAATTCGTGCATGAAATATAATACTATGTGCCACTTTAGTAGTATTATTTATGCTAACTTAGAAATAAATACTAACAATGATTCTGAACAAGTACAACCTGATTTGTGGACGGCTATGGGTGATGTGAATGAATACATAGAAAAATTATATAATCACTATGCTGATTTAGTTGATTTAGTCGTACCTATAAATATCACTCCAACTGTCGCTCCTCATCCTCCTGAGGAGCCATCATCTTCTAAAAGGCCGGCATATAGTGATTTTCCTGATTTCTTTTATGATTTACCTTGTTGGAACAATGTTGATGAGAGATCTTACATATCAACTTATCGGGAAGAGCTGGAATATTATCTTCGATTGCCGACAGAGGATCGCAGATGACGGATCAACGCGTTGGATTGGTGGAGGAGTAATGAAACACAATATCCTGTGCTTTCAAGATTAGCTAGAGATATCTTGAATGTTCCAATGTCAATTGTTGCATCAAAGAACACCTTTAGTCAGAGACGACAACAGCTTGGAGACAACTAACACTTATTGGGAAGCAATGCAATGAATGTTCTAGTTTGCCTCAGAGATTGGATTAGAGCAGAAAAAAGAAACCAAGGAATGAAACCGGAGCGGAACGACGAGCAGAGACTTGAAGAAATTATGTCTTCACGGGAGAACTCAGCAAAATCAAGTCCAATGCATGGTTTTGCCCCCGTTGACATTGGCTATCCTATGCAAGTTCCCGTTAATACTAACATGAATGAGCTGAAAAAAATGATGCATAATTTGTAGATTTTTCATTCATGTAAATTATAAATTTTGGATCATATTGCGATCAATAAAATTCAACATTCATTCACTCCTTGGTCCTTACTTTGTAATTTTTTCATTTAATGATTTAAATTGAATTTCTATTTTAAATTAAAAACTTACTTTTAATACATTATTAATTTACTATCAAGTATTATTAATTTATTATATTAAGTAGCATATGTTTTGTATATTTGTGTATATATCTTCTATAGATGTATATATTTAATGTATACATGTGTACATGTTTTATAAATTGTATATATATTGTAGTATATATATATATATATATATATATATATATATATATTGTAGTATATGTTTTATTTAATGTAGTACATATATATTGAATGGTGTGTATATATGTGTATATATCTTCTATAGACGTGTATATTTAACGTATACATGTGTATATGTTTTATAAATTAGTATATAACTATATATATATATAACTATATATATATATATAACTATATATATATATATAACTATATATATTGTAGTATATTTTATTTAAAGTAGTACATATATATTGAATGGTGCGTATATATGTGTATATACCTTCTATAGACGTGTATATTTAATGTATACATGTGTATATGTTTTATAAATTAGTATATAACTATATATATATATATTGTAATGTATATATATTGTAGTATATTTTATTTAAAGTAGTACATATAAATTGAATGGTGCGTATACATGTGTATATATCTTCTATAGACGTGTATATTTAACGTATACATGTGTATATGTTTTATAAATTAGTATATAACTATATATATATATATATATATATATATATATATATATATATATATATATATTGTAGTATATGCTTTATTTAAAGTAATACATATATATTGAATGGTGAGTATAAATGTGTATATGTCTTCTATAGACGTGTATATTTAACGTTTACATGTGTTATGTTTTATAAATAAGTATATAACTATCTATATATATATTGAAATGTATATATATCGTAGTATATTTTATTTAAAGCAGTACATATACATTGAATGGTGCATATATATGTGTATATATCTTCTATAAATGAGTATATTTAACGTATACATGTGTATATGTTTTATAAATTAGTATATTACAATATATATATATATATATATATATATATTGTAATGTATATTTATCGTAGCATATTTGATTTAAAGTAGTACATATACATTGAATGATGCATATATATGTGTATATATCTTCTATAGATGTGTATATTTAATGTATACATGTGTACATATTTTAAAATCAGTATATAACTATATATGTATATATTATAATGTATATATATATATTGTAGTATATGCTTTATTTAAAGTAGTACATATACATTGAATGGTGCGTATATATGTGTATATATTTTCTATAGACATGTATATTTAACGTATACATGTGTATATATTTTATAAATTAGTATATAACTATATATATATATATATATATATTGTAATGTATATATATTGTAGTATATGCTTTATTTAAAGTAGTACATATACATTGAATGGTACATATATATGTGTATATGTCTTCTATAGACGTGTTTATTTAACGTATACATGTGTGTATATTTTATAAATTAGTATATAACTATATATATATATATATATATATATATATATATATATTGCAATGTATATATATTGTAGTATATTTTATTTAAAGTAGTACATATACATTGAATGGAGCATATATATATGAACATATCTTCTATAGACGTGTATATTTAACGTATACATGTGCGTATGTTTTATAAATTAGTATATAACTATATATATATTGTAATGTATATATATCGTAGTATATTTTATTTAAAGTAGTACATATACATTAAATGGTGCGTATATATGTGTATATATCTTTTATAGACGTGTATATTTAACGTATACATGTGTATATGTTTTACAAATTAGTATATAACTATATATATATATACATATATATATATATATATATATTGTAATGTATATATATTGTAGTATATTTTATTTAAAGTAGTACATATACATTGAATAGAGCATATATATGTGAATATATCTTCTATAGGCATGTATATTTAACGTAAACATGTGTATATGTTTTATAAATTAGTATATAACTATATATATATATATATATTGTAGTATATTTTATTTAAACTTTAAAGTTGTACATATACATTGAATTGTGCGTATATATGTGTATATGTGTATATATTTTTAAAATTGTAATGTAGTATATACTATATATATAGCGTATATATATTGTTTAAAGTATTTAAAATGTATATAGGTGGGTATATATAGTGTATATTGAATTTTTTTTTGACCGGATTTTTAACCGGATTTGACCGGGTTTAGGTGGGTTTGACCGGATTGGGTTAAGTGGGCTGGGTTAGGGCTATTTTTAAAAAATTTACTGTTGATCCCGGACCCGGCCCGACCCACAAACCGAATAAATTTAATAGGTCAGTTTTGGGCTGACCCGGCCCGACCCACTTAACACCCTTATTTCATTCCTATCTTAAGGCCAGAAAGTTGATTTCAAAGGGGTGCATTTACCATTTGTTTTGGGTCAAGTACATTAAGTCCGAGACTCTAACAATTCAGTCAGTCCGTGTAGTTAATGAGTTTCCTAAAAATTTTTCTGAAGATTTGCCAGGTGTACCTCCCAATAGAGAAATAGAATTTGATATTGACCTTCTTTCTGATACTTAGTACATCTCTATTCCTCCTTATCATATGGCTCCAGCTGAGCTTAAAAAGTTAAAAGAGCAGCTTGAAGACCTCTTAGATAAAGGTTTCGTAAGGCCCAGTGTTTCTCCATGGGGCTCTCCCGTCTTATTTGTGCAAAATAAAGATGGCTCTCTCCGAATATGCATTGACTACCGCCAGTTGCATAAAGTCACAATTAAAAAAAAATATCCTCTTCCTAGGATTGGTGACTTATTCGACCAACTCTAAGGTGCAAGTTACTTCTCTAAGATAGACCTTAGATTCGACTATCACCTGCTTAGAGTAAGGGAATGCGATATTACAAAGACAGCTTTTAGAACCCGTTACGGTCACTTTGAATTCCTAGTTACGTCTTTCAAGCTAACAAATGCTCCAGCAGCCTTCATGGACTAGATGAACAGAGTGTTCAAATAATATTTTGACATATTTGTCATAGTCTTTATTGATAATATCCTTGTTTATTCCCATAGTGAGAATGACCATGCTGATCATCTTAGAATCGTGTTGCAAACTCTTAGAGATCACCAGTTATTCGCCAAATTCAACAAGTATGAATTTTGGCTAAGAACAATAGCTTTCCTTGGTCATATAATTTTCGGTGATGGCATTAGAGTTGATCCTCAAAAGACTGAAGTAGTGAGACAACTGTCCTAGACCCATCTTTCCATCATATATCAGGAGTTTCTTGGGACTAGCTGGCTATTACCGATGTTTTGTTGAGGGTTTTTTATCTATTGCATCCCACATGTCTAGATTGACTCAAAAAAGTTAAGTTTCAGAGGTCAGATTCTTGTGAGAAGATTTTCAGGAGTTGAAGGCTCAACTCACTTCAGCCCCAGTCTTAGCATTACCTAATGGTACAGATGGATTTGTTGTCTATTATGATGCTTCTAGAGTTGGTTTAGGTTGTGTTTTGATGCAAAGAGGTAAGGTCATAGCCTATGCCTCTAGACAACTTTAGCCTCACGAAGAGAATTATCATATCCATGATCTTGAGTTAGCTATTGTTGTGTTTGCACTAACAATCTGGAGGCACTATATATATGGGGTACATGTTGATATGTTCACGAACCACAAAAGCTTGTAATATGTGTTTTCATAGAGAGAGTTAAATCTCCATCAGAGGAGGTGGTTAGAATTGCTGAAAGATTACAACATGAGTGTTTTGTATCATTCGGACAAGGACAACATGGTGGCAGATGCCCTTAGTAGACTGTCTATAGGTAGTGTTGCTCATGTAGAGAGTGATATGAATGAATTAGTTTGAGAAGTTCACCGGTTAGCTAGATTAGGTGTGCAGTTAGTTGACTCAGCTGAGGGGAATGTTTAGGTCCAGAGTAGTTTAGAATCTTCTTTAGTTTCTGAGGTAAAGGAGAAACACACTAAGGACTCCAATTTTGTTAAGCTGAAGGAGTCGGTTAAAGATAAAAAAGTAGAGGTTTTCTCCCAAGGGAGGAGATGATGTGTTGAGATACCTGAGTATATTATGTGTGCCATGGGTTGATGGTTTAAGGCAGCGGATTATGGTAGAAGCGCATGATGAACATTACTCTATTCACCCAGGCACTACTAAGATATACCTAGATTTGCATAAAGTCTATTAATGGAGTGGTATGGAGAAAGATATTAAGGAATTTATGGCCAAGTATGCTACTTGTCAACAGGTTAAGGTGGAGCACCAAAGGCCTGGTAGCACATTGCAGGAGTTTAGTATTCCCACTTGGAAGTGGGAAGAAGTGAACATGGATTTTGTGATAGGTTTATCTCGTTTACATCATCATCATGATTCAATTTGGGTTATTGTTGATAGGCTGACAAAATCAGCCCATTTCTTATCGGTTCACACATCCTACTCAGTCAAAAATTATGCTAAGCTATATATTAGATATTTTGTTAGATTGCACAGAGTTTCATTGTCCATCATTTTGGATAGGGGTACTCAGTTTACCTCTCACTTTTGGAAATCCTTTCAGAAGGGTCTTGGTACCCAAGTTCATCTTAGTTTAGCTTTTCACCCTCAAACAGATGGTCAGGCAGAGAGGACCATTCAGACTCTAGAAAATATGTTGAGGGCATGCGTTATGGACTTCAAGGATAGTTGGGATGATCATTTTCCATTGATTGAGTTCTCCTATAATAACAGTTACTATTCTAGTATTCGGATGACCCCATTTGAGGCTCTTTATTAGAGGAGATGAAGGTTACCTATCGGTTGGTTTGAAGTGGGTGAGGCCACTTTGATTGGGCCAGATGTGGTGTTTGAAGCCATGGAGAATGTCCAGTTCATTTGAGAATGGGTTGAAAACAACTCAGAATCATCAGAAATCTTATGCAGATGTGAGAAGAAGAGATCTTGAGTTTGAAGTTGATGAATTGGTTTATTTGAAAGTTTCACCTATGAAGGGAGTGAAGATATTTGGCAAAAAAAGAAAGCCTAGTCCCTGATACGTTGGACCTTATAGAATATTAATTCATGTTAGGAAGATTGCATATGAACTTGAATTGCCTGCAGATTTGTCTTCCGTTCAACCAGTGTTCCATATATCCTTATTGAAGAAGTGTATGAGTGATTTAGCTGTTGTAGTCCCTATAGAGAGCGTAGATATTCAGGATAGCCTCTCTTATAAAGATATCCCAGTTGAGATTCTTGATCACCAGATCCGTAGACAAAGGAATAAAGAAGTTACTTTGGTCAAAGTTCTTTGGCAGAATAAGTCCGTTGAGAGTGCCACATGGAAAACAGAAGCAGACATACGAACCAAGTACCTTCATCTTTTCCCCATAAATTAAGACTCAGTCTAAGGTAACAGTCTTCCTTAGGTTATTTTGTTTACCATTCTCAGTTTCAGACATATGATTATCTTTATCTCATTTCATACATTCGCAGATTAGTTCAGTTGCTCATTGTGATTTAGACTCTGTCAGGCAGTTATGTTTTCAGTTGTGCAAGCCAGTATATTATCTCATTTCCTCAGTATCCTCAACTAGTGTAACGCCCTAAAAATAAGTCCCGATATGTCACACAGTGCTCAAGACTACGAGTAGCCTTAAGCTAACCCTGTAAGCCATTTACTAAATCTAAAAACTCATAATAGGGAAGTATAGATATATAATCAAGACAAATTGTTGAAATTTGTATGAGCTAAGTTAAAACTGTCTGAATATAATATCTAAAAATACTAAACTCAAGAGTTCGATAAATCAATACTAAAAATTTGAATCAAATCTAGCAGTCTGACAAGCCTCTACTACTAATGCTAGAGAGTCACTAGAACAAACCCTCAGTTGCCTCGAACTATCTAAAAATACTGAATCATCCATACTAATAAGCTGAAAAACTGAATGACTAAGTCCCTAAACTATAAGGACTAACCAACTGTTGTGATATAGATGGAGATGCTCAAAATCACTCACGCTGCTGAAACTGAGCACCAGAACCTACATTATGAGACAATGTAGCACATAGACGTATATTTGGATCAGTAATTCTCGATTGTACTAAGTATATAGGGGGTTAATGCATAAGTAAATCATTCTCTCAATATTATTATAAACTTATAAGAGAATGGATGCTAAATATGGATGACTCACATAAGATGGAATGTCGGAAAACTGAAAATCATAATCATGAATAGCAAAACATATTGCATAGATCTAGTGAGTCATAACATTTAGTTTCTAAAAGTTGTACTTGTATTCTATCCTTAAATCATGTTGTCTAAGTGTAGAAGGGACTCACTTTCATATTTGTAATCTGAAATCTCATAGCTAATATCACATGTAAAGCAATATCTGAATAAATCTGTGAGCCTTTACACTTAGTTTTCTAAAAGTTGTTCTGCAAATCTTTACTATTAGGGAGGTTCTTCTAACCGACATACACTATGTGAGATATTATAGTGTCCAACGTCTAGTTCCCTTATGGGAAAATCTTACGTTGGGGAGAGGTGTCATACTCTTTCCAAGGAGTACAACCTAATCTAAGTGATCACATCTGTATCTGTCATCCATATAGAAATGGGAATAATCTAATAAATCTGAATCCTACATTGGCTTGTAGTTTTGGGGCATGAGAACATACTCAACTCTATGATAGATACTATTCCCTTTAATATGTATGCTCATTCTGTTGGAAATCCACTTTTAAAACTAGCATGATGGTTTATGATGAAAACCAACTATATATTTGTTAGTTTAATCCATAACTGAAACCGTAAAGTGGATTCTAAGTCTAAACTGAGATCAAAAGATTAAATCTTTATTAAAATCTAAAAATAATTAATCATAGGATGCTTAAAGTATAGCCATCCTTGAAATATTAGCATACAAATTAGGGCTTAACTACCCATGCATCAAATTCATGTCAAAACATCATAAGGTTCATGCTTTCTAATGTAAGTATTGATAATTCATCTCAAAATCAAGAAATTTCTGCAATACACATGAAAATACGAAAATAAATATGCAAATTCATCATTTAAATCATTTCAAATCTCATAATCTTTCAATTAGCAATATTGGGTATGAACCCTAATTTAAAACTCATGTAATTTAATACAAAATCAATTTTAAAACTAATTTTAGGCTCAAGGATGAAAGAATTATCCTTGTTGAAAGACCCCACATACCTTAATTGATGCAATTAATGAGAACACTTGATTTTGGATTCCTATTTATGCTTTTGAAGATGATTTCTTAAATATCTTGAATTGGAAATCTTGAATTTTGAGCTTTCTTGGAGAAAGAATGGTGGAAATTTGAATTTCTTAGAAATTAAGTTTTGATGTTCTAGGATTTCTTTGAGAGAAAGTTGATGAAAAATGAGCATATAATGGTTAGAATAGGATTAATTCAGTGTTATTCACGAATTAGAGCTTGGGAAAAGACTAAAATAGCCCTTTAAAATCTACTTCGGAAAACTGGAAGCCGATTTTGGCACTCAGCACGACGCGGTGTCTATCGCGGTGCCTTACAAGAAAAAGGACGAGTGCGATTTTACATTATGGCGCGACGCGGTGAAATCACATTGGGCTACTGGAAAAGGGACGAGTCCCATTTTTACCTCTGGCGCGATGCGGCATAATCGTGTTGCGTCATTGGAAAAGGACGAGCAGAAACTGAAACTTCAATGTGACACGGGCCAATCGCAGTGCTTCACTGGAATCGTACAATTGTGATTCTGCCCTTCACCGCGATGCGATGCCTGTCAAAATTCCATTCTGTGTTACTAAAAACTCCATAACTTCTCAACCGAGTATCAGATTAAGGAAAAATTGGTATCATTGGAAAGTTAATTCAATTATCTATACATTGAAGGGTCTAAAGCTGGAAAATCCTACATGTATCAAGAGTTATTTATTTTTGAAGTTAACTCTTGACATTCTAGGAGTTAAACTGAGCTAGGAAAAGTATAGGGATATTATATTATCTCCCTCTTGGAAACATTCATCCTCGAATGAGACTAGTTAAACTAAAAATACTAAGGGACTGAGGCTATATGCTGGCAATTCACAACTGAAACAAGCTGCATGAATGAAATCTAAAACATACTGAGCGACTGAACTAATCTGGGAATGCATGAATTGATATGAAGATAACTATATGGCTGAATTTGAGACTGGAAAAGAACTGAATTAAGAAAGACTGTTACCTTCAGATGAATCTAAGTTTGTGGAGAAAAGATAAGGATACTTGGTACGCATGTCTGTTTCTGCTTCCCAAGTAGCACTTTTAACGGACTGATTTCACCACAGAACTTTGACCAAGGAAACTTCTTTGTTCCTAAGTCTACAGATCTGATGATCAAAAATCTCTATTGGAAGTTCTTCATATGAAAAGCTATTCTGGATATCTGTGCTTTCTAGAGGGACTACAATAGTTGAATCGTCCATGCACTTCTTCAACAAGGACACATAGATCATCGGATGAACTGAAGACAAGTCTGCAGGTATCTCAAGCTCATACGCTACCTTCCCCACATGACTCAAAATCCTGTAGGTGCCTACATACCGGGGACTAAGCTTCCCCTTTTTTCCAAATCTCTTCACCCCCTTTATGGGTGAAATTTTTAAGTATACAAGGTCATCTACTTCAAACTCAAGATCTCTCCTTCTTATGTCTGGATAAGATTTATGACGACTCTGAGCTGCTTTCAATCTCTCTAGAATCAACTGAACTTTATATATGTCCTCAAACACCATATCTGGTCCAATCAAAGTGGCCTCACCCACTTCGAACCAACCTACTGGTGATCTACACTTTCGCCCATAAAGAGCTTCAAACGGGGCCATCTGAATACTAGAATGGTTACTATTATTGTAGGCATACTTGATCAACGACAAGTGGTCATCCTAACTGCCTTTGAAATCAAGAACACATTCCCTCAACATATCTTCTAAAGTCTGAATGGTCCTCTCTGCCTAACCACCTGTCTGCGAATGAAAAGCTGAACTGAGATGAACTTGGGTACCAAGACCCTTCTGAAAGGATTTCCAAAACTGGGAGGTAAACTGAGTACCCCTATCTGAAATGATGGACAAAGGAACTTCATGCAATCTAACCAACTCTCTGATAGACAACTAAGCATAATATTCAGCTGTGTAGGACATATGGACTGGAAAAAAATGAACTGACTTGATCAATCTATCCACAATCACCCAAATCAAATCATGTTAACGACGCGAATGGGGTAATCCAATCACAAAGTCCATATTCACCTCTTCTCACTTCCAAGTGGGTATGCCAAACTCCTGTAAAGTGCCACCAGGTCTTTGGTGCTCAACCTTAACTTGTTGATAAGTCGCACACTTGGATACAAATTCTGCTATATCTTTCTTCATAACACTCCACCAATAGACTTCCCGCAGATCGCGGTACATCTTGGTGGCTCCTGGATGAATGGAATAACGTGCACCATTCACTTCATCCATAATTTGCTGCCTTAAATCATCAACACATGGAACACATAATTTACTTTAGTATCTCAACACACTATCTCCCCCTTGGGAGAAAACCTCTACCCTTTGGTTTTTAACCGAACCCTTCAGTTTGACCAAACTAGAATCCTTGTCCTTCTTTTCTTTCACTTCAGAAACTAGAGAAGACTCTGAACTACTCTAAACCCAAATATTTCCTTCAGCCGAGTTAACCAACCTCACATATAAACTAGCTAACCGGTGAACTTCCCGAACTAGTTCTCTCTTATCATTCTCCACATGAGCAAAACTGCCCATAGACAATCTACTAAGGGCGTCTGCCACTATATTGGCCTTTCCCGGATGATACAACATACTCATGTTGTAATCCTTCAACAAATCTAACCACCTTCTCTGACAAAGATTTAACTCCCTCTAAGTAAATACATACTGCAAAATTTTGTGATCCGTGAACACATCAACATGCACCCCATAAAGATAGTGCCTCCAGATTTTCAAGGTAAACACCACTGCAGCTAGCTCAAGCTCATGGGTAGGGTAGTTTTTTTGTGAGGATTAAGTTTTCTAGAGGCATAGGCCATATCCTTACCTCTCTGCAATAGAACACAACCCAGACTGATTTTAGAAGCATCACAATAGATAACAACCCCATATGTACCATTAGGTAATGCTAAAACTGGGGCTGAAGTGAGTCGAGTCTTCAACTCCTGAAAAATTTTCTCACGAGAATCTAACTAATGAAACTTAACTTTTTTCTGAGTTAATCTAGACATAGGGGATGCAATAGAAGAAAATCCCTCAACAAAATATCTGTAATAGCCAGCTAAATCTACGAACTTCTAATGTCTGACAGAGAAATAGGTCTAGGCCAGTTTCTTACTGCTTCTGTCTTTTGGAAATCAACTCTAATACCATCACAGGAAAAAATATGACCGAGAAAAGCTACTGATCTTAGCCAAAATTCATATTTTCTAAATTTGGCGAACAACTAGTGATCTCTAAGAGTTTGCAATACAATTCTAAGGTGGTCTGCATTATCATCCTCACTACGAGAATAGACAAGAATATCATCCATAAAGACTATGACAAACATGTCCAAATACTGTTTGAACACTAGGTTCATCAAGTCCATGAAGGCTACTAGGGCATTTGTAAGACCAAATGACATGACTAGAAACTCAAAATGACCATAACGGGTTCTGAAAGTTGTCTTTAGAATATCACATTCCCTTACTCTAAGATGATGATAGTGGATCTAAGGTCTATCTTGGAGAAACAACTTGCATCTTATAGCTGGTCGAATAAGTCATCAATTCTAGGAAGAGGATATTTATTTTTGATTGTGACTTTATTCAGCTGACGATAGTCAATGAACATTCACAAAGAACCATCTTTCTTTTGCACGAATAGGATGAGAGAGCCCAATAGAGAGACATTGGGACTTATGAAACTATTATCTAAGAGGTCTTTAAGCTGCTTTTTTAACTCTTTAAGCTCGACTGGAGCCATACGATATGGTGGAATAGATATAGGCTAAGTATCCAGAAGAAAGTCAATACCGAATTCTATTTCCCTATCGGGAGGTACCCCAGGCAAATCTTCGGGAAAAATATTTGGAAACTCATTAACTACTCAGATTGACTGAATTGCTGGAGTCTCAGACTTAGTGTCTTTGACTCGAACAAGATGATAGATACACCCTTTTGACATTAACTTTCTGGCTTTAATAAAGGATATGAAATGACTCTTGGGAGATACTGAATTACCTTCCCACTCAAAGACTGGCTCATATGGAAACTAAAACTTCACCACTCGGGTGCGATAATCTATGGATGCATAATAGGAATGGAGCTAATCCATACCAAGAATAAGGTCAAAGTCGACCATATCTAACTCTATTAAATCCGCTAATATGATCTTATGAAGGATAATGATAAAAAACTTTTTATAGATCTGTTAGACAACAACTGACTCACCCACTGGGGTAGAAACTAAGAAGGGCTAAGGGATCCTTTAAGAACCTATTTCAAAATTCACTGCAACTAATGAGGTCATTTATGAGAAATTCAACCTAAGGTTTAACAATACATAAACATCAAGATGAAAGACACGAAGCATACCAGTAACAACATTTGGTGAATTCTCCTTCTCCTGGCGGGATGGTAAAGCATAAAACTAATTTTGGCACTGACCGCCATCGGTACTGGGTGACGCGCCCTGATGAAGGACTGGGCGACCTAGAGGAGCTGGTGCGCTAGTAGCCTGATTTTGGGGACGAACATCCCTGTTTCCCTGCTTAGCATGCAAACACTCTTTGATTCCATGTCCCAACTTACCACAACCATAACAACCTTTCTGTCCCAACAAACACTCACCAAGATGATTCTTACCATACTTAGCTCATAAAAGACAACTAGGTTTTCCACTCACACTATTCTAAGATATGGACATTAAAGTCTTACCCCACTGCTCATTCCTAGCTCTGGGAGAAGGAGCGCTAGCTGAAGATGGCACTGGTATAGATGTCACTGTGAATGATTTCCCCCTCCAAACTTTGTTTGGCCATCTCGACCTGCCCTATTCTAGCCTTCTTATTTCCCCTCTCTTTTCCCTTCAACTTTTCTACCTCAATCTTCTGGGCATGAATCATCAATCTAGCAAGATCCATGTCCCCAATAAGCATGGCAGTCCTACACTTCTTGACTACCAAACCAGATACTCCAGTAACAAACTTACTCATACTCGCCCTAGGGTCAACCATCATATCAGGGGAATACTTAGACAACTAATTGAATTTAAGGTGGTACTCCTTTATTGTCATTGAGCCTTGCCTCGGGTTCAAAAACTCCTCTACCTTAGTTTTTCTCATTTCATGCAGAAAGAACCTATCTAGAAGCACATTCTGAAACACCTGCCAACTCATAGGAGCTGCATTCTCTCATCTACCATTCTTTCATATAACCACCCAAGCATACGTTATATCCTTCAATCTAAAAGATTCTAACTCTATATTCTCCTTCTCAGAAATATGCATAATCTAGGTGATCTTCTTCACCTCATCTAAATAAAGTTATGGGTCCTCACCTGCTTTTGACCCAAAAAACTCTGGTGGATTCATTCTCATAAAGTCTCAAATTTTGGTTGTTGCTAAATCATCATTCTGCTGAAATGGAACTGCCGCCTGATGGTTGACCTGAACATTAGCAGTGCCAATGTCTGAAAAGCAACCCAAAATTCAACATAGGATACATTCTCATTCAAATGGTCGGCAGGCTGGGGTGGCTGATAATCATTTTTGCGGGCGTTAGCTCGACGAAGAGGCATATTCAACTATCACATAAGAGCATGAGTTAAAAGAATATAGAGATACTGTAAGTACGATAGATCATGAAAGAAGGAGATGATTTTCTAAAACATTCTCGTAGCCTCTTTCTCATAAATGTGGCGCGTTTCACACCCATGATCAAGACTCTACGTAACATAGCTTGTCTGACTCCCTAGGACTCTTATAACTTTAGTCTCTAATACTAAGTTTGTAATTCCCCTAAAATAGGTTCCGAGACGTCACACGGTGCTCAAGACTACGAGTAGCCTTAAGCTAACCCTATAAGCCATCTACTAATCTGAAACTCATAATAGGGAAGTATAGATATATAATCAAGGTAAAATGTAGAAATCTGTATGAGCAAAGTTAAAGTTGTCTGAATATAATATCTAAAAATACTAAATTCAAAAGTCTGATAAATCAATACTAAAAATCGGAATCAAATCTAGCAGTCTGACAAGCCTCTACTACTAATGCTAGAAAGTCACTGGGATAAACCCCCAGCTGACTCGAACTGTCTAAAAATAATGAATCATCCATACTAATAAAATGAAAAACTGAATGACTAAGTCCCAAAACTATGAGGACTCACCAACTGTCGGGATATAGATGAAGATGCTCGAAATCACTCGCTCTACTAAAACTGAGCACCAAAACCTACATTATGAGATAATGTATCACATAGACGTATATGTGGATCAGTACTTCTGGATTGTACTGAGTATATGGGGGTGAATGCACAAGTAAATCAATAACTCAATATTATTATAAATTTATAAATAAGTGCATGCTAAATGTAGATGACTCATATAAGCTGGAATATCTAAAAACTAAAAATCATAATCATGAATAGAGAAACATGTTGCATAGATCTAGTGAGTCATAAAATTTAGTTTCTAAAAGATGTACTTGTATTCTATCCGTAAATCATACTGTATAAGTGTAGAAGGGGCTCACTTTTATATCTGTAATCTGAAATCTTATAGCTAATGTCACATGTAAAGCAATATCTGAATAAATCTGTGAGCTTTTACACTTAGTTTTCTAAAATATGTTTCGCAAATCTTTACTATTAGGGAGGTTTTTCAAACCGACATACACTATGTGAGCTATCATATTGTCCAACATATAGTTTCCTTATGGGAAACCTCGCGTTGGGGAGAGGTATCATACTCTTGCCAAGAAGTATAACCTAATCTAAGTGATCACATTTGTATCTGTCATCCATATAGAAAGGGGAATAATCTGATAAATCTGAATCATACGTTGGCTCGTAGTTATGGGGCATGAGAACATACCCAACTCTATGCTAAATACTACTCCCTTTAATTTATATGCTCATTCTGTTGGAAATTTACTTTTAAAACTAGCATGATGGTTTGTAACAAAAACCAACTATATATCTATTAGTTTAATCTGTAATTGAAATCATAAAGTAGATTCCAAGTCTAAACTGAGACAAAGATCAAATCTTTATTAAAATCTGGAAATAATTAATCATAGGATGCTTAAAGTATAGTCATTCTTGAAATATCAGCATACAAACTTGGGCTTAACAACCCATGCATAAAATTCATGTCAAAACATCATAAGGTTCATGCTTTATAATGTAAGTATTGATAACTCATCTCAAAATCTGGAAATTTTTACAATACGCATGAAAATACGAAAATAAACATGCAAATTCATTATCTAAATCACTTCAAATCTCATAATCTTTCAATTAGCAATATTGGTTATGAATCCTAATTTGAAACTCATGTAATTTCATACAAAATCAACTTCAAAACTAATTTTGGACATAAGAATGAAAGGATTATCCTTGTTGAAAATTCTCACATACCTTAATAGATGCAATTGATGAGAACACTTGGATTCCTATTTGTTCTCTTGAAGATGACTTCTTCAATATCTTAAGTTGGAAATCTTGAATTTTGAGTTTTCTTGGAAAAAGAATGGTGGAAATTTGGTGTTCTTGGGAATTATGTTCAGATGTTCTAGGGTTTGTTTGAGAGAAAGTTGACAAAAAATGAGAATATAATGGTTAGAATAGGATTAATTCAGTATTATTCATGAATTCTGGCTTGGGAAAAGACTAAATTATCCCTTTAAAATTAACTTCAGAAAATTAGAAGCCGATTTTGGCACTCGGCGCGATGCGGTGTGTATCGCGGTGCCATACTAGAAAAAGGACGAGTGTTATTTTGCACAATGGCACAACACGGTGAAATCGCATTGGGCTACTAGAAAAGGGTCGAGACCCATTTTGGCCTCTAGCGCGACGCAGCATAATCGCATTGCGTCACTGAAAAAGACTGAGTAGGAACTAAAACTTCACCATGATGTGGGCCAATTGCGGTGCTTCACTGAAATTGGACAATTGCGATTTTTCCCTTCACCACGACGCGGTGCCTGGCGAAAAACCATACAATTTTACTAAAAATATCATAACTTCTCAACTAAGTATTGGAATAAGGCGAAATTGGTAAAGTTGGAAAGCTAATTCAATTATCTACACATTGGTGGGTCTAAACCTGGAAAATCCTACATTTATCAAGAGTTATTCATTTTTGAAGTTGACTCTTGACATTTTAAGAGTTAAACTAAGCTAGAAAAAGTACGGGGTGTTACAACTAGTCTCATTCGAGGATGAATGTTCTCAAGAGGGAGATATTGTAATACCCCATACGTTCCTAGTTCAGCTCAGTCCCTAGTACTTGGTTAAGGAAATTAGAACCTGAAAATAAGACTAAGTGTTGAGGGACTTAGTCACTTTTTTGACTTTCTTTAACTTCGAGGATTTTTAAGTTGACCTTTCGGGCTCCGAGACGATAGTTTTTTAGTTGATTCATGTTCAGGGGTGTAAGTAGCACATCTCGAGTAAGTTTTGGATTTTTCAGATGGGGTTTGGATCACATTTGAATTTCCCAAATAGCAGCTCACCGTGATTAGACCGCATCGCGGTGAGTATAGCGGTGGAGGAGTCACCGCATTGAAGGGAAAATCGGCAATTGTCTGATTCCAGTGAGTCACCACAATTGTACCGTGTTGCGGTGGAAATAGCGAAGATAGCCTTAGCGCATCGCGGTAAGGGTCTGAACCAGGTTCCAACTATAAATTTTAATTTCCCAAGGGTAGTCTTGTCATCTGCCCCTACCCCAAGTCGTGAAAACAGAAGATTTAACCTTATTTTAAATAAAATATACTCATTCCTCACCAAAATTTCTCTCTAAGAAATCCTAAGGCTTTAACTTTAACTCCAAGAAATTCAAAGTTTCACCATTCCTTTTTCAAGACAACCAAGAATTCAAGTTTCAGGTTCAAGAACTTCAAGAACATCATTAGGGATTCAAAATTCAAGCTTCTACATCCAATTAATCAAATAAGGTATGTAGGGTTATGAACAAGGATATTCCTTTCATCTTTGTGCCAAAAACTGGTTTTAAAGTTGATATTACATGTAATTATATGATTTGCGGTCTAGGGTTCATACTCAATTATCATTATTTGAAGATTATGATGTTACAAGTGATTTAAAGGTTGAATTGCATGTCTGCTTCCACATCTTTATATGTGTGACTTGATTTTACGGATTGAGAATTCAGTTTCATTATCTTGACTAAAGTTGTTAAAGAATTTCAAGAATATTATTATTGAGCATGAACTTTGCGATAATTTGACATGAGTTTGAAACAAAGGTTATTAAGCCCTAGTTTGAGTATTGATATTTCGAGAAGATTATGCTCTTAGGCACTCTATGATTAGTTTATACTCAAATTTTGAACAAGATTTGATCTTTTGATCCTCAGCTAAGATATGAAATCCACTTCATAGTTTTGATTACAGATTTGATTATAGTTTAAAGTACACAGATGCATAATTGGTTTTCATTATAAACCCTTATGCTAGTTTTAAAGTGCGGTTCCCACAGAATGAGCATACAGATTAAAGAGAGTAGTATTTAGCATCGAGTTGGGTATGTATCCTAGTCACATGCCCCAAAACTACGAGCCAACATAGGTACAGATTCATATTATTCCCATTTATATGGATACAGATATAGTTTATGATCACTCAGCTTAGGTTATACTCCTTGGCAAGAGTATGACACCTCTCCCCAATGTGAGGTTTTTCTCTTAGGGGAACTAGATGTTGGACACTATGACAGCTCACATAGTATATGTCGGTTAGAAAACTTTCCTAATAGAAAAGAATAACAGAACAACTTTTAGAAACTAAGTGTAAAGGCCCCTATGTCACATGGGACATAGCGTTCGGAGATGGTTAGCGGTTGGAACGCTAGCATGTAACTCAAGGCTAAGGATAAAATAACATCAACATTCAATAATGAGTCAATATATATATATATAGAGAGAGAGAGAGAGAGATCATCTTGAATCATATTCATACACTTATCCTTACATATAGATATTTCACATGCTAAACAAGAGACTAAAACTCAATAACATTCTTGAACATATACCCAAACACATAGATATACACAACATATTTATACTATGCCTCGAAGGGGACAAGATTCAGTAATCATTCTCAATACACTAATTTCCATGTCATAAGGTGGACAGCCACGACCTCCCACACTTATAGATTCACATATTATTTATTAAATGAGCTTCTCGAACCTCAAATAATCTCATTGGGCAAGGGACTCAAACAACAAGCCATTTGGAATAGGGACTCGAACCACTAGTCATTTCATCGGGCAAGGGACTTGAACCACAAGCCACTTCATTAGACTAGGAACTTGAATCACTAGCCATTCTATTGGACTAGGGACTTGAACCACTAATCACTTCATTGGACGATGTATTCTACCTCAAGAGATCTTTTTGGACTAGGAACTCAAATCACTAGCCGTTTCATTAAATGAGGAACTCGAATCGCTCGTCGTTTCATTGGACTAGGAACTCAAATCATTGGTTATTTTATTAGACGAGGAACTCTAATCACTCATTGTTATTAGTCGACATTTGAACTCTTGACCCATTATTTCATGCATTTACATTCATACAATTCATATCACATTTAAAGGCTTTGGCTCATTTGGCCAATTCAACACTATACATGACCACATGATCCTCATGGGAGACTCTATTGTTCAACCATCTCAATAGGCCAATGCATTCATTCACTTTATCATACAATTAAATTTGTGGTCCTTGATACCCACAAAAACTATTCACGTGTCATTATCAACATTATATCACAATTTCACCACACTTGATTTAATACACAACTCAAGTTCATTTTCATGTTTAGGACTTTACCCTCTCATTAGCCATCAACCAACAATATTATCAATTTCACAATACATGGCTCATAATACCTTTACAACATCATTTATCAATCATTCATACTCATTTGGGCCATTGCCCTAGCTCAACACATTATCAATCATATGTATTTCACCTAGACAATTTCACAAACACCTTGTGTACATGCCTTTACCAAGGCCATATTCTAAGCATCAATCATCAACATTAGGGTTTATCAAGACTCATTGATTAGACTATAAACAACAAGCACTCTCATGTGCAAAATATCAACATTAACATGTATAAACACAATTCTAAACAGTAGTTACATTATTCTACATTAGGCAACAAAACCCTTTTCGTTTAATTTCAAAACCACCACGTACACTTACCAATCCAAGTGTGAAATACATGAGTTTAGAGTTATTTAGAGAGGGGAATATATTCCTTAAAAAAGATTACACATCAACAATCTTGGCTCCTTCTTGCTATTAGATGAGCACCCTCTAAACCCTAGCCTCCAGTTTTGCTCAAAGAAGCTTTTTAGAGTGTTTGGAATGTTTGAGCCTTTTAAATGAAGACTTTAGAGGCTACAATATATTATATAGAGAGGGGGTTTAGGGTTTTAGGCAAGGTAAATGACCAAAAGTTCCTTAGTCAAAAGATGAAAAGTTCACTCTTGCAGGGGTACGACTCCTCCATACGGTTCCCATAGTTATCGTACCCTAGGGTACGAGTGGTACCCTAACACGTACCCTAGGATTCTCCTAGGTCAACCATACTGTTGTGGGTACGAGTGATCACCTTTGAGTCATAACCAAAGGGTACAACTCACCCCCTAGTCATATACACAAACTGTATACAAATCAGTCCACTCCAAAACAAAACCTCACTTCATACGATTGAGTTGCATACGACTCGTATGCATTGGGTATGATCAAGGAGAGGTCATGTCATATAGAAAACAGTGTGCTACCCTCATGGACTGATTAAGGTAAGAAAGAGGAGGGCATGTTGGGTACGAGTCATGACCTAGGGTACGACTCAAGTCTCTAGTCGTACCCAACTCAGAGACACAAAAATGAAGATGCTTCTCAATGGTTCAAAGTCTAGGTGTTTCACTATCGAGGCACTAGGGTAGTGGTGCGCATCGGTCGATTCTGTTTAATTTTATGTATTACTGGTTTAGTTTATCAGTTTTTGATTTTTAAATATGTAAGCAACCAATAAAATATTTTCTTATTGATTTTTTATTTATCGATTTTTGGTCCTTAACGATTCGGTTTTTGGTTTAATCAATAAGAAAATACTCATAAAATAGAAATAGTAACAACTAACATAAAAGAATGAAATCTTAGTCGCCGCCAAAATTCTGCGCAATGCATTTTAGTTTACAAGAATCTTCAAACTTGAAGTGAATGTTAGTCCGAAAAAAAACTGAATCCTAATTGTTGGAAGCTACTAAACCAATACGATAATATTTGTGCTTTGTATTGTGCCTTTGTTGCCTTGTATAGTTTAATACTCTGTGAATCTCTGGATTGTAAAATATCAAAAGCTTTTTCCATGAAAGAAATTGCAGTGAAGACTCTTGGAGTCCTATTTGGTCCTAAATATTAGGACTTTGAGTTTAAAAGGAAATAATATTCTAGTTGATTTTAAAATCTTTAATTTTATGATGTCCAGTTTCCACATAAATAGAATTCTAAATATTCTTTTTATATATAAGGTAAAATATTAATTGATTTAGAAGTGTTAAATATTATGATTTTTTATCTGATCAAATAAAAAAATAAATTAATTTAAATATCCTAAAATAATTATTTTTTTCCTTGCCATGCGTAGTTTTTTCCTTAAAAATTTGTGTGGAACTCCCTTTTAGAAACTTGACACATTTAAGCCCCATTTGATCATGAAAGCTAGAATTGAAGTTGAAGTTGGAGTTAGAGTTAGTGTTGTGTTTGACCATAAATGTAAATTGAAGTAGTTTTTTGAAATTTTGTGAGAGAAATAGGAATGAAAAAGTTAAAAATATTTTTTACTAAAGTGAAATAATTTTTCTGGCCAAACAGTACTATTCTCACTAAAGTGAAATAATTTGTTAAAAAATGTGATGTTTTCTCAAATTTTGTCACTGTTTAGTTCCTTTGCTAAAGGCAGTTTAATTAAAATAATTTGAGAAAATAAGTAAAAAGATATTTTATCTATTGTGGAGTTGTTTTAATAAATGAAAAAAAAAAAGCTTAAATCACTTTTCTAAGGTATAAAATTCAATCAATATTTAAAGGGTTTTTGCTCGCTTGATATTATTATGTGACAAAATAACTTGTACTACTCCTCGGAATTATTTTTTCCAAAATTTGATCAAATATCTTAATTTTAAAGTAAACATTTTTGACATTCTAAAAACTCGGTTAAATAACTATAATTGAAGGAATGCTGAAGATGTTCAAATATTTGATCTAAAACGAAAGACATCATGAAATAATAATAAAAAAAACTTTGAGAGAGTATAATATAATTTCAAAAACCCCTTCGAGGGTCCTAATTTTTTTTGTTTTTTCCAAAAAATATATAGTAAGTAGTGGTTATGTATATTACTCATATGACAGTTTTTATATTAGTAAACAACTTCTATTTTTCCAAAAATAATGGCAGGAAAATTTTCATGGCAGTAACTTCTATTTTGTTTACCAAAAAAACTACATCATATATATACATTAGCTTTGATTTTTTGGGCTTCATTCGATGGCCATCGTTGATTTTTTCAAAGAGAAAATTTCAACTAAAAGAGAAACATAATAAATCATCAAAAAATATTATCGATTATTAATTATGTATAAATCAAAATCAAGATAAA
The DNA here is from genome assembly GCA_030864215.1 of Capsicum pubescens. Classification (NCBI taxonomy): domain Eukaryota; kingdom Viridiplantae; phylum Streptophyta; class Magnoliopsida; order Solanales; family Solanaceae; genus Capsicum; species Capsicum pubescens. Next base: position 1,008,332 of record CM061539.1, read on the forward strand.
AGAAAACATAGAACAATATGTAACAATGGTCAAAAATATAATATAAAATAACAACTAAATATTCTACCAATAATACTGGTAGTGTAAGCCTTTTCAACTTTGCTCTTCTTTATTATTTGACCAATGCCTCCCTCTTTCTTTCTTCTTAAATCTGGAACATAACAAAGATGAAAAACAGAAAAAAAAGCATTAATAGGAATTTGAAACAACCGTAACAAAAATAAACTATCAAACCGTGTCGTTGCTATTTTGTTTTTGACTTTGAAGTCGACAAAACACAACCAGATTTCACTCTTATTCCTAGAAAACATCATCCTAAAGATCAAAACCTCATGGTGATTCAACCCATCCAAGCCACAACAGAATTTATAACGACGACGAAATTCATGACTTAAAAAAGAATAGTGCATGAAGAAGATGGAGTCTTTACCGGTTTCGGAGCAGTGAATTGGGCCTACGAGTCTGTTACGATGGATTTTCACCACCAAAATTCCACTCGGACTTACCGGCGTTGAATCGTTCTTGCGGGATTTAGACGATTTCAACGAATTTAGACGAATATCACCAAGAACTTCTTGGTTAAGTGAGATTAGAGGAGCACTCCTCCAAAATCCCTAATTTTTTTCAAAAAGTCCTCCTCCTTTCCCTCTTCCTTCAACCTCGGGAAAATTGGGGGAGAAATTAGGGCTTCTAATTTTTTGAAAAAATGGAATACAATTCGAAATTTCAAAATCATTTGTTAAAAAATTGGCATTAAAAAGGAGGGACATTGAAAATTAATTATTTGCCCAAAATAATGAATCATAGACTGAAAAGAAGAAAAATCGTCTGATTTTTTAGCCATGGATAGCTGTACCAAGAGGGTCAAATAGTAAAGATGAGGGGCGACTGGGGTTTGTTATTGTTGTTTGTAGTGTTTTGTGTTGTTGTTGCACCATTTGTACGCTGTTTTTTTGTACCATTTTTGATGAAATTATCGTTGTTGATGTTTTGGCGTTGAATGCTGTTATAATGTTGTTGATTGAGGTTGCCGTTATTGTTGAAGTTGTTATTGGCTGGGAAGAGAATTATAAGGGTATTGGGCTGAACCGAGTTTTTGGATTGGGCCTGGGTCTATGGTGGCGTAATTGGGTTGAGGAGGTGCTGTGAAGGGGTTATTGAGCCTGCTAGGTTGTTAAACAGAGAGAAAGGAAATTTTGGGCTTGTTGGGGTAAGTTGTTGTTATTGTTGAAGGGTAAGGAAATTGGGCTGCTGTAATGTTACTTAGGTTGGGTTGGCTGGCCTAAATTCTAAAAAATATGGGAAAAGGTTATTAAGAAAAAGGGTTTTAAGATTAAGTTAATCAAGAGAGTAAATTGTAATCATTTCATATTAATAAAAATGGCCACAATTGAATTAATTGGACAAAATTAACTTTTAATTAATTTGACGAGTTTCTTAAATTCAATAATTTTAATATAAATATTAAATAAAACACAATTTCATTTTATCTCTTTTTTCAATAATAATAATAATTATTAAAAAAATTAAGAAACTAATTATGTCATCAATTTCTTATTTTCAATCGATCTTGAGAAAAGTATAATATTTACAATTTAGGCAAACTTTTCACTCTGAATAAATTCCAAAGCATTTTCTTTAACTGATAATTATACAATCATGCATAATTAAACACTAAATATATTAATTTCACCTAAATTCAAAAGGCAGGGTTGAAATTTATTTCAAAATAACTTAAAATAAATATTTTAAAACTATTCAAAATTTAGAAATTTGGAAACTAATTTAGAATGTGGAGGCAAAAATTAGGTGTCAACATGTAAAAAATTTTATTGAAGGAGGTGGTGGGGGTGGGGTGGGGTAGGGGATTGGGGGTCGAAGTAGGGGTGGGTGATTTTGAGAGTTGTATGAATATTGCAACTTAAGAGTGAGGTTGAAAGAGAGTTTTGAAAAATGATTTCCTTACTTTTTGAAGGAAAGTCATTTTCCTAAGATTTGAGGAAAATAAGTTAATTTGAAAAATATTTTTCAATACTACTGGCTCCACTGATGTTTTTCAAAACATTTTTCAGAAAATGTTTTCCTTCATACCAAACACACCCTTGATGTAGAGGAGTTGTCATTTTCCATAACTATTGGCACCATTACATGTTCCTTGCACACCAGATTGGTTAGTAACTTGAGAAAATTGAAGAATAGGTGTCTTTTAAGTCTTGAATGAAGGATTGGTGACATTGACCAACAGATAGGGTCAAACATTATTAGAAAACTTGATCAAGTTAATTGTGGACTTGATTAATATTTTCAAAACTTTCTAATCTTTTTAAAAATACAAATCAACCCAACCCACACCCTCTTCAATCCAAATCAACCACTCTCTCATCTCTCTCGACAGCTTCTCTCAACACTCTCCCAACCAACAGTTCTGCAAAATTTCTCTCTTCAACCCCTGACGACAAATAGTTGGGCTTCGAGTTCCCCTCTTCAATTCAATCAACCTGTCTCTCATCCCTCTCTCGACAACTTCTCTCAACTCTCTCCCAACCAACTGTTCTGCAAATTTCTTATTTCAATCCTCGATGACTTCAACATCCGACTACAAATAGTTGGGATTCCAGTTTCTTTTTTACTTCAATCGACGTGACAGCCTTGCTCTCCGACCACAACAGCTTCGAATTCTTCATCGGTCCTTTTCTTCTTTCACAGGTAAAAATTTATGGCCTTTTTAGTTTTGAAGAAAACGAGAAACTTGAGCCAACTTCTCTTATAGTATTGGTTAACAATTTCAATATTTATTGCACTAATTTGAAATGCGGTCTGAATAAAACCCTATTTTTTGGTATTTCATCTCTTCTCTTCTCTTTTCGAAGTGAATTATGATATTTTGTTGTTTGTTGCATTTTTTTGAAGTTTGATTTTTATTGTTTGTGTTTATAAAAATAAAAGGACAATTTGATTTGATTTGTTCTGTTCTTGTTCTTGATAAAAATGGTGAAATTGCTGTTTTTTATTTAACAAAATTATGCTACTGTTTCCTCCGACAGATTACCCATCTGGTGCAACATATTAACCATCTGATGCAACAGATTCATCATATGATGCAACAGATCAACCATCTGATGCACCAGAGGAACTATCAGATTACAATTCTGATGCAATAGATTAATAATCTGATGCAACAACTTTACCATATATTGCAACAAATTAAGCTTCGGATAAAAAATCTGATGCAACTAATTAACCATCTGGTGCAATGGAAGAACCATCAGATTAATGATCTGATGCAAAAGATGAACCTCCTGTTGGATAAAATCCTACCAACTCTTCCTACAGGAAAAGTCTAAGACTTGATTTTTCCAACTGATCATTCATCTGTCGCGATAGAAGACTCTATGTTGGAAGAAATCTAAACAATATTGATCGTTGATAACTGTTCCAACAGATCACTTATGTGTTGCAACAGATGTGTGACCTGTTGCACAAACCATTCATCTTTCTCAACAGATGAGTGATATGTTTTGTATTATCGCAACAGATTACTCAGTCGTTGCTACGGATTATTTAACTGTTCCAACAGATCACTCATATGTTGCAACAGATGATGTCACAACAGTTGCGTGATCTGTTGAACAGACCATTCATCTGTCTTAAAAGATGAGTGGTTGTTTTGTATTGTTGCAACAGATTACTCATCCGCTGCAACAGTTTGGTTATATGCTGCAACAGATATACTACCTGGTGCAATAGATCGGTGATCTGTTGCAACTGTATTTTACTGTTTTACTTGTTTGATTTACTATTATCCTTTTTTAACGATACATTAATCAACAATAATATATTATTTTATGTTCCTGTTAATTTTAGATAATATGGTTCCCAAAAGAACAGAAATCGAATCAAGTCTAAGTAAAGGAACAAGTGAAGCAGCTAGGCTACATCCACCACTCTATGAGCTTGTTTTACAAGCGTTATCTCAATCGGGAGAAGAATATGATGAACACGGGGAGGAGGAATGTTTCAAAAGAGATGATGCAGATGCTAATAGCCCTTCCACCGAAGAGCTGGTCAAAGCCTTCAACATTGATTGTTATCCTGTGAGAATGCAGTGCGATGGTGCCGCAGATTTAACGGGTGATTTCGTGGTTAAGTCAGCCATGGGAAAATCTTTCGACGCCTTCAGAAAAATACTTTGAGAACAAAAATTGGATGCTTATTTCAGGGATAGCTGCTTTAGAAAATATCTTGATTTGCCAGAGGACAACAATGCTCGTTTCCAAATAAAAATGGTATATGAACTTCTCAAGCATAGGTTTATGTATGAAAATAAAGATAATATGGATGAGGTGTGGATAAATTACTGTGGCATGCCTGTTTGTTTTGGTTGGAAGGAGTTTGCCATAGTTACTGGACTAAAATGTTATCCTCCTTCTCTAGTTATACCTATTCTAACCTAAAAAAGCACCCTGTATATCCAAAAAAAGGCAAAGGTGAGTCGTGTGATCGTGATAACCTGGTGTCCATTGTTGGTCCAAGCTTCAAAAATAAAAATTTGATAGAAGCGCTGAAAGGTAAAGGACTTTCAAAGAAGCACAAACAGTCATTGTGTTTGGTTTGGTTTGTACATAATATTCTTTGGGCGAGAGACGTTAACAACAACATAAGCCCCGGTTTAATAAATCTCTCTGAGGATCTTGAGGCGTTTAACAGCTATCCATGGGGGTATGAAAGCTTCAAAATGACTGTCAAATATTTGTTGACTCCGTTAGCTCCAAAGACAGTCAACTTATATGGCTTCCCATGGGCTGTCATGGTAAATGTTTCTTTCTTCTATTATGATATCATTCATTTTTTTTGCTCAATAATGGTTTTGATTTATTGACATTATTTTATAGGCTTGGCCGTTTGAAGCCATTCCTTATTTGAGACAACAAGTGAACTACCAGGAAGGAGTTTCCTGTCCAAGAATCTTGAGATGGTTGTCGGCCAAAACTCATAAAAATGCAAAATTTCTTGATTTCTTCAACCCCCTGAAGGATGCAGTAAGTATAATTATAATTAAATTTTTCTTTTAATTAATGTTTTTTTTGAATGATCTAATCATCATTCTAATACATGTAATGATTTATGTTAGTCAGTGTATCCGTCGCTAGTTCCGATCAATCGAGAGTTGAAGATGCTATTTTTTCTTACTTTATGGTCTGTGCAAACTTTATCGGACCCTAAAGTCATCGACAGAATAAAAATGGAATTGTTTGGAGCAACAACCATTACAAGAAAAATAATTTTAGAGGGTGGGCTTGTTGTTGTTGATGGAGCTGTTGGTGGTCGTAGTGGTGCTGCTTTTGGTGCTAATGATGCTCCTCTTATAGTATTTAAAGAAAACCATTATAAGTATGATCATACTGGTTATATAGATTTTGCCTCTCCCAGCGAATGTTCTGCATGTAAATGTCAAGACTGCAGGGCGAAACATGATGTAGTGATTAATGCTATTAATGCATTAACTACTTCTATATAGGAATTGACATCTAAGAGGGGTCTCATTCCATCAAATATGATTTTATTTCCATCCGCTCCATTAGAGATTAGGTCTAAGAGGAGAAGAAGAGTGATTTTCAAGGCATTATCAGGCATCCAAAAAAGCAAAATTGCAACTCCTCTGTCTGCGTGTTGCACTGAGCAATGTACAATGTCCAAAGAAGAGCAGCACGAGCTGAAAAAGGTGAATATATTATATGTCTTCCAACTGACAAAATAAACAGACACATATCTGTTTTAACAGATGACACATCTGCTAAAAATTATCAAACAGATATATACATCTATTGCAACAGTTGACTAACCTGTTGCACCAGATACTTTATCTGGTGCAACATATGTCTCATCTATTTTAGCAAATCAAACAACTCTTTGTACAACTTTTATTTGTACCAACAGACGACCTATCTGCTGCAACAGATGATTCATATGTTGCAACGGATGGTTCATTCGTTGGAAATTATCACACAGGGTCTTTCTCATGTAGAAATTTGTCCCAACAGTTGATTTATTATTGCAACAAAAATATAATATGTTTGGGACAATTTAAAATGGAAGGAAGACCTGTTTGATTTGCTAGAAGAGATGAGTTATCCTTTTCTGTTTTGTTGTATCTCTGTGATTAGTATTGATCAATTCTAGCTTTCCAGGTGGATGTAGAAGAAGCTACTGATGAACAACATTGACAATATGCTACCTTTTTATGGAAATACATAGAACAGAAAGAGCAGAAACCGTACGCAAGAGACAATGAAGATCCACGACAAGCAAAGCCTAATTCCATAGCACCGGATGAAGAACAACTTGTCCATACTGAGTAGATCTTTATAGCTTGAGCCTATCAAAGCAATTCTTGGCAGTATACTTAAATTTTTGTTGATGTATTTGTTGAGATCTGTACCCATAACAATTTTTTTATATTTCATTTATTCGTTGACTTATTTCAGCTAATTTATGAAGGCTTCGATTTATTTTATTTTGTCTACGAATTTTATTTATTCCTTAGATTTGAACTATTAATTGAAAAGGAATACTAGATTCAAATATTGCAACAGATAATGTATCTGCATTATCTGTTGCAACAGACGACACATCTATTAGAAAATTTGAACAAATTTAGACATATGTTGCAACAGGTAGGTGATCTGTTGGAATTTATCAAACAGGTCTTCCCACTGTTGCAACAGATGGACTTTAGATAAAAACATCAAGATAATGCAACAGATGGCACATCTATTAAAAAAACAAACAGATTTACACATATGTTGCAACAGATGGACTTTATCTGTTGCAACAGACGACACATCTATTGGAATAATCGAACAGATTTATACATATGTTGCAATAGGTAGGTTATCTGTTGGAATTTATCAAACATGTCTTCCCACTGTTGCAACAAATGGACTTTAGATAAAAACATCGAGATAATGCAATAGATGACCAACCTATTGCAACAGATAAACTATATGTCAGAACAGGTAGGATAATTGTTACAACGGATGGAGAATCTATTGCATTATAAAAATTTAAATTTTGTTGGACATAAAAAATTGCCACTATGTTTTAAAAGGTTAAAGTGAATTGAAATAAAAAAGGCGCAACCCATCGACGGTGTTCAGTTCAAACACCTAAAATAAAATAGGTATCAAGTAGACATGTTCATTTTAAATACTTAAAATAAAATAGGCATCAAATGTGTTAGTGTCAGTCCTGACACATTTTGCTGACTTGCCGTCACTTGGCCCCCAACGGTCATTTTTCCCCCCATTGTCTTATATATTCATCTATCTCCTAAAATTTAACTCTAAATTCCCAAATCTTCTTCTTCATCATCATCTTCTTTTATCTATCCAAATTCTTCAAATTATTACTTTTATTTTTTCCAACTGACCTTGACAATGTCGAGCGCATCTTCAACTATTTTTTGTGATAAAGATTTTTGATATTGTAAGTGAGGTCATGAAGCTCTGTTAAAGACTTCTTGGACTCAACAAAATTCGGGTTGTAGGTTTTTTACTTGTAAGATTTCAAAGGTAATATTTTTTTTATTTAATTAATTGATTAATTATTGACTTGTAATTATTTTGTAATTATGTTCTTTTTTTTATAGAAAATGGGTGGATGCGATTACTTTGATTGGTATGAAGAATGACACCCTTCACAAGCAAATCGTGTAATCTGGGGTTTGTTGAACAAAGTCAAGGCTTCTGAAGAGAAACAAAATCGAGCAAGAAGATACTACATTGTTTTCGTTATTGCTACTGGTTTGGTGTTGTTGGACACATAGATATTGAAGCCTAATTGCTGAAATTTTCTTGGTGGTGTGTGTATTTGCTACTGGTTTGTTGTCGACGAGCACATGGATATTCAAGCGTAACTATTGGAAAATATCAAAAAAATTTAGGCATATGTTGTAAAATTTAGGTCATCTATGGAAATTATCAAACAGGTCTTTCCACTGTTGCAATAGATTAGACTTAGATTATTAGATTATTCATAGAAATTATCAAACAGGTCTTCCCACTGTTGCAACAGATTAGACTTAGATTATTAGATTATTAGATTATTCAAACAGGTCTTCCCACTGTTGCAACAGATTGACAATATAATCTATTGCATTATAAAAAACTCAACTTTCATCAGAAAAAAATTATTGTCACTACATGTACATGTAATAAAGTGAAGGGTGACTTGAAATTAAAAATTTCTATTTCATAGGCTCTTCTATATACACAGGCTTCAAGCGTCCAATTAGTACCCCATAAACCCAGATTTCCTACAGGTTTTCCGCAGCGTTGTCGCACAGAAAAGTCATTGGCTCGGCCATTTCTGTGCCAGTCAGCAAACATTCGATGTGTGCAAGAGCGTGCGAGCCACTCGCTTTAGCGGCATCATCTTTTGGAAGGATCATTCCCCTGTTTCGACCTTCAAAATCCCATGATTTCTTCATCAACACTTTCTTTGGCAAATGATTCATCAGTTTACTCTCCCTCAACAAGATGGGCAACAACACCATCAGTGGCTCTACGAGGAGAAAAAGATTGAAATCGTCGAAGAGAGGTACATTGGAGTCATAAACATTGATATTTCACTCCTCGAGTAGTATCTCAACAACCCGATAATACATGTCGTTCACGCTAATGACTGCAAGAATCCTTTTTGCCTCGGTCTAGCTCTTGCCGTGTGGATTTGGTCTGTCCTCTCTAACATATCTTAACATTTTTTCTTCATTCAAGACCAACGTAGGAACTAGGAAATCAATTCCCACGCCAAGGGTTGACGCCTATCCATTGAGTTGATCGTACCTATCCTTGAGCTTCTTACAGAAGTTGAGGTCCATTATCCTATCGGCAGCGTCATAAGCTTCCCGATATGTTAATTGCCTTTTCCACATGAGGTAGAGAATTATGTCAACATGCTGTGAGATAAGAAATCAATTTTTAAAGAAGTTAATTTTTAAATAGGTTAGTAATTGTAAAGATGCAACGGATGGTCCATATGTTGCATAGGGTTCTCTAAATTAATAATCCAACGCAACTTATGCAACAGATGGATAATAAGTTGCAACAAAACTACAACCAGTTGCACCAGTATACCCAGCTATTGCAACAGATGTGAAATCTGTTGCGTAGCTTCTTCTTCATGGGCTAGATTAGAAGGGATAGGTTAGGAAAAGTAAACTTGCCTTGTCCTCGTACGGCATACGCATATCAGTCATAGTATGGAAGTCTTGAGGGGAAAAAGGAGGCCTGGGGTAATTTGGTGCGCCTGGATTAGCATTCTTGGCCTGTCGCAGATCCCTCTTCTCTTTGGCGCCAAGTTCCGCGTATATGTCCACCTTCTTTACTGGCCTCTGAACTTCAACAACTTTTGGAGAGGGAGGAATTACAATTTCTTTTGATTTCCGAGCGGAGAGTACGTCTCTAATTGCTCTTTTCTTTCTCCTAACCAATATTGTAGGAGTGTGTGGATCCCTCACCTTCTTGGATGGTATGACACACCTCTTGGATTTGAATTCCTCGATAGCTTTAGAGATATCCTCTACTTTTTCAAAGAGTTTATCCTGTCTGTCCTTGCACTCATCGTATTCGCAACGAGAATACAAGGGTGAAGAGGGGTGAGAGAGACCTGTATAAGGGCGAAAAGGGGTGTTTTAAAACATATTTATTCTTTGGTAGAAGCATCAGCATGCCTGCCACCAACACCAACAACTCCACCAGAAGAAGCACCCGGATCTGCCTTAGTAAAAGGTTGGTCATGAAGAGCCTCAACATTAGGCTGACCTTGCCTAACTGCTCTTCTTATGGCTGTTGCTCCAGCCAATTCCTTCTTTATTAACTCCACCGTTGGGTCTGCAATAGTATCAACATGACCAAGAGTAATAAAAGAAATCATCACCGACTCCTCCTCAGTAGGCACGATCCATGGATGCACAACCTATAAAAAAGAAAAAGAAGACAGATTCATTTAAATCATATAATATAATGATTTTCACAGTTGGGATACATTTTTAAAAAAAAGACCCATCTGTTGCATAGTTTGCAGTATATCGTTAAAATCCGTTTGAGTCTAGTTCAGAGAAATAGAGCAACACATGGATAATCTGCTGCAAAATATCTGTTGCAACAGCTGGACAAGACGGGTAATCTGTTATGCAACAGATGATCAGTACGTCGCAACAGATGAACGATATGTTATCAAATTAAACATCTGTTGCATAATTTGCAGTAGATGGTTAATCTTTTAGGAGTCGGGTTCAGAGAACCAAATCCAGAGATGGGTAATCTGATGCAAGATATATCCCGTCGCAACAGATGTCCCATCTGGTGCATCAGATATAATATTTCATGCACTAGATATAATATCTGTTCAATATCTTTCTTATCTTTAAGTAGAATTATTTTACTTGAAAAAGACGTACTGCATCATCCGGAGGGTTAAAGAGATCAGCCTCCTTAATATTGGTGTTTCTCTTTGCAGTCAAACACCGAAACATCCTTGGATGAGAAACCTCATCCAGGTAATCTATTAACTGCTTTCGGAGGGGAGGATTGGCTTCAAATGCCCAAGCCTAAAAAGTGTAAACAGGAAGCAAGCAAAAAAAATCATAATAACTATATTCAATATAAATTAATGGATGAGTAAAATTAGTGATTAATTTTACCATGAAAACCCAAGGAAAACCGTATAATGTGGTCCTCTTTCTCTTTCTGACTCTCCAATTCCTCCTCTTTATCATTTTTATTTTCTTCATCACCATCTACGGACCCTTGTCCACCTCCTTCAACGTTGTTTTCACATCTCTCATCAGCTTCACTTTTCCCTGACTGAGATTGTTCAGGAAGCTCCTCCGAATCCCTCTGTACTGTAGCCTTTTTTTAATGGTCAGACGTTGATCCACTTTCACTTTCTTTTCTTTTGGGAGACATGTTTTACCTACAGACAAAGAAAAATAAAAATTACATTACAGTTGATGTATGCATAGATTTTAAAAAATACATTACAAACACCATGAATACCGACACACCAATAGCCACCACCACAAACACCACCAACCAATGCCACCACAAGTGCCACCACCGGTGCCACAACGACGACCACAAACACCACTACCAGCAACAACAACAACACCATCCAACTATACCACGACAGTCAACGGAACACTGTGACGGAAACTAGGGATTTCTCGAGTTCTTCCTATAATTTTACCATTAAAACTCAAAATCGTAAACCCATTCTCGAAGATAATACAAATAAAAGTTTTATTTTTCATCATTAACTTAAAAGCCCTTATTTTTTAGAAAAAAAAAACAAATATAGAGCTCTTCTCGAACTCTGTTGCCTACGAAGACAAAGAAAACGATTGATACAAGCAAGAATGATGTCGAAAATAACACCTATGTGGTCGAAAATAAGAAGAAAAATGATCTGTTGTAGAGGGTTGAGAAAATTTATTGAGTAGTTGTTGTCTGTACTGTATTGTTGAGTGAGAATGAGAGAAAAAGAGCCAGACCTCGAGATTTGAAATAATGAAACGTTTTGTATGGGTTGATTTATATTTTGGAAAAGAATGACAAGTAGTTTCGAAAATGTTAATTTGGTTCGAAATGATCTTAATTATTTTTAAAATCATAAAATATATGCGTAATTTTTAAAATCATATAAAAATAATTGAAGTTGTAGTTGACCGATTACTCTAGGAGGTGACCCTGTGAAAACTCACCCCTGGTCCTAGATTAATCAATTTAGGAGTCTAACATATGAACTCAATTGAAATTGTAAAAAACAAATGTTCAACATGTTGCGTCAGATTTCTCATCTGTTGTAAATTATCAATCAGATTAGGTAACAACAGATTACAAATTTGATGTAAATTATCAAACAGATTAAGTCATCTGTTGCGACAGATTATCCATCTGTTGTAAATTATCAAATAGATTATCATATGTTGCAACAGATTACCCATATGTTGTAAATTATCAAATAGGCGTTGTCATCTGTTGTGGCTGATCCTATGAGAACTCACCCCTAGTCCTAGATTAATCGATGGTTTACCCTATGAGAACTCACCCCTAGTCCCAGATTATTCAATCAAGGTTAGTACCCTAGTCCTAGATTAATCAATTAAGGTATTAGTCTAACATATGAGGTAGTAAGAATTGGTTCGGCTCAGAGTGATCGATCGCCGACTCTGGTCGGGAGGAACGCAGTACCATTTCATCATGCAATTAACAATCAATTAAAGTTGTAGTTGACCCTATGAGAACTCATATTCAATTAAGGTATTAGTCTAACATATGAACTCAATTGAATTATATATAAACAAATGCTCAACCTGTTGCAACAGATGTCTTTTCTGTTGGATCAAATCAAACAAATTATGTAATCTGTTGCAACATATTACATATCTGTTGTAAACTATCAAACAGATTAAGTCATCTTTTGCAACAGATTACCCATCTATTGTAAATTATCAAATGGATTGAGTCATATGTTGCAATATATTACCTATCTGTTGTAAACTATCAAATAGGCGCTGTCATTTATTGTAGTTGACATTATGAAAACTCACCCCTAGTCCTAGATTAATCAATTAAGGTACTAGTTGGACATATGAGGTAGTAAGAATTGGTTCGGCTCAGAGTGATCGATCGATGACTCTTGTCGGGAGGAACGCAGTCCCGTCTCATCATACGTTTGCCAAAAGACTCAATTGAAGTTGTAGTTGACCCTATGAGAACTCACCCCTAGTCCCAGATTATTCAATTAAGGTATTATTTAAACATACGAAGTAGTAAGAATTGGTTCGTCTCAGAGTGATCGATCGATGACTCTTGTCGGAAGGAATGCAGTACCGTCTCATCATGTAATTGCCAAAAAACTCAATTGAAGTTGTAGTTGACCCTTTGTGCTCATTCATCCATACATAATTCCACCTAGATCAATGTAGGTACTATTATTAATCTTAACATTAAGTTAATGAGAACACATTTCAACTTAGAGTGATCGATCAATGACTCGGGTCGGGATGAACGCAATACTAACACCATGCAAATGCAACGACTCAATTGGATTTGTAATTGACCCTGTGAACTCATTCATTCATCCTTCATTCCACCTAGATCGATGTAGGTACTATTATTAATCTTAACATTAAGTTAATGAGGAGCTCATTCTTTCATCCCTAGTTGATCCTAAATTAATTGCAATGAAATCCGTTGCAACAAATAACTGAGCTGTTGGAGAATTTCAAACAGATAACAATATCTGTTGCAATAGATGACATTTTTTATTTAATTATCAAATAGACATTTGCATCTGTTATGACGGATGACTGAGGTATTAGAAATTTTCAAACAGATATTGATATTTGTTGTAACAAATAACGTTTCTGATTTAGTTATCAAATGACATTTTCATCTATTATCACAGATGACTGAGTTGTTGGGATTTCTCAAACAGATATCTAAATCTGTTGCAACAGACGACATATCTGTTTGAAAATCTTTTTGTTTTCTTTTAATTTTAAAGCAAGCTACTGTCCGAGTAGATAAAGTAGTAGTACTACTAAAGGTGGTAAAAAATATTTCTTGGATAACTCAAAAATCTCATTGAGTAGTCTTGTCCTGTCTTTTCAATGTCACCCATTTTCTTCCTTGTGCCCCTCAAATTATTAGTGAATATTAATTAATGAATATTGAAACCCCTAATACTTCTTCCTTTTCATATTGACTTGGCACTCCCATCAAGAATATATTAATTAGGGGTTTATTTTACTACCAAATTAGCCTTATTAATTATGCTTTGTAAATATCAGTTTGAATAAATACACTTTGTTTAGTCATTTAATATTAAGGGTAGTACATCTAGAAATTAGAATTATCTCATCTCTCCCTTCCTCTTCTTCAGCCCTAAATCTCTTATCTTTTTTCTTTCTATCCTCTTTAGGGTTAGCACAACCTTTTTTTTCTCTCCTCTTTCTCAAAAATTTTCGTTCGAATCTAAACCGATCGATATCCATATCTTATATTCCTCGACTGAAATTGTTGTTTGACCCCCTTTTGACATTGTATGATATGATTCACTATTGCTCTTTCATTCTTGTCTTCTTCTTGCAACTTTATTTACATCTTTTTGTTTATTTAATTACCATTTTTCCATATCATATTTATTTAAAAAATTTGAAGGAACTTTTAATTGTTGAATAAACATACCGAGAATTTTTATTATAAGATGCGAAAAAAAGTCATCTGTTGGGAGAAGTTTAAAAGCCTTGTTGGTAGTATCATTTTTTTATGTATTTTGTTTGTTTCTTTGTTGTTGATGTTATTATTGATGTTGTTGGTGGGGCTGGCATTGTGGTGTGGTGTTGTTGGTGGGTTTGGCATTGTTGGAACTTGTGGTGTGGTGTGGTTTAGACGGTACATGCTTCTTAGCTTAAAAATAGTGGAGTCCGAACAATCAACACAAGGAGTAAGGGAGAAAAAATAAAAAGTTTAAAGTGAATAAGAAGAGAAGAGTTGGTTGCCAAAATTTAAAAAATATGTGCTGAGTGAGAATTGAACTCAAGACCAAAAGAAATAAATAGCCTTAAGCACCCATAAACAACAACTAGGCTAACCAAACAACTCTTACTATGGGTGCTCACTGATTAGAGTTTATACGTTTTTTTCTTTATTTCCACATACATATATAAAGTTCGATATGAGTTCAGTCTGTACTCGCGCACTCGGAGGACTCCATGTGGGGCCGTCCCTTGTTGTTGATGGTGTTGGAACATAAGATGTATGCTTCTTTGTAGTTGATGATGTTGTTGGAACAAATGTTGTTGTTTTCTTTGTTGTTGATGTTTTTTATTTGTTGTTTGTAGTTTATGTTGTTGTTGATGTTGCAACAGACGGAGCAACTGATGGAACAAATCAAACCACCAGCAAGGCTGCTATGTATTCCAACAGACTCCATATTTGTTGCATCAAACTCCATATCTGACGCAACAGACTTCACATCTGATGCAAACTATCCGAGATTTATGTGTTGTGTGTGGTGTTACTTAAATAAAACTGGTGACTTTATTAATATGTAAATTAAAAAAATAGATCTAAATACAATATTTTATTTTTTTGTTGTATTTCCAAAAGAAACAGATTGATAATCTGTTGCAAAATTTATTCCACCTGTCAGATAACTTACAATATATGGACAATCTGTTGCAACAGATGTATCTATCAATTTGCTTTTCCATCAGCTGTGGCATCTGTTGCAACTTGCTAATCATCTGTTTATTCAATTTCATCGAGAGCAATAGATTTTTCTAAACACTTCTTGGCCAAACTCAATTTTTGCTCTTGGACTGCTTCTCTTTTTTTCTTTGCATCCTTCAAGCTGGCCTCCAAATTTAATTTTTGCCCTCAATCCAATAGCAAAAATTTAGTTTGGTTGAAGGATGCAAAGAAAAAAAAGAAGCAAGCCAGGAGCAAAAATTCAATTTGGCCAAGAAGTGTGTAGAAAAATCGATTGCTCTCGATGAAATTGAATAAACAGATGACTAGCAAGTTGCAACAGATGTCACAGCTAAAGGAAAAACAAGCTGATATATCTATCTGTTGCAACAGATTGTCCATATATTGTAAGTTATCTGACAGGTGGAATATATTTTGCAACAGATTACCAATCTTTATCTTTCGAAAATACAACAAAAAGATAAAATATTGTATTTAGATCCATTTTTTTTTCTAATTTACTTATTAATAAAGTCACCAGTATTATTTAAGTAACACACACAACACATAAATTCCGGATAGTTTCAGCAATATTGCATTAAATTCCGGATAGTTTGCTAATTATATTTATCCCGAAATTTTGAATTGTGATACATATGTTAAGCAGTAATACATATAGCATATGTATCACTAGTAAATATGAATCCGGGATTTTATGTAATTTTTTAAAATATTAAGGGATATTGTGTAATATGGTGTCTTAAATATGAGATTTGTGTAATTTTTCCTTTTAAGGGATATGAACAGTCGTGGTTTTTTGTTTGACTAAGTCTAGTCCCTTTCAATTCTCAATCATTTTATAAATAGGTCCCTCCGGCCTCCTCACTCACTCTCACTCTCTCTCGTTCATTGTACTATACTTACAATACTAATATATTAGATCCAGATTCGTACAAGAAGGTTCATATCGAGTCCTTACAGGAATTTCAAAGGCAGTTTGATGAACTCCAGAGGGATTTGGCCGACTTCCGAGTAAGGCTGAGGAGGGCCCTGCTGCTGCCGGATGAAAATTGTCAGGTTGACAATAATAATAGTAATAATAATAATAATAATAATAATAATAATAATAATTAGGTTATATTTTTTCTTTCTTTTAGCGTATGTATTTCCCTTTTTTATATCCGATCTACCTATAAGGGATTCAAAAAAATCCATGTATTTGTTTGGTTTGGTTTGGTTTGGTTTGGTTTGGTTTGGTTTGGTTTGGTTTGGTTTGGTTTGGTTTGGTCGATTTTGAATTTTTAATTCTTATTCAATATTTAATTATCATTCTATTTATTCCCTATTCAAAATATGTCGGCGGTTGGAGTCAGGGATGCGTTCATGATGAGAAATTCTCCTAAAAATGGTTCGTTAATAAATAATAAGGAACTAAATGATATTATAATCGTAAAAGAAAGATTATTTAATTTAAAAAAAGTCAAAACATTGGATTAATTTAATTAAGATATATATATGATGATATGATTTTTAAGAAAAAAGTTAATGAATAGTCGTGACTGTGACTTTTGTCTAAACACATTCAACAAACAAACAAAAATAAAAAACGCTTCTGATGCATCAAATTCCTCATCTGTTGCAACTTATGAATCAGTTAGAAGAAATCAAAAAAACTCCTTAAACAGATGGTCGATTTATAGCAACAGATGGTATATCTGTTGAAACAGATGGGTTATCTGATGCAAGAGATATACAATATGTTGCCATAACTCAATTAATAAAAATGGTTATTAAAGAAACGGAAAGATTAAGTCACCACCAGCTTGATTTAATTAAGTCATTTCTTTTCACAGAAAAGAATAAGGAAATAAATGATAAACACAATTTAAACCGTAAAAAACTCACCAGAAATATTTTTGTTATTAAATCTTCTTTATTAATTTATATAATTAAAAAGTCAGAAAATTTGGATGTCATGAAGATAATTTTTTTTTAAAAGATATATATATTATATGTTGCAACAGATATATTATCTGATGCAACAGTTGAACTATTTATTGCAACGGATGATATATCTATTGTAATAGATGATTTATATGATACAACAGATATAAAATCTGTTGTGCAACTCAGTGTAAAAAATAAACGGTTGCTGGAAAGAACTAATTATTTTAATAATTATAAAGCTAAGCTTCAAGTTGAAAAGTCATGGCCTATCATAATATTGATTAATTTAATTAAGTCATAACTTTTTACAGTAATCAAGAATGTCATTAATAAATGGAGGTGAACAATTGTGCCTTTAAATCTGCTTTATTAATTTATATAATTAAAAAGTCAGAAAATTTGGATATCATGAAGATAATATAATTTTTAAAAAATATATATATATTATATGTTGCAACAGATATATTATCTGATGCAACAGGTTATCTATTTGTTGCAAATCATGATATATTTGTTCTAACAGATGATTTATCTGATGCAAGAGATATATTATTTGTTGTCCAAGTCGGTGTAAAAGAAAACGGTTCCTGGAAAGAACTAATTATTAATAATAATAAAGCTGAAAAGTCATGACCTATCATAATATTGATTAATTTAATTAAGTCATAACTTTTTACAGTAATCAAGAATGTCATTAATAAATGGAGGTGAACAGTTGTTCCTTTAAATCTGTTTTATTAATTTATATAATTAAAAAGTCAGAAAGTTTGGATGCCATGAAGATAATATATTTTTTTTAAAAAATATATATATTATATGTTGCAACAAATATATTATCTGATGCAACAGGTTATCTATTTGTTGCAAATCATGATATATTTGTTGTAACAGATGATTTATCTGATGCAACAAATATATTATCTGTTGTCCAAAATAGTGTAAAAAAAATGGTTCCTGAAAAGAACTAATTATTAATAATAATAAAGCTGAAAAGTCATGACTTATCATAATATTGATTAATTTAATTAAGTCATAACTTTTTACAGTACTCAAGAATGTCATTAATAAATGGAGGTGAACAGTTGCGATTTTTTGCCTAACTCATTCAAGTTCAATCCTCTATAAATAGGTCCCTCCTTACTCAATCGTTCGTTCTACTACACACGATTTATTCCTCACTCTTATTACACCTTCAACTATTTTCTCTTCAAGGACTTGATAGCTTTTTGTGTAAATATACGTTGTATCACATTACATTACATTTGAATTCTTTCTTTTCTTTACTTTTGTGTTTACGTATGTGTTTTGTCAACTTATGCATTTTTTAGATATGGCTGATCCTGTGTGGGATGTCACTATTTTATGAGACGCCATGAGGGAACTGCAGAATGAGGTTCATGACCTGCATTGGGAGTTGGCCGCCGTCAGAGTAAGGATGTTGCGGGAGATTCGCAGGCTGCGGAGGGCGTTGCTGCTGCCCTTTGAAGATTGGCCGGTTGGCCATACAAATAATAATGATGTTAATAATGATAATAATAATAATTAAGCTTTTTTTCTGTTATCTATGTATTATTTTTTTCGTTTTATAAAAAATTATGGTTGATGCACTTGACTTTTTATTTCTTATTTAATTTTTGTGTTGTCTATTTCTATTTCTTAACAAATGACATGTCTACAATTAAGGAATAATTTGATTTCAGTATCAATAGCAAGAACATATGAATTATCTGTTAGGTTTTGTGTGTGACAGGAGTTGTATATTGTTGTTCGAAACATATTAGTAATCTGATGAAACAGATTATTTATCTGTTGAAACAAATTACTAATATGGTGCAACAGAATACCCATCTATTCGATTCATAATCATATTACGGGCACCTAGAACCCTTAAACATAAATCCAATATGAGTCTACTGTTACAACAGAACATTTATCTGGTGCCGCAGATAATGGATAATGGATCTGTTTAAACATATTGCTCTTGTATTGCATTCATGTTCACGTGCAAACTATTTTTTAAAAAATAACACACTAGCAGTTACCCAGATTCAACTAAAAAACATAATCTGGCTTACCAAAGTCTCCTCTCAAGTAAATTCCAAAGTTGAAAGTGATTTACGAAATAAAATTTGACATAAGAATTTGGTCAAAGAGCAGCAGTTGGGGTAACAACAACAACAACAATGGTCAACAAGAAGAATATGAAGTTGATAATGAAGTATAAGATGATGAATAAAGCAGCAGCAACAATGAACAACAAATATCGCGAAGAGAGAGAAAATAACAACGGATGAGGAGAGAGAAAAAGACGCCTTTTTTCCTTCATTCCCCATTATATATTAACTAACATTTGAATTAAAGTATAAATTTAAAAACTTGTGGGTTATTTTGAAATTTTTCAGACTTTCTTAAACCATAATGAAGTAATTGTCACCTCTACTCAATTATTAAGACTTGTGTCACCTACACCTCATTTTAAAACTCTTTTGTCACCTGTGGCCCAAACCTCCTAGTAACTTACTCCTTGAGTTTCATTTTATTTGGCCTCGTTGTTAAAAACTTTGGTAATGTTTTAATTTATTTTCTTCTTTTCATTTTATTTGACTACTATACTAAGATAAATGTTTCAATTTAGAAATTTTAATCAAAGTAAGTCATTATTTAAATCAGCTTACAAAAATAATATTGTTTTTGAAAATTTTCAAAAATAAAATAAACATATTTCATAGTAACGTATTACGCATTATCTTACTTAAAATAAGTTAACAGAGAAAAAATTGATGTTTAACGACATTATAGAGAAATTTGTTGTTGTGGGTAACATTTATCCTTAATACGTTACTCGCAATAAGGACTCTCCACCAAACTCTTCTCGTGTACGGAAGGTGCCTGAGTGTATATAAAGTTGTAACTCTGAATAATGACTTAAGCTAAAATATTACCGATAGTAACGACTTTAAAGATCACATTTTGACATTAAAATGTGACTTACAAATGCAGATTTTTCCTCAAATGAAATGCATTTAGTATAAATATAACCCCTTAAAGTTTTACATTATATATTATAGCGTGTTTGATTAAACTTGTTTTTTCTCAAAAGTACTTATTTTGTCTAATACGGATCTATTGTTTTTAAAATGAATTGTTTGACCAAACTTTAGATAGAAAATAATTGTGTTTAGAGAGAAGCAGAAGTTGTTTTCATAAACTAAAGAACTAGCTTCTTATTTTAAAAGCATTTTTAAAAAATACACTTAAAACATTTTTAAAAAGTTTCTTCAACACTAATGGCTACTAAAAAGTGTTTTTTAAATTTATTGATCAAACACAAATGTTTTTACCAAAAATGCTTTTTTGAAAAATATTTTTGGAATAAGCACTACTCAAAATAAGCAATTTTGAAAACTTAGCCAAACAAGCTATTACTTTCATATTACAAATTAAAACAACCAACAAGAAAAAACTTTTATTAAGTTGTAAGAAAAAATGTGTTTTCTTCTCTTATCTTAGGGTGTGTTTGGTATGATGGAAATATTTTCCATGGAAAATGTTTTTCTGGAAAAAGTTTTCCTGAAAAATAAGTTGGTTTTCTACTTATTTTCTCATGTTTGGTTGGTGAGTGAAAAATATTTTTCGAAAAATATTTTATGGTGTTTGATTGGTGAGTAGAAAATATTTTTCAGAAATATATTTTCTAGTGTTTGGTTGGTGAGTGAAAAAATATTTTTTTAGAAAATACTACTAACTGTTAACTAGTATATCACTATCTGAACTAATTTAAGCATAGCAAATAATACCAATATCGAGTATTAAGATATTACAAGTCACTAAATTTTAAGCAATTACTAATTAGCAAACTAGGAGACACTTTTCAACATTTTATCAGGACAATCTCAAGATACCACAATCAATAGAAATACAATTGAACGACGAGCTTATTCAACCTTGTGAAACAAGCTACAATGATGACAAAATGGAATATGCAATTAACAAAAGTAACATAGGTAAGTCTTCCTCTATGCACATGGAAATAACAATACATTCAACGAACATTAAAAACAAGGAAAAATTCGAACTTCAATATTTTTTATTTCAAACAGTGAAAAATTGGAGCAAAGCACAGTGAAAAATGTTTCTGAGTAATGTGAATTTGAGTGTTGTTGGGGTGGGGGGAGAGGGGTGGGGTGGGGGTGGGGGTGGGGGCATAAAAGTCACATCTGTCATTTTTTGGAAAATAACTTCCCTTGGCCCATGAGGGAAGTCATTTTCCCTCAAATAGAGGAAAATAAGTCATTTTGAAAAATATTTTCCCAATGTTTTAGTACAACCAAATAAGGGAAAAAAAGAAAACATTTTCGATCATACCAAACACACCTAGATAATAATTATGAGAAATTCACAACAATATTTTGATAACATTGCTATAAAACTAAATAAAAGAGCATTTTTTTCATGAAACCAATTTAATGTGGATGTTAAATGCTTCAGTTTAAGAAAAAGACATTAGATTCTCCTTAAATTTTGCTTTATTTTTGTGATAAGCTTTAATTTTTCTTCTCAGTTTTATGTTTGAGTAATAAGCTTTAATTTAAATTTAATTGGCAACGTTTTTTAAATGCAGATATCATAAACGTTATTCTCACTACTGCATTTTATGTGAAATATTTTTTTAACCTATTCTAACAACAACAACAATATATCCAGTATAGTTTCACATAGTGGGGTCTAGGAAAGGTAGATTGTACACGGTCCATACCACTAGGTAGAAAGGTTATTTTCGATAGACCCCCGGTTCGAGACCAAACAATGTAGAAAAAGACATAATATAAGAAAAAGAAACAAAAGGTAGTAACAAAACAACAGATAGTAGCAGAAAAAAATTATCACCAAATAATCACCAACAACCTACTAGAAAACACAAACCACCCAAAAACTCTAAGAATAAGATATTACTTGTGAAACACTAAAACTACTAGACCTCATCCTATTAACCTTCTACCCTAATACGCTTCCTCCACACATTTCTATCTAGAGTTATGTCCTTATTAAGTTGTAACAACTTTTTGTTATGTCTAAGTAGCTCCCTCCAATATTTCTTCGATCTTTACCCCGTCTGAATCCATCCATAGTCAACCTCTCGTACCTCCGCACTGGAGCATCCATCACATGCCCGGACCATCTCAACCCTGCTTCACCCATCTTGTCTTCTATCGAAACCACTCCTACTTTGTCACGAATAACCTCATTTTTTATCCTATCCATCCTAGTAAACCCACACATCCATTACAATATCCTCATCTTCGTCACCTTCATCTTTTGAATGTGAGAGTTCTTAACTAGCAAACACTCTGCCCCATACAACATAGCTGGTCTAACTGTCACTCTATAGTACTTGCTTATAGGTCGAGGGGGAACCTTCTTATCATACAAGACTTTGGATACAAGCCTCGATTTCACTCGTTCTACACCGATATGCTGGGTGACATCCTCGTGTACCTCATCATTCTCTGTATCATATATAGACCTAAGATACTTGAAAATCTCTCTCTTTGGAATGGTCTGGGTTTCAAGCTTCACTACCAGGTCAGTCTCACATGTTTCCTCACTAAACTTACACTCCGAATAGTTCATCTTGATTCTGCTCAATTTAAATCCTTTAGACTCTAGGTTTATTTCCAAATTTTAATTTTAACCTACTTTAAAATGAAGATTTTATTTATATATATTTAGTAGTGTATCATTATTGTAAGTCACATTTTAATGCAAAAAAAAAGTAATCTATAAAGTCGTTATTGTCAATAACATGTTAGTCTTAAATCTTTATTCAGAGTTACAACTTTATGACATACTTAGACACCTTTCGAACAGAGGTAGAGTTTGATAAAGAGTCATTACTGGGAGTTACATATTAAGGATAAAATGTTACCGTTATAACAAATTTCTCTCTAACGTCGTTAAGCATCAATTTTTTTTTTTAATAAAAGTGTCACGACCTGAGACTACCTCCTAGTCATAACACGATGCTTAGGATCATAAGTCAAAATAGTATAATGAGGGGCAATTAAGTCGAAACAGTAAGCTAAGACTTGCAGCAACAAACATTTGAGCTAAAATACTAATATGAAAGCGAAAATAAGAAAGGGAAAAATTCATATGTAGCAAACTTAAGCCCATAATTAGTAGCTTCATAGCGACTATTTCATAATTACCTAAATCAGCAACTTGTATTTTATATTTTTTACAAACTTGTTGCTACATAAATACATATACAAATAGATTTACTGCCCCCTTTTTACTCAAATCAGTTGAGTTAAATAAGGAATTATTACTTCATGTATTAAAAACTGAAGATTCCTTTTCCATGAATGAATCTTACTAAGCGTAAT
The DNA here is from genome assembly GCA_030864215.1 of Capsicum pubescens. Lineage (NCBI taxonomy): Eukaryota > Viridiplantae > Streptophyta > Magnoliopsida > Solanales > Solanaceae > Capsicum > Capsicum pubescens. The sequence continues at coordinate 1,031,922 of CM061539.1, forward strand.
TATTGGTATTTTTCAACAACTCAAAATAAAATTCAAAAGGTCATTTCACAATGTTGTTTTCAGCAACTTAAATCAATCTCAAAATCAACTGGAAGATTATCTTCATGATCTTCAAAATTTCAACTGAAATCATCATTGTTGTTACAGGTATTGAATCAAAAAATTGATTTCTTATATGAATTTCATCAAGTTAAAACCACATCATTTGAAATCATTTTTTTGGTATGTGATTGTTTTTTCGTTAATTTATTTTTCAGTAAATAGATTGTGAATTTGTATATGAATTTCAAAAAAATAAGGCAACTACATTGTCACAACCCGAGGCTACCCCCTGATCGTAACACGGTGCTTAGAACCACAAGTGATCCCAAGCTAAACCATGTACTGGGATGATACTTGAGTGACTAATTATAAATGTATATACAAGCTAAATTTGTTGAGCAAAAGCATAATCATGAGAAAATCTGAATAAATATAATACTGTAAAAGTTTACAATACGATAAATCTGAAGAAGGACCTTGAATTACATATAATGACTCTGACTAACTATCTCTGAAGCCTCTACTATACTGACTATAGGTAACTAGGACATGCTTCTAACTACCACAAATTAATACATAAGGATAATAAAAATACAATGCATGCACTACAATGGACTAAAGTCCCTTAAATAAGAGAACTTATCACCTGCTAGCTGAATGATGAGAACTGTCTGACCCTGGTGTGTGGACTACATATGGTACCTACATTATGAAGGAATGTAGCCAAAAACACATATGTGTTCAGTACTTTGGATTGTATCGAGTATATATATGAGATATGCACTAAATCATGAAAATACTTAATGTATGCTTTAAAACTGAGGACATAAGCTATTTGTTGAAATATGTATTTAAAACATGGTTGTACATAAAAACTAGAAGACTTATTAAAATTTCTATATCATGAGCTGAATACATTTATGTAAGTTAGAAAGTCGTAGAAACATCAGTACCATATGCAAATTTCAAATTAATGTTGAATAGGTTGTAAGACCGTACTATAGATCATGTATGAATACTGATCATGAATGCATGAATGTATAAAATGAATGCAATACCAAGTAAATCATGTACTGAAATGATCTTAATAACTGAATAAACTGAATAACTGATAAACTGAACGTTTGGTCATGCAAACGTAAGCTAATATAATCTGAATACTGAAATGACACTATGAAAGCTATCATGTAACCAACATTCCCCAATCTAAGCTAATTAGGGTCCACCCTGTAACCCCAGTTGGAAGGGTGTCAGTACCTTACCATGAGTATTGACACTTGTTGTGTGGATCCACTAAACAGGTGTCCTGAAGGACTAAGGAGTCAGGCCTCTACTGGCAGGTGACCCCTAAGAGAGTGTAAGTATCATAATATCATATATGTATTGAATCTATGTTTGTTAAATAATCTCATAAATATGTTAAACAAAATTTTCGTCCTTTAGACTTAATTCACACTATATTTGTGACATGAAGTTAATATCTTGCGGTTGAAAAAATATTTTAGAATTTTTATTGATGATTGTACTCGATATTATTGTATTTATTTACTTAATTGTAAGAATGAATCAATTGAAGCATTTAAGCTATACAAAGTTGAAGTTGAAAAAAAATTGAGTGACAAGATAAAAAATAATAAAAAGTTATAGGAGTGGAGCGTATGAATATCCTTTTGAAGAGATATGTTTGGAAAATGGTTTATCTATCAAACTACTGCCCCATACAAACCACAGTCCAATGGAATTATGAAAAATAAAAATTGGAGATTGAAGACAATGATAAATGCCTTATTAATAAGTTATGAGTTGTCACAACACTTGTGAGGGAAAACCATTATTACAGCAAATTGAATGCTCAATAGAGTGTCTCACAACAAAACACAATCTATTCCATATGAGAAATGAAAAGGAAGAAAATTCAGCTTGAAATATTTTAAGTGTAGTAGTTTTTAACTAAGATTCAAGTTCCTAAATTCAAGAAGAAAAAATAGGATCAAAGACCGTGGATTGTATTTTTATTGGATATGCTACCAACAACAAAGCATATCAATTTTTAGTCCATAGATTTAAACATCCTGATATTCATGATACTGAATCAGGTAACATTGGATTCTTTAAAAATATATATCCGTCTAAACTAAATGTGAGTCGTTTATTGAGAATTTAAATGTCCTTGAAAATAATAAAAGGAAAGTACATTAAATGAAGAGTAATCATGACGTGGTAAATTTCAAAGAACATCTACATCTTTTGGACCGAATTTTATAATTTTTCAACCTGAAGATGAGCCTCAAACATTTAATGAAGTCATGTCTTCTGAAGACTCATCTTTTTGAAAAGTAACAGTCTCTAATGATATTGAATCAATCTTAAACAATCATACTTGAAAATACAGTGATCTTCCTCCTGTAAATAAATATGTAGGTTTGAAATAAATCTTTAAAAAAAATGAAAGCTGGTGAAGTATTAAAAAATATAAGTCAAGGCTTGTTGTTAAATGTCATATACAAAAGAAAGAACTTGGTTAATTTGACATATACTTATCGATAATGAACATAACATCCATTTAGATGTTAGTAGCACTTGTGGTTGTATATGATCTTGAAATTTATAAAATGAATGTGAAAACATATTTATTAAATAAAGAGAAAGAGAAACAAATTTACATAGAACAACATAAGAATTTTGTAGTTCCTGATTAAAAAAAAGTGTGCAAACCTGTTGAGACACTTTATTGACTAAGATAAGCCCTCAAATAATGGCATGTAAAATTTGATTAAATAATGCTGATAAATTAGTTTAAGATAAATGGGTGTGACAAATATGCTTACATTAAAAATACTCTGAATTATGAAAGTCTTTGTTTGCTTATATGTTGATGACATGTTGATTATAAGTGGAAACATTATTGACATAAATACTACTAAGTGCATACTAGCTAGAAAAGTTGATATGAAATAAGTACGAGTTGCTGACTTAATCTTAGGAATTAGAATTCATAAAACTCCATGAGGTTTAGCATTTTTACTGCCTCATTATATTGAAATGATGCTTGGAAAATTCTAATATTTGAATTTCAATATGGTCAGTAGACCAATTGATGTAAGTTTTGAACTTTAAAAGAATGAAGGTGAAAGCGATTCACAATTCGACTATGCACGAGTATTAGAAAGTTTAATGTATATCATAAATTATATTCGACTAGATATAGAACGTGCTATTAGTAAGATGAGTTAGTTCACAAGTAATCTAAATCAAACTCATTGGATAACAATGAAATAAGCTTTGGAACATCTAAAAATATACTCAAAATTATATTTTGCATTATAACAAATATCTTGCAATAATTGAAGGATATAGTGATGAAAATAAGATCATCGGACCATCTAGAGTAAAATCTACAAGTGGGTATGTATTTACTCTTAGTCAAGGAGTAGTTTCTTGCAAATCATACAAACAAATATGTATCGCTTACTCAATAATGAAATCTGAATTTATAGCTATTAGTAAGGTCGGTGAAGAGGCTTAATGCATTCAAAATTTCTTGAAAGATATTTCATTTTTTATATTTGAATGTTCTCTACTTTAGATATAATCTACTGTTAGTGGATAAATTTGTTAAGTAATTCCAAATTTATTTTTTATTCACTCCTATTGGATGTATTTTGTAGGGCCCTTTCACGAAAATGGCTCAAGCTTCTGGTGAGGCTAAGAATGGACTCTTCTTACTTCAACCTGCTAGGGCTAATCTTAGTAACTACTTTAGAAGTCACCAAAATATTTTGCTTTTAGAGAATTATTCTGTAACAAACCACGTGGTGGTTTTTAGATTTTTCTATGATTTATGTATTTTACTCCTCCCAATTATCGCTTGGTAGCATTTGTGAGTTTTATGCGAGTCTTTGATTTTGAAAGGTTCTTGGGTTGATATAGTTGACTTTATTCTATATTTTGGGATTCAAGCATTGAAAGAAAGTTTTTGTTAGTTTCATCGACTCTAAAATATCAATTTTAGGCTACTAACATGGTCGATTTGAATTCTAAAGCTCTATTATAATTTTTGAGTATTTGAGCAAGAAAATAATTTATTTGCCAAGAGTCGGCTTTGGGTGAAACTTATTGATAATAACCTTTGTTGATGATTTTAATGGTTCCATTGAGTTCAGAACATAAAAATTAGTCTAGTCGCATAGTTGAAATTTGCTCACGGGGTTCTGTATACATTTCGAGGGTCAGAGCAGAGATTTTTTTAGCATGACTTTCTATTGTTGTAGCACATTCGTGCATGGAAAAAATACACATTGCGTTCGTGAGGCCTTGACTACATTTGCAAAGGGAAAGCTTGGCCTTCATCATGTGCGCGATAGAAGCGTCGAGTTCGTGATGAACAACTCCAATTAATGTAGGTCAAGAGTCCTTCGCATTCGTAGGGACATGATTGCATTCGTGGGGACCCGATATCTTATGCACTAAATCCAATGCGGTTTGATCGCGTTCACAGTAAGTCCTTCACGTTTACGGGAAGCACTTGACCTGGTAACTTTAAATAATCTCAATTCAAGATTTAACTCCATTTTCACGTGGATTTCAAGTGGGTTTTTGAGATCTAAATATTGGGTGAGTTTTTAAAAAGTTATTTTTGTTTTTACCCATTGATTAAATTGTAAAATCATCTTCAAATCATTGTTTTAAACTTGAGATTTTGGGATTTTACTAGTAAAGTAAAAGAAATGATAGTTTGATGATTTCTAACTCGATTTCAACTTTGTTTTCGATTTTTTGTGATTTGAAACTCTTAGACTAAGAGTTTAGTGATTTTTTATAGTAATAATTTTAGTTTTGCACTTGTGAACTCGAGTTTGATTTTCGGATTGAATTTTTGAACTCAAATTTGAAACATAGCGATACGTGTATCTTTGTATCCTTTTCTTATGTAGGTCTCATATTTGTATAGTTTGTCTCCTATAAAGGCAATTCAGAAGAGTAAAGCTTCCATCTGATTCTTTGATCTATGGTTTGATGTTGTGGGTCTTCTTCGGACATGATACGATTCAAATAGTCGCCTTAGCTTTCAATGACATCATTCGAAGTCAGTACGTGGGGCATCAAGATTTGGTCGCATTAAGGAAACGGGATCCTACATGGAGGGGCCGATTTGAGTACACCAAAGAGCAATCCCACGTGTGAAAGATTGATCGGAGCATTGAAGATTGAGGACTCACGTTTTTGGGCCTTCATTAAGGACATTTTGGTTACTTATCCTGTTCCAAGTAACACTCCATGACCACCCTTTTTCATTAAGGGTGTTGTGGTTATTTTGTTATGTAATAAGTTAGACTATAAATAAGTTCTATTAGTTCATTTGCTAGTTAGTTTGTGAAAGATGAAAAATTGAAACACTTGAAATCCTCTCTCTTGAGAGTAGACTACCTTAGTATAGTTTTAGTTAGTACTTGAAAAAGTCATCCTTAGTATAGGGCTTGTAAAAGCCAATATTGTTCTTTGCTTGGAAACGGTGGATCTTGAGGTGAGTCGATTACCTTGGCGGTCACCGTAAGAGTGTGGTTTTGATTATTACATTCATTAGGAGTTAATGTTAAAATATACTTGGTTCTTAATCTTGTAATAATCTTGGTCTCACTATCTATCCTTTTATTATTTTGCAAATCCGTGTGTTTTTGTGTTTGTCATCTTGTATCCCTTTGTGTTGCTTGTTCTTTTCACGTTTTGTGAGCTATTTTGGCATCTTGATGGTCTGATTTGTATCATTTGGTATCAAATCATGGCTTGATATGTTCCTACAAGATCAATCTTGGGCTCGTATACTTGAAAAAAAAAGTGTTAGAAAATTGAAAAATCAAAAAGAGGCAAATCTGTCCATTTTTTGTGTTCTTGGCCGAAATTGTGTTCTTCTTGTTGTTGTTGTTTTGGCCGAGATTTGTGTCTAAATCTAGGTGTATTTTGATTGTCTTAGTTGCTTCTAAGTGTTAGTTTTGTCTTCACTAACACCCTTGAGTCTAGATCCAAGTTGAGCTTGAACATTGTTGTTGGTATTGTTGTTACGGTTTCAAGAACTTGAACATTGTTGGTGTTGTTGTGTGGACCAAAACTTGAAGGTGGTTTGAGCGCTTGTTGTTGGTATTTTGTTGTGGTTTTTAAGCTTGAAAAGGGTGTTGTTGATTGTTGGAGGTTCAATGTGAGGCTAGGTTTTCAAACTTCTATTTAAAGTTCTTGTTGTTCTAGACTATCTTCATGTCTAGTTGCAAAAAAGCTCTTCAATAGTGTTGTTAGATCCAAAAGCCAAATGGAAAGAAGTGAGGACTTTGTTAGTCCTTAAAACAAATCCCAAAGACCTACCAAAAGGGAAGGGGGACAAAAAGATCTACAAAAGACTTGGTACTAAAAGAGGGAAAAAAACACCTTTCTAGATGTCCAAAAGCGGAAAGGGCCACCAACCCTTCAAAAAGGTGTCTTGCCCAAAAGGTGTAAGACAAGTCAAACCTTTTTGAATGTGAAAAAAGGGCTCCAATCTTGATATTTTCTTCCTCAAGACCGAAATACACTTCTTAAAGAATTAAAAAGTGAACCAAAATTTCAAAGTTGGAAAAATAAGACCCTTTCAAAAATCGCAACCAATCCTAGACCGCCATATCACCAATTTTTGTACAATACCAAAACTTAGGGCTCAAAATCTTGGATTCTTAGTTTCTTATTGTTGATTCTTAGTTTCATTTTTTTTATTCTTATACTAATTGGCAACTAGTAAATACCTACTAAGTTGTAAATTAGTTTTTGAATACGTTTCTTTCGTGTATTTGTTATTTGTGTGCTTTTATCATTTGTAACTCGTAGTAACTTCTTTATTTCAAGTTCATAAGTGAATTTTGTTTTGTGTCTTGAGTCAATCAAAACAAGAATCCATTCCGACCGCCGAGTAGGATTGACATCTTAATGACTACCGGAGTATAAACAACTTTCAATATTCGACGCTCTAATTATGAGAATTACAAAGGTGAGTGTATCGAGTGTTGGTAAGGAGCTTTTTGTTTTCTTTTGTTTGTTGTTGTCTTTTTTTTTGTTTTTTTTAGGTACCATGGCTGCACATAATTTCAAGGCCACGTGTGATTGCATCCATGACGATCTTGAATATATGCAACAACACATTGAAATTATACGCCAATTGTTACCCAAACTCTTCCCTCAAAATCTAATTGTCCAAACAACTTGCGATAAGAGCTTTCTGAAGGAAGTTGTTGCCTAATCTTGTGATGGACTTTCACACCGAGGTAAAGACGAACATACTCATGAATGTCAAGGTAAAATAGCTAACCCTTACACTTTTGTTAATATGAATGATAATTGTGTGGCTAGTAGCCCATTGAGTGTGAGTTATAGCTTGCCTATATGTGAGTCTATTGTTTCTTTGCCAATTGATGATGATGTACTTGTTGTGAGTGTGGCTACACTAGTTGATCCTATTGATGACCGAATCGACTCTTCTTGTAAGATTGATTTGTGTCCACCTAGTGTTGAAACCACTGTGTTGAATAAAAGTACATCATCTTGTGAAATTTATGTTGATCAACTTTTGTGTGAAAATTGCCCACCACTTGAGGATGTGTGTGATGTGATTAATGAATCTCAAGTGTGTGATGATGTTGAAAATATTGATCAAAGGAATAGGAGTGAACCCGAGAGCTATTCCTGGGATAATCTTGCCCTTGAAATCTCTTTGAAACTTGATATTGATCTTTTAGAGAGTGATGAACGTGTTTGTTCCAAATCTGCCCGTGAAATAGATCATGTTCTCTTAAGGTATAATGTCTTGTTTGAAGATGATATAAACACTCCTAATGAACCTAGTGGTGAAAATGATGGTATAGTTTGCCTTAGAAGCTATAGCCGATATGCTAACCCACTATGGTGTGACAACATTCCGCCTAAAGATGGAAATCTCTTCTTGAAAGATAAGAGTACTCTGAAGGGTAAGGGATGTGTGTTTTTGGAAACTACTTCTCCTTCTACTTTGTGTGACTTTATTGTTGAGAGTACTCATGGTGATGACTGTGAAACTAGTAGTGAGTACACACATAAGGGCACCTTAGTAGAAGTCGACTTGAGTGATACCATTCTCTACTTTCTATTTGCTCTGGATAATATGTATGCTATTGTAGAGAGTATGCCGTTTAGTTTGGGTGGAGACCACGGGAAAGAGGAGTGTTGTCTAGACCCGTGACTATGGACACTCTTCCCAATTGACCCTGGTGTCAAACATAGAATTAGTGATAATGGTGCACCCAACTTGTTGCTTGGTTTACATGACAAGCAAAGTATTATTTTTGATGAATTCTATAGCCAAATCCTTTGTGCATTTTTCATCAATTATGTAATATTTAGTTCAAAGGATCCTTGGTTATATTCTAAATATGTGCAACCTTGGCATGTTAAGGTGATTTGTTGTGCTTACCCTAACCCTCATGCCATGAGAAGTTTGTATTTGTGTGTCCTTTCTTTGGTTTTGCAAGGTTTGGATTCGAGGTCTAATCCTTTTCAAGAAGAAGAGGAGGATGATACGATTCAAATAACCTCCTTAGCTTTCAATGACATCATTTGAAGTCAGTACGTGGGGCATCAAGATTTGGTCGCATTAAGGAAACGGGATCCTACATGGAGGGGCCGATTTAAGTACACTAAAGAGCAATTCCACGTGTGAAAGATTGCTTGGAGCATTGAAGATTAAGGACTCACGATTTTGGGCCTTCATTAAGGACATTTTGGTTACTTAGCCTTGCCCAAGTAACACTCCATGACCACCCCTTTTCATTAAGGGTATTGTGGTTATTTTGTTATGTAATAAGTTAGACTATAAATAGGTTCTATTAGTTCATTTGCTAGTTAGTTTATGAAAGATGAAAAATTGAAACACTTGAAATCCTCACTCTTGAGAGTATACTACCTTAGTATAGTCTTAGTTAGGACTTGGAAAAGTCATCCTTAGTATAGGGCTTGGAAAAGCCAATATTGTTCTTTGCTTGGAAACGGTGGATTTTGAGGTGAGTCGATTACCTTGGCGGTCCCCGTAAGAGTGTGGTTTTGATTATTACATTCATTAGGGGTTAATGTTAAAATATACTTGATTCTTAATCTTGTAATAATCTTGATCTCACTATCTATCCTTTTATTATTTTGCAAATTCATGTGTTTTTTTGTTTGTCATCTTGTATCCCTTTGTGTTGTTTGTTCTTCTCACATTTTGTGGACTGTTTTGGCATCTTGGAGGACTGATTTGTATCAGGACAAGTTGAGATTTTTCTTCTCTTTTATGAGGTGTTTATGTGTTATATGCTAGCTACTTGTAATTAAGACTAATGGGGATTTCAGGGTCTCGTATAGATGAGATAACGAGCATTTATGCAGGCACTGGTGTTATTGAAAGGTTAAAAGTAATAAATGAGTACCATGATTTCTCCCTCTAATTGTTGATATAAGTATGGTGAATTGCGTTGGTAAATGACTTAATAATCATAGATAATTGATATTGCTACATGAGGGTTTGTATAGTGTTTAGTAACCATTGATGGAAAATTAGGTCTACGAATTACTTAAGGTACAAAGAGATTGTGGCTATAAACTAGAAATGTCAAAAAGATGTATTCTTGCATGATTATTATGTATGGTGTGTGAGAGCGAACCTCCGAACATGATTTTGATGAGTACATCGCCCTTTTGAGCATTTGAATATATTTGTGTCATAATTAGAAAAAATATTGGGTTATTGTTGTTGAACATATTATGTGATGTGAAATTGCAGTGGCACTATCAGGGTTATATGAAATTATTTGTGACGCAGTTAGAGGCTTGTGTTGACAATGTTATTGAATTGGGAGACTAATATCATTTTGATGTCCGTTAGAGGCATATATTGATATTTATTATTAATTTGGGAGATTATTATCAATGTGATGCCTGTTAGAGGTTTGTGTTGACACTATTATTGAACTGGGAGATTATCATTAGTGTGAAGCCTATTAAACGCCTATATTGATATTACTATTAATTTGGAAAATTATTATCATTGTCATGCTTGTTAGGGGTTGGTTTTGACCTTATTATTGTCTTAGTTGGTTCTTATTATTATTATGGTGCTCGTGTAGGAGCTTGTATCATGATGCACATATACTTGGGAGTATTAATTTATATTCGATTGATTTGATGCATTTGGATTTACATCTGGGCTTGACATTAGCATGTGTGTACATGCTCATTTATTGCATTATTCATGAAACTGCTACCATCGAGAAATAATGAGCTTTGAAAAAAAATGTCTTCTAAAATGACTTGTCTTAGGGATGTACTGGCAAGATTGATTATTTGAGATTGTGATTGGTATTATGAGTTGCAAACTCTCCATAGGTCCTCTTCTAGAGCTTAAGCTCGAAAGGTGTATAAAGTGAGACAAGCTTGCATCATACTCATCGTATGCATCGTCATTATCATATTTATCTAATATGTCATCATCATCATACTTATCTGATGCATCATCATCATATTGGGAGAAGTATTGAAAGCACCCCCCAAACTTGTCGTGAATTATTACTTTAGTCCTCAAACTATACCTAGTATTAAAAACACCCATAAACTTGACTAAACAAATTTAAACCCACCTTAAACTTGACTAAACAAATTTTAAAGCACCTCTAAATGCCATATAGCATAGCAAGTTACCTCAAACTTTTGTGGGCACGTAAACTGCTTAAAAATAATGAGACATAACCATCAAAGGGTAAAAAAAGTCATTTTTAACTTTTCTCTTTAATTTTCATCACACCCTAACTACTACCACAATCCTTCTTCTCCCTATTTAAGTTTTTCTCCATTAGAACACACCCCAAGTTTGAACTTTTTTATCAGCTTAGTTAATTGCTAAATTTCTTAACCTCAATTCTTTTGAGAAATATACTTTGTAGATATGAATCTTCGACAACATTGAAAATTTTATGATCAAATGACAATTTTGGGAGGAGATTTAACTAGAATCACACACTAAATAAACAACAATCAAAATGAAGGGAGATTATTACAGTACTTTTGTCAAAGATTTTAAGGCTAAAATCTGTCGATTTTCCATTATGTTGGGGAATTCTGGGAGAATTATGAGGATGGGAGGTTAGAGTGAGAGAGTTTGTAGGGTGATTTCATCAGATAGGATTATTTTAGTCGATTTATTTTTTTAAATGTCTTTGTTCTTTTTCTTTTTTATTTTAAATATCCACGTGGATGCCACATAAATCACACATCAACAGAAGTTCAATTGGACAAAAAGAGAACACACATTAGTTAGATATGGCAAAACAAGAACTTTTTAAAATTCATTTAGTCAAGTGAAGGTGTTATAAATACTAGATATAGTTCGGGGAGTAAAAATAATAAGGGATAACTATATATCTAAGCAAACATAGACTCCTAATTACCCTATTCAACCAAAATTTCAATTAATTACAATTCATATCTCCCTCTTGCCTATTAATTATTCATAATTACAATTCATAATCTCTCTCATGTATTTTCTCTCTTTTTCTATTTTCTATTATTCTCCTTTTTTCTTTTCCTTTTTTTGTTGTTTTCTCTTTCTTTTTTTCTTTTTTCACTTTTTTCTTTTTCATTTTCTTTTTTTTCCTTTTTATCTTTTCTCTTTTTTTTTTTTTGTATTTTTTCTCTATTTTCTATTACTCTCCTTTTTTTGTATTTTTTTCTCTTATTTTTTCTCCTTTTTTTTCTTTTCATTTTTTCTCCTTTTCATTTGTGCGAGCTAGCAAACACAAATACAAATGCGAACTATAAAATACAAATATAAATGCAAACTATAACATACAAATACAAGTGTGAAATATAAAATACAAATACAAATACGAACTATAACATACAAATACATGTGTGACTATCATTTGTATTTTTTAATTATTGAAAAGGAACGACTGATTTTCTTTCTACGAATACTTGTTTATATTTATTGATACGAGTTTTATTTATTAAACAAATAAATACAATTTATTTTTTTGTACAAATACGTAGTGTATTTGTATTTGTAAAATCATTTGTTTGTAATTGTATTTATATCAAATGATATTTGTTTATTTACAAATATGAATGATAATTTTGATATACAAATACAAAACGGTACATTTGTATCAAATGATACATTAGATATTTATATATTTTAGAATCAAGAAAATATAATTAATGCATTTACTTGTTTGTATACAAATACAAATAATAAAATGTATATAGTCACGGCTAAATACAATATGCAATCAACTTACTAATACAAATACAAAATAATTCTTTAAAAATAAAAAGGTATCGACGAAAATAGAATATAAATACAAGTATAATCCAAATATAATCTAAATATACAAACACAATAAAATCATAAAAATAAATATAATTCAATATAATATGCAGTCAATTATAAAATACAAATACAAAACAGCTCTTTAAAATACAAGTGCGAATTATATAAAATATAAATGATGATGCAAACTAACAAATACAAATACAAGTGTGAACTATAAAATACAAATACAAATGCGAACTATAAAATATAAATACAAGCGCAAACTTTAAAATACAAATACAAATACAAATACAGTTGTATCAATGAATACAAAAATATAAATGACGATGTGACTACAAATACGATAAACCATTGTGGTATTTACGTTATCATCCATGACTTGTGCTCAACCAGTCATGTTTTTTAAAAAAATACAAAAAATAGAAAATAGAAAAAAATGATAAAAAAAAACAAGTATAAAAAAGAAAACTAAAAAAAATCAAACAAGAAAAGAAAAGAAAAAAGATAAATAGAAGTTAGAGATTAAAGAGAGAGAAACAAAAAAAGACAAAAAGAAAGAAACTAAAAATATAAAAATAGGAAGAAAAAAAGGAAAAAAAAAAAAGGGAAAAACACGTAAAAAGAAAAAACAAATAATGTTAGTGTTTTTGACAAAACTAACTATGTAGTGTATTTATATTTTTTATGAATACAAACTAATGAGTAAAAGTGAATATAACAGTTGTGAATCGAATATATCGGCTATTAAATGGTACTTATGTAAAATGCGACTATGGAAGGGGATTTTTATAGCAAATTGTTGCTATTTCTGAAAGATCCCCAAATAATAATCCACACCAAATTTAGGGATCCTTTGAACACTTCACTTGAACATAATATATGCTTGTTTCACATAACATTTTACAAATACATGATTTAATTTTTTCCAATGAAGGGTATTCATTTGACCACCATTGACAAAATGTAGCTCCACCACTGAACCAATAATTAATTTATTAACACTCAATGACTTTGAAAATAGATAGTCTTGTTTTGGCCCCCAAACAAACATACCTTCAAGATCAATAGTCAAAAGTGAAACTAGTTAAACTTAAATTTTTATTCACTAATTATGACCAATCATTTCAAATTCCTTTCTTGTAAATCACTCGTGGTTCAAACTTTAAACATGTTCTCCATCAGGAGATCTATGTTGAATATAGAGGTATATATGCATACAAATTCATATAATTATATATAAAACATGTCATTCGGATTTACAAGTGACTATATAGTGCTATTTGCAAAGTCAAATTTTATTCTTTTGGCAAATATTTACGAAGCTTTATTGTTTTAAAAAAGATATTTTGGTTCAGTAGAAGTGGACCCTAAACCTCTTGTAACTGAAGGCCAAAAAAACCAATGGGCCAACGCTAGTCTTCTCCTATGTAAATATTGCAACCACCCTATTGTACAAAGGGCATAGGCCATATGTCATTCAAAAAATCCTTGATTCGCCTCTATTATCCACGCTACAACTCATATACAATCGCTTGGGCTAAAGAACACGAATTCATGATTGAAAATATTGCTCTCTCTATAAGAAGCCTCTCAAAACCATGAAATTGGGGTCTAAACACAAAATGTGGAGAGAGATTGATGCTAAGATGACGAAACCAAAACCAACAAAATATGTTAATTATTGAAGACAACCTAATTAAACATTAGCACAGTTTGTTCTAGTGACAGCAACCCATGGACTCCCACTCATCCACAGCAAACGCTTAATGTTGGCAGGATCATTTTGCCTACAAGATGCGTATAAAAACAGAAGATAATGATTAGTAATTTGTTAGCATATATAACTCTTGTACATTATAGATGACATTCATTCACAAGAGTAGCATATTAGAGCGACCACTAAGAGCGATAAATGATGGCACTATAAATATGCAGCCCTTAAATGTGTGCATCTCAATCGTCTTCTTTAGCTGGAGTGACAAAATTATTACCAGCTTTTTCCCTGCTTAAGTTCCACACTCAGCTAATTATAGATAGAACTCTTCCCCTAAGCTTTTCAAGTCTCTGCATAAAGGAAGAATACAAATTTGAAAAAATACACCTATTATGGAATACCATGACCAGATGACAGGACACATACCAAGCCAGATATTTTTGCCCATCTTTCAGCAGAAGCACCAGCATCTTTTAAATGAGAACAATGTGAATGATCATAATTTAAATAATAGGTTGAATTTTCAGTTGCTTCAGCTACCCAGAGGTTATTAATATTATCTCTTGCTCTCTTGATGAGATTACAGAAACAAACCTGCAAAAAACTTCACTGTTTCAGCTAGGTGCAAATTAGAGAAACGTCAGACTCCAATGACAAAATGTGGATGGGACACATGCAAAGACCATAAGAGAAAAGTTGTCGGCTTATAAAATTTGCAGTACTAAGAACCCAGCCCCAGATGCTTTTAAGCAACAGACCCATTCGTTAGAGCTAAAGTAAATGGTATATCACCATATCTCGAGGATCTTTCTGAAGGTTTTCGTAAATAATTGTCACTAGAAAAAAAGAAGGATAATAAATACACAATAAGTTGCTTCCAGAAAATCAGAGGTTCAATACTGGTTGCTATGAGAGAAATCACATACTGCTAGTAGTCTCCTTACTCACCATAGATCCTACAAGGTTAGAGTTTATTGGTGCAAATGAATCAGTTCCTACGCATGGTGCGGTGAAACTGATGGCCACCAAGGTTTCTGATTCATCGTTGGAATTCAACATAGCTGTGGATCCATCAGTTACAAATACCCACTGTTTCATTTGATGAGCTTCTTTATACAACTGCCCCACAAAAACAACCACCGCAGCAATGTCAAATTCCCTGAGTGAAACCACGTAACAGAATAAGTAAAAAAAGTTCTTGCTTCAGGAGCTCAAGTATTGGCTCTAAGATATTACGACCAAGACCAACCTGGACATAGGAACTTCACCCAATTTACTCAATGAAATTGATTGGCGAGGACAGAAAAAGGCCCTGCAGGAACAGGTATCAGATGTATAAATTTGTGCAGTAAAAGCATGAAAACATCAGATACTTACTCAAAATGCTCGATTGCCTCAGGAGACAAAGGCACCCATTTGGCTGTGGACCCTTTCGCTTGCAAGTAAAGGGTGCTAGAGTCCGAGCTTATCGGTGTAAGCCCTGTAACAGAAAAAGCTTGACCCTCTGCAAGCTCACATTGCTAGACAACAGATCAGTTAGAGATGGAACTAGTGCAGAATTGAGAAACATATTGGCACAATGAAAGGACACAAAGTTGAAGAAAATATTTCCGTGCAAAATCAGATAACCAAGAGGACAATAAAGACCAATTCCAATACCTGTTTCTCAGTAGGATTCCATATTGTAATTAAGCCTTCCTTTGGACAGCACTTCATTGGTGTACTTCGGCTAGTCAATCCAACAACTCTAACTCGCATAAACGGAGTGACGTCTCTTTCAGCAAGTCCAGCAGCTTGCAGAGCTTTTTCAAGAGATTTCTGCAGGTCCAACTGCCGCAATGACTGAAAATGACAAAAAGGGATCATGACTAACTTCCTACGGCTAAAGCGGGTGGAAATGAACATACCTCCAACTTTGCTTGATAGGATGAAAATAAATTCAACTGCTCTGAAGTCATCTCTGCCATCAGAAGTTCTGGTTCTGCAGCTCTCTCGAGTATCCTCAAAATCCTTGCCCCTTCTTTACTTTCATAGTCGCTTCCTATGTAGGCATCTTTCTTTTCTTTTTGAGATTCTGAGACTACTCCCTCCACAATGCTACTGCGTCTAGATTGACAAAACTCACAAATATAGGTCGTATCAGTACATGTCACAGAGATTCATTAATAAACATATCAAATAGTAGATATAAGCATTCAAAAATAAGTCACATCCAAGATATAAGCATGCTCTAACAGAAAGGAACTCCATTCTAGAATGACAGTTTCTTGATATGACCGAAGGAAAAAGTGTGATCCACCATATTGGCTTATTAACCAGGTCGTCTAACATTTGCTTCAAATTCTTGGTATTTACTCTTACTCGTTTGTGTGTTCAGGTGATGCATGCACAACCTGATTTTGAACAAAGGAGAGACTTGTACACGTTGTATCACTACCTCAACCACTATAACTTGTTTGAATTAGGTTATCGGTCTAAAGCAATGCCCATAATTGATGACTATCTACGGATGCTCGATGTCTAGATACTAGTTTTTTCTTTTTGCTTATTCACTTCATTTTCTTTTACATTGTAAAGCTTTTGTCTTTCTTTAACTGTGTCCATTTTGAAGAGCCGTTTGTATTTGTTATTAACAACGGTACTCCCAAAGGACGTGCTTGTATAATCAGTTCGAAGTTCCTAAGAATGCCATTATGCAAGTTTCACAATGTAAAGAGACTAAAGTTCGATTGGAGAGATGCTAACATTTTTCTTGTGGTCTTAAACTAAAATATGTATAATGAATCAAAATGCCCTTTAATCTTGTGATCTTAAACATGTCATGTGAGATGTTAAAATTAAAAAGTTACCAAGTATGGAGAGGCTTTCTTTTTTGAAACAAACTATAAAGGAGAATAAGATAAACATATTGGAACAGAGGGAGTAAGATTTTATGAAGAAATTTTTCCATCATACTTTGGAAAAATTGGCTCAAGTGCTTGCACCAAATTTTAGAAGGAAGGCCAGCACCAGCTTTTCATAACTAGAGCTAGATCAAACTTTTAGTATTGAGAAAACTAAAATTTGTACTTTTTGCTTACTGTCACATCTTGTCATTCTTTATTTTCAATCCACCAGACTAATAATCGAACCAAACTAAGCTGCTAAATCCACCATTAACAACCACCACTCATTACCACCAAGCCATATTCATACATACAAACATATTTACGTTTATACATAATTCATTAAAAGAAACATCCCAATAAATTGAATTAAACAGACATTGGAGAATTGACTGCATTTTAACAGAGTTATACTGGTAGACCGGAGGATGCCAGATAATTCGATTAAAAGGGCAGCCCGGTGTACTAAAGCTACCGCTATGCACGGTGTCCGGGGAAGGGCCCCACCACAAGGGTGTATTGTACGCAGCCTTACCTTGCATTTCTGCCAGAGGCTGTTTCCAAGGCTTGAACCCGTGACCTCCTGGTCACATGGCAGCAACTTTACCAGTTACTCCAAGGCTCTCCTTCCCAGATAATTCGATTAATCCTACAGTGTTAAAATTGAAGGCTTACTACAGAAACTTCAGTTGGAGAGTTGTATAATAGGACTCATTCAAGAATTATCTAAGCTTAACCCCAGTGCGCGTGCGGGGTTGGGGGTTGGGGTGGGGAGGGGGGATTTAGACGCATTGAGTCATGGGAATATGTTTACCACTCTCTATCTTGATCCTCTCAAATTTCCTAAAAATCTGTGACTTATTTGATGTTATTCTTTTAGCTCAGTGCAAGGTATTTTCTTTTGGTCCTTTGCCTGATGAAAAAAGAGATACTATCCGAATTATCCAAACAACATTTCATGCCTCATAACTGTTCAAGTATTCAACATGATAGAAGGATTCAACCACTCAAATCTTAAAGCAAAGATCAAATATGCCGATTAGTACAATATATTCAAGTGAAGGTTTTTAGGCTTTCTCATGCAATTTCTGACTGTTATAATTACCAAAATAATGGTCAAATTAGTAGATGTAGAGGATTGCTCAACCCCATTTATGTTTTTCATTTAAAAAACTAATCTGCTATCCTGTTAGATAGCTAAGCTAATATAATAGATCGATACACATGTCTGACCCATTGCAAATTTGATGAAAAAATCGCACGTAATAGAAGGAAGCAAGGATCACTTTACGGATAAAAGAAGTGTGCCGCTTTTACATATGTTGCAGCAAAGAAATGATATTTATTGAATGAATCAAACGTGGACTTAAAGAGCGATCCAAATGATTATTTACATAGATGTAATAAACTAGGATCAGATGCACAGTGGTCTAAGATGGAGTTAGGCACATTTCTTGATGTATCACAGGATTCAAATGAGAAAAAAGAAAGAAGCTGGCAGGAGGACTCCAGGGTGAACTGCAAGTTTATTACCAGAAGATACTCAAGGAAGCATGTGATTGCATCAAACAATGACAGAGGACAAACACAAATTTGGGTGGACATACTGGATGTATATAAATAACTGATACAACTCAAATGGGCCGCCTGAAGTAAGGGATAGGAGGAATAAACGTAAAAGTGGATAGCGCAGAGCTATTAAATTGTTCAAAAGCTAACTAGCAATTGCTTGATGCAAGGAGGCACAACGAGCCAAACTCATGATAGCTTTTCTCATCCAAAAGTAAAGCAAGGATTAGCTACATCTCTTAAGTTACTTCTTTTTGCCTCTAACTGATGGTTTCTATCTGTTGAAGAAAAAGTGATGGATTTCTTCAAATTTAAAAAAAAATAAAAAATTAAGCAGAATATGAACCTATAATGGAGATATCAAGAGAAGGATGGAGAGAAATCTTTTAGGAAGCTAGCAGTCAAAAAAGCAAATAGTGGTGTATTTAGTATCACCTTTCATCAAAAGACTGCATCTCTTTAGCTTCCAGCCGTTCAGATCGTACAACAAACCCCACATTACTTAACCTGGATGTAATGGATTGCCATCAGAATCAAAAATAATTTTACTTCCCTATCAATTTTCAATTACCTTTCCCTGAAGAGAACAGGATATATCCTTGAAATTCCAACCAATGTTATTGGAACAGCACCTCCGCTATCCTTGATTGACATAAATGATAACGGAATACCACAGCCTTTACCTAAGAATGTTTACATGAACCAAGACAGGACAAAGGGAGAGAGAATTATAGTTGCATGGTCAGGATATAACTGCAAGTAACGAGTTTTTGGCTTTTAATAATACTTACATAAACCCAAACGAGATGCCCAATGAGCTCTATATGTCCCATTTATATGCAGCAGCAAACTAGTCATCCCTGATGCCTGGAATTAATGCAGACCTTTAAAAATGCCAATAGGAATTGGAAAAGCCCTTGAAAGCAACAATATTTATTTTTCACAAATTGCTAAAGGCAACAACCTCAAGAGGTGAAACAGGATCTGTCCAGCCACACAGTCCAGCTCCCCAAATCTTTAAATGACAAGATAAGCTGTGAGCAATATGAAATTCTGACAATCTCTTAACAAAGGATAGACTATAACCATTAATTTAATGTAGTACCCTAAGCTTTTGGCCAACAAACAGCTTTCCAGCAGCCAACTTCTTGGACAGTGGTATATCTAAGACAGCAATTATTGAATACCTATAAAACAAACAAATTCTGCATGATCATGAAATCCAATTTATAACAGTGATAGCCATTAATATTTTCTTACCAACCATCAGTCAGTTCAACTTTTGCACAAGTTCCACTTTGGGTCGTGCTAGATGATGAAGATTGACATCCGACTGGGGAGTCGCAAATTGAATCGATATTGGAAACACAGAGTACCATCATAGAAGAAGGTGGGACATCTCCCTCTAGAATTCTCTTAACTGCAGATCGATGACCATAATTTACTTCTCTTTCATATCTGTCCAAAGGATGAATTGATGTTTTTATTGTACCTGTGAGATCTGAGAGAAAATGCACAAACTGGCTCAATTACGGATACCTGTATTTTAATTCTTCAAGTACATTGCAGATTGTTAGAAGTTTCCCAGAAAATTTGTCACTGTAACACCTCTCGTAAGATGCAAGTTTCCAAACAATCCACTTATAGTGATTTGTAACCCACCTGTTGGAATGATGAGGAATGTTTGTAAGCATGCCGCATGGAAGAACAATTTAAAAGAAAGATAAAATTTTATTAGACATCAACCATATTAAACGGTAGAATTGTCTTGATCTGGTAAGCAGAATATTGAGAACCCAATAGAAAAGTAAACTCATGATTATAACTCTATAGATCAATCTGTGGATCCAAGAGAAAGAAGCAGATACAAGTGCCAGCAAATCTCAACATTGTCAGAACTGTATGTGAAAGCTATCACCAAATCATTTTGTAGTCTTTAACTTAAGCTGCCAGACACACAGATGCATAATTCAATGGACACTATTAGCAACATCTATTCGTACTGCTACAAGAAACAATTCTTTAATACAACACTTGAAACGGATTGGTTCCTTCTAACAAAACTTTATACTGTACACCTATGATTATAGCGCTATAGATCAATCTGTGGATCTAGGGGAAAGTAGCAGAAACAAGTGCCTGCTTTTCTCAACAATGTCAGAACTGAATGCAAAAGCTATAGCCAAATCATTTTGTAGGTTTCAACAAAAGCTGCTAGACAGAGACAGATGCATAATTCAATGGGTACTATTACCAACATCCATCCATACTGCTACAAGAGGTCAACAGTCATCTAATGCAACAAATCGACTGCTTCTGATAATTGTAGCTACTCTAACAGCAGTCTTCTGACAGCCTTCCACAACTTTCTTGCAAAGAAGCATAGAGAATTACTTTTTAGAAATATATTGCATGGAAGCTCCTGATTGAGACAGCATCTCCAAAAAAGATTCTGCTCCAATGCAACCTGAGCAAGATTCATCATTGAAAACATAAGTCTCAGCAGTAGCTGGATTCATCCTTCTCACGTCGTCTGGCACACTCTCTAGCTGGATCTCCACAGAACATAAGAAGTATCAGCTTCCAAAAGTAAATTCATCAATCAAAGGAAACAAACTATTCTGGTCCATTCACACCTTGCTCAGGATTGATGAGGGCTTTCCAAGATACTCCTTCATATATGATCGTGCCACATGGAATGGATATCGAACTGAAACCTTTCCTTTTTGAGGGGATAATTTTGGTGCTAAATTTGAGAACCCTAGTTAAATGATATCAAACCTGTCAAACATGATTTAAGACAAGCCATAAGGAGTCTATTTACAAACTTCAAATATACCATTAGCAGCACCGGCGTCATTTCTTTTGAGAGGGGAGACGACGTTGGTGCTTCGAGGCTTCTTGAATGGAGAAACAAAACTTCCCCCAGGTTTCCTCTTCCGACTAAAGTTCTGGTTTCTATCTGCAAAACCTGCTCCAATTTTATTTGAGATTTCCACTAAAGGACCCCTGGAAGGCCTTTCTAGCAATTTAGGTTTTGATGCAATAACATTTTCTCTAAGGTCCATAGTTGCTGAGTTCTTATTGAATGGCTCTCCATGCTGTGAAATACTATGGTCCAGCCTATTCGTGCTTTCTTTTGCCACAGCATCAAATTCCTTTATCAAGTTACTTGCCGGAATGAGATTCTCTGATTTAATTGAGGACTTCTTATGACACAAAGTTGATCTCAATGGCGTTGTAAAAAGGCTTGAGGACCCACTGCCTTTCGCTGCCGATAAGAGGGAAACAGGAGTATCATAGTTCAGATCTTTGGTGGAGGCCTGATCAACAGATTTTTGGTCCTTTAAAAAAGAAAACAATGGATCAGCGACATCCTTTTCATCTACAAGCTCTAGATCTCCAAGCAGACTCCTTGCACGTTTCAATGCCTCACAGGAAACTGATATTGATCTACCACCGGCAGTATGAAACTTTATTGGGGGAGGTTTATCTGCTGCAATCTCCTTTGTCGGACAAACTGAGTTAAATTTAACATCAGACGAAGACAATGAAGCTGCTGAAACATTAGTAGACCCTATGCTAGCAATGCCCTCTACTGCCACAAAAGGAAATGAATTTCGAAAACCAAAGAGCTCGTCTGAAGATCTATTCTTCTTTTCCGAACCTGGAAATGTTTCATGGTCACCATTTTCTTCCAAGCCCAACAATGCCTTGGCTCTATTAAGACCTGCAGAAGATATACGGACTGCTTTACCAGAGCCCGTCTGGAACAACGAGTTCGACATGCTAAATTGTTTCTCCATGCTAGCAGGACAAAAAGATTCTGGAGCATTACGAGCTTTCCCTGAGTCTTTCTTGAACACAGCTTCCCGAAAGCCAAAACCATTTTCTCTTCCAGTACCTTGTCCTGCACAATAATTTGGTAATGCATACATAGACCCACCATAAAGTCAAGAAACTTGGATATAGACTCACATAGTTCACTGTCTCTCTAAAATTGACAAAAATAAAGAAACTTGTGTTACATGTTACAAAAACGGTAATATTATATTCCACAGAGTAATGCCGGATTGAATTTTCAATTCATTTTAGGGAAAATACTGATTCTAAGTTGACACATTTTACTGGGACTTCAAGGTATTGCACAGGCTAGGGTTTTACACTGTGGCACACCCAAAGAGTAGCAGCTGTGGTTCCATTGTCATCAAGAGAAAAAAGCACATTTGTTCTTCTGGGTCATATTTCAAAAAAATCCCAAGGCGTGTTGTAGTGTAATTGAATACCGTATTTTTAAACTTGCTTTTAAAAATAAGCAATTCCAGTGACATACATTTTCAGCAAAATTAAAAGAAGACACTTTACGAAAAGAAGAGCAAAATTCTAACATAATAATAAAGTAGTATTATTGAGGATACCTGAGTCGAAAAGAGCCTTGTGTTCAGCAAGGATGGTAAGAGGTGTGGATATGGAAGACTGCTTGACTGGCACAGGCTTGGCTGATCCAGTTGGAAAAACTGGAAATTTGGCATCGGTATTGTCCGCCGCCAGTCCTGCATATCAAAGTGATTAATTCCCCATGGTGATAGCAAACAAGTATTGAAACAAGTAAGTACCTTGACGTAAGAAATCGGGAATCGATTGGAGCTTCTGCTGCTGAGGAGCTACGGCCAAACTCCCTTGTTCAATTACGCTCTCTCCATCCGACACTTTCCATCGGAAATCATTCCCGGAGGAGTACAACTGCCACGTCCGCATTTTGGTTGCCCGCCAGTTTGTATCAAGGGACGCTTCCGAATTTTATACGGCTGGACAGTTTTTTTTTTTTGATAAAAGCGGGAAACCAAATTTGTTTCTATTGTGAGGAGATTTATACGCGCGCCAATTAAATTATGGATCAAGGCCGAGCCCATAGTTGACTAACAACTGAAAATAAGACTCCTTTTAAGTTTGGGCCTTTTTTAAAACTAAGAATAGCCAAAGTTTGGGCATATGGACATATAATGTCTTTTATGGTCATTTTCTATTCTTTCTCAAATTTGAGTCATTTTGATCTATGTAGTTCATATACAGTTTATATACAATACTGATACAGTATATTCAACTTGAGCAATTCGGCTCTTTTAAAAATATTTTAATTTTTTTTGCTATAAATTTTTTACCTGATTAAATATTCTGTTTTTTCTTATTATTTAGAAATAATAATTAAATTATATAAAAATGATATAATTATTAAATGGAATATGTATCTATATAAGATATATGTATAGAAATTATATAGTTCTATCAAATATGTATATGTATAAAATATATAAAAAGTGTATGAAAATTATATAACTGTTGTATAAAACATGTAAAAAAAATGTACAACTATTGCATAAATTGTGTATCAAAGCTGTATAATTTTTGTATAGAATATTTATATGTATAAGATTTGTATAGAAACTGTATAGAAAGTGTGTAGAAACGGTATAGAATAAGCAAGTAAATTGAAATGGCTAGAAAGTGAAATTTAAATTCCATGGTCATTTTTATGGAAATAGTTTAATTTGAAGTGTCGTTTTTGTCCTTTCCCTTCTAAGTTTTCGGTGACATTAACCAAGGCTAAGGTCAAAGGCCCCTTTAAAAAAATGAGTAAGTTAATTGAAAATCAAATTAACATTTTTAAAATTTGATTATCTTTTTTAAAATTTAAATCAACTCATAGCTTCTTATTTGATGTGTAATAAAAATAAGGAACCAATCAATCATTTTCCATCACCAATCATTCAGTTATAAAAAAAAATTTGCTCTCTTTCCAAAAGCTCAAACGTTTTCTTTTAAATATCACCTCCTCCAACAGATTGCCTCAAACAAGACAACAGATCGACATTGTTGTCATCTCTAACGACTAGCAGTTTGTGAACCCACATTCAACTTCTCCATCCCTCTTTTTTTCCTTGTAGTCATCAATTTCTCTCTTCGCATATAAAGACTTCTATATTTGTTGGTTTTCAAAAAATTACGGCTTTTTAGTTAATGAAGAAAATAAGAACTTTAGTTGTATTCTCTTCGAGTATGGATTATCAATTTTGAGTTTTGATGCTCAAAAAAAGATGAACCCGAGAAAATTCTAATTTGTGGTCTTTGTTCTCTGAATATGATGGTTGATGAAAATGTGGTATCTTTTGTTAGGTTCAATTGGTGTGAATGAAAAATGAAGGGACACAACCTTTCGAGGAAAACAGACATTGTTTGGAAAAAGGGGTGACTGTTCGATTGGATGTGACTGTTCAAAAAAGGTATGTTGTTTCGGAATGGACAGACATAACTATTCTAAAATGATTCACCCTTTCATAAACCATTGCCTCCTTTCCGAAGGGGCATTTGATGGCTATAAATACCTGGACTTTTTTTCTCAGGTAGTATGAAAAATTTCTGCATTGAAAAACACTCTTCTACTTCTAAAAACTCTTTGTGGATCATCTGTCGTTGAGTATGTTTGAAGAATCACAAGGTTTCTGATTGTGAGACATTTTATCCTGGGAGGAAAAATTTCACAACCACGGGTACTTGAGGGGAATTAATTTCTTAAAGACACTCTGTGAATTCGGAGGACTTGGTTCTATCTCTTCTTCATCTTATTTCTTTAAATAACATACTTCGTTGATAGTTCTTGAAGAACTTGTGTTGAAGGTGTTAAAAACTTCATAGTTGTTCTTGATATAGTCTTGAACTTGTGTTGAAGTGTTTATGAAAACATACAGATTGTGTACCCGAAAACAACAATCTTAAGGAATTAAATTACTAATCTGTATTATTTCGTTTACTGTTTTTTCAGTAAATAGTTTGAACTTCATATTGATAGTTCTTCAACTTTTTGAACTTGTGTTTGAAGTTCTTGAAACTTCATTTTGATAGTTCGTAAGTTAGTTGAACTTGTGTTGAAGTTCTTAACATTTGATTTTGCTATTTTCCCAAAAATAGTTTGAATTTCATTTTGTTGATATTCATAAGTTAGGTTGAACTTATTGTTAAAAGTTCAAAACAGTAAATACAGAGTTAAAACTTCATTTGATTGTTCGTATGTTAATTTGAACATGTGTTTGAAGTTATTGTTGAAAATAAATTTTTTATCAAAATTGAGAAAAACAACAATTTTAAGAAAAGTATAAAAATATTTAGTTTTGTGCTTGTTTGGTGAAGGAAAAAAAATTCGCCATTTATAAATCAAGTATTTGGTTAATTTGTATTGGGTTTGATTTTGTGGAGACTAAAATCTTTTGATTTCTACTCCTCGGTTAGAAGAATATAAAAACTTCGTCGAGAAATCAGTATGAGAATTCGGTTCGAAGAATATAAAAACTTAACCGATTCGTTAAAATCTCTGTATTGGTTTTTGGAGCTTAAAATTTGTGGGATTTCACTCTATTTGAATTTGATTATTATTTGAAATCATAAAAACTTCGTCATGTTTCATAGTTCATTCGGTTGATGATTTGAAGATACAAAAACTTCATCATTGACTAGAAATAAGTTGACTAAATATTAAATTCTTTATTGTTAGTATTCTGAAATACTAAAGAGTATGTCAAAGATTTACAGGAAAAAATGACAAATGAAACTGAACAATAAATTGATTTGGTTGTGAATGGTGTTGTCCTAACGGCATCTAATGTTGCGTCATTAAGTCATTCAGGTATTGTTCTAGCAATGAAAATGATAGAGAAATTAGAAAAATATTTTGGTGTGAACGTCAAAGAATGGCAACAAATGATGTCATTTTGACTGGCCAAACTTGCAATGCAAATGTTCACAAAGCATAGGTCCTCATATTTTTGAAAAAAAATGATTGAAAATCAATTATCTGATTTAAAAGATATTATGAGTCATTCCAAGATAGACGAGGATAATGAGTTGAATAAAAAATCATCAACGATAATTGCAAATCCTGTTAAGAATGATGCTCCAAATGATTAGAAGATGAAGAAGTCTTCTAGATAAGAAAAAGAGTAGAATAAGAAAATGTTCAAAGGCAATTGCTACATTTGTAGTGATGTTGGTCATAAAGCTCAAAGTAGTCAAGTTCTAAATAAGAACAAGAAAAGATATTAGATAAACATGTTGAAAACAACTAGAAAGATTGAAAATCTATGTGATATGATCACTGAAATCAATCTAATTGGATATCCGAATGAATGATGGTTTAATTTAGGAGCCACTGGACATGTTTGAGCGGACAAAGAAACTTTTGCTCCTTATGATCCCGTTGGTCCCATAGAAGTAATCTTCAAGGGAAATAATACAACAACTAAGGTTGAAGGAAGTGGAAAGATATTCCCAAAAGTGACTTCCAACAAGGTGTTGACTCTCAACAATGTTCTCCATGTTCCTACTATTAGAAAAAATTTAGTGTCGACAACATTTCTCATTAAAAATACATTTAAGTGTATGTTTGTTTTGGAGAAGGTTGTAATAAACAAAAATGAAATATATGTAGGAAAGGGCTACCTCAATGAGGGCCTTTTCAAACTTTATGTAATGGTTGATGAAATGAAGAAAGCTGAGGTTTCTTCTTACTTGCTAGAGTCAAACGATTTGTGGCATAGTCGTTCAGGACATGTCAAGTATAAATCCTTACAAAAGCTGATAAACTTATAAGTTTTGCCAAATTTTGAGTGCAATAAATTAAAATATCAAACGTGTGTGGAATCAAAGTATGCTAAGCATCCGTATAAGTCCGTTGAAAGGAATTCCAATCCCTTAGACTTAATCCACATTAATATTTGTGATATGAAGTCAACACCATCTCGTGGTGGGAAAAAATATTTTATAAATTTTCTTGAAGATTATAATAAATACTGTTATGTCTATTTGCTAAACAGTAAGGATGAAGCAATAAATGCGTTTAGGCAATATAAAACAAAAGTTGAAAATCAGTTAGAGAAAAAGATCAAAATGATAAGAAGTGATAGGGGTGGAGAATATGAATCTCCCTTTGCTGAAATTTGTGTAGAAAATAGAATTGTCCATCAAACTACGGCACCGTATTCACCTCAATCTAATGGAATTGCGGAAAGGAAAAATCGAACCTTGAGGAAATGATGAATGCCTTACTTATGAGTTCAGGTTTACCGCAAAACTTGTGGGGTGAAACTATACTTACAGGAAACTGAATACTCAATAGAGGGCCCCACAGTAAGACTATCAACTCCATATGAAAATGGAAAGGAAGAAAAAACAACTTGAAATATTTCAAAGTGTGGGGATGTCTAGCGAAAGTCAAGTTCCTATGCCTAAAAGGATGAAAATAGGACCTAAGACATTAGACTGTGTGTACATAGGATATGGTAAAAGTAGTAAAGCATGTTAGTTTTTGGTTCATAAATCCGAACATCCGGATATCACTGAAAATACGATAATTGAATCAGATAATGTTGAATTCCTTGAACATATTTATCCGTATAAAACTAGACATGAACAGTCCATTAGAGGGTCTAAACGGCCTCGAGATGAACCAAGCGAGGATGTACATAATGATGAAAATCCAAGACGTAGTACACGTCAAAGAATGTCAACTTCGTTTGGATTAGATTTTGTAATATTTCTCTTAGAAAATGAGCCTTAAATATTTAAAGAAGCTATGGTGTCTTCAGACTCATCCTTTTGGAAAGAGGTAGTCAATAGTGAGATTGATTCAATCTTAAGCAACCATACATGGGAGTTGGTTGATCTTCCTCCAGGAAATAAACCTTTAGGTTCTAAATAGTTCTTCAAACGAAAAATAAAAGCGGATGGTACTATTGGCAAATACAAGGCAAGACTTATAGTAAAAGGCTTTAAACAGAAGGAAGTCCTTGATTACTTTGACACATACTCGCCTGTAATGAGGCTAACATTAATTCAGATGTTAATTGCCTTGGAGACGGTATGTTGTCTTGAAATCAATCAAATGAATGTGAAAATAAAATTCCTAAATGGAGAATTAGAGGAAGAAATTTACATGGAACAACTTGAGAATTTTGTGGTTCCAGGTAAACAAAAGAAGGTGTGTAAACTTGTTAAGTCACTTTATGGACGAAAATAAACACCTAAATAGTGGCATGTGAAGTTTGACCAAACTATGTTGGCAAACGGGTTTAAGATAAACGAATGTCATAAATGTGCTGACATTAAAAACACTCCAAATCATAAGGTCATTATTTGTTTGTATGTGGATGATATGTTGATCATTAGTAGAGACATTTCTGACATAAATTCTATGAAACAAATGCTTGAGAGCAAGTTTGATATGAAAGGCCTTGGAGTTGTGGATGTGATCTTAGGAATAAGAATCCATAGGAATCCACAAGGGTTGGCATTATCACAGTCTCATTATATCAAAAAGGTACTTGACAAGTTTAAGTATTTGGAATTTGGTATTGCCAAGACTCCGTTGGACGTGAGCTTTGCACTTCAAAAGAATGAAGGTGAAAGTGACTCACAGTTGTACTACACAAGAGTGTTGGATGTTTGATGTATATCTTGAATTGTACATGTCTAGACATAGCATATGCTATTAGTAAGTTAAGTCGGTACACGAGTAATCCCAATAGAACTCATTGGATGGCAATGAAAAGAGTTTTGGTGTATCTTAAATACACTCAAGACTATGCTTTGCATTATAATAAATACTCAGCAGTAATTGAAGGATATAGTGATGCAAATTGAATCACCGAATCAAATGAAGTAAAATTTATGAGTGGATATGTATTTACTATAGGTGAAGGAGCAATCTCTTGGAAATCATCCAAACAGACATGTATTTCTTGCTCTACAATGGAATCTGAGTTTATCGCATTAGATAAAGAAGGTGAAAAAGCAGAATGGCTCCAAAATTTCTTGGAAGATATTCCTCATTGGCCCAAACCAGTGGCACCGGTATGTATATACTGTGATAGCCAAGCGGTGATAGGTAGGGTAGGGAGCATAATTTATAATGGTAAATATCGTCATATAAGATGAAGACATAATACCATTAGAGAACTTCTCTCTAGTATAATTATCATTGTTAACTAAGTGAAGTCAAAGGATAATGTGTCGGATCCACTTACAAAAGTCCTATATATAGAGGGAGTTGAGAGAAAATCTAAGGGAATGGGTTTACGGCCTAGGACAAGTCAGTATAGCGGTAACTCTACCTAGCAGACTAGAGATCCCAAGAGCTAGGTTCAAGGAGATCAAACAAAGTTGCGACTGACAGGTTCAACATTGTCAATATACCCAACCTATTCTTATGATGTAGAAAGTGTTTAGTAAATAAGGATAAGGTTTGTGGTGAGAAACCTTTTAATGATTATCTAAATTTGGCAGATTTGACCAAATAGTTTAATCTATAGGATTGAACATTTAGAAATTACCTATGTAAGGGTGAAGTTGAAGCTGCTTCAAGGAGAATATTAGTAAAAGCCTATTCTCTAAGTTCTCATGAAACCAGGATGTGTTCATGGATGAAATGAACAAAATCGTGAGAACCATAAATGGTAAAAGGCTGGTTGTCTGACATGTGTTGTCTAGGTATATATTAAAGCTCGACGGTTAAAATATATCAAATCTACCGATTGATCGAGCGCATTTGATGCATGCTCACTACGGAAAGTTCAAAGGGAAACCCACTTATCTAGATGTAGTCAGTCTTTGCTTGCTGATCACATACTTGTCCGTACAGTTTTATAAAGAGTAGCCATTCCCCATTCATGTGGGCTATTGTTAGGTTCAATTGGTACGAATGGAAAATGAAGGGACACAACCCTTCGGAGAAAAGACATACTGTTTAGGAATGGGGTATTGTTCGGTCAAATATGACTGTTCAGAAAAGACATGTTATTTCAGAATGGACAAACATGACTGTTCCAAAATAATATACCCCTCCATGAATCATTGTTTCCTTTCCGAAGGGGAATTTGATGGTAATAAATACCTGAACTTTTTTCCTCAGGTAGTATGAAAAATTTCTGCATTGAAAAACACTCTTCTACTTCTATAAACTCTTTGTGATCATATGCCGTTGAGTGTGTTCAAAGAATCAGAAGGTTTGAGGTACCACTACATTCTGATTATGAATCATTTTATCCTGGGAGAAAATTTTTTACAACCTCGGGTACTTGAGGAGAATTAATTCCTTAAGGACACTCCGTGAATTCGAAGGACTTGGTTCTATCTCTTCATCATCTTATTTCTTTAAATAACATACTTCTTTGATAGTTTTTGAAGAACTTGTGTTGAAGGTGTTAAAACTTCATAGTTGTTCTTGATATAGTCTTGAACTTGTGTTGAAGTGTTTATGCAAAAATACATATTGTGTACCCAAAAACAAAATCTTTTATAGGTGAAATATGATTTATTTTGTTGTTATTGTTCTGGCTCTCAAATATTATTGTAAAAATAGTGAAACTTGAACTTTGACTTTTTTTTGGAGATATCTGTTGTGACAGTTTTGTCTTATTATTTGTGTTTTTGTATTGAATTACTTCACTTGATATTTATTAGTGTTGTTTCTTTGTTTTATTGGTGTTGTTTGTGTTCTAGGTATGTTCTTGATGTTCTTAGTTTTGTTGATATTAGTGGTGGTTGTAATGCCCCGGGAGTACACCCTGGACGCCACACAGTGCTTATGGTCACAAGTGACCACAAACTAATCCATGAACTGATACCTTCTGTGAGTACTGAATAAAACTGATAATAAATACACATAAGCGGAATAGTTGAATATGCCATAAGGTTTCAAAACACTAAAACATCATTGAATTTTTAAGTCTAAAACAACTATCTGAAAACAATACGGTAAAAACTGTCAATAACAACTGAAAAATTGACTAACTGTCTGAAAGTATCTGAAAGCCTCTAACAGACTGACTGTGGAGTTGATGGGACAAGTCCCAACTAACTCTGGTTGACTACTGATCTGAAATAAAATGCTGAAATAAACATAATCGGTCCTCAAAGTATGACGACTCACTAATGCTACCACTGCTGACGCACTGGATTGTCTAAGTGCGGCCGGGAACCTGAGCATCCAAACCTATGATATGAGACATCATAGCTTAAGAAACAAGTATGCGGTCAGTACTTTAAATGTACTGGTGTGCTAGATGAGGTTAGGATGATATGGATGGGTTCATGTACATAAATAATAACCGAGTGAAAGAATAACATGAGATAACTAATACATGATATGTGTGAAAATGGTAAAATCTGAGAATGCATGACCAAGCATATAATATGATAATGAAATAGTACGTAAACTGAAATAACAGAAATCTGGTAACTAAATAACTGATAACTGTATGCTATGGTCAATAAAAACCTAAACTGAATTACACTGAAGGCTAAATTGAAACTGTGGAAGCTAGCTATAACCAACATGCCCCAATATATTATCAGGGGCCAACCTGTAACCCTAGTTGGAAGGGTGTCAGTACTGTGCCACGGGTACTAACACTGGCTATGTGGATGAGGGTGTCATGCCTAACTAACGGGGGACCTTTCAAAGTCTACGATGGCACCGTAGGTCTGGAACCTTGGGAATACTACTAATGCCTCATGCCTAATTGATGGGGGAGACGTCATCCCTAAGCTCACTTGGTGCTAAGTGTTACTCCCAACTGAAGACACTAATTCTTGAACTGATCTAATCATGACTGAACTAACAATTAATTAGACTAAGTTGTTGAAGGATAATGCTTATAGTTTATATAAAATCATTCTACAAATACTGAAACTATGTAAATAGCTAAGTTTTTGGGTAACCATAACCCCAGGACTCAATGACAATAACAATAAGAGCATACTGAAGCTTCGAAAACCATAATAAGTAGTCATTGTTCCAAACCCAAATCATTTAGGCATTTCATCAAACATTTGGAATTCATGGGTTTAAGCATGAGAATAGTTTAATTCATGGAATAATAACATAAATTCAATACAAAAATCATAGGTTAAGGATTTAACATGCAATTTCCATCCTTCAAACTTGCCAAGGGCTAATTTCAACGAAAACACATGTAAACATGGTGTAAGCTCAAAATTCATAGAAGTTCATGGACATAATTTCATGTAACATGTAAAGATCATGATTTTTAACTTGAAAATGGATTCTTGGACTCCATGGGTGAAAAGGACCCATGGATGAACATCTAACATACCTTAATTGAAGAATTTGTGGAAGTTCTTGGTGATTTATTGAAGCGTGATATTGAAGGGGTTAGGGTTTGTTCTTGAGAGAGAGAGGTGTTCTTTTGAGAGATTTTGTGTAAAAGATGACCAAATATGCTATTTGGGGCTTCAAATCCCATGTTTTTACGGATTGGGTGATAGAAAAAGACGAGACTGCCCTTCTGAAATTAAAATTCATATCGGAAATGCCAATTGAACCCTCACCACAATGCGCCAAGGCCTCCACTGCTATTCCACCGTGATGCGCCACAATCGCGGTGACGTACCATTTTCAAAATCCAATTATGGTCCAAACCTCGTTTGAAAATTTTAAAACTTACCTGAGACATGCTCCTTACACCCCTGAACATGAATTCACTCAGAAACCTATATCTCGGGGTCGGGAAGGTCACTTTAAAAAATCAATGAAGATATAAGGCCAAAAATGAAACTAAGTTTCCAACACTTAGCCAAATTTTCAGGTTCTAAGCCTCTTGTACATATACTGAGGGATGAACCGAGCTAAGACTAATACAGGATATTACAATATCTTCCCCTTGGAAACATTCGTCCTTGAATGAGACTGATTAAGCTGAGAAATACTGAGGTACTAAGATTACATGCTTAATATGCATAATTGAAAAACTGATTACATGACTGAGTCTGAAACATGGTGACTGACTGAATTGATTCATGAATGCATTCATTGATATAGGGATGACTACAGGGCTGTAACTAACAATGGAAAAAAGATAATCTAAGGAAAACTGTTACCTTGATCTAAGTCTGGATTTATGGAGAAAAGGTGAGTGTACTTGGTATGCATGTCTGCTTTTGCTTCCCAAGTAGCTCCCATAACGGACTGATTCCACCAAAGAACTTTAACCAAGGGAACCTTTTTGTTCCTTAGTCTACGAATCTAGTGAACTAAGATTTTAACTGAGAGTTCTTCGTAAGAAAGGCTGTCCTGAACATCTGTACTTTTTAAAGGAACAACCATAGTTGAGTCACCAATACACTTCTTTAACAAGGACACATGGAACACTGAATGCACTGATGTCAAATCTGCAGGCAACTCAAGCTCGTAAGCTACATTTCTAAAATGACAAGATCTTATAAGGGCCTACACATCAGGGACTGAGTTTCCCCTTCTTGCCAAATCTCTTCAGTCCCTTCATGGGAGAGGTCTTCAAATATACCAAATCTTCAACCTCAAACTCAAGATCTCTTCTCCTCATATCTACATAAGATTTCTGGCAACTTTGGGTTGTCTTAATCCTCTCTCTAATCAATTGAACTTTCTTTAAAGTATTACTGAATCTGGCCCTACCAACACAGTCTCACCCACCTCAAACCAACCAATAAGAGATCTACAACTTCTCCCATAGAGAGCCTCAAATGGAGTCATCTGAATACGGGAATGATAACTGTTATTGTAAGCAAACTGAATCAATGGAAAGTGATCATCCCAATTGCCCTTAAAGTTGATAACAAAAACTCCCAACATATCCTCTAAAGTCTGAATAGTCCTCTCTACCTGACCATCTGTCTGAGGGTGAAAGGATGTACTGAGACGAACTTGGGTACCAAGACCCTTCTGAAAAGCTTTCCAAAAGTGAGAGGTAAACTGAGTACCTCTATCTGAAATGATGGACAATGGGACTCCATGCAACCTAACCAACTCTCTAATATAGAGCTTGGCATAGTCCTCAATTGCATAAGAGGTATGGAATGGCAAGAAATGGGTGGATTTGGTCATTCTGTCTACAATAACCCAAATCGAATCAAGCTAGCGACGTAAATGAGGCAACCCTATCACAAAATCTATATTCACCTCTTTCCATTTCCAAGTGGGCATCCTGAACTCCTGCATAGAGACACTAGGCCTTTGGTGCTCAACCTTAACCTATTGACAATTAGGACACTTGACTACAAACTCAGCAATATCCCTCTTCATTCCACTTCACCAATAGATTTCCCGCACTTCACGGTACATCTTAGTATTCCCTGGGTGAATAGAATGACACACACCATGTGCTTCTGCAAGAATCTGCTACCTCAAATCATCAACACACGGCACACACAGCCTACCCTGACACTACAACACACCATCTCCCTCTTAGGAGAAAGCCTCTACTTTCTGATCCCTTACCGATTCTTTCAGTTTAACTAAATTGGGGTCCTTATCCTGCTTCTTTATTACTTCAACAATCAATAAAGATTCCAAACTACTTTAAACCCAAACACTACCCTCAACTGAATCAACCAACCGAACACCTAATCTAGCAAGCTGATGAAACTCCTGAACTAACTTCTTTTTATCATTCTCAACATGAGCAACACTACCCATCGACAATCTACTAAGGGCATCTGCCACTATATTGGCCTTGCCCGGATGATACAACATACTCATATCATATTTCTTCAATAATTCTAACCACCTTCTCTGACGTAAATTTAACTCTCTCTGCAAAAACACATACTGCAAACTTTTGTGATTCGTGAACACATCAACATGCACCCCATATAGATAATGCCTCCAAATTTTCAAGGCAAAAACAACAGTTGGTAACTCAAGATCATGGGTAGGATAGTTCTTTTCATAGGGCTTTCTATAGGCGTAGGCTATGACCTTACCTCTCTGTATCAACACACAACCCAAACCAACTCTGAAAGCATCAAAGTAAACAACAAACCCATCTGAGACATCTGGCAAGGTCAAAATGGGGGCTGAGGTGAGTCGAGTCTTCAACTACTAAAAACTCTTCTCATAAGAATCTGACCACTAAAATTTGACTTTCTTTTGAGTCAATCTGGACATAGGGGATGCAATAGATGAAAACCTTTCAATAAACCATTTGTAATAGCTAGCCAAACCCAAAAAACTCCTGATATCTAATAGAGAAATAGGTTTGGGCTAGTTTCTCCCTACTTTGGTCTTTTAAGGGTCGACTTTAATGCCATCACCGAAAATAATATGGCCAAGAAAAGCTACTGATCTTATCCAAAATTTGCACTTACTAAATTTGGAGAACAACTGATGGGCTCTAAGAGTCTGGAATACTATTCTGGGGTGGTCTACATGATCATTTTCATTACGGGAATAGACAAAAACATCATCTATGAAGACTATGACAAACATGTCCATGTACTGCTTGAACACCCAGTTCATCAAGTCTATGAAAGTTGTCGGGGCATTCATAAAACCAAAAGATATGACTAGATATTCAAAGTGACTATACCGAGTTCTGAAAGCAGTTTTTGGAATGTCACATTCTCTTACCCTAAGCTGATGATAGCCGGATCTAAGGTCTATCTTAGAGAAGTAACTGGCACCCTAAATTCCATCGAACAAGTCATCAATCCTGGGGAGTGGATACTTATTCTTGATTATGACTTTGTTCAACCGACGATAATTGATGCATATTCTGAGAGAACCGTCTCTTTTTTGCATAAAAAAAATTGGAGCACCCCATGGGGAAACACTGGTCCTGATGAATCCTTTTTCTAAGAGGTCCTTCAACTGATCCTTTAACTCTCTAAGCTCAGCGGGAGCCATTCTATAGGGTGAAATAAAAATGGGCTGGGTATCTGAAAGAAGGTCTATTCTGAAGTCAATTTCCCTTTCGGGAGGGACTCCGAGAAGATCTTTAGGGAACACATCTGGGAGTTCCCTCACTACTGAAACTGACTCAAGACCAGGAGTCTCGTAATTGGAGTCTTTAACTCGAACAAGATGGTAGACACACCCTTTGGATATCATTTTTCTCGCTTTAAGGTACGAAACAAGCTGGCCTCTAAGTACTGAAGTACTACCCCTCCATTCAAGGACCGGTTCATTCGGAAACTAAAAATGAACAACTCTATTTCTACAATCAACTGAAGAATAGCATGAGTGAAGCCAATACATGGTGAGAATGACATCAAAATCAGTCATCTTTAACTCCATAAGATCAACTGAAGTGACTTTTTGGGATATTGTGACCGGACAGTTCCTATATACCTATCTGGCTACAATAGAGACACCTACTAGAGTGGACACTGAAAAGGGTTCTGCTAAAGTCTCAAGACTGACACCAAAATTAACTGTTATATAGGGGGTTATAAAAGAAAAGAAAGCTCTGGGATCTAACAAAGCATAAACTAGTAAATAAATGACATGCAACATACCCGTATCAACATCAGGAGAACTTTCCTGATCAGGACGAGACTGGAGTTCATATATTCTATTCTAGTGCTGACCACTGGTGGCACTGAAAGTGGCACCCTGCTTATCTAGACAATCTGCTGGTGCTGCTGAAGAGTTAGTCTGGCCTTACTGGAGATTATTCCTACCTTTACACATTTCCATCAACATCTCTTCAACCTGTGGCCTGGCTTTCCATATCCAAAACATACATCCCTTCCAACACTACATACCCCTTGATGATTCCTACCACACTTCTGGCAAAGGGGATTAGTCTGACCACTGTTCATACTACCCTGAATCTTAGAGCCTGACGTCCTCTCCCAATTATCATTTCTGAACTTTGGCATCGGAGCACTAGTAGAAGATGGAGCTGAAGCCAAATATTTCTAATGAAATTAAGGACGGTTACCACCCTTCGACCTTGGCTAAGTAAAATTAAAGCTACCTGTCCTATCCCTCTTGTTCCCCCTTTTATTCTCCTTAACCTTCTCCTTTTCAATCTGTTGAGCACGGACCATAAGCATAGAAAAGTCCATCTCTTTGATCAACATCGCATTCCTACACTCCTTGACCATGCTATCAGCTACACCAGAGACAAACTTACTTATTCTAGACTTGTTATCAGCCACCACCAAAGGAGCATACCTAGCCAACTGAGTAAACTAAAGATAATACTCCCTCATACTCATATTACCCTTCTTCAAGTTAATGAATTCCTGTACCTTAGCTTCTCTTAACTCCAAAGGAAAAAACCTATCTAAAAAAGGTGGTAGCAAATTTCTCCCATTCAACAGGCGCTGCATCGCGCCTCTATCCCCCAATCATTTTATGAGAATTGTGGAGGATAAGAAATACAATGAAACATGAAGGCAAAATGGTGACAAGTCACAGATTAATCTATAATGTCACTAGGCATTTGAGAATCTTACTTAAGGTTAGGAAACCAGGATCGGAGTTTTTACAACATGGCCAGGTATTCTGTAATAGTTAAGTTAATTGAGGTCAACTATTAGATATAAGTTAGTTTTATGGGAGATGCTAGAGCAGGGATGGTACAAGTATAATACAGATGGGGCATCCAAAGGTAATCCAGGAAAAAGTTTATGGGCTTATTGTTTAAGGGATGATCAAGGTAATTTAGTCCATGCATATGGATCAATCATAGAGGACACAAATAATATGGAAGCAGAAGCAAAAACAATCTTACATGAGAATGGTCTGGAGCTCATACTTCTGAACCTATGATTTAAAACACCATAACTCAAAAGAAAATTATTCGTCAGTACATGAGAATATACTGGTACGCAAGTGAGGTAAGCTGAATGCAAGGTTCATATGCTTGAACTATAACTGACTGACATGAACATGAATATGACTGCGTGAGAATTCATGCATGAATACGTAAACTATAATTGAAATCATGATAATACTGAATCTGAATAATGATAACATGAGTTTTGTGTTAGCTAAGTAACTATGTCTGACAGTCTAGGTTCTGATGGAACTATCTGAGTTCCGTACTGCTGAGTGACTGTACCTGACAGTCCTGAAATCTGTAGAACTATCTGAGTTCTATTACTAAGACCGAGACTGTGACTGTAGTAGATAGTGATCTAACCTACATGCCCCTAATAAGCTAGTAGAGCTGAGTTGGGGTCCAATCTGTAACCCCAATTAGAAGGGTGTCAATACCTTGCCACTAGTAAAGACAAGTTGTGAGTGACCCTCATCTGGCAGTATCACCAAAGGAGAATGGTGGGACCCTCATCTGGTAGTGTTAATCCACCTCATCAACCCTTAACTGACAGTTTTGATGTCTCAACCTATGCTAGATACATAGTTCTGGAGCATAAGGATTGCTTCTAAGGGTCACACCCTCTACTGTCAGTGTGTGCCCTCGCCCTTGGGTTTGCTTGGTGCTGAATCCTACTACCAACTGTATAGACACTGAACTGACTATACTGACATGAACTGGACCAAGTTCATTGAGTTTCGTGGACTGATAGAATGTTATTGAATTCTGTTAACTGATTGAGTTCATGAGATTACTGAGTTTTCCTGAGTCATGTGACTGACAAAATTGTACTGAGTTATGAAACTGACTGAGAATACTATTGATCATGGTGTGATTGAGATTATCATGAAACTGACACTGGCTCTAGATACACAGCTAAATTGTCAGGTATAAATAACCTCAGGACTCGGTAGCATAAAAGTAATTCCTGGCACATGTTTGAAAGCACAATAATAGATACACATATATCCATAATTCATTGACTAAGACATTTCATCAAACACTTCACATGCATAAACTTGTACATGAATGGGGATTTCATATTATCATACTAGTATGACATTTTTCCTTCACATAGGCATTTAATCAAACACATGGGGAACATACTTTGGTTATACCATCATCAATGCATCTAATTATCATGGTTGCATAAATAAATTTGTAGTTTGAAGGGTTTATCATGAATATTATGCAAATCATCACATACTAGGATCAACCATTGGAACATGTAATTTAAAACATGAATCAAAACCCAACAACAACATGGACATGAATTTCAATTCAACTAAATCATGAATATTCATAAATACACAAATCTTGGATTTTGAAAAGAGATTCTTGAGCTTCATGGATGAAAGAGACCCATGAATCTACACTTGACATACCTTGATTATGAGTTTCTTGAAGTTCTTGGACTTGAAGAACTTGAATCTCTTAGTTTCTTGAAGAAGGATTTGGATTTTGTTCTTGGAGATTGATCTTTGAGAGAAACCCTAATTTGGTGTTGTAGATAAATAATGAAGTTATGAGCTTTGGTCTAGCGTAATTAGGTATTAAAAAGGGTGGTAAAAGACCAAAAAGCCCCTTTTAAAAATGGCTTTAAATTGTTGAACAGGATCTACGATGGCTTGGGCGACGGCCCATCGCTGGCACGATGATTCGTCGCTCTGTCCATCGTAGTCTATCCAGAAAATGGGTTACTGCCTTATTAGTGACGATCTGGGCGATGGTCCATCACTGGATCGATGACCCATTGACCTTCCCATTGCACTAGGCCAGAATGTGATCTTTCTGCCTTGGTTGCGATGGTCCATCGCTAGATCGATGGTCCGTTGGCCATTCCATCACGCCTGGCCAGAAGGTCAACATACTGCCTCTGCTGTGATGATTTGGGCGATGGTCCATCGCTAGATCGATGGTCTGTTAGCCCTTTCGTCGCACCTGGGCAGTTCAGATTGCTTTCTGTAATTCGGCCATAACTTCCTACCCTGATACCGGATTTAGAAGAATTTGGTATTGATGGAAAGCTTATTCAATTTTTCACACAACAAAAAGTCAAAATCTTGAAAATTCTACGTGTATAAAAGTGGATATATCCTTTAAAGCAAGTCTTTAATATTTTTGGGATGATTTTAAGTTAGCTAGAAGTGCGGGGTATTACAAAAAAGCTTGAAGTTTTAAGGGTGTCACAATGATGATCATGACACTTCTCTATGGTTTGACTTAATCACATTGGGCCCCTTGTGAACCGAACACTCATAAACTGAGTCATGGCTAAATATCTTAATCAGAAACATGATGCATGGACCAAAATGAATTCATAATTTGCATGAATATGAAGAAATTACCTCATGTTATAGCCATATTCATGAAACATCGGATAATAAGACTAGATGGAAAGATGGAAAACTATAGAATCTTATTTGTCTAATTGTTAAACTGAATTGCTAGCTATACGAACTAACTCATACTAAAAGTTTATACTCAACTGAAGTGTTTCTTTAACACTCTTTATAAGAATTTCTAATAACATTAGGAAGCAAAGAATTTTTGGCATGATCTGAATAAGATATCTGAATAAGGAATTACAATATGGATACAACTCTATAACATGGACTATAGGCCTATAATACATAAGCTAGGACATAATTATTGTGCCTTAGGCAATGAAACTGCTAAATTTCAAGATTTTCCCCACTTCTTAAATACCCCCTTAGCTATGTTTTTACTCTTAAATACTACCCTTTATTTTATGCCACTTTTAATCTTCACATAGGCATTGATAACTCCATCTAGTAAAGTCTGAGTTGAACTAAATTCTCTCACCATGTTCAGCCTACTCAAAGTCGCAAGGCACCACACATAACACCATAATACTAGTATAAACCACAGATTGAATATCCTATGTGTTTTCATAGCTATTATTTTAAGAATAATACTCTTTACCACTTCACCAACTAACTTCAACCTCTAACTAGGAATTCACTAACGCACAATGGATTCATCCAATTCTATACTAACTTGGAATTCAAGCCTACCATTATAACCATATAAATTTCTAGGCAACCAACCCACCTAGAAATTTTCCTATATTCTCTAATACCTCTATCAATAACAACTTTCTTGCAGTATACCCAAGAAGACACACCTAGAATTCCCAACTAACTATGGTATATACTAAAAGCTTTACCTCAATCTTCCTTTACACTTATAACCTTAGATAAAATAAGCATACAATAATCTTTCCCTAATAAGGAGCATTCACTCTCTCACATCTAAACCATTGTTCATCAAATTTCATCACCACTATAGTTACATAAGGAGAGATCACTGAAAGGTTAGAACATGAGATCCTGAAGCATGGAAAAAAAGTATGCATAACTTTGACACGTAATTGAGGCCCTTAGAAATGGAGTATCAACGACATGGATTCATTAAAGAGATATAAACCGAGGACATACATGACATAATGTGAATTTTCACTGGTCATTAGGGGTGCACCAGGAGTTATGAGAACTGAGCATATTGTGAAGCATGCGTACATGAGTCATGATCTGTATGACCTGAGTTTGGAGTTCATAAATTCATAGAATATGATTTATACTTATGAGTGAACTGGATCCCCTTATACGAGAAACTGAGAGTGTACATTATTCTATATAAAGTGCATGAATATGAGCTATGATCTTGGAAATGACTTGTGAGAAATAAGTAGATATCGTGATGATTGAAGTTCAAAAATTTGCACTAAGAAAAGGATGGGTCAGGTATTTTCTTCCCCTAGTGATGTTCTACAACTCACTGCCATCACTATTAGAATCTGAAAACTTGAGTTGTCTGCTTGTTCTATCATCTCCCCTTAGATTTCAGCCATCGTTCTAAGTGTGTGGACCCCTTTAATAAACTCTAAATTGAACTGCAACTATTCTACTCTAAAGTACAAGATATATACACATAAATAATAAACTCACCCTAAAATACTATATCTTAAAGTGTAAAACCCACTGCTAGTACTTCCTTCTGAGATAAAACTCTTAACTCTCTATAGACCTAGTAGTCATCATATAATAACTCAAACACTTAGAATCTTTAAACTCTTATTTCTATTAGCTCAATCATCCAAGATTCACACTTAGATTCTAATACTTAACATGGATATCCCCAAATTTTTAATAAACTATACTAACTTAGTACTACTGGATAGGAATAATGAAACACTAATCTACATAAAATATATGAACATACTCAACCTTATCAAGATCCTCTATCCTTGTGGTCACTGCCTAATCTCTAACCCGACCAAAGCATTAACATACACTAAGTCTTCATTAAATGAGAAATCTCTCACAAAATGCTATTAAACAAACTACACAACACCTTTCTGGCTCCATGGATATATAATCTGCTAAATTCAGATAAACACTGGCCCCACTTTACTGCTGCTAAACTTTTGGGTTTATG
Source organism: Capsicum pubescens (assembly GCA_030864215.1). NCBI lineage: Eukaryota > Viridiplantae > Streptophyta > Magnoliopsida > Solanales > Solanaceae > Capsicum > Capsicum pubescens. The sequence goes on from CM061539.1 coordinate 1,074,600, forward strand.
CTTCTAACTTTAGATCATATGCTGTCATAGGATTTTGAGAAGGGATCTGAGGGCACATCTGACCTTGACTCAATACATGATTTTCATAAATAAGAACAAACACTTTCAAACTTTAGAACTTAAAGTCATTGATGGAATCCTTTTGAGCCCGCATACAAACTCATCACTGTCTGTAGAGGTTGTCTGAGAAAACTCTGTCAGTAGGAATTTAAGCTTGACTATTTTTATTACCTAAAAAATGAGGCAGAGTTGACACGAATGGAGTAACGTAAGAATCTGCATAAGTTTCTTAGAGACTATCTCTATAACACAATCTTATATATGAAAGAAGGAAAATATTTCTTAAATGACTGTAGCATCTCGAATAAAAGTACAAACATCTTTGTACCATTCCGCAAGACTCTGCTAGACACAGATTCATAGACACTCTATGAACTTGAACCTTGTGCTCTGATACCAAGTTTATCACGACTCGATATTACCTCTCAATCGTAACACGATGCTTAAAACCACAAGTTATCCCAATCTAACCCATGTACTTGCATACTACTTGAGTAATTGATTTAAAAATATATATATATAAAAGCTAAATTTGTTGAACGGAAGCATAATCATGAGAAAATATGAATAAATATGATACTGTAAAAGTTTACCACATGATAATTCTAAAGAAGGAACTTGAATTACATATAATGACTCTGACTAACTATTTATGAAGCCTCTACTATACTGACTATAGGTAGTTGGGACATGACCCCCCAACTATCCCTATTCAATACATTAGAATAATGGAATTAAAATACAGGAACTACAACTGACTTGAGTCTTCAATATAAGAGAACTCATCACCAATTGGCTGAATGCTGAGAACTGTCTGACCCTAGTGTGTGGGATATATTCGGTACCTATATTATGAAGGATGTATCCACAAATGCATATATGTGGTCAGTACTTTGGAATGTACTGAGTATGTGAGACATACACTAAATCATGGAACTACTCAATGTATGTTTTAAAATTAAAGACATAAGCTATCTGCTGAAACATATATTTAAATCATGGTTGTACTTAAAAGCTGTCAAACATAGTGAAATTGCTAAATTTCGAGCTGAAAATATTTTTGTAAAATGGAAAATGATAGAAACATGAATGCTATATGTAAATCTCAAGTTACAGCTTAATAAGATGTAAAACCATACTGAAGATCATGTATAAATACTGAGCATAAATGTATAAACTTGTAAAACATATGCAAGATCAAATAAAACATGTATTGAAATTGTAAGACCCCGCAAACTCCTCTTGTAGTCTGAGCTTTAGAGCGTATCAAGTGAAGTGTAAATCCGTACCTAAAAGATTTTGAAGTGACTTCCCAAGTGATAGAAATTTTGAAACATGTAGAATTTCCCTAATATCAACTTCTTGTTATGAAGAGAATTGAATAAGCTTTCTGTCGATACCAAATTCATCCAAATCAGACACTCGGGCGAAGAGTTAGAGCCATTTTAGTGAGACAGTGTGCCACCTGGCACTTTAGCACGTCGCGGAGTCAGCCAAAATGGCAATTGTCAAATTCCAGTGAGCCTTCGTGATGCCACCGCATCACGGTGTTTTTCCAGTTTGCAACCAAGGTGGCAACGCGAGTTCCACCGCATCGCGCCATCAAGCAGTTTCCCAATTATCCACTTTCTAGTAAGATAGCATGATTATGGCGCATCGCGCCAGCGTGTAAAATTGGGATTTTGTTCAGGTTCCATTATTTAAATTTCAGGGACCCTTTGGTAATTTCCCTAAAGCCCCAATCAGTCTCTACATGGAATTTAAAACCCCAATAGCCAAAGTTGCTCATCTATTCTCATTACTTTATCAAAAACAAAACACTAGCTCTCAAAGATAGAAAACCCTAGCCCTTAAGTTTCAAAAGCAATCTCAAGAATCCTTCTAAGAGTCTTCAAGAACTTTAAGAATCTAGAAAACTAAGGTATGCAGATGTTGATTCTTGGGTCCCTTTCATCCAAGAAGCTCAAGAACCCTTTTTAAAAATTTAAAGCTTTTATGTTTATGAGTTTTCATAATTCATGTGAGTTGAAATTGATGTTCATGCTATTATTGAGTTGTGATTCATGTTTGTTTATAAGGTTTTAAAGCTTTGACCCTAGTATGTGATATTCATGTGATGTTCATGATAAACCTTCTTCAAGTTGCTTGTTAAGTGGTGTGTTTATGTCAATTAAGTGTAGAAATTGTTGAATAAGAAAAGCATGCTCCCCATATGTTTGATAAAATGCTTATGTGAAAGAATTAGAGCCATTCTAGCATGTTGATTAGAAATCCCCAATTGTGTTCAAGCCCATGCATGCCAAGTGTTTGTTGAAATGCCTTAGTGAATGTATTATGATATATTGCATGCATTCTTGTCCATGAGTATTCCTTATTGGACAACTATGAGATATTAGTATGCCAACCCTATACATTTACATGCTTATGACATTCAAGTGATTGACGAGATATCGTATTGATTGTATTGTGAATGATAGTCCATTGTCATGATATTCAAGTGTGGTTCTGTTTTATTAATTTACGCTATCGAGTCCTGGGGGTATTTATACCCGAAAACTTAGCTGCTTGTCTAGAGCCGAGTCAGTCTCAAGATAATCTCAGTCATTCTATGATCGATAGAATTCAGTCAGTGACAGAACATTTAGGGAAATTCACAAATCTCAGTACTAGTTTAATCCAGCCTTAGACATCAGTCACTTTTAGACAAAAACTAGAATTCACAAATATTCCATCAGATAATGGAACCAAGTAAACTCAGTCAGATCAGTCAAGAAATATGATCAGTAACAGATTCAGCTCAGTCTAAGTTCAGTTAAGAATCAGTTCAGAGTCCTTCAGTTGGGAGTAGGAACTAGCACCGAGCGAGTGCAGGGATGATGACTTACCCGTTAGAGAGGCAGAGTCATTAGCAGCAATCCCTGTACTCCAAAAACTACGTAGCTAGCGCAGGACCAGGAGTTATCCATTATATTAAGGCTTGACTATCATACTACCTTAGGCTTGACTTCCTATTTAGGGTCACCTATTAGAGAGGCTTGACTATAGCATAGGTCTTTACCCGTGGCACGGTATTGACACCCTTCCAGCTGGGGTTATAGGTTGGACCCCACCAAATCAGATTTGGGGCATGTCGATTAAGTGAGAACTCCCATAGTTACAGTTTCAGTATCAGTCTTCAGAGTAGAACTTAGAAATCAGGACTGTCAGATACAGTCATCAATCTCAATAAGGAACTCAGATAGTTCCATAGATTCATAGACCACCCGCTAGATAGGCTTGGTCTCACATAAAGTTATTCAGTATCAGTACCTACAGAGGTTACCCGTCAGATAGGCTTGATCTCAGTCTCAGATTCAGTTGAGTTTTCTCAATATCAGTTCTAATGATCACCCGTTAGTTAGGCCTGATCTCAAGCTTAGTCAATCTTAATTGTTATTAGAAGATTTAGAGATCATCCCGCTATATTGGTTTAATCTCAGATTCTTCCAGTTGGTATCAATTATCAGTAGGCTCAGTCATCCAGTTTATCAGTATTAATAAGTACGAATATCAGTTTCAGTAGCTTCAGATACGTATAATCTCAGTATGTTCAGAAACCTCAGATTGATGGTATATTCAGTATCAATTATCAGATTCAGTCCCAGTATGCTCAGTCACAGTATGCACAGTATGTTAAGTAGTTACAAATTCTCTATGTATGATAATCTAGCTTTTGCATATCATTCAGTTAGTTATTGTTCATGCATAAGCCCTTGCATTTAGCCTTACCTCATCTACATACTCAGTACATTCCCATACTGACGCATTTGTGCTATGGTATTTTATTTGACGCCATAGGTTTAGAAACACGACCCCCAGAGCACCCTTAGCAATCCAGACTCAGTCAGCAGCAGTAGACGTAGCAGTGAGTCCTCATCATCCGAGGATGCTTCTTATTTTAGTACTTCATTAGATTCACTTTATTATCAGTAGACGGAGTTAGTTGGGGACATGTCCCATCAACTCCACAGTTCAGACAGTTAGAGGTTTTTTCCGACAGATATATTAGTATTCAGTTTTCAGTTTGAGTATTTTAGATGTTTTGAACCTTATGACAAGTTTTCTCTAGCTTTCCGCATTTATTGTATTATATTATGCAGTACTCAGGTACATATATCAACAAAGGGTTAGCTTGTGGTCCTTCAGGGTCATGAGCACCGTGTAACGACTAGGGGGTAATCTCGGGTCATTACAGAAATAATCTGTAAAATTGAATAACTAATAAACTGAACACTTGGTCATGCAAACCTGGGCTGATATGGTCTGAATACTAAACTGAGACTGTGGGAGCTAATATTTAACAGGCATTCTCCATCTGAGCTAATTGGGGTCCAACCTGTAACACAGTTGGAAGGGTGTTAATACCTTGCCATGAGTACTGAAATTGATGGTGTGGATCCACTAATTTGGTGTCTCGAAGGACTAGGGTGTCAGTCCTCTACTGGCGGGTGACCCTAAGAGAGTGTCAGTCTTCTACTGGCCGGTGACATCTCATAACCTACACTATCTACGTAGTTTTGAAACTTAGGGACTTCTTCTAAAGGTCTCAATCCTCTACAAGAGGATGAGCTTTCATCCCTAAGTTCACTCGGTGCTAAGTCCGACTCCTAACTGAAAGATACTAAAGCATAAGATGGTACATGCACTAATAATGGATATGATCAAGTCATGGTATTTTGAGAATAACAGTGCATCCAAAATGTGAAGTAATCATGAACATGTAAACTGATGTATTTAGCATGATGTAATACTGGCAAGTGCTCGTTATGACAATGTTAAAAATTTTATGAGATAAACATGATATGATTAAATTGAAATATTAAAAATTGTAACTTGCAAGATCAACTAGGTATCGTGTGTTCATAACCCACAACATGGAAAATAATATAATTAAATAGGATGATTTTAAAGTAATGATATTATAAGAAATTTCATGACTTAAACTCAAGAATCCAACAATTTCAGCAATGTAATGAATCATCATGATTTTAGTATGAAAGAATACTTGAAATTATGAGGAAACACCATTTCATAGTAGAATTCAAAATTACATGGAGAGATCATGGAATTTATGCTTTTCATGGAACCCTAGTTTATGGAATTCATAAGATTCATGAATAAAAATCATAATTTGGGCATGAGGATGAACAAAGATCCTCATTTAATATCCACATACCTGAATTTCTTGACTTCTTGAAGGGAAGCATGAATTTGGATCCCTGGAAGTTGAATTCTTGAAGAAGAACTCTTATTTGGTGTTTTTGAGGATTTGGGGGAAGAGAGATTTTGTAATTGGTGCATTTTGGGGTTATGAGATGACCTATTCAAGTTACTATTAGTTATAGGATAGTTTAAGACATAAATGACCAGTTTACCCTCGAGAAACTGAAGAGAAAATGAATTTTAACATTTTAACAAGGTTCATGCCATGGTTATTACCCCAGAGCACAAGATTTGTGCCACACTAAAATTGCGGACGCTCACTGATTCCTCACAAAAATGGGCATAACTTTTTACTCGAGTATTGGATTAAGTCAAAATTGGATGTGTTGGAAAGAAGACTCAATTATCTATAATTTTGTTGGTGTTGAGACCCAAAATTACTTGTATTCTAGAAGTTATATACGTTAAAATTTGATCCTTATAGGATCAAATACCAAAATTTCGTCGAATCAAAAGTTGTTAACTCAACTTTGCTCTAGTGTTTCCTATGAACATTTTTCGCCTCATAAACACTATTCACACTAGGCTAATGATAATGACACATATATTCATATAAAAATAATGGGATTAGAGCTTTTACAAATTGGAATGACGATTCAAATTCTATTCCAAATATTTGGGGTGTTATAGCCATCCACAAGTTTGAAATCATACAAAATATCTTCCAAGCTGTCTTGGAAATTAAGAGGGATATCAAAGAGAGGTCAACTTACAAACCAAAAGGGTAGTGATCTACTAACACTTGGAGTAAGAACAAAGAGGTAGATCAATCATCATCAGGATAGAACAAGAACAAGGACTACAAGTCTAATGACAAGAAGCCCATAGAGAAGACCACTCCAAAGTACCCGCCAAGGAATGAAGGTAACAAATATCCTACTCTCGATCCTAAAGGTTTTCAATGTTTTAAATGTCAAGGATAGGGACAGAAGGAAAATGAATATCCCAACCAATGAAATGTGATCCTTAGGGAAGGAAAATTATATTACCTTAGAGAAGATGTGGGATTGGAAAATGAGAATAATGAAAATTCCTAAGATGGAGAAGGGTCCAAAGAAGATAAATAAGTAGAGGAAGATAATTAAGATGCTTGGCCTCAAGATGGAGAGATTGAGGTTCCAACTTTGTTGTGAGGCTTGAAATGATTAGTAAGGCTATAGATAATCCTATTAAAAGGGAGAATCTATTCCATACTAAATGTCTTATCAAAAAAATGTGTGCGCTTTAATAATTGATGGAGGAAGTTGTGCTTATATGGCTAATGCTACTTTGGTTGAATTCTTGAAGTTGCCCACAACCAAACAGGCCACACCATAAAAGCTTCAATGTTTAAATGATTGACTAGGCAAGTGGTGATTTGGTGCAAAGTAAGGAATTATCATGATGAGATAAATTATGATGTGATATCCATGCAAGCTTGTCATATCTTTCTTGAGAGGCTATTTCAATATGATCGTTCAACCAAGCATGATGGGAGGATCAATCGGTATTCTTTTTAGTTAAATGGTCGAAAATTCACTCCCAATCCACTTTCTCCATCTCAAGTTAATGAGGGCTACCAAAATTTGAGAGAATTGAAAGAGGAGGGTGAGAAATAAGGTGAATAATAGGACCAAACCGAGGAGAGGGGTAAAGAAGAAGAGGTTGAAAAAAAAGATCCCCTTGGTGATATTGTCTATGAACAAAGATCTTTTCAAGGTGCATGATGACAAAATACCTATGCTCCTCCTAGCTTATGATTTTTATACTACGCATCTACTTCTCCTATCCTCTATTCTATTTATCTTGTTTTGCAGGATTATAAAGATGTGTTCCTGTAATACCCCGTATGTTTCTAAGCTAGGAAGTGAATAAGTTTTCCTACGTATGAAACCTCTTATCCTGTGAGTAGCATTTTAGTGCATGACTTACAATGAGTATCCTAGATATAAGATAGCTTATGATACATTAAGCATGTTCATATGAGTCACTTAAGGTAATACAAGCTAAGAGTTTTTGAATCCATCAATTTTTAGTGTTTGATTTTGCAAGGATCATCTTTGAAAGAGTATAACTCGATGTTAATATGGTATTTTGGATGATTTAACCCACCAAATTATATAGAATCGAATTATCTTTCCAACAATACCAATTTTGAATTAATCTAATACCCGAGCGAAAAGTTATGCCCATTTTCGTGAGAGACAGTAAGCATAGGCGATTGGTTAGGCGCCGCCCAACCCAAGCATAGGCGATTGGTTAGGCGCCGCCTAAGTCAGTTCCAATGCCAAAAACACTCTGTTTTGAGTTATTTTGAGGGTAATTAAGTCTTTTAACACTCCTTACACGTCTCTAAACTTAAACCTATAAAATATATAACTTCTAAACACATTACAACCCTATTAACATCTCAAAGCTCATCATCCATGAGCACCATAGGAGAAAAACAACTAGGGTTGCACAATCAAGCTTGAAGATCCGATTTCAAGGAAATTCCTCCTTCAATCATCAAGAACCTCCCTTCCAAGGTATGCGTAGTGTTCATCTATGGATTTAATTCGTTCATAGAGCTCTAGAATCATGCTTTTAAATGTTGTTTTGTAAACTTTTTGTGGTGATATGAATATGTACATGTTGATGATGGATGTTTAAGTTTCAAGATGATATCTAAGGATGTTTTCATGAAATATATGTGGTTGTTGGTTGAAAATCATGAACTTTGGGTGGTTTAATATAATGCAAGTATAAAATCCACCTATGCCTTAAAGAATGCATGCAAGGTGTTTGATAAAATGCCTAGGATGCTAGAAATTCCTATTTACATGATTCCATGATATTCACATGACAAGTCCATGTTAGCTATACACTTCAATATGAATTTCCATGCTAATTATGTATTCTTATGGTAGTGGCATGAAGCATGTATGGTGATGAAGATATGAATTATGTATGCGAATTATATCCATGCTTTCCCTACCATTTTTGAGATGTTGAATAAATACATGAAGTTTAATATCCCCAAATCATTACAATATGAACTAAATGTTACATGTTGTCGTTCCCTTATGCTTGAATGGTTTCCATGCCCTTGCTATGAATAGTATATGTTGTCGGAATGCCCATGATATTAGAATATGAGATTTATGACTTTATTATAAGCATTCCTATTCATGATAGATATTATGATGACCATGTACTTCATGAAATCCCCCACTCATGTATTATGGACTGTTATTGATGGTCGTGTACTCAAGAAATTCAAGTTGTGTCAGTTTCCTTCCATCGAGTCCTGGGGGTACTTGTACCCGAAAAATATAGTTGTGTGCCTAGAGCCATGTCATGTTTTCATGATACTCTCAGTCAAGCCATGATCTATAGAATTCAGTCAGTCATGTGACTCAGGAAAACTCAGAAATCTCAGTAATCTCAGTAGTCCAGTAATCTCAGTAATCTCAATGCTCAGTAACCTCAGCAACCTTAGTATTCACAGTCAATCTCAGTAACTTCAGTACTCTCAACCAGTCCTCAGAACTCAGTACATTCCGTCAGTCATTGGAATCCAGTAAACTTAGTTTAGCTCTGCTAAACAATACCACTAGTATCAGTTAATTAGTATCAGTTCATCTAATCAGCTCAATTCAGTTTTTCAGTTCAGCTTAGTTATTCAGTTTAGGGTCCTTCAGATGGGAGTAGAAGTTAGCACTGAGTGAACCCAAGGATGGGAACTCACCTGCCAGTTCAGGGTGTGATTCTTAGCAGTCATCCTTGTGTTCCAGAACTACGTAGCCAGTGTAGGTTGAGACATCTTAACCCGTCAGACTAGGGTTGATGAGGTGGCTTAACCCGTCAGTTTAGGGTTCCCACCATTCTCATTTGAGTACCTACCAGTATACGATTCTCACAGCTGTCCTTACCAGTGGCGCGGTATTGACACCCCTCCAGTCGGGGCAGAGATTGGACCCCAGCTTAGCTATTATAGCATATTTGGGGCATGTCAGTTATATAACTACTTCCCATAGTTTTAGTTACAGATTTCAGGACTATCAACTATAGCTACCCAGTCTCAGTAAAGAACTCAGATAGTTCTTCAGATTTCAGTATATCAGGACTGTTAGATACAGTCAACTCAGAAATAGAATTAAACTCAGATAGTTTCCTTCAGATTTATGGACTGTCAGATACAGTCACTCATGCTATCAATTAAAAAAGTTATCAGTACTCAGCTTCAGGACTGTCAGATATAGTCAATCAGACCAGTTCTTCATAATTCAAACTGTCAGAAACAATTATTCATTTATCAGTAATGGAATATCAATCTCTTAGTATATCAGTAATACAGTATCAGATCCATCACTTATTAGTGATTTACATATCAATATCAGTAAACTCAGTTTTTTAGAATCTCATTATCAGTACACTCATGTTGTCAGTATTCAGATTCAGTAGTTAGTATCTCCACGAGTTTAGTTGCAGTTACTTATGTATGTATGTATTCTCACGTTCATATAGTCAGCATTGTTCATGCATATAAAACCCTTTGTATTTAGCCTACCTCACTCGTATACTCAGTACATTCATTTGTACTAACGCATTCGCGCTATGGTGTTTTATTTGACGCCATAGGTACAGAGGCACGAGTTTCAGAGCAGCAGTAGCATTGCAGATTTCAGCAGTCAGTGCTCCTCTTTATTCGAGGATAATATTATTATTACTTTATCACAGTATTTCAGATTAGTTTTTCAGTTCATGGAGTTAGTTGGAGACATGTTCCTTCAACTCCTTATTCAGTTCAGTTAGAGGCTTTCGGACTAGATGTCAGATTAGATGTTCAGACTTCAGTATTTATGTTTCTTTTTGGTATTGTTATACCATGTTTTTCAAATATGTATCGGTATTGAACCTTATGGCCTTACAGTTTATGTTTCCGCATATTTTATGAGATATTATGCAGTTTATAGGTACAGATATCAGTCATGGGTTAGCTTGTGGTCCTTCGGGGTCATGAGCACCGTGTAGCATTTCAGTTCACAAAATTGGGGCGTTACAGTTCCAAAGGAGTTTCCCTAATGATTACCCCTACTTCAGGGAATTGAGCATCAAATTGATTTTATGTCGGGTTTTTAATTACCCAACAAATTGCCCTACCAAAGTAATCCAATAGACATAAAAGAGATCCAAAGGCAAGTTGAGAAACTCCTCAACATAGGATACATCAAAGAGAACATGAGTCCATATGCATTCCCAGTGTTGCTAGTACCAAAACAAGTAAGATATGACACATGTGTGTTGATTACGGAGCCATCAATAAGATAATAATAAAGTATATATACCCGATTTCCAATTTAGATGATATGTTTAATGAGTTGAATGGTTCTTATCTGTTTTGTAAGTTAGATCTTAGTAGCGGGTACCACCAAATTCGGATGAAACTGGGTGATGAGTGGAAGACCGCCTTCAAAACCAAGTTTGGTCTATATGAATGTATGGTCATTCCTTTTGGTCTCACGAATGCTCCTAGTACCTTTATGTGGTTGATTAACCATGTGATAAAACCATAGGGAAGTTTTTTATGGTATACTTTGATGATGTTCTAGTTTATAGCAAAACCCTTGAAGAACATGTCTTACATTTGTAAAATATGTTTGAAGTGCTTAGAAAATAAAAGTTGTATGCTAATTTTGAAAAGTGTACTTTTGCTGTATATGAAGTAGTGTTCTTGGGTTTGTTGAGAGCTCAAAAGGAGTCAAGGTGGACAAATCTAAGATAGAAGTTATCAAGACTTGTCCAACTCCAAAATCTATTATGAAGTACAAAGTTTTCATGGGTTGGATAGTTCTTATAGGATATTTATCAAAGGATATAGTACCACCACCGCTCCCTTGACCGAGGTGATCCATAAGGAAAAACCTTTTAAATAGAGTGATGAGCAATCCAATGCATTTGAAACTTTGAAGGCTATGCTTAGCTCCGCCCCTTTGTTGCAATTATCCAATTTTGATAAGATGTTTGAAAATAAATATGAAGTAAGGTAGGCATACATGCCTTCTTAAAGTAAGATCATAAACCTAGTGACTATTTTAGTGAAAAGATCAAGAGAGAAACTCTAAATTATTCCACCTATGATTTAGAGTTATATGCCTTGGTTAGAGCATTGGGTAATTGGAAACATCATTTGTGGCCCAATGAGTTTGTGATTCGAAACAACCTTGAATCCTTGAAAAACCTCTGGGCCTAAGATAAGATAAATAAAAGACATGCCAAATGGATTTCTTTCCTAGATAATTTCCCTATAAAGCCTCGAGTCTCATACCCCGGATGCTACACAGTGCTCATAATCCTGAAGTACCACAAGCTAACCTATGACTGGTACCTGCTGCAATTACTGAATAATAATATTGTATAATGCGGAATAATGGGCTGAAATGCCATAAGGTTCAAAACTATAATACTGATAATGAGAAATAACAATATCTGATAAAAACTATAAAACTATCTGAACATTTAGTTTGAAAAGCCTCTAAACTGAACTATCTGAAATTTAGAGTTGATGGGATAATCCCCCAACTAACTCCATCTACTGAAATGCCGAATATGATGAAATAATGAAATAAAAGAATATCCTCAAATGATGAGGACTCACTGCTAGTCTACTGCTACTGGATGAATCTAAAGCTATTTATGGAGGTCAGGAATCTGAGCATCCAAACCTATGGTATAAGACACCATAGTGTAAGAGAAAAGTATACGTCAGTATGTGTGAATGTACTGGTATGCAAAGTAAGGTAAGGCTGAATGCAAGGGTTCATATGCATGAACTATAACTGACTGAGAAACATGAACATGACTGAATGAGAATACATGTATGAGTATATAATTGTAACTGAAGTCAGAATAATTCTATATACTAAGTTTACTGATAACCTGGATTACTGATAATTGATGTAACTGATAACTGATATACTGTTTACTGAGTGACTGTGTCTGACAGTCCCAATTCTGATAGAACTAGCAAAGTTCAGTACTGAGCTGAGTGATTGTATCTGACAGTCCTGAAATCTGTAGAACTATCTGAGTTCTTTACTGAAGACTGAGACTGAGACTGTGCTAGGTAATCATCTAACCAAATCTGGCAGGTACTTAAATGAGAAAGGTGGGACCCTCATCTGATAGGTTAAAAAACCTTATCAACCCTCATCTAGAAAGCTTAATGTCTCAACCAATGGTGGCTACATTATTCTGGAATGCACGGATTGCTTCTATGGATCACACGCTCTACTGGCAGGTGAGTCCCCATCGTTGGGTTCACTCGGTGCTGAATCCTACTCCTAACTGATTAGATACTAAACTGATTTCCTAGTTCATACTAGACTGAACTGATCTGTTACTGAATTTACTGAGTTCCATTAACAAATGGAATACTGCTAAATGAGATTACTGTGGTATGAACTGGATACTGAACTAGACTGGATTAGTACTGAATCTATTGAATTTTCCTGAGTTCTGCAACTGACTGAGAGTACTACTGAGCGTGACATAATTGAGACTATTTTGTAACTAACACTTGCTCTAGGCAAATAACTAAATTGTCGGGTATAAAATACACCCAGGACTCGATAGCATGAAAATAATAAGACATGACAATTCTTGAATACTTTACAATGGTCAACAACTCACAATACGATCTATGAGGCATTTCATCAAACACTTGAAATTCATGAACTTACACTTAAATAGGAATGCATGCTACATATCATAATTTCATTAAACCAATCTCATGAGCATTCCATCACACACTTACAAGTCATAACTTTAGCATGGAAGATATTGTGAACATGTGGGTAAAGCATAAGTTCATCATTTTGATCCGCAAAAGATCATAAAAGTACCAAAATCTCAATTTAGCATTTTATCAAACACATGGTAGGCATAGCTTTATACCTGGGCATGAATAACAATGCTAATACATCATGACTACCCTATTAATTCACAATTCAAGGGTTTCAACATAAGAGAATCAAAATTCAACTTACATGCTATCATAATACCAAGAAATACATTAAAGATTTTAACTTGGAATACATACCACAACATCAACATGATTATATTCAAACCCACAACATGGAAATCACAATTCATGTTTTTAAAAGAAGTTTCTTGAACTCTAAGGGTGGAAGGGACCCTTGGATGAACACTTTACATACCTTTGTTGAAGAATTTCTGGAAGTTAATGGTGAAATCTTGAGTTCTTGATTTGAATTTGAAGTTTCTAGGGTTTTGTTCTTGAGCAAATTTGAGAAAGAATGAGTTTATTTGCTTTCTAGGGTGATAAATTTTGTGTTTTGGGAACTGAGGGTCGAGTGAAAAAGACCCAAATACCCCCAAGAATGCAGTCTTTTAATAACTGAAAACTGGGTTACCGACGCACAGGTCGACACGCCGCATCGATGGTATCAATGCATCGCGCCAAGATTCTGCTGGTTCACTGGAATTACACTGAAGCTGAGGGAAAATTATCCATCGACACAACGCATCGAGATTGAGTCGACCTACTATTTTGGGCATCCAAACATGGTCTAAACAAGGTCCAAAAAATTTAAAACTTGTCTGGGATTCCCTATTAACCTTCCTGATCATGATTTAACTCTAATATCAATAATTAATGGACTTATGGGTCACGAAATAAGATTTCCAACTTTCAACGGCTAAAATTAAACTAAGTCTAAATACTTTGCTAGAATTTTCTAAGTCTAGGACCCCTTAACAAGCTTAAAGGATTGAAGGAAGCTAGAAATTTTGCGAGGTCTTACAATATCTCCCTCTTGGGAACATTCATCATCGAATGAGTCTAACTAAGCCTGGAAAATTGGTAGGCTGAACTTACTTACTTAACATGAACATATGAAACATGATTTCACGACTGACATTGTTGACATTCATACTGAACATGCATATCTGTTGCATGAGTACATGACTGAGTTGATTCATGAATGCATAAATGAGATTACTCATAAGCTGAGTTTCTTATATTGAGTATGCATATCTAATGCATGAATACATGATTGAACTAACTCATAAACATATGACTGAATATGCAATGGTAATTGATACCAAGTTTATAATGAAAATCTGAGCAAGAAACTGAGTAAGCTTATGGAAAACTGTTACCTTGAGTTGAGTCTGGATTAGTGGAAAAGAGGTGAGGATACTTGGTCTGCATGTCTGCTTCTGCTTCAAAAGTAGCTCCCTCAAAGGACTGATTTCGCCAAAGAGCTTTGACTAGAGGGACTTCTTTGTTCCTCAGTCTGCGAGTCTGATAGTCAAGGATTTCGACTGGAATCTCTTAATAAGAGTGGATGTTCTAAACATCTAAGCCCTCTATGGGGACTACGAATGCTGGGTCACTTATACATTTCTTTAACAAGAAGACGTGGAACACTGAATGTACTGAAACTAAGTCTGAAGGTAACTCAAGCTCATAAGCTACCTTTCTGAAATGACTGAGAATTCTGTAAGGACTGACATATCGAGGAATGAGCTTTTAATTCTTTGTGAACCTCTTTACTCCATTCATGGGAGAGATTTTCAAGTACAAAAATTCACCAATCTCGAACTCAAGATCTTTTTTGCGCATATTTGCATACGACTTCTGTTAGCTCTGAGATGTCTTAAGCCTTTCTCTGATCAACTAAACTCTTTCTAAGGTATCAAATACCAAGTCAGACCCTACAACTGTGGCCTCACCCAATTCAAACAAACCAATAGGAGATCTACACCTCCTCCCATAAAATGCCTTAAATAGAGCCATTCGAATGCTGGAATAATAGCTGTTATTGTATGCGAACTCAATCAAAGGAAAGTGGTCATCCCAACTACCCTTAAAGTATATCGCACATGCTCGAAGCATATCTTCTAATGTTTGAATGGTCCTTTCTTCTTGACCATCTTTCTAAGGGTGAAAAGCTATACTGAGGTGAACTCGGGTGCCAAGACCCTTTTGGAATGCTTTCCAGAAATGAGAGGTGAACTGGGTACCTTTATCTGATATGATAGACAATAAAACACCGTACAATTTGACCAACTCTCTGATATAAAGTTTGGCATAATCCTCTGCTGAATAAGAGGTGTGGACTGGAAGAAAATGAGTGGATTTGGTCATCCTATCTACAATGGCCCAAACTGAATCATGTTGACAACGAGTACGAGGCAAACCTATCAAAAAGTCCAAGTTCACTTTTTCCCACTTCTAAGTAGGAATACTGAACTCCTGCATGGACCCACTTGGCTTCTAATGCTCAATCTTAACCTGCCAACATGTTGAGAACTTAGCCACAAACTCTGTAATAGCTCTCTTCATCCCACTCTACCAATAGATCTCCCACAAATCGTGGTACATCTTAGTGTCCCCTGGATAAATAGAGTAGCGCGCACCATGCGTTTCTGCAAGAATTCATTGCCTCGGGTCATCTATACCTAGCACACACAGATAACCCTGACAATGCAGAACACTATCTCCCCAATAGGAGAAAACCTCAACCTTCTAATCTTTGACTGAATCCTTAAATTTGATTAAATTGGGATCTTTATCCTGTTTCTCCTTCACCTCAGAAACTAGAGATGATTCTGAACTACTCTGTACCCACACACTGCCTTCTGCTGCATAGACTAAGCGGACACCTAGTCGGGCTAACTGATATACTTCCTGGTCTAACTTCTTCTTACTTTTCTCAACATAAGCAACAATACCCATAGACAGTCTACTGAGAGCATCATCCACTACATTGGCCTTGCCCGGATGATACAGAACACTCATGTCATAATCTTTCAACAACTTCATCCACCTTTTCTGATGGAGGTTTAGATCTTTCTAAGAGAACACATACTGGAGGCTCTTATGGTTAGTGAACACATCAATGTGTACCCCATACAAATAGTGCCTCCAAATCTTTAAGGCAAATACTACAACTGCTAACTCAAGATCATGAGTAGGATAGTTCTTTTCATGGGGCTTAAGCTGTCTAGAGGCATAGGCTATGACCTTACCATGCCATAACCCAAACATACTATGGAGGCATCACAGTACACAACAAAGCCATCTGAACCACCTGGTAAAGCCAAGACTGGGGCTGAGGTAAGTCGAGTCCTCAACTCCTAAAAACTCTTCTCACAAGAATTTGACCACTAAAATTTAACTTTCTTCTGAGTCAATATGGACATAAGGGATGCAATATATGAAAACCCCTCAACAAACCATCTGTAATAGCCAGCCAAACCCAAGAAGCTCCTAATATCTGATGGAGAGATGGGTCTGGGCCAGTTTCTTACTACTTCGGTCTTTTGGGGATCAACTCTAAGGCCATTACCAAAAATGATATGGCTAAGGAAAGATACCGATCTTATCCAAAATTCACACTTATTGAATTTGGTGAATAACTGATAGTTTCTGAGAGTCTGCAATACTATTCTAAGATGGTTTGCATGATCATGTTCACTGCAGGAGTAAACCAGGATGTCATTTATGAAAACTGTGATGAACATGTCTAAGTACTATTTGAACACATGGTTCATCAAGTCCCATGAAGGCTGCTGGGGCATTGGTACGACCAAAGGACATGACTAAAAATTCAAAGTAACCATACCGAGTTCCGAAAGCTGTCTTTGGAATATTATATTCTCTGACTCTGAGCTGATGATAGATTGATATGAGGTCTATCTTAGAGAAGTAACTGGCACCCTGAAGTTGGTCAAACAAGTCATCGATTCTAGGAAGATGATACTTGTTTTTTACTGCAATTTTATTTAATTGACGGTAGTCAATGCACATTCTAAGAGAACCGTCTTTATTACGCACAAATAAAACAGACGCACCCCAAGGGATACACTGGGTCTGATAAATCCCTTATCTAAGAGATCTTTCAATTGTTCTTTTAACTCTCTGAGTTCTGAAGGTGCTATTCTATATGGCAAAATAGATATGGGCTGAGTATCTGGGAGAAGGTCTATTCTGAAGTCACTTTCCCTTTTAAGAGGAACTCTGGGAAGATTTTTGGGAAACACATCAGGGAATTCACATGCTACTGACACTGATTCAAGATTAGGGGTTTCTGAACTGGAGTCCTTGACTCGCACAAGATGATAAAAACATCCCTTAGATATCATTTTCCTCGCCCGAAGGTAAGAAAAAAGTTGACCCCTAAGCGTTGAAGTACTACCCCTTCACTCTAGGATGGGTTTATTTGGAAACTGAAATTGGACAATTCTGTTTCTGCAGTCGATTGAGGCATAGCAGGAATGAAGCCAATCCATGCCGAGAATAACATCAAAATCAGTCATCTCTAATTTGACTAAGTCTGCTGAAGTGACTTTTTGAGATACCATAACTGGACAGTTCCTGTATACCCGTCGGGCTATGATTGATTTACCCACTGGGGTAAAAACTGAGAAGGGCTCTGCTAGAATTTTGGGACTGACTCCAAAATCAACTACTATATAAGGAGTAACAAAGGACAAAAAAGTTTCTGGATCTATCAAAGCGTAAACATGTAAATGATAAACTTGTAAAGTACCAGTGACCACATCAGGAGAACTTTCCTGATCCTTTCGAGACTAAAGAACGTAGAGTCTATTTGGGTGCTGCCCACTGGTCGCACTGGATGCAGCGCCCTGCTGATTCGGGCAATCGAATGAGCTGAAGGATGGTTATGTTGACCCTGAAAACCTGACTGGGGACAATCTCCAACTATATGTCCTTTCTTGCCATATTCGAAACAAACATCACTGCCACCTCTACAAATACCCTGATGGTTCTTACCACAAGTCTGACAAAGAGGATTAGTAAGAGAACTGTTGACACTACCCTGATACTTAGAGCCTAGCGCTCTATTTTTATTACTATTTCTGAACTTAGGGACTGGAGCACTGGCTGAGGACAGAGTTGGAACTAAAGATTTTGGGCGAAACTGAGAATGATTCCCACCCTCTGACATAGGCTGAGCAAAGTTGAAACTACCTATTTTAGCTCTCTTATTCTACTTCTCTCTTTCCTTATTCTTCTGCTCCTCTATTTGCTGAGCATAGATCGTCAGCCTAGACAAGTCCATCTCACTAATCAACATTGCGGCCCTGCACTCTTCGACCATACTATCATTCACCCTAGATACAAACTTACTCATTCAGGATCTGCTATCCACCACCATATGAGGAGCATATCTAGATAATTGAATAAACTTAAGAGAATACTCTTTCACTGTCATATTGCCCTGCTTCAGATTAATAAAATCTAACACCTTAGCTTCTCTTAGCTCTAGGGGAAAGATTCTATCTAGAAAAATAGTGACAAATTTCTCCCATTCTATGGGCCCTGCATCTGTGGCACACTCTGTTTTTCACTGTTTAAACCAAGTGTGAGACACATCCTGCAACTGATATGTAGCTAGATCAGCACTCTCACTGGCCATCACCCGATAATATCAGTAATATTTTACACTTGATCAAGATACTCATGTGGGTCCTCATCTGACTTTGACCCAAAAAAAGATGGGGGGTTCATTCAGGTGAAGTCCTAAATCCTGGAAAGAGCAGTATTGGCCAGAATGGTAGCTGAGCATTTATTATGGGCTGCCACAGAATGAGCTAAGGTGGTGAAAGCTGCACTAAACTCAGCGTGGGAGACATATTCATCCAAAGGATTTGGCTAGTTGGGCTGAGGGGCTGGCTAGTCTCCCGTTCCTCTTCCCTCGGTCCTTTTTAGAGGTAGTTTCTATAAATAGAAGAGAAACTCAAATTAGAAAGAGATTTTAACTGGATCTCATATTCACTCACACGATATAAATACTAAAAGAAGGGAAATTGTTCCTAAAATATCTCATAGCCTCCTGTCCATAAGTGTGGTGTGCTACACACCCATGCACAAGACTCTACTAGATGCGACTTTTAGACTTTCTAGGACTCTATTGAACCTTAGGCTCTGATACCATGTTTGTAACGCCCCAAGTATGGTACCCCAGATGCTACATGGAGCTCATAATCCCGAAGGACCACAAGCTAACCCATGACTAGTACCTACTGCAATAACTAAATAATAATACTGTATGATGCGAAATAATGGGCTGAAATACCATAAGGTTTAAAACCGTAATACTGATAATGAGAAATAACAATATCTGATAAAAACTATAAAATTATCTGATATCTAGTCTAAAAGGTCTCTAAACTAAACTACTTGAAATTTGGAGTTGATGGGACAATCCCCCAGCTAACTCCATCTAGGCTTGACTGATCTATTACTGAATTTACTGAGTTTTGTTGACTGACAGGATACTGCTGAATGAGATTACTGTGGTCTAAACTGGATATTGAACTAAACTGGATTAGTACTGAATCTACTGAATTTTCCTAAGTTCTGTAACTGACTAAGAATACTACTGAGCGTGATATGACTGAGATTATTCTGTAACTGACACTGGCTCTCGATACACAGCTAAATTATTGGATATTAAATAACCCCAGGACTCGATAGCATGAAAATAATAAGACATGGAAATTCTTGAATAGTTGACAATAGTCAGCAACTCATAATACAATCTATGAGGCATTTCATCAAGCACTTGAAAGTCATGAACTTGCACATGAATAGGAATGCATGCTAACATATCATAATTTCATTAAACCAATCTCATGAGCATTTCATCAAACACTTACAAGGCAGAGATTTAGCATGGAAGACATTATGAACATATAGGTACAATATAAGTTCATCATTTAGATCACCAAAGGATTATAAAAGCACCAAAATCTCAATTTAGGATTTTATCAAACACATGTTAGGCATAACTTTATACCTGAGCATGAAGAACAATGCTAATACATTATGACTACCATATTAATTCATAATTCAAAGGTTTCAACATAAGAGAATCGAAATTAAACTTACATGCTATCATAATACCAAGAAATACATTAGATATTTCAACTTGGAATACACACCAAAACATCAACATAATTACATTCAAACCCACAACATGAAAATCACAATTCATGTTTTTAAAAGAAGTTTCTTGAACTCCAAGGGTGGAAGGGACCCTTTGGATGAACACTTTACATACCTTTGTTGAAGAATTTCTGGGAGTTAATGGTGAAATCTTGAGTCCTTGATTTGAAATTGAAGTTTCTAGGGTTTTGTTATTGAGCAAACTTGAGAAAGAATAAGTTTATTTGCTTTCTAGGGTGATAAATTTCGTGTTTTGGGAATTGAGGGTTGAGTGAAAAAGACCCAAATACCCCCAAGAATGCAGTCTTTTAATAACCAAAAACTAGGTTATCGATGCGCAGGTTGACGCGTCGTGTTGATGGTATCGACGTAACAGTCAATGCGTCGCGCCAAGATTGTTCCGATTCATTGGAATTGCACTGAAGCTGAGGGGAAATTATCCATCGACCCGATGGTCGACATGACTCATCGAGATCGCGTCGACCCACTATTTTGGGCATCCAAACATGGTTTAAATGAGGTTCAAAAAATCCAAAACTTGTTCAGAATTCCCTATTGACCTTCCTAATCATGATTTAACTCTAATATCGACAATTAATGGACGTATGGGTTGCAAAATGAGATTTCCAACTTTTGAAGGATAAAAATAAACTAAGTCTGAATACTTAGCTATAATTTTCTAAGTCTGGGACCCATTAACAAGCTTAAAGGACTGAATTAAGCTAGAAATTTTGTGGGGTCTTACATTCCCTTATGTAATTCAATACAAAAATAGAAAGAAAAATGTTGTAGTTGATACAGAGTCTAGGAAGCATATGCTAATCTCTACATTGTTTTCTAAATTAATAGGATTTGAGAGTCTAAAGATAATGTATCCAGAGGACCCTAAATTTTCTTAAATCTACTAAGATTGTGAGACAGGGTGTAGGGAAAGGTGGGAGAGGGATAGTGCTTCTATGCCCTACTCCAAGTTTGATGGTTTTTTGTTTAAAGAAAGAAGTTTGTGTGTGCCCTCTAGCTTATGGAGATAATTGTTTATAATAGAGGCACATATTGGTGATATGATGGGTCAATTTGGAATTGACAAGACCATTAGAATTCTAGAGGAACAATTTTACTATCCCAAGATGCTTCAAGATGTTGCTAGAATTTGTGGCCAATGTATGGACTGTATAAGTGTGAAATATTGTCTTCTTCATCAAGGATTATACACCCCACTCCCTAACGCCTATGGCTTGACATATTTATGGATTTTATTTTGGGTTTGCCCAGGAGAAGAAGGGGTAGAGATTACATTTTTATTATGGTTGATAGGTTCTCAAAAGTGGCCCATTTCATTCCATATCATAAAATTAATGATGCTTCTAATGTGGCTTCTTTGTTTATTGAGCATGTTGTCAAAATATACGAAATTCCTTGGACCATTGTTAGTGATAGGGACTCTAAGTTCCTTAGTCACTTTTGGCGGTTGTTGTAGGGCAGGCTTGGCACCAAATTGCTTTTCTTAACATTTTACCAACCATAATCCAATAGGAAAATGGAGGTGGTAAATAGAACCTTGGATTTTATGTTGTGCACCTCCGTTAAAGAAAAATGGTCCTTGGGAGGACCACCTACCTTTAGTCGAATTTGCTTATAATCGTGTTATACACTCGACTATTGGTATGACTCCCTTTGAATATGTTTATGGTTTTAACCCCCTTACCTATTTAGATCTCACTTCTTTGCTTAGTTATGTTGTGATACACTTAGATGGAAATAAGAGGGCAGAATCCATGAAAAAATGCACTAGGAGGTGAGGATTTACCTTGAGAAGAAAAATTAAGAGGTGGCCAAACGAGTAAACAAGGAAAGGAATCGACTTGTGCTTGAACCGGGTGATTGAGTATGGGCGCACCTCCAAAAATATAGGTTTCCAACCAGATAAAATCCAAATTTATGCTTCGAGGTGATGGTCAATTCTAAGTGCTTAAAAGGATAAACAACAATACCTACAAGATTGACCTTCCTCTGAAATATCAAGTGCAGAATACCTTTAATGTGTGCAATCTCTCACTCTTTGACATGATATAAAATGATCACCCCATTGAATTTAAGGCCAATTTTTCTCAAGATGTATAGAATAACACAATCTGGATTAGCTCCAAGACTTTTACTAGAAGCCAAGCCCGGGAGCTTAAAAGGATCCAAGGATTGTCCATGAAATGAGAGATACTTAAAGAAGTATTATTACCATCAAGAGGGTGCCATTTAATGATAAGTGCACTCATATTGGGTCAAGTACCATTAAAGGAGTCAGGGGAATACAAAACAAGGCTATAAAGCCCCTTGGGAGAGAAATGCGCCCAAGGCACTTTAAATATGCCTTGGATATGCTCTAGCATGTCAAGAGTAGTTCAAAATAGTCCCAAATGTGATTGACATATGCATCAACTGCTTCACTTTTGGTCCCCTAAATGTATAATAATTAGCCCTAAATTATAAATACTTGGAGCTTAGGTTATTTTTAGTTTTACTTGATTATTGATGAATACTTCTCCATAGAGTGAGAGTGTTGGTAAACTTTAATGGAACTTTCGTTTAGAAATATTGGTTTAGAGGGCGATTATCTCCTTCTTGGTTATCGTAAGAATCAAGTGTTTTATTAAGCTTGTAATTGAGGGTATTAAGATTTAATATATCCTTTTGTTCTTGATTTCTCTTATTCTTTTGTCTAATTTCTATCCTTTATTGATTATCTTTTTACTTTTATATTTGATTCTAATTTTTGTAGTTTGATTTCTATCAAGTACTTTGGGTATCTTTTAGTAGTGGATCTAGTATCGTCCTTACCAGGTCTTGGGAGAGAATTTATTTGTATATTTTGGTCCTTTTCCTTCTCTCATTTTGATATACTTTATACGTTTTCTTTTTGTTTTTCACGTACTATTACTATTGTGGTTATTTCTATCTGGTTTTCTATGATTTCTATTTGTTAGCCCATTACCTATTATTTTAGACTTTATCTTGGATCGCCTACTGGTGGAATAAGGTAGGCGCCATCACAATTTGGGAAATTGGATCGTGATAAAATACTTCAAGAACACAAGAGAGATAGAGTAGTGGTACGAGGATTGTGTAAGTTATTTTTTTCTGACCTTCTATCTATTTAATGTCTAAAATTCTAGGTCATATGTTGTAACAGATTACCCATTTGTTGTATTAGTTTCCAGTAGATTGGATAATCTGTTAACAAGTTTGGAGAACTTATGCAACAGATGACTCATTTATTGCAATAAATAGCCCATCTGTTGCAACAGATGAGTCAGTTATTATAATAGATTACCTATCTATTGATAGATAAGTCATCTACTGTAATAAATTGCCTATTTATTAAAAAAAATGAGTCATCTATTACAACAAATTACTCGTCTATTGCATAAGTTGTAATAAATGTGTAATCTGTTAGCAAATTCAGAGAACTTATGCAATATATGACTCATCTATTGCAACAGATGGCCCATATGTAGTCATATGTTGCAACAGATGGGTCATATGTTGTAGCTTTTAAATTGTTATTTTAAGTTAACAACTTATTTAAATTGTATTCTTATATAAGTATGTTAATAAAATTATTTACCTCATGCAGAAAAGGCACCATAAATTCACTGGGCACTATGATCTCGAAGATAGGATCATATACCTCAACTTCTGTTGTAACTTCTTAAGTAGGTATAATAAACTCAGCAAAAAAGTGACAACTCCCGGTGGCAGAAAAAATGAGGAGATACTTGCTGAGTTCGAATGGGATGAGGACATGATTGATTAATATAGAGGAAAGAGGCCATATTCAAGTGCCATGAATTAGACTGGAGCAAAGAGGATTCTTGCAGTCATGAACTTGGAGAATAAATATTTTGTGACTGTTGTCATGAATGAAGAGAGTCATGAATATTTACTACTGCAACATACCAATTTTTGAAGACCGAAATTTTTTTATTTGCATGGAGTTTTTGTTAGAGTTGTTTCCAAAATTGTTGAAGCAAAGTGGCATAATGAATCACTTGCCGGAAAAGTTGCTCAACGAATGATAGGCTTTTGAAGATCGAAAACAAAATCTTTCCAAAAATGAGTCTGGTTCCACGTGCGGGTCATACTCTCTTGTATTAATTGAGCATTTGATAACGGGCGCTGCTATGACTACTCTAAGGACCTCATTGAATGACAATACAAATGCAAGAATGCAAGAGGGTTGGACTGCTGAGGTAGCATGTAAAAGTTCGGAGTCCTGATGTAGGTTGTAATTTGCTTGACTTATCTAGATGTATAATTGATACTTTCAAGACAACAAAATAATATTTTATTTTTGGTATTTTAGTTAATTATATTATGTAACTGGTAATGAAAATATTTTAGACTTAATTGATGTCCATTTATCCTGTCATGGATTCTATTTTATCCTTACATTTTTAAACTTACAAATTATTACTAAAAAAAGTCACTAAGTTCAATATTGCAATAGATGCAATATCGATTACAACAAATAACTCATCTACTGGAACTAATCAAAAAGATATAGACATTGCAACAAATGACTCATCTATTGAAGATAACCAAAAGATGTAGACATCTCTTGCAAAAGATGCATTATCAGCTGTAACAAATATCTCATCTTAAACAAATATAGATATCTATTGCAACAGATGCATTATTTGTTACAACAGATAAGTCATCTATATTTTTGTACTATGTTGTATTTGTTAAATTTTCTATTACTTTTTTTAATGATGTACAAATTATTTGTAATCTTTTTTATTTTTATCTTGATTTCATCCAACAAATTACTAACTTGTTGCAATAACTGACTTATCTATTGAAAATTATCAAGCAAATACAGACATCTGTTGCAACATGTTATAATCTATTACAATAGGTTATACACTTAGTTGATCATGTAATTACTATGTAATTCATTGAGATTGTAATTAAACTTATTAATTAAAAGATAAGTATAGTTAAATAAATTATTTATTACTAATCATGATTAAATGAAGCATTTCACGTCAAATTAGTCAATTGATCGCTCTATTTAGGATGGATACACTTAGTTGATCATGTAATTACTTCATAATTCATTGAGATTATAATTAAACTTATTAATTGAAAGTTAATTATAGTTAAATAACTTTATTTATTACTAGTGATGGTTTAATAAAGCATTTCACATCAAACATATGTAAAGTATATTGGAAATAATCAAACATATCTTTCATCTGTTGTGATAGATCTGTATATCAGTTTAGTTATTTTCAAAAAATGAGTCATTTGTTGCCATAGATATAACATCTGTTGCAACAGAAGTTGTTCCCACAATTACAACAGTTGTTGGACTATAAATAAAACTATATTGATATAATAAATAACATACATTGCTAACTAAAATGAGTTAAATTATGAAGTTCATAACTAAATCAAAAAAAACTATTTACTATTAAGATCATTATGGAGCATTTTGATTCGGACATATAGTTTTTTGTGGCTAACCGTCTTACATATGGAGAATTTCTTTTTCTTGTTTGAAATGATTCTCCGACTCTACGTCTCCTCTTGATTTTCCTTCTTCCTAGTTTTCTTGAGACATATATGGAGGAGGTATTTCTCTCTCCATAATCTCTCCAGGAACAATTCAATAGGAGGCACTAGATTATTCATACAATACACAATTATGTATTTTTCTACTGAATAATATGGATATGAGTACTCATAAATTTGATTTTCAAAGGATGCACCATGTTGAGCTGAGAGTGCCGCCATAACATATGGATAAGGTATTTTGTCCAAGTAAAAAACTCTACATGTACAAGTTCTTCTTTAAAGATCAATCATGGAAACATCACCATGACTATTGATACTGCAATTGTAATTGCTATTTAATGGAATAATAATTGTAATGCCCCGAGTCTGTACCCCAGACTCTACATGGTGCTAGCGACACCGAAGGACCACCAGCTAACCCATGACTGGTACCTGTTGTGAGAACTAAATAATAATATTGTATGTGAAAATTAGGCAGAAATTGCTATAAGGTTCAACGTTGAAATTAAATACTGAATACTGAAAGTCAATACTATAAACTGAACATCTATCTGAAAATACTCTTGTCTGAAAGCCTCTAACTGTCTGATATATGGAGTTGATGGGTTATACACCTAAATTACACCTCTCTTATGAGAATGTAAGCGGTCGCTGTCAAATATAGAACCCAACTAGGTTAGGGTTGAATTCCACAGAGAATATGGTGTTAATACAAGTTATTCGTGATATGATCAACTGATAGTTAATAGTTTCCTGTAAATGGAGGTTTTGGAGAGTAAAGAAAAAGGTATTAAATACTTCAACTTAACAATTTGCACTTTCTATTATAAGATTTAAAATATGATATTATGGAAAACTAGGGTTATGGTTACCACAATGCTTGAACAGATAAGGTTGTGAATCACTTTGGAGTTCCACTTGACAATTCAATTGCAAGAGTAGTTGAATCCTATTATTTATGCATTCGTTTCTCAACCTCAGTGGGTAGTTCATCCATTAATTCTCTCGAACTTAAAGAATGTATTTGTTATTCAACTATTTTCTCATGTAGGCCAATCCGGTTAAGGCATTTTCCCTTAATCTCAAGATCTAAAGTCTTTTGAGTCCATGTAAACTCTTTCTCTTCCCAACATACACTCTCATCTCAGACAAGTGATGTTCTTGGGCTCACCTTTCAAATTTGCAACAAAGAGAAATCATTACATTACTCAACAAACACTTTTCTCTCAAACAAGTGATGTTTCATTGAAGTAACCCAACAAGCACTTTCCTCTCGGACAAGTGATGTTCTTGTGTTGAATCTTCTAAGTTGTAGCCAAGAAAGGTCATTAAAGTGAATAAAGGTTTATACAACATCAATTACACATGGAACTCAAGTAGATTCACAACTCGAACTAGTTATTTACATCAAAGCTCCCATAACCCCAGTTATGGGGGATTAGCTACACATTTCCATAGAAGAACTAGAAATCATTATTTCATTATTCTTAAGAAATTAAAGATTTACTTACAAAGGTTACAAGAATCTACTCTTGATTCTTCAATAGAAATGAAATGATTAGATCCAAAAGTTAATTCTTACTTCCCACAATATGCTAAGTTACAATAAGTTCAAGATCTAGAAAACTTGAGAAAAGATGAAAGATAGAAAACTAGATCTAGAAATGTAGATCTCAGATCTAGCCTCCCAAAGAAAATTCAAAGATAAAAAGTGAAGAGAAAAACTAAGATGTAGCCTAAGGTAGTATGCAAGCTCACTGAAATAAACCCTAACACTTAGTGTTTATAGGACTCCAGAAGTCTAGGTTTTAGAATTCAAACTTGAAGTTTTTGCGTCATACTCGATGGTTCAAGTCGATGGTACATCGCATGGTCTATCGCGGATGGTCCAGTGAAGTGGCCTTCTACTTCTTGTCAATGGTTTAGACCGACGGTCTGTTGTATGTCTGATGGTCCATCGTGTGTACCATTGTGGGATGTCCAGTAATGTTACCTTCTGCTTTGCGTCGATGGTTCAGACCGACGGGCTGTCGCATGTCCGATGGTCCATCGCGTGTACCATCATGGGTATCCTATTGGTGTTGTGTTCTGCATTTTAGTGACAGTTTAGACCAATGGTCCGTCGCATATCCGACGGTCCATCGCGTATATTGTCTCTTTTTATTTCCTCTTAATTTTTCCCATTTTCTCAAGTGATTCTCTACACTTAACTTTTATCCTGAAAACACTAAAATACAATGTTAAATACAACATTAGTTGCTTAAAAACATACAATTATCTTACGAAAAAGGCCCAAAATGTTCTGTCAAAATCCGGAACATCAACACCCTCAACTTAAGACAATTGTTTGTCCTCAAGCAACTCAACATCAAAATTGCAAATAAGAGCAACATAATGACAGACATTTGCTACTGAACTAGTTTTCACACAACCCTTCACTTGTAATCCAATTCATATGGTTTAAAATGTTAGAATCCATAACCGGCATTGTTCTAAACTTAGTTCACCTACACAAATATGGATACAAAAAATCTACAGAAATCAACCAAATTGAGTGTGACTCAAATTGCCCTCACAGTCAAGGAGATCCACCACTTAGTGTATTTTGTGGATATAAATCACAACCCTCTCACTCATCAAAGAAGTTACTAACACAGCATATATACCCATAAACTTTTCTTTATCATCCAACGCTCTCCTTATAGCTGAGTTCAAAGATCGAGCAGGTCTTTTCTGGGCTTGTAATGAGGTTTCGGGCTAGGTCAGGTAGAAATTTTTGGGTAAAAATGACTAAGAACTAGGATTTAACTCTCTGTGCTTTTAAATTCTTCTAACCAAGACCACTTCTTTGCTAGCTCATTCACCCTTTACCATAACAACCCCCCTTTATATATATATATATATATATGTACGTATATATATATACGTACACATTGGTTTATTGCATGGTTTATTACTGATGCAATAAACCAAGGTGCACATTGTCTTAACAGGACCAGGGCCAGATGCTCTACATGGATTCTAGGACAACTTTCCATTGGATAGTTAACAATCTTACAATAGCCACCCTCAACTTAGGTGTTTTTCTTAAATTTAGGTACTCCTTGCCTATCACTAGGCCAGGTCCAGAGTTATGAGTTAACAGTTGAACAGCGAGTTAATTAGAATACTTAGTGCTAAAAAAAAATTACAAAGGCTCAAAGAAGGGTTCAAACAAGTCAAATTGTTTTTGGTAGGGTTAACTACTTTGGCTCAAGTGGACTAAAAGAACAAGGTGGCCTACTATCACTTCTTATCCAATCAACTACAAAATAACATCAATTGAACCAGGCAAGTTCTAGGTACTATACTATGCAAGAACTAATACAAGTACTCGTACACACAATGGCAACTGAGTTAAACTCATTCTACTATTTTTAAGATGTGCATCACGTCATGCGAATTTATAAATTAATGCCAACTACAGATTCACTAACAATTGATCACATATCTTTAAAGACAAAAGTAAATTGTCAAATGAAACTAGTTATCACTTGATTCTAATGTCATTTATCATCCGTATTTACAACAAGATGCTACAAAAATAACTCTTTTTATTTCATGAACTACCATTAGCAAGATAACAGACTTAAAAACAAGAAACATGCAATTCTGAAATTAAACTTAGACAGTAACATAATCCTAGATATGATGATTCTCCTAGATAGCACATGGTAGGGTCAAGAATATCAGTAACACAACCCTCCCATGGTACAAGTACATCCCACCCACACAAAAAGAATGTGTTGTCCTAAATATATATAATGTAAGTACAAAGGAGGGAAAATACTTGTGGTGCACCTCTTATTCATCTGAGGTGTCTGTTAAGTATGGTGAGGCACCGGTGTCCTCACCAGGTGCATCGTTGACCCCCATGGTGGTGGGAGTGCTCAAAATCTCTCCTTTAGGAATTAAAGGGATCACATCTCTGTCAGGGTCTGAAATCTTCCCCCTGACTGTGACCAAACTAGTGGATACTCTAGCTGCTTCATTTTGAAACCTTTTCTACTACTTCTCTGCCTCTTTCCTCGACTTTTTCTTTACCCACCGCATCTAGTAGTCTTTGAACTGTTCAGGTGACATGGTTGCAAGTCATCGTTTCTTCTCTTCTTTCTTGGTATCATTTTCATTATTCTTGTTTGTTTCTGCTACTTTCTTACCTTTGTCCTTGATCGGATGCCCCGAATAAATCAACAAGGCCTTTGTCCTCATCACTAGCAATCTAGACTGGATTAAAGGTGGTCTGGTATGGCTGCTGATTTATCTTATCTACATTGGCCCGGAGCTGTCTAACCTCTTCTATCACTTTAGCAAAATCTAGAATTGATATTTCATCCAGCTTCTTGGTGATGTTCTCTTCCATGTTGTCCATTCGCAGCTAAATATTCCTGAAAGGGTTCAATCTGTCCTCTACGATCCTCTCGACAAAGGATTTGAAATCTTTCCCCCATATGGCCATCTATTTTTCAACCTTTTTGATGGTTCATACAGTCTTTACAAAATTCTCATGGTTTAGCTTGTACTCAGAATATTGGGGTGGGATAGATGCAGAGTCGGGAGTCCTACCCATAGGCATGGAATCTGAACCTGCATATGTGGTAGAAGGCGTATACACAGTCAGAGGCAATGGCATACCTGCAGGAATTTCTGATGGTTCAGAAACTGGGGCTGACTAAGTCTGCTGGGCCGGGGGTCTGCTAACTCTCATATCAAACCTCGATTCATCCCTCATCTTTTCAATGTCCTTTTTGTACAGTACTAGGACCTCATTATCAATCCCACTGATCAACGAGACATTTACCTACTTGTACAAGTCAGTGATAAGGCAAGGAAATGGCAGCACAGTCTGAGTCTTGTGAGCATGGAAAAATAACTCATCGGAGATAATATGACCAAAATCCACTGTAAACCCTTCAATCAAAGTAGTAACAATCACGACTTTAGTACTTTCTAATTAATCATCGCCTCCAGTGGGCATTAGCCTCAGTCGCACAATCGCCCACCAGAACATAGCTCTAAAGCTTAGGGATTTCTTTGATATTCATTCATGGGGGTTGTGTAGCCATGAAGGCTCACCCCTATCTATCAGAATCCTTGCTAACCAGGGCCTTTGTGTAGCCCGTATGAATAATTGATGCTCCAACTCAGGAATTTCCCCTGGTATCTGATAGTCGGGCCCAAATAAGAACTTGTCCAAAGTCCCCCCTGAAATGTCAATATCAACTCCACGGACAGGAACTATCCCCAGATTGTTCATGTCGGCAACTGATGCACCTGCGGGACAATCCTTTTTCAGCAATGCCAAATAGTTGGCAAAAAAACTCGCGAACCAAGTTAGGTTGGTAGGATCCAAGTGGCTTACTCATCCAAGACAACTCATACTTATTGAACCGCCAATCGAGTTCGGGATACTCGTGTAGGGTTGTTGTTATGATCTGATACTCCTAAAAAAATTCTCTTTTGATTGGCAATCTATCCGTTATTGCCAACCCTTTGTAGAAGATGTCACGAGCACCTACCACTTGACATCTTATGGCTTCCCATACTTGGGGATCCTTGCATAGGATTAAGTTAGGATTCTCCTATTGGGGAGCCTCCTCTTGAATAGGGTTAGAAGTTTCGACCCCCACCTCAATTGGAATTGAACTGGAGCTGTTGATGCTACTATTTTTAACCTCCTTTTCAGATGAGGAGGATGAAGAAACCATGTGACGACTTTGCTGTGTTATGGGCTGGTGCGTCAGACCTAGCTACTTGGCCTCTACCCCGACCTATGGTTTGTGTAAATTTGGGAGCCATGGCCCCTAAAAATGCAGCATTTATCAATGTACAGTTTTAAACCAGAGAAAAGAAATTTTTCTTATCAGTGACGATTAAAGGCGACTGTCCGTCAACCCCAACCGTCGGGGTCGTTCCAGTAGCACTATTTCTGTAAAATATGCGATGGTCCAAGGCGATGGTCCGTCGAGCATGCGATGGTCCGTCATGTATACCATTGACTGTAAATGGTAGGTGTAAACCTCATTTCGGCATTTTGTCAAACACCTTGCGTGCATCTCATGTAAGGGTGATTTTTACAACATTTTGATCGATAATAAATCACCCTAACTTGCCATTCTTGGTCCATGGGTTACTCAGACTTCCCCTAGGACAGTATATGCTACGCTTTAACTAAAATCATAAACATACCATTACCAAGAAAAATAGAAAAAGAAATGACTTTGATGCACTGGTTTGTTTTCACCTATTTGATCTCTCATCATGTTGAAGAAAATGAAAGGAGAAGCCATACCTATTTGCTGTAGTATTAAATCCCTACTTGGACTTGCACAATGCACTTCGAACAATCAGATGAAGATTTGATTTAGTGAAAGGAACTTATGACTTGTGATGAAAAAAATGAAAAGGGAGAAATAGCATTTAAATAGAAAGAGGAAAGGGGAGTTGAGAAGTTATAAGGGAGAATAAAAAGGCATAGGTGCATTGAATAGATGGAAGTTACTTAAACGCTTCAAATCATCAGTTTAAAACTGTTTGGATTGGATAAGAATTAAAAATCGGCTATTTAAATTGATCCGAGCCGACCCGTTGAACTAGGGTTAAGTGTGACAGTTTAAGCGATGGTTTAAGCGATGGTCCATCGCAAATATGATGGTCTGTCGGCAATCCTGTCGCGACTATCTAGTGAACTAACCCTGGGGACAATCTACAATGGTTAATGCGATGGTACGACAAGGGTACGATGGTTTGTCAGAAAATCCCATTGCAACTTTTCCAAATTCCTGGTTTTTGGGCATGGTTGCGACGATTGACCGTGACGGACCACCGAGATAGAGACGGTCCATCGATTTCCCTACCTTCTTTTTGCATCTGTTATCCTTCATTTTAGTACCTGCATCTTACATAAACCCTTCAGTTTGCACAAACCAATGAAATAACTTAAAATAATGTTGTACAACAACAAAAATGTGGGTTGCCTCCTACTAGCGCCTGATTTACTATCGCGGCACGACTCGGTGATCTTGATTACTCAAACTTCATTGAGATCGATGTTAACAACACTATTTATCGAGTCATTTGGACCGATATACAGTTTAAAACTTTGTCCATTGACCATAAAGACACCTCTGTCTTTACTTTCAAGTTCAACTACTCTGGATTAGCAGACTTGATTTACCTTAAATGGACCTGACCATCTGGATTTGAGTTTACCTGGAAATAATTTGAGTCTAGAGTTGAAAAGCAGTACCAAGTTGCCTTTCTGAAAATCTCGCTTTGCAATTCTGTGATCATGGTACTTCTTCATTCTTTCTTTATATAAATATACTCTCTCATAGGCTCTAAGACGAAACTCATCCAACTCATTTAACTGTTCCAACTGTATATCAGCATTTTTACCCCAGTTCAGGTTAAGCGACTTTAGCGCCCACAGTGCATTATGATCTAGCTTAATCGGTAAATGACACGCCTTTCCATATACCAATTGGTATGGAGACATGTCAATAGGTGTCTTGAAAGCTGTCCAGTATTGCCCATAAAACATCGTCCAACTTCCTAGACCAATCTTTTCTGCTGGGATTCATAGTTTTGGCAAGGATAGCTTTGATTTATCTATTAGAGACTTCCACTTGCCCGCTGGTCTGTGGGTGGTATGGGGTGGATAACTTATGT
Source organism: Capsicum pubescens (assembly GCA_030864215.1). Classification (NCBI taxonomy): domain Eukaryota; kingdom Viridiplantae; phylum Streptophyta; class Magnoliopsida; order Solanales; family Solanaceae; genus Capsicum; species Capsicum pubescens. The sequence goes on from CM061539.1 coordinate 1,108,171, forward strand.
TGTTTAACCCCATACTTTGCCAAAGTTGCCCTGAATATTTTATTGCTGAAGTGAGATCCTCCATCACTTATTATGGTACGTGGTACCCTAAAGTGAGAGAAGATATTTCTTCGTAAGAATGAAACCACCCGTTTACCTTCATTATCCGCTAAGGCCACTACCTCAACCCACTTTGACACATAGTCAACTGCGACTAATATGTACTTCATCCTAAACGAGCTTACAAAGGGCCCAATAAAGTCAATGCCCCATACATCAAATAATTCTACCTCAAGCATTGTAGACATTGGTATTTTATGGTGTTTTAAAATAGACCCTTGCCTTTGGCATTGGTCACATCTCTTCACAAACTCGAAGGAATCTTTGAACAAGGTGGTCCAATAATAGCCACTCTAAAGTACTTTTCTTATGGTACGATCACCTACATGGTGACCTCCAACTTGGGAAGCATAAGTCACTTCCAGTATACTTAACATCTCCGCTTCTGGAATGCACCGTCTAATAATGCCATTTGCCCACCGCCGAAACAGATATGGTTCATCCAAAAAATAATGCTTCACATCATGGAGAAACTTTTTATTTTAATGAGAGGAAAGATTCTCCGGTAGTACTTCACTTACCACATAGTTTGCGAAGTCTTCATACCAAGGTATTTTTTAAAAATTGCAGCCAATATTTTCTCATCTGGAAAAGAATAGTCAATATCTAGCTCATCTTTGATCACTTACTCGCTTTCGAGTATGGATAAGTGGTCTGCTACCTGGTTCTCACATTTCTTTTGATCTTTGACTTCAAAGTCAAATTCTTGAAGCAGTAATACCCGCTGGATCAACCTTGATTTAGCATCTTTCTTCGCCAGTAGATATCTTAGCGTTTCATGGTTGGTATGAAGCACCACCTTAGTTCCAACAGGTAAGCATGGAACTTCTTAAACGTGTAGACAACTACAAGAAGCTATGGCTCAGTAATCGTGTAATTCTTCTGCGCCTCATTCAATGCCTGCTCACATAATAAATGGGGTGGAAAATCTTTTCTTTCTTTTGGCCGAGCACGGCCCCAAGTTCTACTCCACTAGCGTCACACATGAGTTCAAAAGGCATGGACTAATCTGGCGCAACAATCATAGGAGCAACCACAAGTTTCTCCTTAATACACTCAAATGCCTTCTTGAAATCCTCATCAAATACAAACTTGGCTTTCTTCTCCAACAGTTTGCACAGTGGATTTGTGATTTTGGAGAAATCCTTAATAAATCGACGGTAGAACCCAGCATGTCCCAAGAAACTACGAGCTCCCTTTACCGAGATGGGAGGGGGTAGTTTCTCTATCACCTCTACTTTCGCCCTGTCAACTTCGATACCTTTGACCCAAACTCTGTGTCCCAGAACAATGCCCTTTTTTACCATGAAATGATATTTCTCCTAATTTAATACCAGATTAGACTCCTCGCACCACTGTAATGCTCGACCCAGATTTACCAAACATAGTTCAAAAGAGTCACCTACCACAAAGAAACCCATGAATACCTCTAAGGTGTCCTCAACCATGTCGGAGTAGATTGATATCATGCACCGCTAAAAAGTGGTGGGTGCATTACATAGACCAAATGGTATCCGCTTGAATGTAAATGTGCCATACGGGCATGTGAATGTTGTCTTATCCTGATCTTCAGGGGCAATTGAAATTTGTTTGTATCTCAAATATCTATCTAGAAAATAGTACCTACCCCTTCCTGCTAGGCGATCAAGCATTTGATCCATAAAGGTCATTGGGAAGTGATCCTTCAACGTCCATGATTTTAAATTTTGGTAGACCATACAAACTCTCCACCTGGTGACTGGTTTGAGTGGGATTAACTTATTTTTATCCTTAGCAACCACCGTCATGCCCCCTTTCTTAGGAACACACTGAACGGGACTCACCGACTTGCTGTCAGAGATAAGGTACACTACCCCTGCATCAAGCCATTTGATAATATCCTTTTTTACTACTTGTTGCATTGGTGGGTTTAGTCTCTGTTGATGTTCAATAGTTGGTTTACAGTTTTCCTCAAGCTGAATCTTATGTGTGCAAATGCCTGGAGGAATGCCAATAATGTCTGCAATGGTCCAACCGATTGCCCTTTTATATCGCTGAAGCACAAAAATAAGTGTTTTCACCTGCTGCTTTCTCAGATCGGCTGCAATTTTAATCGGTAATATGTTTCCACTGCCTAGAAACACATACTTCAAATGGCTCAATAGATCATTAAATTCCAACACCGGTGGCTCTTTAATGGATGGCTTAGCTGGTGGTGTTGGCCAATTTTTCAGATCTAAATCTAGATTTTGGGGGGAACATGAATATGACCACATTCCATTCAATGCACAAACAGTCTCCTCATAAATCTCAATACCTTCTCTTTCAAAATTCATCAGAACTGCTGCCAGAGGGTCAACAGGAAATTTCTCTTATATTGATACTTCCTTGTCATCTTCATAGTACACATCCACAATAGACAGTGCGCTTATTTTTTTGGGTTGTTTCATGGATTGACACACATTAAAATGAACTACTTCATCATTCAACCTAAATAGATTTTTGTTAGCTTGCAAGTTAATGAGATCACTACTAGTGGAAAGGAAAGGTAGACCCAAAATTATGGGTACCTCAAAGTCTACTTCACAATCAAGTATGACAAAATCTGCAGGCAATATGAAACTCGCCACTTTAACTAGCACGTCATACAATATCCCCACAGGTCGTTTCACTGATCTGTCATCCATCACTAGTCACATGTTTGTAGGCATACGATTCTCTAAATCCAACTTCTTATAAACAGCTAGTGGTATTAGATTGATGCTTGCCCCCATATCATATAATGCCTTGCCAAAATCAAAAGGGAAGATCATGCATGGATTAATAAACGTGTCTGGATCTACCTTCTTCTACACCAAAGACCTTATAGAAATAGCACCATAATAATGGAGATTAACCTCCGCCTCGTAGCTAACCTTCCATTTTTTAGTGACAAAGTCTTTCATAAACTTGGCATATCTGGGCATCTGTTCCAATGCCTCCACCAATGGCAAATTTATCATCATCTATTTAAGCATTGCCATAAATTTTCCAAACTTTGTATCATCGACCTTCTTCTTCAGTCTATGCAGAAAGGGAGGCGGTGGTCTTGGGAGAGTAGTGACTATTGCTTCCTTTTCCTTATCTTTTTTCTTCCCTAAACCATCACCCTACCGATGGTTAAGGGGAATATCATCATTATTAATTTCTCATCCTCAACTGGATGGATCCCATCATTATTATGATCTTCTTCGCTCATATTTTCAACAATATTTTTGCCCACGGACGGGTCCGATAATGTCTTACCACTACGAGTGGTAATTGCCATACACGTACTATCATTTTGAGGATTTTAAACTATATCACTCGGCAGAGTACCACTCTTTCTCTAGTTAACTGTGACAGATAATTGGTTCATTAGCTGCTCCAACTGTTTTACCGAAGCAAAATGTGACCCAATCATTTGGTTTGCAGAGGATAGCTCCTTTCTCATCTCTTCTATGCCCTTTAATAATTGAGCGAACATGTACTCCATGGACATCCTCCCCAAACTTGTTGCACCAGCCTTACGATTTCCAGGAGGAACATACAACCCACTTCTGTCATTCCTATTCTTCCAAGTGCCTTGGTCGCGGTCCCTATAGCCTAATTTTTCATAGTAGTTCCGACCTTGGTTTCCTTGGCCATTGCCTTGAAAAACCCCTGATTATAGAGATAATTAGCTTCCTCATCATCATTGGATTCAGCACTTTTATGAGGTGCTACAGCTTTAACCTTTTTGGTCTTTTCGGATAATAGTTGCTTGGTGAGAAGATCCATCCGCATTTTCATATGAGCCATGTCCTGATCACGTTCTTTTTTCCTTCGCATCTGCTCTTCCGTCATGCTAATAAATGCAGTAAAGTTTGCTACCTTAGAATCTCTGGTATTCCAAGCTCTACTTTGCTTAGTCATATGATTAAGCATATCAGCTTCCTTAGGAAATGTGAGATCTATGAATGCCCCACCTGCAGTATTAACCACTACTTGCTTCATCATCGAATTCAAAGCCTAGTATAAAATATCCATCAAATGGATACTAGTCATTTGATGATTTGGACACCTCATAAGATTCTTATTGAACCTCTCCCAAGTTTCATGGAGAGCTTTAGTTGAAAGTTGTCTAAAGTTGTTGATTTCATCTCTTAGCTATACCCTTTTTAAAAGAAGGAAAAATCTTTCTAGGAAGGCATTTTTTAGTTGTCTCCAGTTAGTAATAGAGTCTAGAGTTAGCCCATTCAACCATAAAGTTGTCTCCCCAGATAGAGACAATGGAAACAACCACAATCGAATAGCATTTTGCCTAACTCCAGGGTTGTCAAATGATTTGTATGTTGTGATAAAATTCACTAAATGCATATTCGGGTCATCACCTACTAGTCCACCGAACAACCCTTTTAGATGCAGTAATTGGATCATAGTTCTTATGATATTAAACTTTACTACAGGTGCTAAGGGTGGAGGAATAATGGCTCTTATTTCACCAGCTCCATCCAAATCATCATCATCTTTAATATCTATTGGATAGCCTATCGTTGTAGTCTAGCCCTACTCTGGTAATTTCTATTGACATGCCTGTTAAACGGTGCAGGCACATTGTCTACACGCCTTTGACTCATTAGATTCAAAAACTCATCATTGTCTAGATTATCATCATCTGAGTTTAGTCTCTGGCCTGCATTGTCTGCATTCTTCTATCGTAATTGAGCATTAGCCAATGCGGCTAATCTATCAACTTCTTGTTGGTTATCCATTCTACCAATCAATTGAGGTTCAGGATTAAAAGGTAATAATGGTTCTCTAGAGCTTCTGGTTTGTGGTATCAACCAGAATAAACCTGTAACTAACAAAAACAACAAATAACATAAAATTTGAAAACTTAACTAATCAGTAAATTACCACAAATAAAGTTAATTGAAAATCGTATTCCCTGACACTGGCGCCAAAATTTGATACACCCAAATTATACCTCTCTCATGAGAATATATACGGTTGATGTCAAATATAGAACCCAACTAGGTTGGGGTCGAATCCCACAGAGAATATGGTGTTAATACAAGTTATTTGTGATATGATCAACTGATAGTTAATAGTTTCCTGTAAATGGGGGTTTTAGAGAGTAAAGAAAAAGGTATTAAATACTTCAACTTAACAATTTGCACTTTCTATTATAAGATTTCAAATATGATATTATGGAAAACTAGGGTTATGGTTACCACGATGCTTGAACAGATAGGGTTGTGAATCACTTTGGAGTTCCACTTGACAACTTCAATTGCAAGAGTAGTTGAATCCTATTATTTATCCATTCGTTTCTCAACCTTAGTAGATAGTTCATCCATTAATTATCTCGAACTTAAAGAATGTATTTGTTATTCAACTATTTTTTCATGTAGGACAATCCGGTTAAGGCATTTGACCTTAATCTCAAGATGTAAAGTCTTTCGAGTCCATGTAAACTCTTTCTTTTCCCAACATACATTTTCCTCTCAGACAAGTGATGTTCTTAGGCTTACCTTTCAAGTTTGCAACTAAGAAAAATCATTACATTACTCAATAAGCACTTTTCTCTCGAACAAGTGATGTTTTATTGAAGTAACCCAATAAGCACTTTCCTCCCAGACAAGTGATGTTCTTGTGCTGACTCTTCTAAGTTGCAGCCAAGAAAGGTCATTAAAGTGAAGAAAGGTTTATATAACATCAATTACTCATGGAACTCAAGTAGATTCACAACCCGAACTAGTTATTTACATCAAGGATCCCATAACCCCAGTTATGGGAGATTAGCTACACATTTCCATAGAAGAACTAGAAATCATCATTGTATTATTCATAAGAAATTCAAGATTTACTTACAAAGGTTACAAGAATCTGCTCTTGAGTTTTCAATAGAAATGAAATGATTAGATCCAAAAGGTAATTCTTACTTCCCACAATATGCTAAGTTATAATAAGTTCAAGATCTAGAAAACTTAAGAAAAGATGAAAGATAGAAAACTAGATCTAGAAATGTAGATCTCAGATCTAGCTTCCAAAAGAAAAGTCAAAGAGAAAAAGTTAAGAGAAAAACTAAGATGCAGGGTAAGGTAGTATGCAAGCTCACTAAAATAAACCCTAACACTTAGTATTTATAGGACTCCAGAAGTCTAGGTTTTAGAATTCAAACTTGAAGTTGTTGTGTCATACTCGACGATTTAAGTCGACGGTCCATCAAAAGGCTGATGGTCCATTGCATGGTCCGTCGCTGATGGTCCAGTGAAGTGGGATTCTGGTTCTTGTCAATGGTTTATACCGATGGTCCATCACAGGATGTCCAGTGATGTTTCCTTCTATTTTACATCAATGGTTTAGATCGACGGACCGTTGCATGTACGATGGGCCATCATGTGTACCTTCACAGGTCTCCCTCTGGTGTTGTTTTCTGCTTTTTAACAGCGGTTTAGACCGATGGTCCATCGTATGTCCGACGGTCCGTCGAGTATATCATCATTTATCATTTCCTCTTAATTTTGCCTAGTTTCTCAAGTGATTCTCTATACTTAACTTTTATCCTGAAAACACTAAAATACAATGTTAAATACAACATTAGTTGCTTGAAAACATATAATTATCTTACAAAAAAGGCCTAAGATGTTCCGTCAAAATCTGGAACATCAATAGGTCAAGCCCCCAACTAACTCCGACTGTTGAAAACTTTATTAAAGTACTGAAATAAAATCATGTCCTCAAAACTATAAGGACTCACCACTAAATCTAAATTTTTTGTTGAAAGGTTCAGGCTGCTAAGTATGGTTGGGATCCCGTGCATCTAATCCTATGATATAAGACATCATAGCGTAAAAAAAATATGTGTTAGTACTTTGAATGTATTGGTATACTAAGTAAGGTAGGCTAATATGCAGGGGTTTATATGGATGAACAATAACTGGCTGAGTAACGTGAACGTGACTGAATGAGAGTACATACATGAATACATAAATTATAATTGAGGTTATGTTAACACTGGTTACTGAGTTTTGAACACTAATTACTGATATCTGAATCTACTGATACTATATTTCTTATAGTTGAGTGACTATTTCTGACAGTCCTGATTCTGTAAAATTGATCTGAGTTCTATACTAAGTTGGATGACTGTGTCTAACAGTCCTAAATCTGTAGAACTGGACTGAGTTCAGTACTGAGACTGGAATTAAAACTAAAACTGTGGGAGGTAATCATCTAACTAACATGTCCCTCTCTAAATGGATTGGGGTCTAACCCATAACACCGGCTGAAAGGGTGTTAATATCATACCATGGGCAATAACATCTGTAGTGGAGTCGGTCCTATCTAACAGGTGACCCCTGAGATCAGTCCTAAACTATTGGGTGATCCCTAAGTATATTATTCCTATCTAATGGGTGACATCTCATAACCTACACTGGCTACGTAGTTCTGGAACTTAGGGATTGCTTCTAGGAACCCTGTCTTAGCTAATGGGTGAGACCCCATCCCTAGTCTCACTCGGTGCTGAATCCTACTCCCAACTGAATAGATACTGAACTGAGTATACTGAATAGAACTGGACTAATACTTGAGATTACTGAGTTTTCCTGAGTTTTGTAACTGACTGAGTTCTGTAACTGACTGAGAGTACTACTAATCGTGACATGACTGAGATTTTATAACTGACTGAGAGTACTATTGATCGTGACATAACTGAGATTCTATAACTGTAATTGAGGGAGGCTAAGGTTCTAGAGTTTATCAACCTCAGGCAGGGCAATATGATGGTGAAAGAGTATTCTCTTAAGTTTACTCAACTAGCCAGATACGCCCCTTATGTGGTTGCTGATAGCAGGGCTAAGATGAGTAGGTTCGTTTCAGGGGTAAATGATAGCGTGGTAAATGAGTGTAGATACGCCATGCTGAATAGTGACATAACTTTAGACAGGCTCATGACTCATGCTCAACAGATAGAGAGGCGCAAATTTACGATGAGGGAGAGGCAAAATAAGAGGGCAAGGATATGTAGTTATAGTTTTTCTCAACCAGGGTAATAGGGTGGTAACCGTTCCTAGTATATTCAGAAGTTTTCAGTCCCAAATCCATCCTATGCTAGCGCACCAGTACCCAAGTCCAGGAATGACCGTCATGATGGGGCACTAAGTTTCAAGGCCCAGGGTAATGAGAATAGAAGTCTTACCTATCCGCTTTGCGAAGAGTGTGGTAGGAATCACCTAGGCGCATGTAAAGAAGGTAGTGGAGTATGTTTTGGATGTGGTAAACTAGGCCACAGGATGCAAGAGTGTAGAATTCTATCACTGAGAGGTAAAGATTTGCATCAGCAGGGCACCGTGAGTGGTCAGCGTCATAATAGACTTTATGCACTCCAAACCCGTCATGATCCAGAAAGTTTCCCTGACCTAGATTCGGGTATGTCACAAGTCTTTCATGTTCATGGTATGAATTTTTAGATCTTTTTCTCTCATTTGAGCTTATGTTTTAGCATGAGTTAGTTAGTAGAGTCAGCAAGTCAGTTCAGCAATCAAGCAGTCAGATTTGTATAGTTTATTTTCCCATCCTTGCGTCTATTCATGCTATCCAAAATCTCAGGGAATGTAACTATTCCAAGGTAGAACCTCCTAGTAGTTGCAAGTTCAGTTCAGTTCATGCATCATGCATTAGTTTTAGACTCCCGAGGTTCAGTTATAATCTAGTTCGTAGATGCCCTATGCATCGCCCCAGTATCTTAGTAGGGTATGAATTCTTAGAGGGACATAGTGTCCCAAGGGGGAGATACCCCATAATTCCTTAACGATCTTATGTCTTAAATCATCCGATTTCTCTTTGCATAAAGAATCTATTTTAGAGTATAGGGTACTCATAAGTTGACCCTTAAAATCCCAACCTTAACTGTAAGCCACGTATTCAGAAGCTCAGTTCAGTTTATGATGTTCAGTTCATATGTCCCATATCAGACTCAATTATGTTGTCATGTTTCCGCTCATGCATGTTTAGTAAACGATCTCAGGCTCATTAGCATTTCCGTGTAAGGTAACAGTTCTCTTTAAACGTATTTAGTTCCTTGTTCAGGATTACATCATAAACTTGGTATTCAGTTTCATGCTCATGTTCCCATTATAAACTTGATATCAAGTACCATTGCATATTTAGTCATGCATATATGTGCCAGTTCAGTTATATAAGCATGCATTAGATATGCATTCTCATTGCGAGAACTTCAGTTATCAAAAATCTCAGTCATGCATTTATGAATCAGTTACACATGCATCAGATATGCATGTTCAGTATGATATAGTCAGTTTATCAGTCATGTCATTCATGAGATCACATTTCAGTCATTCATGTTCAGTTCATGTTTAGCTCAGTGTTTCCCCTCTCAGTCAGTCTCATTCGAGGACGAATATTCCCAAGGGGCGATATTGTAAGACCCCACAAAACTTTGCATTTAAATTCAGCTCGTTTAGCTCCTTGAAGATCAGTAGAAGGTCCATCACTTAGAAAATTTTAGCTAAGTGTTCAGCACTTAGTCTCATTTTAGACCTCCGAACTTCGGGGATTTATTTGACGACCTTTCTGACCTCAGTTTTTAGATTTTCAAGTTGCATTGCGATGGGGCAAGGTCATAGTACATCCCGGGTGAGTTTCAAAATTTTTGGAATCCATTTAGGACTTGTTTGTATTTCAAACCAGTAGCCCGAGGTGATAGAAGGGCGTCGCCCAGGCTTTAGCACCGCTCTAAGAAGGGAGCCTCCCTGGGTTCCCCGACGCTCTAGGCAAGGCGATGCCCTGTAACTCCGGTGGGTGCCCAAATTTTAGCAATTCCAGTCCGTGTTTCCAAGGGCAATATGGTCAAATCCCACTCCTATACAAGCCTCTTTAACACATAATTCATGATATTTTCACCCAAAAATATTAGTTTCTCTCAATTTTCTTCAAGAACAAGACCTAGGGTTCATAGCTCAAGACCTAAATCATCAAATTTCCTCTGTGAATTTTTCAAGAAACATATAGCAAGGTATATGTTGTGTTGATTCATTGACTCCTTTTATCCATGAAGCTCAAGAACCCTATTTTAAAATTATGTATCATGATATTCATGTTATGACTTGATTGTTGATCATGTTTATGTGTTGAATGATTCCAAGATAAAAATTTTATTTGTATTTATGAAACGAGGATGACATGCTAGTTGAAATATATGAACTTTGGATGGTTTGAATTGTTAAATTGATAATTTCACCTATGCCCTAAATTGTGCATGCAAGGTGTTTGATAAAATGCTTGAAAGAATAGAAATCATGTATTATAGCTCAAATATGAACTACATGTTACATGATTGCCATTCCCTTATGTTTAAATAGTTTCCATGTTATCGTTATGAAAAGTATATGTTGTCGGAATGCCCGTGATATTAGAACATGAGAATTATGATTTGATTATAAGCATTCCCATCCATGTTAGATATTATGATAACCACGTACTTTATGAAATCCCTAACTTATGGTATTATGAATTATTGATTATGGTCATGTATTCAAGAAAGTCATGCTTTGTCAGTTTCCTTCTATCGAGTCCTGGGGGTACTTGTACCCAAAAAAAATAGTTGTGCGCCTAGAGCCATGTCATGTTTTCACGATACTCTCAGTCAATCCATGATTTATAGAACTCAGTTAGTCATGTGACTCAGGAAAACTTAATAATCTCAGTAATTTTAGTTAGTTATCATGTCTCAGTAGTATTCAGTTCAGATCCTCAGTAAACTCATTAGCTAGCAGAGTTCAGTCCTATTCAGACAGGTTGTAGAATTCAGTAGTATTCTGTCAGTTAACGAAATCCAGTAAACTCAATGAACTCGATTAAATTCAGCTAAATAGTACCATCAGAATCAGTTCAGTTCAGTTCAGTTAATTAGTTCAGTGTCTTTCAGTTGGGAGTAGGATTCAGCATCGAGCGAACCTAGGGATGGGGGCTCACCTGCTAGAAAGAACTGAGATCCCTAGAACCAATCCCTAAGTTCCAGAACTACGTAGCCAGTGTAGGTATGAGATGTCACCAGTTATATAGGACTGGCATAATCAGGGATTACCCGCTAGTACAAGACTGATCTTAGGGGTCACCCGCTAGATTAGGATTAACTCCACACTAGTTGTCTTTACCGGTGGCACAGTACTTACACCCTTCCAACTGGGGTTATAGGTTGGACCCCAGTTAGCTTAGTATGGGTCATGTCAGTTAGATGATCATATCCCACAGTTTTAGTTACAAAATCAAGACTGTCAGATACAGTCAACTCAGTCTCAGTAGGAGAACTCAGATAGTTCCTCAGATTTCAAGACTGTCAGATACAGTCAATCCTTATCATTATGAATAGACTTTCGGATCATCCATTAGATAGGACTGATCTCAATTATGGTCAATCAGTATAAGTATCATTAGATTTAGAGATCACCCGCTAGGTAGGACTGATCTCAGACTAAGTTAAATTGTCTTTATTAACAGTAAACTTAGAGATCACCCACTAGATAGGACTGATCTCATATTTAGATATTTTGTATAGTACAAAACTCAGTTAGTTCCATCATAATCTAGACTATCAGACACAGTCTCTCCATAACAATATCAGTTATCAGAACTCAGTCATCATGTTGTCACGAGCTCAGTCATAGTTGTTATGAATTTATGCATGTATTCTCACATTCATGTTTGACGGTTAGTTATTATTATTCATGCATATGAATCCCATGCATTTAACCTACCCCACATGCATACTCAGTACATTCAGTCATACTGACGCATTTGCACTATGGTGTTTTATTCTACGGCATAGGTTCAGAGGCACGAATTCGAGATCTAGAGCAGCAGTAGTATTCTAGCTTCCAGTACATAGCAGATAGAGTTTTAGCAGTGAGTCCTTATTCTCCGAGGACGTGATCTTATTTCATCATTTCAGTATTTAGTTTCTTTCAGTAGTGGAGTTAGTTAGGGACATATCCCATCAACTCCTTATTTAGACAGTAGAGGCTTTCTAGAATATCATGTTTTAGACTTTAGTATTTTTAGTTTTGATTTTAGGTATTCTATCACCCCACACAGATGTTATATTATTCAGATTATGTTCAGTATTAAACCTTATGGCCTTTTAGTACATGTTTCCACATTATTATGTTATATTATGCAGTGTATAGGTACAAATATCAGTCATGGGTTAGCTTGTGGTCCTTCGGGGTCATGAGCACCGTGTATCATTTTGGGTACCAGATTTGGGGCATTACAAATATTTACATGGGCACTGATAACTCTACCTACTGAGGTCTGAGATGGACTAAATTTTGAGGTCTGAGCTGGACTGAATTCTCCCACCATATTCAAGCCTACTCAAATCTACGAAATGCTTTTAGACACTTACACAAAATGACATTCAAGACTATCTTTATACTACGGCCTCGTGTAAAACAAGTATGCAATAATCTTTTCTCATCATGAAAAACTATATCAAACTTGACACTTAACTGAGGTATGAGGAGTAGAATATCAATATCATGGATTTATCAAGAGGTCTAAACTGAGGATATAAATATACATGACATAATCGGAACTTAGCTGACCATTAAGAGTGTAGCATGTCATGGGAACTGAGCATACTGTAGAGAATGACCTGAGTACGTGAGTCACGAGCTGCATGACCTCAGTTTGGAGTTTTTGTTTCATGGAACATAATTCGTAATGCTAAGTGAACTGGAACTCCTAATACTAGTAACTGTAAGCTTACATAATTTTTTATAATGTGCACAATATGAGCTATGAGCATAGATCTGACGTGTAAGGCATGAGTAGATATCATGATAGCTGAAGTACAAAAATTTGTACTGAGGTAAAAACGGGTTGGCCATTATCCCTTCTGACTGCTTTTCTACAAATACTGACATTACTACAAAAATCTGAAAGCCTGACTTGGTTATTGGTGCTTCCATCTCCCCCTCAGCTTAAAGCCGCTATTTTAAGTTTATGAACCTATTAATAAGCTCTAAACCAAACTAGAACCATGTTACTCTAGAGTCTGAGATAGACACTGAGGAGGGATCTTCTAATATTTTGGGTCTGACACCGAGGTTGACAGCTATGTAGGAGTTACAAATGAGGTAAAACCTCGGGATCTAACAAAGCATAAACAAAAAGATGAACGACTCATAATATACCCGTAAATAAATCAAGAGAACTTTCCTGATTATGGAGAGACTGGAGTGCATATATTTTGTTCTGGAGTTGACCACTTGTGGTACTGAAAGTGGCACCCTGCTGATTTGGGCGACCGGATTGAGCTGAAGAACGATTGTACTGACCCTGTTGACTCAAATCTTTTACCCTCTGAACCATTACTTTACTCCCGCATCCTATGGCCTGGATTACCACATCCAAAATATACATCGTTGCCAGCTCTATACACACCTGGGTGATGTCTACCACATTCTTCACAAAATGGATGAGTAAGACCACTGCTCACCCTACCCTTAGTTTTGGAGCCTGACGCCCCATTATGACTGTTATTCCTGAACCTTGGTACTGGCGCACTAGCTAAAGAAAAAGTTTAGGCTAAAAACTTCTAACTAAACTGAGAGCGGTTACCGCCCTCTGACCTTGGCTGAGCTAAATTAAGGCTACCTGTTCTGACTCTCTTAATCTCTCTCTCTTTCTCCTTAGACTTATCCTCCTTGATCTGCTGAGCATGGACCATAATCCTAGACAAGTCCATCTTTTTAATCAACATCGTTGTTCTGCACTTCTTAACCACACTCTCTGACACCTCAGACATGAACTTTATTATTTTAGACCTACTGTCTGCTACTACATGGGGAGCATACCTGGCTAACTGAGTAAACTTAAGGAAATACTCTCTCACACTTATGTTGCCCTACTTCAGATTTATAAACTCTTACACCTTGGCTTCTCTTAGCTCTAAAGGGAAGAATCTATCTTGGAAAGCAGTAGCAAACTCTTCCCACTCTATGGGCTCTGTATATGTACCTCTGTCTGCCTTCTACTACTTAAACCATGTATGAGCTACATCTTATAGCTGATAGGCAGCTAACTCAGCACTATTACTTGAAGTCACCCCCATGATATTTGTGACTTTCTAAACCTAATTGAGGAATTCCTGTAGATCATCTTCTGACTTAGACCCTGTGAAGTATGGAGGGTTCATTTGGGTGAAGTCTCAAATTTTGGCTGTAGCCGTATTGGCCATTGGTTTATCCTGAACAGCAGCTGGACACTCATTCTGGGCTATCATAGAATGAGCAAGAGTAGTGAAAGTTGCCCTGAATTTTACATGGGAAACATGCTCGTCCAGGGGATCTGCCTGAACGGGTCGAGGTGCTAACTGGTTTCCTATTCGTCTTTTGTTATTCTTTTTGGGAGGCATATTTTGTAAACGGAAGGAAAAAATGATTTAGATTGAGAGATTAACTTGAGATCGTTCTCATTCATACGACATAATACTAAAAGAAGGGGAACTTTTCCTAAAACATCTCATAGCCTCCTATCCATAAGTGTGGTGCGCTACACACCCATGCACAAGACTCTACTAGACGCAGATTTCAGAATTCCTAGGACTATGTTGAACCTTAGGCTCTGATACTAAGTTTGTAACGCCCCGAGTCTATACCTCAAACGCTACATGGAGCTAGCGACCCCGAAAGACCACCAGTTAACTAATGACTGGTACCTGCTATGAGCACTGAATAATAATACTGTAAAATGCAAAAATCAGGTGTAAATTACCATAAGTTTCAAAACTAAAATTAAATACTGGATACTGAAAGCCAATACTGTAAATTAAACATTTGTCTGAAAATACTCTAGTCTGAAAACCTTTAACTGTCTGATCTATGGAGTTGATGTGACAAGACCCCAACTAACTCCGACTACTAAAAACTGTATTTAAGTACTAACATAAAATCATGTCCTTGAAACTATGAGGACTCACCACTAAATCTAAATCCGCTGCTGAAAGGTTCAGGCTACTAAGTATGGTCAGGAGCCCGTGCATCTGAACCTATGATATAAGATATCATAGCGCAAAAAAAAAGTATATGTTAGTACTTTGAATGTATTGGTATGATAAGTGAGGTAGGCTAATAAGCAGGGGTTCATATGCATGAACAATAACTGGCTGAGTAACGTGAATGTGACTGAATGAGAGTACATGCATGAATACATAAATTGTAATTGAGGTCATGTTAACACTGGTTACTGAGTTCTGAGTACCGATATCTAAATCTACTAATACTGTATTTCTGATAGCTGAGTGACTGTTTTTGACAGTCCTAATTCTGTAAAACTGATCTGAGTTCTATACTGAGCTGGATGATTGTGTCAGACAGTCCTGAATTTGTAGAACTAAACTGAGTTCTGTACTGAGACTGGAACTGAAATCAAAACTGTGGGAGGTAATCATCTAACCGATATACCGCTTTTTGAATGGATTGGTTTCCAACCTATAACCCTAGTTGGAAGGGTGCTAATACCATGCCACGAATACTAACAACTGTTGTGGAGTCAGTCTTATCTAACGGGTGACCCCTAAGATCATTCCTAAACTAGCAGGTGATCTTTGAGTATGTCAGTCCTATCTAACGGGTGACTTGAATTAAGTTTTGGAAATACCATTGAATTCACGTAGTTCTGGAACTTAGGGATTGCTTTTAGGGACAAAGTTATAGCTAACGGGTGAAACCCCATCCCTAGGCTCACTCGATGCTGAATCCTACTCCCAACTGAATAGAGACTGAATTGAGTATACTGAATAGGACTGGACTGATACTTGATATTATTGAGTTTTCCTGAGTTCTGTAATTGACTGAGTTCTATTGAGTTCTGTAGCTGATTGTGAGTACTACTAATCGTGACATGACTAAGATTCTGTAACTGACTGAGAGTTCTACTGATCGTGACATGACTAAGATTCTATAACTGACATTGTCTCTAGGTACACAGCTAAATTGTTGGGTATTAAATACCCCCAGGACTCGATAGCATGAAAAGTAAAACATAGCATAATCATAAAGTCATAACAATACTTGCTTGCTAACAATACACTAATTTAGACACTTGTCAAACACTTGATATACATGATCTTGTGCATGAATGGAATCACATATTAACATGTCATGTTTTCACTAGTCAAATCACATAAGCATTTTATCAAACACTTGTAATACCATAAATTGTACATGAATGGGTATTACACGTTAGCATTCTTTAATGGCATTATGTCATTCTTATAGACAATTTATCGAATACTTGGGAGGCATACTTGGTTCATTAAATCATAAAAACTTAGGGTTAACATGGTTACAACAATCAACTTGCAAATTCAAGGGTTTATCGTGAATATCATGTAATTCAACACATACTAAGATCAATTCTTTGAACTTATAATTTAAATCATGGATTCAAACCCAACAATAACATGAACATGAATTCAATTCAACAAAATCATGGAAATCATAAATCTGAGATCTTGCCTATTTAAGAAGGGGTTCTTGGACTTCATAGGTGAAAGGAACCCATGAATGAACACCTAACATACCTTAATTCTTGAATTCTTGAAGATTGATGGAGAAATCCTTGAGATTTGAATCTTGAATTGGAAGCCCTAAGGTTTGCTCTTGAGTAATATTGAGAATAAAGAATAGATTTTGCCTCTAAAGAGGCTTAATCTCATGTTTTGGGGGCTGGTGGACGTGGGAAAATGACCCAAATAGCCTTGAGGACGCAGCTTTTTAATTATTGAAAACTAGCCTAGCAACGCGCAGACCGACGTGCTGCATCGATGGTATCGATGCGATGGCCGATGCACCACGTTGATTCTACGTTGGTTCACTAGAAATTGCACTGGGATCTAGGAGAAAATATTCATCAACGCTACAGGCGATCCGGTGCATCGAGATCGCGTTGATACACTGGTTTGGACCTCCAAACGTGGTTCAAACGAGGTCCAAAAATTCCAAAACTTGTCTGAGGACACCTACTAACATACCTGACCATGAATCAAGTTAACTATTGACATTTAATGGTCATAAGGGTTAAAAAATAGGATCTCCAACTTATGAAGGCTAAAATAAATCCTATGTGTAAGCACTTAGCTAAAATTTCTAAGTTTGGGACCCCTTTTCTAGCTTTAACAGACTGAATTAAGATTAGGATTTTTTGAGGTCTTACAATATTTTATTTCCAAAATTGATGTATTTTGATATTTGTTTTTCTATTGAAGGAACAAGTATGTTCGGTGAGTTGACCAAATCCATACGCCTCTCGTGAAATAATTTTGCAAATCTCATGTTTATTTCATCAAATAGAAGGACGACAGAAAATTCTGTTTTAATGTCAAATATTATATTCACCGGCTCAACAACGTTTAACGTCATAATATTATACCTATACAAAAAAATCTCTTAGTAAGAATAATATTACAATACACTCAAACAAGATACTAAATTTATAATAATGTGCCTATCTCTTCGACAAAATGCCATGCTCCATCTGTGGAATCTGACATATTCAAGATGTTCTACTGCCTTGGGTACCAGATCCCTTATTTCATTGAAATAGTCAAAAAGTTCAACTCGATCATACGATTTCACTACTTTATAAAAATGAGACACGATCTTTGAATTATGAAAGTTATTTTGAATATTTTCCCCAAGGTACCTCACGCAACAATCATAGTGAGTTAAAGGATAGACAATTGAAACCATCTTTCAAATACTTGGATGCCTATCAGAAATTATACATAACTCATCGGTATTATCTATATAGCTTCTCATTTGTTTTAAAAAATATTGATACAAGGCATCATATTCCTTGTCCACTACACAAAAAGCCACAAGAAATGTGATTCTCTGTATCCCGTGCCGCCGTCGATAATAAAATTCCTTTATACTTGCTCCTTAAGAATGTCCCATAGATGACTATGACTTTTCTCATTTTTTGAAAATCAAGAATTCAAGCCGCATAGGCTATAAAAAAGTACCCTATCCTTTCACTCTCATCAACCTACAATGATGTCTTACTTTCTAGATTTGCGAACTCAAGCATATAATGGTACGCATCAAGCACTGCATACCCGTGCTCATGTGTTCCCCTAACCAAAGTTTTTTCAATCTCCATGCCCTTATAAATCTTTCAATAACTCACTTTACAACCTAATTTTGTACGGAGTTAACTGGCTATATCTCTTATAGACAGGCCTTTGCCATTGGGGAAGCTATTTTTGAAGTATTCACCAATGATCTTAGTTGTGACGTGTGAATTATGGCTCATAATATGCTTCGAACCACATGTGTGATATTTTTCATAAATTCTAATGTAGAATCTGTCAGAACTTATGAATTCCACAATTCTCAACCACCACTTTCACTCCGAATGTGCACATCTAAAATAATACACACTATGCAAATTAATCACCTTCATGAGTCTAATTTTTTTTCAATCAAGAAATATGCAATGAAATGACTAGTTCTTCCTTGTTCTTTAATGTCATTCCCCTATAAAAATCTATTTCAGCATCTTGAATATTTCTCGACTGTGTTGATTGAGAACTGCCTATTGTATTGCTCACAACAATAGATGTAGGTGTTTGGTCCCCCTACACTCCATCTCCATACTTATCATCTGAAATATTCATGTACACACCATCCAATTCATCATTTAACATATTGTTTTGGTCTTGTTCAATATTTTGATTCCCTATCAATTTTTCAACCACATACACTCTTAAATAGGCCTAGTTGCATTACTCATATAAGAACACAAACAAACCTAATCATCTTAAGATATATGAGCCTCTGTTTTTTAAAAGAGTTGCACATGTAACTGATGACAAGATCTTTTGGTTGACAATTTAGTCCACAACAGCTGATGATTAAGTCCATAAAATCATCATGCAAAATATCTCTTTGGACTATCATCGCTATCATCTCTAACATTTTTACCTTATTGATTCCTCTATTAATGGCACCTACATAAATTTGTTAAAAAAATAATGATAGTATAGTAAAATTAGTAATTATAGTATAGTAAAAAGTAATAATAATAGTATAGCATATACAACGACAAAATTCTATGCACTATGATTATTATTATCCCACTAGATGAGTCATCTGTTGCACCTATTGGATACAACTTTTGGTTCTATTCTAGTATTATCACCTACTGTAACATGAGTCTAACAGATAATCATTTGTTTCAACTGATGAGTCATCGGTCGCAATTGATACTCATCTATTACAACAGATGAATTATCCATTAGATACATGTTCAAAACTAAAAGCTTAATCTAACAGGCATCAAATAAATTACCTGTTGGATTAAGCTTATGGTTTTGAATTAGATTTACCAGCTGATGTAATGTTAATCCAACAAATGAGTTATTTGTTACACAGATGACTTATCTGCTATAATAAATAACATATTTGTCTCATAGATAAAACATCTGCTGCAACAGATGACTTACCTATTGGATTTATGTTCAGAACCAGCAGCTTAATTCAACAGGTTGTTGCAACAGATGACTTACCTGTTGAAACTACTTTAACAGTAATGAAAACTAGCCAATAGCTATTGTAAATGAATACAAAACTTATTGGATAAGCTACTAAAAATTGTTGCAAAACAAAAGATATACCCAGATGATAAATTAAACTAAAAATTATTATTTTACTTATCAAAATAACCTATGAAGTAATGTACAATGATATATGAATAAATTGATCCAAAAATTTGGTCCAATAGTAGTAGTAACGACAATACAACAACAACGGCACGACAAGCTATAAAATAAGAAGATGATGATGATGAAGAAGAAGATGATGATAATGAAGAAGTAAAAGATGATGATGATTAATAAGAAGACCATCATCAACAATGAACAATAACAATGGAGGAAAGCACCAAAAGCTAAGAGAGAGAAAACAAGAGAAACAATCGCGGTCCCCTCCCCCCTCCATTTTTAGTTATTAGGGTTTTATATTGGGCCAAAGTGTAAAATAATAAACTTGAGTGCAATTTTCATACATGAGTCAAAACTTCTTAATCCATCATTTAATTTTGGAAAAAAATGTGTAAAAAATACTTGTACTTAGGCGAAATTTGTAGTTATGCATTCTAAACTTTGCGGGGGTCCTATGACCCCCCCTAGACTATTTTTTATTGTATTTAACTGATATATATTTGCCCCTCATCAAATATTTTTTCTTACGCGCTCAATGTGCGTAAAATATACTCAGTGGTCCAAGTTCCAAATATATATCAGTTAAATACGGTAAAAAATAGTCTAGGAGGGTCATAGAACCTCCGCAAAGTTCAGGATGCGTAACTACAAATTTCGCTTAAGTATAGATATTTTTCGTACCTTTTTTCCTTTATTTTTTTCACCCACACCCAATAATTAAGACTTGAGTCACCTACACTTAATTTCAAAAAAATTTAGTCACCCTTAATTCATTACCCCAAATTAGTTATTTTTTTTTCTTTTTTTGGTCGAGAGGGATTGTTAGGTAAGGTGTGGATGCACAGTACGATGAATAAGATGAGTTGATGATGTAATTTAGTTAAGATCTGTATGTTTCCATGATAATATTTCAAAACTTGATAAATAAGATAAAAATTAAATTAGATTAAAGATTAAAAATATTATTTAGATGAATGAAAACTTGCCAAGTGGCATTATCTAATTAATTACTCCCTCCGTTTAAAAAAAGAATGACCTAGTTTAACTTGACACGAATTTTAAGAAACTAAAAAAGACTTTTGAATCTTGTGGTATTAAATTAAAGATATGTCAAATGTACTAAAATGCCCTTCAATCTTGTGGTCTTAAACATGTCACGTGAAAAGTTAAACTTAAAAAATTGCAAAAAAAAAGAAAGGGGTTATTTTTTTTTAAACGAACTAAAAAAAAGTAGGTCATTCTTTTTTAAATGGAGGGAGTATTATTTTTGTTGGTGAAATTACAATAAAATTACAACTGAAAATCAAAAGTGTAGAAAAAAGAATAGAATGTCTTCTTCTTCTTCTACTGAGGCGCGGATATCTCGCTTTCTTTAAGGAGATTCAAGCCCACTGCAGCAAAATATTTTATCGGTCCAGCAGTAATATTCTTGACATGTTTTCTCCAGGATAAAACAACCTTTCTCACAAAGAACAACTCAAAAACTCTGGACAAGAGTTGAGTTCAAAGCTCTACAAAAAGAACACCTCCCTTCAACAAATAAACTCTTTTTTTACTAACTTTTGTGAACTATATATTATCTTATGGGTATGGTCATGCATGCAATACTACCTCAATTTATAGGTGAAAAAACTTACATGCAATGAATAGGAAGAATAAATGGAAGATTAATGTGGTAGATGAATGACATCGAAGTTACAAAATTACAAAGGTTACAAGAATAAAGAGGTAAAATAATGATAGATGTTATAAGAGTTACATGAAACTTATATCCACATTTTACCACCACTAACTATGTGTTAAATACACAGATGAATGAGAAATAATTGCTCCACCTCCCAAACAGTGGAACGTATGGAGGGACATAAAGTGCCATTTAATCATAAGCAAATTCAGCAATGGAAGTGCATGGCTAAAAAAAGTTACTGCACAAAAAATATAACTTAAAAATAATTAAGGGAACTTATGCTCAAAAATAAATGAGCAAAACATATCCCACTTAGCAAACAAATAAAGCAAAATAATATTATAAAATATTTAAATGCTAATCCATCAATCCTCACTCATTTTAATATTAACAAGAGAGTTCACTAGTTGAAGGAAGACTACCATGCATAATGAAGGTATGCTCTACACTAAACCTTCACTTAGTAAAATAATAATTTTTACTCAAGAGTCGTAGTGGTGTCAGACTTGAACTATGACTGCTTAAGGGAAATAAGAAGTTACTGCTTACATATAATAGTCAAGGAGTTGATATGAGCTTTATAGTCAGCACGTTATGGCCTTGTACTATCCCAGTTTTAATGAGTGTCTTTTGAGAATGAGCTTAATTCTCATAGGAAGCGGCCTACCTCCACACTCACATAGGTGAAATCCATCGAGAGTGCTCCTGTAATTTAGCACCCCACTCATATCAGCTACAGATATTCATTAAGAGTTTAATAAACTCAACCTCACAATCATTACAGGCAAATGCACGTACATCATAGGGAGGGATAAATAAATAGTGCATTTAATATAACAAGTCATCATGTGATTCATTTTTTTCATTGAACCTGGTTATAGGATCTCTAGTCCCCAGGTTGGGTTTTCTCATATATGAATTAAGATTTAATAAGCTTCAACCCCATCCCCCTCGATGTACTCCAGACCTTTTCTCTCGTCAAGGCCTTAGTCAACAGATCTGCAAGATTATCACAAGATTTGATATAATCAATATTAATGGTACCATTTGTCAAATATGATCTCACATTACTGTGATTTCTCCATATAGGTCTGGATTTACCATTGTACTAACGGTTTTGAACTCTACCATTTGTAGCAGTGCTATCACAATGAATTAGTATAGGAGGAATTGTTTTTTCAAAATAAGGTATTTGAATTAACAAATCTCTCAACCAATTCGCTTCCTCACTAACTGAAGCTAAAGCAATTAGTTCAGCCTCCATGGTAGAGTTAGCAATAATTGTTTGCTTTTTAGAATTTCCAACAAATAGCACCACCATCAAAGTAAAAACATAACCAGTAGTGGATAAGGAATCACCTGATAAAGTATTCCAATTCGCATCACAAAATTCTTCAAGCACAGCAAGATATTTTGTATAGAACAAACCATAATTTTTTGTTCCAATTAAATATCTCATTACTCTGTTTATAGCATGTCAATGTTCATTACCTGGCTTGCTAGTAAACCTGTTAAGTACTCCTACTGCACATGCAATATCAGGCCTAGTGCAATCAGCCACATATCTCAAACTTCCAATTATGCTAGCATATTCCTTTTGATTTATAATATCAGTTTCACTTCAATAGGAAACAAGTGAACACTAGAATAAAATGGAGTTACAACATGCTTGCAATCAAGGAAATTATATTTTTTCAATATTTTCTCAACATAATGTGACTGGTCAAGGAAAATTCCATCACATGTTCTAGTAATTTTTATTCTTAGAATATAATTTGCTTCACCAAGATCTTTTATATCAAAATGGCTTCTAAGAATATTTTTAGTTTCACCAATAACAATTATGCTAGAGACAAAGATCAATAAATCATCAACATATAGACAAATAATAACATGTGAATTATTCCAAGACTTATGATATATGCACTTATCACACTCGTTTATTTTAAAGTCATTATCAATCATGTAGGAATCAAACTTTTCATGTCATTGCGTTGGTGCCTGTTTTAAGCCATATAGGGATTTATAAAGTTTACATACTTTGCTTTCTTGTCCAGCCTCAATAAAACACTTGAGTTGTTCCACGTAAATATCTTCATTTAGGTCTCCATTTTAAAAAAAAGTTTTTACATCTATTTGATGAATTTATAAATCAAAAATTACCGTAATAGAAACTAAAAGTCTAATGGATGTAATTCTAGTTAACAGAGAAAAAGTATCAAAAAATTCTAGGTCTTCTAATTGTTTAAAATCTTTAGCCACTAGCCTAGCTTTGTATTTATCAACAGATCCATCTGATTTTAATTTTTACATAAGACCCATTTACATCCAATTATTTTACAAACCGGTGGTACATCAACTAGCTTCCAAGTTTTATTGGAAGTTAGTGATTTCATTTCATTATTTACAGCCTCTTTCCAGAAAATAGCATCATGTGAAGACAAAACTTCTTTTAAAGTGATAGGGTTATCTCCAACATTAAAAACATAATAATCAGGACCAAAAAAAATTTCTACTCTTTCTCATTTACTTCTTCTTAACTCAAAATCATCATTTTCTTTATTTTTCAAAGTAGAAGTAGAAGAACTAGGTAGTAACAAAATATTTTTTCAGACCCATGGCCCCCACTATTTTTAGAATCAAAAGAAAATTTATTTTCATAAAAAATAGCATCACCTGATTCTATTATCACACCATCTTCAAGATTAAAAAATCTATAGGTTGTACTATTTGAAGCATAACCAAGAAAAGCACAAGTAATAACTTTTTTACCCAACTTAGAGATTTTAGGATCCATTAACCTTACATAGGCTAAGCAACCCCAAACTCTTAGATATCCCAAATTTGGATTATGACCTTTCCACAACTCAAAAGGTGTTAGCTTGGTCTTCTTATGAGGCCCACGATTCAACACATAACAAGTAGTCAAAAGAGCTTCACCCCAAAAACTTAAAGGTGCACAAGACTTAATTAGCATGGCATTAGTCAACTCAACCAAAGTTCTATTCTTCCTTTCCGCTACACCGTTAGATGCAGGAGAATAAGGAGGAGTAGTTTCATGAATTAAACCCAATGATCAAACAAAAGAATTGAATTCATGTGACTCATATTCACTACCTCTATCACTTATTATTCATTTTATTTTCTACCAAACTGATTTTCAACTTCATGGAGAAAAGTTTTAAAGTTCTCAAAAGAATCACTTTTATTTTTCATTAAGTAAAAATATGTAAACTTAGAAAAATCATCAATGAAAGTGATAAAATATCTATTTCCCCCATGAGTTAAAATTCCTCCAAGTTCACAAATATCAGTATGAACTAATTCTAATAAATCAGTTTTTCTTTCAACTTGGAAATGAGGCCTTTTTGTGATTTTAGCTTTACTACAAGCTTCACATTTTTCAAAATTCTTTTTGATCAATGGAATTAATTCTAAACTACTCATGATTCCTACATAATGATCATTTATATGTCGCAAACGAGCATGCCAAAAATTAGTAGAAAAAAGCATGTAAATAGAAGTAGATGTTTTATTCATTTCAACATTCAACTTAAATATAACATCATATGCATACCCCTTTCCCACAAAAATAGTATTTTTAACAATTACATACTAATCAGATTCAATAATCTGTTTGAGGTCTACTTTATTAGGAAGAAAACTAGACATTAATTTTTTCTCATAAAAGGAGTATAAAGTAAATCTTTTAATATTAATACCCTTCCAAAAGTGAAACTAAACTCGACATCTCCCATTACAAGCACTTAAGTGGTATGTGAATCTCCAAGCATGATGGTTTTGGGCTCTTCAAAATTAGTATATTTTTTAAACCAGTCTTTGTCATAACAAACATGACGGTTTTCACCAGAGCCATCCCACCATCCATCAACATTCTCCACTATGTTAATGTCTGTTATCACTGCCACAAATGATTCTTCGGTAACGTTTGCCTGAGGTTAGGACCACGTTTCTAAAATTTGCAAAATCGAGTAATATTTCCACTCTTGCCACAGACAAAGCACGATTCTTTTTCATGTACATGTTGATTTTTTGCTTGGTTGTTTCCATCATTATTGTCCTTGGGATGTCCACCATCATTTTTCTTGAATTTTATCTTCTTTGTCTTCAAAGTAGTATTTTTGTTAGTTTCAGGGGTAGCATTAATTGAAGAAGTTAAATTTACCTTCGGTGTGATGTTGTTCTATTTTGTTTGCAAAAGTGCATCTTGACCCCTTGCTTCTTCTTCGATGCGGATTCTCATTATCAAAGTCTCAAGAGAAGTTTTATTTTGCTTGTGGCGCATAGTTTTTTGAAATTCCTTCCATGAAGGTGGAAGATTATTAATTATGCCACCAGAGGCGGATCCAGGATTTTAAACTTATGGGTTCCCAATGAAATAAATTAATATACAAAAATAATTTGTAAAAAAATGAGTAATCAAATATTTTTAATAAATAGTCTAAAAGCAACAACCCGTTAAACATGACATATTTAAAAACATTATCATTATAATTGTACTCGATGACTTGTCATGTTTTGAAAACGATCAATGACTATTTCATTAGGTACAGTTTCAAAAACCTCATTGTAACGCCCTGACAGTACACCCTGGGCGTCACACGGTGCTTACAGTCCCGAGGGACCACAAACTAACCCATGAGATGGTACCTACTGTGAGCACTGAATAATAGAATCATAAATGCGGAAGAATAATTGATAAGCCACAAGGTTTTAACAACTGAAACAAATACTGAATTATGAATTTGGAGAAAACAACTGTCTAAATCTGATAAAAAAAGATAAACTGAATGACTAAATGACATGTCCCAATCTGAGCTAATCGAGGTTCAACCTATAACCCCAGTTGGAAGGGTATTAGTACCGTGCCACGGGAACTAACGTTGACTGTGTGGACTCCCTATACTGATGTACGGTATTGTCCCGAAGGACTAAGGGTATCAATCCTGAACTGATGGGTGACCTCTGCGAGATAGTCAAGCCTAATTTTAAGGGTGACTTCTCATATCCTACGTTGGCTACGTAGTTCTGGAGTACAGGGACTGCTACTAACGACTCTGCCTACCTGACGAAAAAACCATCATTCCTGCACTCGCTCAGTGCTAAATCCTACTCTCAATTGAATGACACTGTGATACTAAAACTATTCTGAGTTTAACTGACTGATCTGATAATGCTCATAATATATTCTAAAGCTATTCTAAAAATATAGAGATGAGAATAAGTAAATAGCTATGGTTTTTGGATATTCAAATCCCCTAGGACTCAGAAGCAATAGTAGTAAAATAATATTAAGCTTACGGGACATAACATGAAAAATTTTATCAAACATTCATTCTTGTAGGCATTTTATCAAACACTTGCAATGTATGGCTTAAACTAAGCACGGGGACAATTTAAATCTTGTAGAAATATCATGATTTCAACACCTACATCACCAATAAGGAATTAAATCGGTGATTAATAATACTAAAATATGTGGAGTTTGATAACAACAACAATTTCATACAAACATGGTATAGAATTTAAATTCATAGGAGTTCATGGTTGAAAATCATAATTAAAATCAATATAACTTGAAAAGATCATAATTTTACAATTAAAATCGAATACTTGGACTCCATGGGTGAAAGGAACCCATGGATAAACACTTAACATACTTGGGTTGACGAATTTGTGAGGATTGATGGTGAGTTCTTGAAATTGATCTTGTAATTTGAAGGCTAGGGTTCTTGTTCTTGAGAAAAGGGCTATTTTAATTTGAGATAAATTGAATAAATGATGACCTAATAGGCTATTTTGGGACTCTAATCCCGTGTTTGGGCTTAAATAAGGTGAAGGAAAAAGACTCAAAAGCCCTTGGGAATTTAAAACTCAGAATTAACTAAAAATTCCTAATTTTTGCATCCGGCGAGATGCGACGCTATCACGCCGTATCACTGGAAATTGACAAATACAAACTGGAATCTTGGCGCGACGCGGTACAATTGTGTTGCTTCATTGGATAGGAATTTGTCCCTTGGCGCGATGCGCCATAATCGCGGAGCAATACTGGAAAATGACAATTGGTAATTTAGCTGGTGGCGCCATGCGGTGGTATCGCGTTGGCTCACTGTAAAATGACCATTGCCATTTGGCTGGTCTCCGTAATGCGCTGGGTGCCAATTTGGCACACTGTTTTACAAAATATGTTATAACTCTTCGCTCGGGTATCGGATTTGGGCAAATTTTATATCATTGGAAAGCTAACTGAATTTCCTAATCAATGGCAGGCTCTAAACTGAAAAACTATTGAGTATTAACTATAAAAAATTTATATGGTATAACTCATGTACTGAGAGTTAAATTAAGCTAGGGATATACGGGGTATTACAATATCTCTCCCTTGGGAACTTTCGTCCTCGAATGAGACTGATTAAGCTGAGAAACACTAATAAACTGAGTTTACACACTGAACATGCATATTTGATGCATGGAATACATAATTGAAAGTACTGATAAGCTAAGTTTTCATTCTGAACATGCATATCTGATGCATGAGTACGCGGATGAACTGATTCATGAATGCATGACTGTGATGAAAATGATATGCAATGGTAAGGAATACCAAGTTTACAACTGCAACTAAACATGGAACAGAGTAAACTAAGAAGGATTGTTACCTTAAGTTGAATCTAATTTTGCGAAGAAGGGGTAAAGATACTTGGTCCGCATATCTGCTTCTGCTTCCCAAGTAGCTCTCTCAACGGAATGATTCTGTCAAAGAACTTTGACTAAGGTAATTTCTTTGTTCCTCAGTCTGCGAATTTGATGATCGAGGATTTGGACTGGAACCTCTTCGAAAGATAGATCATTCTGAATATCTGATGATAGGCGGATTTACACGCCTATATCAATATATTTTGCCCATATTTTAGCCTAGTTTTGAGAACAAATTATATATTTCATGCACTTTAGTCCTTTTTCCCGTAAATGAGCTAACGAACATGACTAGGAAAGTTTCAGGTATAAATGATGCAAAATACAACATTTTATGGCTAACTTGACGCAAAAGAAAGCTCACGAACGAAGGAGAAGGAAGTGGGACGCCTAAAGGACCAAAACTGCTGCATGGAAAATCTGTCCCGGGCGAAAACAACAATTCTGAAGACTTTGGGGACTTACAGACACAAAGCTGGATTTTGACAATGATACATTAACCTAGTGCAATTAGGTTATGTATTTCATTATTTTATGAGGATTATGATAATGTTACCTTAACCTAGTACATTTGGGTTAAGGATTTCATTAGTCTAGTAGGATTTGGTTATTTATTTCATTAGCTTAGTAGGAGTAGGATATGGGTATTATAAATACCCTATCATGCTAGAGATTTAAAGGGGGAGGAGGAATCTTACATTCATCATTCATCAATTAATTTTCTTCCATCCCTCTCATCTTCCACTATAAACACTTCTAATCTACTCTTCTATTCTTAAACTCCACAATAAGAGAATCGTTACTTGCTAAGGAATCACGCCTCACGCCTATCACTTGATCAACACGCCATTACTCAATATCGTGATATAATAACAATGTCAATCGTGATTTACTTCGCATTCATGGGTAACTAAACTTCTCTGTTGGGGTTATGGAAGCCGAATGAGTTACTATCTATTGCTGTGAGTTTGTGAGTTCGAGGCACGTATATTGCTTATATCATTATTCTCTTCATCTTAATCTACATTCTTTGCGGTTGAAAACGCAAGAATACGCCAGTCTAACATTTAACTTGTTCGAGAGAAAAGTTATTTGTCTGGAAAAGAGATAATGTCAAGGTAGTAGGACACCTTTTCCTATTAAAAAGCTAGTGCCGTAACTGGACTAACCTCTTGGAGAATTCGTACCGTTAGACACGCTTTAAGCTCGAGAGAGTTAAATTGAAATAGTCCTTGTTTAGGTCGAGAGACGCTTGGATTTACCATCGACTACAATCCTCTATAAGCAATTGCATGTCACAATTCTACACACTCATAGCCAATAGAGACGTATACCTCAGAAGGTGGACATAACCCCAACGCTTCAATTCTCATTGTTTACAACCAACGTAACAATCTCTCTCTTTTTACTTTATTATTTTCAGCTTTTGTTTACATTACTTGCAAAACAAGAATCCCCCCTTCTTACGAGACTTGCACCAAAAGTTTAGTAATTTTACTTACTTGTTGGCCAAGCTATTCCCTGTGGGATCGACACCCAACCCTGTTGGGTTCTATATTTGCTAACGACCGCTTTACACTCCTACGAGAGCTGTAGATTGAGCGTTATCAAAAATTGGCGCCGTTGCCGGGGAATACAAGTGTTAATTACGTTCGTAATAATTACTAGACCCTTTGGTCGAAGACTCTCGTACTTTTACTTTTAGTTTTTGTTTTTGTTTACTGCAAGTTTTTGTTCAGTGCATCAATGGATGCACAACGTGAAATACCGTTCGATGATGATGATAATGATCTTGATGGAGTCGGAGCCACAGGAGCCATTATTCCTCCACCATTAGCGCCCGGAGCCAAGTTCAACATCACAAGCACCATGATTGAGTTATTACAACTCAAGGGATTATTTGGTGGACTAGCAGGCGATGATCCGAATATGCATCTCATCAACTTTATTTCTACATGCAAGTCTTTTGACAATCCTGGTGTTGGTCAGAATGCAATTCGATTACGTCTATTCCCATTGTCTCTGTCTGGGGAGGCAACACTATGGTTGAATGGGCTGACTCCTGATTCAATTACAAATTGGAGGCAATTGAGAGACGCTTTCCTAGAAAGATTCTTTCCGCCTTCCAAAAGAGCACAATTGAGAGATGAAATCAGAAACTTTCGTCAGCTTCCCACTGAAGCTCTTCATGAAATATGGGAGAGGTTCAAGACAAAGCTAGCGAGATGCCCAAACCATCACATGACTAATGTTCACCTCATGGAGATATTGTATAGAGCCTTGAATTCAATAACTAAGCCAGTGGTGGATAACGCAGCTGGAGGATCTTTTATGGACCTCACCTTTGGTCAAGCAAGCAATATGCTAGATCGCATGACAAAACAAAGTAGAGTTTGGCATACCAGGGATTCCGAGGTAGCAAGCCCCACTTTATCTATAGGCATGACTGCAGACCAAAGAAGAAGACAAGAAGAACGTGATCAAGATATGGCGTACATGAAAACACAGATGGATCTTCTTACAAAGCATTTATTATCAGGGAAGACCGAAAAAGTGAAAACTGTGGCGCTAAAAGGAAGAGACGAATCTGATTCGGAAGAAGAGGCCAACTACTTAAACAATCAGGGGGGTTTCCGAGGGAATACCCAAGGAAACCAAGGTCGGAACTATTATGATAAATCTGGAAGCATAGACCAAGGTAGTTGGAATAAAAACAATGAAAAGAGTGGTTTGTACGTTCCCCCTGGTAGACGTGATACCACCACATCTAATTCTGGAAGTATGGAAGACATGATGGCTAAATTATTGAAAGGAGTGGAAGCAACGAGCGCGGGAGTTACTGAGGTAATTAATGATTTGTCCTCCATGAAACAACTAGTTGATTCTCATTCCACTTCAATCAAGCAAATAGAGCAGCAACTGAGACAACTTTCAGCAGCACTCAATCAAAGAAAGGCTGGCACTTTACCTAGCGATACTTTGCAAAACCCAAGGAATGATGGGTCATGAATGGCCATCACTACCCGAAGTGGTAAGGTGCTGGAAACTTCAGAAAAAGGCAAGCAAGTGGTTGACGAAGAAGCGGAAATTGATGATAAGGCGAAAGGGAAAGATGCCACAGTAGCCGATCCTAACGTCCTTAACATCACTCCTCACAACGTGCAGCCTGGAAAAGCTGAAAAACGGAAGCAAGAGGAGAAGAAAGCCATGGAGAGAACAATTCCATACCCACCACCACCTTTTCCTCAAAGATTGAAGAAGGTGGCGGATGATACAAAGTTTAGCAAATTCATGACCATGTTGAAGCAGCTGACCATTAATGTTCTGTTGGTAGAGGCGCTAGAAAAGATGCCTGGGTACGCTAAATTCATGAAGGACCTGTTGACAAAAAAGTGGGCAGTAAGCTATGAGCCGGCAGATAATATTCATCATTGCAGTGCAATTGCCACAAGGTCCTTAGTACAGAAGAAGGCAGACCCTGGTGCTTTCACTATTCCTTGCACGGTTGGATCTATGAATTTTGCTAAGGCATTGTGCGATCTGAGTGCTAGCATCAATTTGATGCCACTATCCGTCTACAAGAAGTTGGGGTTAGGCGATCCGACACCAACCAATATGAGGCTCGTGATGGCTGATAGGTCGGTAAAACGACCTGTGGGTATCTTGAATGATGTGTTGGTGAAGGTGTCTACCTTCATTTTTCCAGCAGACTTCGTTATTCTGGATTGTGAGGTGGATTCTGACGTTCCCATAATCTTGGGATGCCCCTTCCTCGCAACTGGAAGTGTGCTTATTGACATGAAAGATAATGAGCTTTTGTTTCGAATTAATGACGAAGTGGTCCGCTTTGATATATGCAAAGCCATGAAGCAGCCCAGCGATATGAATAAGTTATCTGTAGCTGATGTTCATCATGAGGATATGAAAGCATTATCTATAGAGAAACAGCCTACTGTTGAGCCATTGTCTGCTGCGCCACTAAAAGTTGAGCATGAGGATAATGAAGATTATGAAGAACTTATGGGCGCTCTAATAGAAATAGAGTCTTATACTCCTAAGCAACCGGATTGTGATCTCAAGAATCAACCAACAGCGAAGACTCCCATTGACGAGACACCAACACTAGAATCGCAAGAGCTCCCCGATTATCTAAGGTATGTGTTCTTGGAAAGTAGAAATATACTTCCGGAGAGTGCAGATGATTTAAGTGAACAGCACGTAGAAGCTCTCATCTCTGCTCTGAAGAGATACAAGAGAGCTATGGGTTGGACTATTGATGATATAATTGGTGACTCTCCGGGGAAATGTATGAGCCATCTCGAAGAAGATCGCATGCCCACAGGTAAGCCTCATTGTCATCTAAATCCTTTTAGAAAATAATCCTCCATTTACCTCGACGAAGTCTGAGTACTCGAGGTAACCATGTCGTGCTACGACAATAAATAAGGTGCTAGATGGGAGGCAACCCATCGTTTATCATTTTTCATTTATCGTTTATCGTTTTCTTTCATTCTAGTACTTGATTTGTTTTTAATTAATGAAAATCCAAATATAAGAGTCGTTCCACGACCAAAACTAAGGTGCTTGGTGGGAGGCAACCCATCGTACTAATCGTTTTTATTGTTTTGAGCAAATATAGGTGCAAGAGGTATTCAACGAGGAGATTGGTTTCAAATGACGATTTGGATGTATTGAATGGTAAAGGTGGTAAGTTAGGCATAAGGATGCATAAGGCTACGGATTGAGCATTACTCATGCCAAAATAGGCATCAAGGAAGGCTAGGCCTAGGTAAAACTAGGCCACGAACATTGCAAAACCTATCCTATAGCCTAAGGCCTCGGAATCTAGTATGCTATACACTATGCGCCGCCCATTCTTAAGTGTGCTATACACTATGCGACGCCTATGCTATAGCATTAGGTCTCAGTATCTCAAATGCTATACACTATGCGCCGCATATGTCCCTAAATGCCATAGACAATGCGCCGAATAGTGTATGGCATTCTTAAATAAATGCATGGCATATGCTATGGCATTCTGCTCAACTAGGCAAAGCATTAGGCACCACCTATGGTCACTTTTGGTCTCCAAATCCGATTTTAATGGGCCAAAACTCGACCCAACCTTTTATTATAAATATGAGACTTAGTCTTGAACCAAAAACACATTGGAAACCTAGCTTATGCACCACCTATAGTCTCCAAAACCTATCAAAAAGTTTCCTTTTGCTCTTTTTCGTCACAAGAACATCATCCAAAGGCTTCAACCAAGTAAGTACTACTTTGTTCTTCATTTATATTTTGTAAGTACTACTTTACTACACCTATTATGAATTGCTAAATCTTGAAAAAGTATTGGTGATGTGAACGTGTTTGAATTGTTGATACAAAACCAAGTGAGTGAACATGTACGTTAGGATGCTCTTAACTTATGTCCGACTTGAATTTGATTTTAATGCATTGTTATACTACTTGCAGAATTGCTATAGTAATGAACATTGCATAATCTTATCACTTGAATACTTACATGTTAGAATATCCCGTTCATCGGAATAAGACTTATAACTGCCTACCGACATAGGAGGTTGAGTTTATTGATAGAAACGATACCATGATGTAATCCCTATGTAGTAGTCTTGTTATACCTAACATGAAAGTATTGCAAAGGTTGCAAGAAGTGATATATCTTTGATTTTCTCGTTGGAATATATCTCCTAAAACGCATGTTGATGGAGTCTAAGTAATCGACCACTTTCACTTCACTAATTTGTAGCAACAAACTAAGTGTGGGGTGCTACCCCTACTGCTTGTGTATAGATTGTATCCATTGGGATTGTGCTACCATTAACACTATTTCAAGTCTCAGGTACAATGGCACCCAAAGCAAGACAAGGCAAAGAAAAGGCTACCACTTCCCAAAAGAGCAAGAAAAGAGGCCGCAAGGAGCAAGGAGAACCCTCCTCGCTGCAAATACCTCGACTCACGCTTGGAATTAAGTGGGATACTTATGAGGAACTTCTAAGGATGACGACTCTGATGATGATTCCAATGCAAGGGGTATGACCCCAGACATAGAGGATGAGTCCGACTAACCAGGTTCTTCTTATTTATTTTTCACTGAGGACAGTGTACCGACTAAGTATGGGGTAGTGGTATTGCATGCTATACTTCTCTACTCGCATCTATGTTTGTTTGCTTTTGTTTTATTTTTGTTTCATTTTTTAGTTAAGATTTTTTTTAGTAGTTAATATTTTTTTAACTTAGCTTCGCATGAGATTATTCTAAATAGGCAGCATGAGATTATAACAAGAGTATGTGCTGCAATTATGACTATTGAGACGTTTAGGCTCCAGTTGTGACTCATTATGTGATATTGTGTGGTTCAATTCCTTCACTTGTTGGGTCAAGAGTCTATATTACCTCCAATAAAGTCGACCATGTGCCTTGTGTGTGTGAGATAATCGTATATTCTATGTGTGTAGCTGATGCTAGAACTTGCCTGGTATGTATGCAAAGCGAAAATAAGGAGTGTAAGTTTAGGATATGATTTAGGCATTTCTTTGGCAACCTATATTTGTTTACCTTCAGTTTTACCTAACCATGGACATCATCCTAGTTAAACCCTTTTGAGCCTTTAGCCTATTTTCTTTGACAACCTTGTATGTAAGCCTAATCCATTTTTTTCAAGACCGTAATTTGATCCAAACTCCTAAGCGCTTTAAAGTGAAAAAGTCATGTGACAACATAAGAGGAAATTAGGTGAGTATGATGTTATAAATTGTAATGGTGCTTGAATGTGTTATGAAAAAGAAAGTGCTATCATAAGAGGTATGTTGTGAAAAGAAAAAGGAAAAGAAAGCTGAAAAGCGAGTTGTGCTTAAAATTTAAAAACAAAAGAGGAGAACAAGGGTGGTAGAATAAAAGAAAGAAAGGTTGAAAGAAAAAAAAAAGTGTCAATGATACAAAGTGATGTATTAAAGCGCTTAGGAACTTAGTCACTATTCCTGGCCAAAATAGTCCTACCCGTCCCTTAGCCTACATTACAACCATCAAAAGAACTACTTGATCCTAAGCTTAGCATTCTGACATTTAGTAGAGTATTACATTAAGGGCAAGCCTATGGTCATCAGTTGCTACATATGAATTCTTTGTGAGAGTGAGAGCAAGGACATTTTGATACCCATGTTTGAAAAATATGCTATATTTGTGAGTGATTATGGGTACTATATGGTGAGACACACATGGTTGATGAGTTTTGGATAGTTGTATATGATTCTATGCACTTTAATGTTTGCATGCGAGTTGATCACCATCACGAGTCTATACTTGAGGTTAAATTGTTTCTACTTATAATCGGAAAGCTACTCTTGGTTGATAATCGTTGTGCTTGTCTTAATAAATATTTTGTGTTGTTACTGTAAAAAACTTAAGTTGATGCTTAGAAGGACATGATATGTTGTTCGAGGACGAACAAAGCTCTAAGTGTGGGGTGTTGATGATAGGCGGATTTACACGCCTATATCAATATATTTTGCCCATATTTTAGCCTAGTTTTGAGAACAAATTATATATTTCATGCACTTTTAGTCCTTTTTCCCATAAATGAGCTAACGAACATGACTAGGAAAGTTTCAGGTATAAATGATGCAAAATACAGCATTTTATGGCTAACTTGACGCAAAAGAAAGCTCACGAACGAAGGATAAGGAAGTGGGACGCCTAAAGGACCAAAACTGTTGCATGGAAAATCTGTCCCGGGCGAAAACAACAATTCTGAAGACTTTGGGGACTTACAGACACAAAGCTGGATTTTGACAATGATACATTAACCTAGTGCAATTAGGTTATGTATTTCATTATTTTATGAGGATTATGATAATGTTACCTTAACCTAGTACATTTGGGTTAAGGATTTCATTAGTCTAGTAGGATTTGGTTATTTATTTCATTAGCTTAGTAGGAGTAGGATATGGGTATTATAAATACCCTATCATGCTATAGATTTAAAGGAGGAGGAGGAATCTTACATTTATCATTCAACAATTAATTTTCTTCCATCCCTCTCATCTTTCACTACAAACACTTTTAATCTACTCTTCTATTCTTAAACTCCACAACAAGAGAATCGTTACTTGCTAAGGAATCACGCCTCACGCCTATCACTTGATCTACACGCCATTACTCAATATCGTGATATAATAACAATGTCAATCGTGATTTCCTTCGCATTCATGGGTAACTAAACTTCTCTGTTGGGGTTATGGAAGCCGAATGAGTTACTATCTATTGTTGTGAGTTTGTGAGTTCGAGGCACGTATATTGCTTATATCATTATTCTCTTCATCTTAATCTACATTCTCTGCGGTTGCAAACGCAAGAATACGCCAGTCTAACATTTAACTTGTTCGAGAGAAAAGTTATTTGTCTGGAAAAGAGATAATGTCAAGGTAATAGGACACCCTTTCCTATTAAAAAGCTAGTGCCGTAACTGGACTAACCTCTTGGAGAATTCGTACCGTTATACACGCTTTAATATCGAGAGAGTTAAAGTGAAATAGTCCTTGTTTAGGTCGAGAGACGCTTGGATTTACCATCGACTACAATCCTCTATAAGCAATTGCATGTCACAATTCTACACACTCATAGCCAATAGAGACGTATACCTCAGAAGGTGGACATAACCCCAACGCTTCAATTCTCATTGTTTACAACCAACGTAACAATCTCTCTCTTTTTACTTTATTATTTTCAGCTTTTGTTTACATTACTTGCAAAACAAGAATCCCCCCTTCTTACGAGACTTGCACCAAAAGTTTAGTAATTTTACTTACTTGTTGGCCAAGCTATTCCCTGTGGGATCGACACCCAACCCTGTTGGGTTCTATATTTGCTAACGACCACTTTACACTCCTACGAGAGCTGTAGATTGAGCGTTATCAATATCTACGCCCTCTAAGGGAACTATGACTACTGAGTCACCAATGCATTTTTTTAGAAAGGAGACATGGAATATTAGATGTACTGAAGCTAGATCTGAAGCCAACTCGAGCTAGTAATCTACCTTTATGAAATGGCTGAGAATTCTGTAAGGATCAACATATTGGGGACTAAGTTTTCCCTTCTTGCCAAACCTCTTCACTCCCTTCATGGGAGAGATTTTCAAGTACATAAAATCACCAATCTCAAACTCGAGATCCTTTCTCCTCACATATGCATAAGACTTCTGTCGGCTTTGGGCTGCCTTGAGCCTTTCTCTGATCAATTGAACCTTCTCTAAGGTATCAAACACTAAATCAAGCCCTAGCACTGTGGCCTCACCTACTTCGAACTAACCAATTGGAGATCGACATCTCCTACAATAAATAGCCTCAAATGGGGTCATCCGAATACTAGCATGATAACTATTATTATAGGCGAACT
Source organism: Capsicum pubescens (assembly GCA_030864215.1). Taxonomy (NCBI): domain Eukaryota; kingdom Viridiplantae; phylum Streptophyta; class Magnoliopsida; order Solanales; family Solanaceae; genus Capsicum; species Capsicum pubescens. The sequence goes on from CM061539.1 coordinate 1,145,832, forward strand.
CAATCAAAGGCAAGTGGTCATCCCAACTATCTTTATAATTAATAACGCATGCTCTTAATATGTCTTCTAAAGTCTGAATGGTCCTTTCTGCTTGATCGTATGTCTGAGGGTGAAAGATTGTACTAAGGTGTACTTGGGTACAAATACCTTTTTGGAATGCTTTCCAGAAATGAGAGGTAAACTGGGTACCTCTATCTGAGATAATGAATAAGGGAATACCGTGCAACCTAACCAACTATCTGAGATAGAGTTTGGAATATTCCTTGACTAAGTAGGAAGTATGAACTAGCAAGAAATAAGCGAATTTGGTCATACTGTCTACAATAACCCAAATCAAATCATGCTGGTAACGAGTACGAGGCAGACCCGTCATAAAGTTTATGTTCACTTCTTCCCATTTCCATATGGGAATATTGAACTCTTGCATGGATGCACTAGGCTTCTGGTGCTCAATCTTAACCTGCTAACACGTAGAGAACTTAGATACAAACTCAACGATATCTCTCTTCATCCCACTCCACCAATAGTTTCCCATAAAATCGTGGTACAACTTAGTGGCCCCTGGATGAATTGGGTAACGCGCACCATGCGCTTCTGCAAGAATTCACTGCCTCAACTCATCAACACACGGCACACACAATCTACCCTGACAACGTAACACACCATCTCCTCCTTGGGAGAAAACCTCTACTTTTTTATCTCTAACTGACTCTTTCAACTTAACAAGACTAGGATCTCTATCCTACTTTTCCTTTACTTCAAAAACTAGAGATGATTCTGAACTATTCTGAGGTGGTCTGTATCATCATTTTCACTATGGGAGTAAACAAGAATGTCATCAATGAAGACTATGACGAACATGTCCAAGTACTGCTTGAACACTCGGTTCATCAAGTCCGTGAAGGTTTTTGGGGAATTCTTGAGACCAAAGGACATGACTAGGAATTAGAAGTGACCATACCGAGTTTGGAAAGCTATTTTTAGAATGTTACATTCTCTGAATCTGAGCTGATAATAGCTTGATCTGAGGTCTATCTTAGAAAAATAGTTGGCACCCTAAAGTTGATCAAATAAGTCATCGATTCTAGGAAGTGGGTATTTATTCTTGATGGTGACTTTGTTCAACTGACGGTAGTTAGTACACATCCTAAGAGAACCTTTTTTCTTACTTATGAATAAAAATGGTGTGCCCCACAAAGAGATGTTGGTCCTGATGAATCCCTTATCTAAGAGATCCTTCAACTATTCTTTTAATTCTTTGAGTTCAGCTGGAGCCATTTTGTATGGAGGAATAGAGATAGGCTGAGTGTCTGGGAGAATGTCTATTCCAAAGTCAGTTTCCCTTTCGGGAGGAACTCCGGGAAGATCTTCATGTAACACATCTGGAAATTCCCTCAATACTGAAACTGACTCAAGAGTTGAAGTTTCTGAGGTAGAGTCTTTGACTTGGATGAGATGGTAAATACACCCTTTTGATATCATTTTTCTTGATCTATGGTACGAAACAAGTTGAACCCTAAGAGTTGAAGTACTACCCCTCTATTCAAGGACTGGTTCATTAGGAAACTGAAAATGAACTATTCTGTTTCTACAATCAACTGAAGCATAGCATGAGTGGAGCTATTCCATGCCGAGGATGACATCAAAATCCATCATCTCTAACTCCACAAGAACAAATAAAGTGACTTTCTGAGATATTATGACCGGACAATTCCTGTATACCTTCCTAGCTATAATGGAAACACCTACTGGGGTAGACACTGAAATGGGCTTTGCTAAGATTTCAGGACTGATTCCTAAATTAACGACTATATAAGGGGTTACAAAAGAAAGAGAAGATCTAGGGTCTAGTAAAGCATAAATATGTAACTGAAATACTTGTAATATACCAGTAACTACGTCAGAAGAATTTTCCTGATCTTGTCAAGACTGAAGGGAATATAATCTGTTCGAACACTGACCACTAGTAGCACTGGAAGTGGCACCCAACTGAGTTGGACGACCGGCTGGAATTGATGACTGATGAGACTGGACCTGCTGGCGTAAATCCCTACCTTTCTGAGAAACTACCCGACACTCCCAAATCTGATGGTCTGGCTTGTCACACCCAAAGCACACATCATTGCCCGCTCTACACTCACCCTGATGGTTTCTACCACACTTCTAACATAGAGGATTCATGTGATTACTGTTTACACTGCCTTGGGACTTAAAGCCTAGCGCCCTACCCCGATAACCATTTTTGAATTTGGGTACTAGGAAACTGGATAACGATGGGGATGGGGGTGAAAATCTCTGATAGAATCAAGGACAGTTACCACTTTCTGACCCTGGCTGACTGAAATTAAAGCTTCTCGTTCTAGCCCTCTTGTTTTCTTTCTCTCTCTATTTAATTTTCTGCTCCTCAATTTGTTGAGCATGGACCATCCACCTAGATAAGTCCATCTCCCAAATCAACATTGTGGTCCTACACTCTTTGACCACACTATTAGATATGTCAGATACAAACTTATTCATCTTAGACCTGTTGTCAGCTACCACATGAGGAGCATACCTAGCTAACTGAGTAAACTTGAGGGAATACTCCTTCACGCTCATGCTTCCCTGCCTCAAGTTAATAAATTCTAACACCTTGGCTTTTCTCAACTACAGTGGGAAGAATCTATCTAAGAAGGCTATAGCAAACTCCTCTATTCTACGGGCTCTGCATCTGCGCCCCTATCTGTCTTCCATTGCTTAAACCGTGTATGGGCTACATTCTGCAACTGATATGCAGCCAACTCAGTGCTCACACTATAAGTCACCCCCATGATATATGTTACCTTCTGAACCATATCTAAGAATTTATGTAGATCCTCTCCAGACTTGGATCCCGTGAAGGAAAGAGGGTTCATTCGGGTGAAGTCTCGAATCATGGTTGTAGCAGCAGTATTGGCCACTGGGTTGGCCTAAATAGCAGATGGCCATTCATTCTGAGCTGTTACGGAATTGGCTAGAGTAGTGAATGCGGCTCTGAATTCTGCATGGGAGACATGCTCATCCAGGGGATCTGCTTGAACAGGCGGAGGTGTTGGCTGGTTTCCTATTTTTCTTTCATTGTTATTTTTGGGAGCCATGTTCTGTAAACGGAAGGAAGAAATGGATTAGACTGAGAGTTTAACATGAGCTCATGCTCAGTCGCACGACATGAATACTTAAAGAAGGAAAACTTTTCCTAAACGCCTTGTAGCCTCTTGCCCATAAGTATGGAGCGCTACACACCCATGCATATGACTCTACTTGATGCGGCTTTCTGACTTTCTAGGAAACTTTAAAACCTTAGGATATGATACCAAGTTTGTAATGCCCCGAAAGTACACCCTGGGCGTCAAACGGTCTTACAGTCCCAAGGGACCACAAACTAACCTATGAGCTGTTACTTGTTGTGAACATTAAATAATATAATCATAAATGTAGAAGAATAATTGATAATCCATAAGGTTTTAACAACTGAAATAAATACTGAATTATGAATATGGAGAAAACAATTGTCTGAATTTGATAAAACAAGATAAACTGAATGGCTAACTGATATGTCCCAATCTGAGCTAATCGGGGTCTAACCTATAACCTAATTGGAAGGGTATTAGTACCTTACCATGGGTACTAATTCTTGCTATGTGGATCCACTATACTGATGTACTGTATTATCTCGAAGGACTAAGGGTGTTAAGCCTAAACTTACAGGTGACCCTTGAGAGATAGTCAAGCCTAATCTAACGGGTAACTTCTCATATCCTATGTTGGTTATGTAGTTCTGGAGTACAGGGACTGCTACTAACGACTCTTCCTATCTGACGGGGAAGCCGTCATCTATGTACTCACTCTGTGCTAAATTCTACTCCCAACTGAATGACACTGAGATACTAAACTGTTCTGAGTTTAACTGACTAATCTGATAATGCTCATAATATATTCTAAAGCTATTCTAAAGATACTGAGATGAAACTAAGTAAACATTTATAATTTTCGGGTATTCAAAACCCCCAGGACTCAGAAGCAATAGTAGTAAAATAATATTAAGCTTAGGGGACATAGCATGAAAACTTTTATCAAACATTCATTCTTGTAGGCATTTTATCAAACACTTGCAATGCATGGCTTAAACTAAGCATGGGTACAACACCCACATCACCAATTTGGAATTAAATCCGTGAATAATAATACTAAAACATATGGAGTTTGATAACAACAACAATTTCATACAAACATGGTATAGAATTTAAATTCATAGGAGTTAATGATTGGAAATCATAACTAAAATCAATATAACTTGAAAAGATCATAATTTTACAATTAAAATCAGATACTTGAACTCCATGGGTGAAAAGAACCCATGGATAAAGACTTAACATACTTGGGTTGACGAATTTGTGAGGATTGATGGTGAGTTCTTGAAGTTGATCTTGTAATTTGAAGGCTAGGGTTCTTGTTCTTGAGAAAAGGACTATTTTAATTTGAGAGAAATTGAATAAATGTTGACCTAATAGGCTATTTTGGGACTTAAATCCCATGTTTGGACCAAATAAGGTGAAGGAAAAAGACTCAAAAGCCCTTGGGAATTTAAAACTCGAAATTAACTGGAAAATTTTTATTTTTGCATCCAGCGCGACGCGGTACAATCGCGTTGCTTTACTGGATGGGAATTTGGCGCACGACGCGCCATGATCGTGGAGCAATACTGGAAAATGATAATTAGGAATTTGGCTTATGGTGCGACATGATGGTATCGTGTTGGCTCACTGGAAAATGACCATTGCCATTTGACTGGTCTTCGCGACGCGCTTTGTGTCAATTTGGCACATTGTTTTACAAAATATGCTATAACTCTTCGTCCAGATATCGAATTTGGGCAAATTTTATATCGTTGGAAAACTGACTAAATTTTCTACGCAATGGAAGGCTCTAAACTGAAAAAATACTGAGTATTATAAAAAATTTATATAGGATAACTCATGTACTGAGAGTTAAATTAAGCTAGGGAAATACAGGGTATTATACTCATCTTCTCTATAACAAACTAAACAATTATTCAAAAAATTATCACCAATTCTTCAATGCAGGTTATTTTTAACATATTTCATCAAAGAGGAAGTTCTTTCCACCGTTGCAGTTGCCACAAGTAATATCAAACTCAACTTCACAAGTAAATAAACAAGTCTCCATGTCTTGTGCAAATTTGTTTTCACCAATGGATATGAAAGATCCCCAAATCTTTTCAAGTTATAGAAATCATTATTCTTTTGTCGTACATAGTCAATATAATTGTCAAGCTCAAAACTAAGATCCTCAAGCACGAAAGCACTAAACTCATCCTGATAATAGGTAGCAAGTTTTATAATCCTATTTTTATCATAATTTACAAAAGAGTTATCTGGACTCAAACTAGCCATACTAAGAAGTAGATCAGTATTCACTTCATCAAAACGATGGTTAAGATTAGCAAGTTGCAAATCAATTACAACATTAAAAATTTCAACACGCAAATGATGAGAATATGTGATACTTAAACTCTTACGCTTTGACTTTCCAAGAGCATAATTCTTATTCATTTCGGGAATCACAATATCATGTTTGGCACAAAATAAATAAACATCTTTTACCAAAGAATCCCATTTAGAATCTCTCATAGATTGAAACTATCTCTTTGTGAAACCAATAGGTTCATAGCAGTAACGATATCTTGATCTTTTATTTGCAAAGCCATATTCAAAGCATGTGTAATTTCCAATACTTTTAACATTAAATGCAACGTATACATAAACTCATAAGATCTTATGTCATCTACTAAACTCTTTGCAAATGATTTCTCTTGGTAATTTGAACCCTCCTTAGCAAGAACTCCTAGTACATGAATAATTGAGGAGAATAATTTAATAAAGTTACGCATTATTTTAAAATGAGAACTCCAACGAGTATATCTACCCTTTGAAGTCCAAGTTCTTGATCCAATCCTTTTCATATATGAACTTCACCGAGCATCAATAATTCTTCTAATTTTCCTATTTGATCATCTCTAAGAATCTCCATGCGCTTGAAAGATCCTCCAACAACATTCAAAACATTAGCAAGAATATTAAAAAATTGATCTACCTCACGATGCTTCTTTGCAACAGCGATAAGAGTCAATTGTACTTGATGAGCAAAACAATGTACACTATATGCCGAAGGAGTATCTTTCATAATCAAAGTTTTAAGACCATTGAATTCTCCCTGCATATTACTAGCTCCATAATAACCTTGTCCTCGAATATGAGAAGAACTCAAATTATGCTCTAAAAGCAAAGAACATAAAACATCTTTCAGTGACCGTGCAGATGTATTTTCAATATGAACAACACTAAGAAATCACTCAATAATCTTACCCTCTTTGTTGACATATCGCAGAACAAGGGCCATTTGTTCTTTATGAGATACATCTTTAGACTCATCAACTAATATCCAAAGTAATCTCCATTTAAGTCTTCAACAATTGCTTTCAATGTTTCTTTAGCACAAGAATTCACAATGTCTTTTTGAATAGTTGGACAAATCATGATATCATTTTGTGGAGCATTTTCTAACACAACTTTTTTTCACATCTTTCTTTCTATCCGCATACCACTTTAAGAGATCTAAAAAGTTTCCTCTTCCTGTAGAAGTTTCACTCTCATCATGACCTCGAAAAGGCAATCCTTCTTTCAAAAGATATCTTGCAACATCAATGAAAGCATTCAAACGAACTCGTTATTTATTTTTAGTATTCTCAGATTGTTTTTCAAAAGAAGCTAATATAGATTGTGCTTGATTATTTAAATCAAGCATCATCTTGAAATACTACTTGTGAACACTATTTACATCACCCATATGCTTATTAAGTCGTTCTATCCTTTTATTCCAACTTCTGAAGCCATCTATTGTAAAAGAATCACCGACTCTTTCTCCATATCCACCAATCTCATTTTTAAATAAGTAACAACATAAGTAAAAAGTTGCATCTTGTTCAATACTATATTCTAACCATCCCGAATATGAAGTATCAAACCAATCAGGATTAAAATGACGTGATTTTCTACCAAAATCTGTTATTGGAAAAATAAAATGTTCACCAGGTCTGCAGAGCCCTTTTTGAATATAATATCTCCTTACTCTATTATGTTAATTAGGAGGATATTTAGAAATTTATTTTCTTTTAGCAGGATTGGATTCAAGAAAACCCAAATTCAATATTTTATCTTAATCTGATGGTTGAGAAGGATTGACATTGTTGAAAATTTCAGTGTGTGAAGGAGAACTTACTGAAGGAGAATTTGGAGTGATTTGAGGCTTGAAAAATTTCGTAATCATCTTGAACTAACTTCACAATTTCAACCTATTTAATTTTTAAAAAAAAAAATTAACAACTAACAAACAATAAGCTACAACAAAATATTAATAATTATCAGATTAAATGCATTAAAAAATAAAAATAAATAGAAATATATGAGAAAATAAGAGAAAAAATAAAAATAAAATAAGAGATTGTGGGAGAAGAATACTTACGTAAAATTTAAAATTAGAAGATGACTCAAAATAAGTTTCAAGCCTTAAGGAAGAAAATAATTTTGTGTTGGGATTACCAATATGATTTAATATTTATAACATTTTAAAAAGGTTTTAACTAAAAAAAAAAAAGGAAAGAAAACTAAGTAGTTTATTAGAAATAAAAAAGGAAAAGAATCTACCTTAAAAGAGAAAAACTCAATTTTTATTTATTTTAAAATTTAAAAATAAATAAATATTAATCAAAAATAAAAACATAAAAACATTTGTATTAAAAAAGGAAAAAACTTTGAATGTACCTTTTTAAAAAAAATAGGTTGGCCTTCTAAAAATAGGGGCTAAAAAGAGTAAAAAAGAAAAACTTTACCTACTTAAAAGCATAGGCTGAAAAGTCTTCTAAAAATAGGGGATGAAAAAGGGATAAAAAAAAAACACATCCACGGGGATTCGAGCCCGCGTTGAAGCGCCGAAAATACATAGTTATGGGTTCCCTCTTACCACTGAGCTATCCATCAATTTAGTTATGGGTTCTCACCTTTAAATATTTATACCTTTTAATAATATTTCTCAATTAATTATATGTCTTACGGTAGTGGTTGTGGGTTCTCGGAAACCTACACCCACTACCGTAGATCCGTCCCTGTATGCTACAAATAATAAGGTTATCTCCAATTTTGAGTTCTTCAGACTTGAGCTCTCCAACAATCATTATGAAGTCCTGGGCTTGGGCTACCATTGATTTGTTATCCACTATTTGAAAACAGAAAAATTTGTTGGCCGCATATTGTTTTTCTCCTGTTTCCTCTGTGTCATACTTACTCTGTAAGGCTTTCTAAATTTCCTTTGAACTAGAATAAGTTCTATCATAATAATCATAAAAATTATCAAGTAGACAATTAAGAAGAAAATACCGACACTTGTAGAAGTCACCATCGTATTTTTCAACTTTCTTTTGAAGAGAGATAAGTTTATTATCGGTCATGAAACTACTTTGTTTGGGTTCTTCTCAGTTAATACATAAGAGACATTGAGAAGACTTAAGTAGAAAAGTATTTTACCCTTCCATCTTTTGAAATGAGTATCGTTGAACCAGAATGGCTTGTTAAGATCTCCCATCTAACATCTGCCGGTTTTTCAGTTGTTGCCATTGAATCTCCTAAAATTGTTGGTGAAATTACAATAAAATTACAACTGAAAATTACAAGTGTAGAAAAAAAAGAAATGTCTTCTTCTTCTTCGGCTGAGGCGCGGATATCTCGCTCTCTGTAAGGATATTCAAGACTACTGCACCAAAATATTTCATGGTCCAGCAGTAATCTTCTTGACTTGTTCCCTCCAGGATACAACAACCTTTCTCACAAAGAACAACTCAACAACTCTGTACAAGAGTTGAGTTCAAAGCTCCACAAAAGAACACCTCCCTTCAACTAATGAACTCTTTTTTTACTATCTTTTGTGAACTCTATATTATCATTGTTAGAACAATAATGATAATTGTACAAGAATTCAAATAAAACTTGCTTGGCTTAGAGGCACGATAATACGCTTTTTGAAGATAGTTGGAGTCTCTCCCATAAGCAAATGGAAGAACTAGTAACAATTCTATCTTCGGGATTCAACTAAGCCACAAAACAAGTAGCATTTAAGAATGTGGCTCTTTTATTTTTGAATTGGTGATTTCACCATTTGATCAATGTCTCTCAAATATTTTCTTCAAGGGAATAAGTGTTTTTTGAGTGCTTGTCATTTCAAACAAAAGAAATTGTTATTTATAGGACAAAAGTTTCATGTAAAAGGATAATAGTTAATAGGTTCATGAACAAAAATTTGTCTTTCTTCCAAGAACCTAAAACGTAAATGAAAATGAATGAATTGTAAATGCATTTGTAACTCAAAATGCATTTGTTTCAATTGTAAATTCACATTCATCTTCTTTGTAACTCAAAACTTTAAGTGATGCATTTGTTTCAAAAAATAATTGTAACATAACTCTTAAAGATCTTTAACCAATGTAATTGTTTCAAAATTTATTGAAACATAAACTTAACAATCCTTCACTTATTTCAAGAAATTTTATCTTTAAAAATAAATTCATTTGAGACATTAATCTAGCAACATGCATCAATAATGGTGTTTTTTGGACTTGAACCATTAGCTAGTGAAGTCTTTCTAAATCATTGACTACTTAGTGAACAAATCTTGAACTAAGTGGTTCATTGAATGAAGTATAAAAATACTCCACACATATTACTATGTTCTGGTGAAAATTAAAATTCTTTGACACCTTACAGCCATGTGTCCTGAATCCTTTTAGCTAGGTGCTTTAAGATTTTCCTGTTAAAATCTTATTGAAGCGGCCTCCACTTCACACTTAGTACGGTGAATTCATCAAGAGTAACTTTGCATACTCCGATAAAATAGTCTATGAATTTCATTAAGAGAAATTAATCTCATCCTCCTTTACAACAAAGTATCACTAAATCTATCAAGAGTATTTCTACACATTCCAACTGAAATCGGTGTATAGACTTATTAAGAGAATATAATCTCATTCTTCTCTTTTGTAGGAATACTGTCAAATCCATCAAGAGTGTTATTATTTCCTCCAATCGAGATCAGTCTTATAGATTTATCAAGATAAAAAATCTCAACTTATGCACATCTACTCACTCTATAGGAAAAAAAAAATTTTATTGATGTGCTTCACAATTGTAATTTTACTTGTTTTTCCCTTTGAACCCAAGATTACATCATTAGGTAGGGTTGCCATAAAGTACAATCAATCTACAACAGGATTTATTCCCATCCCATTACAAGTTTGTACCATCAATTTTTTGCCTAACCCTTTAGACAAAGGATTGCTAAATTGAGTTAGGACTTCACAAATTGAAGCGATATTATGCCATCCTCCAATAATCTTCTCACATGATTGTGTTTGAGACAAACTTGTCTTGACTTGCCATTGTACAATCACTTGAAGCCCATAATATCGCAACTTTATTATCATAATATATAGTCAAAGGTGGTATTGGCTTACCCCGTAATGAAATATCTATCAGCATACTCCGCAGCCAATCAGTTCTTCTCCAGTAGAAGACATAGCGATAAATTATGACTCCATGGTTGAGTGAGTAATACATGTCTACTTCTTTGATCTCCGAGATATTGTTGCTCCAGTCAAAGTGAAAATTCAAGCAGTAATAGATTTAGAGTCATTCAGATCAGAATTCCAAGTAGCATCACTGTAGCTTTCAAGAACTGCTGAAAAGGTAGAATAATGCAGGCCAACATTAATTGTGCCCTTCAAATACCTTAAACACGAATTAAGGCATTTCAATACTCAACTCCAGGACTATCAGTAAACTTGCTCAAAGTTCCTACTGCATAACTAATATCTGGTCTGGTACAATGCATGGCATACATAAGACTGTCAACAATTTGAGAATGTGTCAATTGATCAAGAATATCACCAGAATTTCGCACTAGTTTGATGCTGGAATCAAATGGTGTAGGAGCAGGATTGTCGTCAAAATAACCAAACCTCTTTAGAACCTTCTCAATATAACTTGATTGAGTAAGAGTCAAACCATTTGCTGATCGTACAATTTTGATGCCCAAAATTACATCAGCTTCTTTAAGATCTTTCATTTCAAACTGAGAAGCAAGAAAATATTTTGTTTCTTTGACTCTTTCACTATCAGTTCTAAAGATCAACATGTCATCTACATAAAGACATATTATAACACTAGAATTTTCTTAAAATTTACTAAATATGCAGTTATCTCCACCACTGATTAAGTAGCCATTAGAAATCATAATTTTTCTAAATTTATCATGTCATTTCTTTGGAGCTTGTTTTAATCCATAAAGAAATTTAAAAAGCTTACAAACTTTACGTTCTTGACCAGGAATGACAAATCCTTCTGGTTGTTTCATGTATACTTTTTCGTCTAGATATCCATTCAAGAATGCAGTCTTCACATCCATTTGATGAATTACAAGACCATGAATTACTGCTAGAGAAATCAAGAGACGACTAGAGGTCATCTGAGCTACAGGTGCAAAAGTATCAAAATAATCAATATCTTTCAACTGAGTAAAGCTTTTATCTACCAAACAGGCTTTGTACTTATCTAAAGTACCATCGAATTTCATTTTCTTCCTAAAAATCCATCGGCAACCAATTAGTTTACATCCAGGAGGAAGATCTGATAATACTTATGTATTATTAGACAGTATAAAATGCATTTCATCATCAATGACTTCATGCCAAAACGGAGCATCATGTGAAGACATAGCTTCAACATAACTTTCAGGATCCTTTTCAACTAAATACGCTTGAAAATCAGGTCCAAAGTCTTTTGATTTGGCCGATCTTGAACTACGTCTTGGTTAACTATTTTCCTTTTAAAATAAGAAATAGAAGAACTTGCTTCTTGTTCAAAAGAATTTTTTTTTCTTGAGAAATATATGCTCAAAAAAGTTAACATGTAAATAATCAATGATTGTGTGAGGATTGGGGTCTCAAAATTTAAAAATTTATAAGTCTTACTACTTGTTTGTGAATAACCAACAAACACACAATCTTCTCCTCTATAGTCAATCTTGATTAAATGTTGATCTGATAATCGAACATGAACCAAGCAACCCCATACTTTAAAATAATTTATATTTGGCTTTCAATTATTCCAAAGTTCGTATGGAGATGCATTATGATTTCTGAGAGTAATTCTATTCAAAGTAAGGCTTCAATCCACGGATTTTCGAACAAACTAGATCCATAAAGCATAGAATTAACCATTTCTATGAACGTCCTATTTTTTCTTTCTGCTACACCATTTTGTTGTGGTGTATGTCATATACTATTTTTACCTAAGGTCAAAACGACCACAACATTATGGACTCTAAAAAATAATTATTTACAGAGTCGCCACCTAATTTTTGAGGAAAATAGAAAATTTATTTATTTATTTAACAAGTATGACTTTATTCCAATCTACAAAACCAATTTAAATTCTAAGTAAGGGTTCAAATTATTTCGAAAGAAAGTGTTAGGCATCCTTCAGAATTCACAAATGTGATTCCCGACCAGACTTAGATTTATTAGAAGAAAGAGAAAAAAATATATATTTATATATACAAAAAAAAAATGTATTAAAATAATATAAATAAACTACAAAAAATATAAGAATATGCACATAAAAATATGTAAAGACATGTAACCAAAACTACCTAAAAGATGAAAAGAAATTATAAAATAAAGTGTTTTAATTTTATTTGGTTAAATATCTAAATTATTTTAAATTCTTTTTAAATATTGACGATTTAAGTTTGCCTAAACGCGCAATGGAAATGAAATATCCCCATTCAACGCCTCAAAAATAAAGTTTTCACTATAATTTCTATTTGTACAAGTGTAAGAATATAGAAATACAAATATAAAATTAAACTCTTCTTTGCATGCCACTCTCGACAAGTATTTTCAATAACCTGTATAAACACTTATAATAAAAATGTTAGCAACAAGTAAAAAAAATAATCAAAATAAATTGAACAAGTATGTGTGCATATATGTATTTACAAATATATTTTTTTGTTAAAAAATAATCTCTCAGATAAAGTTTTGAAATATGTCATGGCTACGAAGTGGTAGCTCAATTAATTGATCGTCCTAAATCGTCTTGCCAAGATACAAATAATAAAATAATAAAATCTTTTTTTTACATTATTAAAAAAAAATTGTCATCGCCCCAATTTATTTTTTTATTGCGTATTTATATACAGAATATTCATTTTTTATTTGTGCAGACGTCAAAAATCGATGGAGAATTTCTTCATCAGTCAATTATAATATTTTGTTCAGATCAGTTTAACAAAACTTACAAAAAAAAGTTTAAAAAGAAAACATATTAGTCAAACACAGAGAGCAACAAAAATAATGAGAAAATGGAAAAAGTCAAAAAAGGGAGCATATTAATCAAACTGGACAAAAAGTGCAACAAAAATAATGGGAACATCCCAAAAAGTCATAAGGAAACATATTAGTAAAAAATGACAATTGCAAGATTCAAAATATTCAAAGCGGATGATTTCATATGACAATTGCAATAAATTAGAATGAAATTAGCAAACACCACGCAAGCAAATACCAAGCGAAAATTAACAATATCAAACAAATAAACAATAAGCAAAATGATCATGAAATAAAGAGTTAAAGTAATAAACAAACAATAAATAAAAAATTATACCACAAGTGGTGCAAGAAGCAATAATAGAGGCAACTAAAAAAAGTTAACATAAGTGGTGCAAGAAATAACAATGAAGGCAACTAGAAAAAGTTAAACAAGGCAAGATAGTGTAAAAACAAATTAGATATGCAAAAAAATAATTAATATAAAATAAAGTTAGTCTTTTTATAACGAAATAGCCTCAAATATTCAGACGAAAAGATAATTTCATTGATCAAATAATTATTTAATATTATTTAAATATCAATGAAAGAATAAAGACAACAAATGTTAGCTAAAGAAAATTTCAAAGCAACCAGTGACCAACAAGACAACAAATTATTATTAGAGTCAGACATAATTTAAAAAATAAGTTAAAATACAAAAGTGGCGAATTATCAAAATACGTGTAAGCAACTAATAATGACACAGTACTGCAATTAGGAACATCATAAATAAATTGATCAAAACAAACTTTTCCAAAACAATAAATAATCGGACAAGGTGTATCAATTAATTAAAACACCAAAACATGAAAAGCCAACACACAAATAATTACATCAATAAAGTGGTCAAGCCAAAAGAAACAAACCACAACACAACTATATTAAATATTTCAAAAGAGATCTGCAAATCAATCAAAACAAAGAATTGCATCAATAAAGTGGTCCAGTCAAAAGAAACAAACCACAACACAACTATGTTAAATATTTCAAACGGGATCTGTAAATCAATCAAAAAAAAAATAATAATAATGATATAAAAGAGAAACAAAAGGGAGGAAAGATTTGTGTTATCACAGGAGTTTCATAGTTGTCGATGGTGTTGGCTATGTTGTTTCGGACTAGAGCTCTACAGCAACCACCTCCGGCGAGCCAACGATGGAGCAGCGGAGAGTGGATCTGGGTGTATGTAATATTTTTTTGGTGGAATTTGAGAGAGAGAGTTTATAGAAAGAGAGAAAAAATGGAGTAGTGCTGATTTTGTTTTTGTGTATTAGTGTGTATATAATTAGGGGTGGGCTTTCGGTTGGTTCGGTCTGATTGTTTAATATTGGTTCGATTTATCAATTTTTGGATCGACAAAAATGACATTCATACCCAAATCGAAATAAATTCGGTTTGGTTCGATTTTTACAAATTCAGTTCCGTTATTTCGGATTTTTATTTCGATTTAAAATATTAAAGTAATTAGTCTCTCTTTTTCATAACTGAACATTTAAAATTGATGGATTTTTTTAGAAAAATTATTTTTTTCAAACCTGTTTTTCATTCCCAAATATAAATAATTATAAATAACTCAACATGGATGAAACGAAATGAAATAATCATAAGTTTAACATAATACATAACGTCATTAATCATTACATATAATATAACCTTACATAAATTGTCTACAAAATGACACAAAACTCGTAAAAATAATCCATGAAATAACATACTTTCTGCATAAATAGTCCATAAAACAGTCCAAAGTCACCAAAATAGTTCATAAAATATTTGAGTCACTAAAACAATCCATAAACAGCCTACGGCGTATGCGAATTTGCTGTTAAATGTTAATTGTGAATGTGAATTATTAAATATTATATATATACATATATATATATATATATATTATATAATAAAATATATATATTATTTATTTATTTATAAAATTTTGGTTTTTCGGTTTAAACTGAATTTTTTAAAAAAAATCAAAAATCGAACCAAAAAATTAAAATTCTAAAATTACAAATCGAATAAGATCCGAAAAACCGAAAAATCGAAACTAAAATTAAATTTCGGTTTGATTTTTCGATTTTTTCAGTTTAAACCAAAATATGTTCACCCCTATATATAATATAGGGAAAATGGGAATTGTGTAGTGTGGGTGTGAGTAAAAATTAATTTTTTGGTCAGATAAAATTATGTGTCTATAATGGATGATAAAAAAAAATAACTTCTCCCTTTATTAATTATAATAAAAAAAGGAACCCCTTCTATTAATCAAAAAATAAAAAATTATTATTAATTAATAGATAAAAAATGTAACCTATCACCTCAAATGTCTATTATTTAAAAAATTGATATGATATTGACTTGACTGATTTTTGTTCTGTGTAACAAAATCGAGTTACGTTTGCAGATTGCATTAAATAACTAACGAAGAATATCAATGTCGATATAATTACAGAAATAATCCTTAAAAAATGCATTATGCTATAAACAATTAAGATTAAAATGTGTAGTAAAAAATTGCAATGATATGCTATGTACAGATGCAATTGAATGTGCAAAAATATTAAAATAATAATAAATTGATAAAGATTCTAAAATTTACGATAATTATCAATAAATTATGTAAAAATAAAAATATGACTAAAAATAAGTAAAAATTCTAAAATAATGATAATTATCAATAATTTATTAATAATTGCAAAAAAAAATGTGAAAAATTAAATATTGTGTCATTTAATAATTAGGAAGCCTATATGCGTTAATTTCACGTCTGGAGAGCCAAAATTGGGTGTCAACAGTGTATAGGACATGGTCAATTATTTTTCAATTCCTTCTTTTTCACAAAAATCAATAAAATCTGACTTTAAGTAGTTGTTTGGCCATGAAAACTAAAAAATTTCGGAGTTGAAATTGGAGTTGGAGTTGGAGTTGTGTTTGATCATGTCTTTTTTGGAAAAAAAATTGACTTTTGAAAAAACTTTTTAAATATGATTTTATGTCCTAACTTTTACAAACTATCAAAATCACCCAACTAAAATCTACCTACTAATGAAAAAAGAACACAATTAGCCACTATTATAAAAATAATTACATATACATGACCATATTTAATGAATTTCAATTATGACATATATAATATTTACATTAATAGTCGTTTTCTCATATTTAAAATTTTTAAATATGGATGTTATATTGACAAATCACTGCTTCCTGTTTTTTAGGTAACAAATATTATCTTTCAAACAAATTTATTTAATTTATTTCCTTCATTTTCCGTTCCTAAAAAATAGGAAATGATGAGTTGTTATTAAATTTTAGGGTGCCGCTAATTTATTTCTTTAATTTTCTTATACATGAAAGATTTTACTATGTGTGAATAAATTATTTTTATGTAACACATGTTTTGCATATTTATGGTATATTATATCATATACCATAAATATATAAATATGCTTAGTATTTTTCTTTATACTTTGTATTTTTATATATGTGTGTATATGATATATACATGGTATAA
The DNA here is from genome assembly GCA_030864215.1 of Capsicum pubescens. Classification (NCBI taxonomy): domain Eukaryota; kingdom Viridiplantae; phylum Streptophyta; class Magnoliopsida; order Solanales; family Solanaceae; genus Capsicum; species Capsicum pubescens. The sequence continues at coordinate 1,162,856 of CM061539.1, forward strand.
GCTTCATATATAACGTACTTTGCATATTTATATTATAAATATGTTTAGTATGTTTCTTAATACTTTGTATATTTATATATGTGTGTATATGGTATATACATGGTATAAACTTTATATCTAACATACTTTGTATATTTTTATTATAAATATAATACTTTATATATTTATGGGTATAAATATAATACTTTATATATTTATGGGTATAAATATAAATTAGCAGTAAAATAATGTCTTAAATAAGGGAGAAAATTAAATAAAGGATAAAAATACTGATGAGAGAGAAAAAGAGATATATATTAATTAGGATAGCATTAAGTTTGAAATTACAATTATCTAATTCTTTAAAACTGTTATATACGTAATATTGAAAAAGTAATGCTATAAGGAGAGTTTTATATAAAAATTTAAAAGATTGGGGTTATATGTAATAATAATAAAAGTTGGAATTGGAGTTGAAAAATTGTGAAAACAACAAAAACCTGTTTTCCCTTTTCAGAAAAAATTTCCGAAATTATTTTCTGAATTTTCATGGCCAAACACTACAATTTCTAACTCCGAAAAAAAAAATTGAAAAAAAAAGAAAATTTTCCATGGCCAAATGGGCCCTAAGTACTCTCCACCTCTATCAGGCCTAGTTGATTTAATTTTCAAACTCAATTTATTTTCAACCTCTGCTATATATGTTTTGAAAGTCTCAAATGTTTCATCTTTTATTTTCAATGGAAAGACATAAGTATATCATGAGTAGTCATCAATAAAAGTGATAAAGTACCTCTTTTCATGACGAGACAAACAATCCATCTCACAAATATCAGTGTAGATTGATTGCAAAAGTGTGGAAGTTCTTTCAACTGTCTTAAAAGGTTTCTTTGTAATCTTGAATTTACTACAAGTAAGACACTTAATAGTATGATTCTTTCCACAATTCTTAATTAATCCATTATTCACCATAAATTGAATGAATCTAAAATTCACATGATTAAGACGTTCATGCCATAAGTCCAGAGACTCCACAAGATAAGCAAAAATATTTTTATTTTCAATATTAAGTTTAAACATTCCATTTGCGACATAACCTTTTCCAACAAACATGTCATTTTTAGATAAAATAAACTTATCTGCCTCAAAAAACATTTTAAAACCATGCTTCGGAAAAAGCGTACCTGACACCAAGTTCTTTCGAATATCAGGAACATACAATACGTCCATCAATGTAACTATTTTTCCTAAAGTAAATTTTAGTTCAACAGTTCCTTTTCCCACAACTTAAGTAGGGGAGGAATTTTCCATATATACAATTTTACCATCCCCACTAATTCATAAGTCTTGAAAGAATTTCGGTTACCTGATATGTGACGAGTTGCGCCGGTATCTATCCACCATTCCACTTGATCTTCCGCTACAAATGCTTTTGTGACCATTGCCACAAGATCATCTTTTTTATTATTATTTATTTTTTCTTTCTTCTTTTCAGCTTTGAGAATTCTACAATCAAGTGCACAGTGATCAATTTTGTGACAATGATAGCATTCACCAGATTTAAAATTGGCACCATTACGCTTGAAATTTGTAGTCTTTTTTGCCTTTGAAAAATTCTTATTTTCAGGTTTCTTCTTGTTTGATTTTTCTTTAACCATATGAGCTTTCATGACAGGTTCCTTCAAACTATTATCATCACGCTATCGTGTCTCTTGTTCAATTTACAAGTGTTGTAATAATTGTTCAAGAGTCAAATCTTCCTTTTTGTGTAAGAGTTTGTTTCGGTACTGATAACACTCAAATTACACCTCTCTTACGAGAGAGTAAGCGGTTGTTGTCAAATATATAACCCAACTAGGTTGGGGTCGAATCCCACAGGGATTATGGTGCTAATTAAGTTGTATGCAAATTAGTTGACTTTTAATCGTTCATTTTTGTAAAATAAATAAGGAGAATTTGATTTAGTTCACAAATTAATGGTTTCGGTTTAACAAGACGAAATACGTGTAGTAGTATTCAAATTCAGAGAAATAGCAAGCTAGGGTTATGTCCACCTTGTAATTTTCAATACTTTCTAACTATGGGCTTTACGAATTCATACATGCATCCTGCTTACAGAGAAACGTATTGTATTTAATAACATAATCCTACTGTTTCTCAACCATCAAGGACTAATTCACTTTAGTTCTCTCAAATCAAAAGCGTTTACCAAAAACAATACGAAATCTCCAAGTAGTTAATCCTGTTAAGGCATTACGTATGAAATAGGGGTTGAAAATCCTGTTTTCTTGTCACTACTCTCTTTTTCGAACATCAACCTTTCTTTCGAACAAGTTGTGTTTTAAGGCATATCCTCTATGTTTGCAACCACGAGAATTCAAGATAAACGAAGAGAGTATGATGTAAACAAATCAATGCATAATGAATTCAAAACCCAAAGTGATATATTGTATGCTACAAGGCTTCCATAACCCTAACTAATAAACTTAGCTACTCATGAATAAAATGAAAAACATCATAAATATATTCATCATACGAAAAACTAGAAGATGATCTTAGTGTGCGAATAGTGAAAACAAGAGAGAAAACGTTTTTCTCTCTCTCATCAAGCTAAGCCGCCACTCTCCAATCCAAAATAATATAGAATAATTGAATAATGAATAAAAATTCAGCATTAAGCCTTTTAATAATCTTTTCTCTCATAATTGCCTTCTAGGTCCCTGAACTAATTATAAATGACAAACTAGTCTCGGACATAGTTTCTAGGCGCCACATTTGGTCCAGACTGCTACTCTCTCTTATGTCATATGTCATCCACATTCCATAGTCTCATTATGTCTTTATCTACTTCATTAATACCTGAAATCATGCTAATCACATCGGTTAGCTCAATTACAAAGAAGTAGAGTAAAAATATAAGAAACTAGGCACTTTGTTCTCTAAACTTAGCTAAAATATGGATAAGTTATGGTGCTTAGGCGTATAAATACACCCTAGATCAGGTACTCTTTCCAAGATGGAGAAAATTTTGATACAATAGCACCAACATGAAAGTTTTCATCAAGAGCAATTTCAGACATAGCAATTTTATTAGCTATAAGTTGAAATTCTTGTACTTATTCAGTGATTGACTTGTCATCAATCATTTTGAACTCCATATAATTTGAAACGAGAAATTTCTTAGAACTCGCCTCTTTTGCTAAATAAATAGCTTAAAGAGTGTCCCATATCTCTTTAGCATATTTGCATTTGACATAATATTGATCATAATATTTATTGGACATTCCTCCAAGAATATAATTCTTTCACAAATAATCATCATATTACCACTTGGCAATTTGATCTTTAATCAAAGTAACCTTGTCAGATGCTACCTCAGAACCAGGAGCATTAGGACAAGGTTCTTCAAGAACATATGCCAACTTTAATCGTCTTAAAAAGAATTTCATCTTTCCACTCCATCTAGGAAAGTCTTTGCCATCAAATATTTTAAAATTAGGATTAGGAAAGATGAAATACTATTTGATATTGATGTAGAAGCCATTGAGACAACTATCTTCAAATTGTTAGAACTATAATGATAATTGTACAAGAATTCAAAATAAAACTTGCTTGGCTTAGAGGCACGATAATACGCTTCTTGAAGATAGTTGGAGTCTCTCCCACGAGCAAATGGAAGAACTAGTAACAATTCTATCTTCGGGATTCAACTAAGCCATAAAACAAGTAGCATTCAAGAATGTTGCTCTTCTATTCTAGAATTGGTGATTTCACCATTTGATCAATGTCTCTCAAATATTTTTTTCAAGGGGATAAGTGTTTTTTAAGTGCTTGTCTTTTCAAACAAAAGAACTTACAATTTATAGGACAAAAGTTTCATGTAAAAGGATAGTAGTTAATAAGTGCATGAACAAAAATTTGTCTTTATTTCAAGATCCTAAAACGTAAATGAAAATGAATGAATTGTAAATGCATTTGTAACTCAAAATGCATTTATTTCAATTGTAAATTCACATTCATCTTCTTTGTAACTCAAAACTTTAAGTAATGCATTTGTTCCAAAAACTAATTGAAACGTAACTCTTAAAGATCTTTAACCGATGTATTTATTTCAAAATTTATTGAAACATAAACTTAACATTATGTGTATTGTCATGCATGCAAGACTACCTCAATTTATAGGTGAAAAATCTTTCATGCAATGAATAGAAAGAATAAATGGAAGCTTAATGTGGTAGATGAATGACATAGAAGTTACAAAAGTTACAAAGATTATAAGAATTACAAAGGTTACAAAAATAAAGAGGTAGAATAATGGTGGATGTTAGAAGAGTTACATGAAACTTATATCCACATTTTACCACCACTAACTATGTGTTAAAGATACAGATGAATGAGAAATAATTGCTCCACCGCTCAAACAGTGGAACGTATGGAGGGGCATAAAGTATCGTTTAATCATAAGCAAATGCAGCAACGAAAGTGCATGGCTAAAAGAAGTTACTGCACAAAAATTATAACTTAAAAATAATTAAGGGCACTTATGCTCAAAAATAAATGAGCAGCCCACATCCCACTTAGCAAACAAATAAAGCAAAATAATATTATAAAATATTAAAATGCTAATCCATCTGTTTTTGTTTTTTATCATTTTTTTTTTTTGTAATTTTCGTGTCTTTTTAACAAAATTAAAATATTGATAATTTTTAATTTTCAAATAAAAACATATTTAAAATTAAATATTATCCTAACATACTATTCTTTTTTGGCAATATTCAATTTTCAAATAAAAAAATATATTTAAAATAAACCAAAACTCAAAATAACAAGAATATGATGAGAAAAGAAATATCTAAGTTTACGATAGCGTGAGGGATTTAGTTAGAGTCAAAAATCACGTATCTACACTTATAACTGATGGCATCAAGGTGACCACCTATACAGATCTTAGTACTCCTACTACATATGAATTAATTGCTACACTTGGGGGTGAGCTACTTTGTGACCTTGTTATGAAAGATGTAGGCACTGGTGCTGCTGTTTATGAACCTTATGATGACCACCTTGGCGCAAACCACTCGAGACTACTGGTTAGATTAATATTTGTTTTTTCTTTTTCTGTTCGCAACTTGACTTACGATATCAATACATATGTGCATCTGTGCAAACAGGTAAATTGGATAGAATAACACTGCAGAATAGAAGAGTTACATTTCAACACTATTTCTGCCCACGATAGTCAAGAGTGTTAACACGTGTATGACGGCATGATGTGTTAGTAATGATATTTAATTCATCGCTGTCTCAGTTTTAGGGGATAGGATTGCAAATTGTAGTTCCAAACATGTGTGTGATCCTGTATGGGCAATTCTTGTTGAATACATAGATTAGAATGATCTTGTATTGTCTCTGGAACTTGATGAACAGGTCCTACCTATAGCAAACCCAGAAAGTTACATATGACTATCCTTTGGATTCCTTGTAAGTTGGTTTTACAAGTGACTATCCCATTGGGGTGCTTGTTGGATTGCACAGTTCCTACACGTGCTAATGCCATCAACACAAACTACTTTAGAGGAATTGAATCCAACTATTAACAATGATCTCAACTCAAAGCTCCCTCAGGTGTTCAATGTTTGCCCTTTGGTTCTACCATCTTCACTTTCCAAGAAACTCATTGGCAATTATCTTATTAGATGCGAATGCATCCTCTGGTTTGAAAGGCAAAAGAAAGGATCAGTGTTGAAAGTTGCTTTGGATAATGGAGCTTTTGAAGAACTCTTTTGGGTTGTTAACCCGGACAAAGCGGAAAATAACAACACCATGGTCTATGTACGACTATACTCGAACCTTGAGGACAAGGTTCGTATTGAGGGGTTGGTTGGAGGGGGGTGGGGGTGTTATGAATTTAACCAAGATGAGGGCCCATTTGCAAAGATGTCAAATTACATTTGAGACCCCAGGAAGATGTCTATACATAGTAAAGATGTCTAATGTGATGAAGTTGTCTTTTATAGCTTAGTTGTTTGCATTTATCCTATATATCCATCACACAACGCATCTGCACGAAATCATCAGTTTCAAATATTTAATGCTTCATCCACGAAAAGAATTAACACCAATAGAAATAGTCATTGCTACGACATACACATTACCTTATATATAAAAAAAACATACTCAAAAATTTAAGTACCAGAGAGGGTACAATCATACATCTAAAACTATGTCTTAATCAGCTAAACTTATAAAATAATGACAGACATTCATACGTGATTCAAGCTAGCTAGTGCTAATTAAAATTTGAAGCAGCTAAAAAGTACACGTCTATAATGTTACATTTAATAATCCTTCCCCCCTCCCTTCTTCTTCTTCTTCTTATTCTTTTCATAGTTTCCAGTAGCGTACTGATACTCTGACTGTAACAACTTACTCAATGCCTTGCCAAGTTTTATTTCATAAGAATTGGCAAGTTCAAACCTAAAGAAAATCAAATAATAGAATAAATCATACGGTATGAATACAACCCTACTAACTACGTAATGAAAATGGAGAGCAATATTCACGACTCACCAGTAAGCCAAAGACTCAAATGGATGATAGTGCTTGTAAAATTGTTGTATTTCGGGACTAAGTGATTCCTTTTTTCTCTTTCTCATATTAAGTCCATGAAACTGAAATCTCAACGAGTAGAATGAAAATATATACGTTAAGAGGATTTGAGAAATAATATTCTGGATCTACCTTGTGCCTTTATTGCATCTATCTGATGTTACTAAGCAAATTAACTATTGATGTGTAATGTTTACATGAATAATAAATTTCTTATCTTAATATAATGCTTCGATTCCATCCTACTTCTCTGCATCAAGAAACAGAGATAATCCATCCTAGAAAAAATGGAAGAGTTATTTGCTTCTGGTGGACAGACTGCAGAGAAATTCAAATGATCTCCGGCAAAAGAAAAAATTGTTATCTCCGACAATACGGGTACGTAGAATCTGTATAATAGAATAACAACTTCAACTCTTAAGTTCAAGTATGAACAAGAACACAAAGAAGTTGAACAAATACCCTCAACACAAGATCAAAATGATCTTTCAAAGAGGTGTATTTTTTTTTATTTTATTTTTTTCTTTTTCAGAAAGTAGATGAAACAGAAAGTTGTTAAGGCCAAGTCGTCCGAATTCACGGACTTTCCTTAAGGAAATAATTCCCCTGACTGTACCCGAGGTTGTGGAATCTTCCTCCCAGGATAAAATGGTCTTCAATCCGACTATAGCGGTACCTCAAATAGGCGGATTCTTCGAACACACTCACGGTTAGAATGATCACACTTAGAGTATTTTTAAGACAAGAAGAGAAGCTTGTAATCTAAAAAATGATGTTCAAAACCTGTGGGTGAAACCATTCTTAAACCATTGCAGTAATTTTTCTGAAACATTATATCATTTCGTGAAACAGTGCATCACTTCGAATTGAAGAGTTGCATCAGTTCAGTCGAACCAGTGCAACAGTGCACCAGTTCACTGTTACTGCATGCATAATAAATTAATGGAGCATTACTGTTTCGGATTGATTTTCAGTCTGGATTTCTTTTCGTCAAATAAACTTTGCCCAAAAAGAAAGATCTTATAGATCATTTGACCGAATTCGAATCCGAACGACGACGACGGCGCGAGGCATCTCTATTTCCTTGCCTCACTTACCATGTGAAGTAAGTGTTTCACTTTGTAAACACTTTAAAGTTCTCTTCTTCCACCAATGTGGAAAAAGAGTAAACTTTCCAATTTAAAAAGTACACTTTCCAATTTGAGTGTCTCCTTCCCTTCCCTTCACTTGATTTCTCCATTTTCCATTCAACACACTATGAACCCAACAAAAATATCTCTACCTTTTGCAATCAAAGATATGTAGTTACTAAAAATTAAACATACGAAACTGAGAAAGGCTCATTAATCAGTTTTATGAAATGCAGGCTGGGACATGAATCATTGAATGCAAATATCAATGTTTATTTTGATAGATATGCATGTATAAGTATTTTCTACCAACATGTACAATGACATGTTCTATAGAAGAAAACACGATAAGGAAACAAATATAATCAGCGTACTAGAACTTTAAATTGAAATGAATAGAGTTAATACATAAAAATAATCACCCTAAACTTAACATCAAATTATAACTTTGAACTTAAACTTTGATAGTGCACAAATATGACCTTTAACTATTCAAAACCTGAACAAATATGACCTCCGATTTTGCAACCCCATGCGTGAGTCTCACTCGCGCCTACGTGGAAAGGTAATCCAATCACATGGTGCCACGTCGTTAAAAGGGCTGACTTGGAGAGAGGTCATATTTGTGCAGTTTTGAATAGTTAAAAGTCATATTTGTGCACTGTCAAAGTTTTATTTTTTGTGTTAAAACGACGTCATTTTTTTTTATTTTTTTTTATTTTTAATTATTATTATTATTATTATTATTATTATTATCATTATCATCATAATAATAATATTTTTATTTATTTCTATAGTAGCAGCATCTAATTTTTTTTAGTTTAAAAAAATTATAATAATTATTATTTTTTTATTTATTTCTATAGCAACAACACCTGACTTTTTTTTAATTAAAAAAAAAACAGCCACTAGCAGGGATCGAACCTGCACAGTAGGCGGAAGGAAGCGCCCAAGAAGAGCAAATAACACCACTGGGCTATCTAAGTGTCTTGTTTCATGTGGTTCAACATATACATTTTCTATCTTATAGATATACAACGTAAATTTTTTACCGAGGGGGTTCGGGTGAACCCCATGGCAACCACGTAGGTCCGCCCCTCGTTAATTTAATAACGTTTTAATAACGTTAATTTAATAACATTTTAATTACGTTAATTTGATAACGTTAATTTAATATACTACTACTACTATCCTTAATAACATTAATTTAATAACGTTTTATTAAAACTATAATTTTTTTTTTATTAGTATAGTTTCATTTTTAATTTAATATTTAAATAAATAATATTTAGATATATTATATAACTTAAATTCGTCCTCTGCTTTATAATATATATACATACCCGCTCGATTTTTCCATATGAGGCTGAACCGCCTAATTAATAAATCTTCAATATTGCTCTTTTTCCGCAATGACAAGAAATTAGATGTCATTTTCATCTTTGAGCCGAAAATAATGAAAAAATAATAGTGAAGAGTCATTTAAAGGTCATATTTGTGCACTTTTGAATAGTTAAAGGTCATATTTGTGCACTGTCAAAGTTTAAGGTCATATTTATGTATTATGCCCTTAGATTTTAAGCTGGACTCGCCCAGTTTTGCGTGTTGAATACGCGTTTTGCCACGTAGGATTGGAGGTCATATTTGTGCAGTTTTGAATAGTTAAAGGTCATATTTGTGTACTATAAAAGTTTAAGGTCAAAGTTATAATTTGATGTCAAGTTTAGGTTCATTTTTATGTAGGGAAAAAACATCGTTTTCACCCCAAACTATACCCGAAAAGTCAAAGCCACACCTAAACTATACTAGTGATCTATTACACACCTAAATTATAAAAAAGTGAAACTATTTACACCCTGTCAGGCTACCACCACTTGCATGTGGTGTAGTGTTTTACACGCGCTGCCACGTCAGCACCACGTCAGTAAAAAATATCACTTTTTTATAGTTAAGGTGTGTAATAGATCACTTATATAGTTTAGGTGTGGATTCAACTTTTCGACTATAGTTTGGGGTGGAAACGATGCTTTTTCCCTTAATGTCTTTAGCCGTTTACTTTTATTATTTAATAGGCTGGACGCGCCTAAAATAAGTGTAACACACGCGCCTTAGAATGGGGGTCGCGGGGAGGTAATAATATCACTTTTATATAGTTAAGGCGTGTAATAGGTTACTTATATAATTTAGGTGTGGCTTAGACTTTTCTTGTATAGTATGGGGTGAAAATGATGTCTTTTTCCTTTTTATGTATTAACTCAAATGAATACGAAAACTACTTTGATGTAATCTACGTTATATGTGTTATTTCGTAATGTATTCGGGTACACAGAATTTGTATATGTACAACAATAACTTCAACTTTAGTTCAATGTTTAAAAAACAAGAACGCAATGAAGTACAGAAAATACCCTCAACACAAGATCAAAGCGATCTTTCTAAGAAGTGTATTTTATTTTCAGAAATTAAGATGAAACAGAAATGACCAAGTCCTCCGAATTTACGGAGTGTCCTTAAGGAAATAATTCCCCTCACTGTACCCGAGGTTGCAGAATTTTTCTCCCAGGATAAAATGACCTTCAATCCAATTATAGCGGTACCTCAAATAATTGGATTCCACGAACGCACTCAACGATTTGAATGATCACACAGAATATTTTTAAGAAAAGAAGAGTTTTGTATTCTGAAAATTTTCGTATTTCAAACCTGTGGATCAAAGCAGGTTTATATAACCATAACATGCCTCTTCTGAAAAGTAGCAATGGTTCACTTTAGAGGTGTGTCTTTTCTGAAGATTCATGTCTGTTCATCCAAAGACTGTGTCTTTCAGAACAGACATACCATTTCACGTGAAACAGTGTGTCATTTCGTTGAACGGTTGCTCCTTTTCGAAACAACACTTCGTTTCCGCATGGCTTTTCAAAACAATGCACCAGTTCAAACATTGTTTCGGACTGAATTTCTTTAAATCTGTCAAATAAACTTTGTCCAAAAGAATAAATCTCATCAATCAATTTCCAAATCCAAATACGAGCAAGTGACAACAACAGCACAAGTCATAAATGTGTTTCACAATATAAATACTTTAAAGCATCCTTCTCCCACCAATGTGGGAGAATTTTTAGTAAGCTTTCCTATTTTAAGCACACTTTCTATTTTGGTGTAAACTCAATTTTCTCTTCCACTTAATTCCCTCCCTTTTCCATTCAAACACCCACATAGAACCCAAACAACATGAACTCTTTATTAGGCCTTGCATATCTTCAAGATTACAAGATGCAAACTCTTCAAAATACACTATGCATATTTTCCCAGTTTATGAGTTGATCAAGGAAGGTTGTAATATTTATGATATGAATCAGCTCTCATAGCCTGAGACTGCCCTGGTAATGATTTCAGGAATTCTGCATTTTGATCCTTTGTTATTAGTTTTTCGTCTTCTTTGTTTTCGTGGGATGGTTTTCAACCAAACCAGCAAAAATAAAGGAAAACAAAGACATTTTACTTGTAGTTCTGAATTACTGTTTCACTTACCTTTAGAGGTTACGTTCTGTTTTGGTCCATTTTTGTAACTAGGCTCTAATATAACTCGCTAGAATTTTCAGCTAATTACTTCGTCTTTGTAAAGGTTCGATTTGTGCAAAATGTTGAGCAAACGCTAATATTCTTTGTTAACAAGAGAATCTAGATATATTTATTTTCTACCTAACTCATGCAAGCAACAAAGCATGTCTATTGAACCAGAATATACACTAGGAAGAATGAGGACAAAAAGTGTCTAGTATCTTTTACCTCTTTCATATGACGCACCGTTTCACTGTCAATCGGAATATTACCATAATATCCAGCACACATCATGATAGTATGAGTAGTGAAAGGACCAGCCCCATTTATGTTCACATTTAGCGTCCTTGCATCAACATCGTATTTTTCTAACTTAGACAAATCAATCTTTCCATCGACAACTTGTTTAGCCAACATAATCAAGTCCTTTGCTCTAAATCCAAAATTGGCTTTGCGTTTTAGCTCTTCCTCTCTAAAACTTGCTAATTCTTGTGGACTCGGAAAGTCTCCAATCTTTCTTTTGGACATGAACTTTTTACGTTGTAGATCACAAAGAGCCTTTGCAAGATCCAAAGATGTCTTCCATCTAACAAAAAGACAGCAGCATAAATGTTTTAACATCAAGCACTCTTTCAAAAAGCATGATGTTTCAGTTTTGGAAACTTGACAACTTGTTCCCTTTTTTTCTTTATAAGAAGTACTTACGGGCAAAAGCGAAGAAGAAGAGACTTGGCCACATCTTCAAATAAGGTTGGAGATCGAAACAACCGGCCAAATCCTTTGGCCTCGGCATCTGGATGAAGCTTATGAAAATGTCCCACATCTTGTTCATCCTTAACAGAGAGTCTTAGCATTCTCATCACCTGAGACTACATATATAGAAAACTAGTCAGCTCAGCTTGTCCTTCTTTTTGTTAGGAGAAAAATTAGAAGCAATTATGAACAGTACAGTACCTGGATGGCTCTCTCATCCTCAAGAGAAAGAACACTTGAACCATAAACCTTAACGACAAGATGATCCTTTCTGGGAGGTTGTGAAATGGTAGTCATAGCAGATGTGATGGAATCTGCCAGTCGCAGAGGACGAGAAAAGCCTTTAGTAGATGGCTCCCAATGGTTGGGGGCCATCATGAAAAACCCGTGGTTGCATACCGCTTTTTCAAGGTTGAACAGTGGAAACTTGTTCAAGTTAATAATGAAACTCCAATATGGCATTAGTGTCTCCATTTATTTTTCTGCATTCAAAAGTTAGATTCTATTTAGTAGTCATCAAAGAAGAAATTAGTCATCAAAGAAGAAATGCAGAGACACAATGGGCAAACTGCAAACTTATGCCAGATAGCTACTCAAAAGAATAGTACTGTAATAAGCAACCATTCGTCTTCCTTCCTGCCCTTCATGATTTGTCTTTTCTTCTCCATACATTTTTGTTTTGAAATATAATAAAAGTAATTTGAACCGTCACACTCATGCTTACAACTTTTTTCTTTTATTAACTAGATATGCACGGCTCGTGCTAGCTCGGGCCAATATAGATATTTTTTTTTATTTCAACTTATGTGATGTAAATAAAATTTAGATAGTTAATCATTAAAATAATTTAAGTTTTTAATTATTATAATTTATAATACTTTTTCTTCTATTTCAATTTAAGTGACAATGATATAATTTTGAGAGTCAGCCAAATATTTTATATTTTTAAAATTATTATTTATCTGATTTATAATATTTTTATATAATTTTTTAATAAGATATGAATATTCTCTTCATCCCAATTTATGCGGCAAAGATAAAAGTTTGACAATCAATCAATTTTTAAAATAATTTTCCTAATTATTGTTATTTACAGTATTTTTTATTTCATTTTCAAATAATATATGCTGCTTTATATCTTCCTTTTTTCCGTCCCAATTTATATGATACTAATATAATTCTGATAGTCAATCAAATTTTTCATGTTGACATATCATTTTGTTATTTTTAATTTTCTAATACATAAATGACTTATAATAAGGCGTGGTTTAGTAAAATCTTTGAAAGACGATAATTTAATTTAAAATATTAAGAGTTAATTTCGCATTTTATGTCTATTTTATCTTTTTATTAAATATTATTTATTTTCTTAATACCTAGAGGACTCATAATAATTAATTAAGAGTGATTGTTTACGTTACTCCTATAAAAATTAACATAATTTTATCATATCCAATAGTAATCATCGATAACTCACCGGAGTAGTATATTAATTAATACGAGATGCTAAATTTTGCATATACAAAATATGATATTATTAAAAATTATTAGATAGTGCATTATGTTTATCTCTCACAATAATAAAATTATATTATATATTTTTCTTTATTTCTTTTTTACATGATACGTATTGACCCAACACAAATCTCAAGAAAATATATTAGGATTTTATTTTATTAAATTTATTAATTTTGTACTTTAAAAATTTAAAGTTAAGTTTAAATATTAGTATTTCTATATAAGAAAAAAATTAAAATTAAAATTTACTAAAATAAATAAGTAAAAATAATAATTTTGAATATAAAAGTCAATTAAAATAATAAAATTAATTTACTTTAAATATTTAGTTGAAATTAATTAAGATAAATTATAATATTATTAAATTACTTAAATTTAAGATGCTATATTTTACATATACAAAATATGATATTATTAAATATTATTGGATAGTGCATTATGTTTATCTCTCCCAATAATAAAATTTTATGATATATTTTTTTTTATTTCTTTTTTACTTGATGCATATTGATCCAACAAAAATCTTAAGAAAATATTCATTAATAATTTATTTTATTAAAGTAAATTTATTAATTTTGTACTTTAAAAATTTAAAGTTAAGTTTAAATATTAGTATTTTCATATAAAATAATAATTTTAAAATTTAAATTTACTAAAATAAATAAGTAAAAAACTAATTTTCAATATAAAATTTAATTAAAATAATAAAATTGATTTACTTTAAATATTTAATTGTAATTAATTAAGGTAAAATTATTATATTAATAAATTACTTAAATTTAAATAATTAAAAATAAATAAATTTACTAAAATAAATAAGTAAAAAAGTTAACTTTGAATATAAAAGTCAATTAAAATAATAAAATTAATTTACTTTAAATATTTAGTTGCAATTGATTAAGATAAATATACTATATTATTAAATTACTTAAATTTAAGATGCTATATTTTGCATATACAAAATATGATATTTAAACATTATTGGAAAGTGCATTATGTTTATCTTTGACAATAATAATTTTTTATTATATATTTTTCTTTTTTTTTTTTTTTACTTGATATGTATTGAACCAACACAAATCTTAAGAAATTATTCGTTAAGAATTTATTTTATTAAATTAAATTTATTAATTTTGTACTTTAAAAATTTAAAGTTAAGTTTAAATATTAGTATTTTCATATGAGGAAAAATAATTTTAAAATTTAAATTTACTAAAATAAATAAGTAAGAAAAAATTAATTTGGAATATAAAAGTCAATTAAAATAATAAAATTGATTTACTTTAAATATTTATTTGTAATTAATTAATAGAAAAAAATTATATTATTAAATTACTTACATTTAAATAATTTAAATTAAATCTATGCAACTTAGCGGGCAACCTTGTAAATAAATAGAATAAGGTGGACTTTTTTAAGGGCATGATCTGTAATTAAATGAAAAATTGTGGACATTTTTAAAAGTTATTAATAAAGTACAACTAACATAGCACAAAAGAAAAATTCTTTAAATATTTTTTTCCTGTAAGAAGACTAAAATGCCATCAAAATTTATTTTAACAGACATGTTGAAGGTCCCTCTTCTTATATATAAAATGTGTAAGCATAAAAAGACAATTTGCATCACGTACGTAGTTTGATATTGACATGCATATTTTGCATTTGGTAATCTAAACTTATTTACCTAAAAATGGTAAATAAATAAATGTAGGTAGGAGAAATTTCGAAGAGACATATTTTTGTTTAAGTAGAAAATGCAAGTAGATGGTATTTGAGATATAATAAGATGTAACGAATATACTTAATTGATTTATTTTAATTAGGAAAAAGGGTCGTATTTGTCCTTGTACTCTTAGAAAAGGGTTAAATTTTTCTTTTCCTCATACTTTTTGGTTATATTCGCCCGTAACATTCATCTTTGGGTTCATATTTACCCTTTACCTGTTAAATGTCATATTCCCACTTTTATCATCCAACGAGATGCTTACATGATGCCTACGTGGTTCTTATATGGATTATATATATGTATAGTTATTTCATTTAAAATTTTCTTATAATTTAATTATTATATTCCCACCCAATAACATCCACTCGATCGCCCACCTAATTGATCAAACAACCTCGAAATCACTTCAAAACTTCGTGAGAGCTACTAAAATCATGCTAGAACGTACTTGCGGGTTATTACAAATTGTATAGGGTACAAACAGTAAAGACACATGGTCGTATCAAGTCCGACACGGGGAGCAACGTAGATTATTTAAGACATAGCTAGGTAAGACATGCATGTAGTTGAATACAAAGTAGATAAAGATAAACAGGAGAAAAATAAAAGAACAAGAGATGGGATCTGCAAATAAGGAAGAGGGGGAAGTGGAACTAAGGAAGAGAGGCTGGAAGAAGAGAAATAAAGAAGAAAAGGAAAAAGAAACAAAAGAGTAAAGAAAGAAAATTAAGGTTATATCAATATTAATAAAAAATAATTAATTGAAAAAATTCAATTGAATGATAACACATGTACAATTCAATAATTTTTTATTTTTTTTGACTTTTTATGTGCGTGCGGGAATGTGATAACATATTCTTTGTTGGATCAGCATTGTGTGAAGAATATTTAAAGTTGATTTTTTGGATAGTATAGCGTTTCTAGTAAAGTTTCTAGAATATTTTGTGTAATTTCTAGGTTAATCATCTTGAAGAAATATCTAGATATTCAAGCTAATTCTAGGTAGAGGAATCTAGAAAATGTAGTCTATTTGATATTTGTATTTAGGAAAGATTTAAATATTCTAAAGTGTTAGATATTTGTGGAAGAGGATAAAATACTCTACATTTGTAGTATCTAGAATCATCCCTACACAAGTATAAATAAGGGATGACATTAGACATTTGTAATCAACCGAAAACAATTCAATTAAAGAAGTCTTCTTCCATTTCATAGCTTTCTCTTCTTAGTTTAATCCTCCAATCTTAGTTAACGATCTTACGCTAGCAGAAGGTCTCTCTAACTACACCTTTCTTCTACTATTCTCTATATGGTATCAAAGTCAAACTCATAGATTGACTTGTGTTTATTTCAAGATCGGGTTTGTGGTCGATTTAACTGATTTGTGCGAATGAACTTAAGTGATCGTGTTAAGGGACAAGGAATTGAGTTGTTGAATCAGTCCAATTACAATGTATGGAATCATACCTTGTGGGCGAGGATTTGAGGGATATTGTTAACGGGAGTAACACAACTCTTCTGAACGACGGCCCAGAGAATAGTAGTGCATACAAGAAGTGGAAGCAGATTAATGCGAGGGCGGAGTTCATTTTGAAGATGTCCATCTCCTCCAATTTATTTTACCATATTATAAGGTGTAAATCAGCTCATGATATTTGGAGGACCCTGGACCAATTGTTCAACAAGAAAAATGAAGCTCGGCTAAAATATTGGAGAATAAATTGGCAAAGACCACTCAAGGTAATCTTTCTATTGCCAAATATTTCTTTAGAATTAAGAATTTATGTTCTGAGCTCTCCTTACTAAATTCGAATGAGGCTATCTCTGAAGCACAAATAAGAAAAAATATTATTCGTCGTTTGAAGTCATAATATATTTCCTTTGTGACGTTGATTCAAGGATAGGCACAATAATCATCCTTGGAGGAATTTGAGAACTTATTGCCGTCACAGAAGTTACTAGCCAAACAATTGACTAGTGAATTTGTCAATGAAAGGGAAGGAAATGCTCTAGTAGCTTACAAGAGGAACCTTAAAGGAAAAGCAAGAGTTATGCCTCACTCTCAATTCTCAGGTGGTCCAAGCTTTCCTGCTGAAAAGGAAGGAAGAGACTTTTAACAATTACAGTAAGAAGCTTCTTAGGTGTTATCGGTGTGGTAAATTCGAACACATAAGGAGATATTGTCGAGCCATAAAGAGAAACATGGATCAAACTGAAAAATTCATTGAAGAAGAAAAAGAAGAAGAAGAAGAAGAAGAAGATTGAAAAAGATACTTAACAGCTGAGAGTCGAGTAATACATGTCTCGGCTTTCATGAATTTGGAAAAAGATTAGATCGAATATAATACAATCCATCATGTGGAGAAGAAAGGCACTGACAAGAAGTAAGAAATTTTGAAGACGTTCAGACAGGTGATACAGTAGCTTCTATCAAGGAAATCGAAGAAGCAAATCTTGAAATACAATAAAACTTTTGACATTAAGAATATTGAAATAGATTATGAGCCAGATAGTGTCTGAAACTCTATATGCCGGTGATGACTTTATCATTAAAAGCATTAAGGGAGATGTAGTAGAAGTTGAAGTCACTAATCAATCACCTATCATATCAAGTTCAATTACTAGCTCAGATGAAATTTTGAAAATTGATGAAGAAGCTAAGGATCAAATGAATGATGAAGTTAAAAGAGAAGTCTTAATTTCAGATAAAGAGAGAAATAGTATGATTGAAGAACTTGATAGGGAATTTAGTGGTGGATCCTATTATGGTGTTGAAGGCTTCACAAGAAATGATAATCAGATCATCATCAAATCAAATGGGGAGACTATCAATGAAATTGTCTTATACTTCGAAGTTGTATCTGAAAGAGAGGGTTCTAAAACATTAAACCTAGGAGTTTTAGATTTTTCCAAGACAAATGATTCTCCAAAAAATATAGTTGTTGGGGAGTGATGATAGGCGAATTTACACGCCTATAGCACTATATTTTGTCCATATTTTAGCCTAGTTTTGAGAACAAATTATATAATTCATGCCCTTTTAGTCCATTTTCCTGTAAGTGAGCTAACGAACATGATTAGCAAAGTTTCAGGTATAAATGATGCAGAATTCAGCATTTCATGGATAACTTGACGCCAAAGAAAGCTTCACGAAAGGAGAAAAGCCAATCTTGGACGCCAAGGACTAAAGATGGCGCATGGAAATTCTGTCCCGGGCTAAAACAACATTTCTGAAGACTTTGGGGACTAGCAGTAACTTATTAGGATTAGGATAATGATACATTAACCTAGTACAATTGGGTTAAGTATTACATTAGCTTGTTAGGATTAGGATAATGATACATTAACCTAGTACAATTGGGTTAAGTATTACATTAGCTTAGTAGGATTTGGTTAAGCATTTCATTAGCTTAGTAGGAATAGGATATGGGTATTATAAATACCCTATCTTGCTAGAGATTTTAAGACATCTTCTTACATTCAATTCTATTCTATTCTACTTCTAAGACATTCTAGTTCTAAACAATCATTCTTCCATTGATTCTATTTTTCTTCTTCTATTCATCTATTCTTAAATTCCACAACAAGAGAAACGTTACTTTGCTAAGGGATTCACGCCTAACGCCTACCACACCATTACAAACGTGAAATCTTTATTGTGGTATAACAACAATGTCAATTGTGATTTCCTTCGCACTCATGGGTAACTAAACTTCTCTGTTGGGGTTATGGAAGCCGAATGAGATACTATCTATTGCTGTGAGTTTGTGAGTTCGTGACACGTATGTTGCTTATATCATTATTCTCTTCATCTTAATCTAAATTCTTTGTGGTTGCAAACGCAAGAATACGCCAGTATAACATTTAACTTGTTCGAAAGAAAGGTTATCTGTCTGGAAAAGAGATAATGTCAAGGTAGTAGGGTCCCATCCCCTATTAAAAAGTTAGTGCCGTAACTGGATTAACCTCTTGGAGAATTCGTACCGTTAGACACGCTTTAAGCTCGAAAGAGTTAAAGTGAAATAATCCTCGAATAGGTCGAAAGACGCCTGGATTTACCATCGAATACAATTCTCTATAAGCACATGCATGTCTGAATTCAACACACTCATAGTCAATAGAGACGTATAACTCAGAAGGTGGACATAACCCCAACTCATCAATTCTCATTGTTTCACAACCTACTAAACATTCTTTCTTTTTACTTTGCTATTTTCAGTTTTTGCTTTAATAATTTGGTTACACATTACAAATCCCCTTCTTACGAGACTTGCACTAAAAGTCTAGTAATCGTTGCTTACTTGTTGACCAAGCTATTCCCTGTGGGATCGATACCCAACCCAGGTTGGGTTCTATATTTGCTAACGACCGCTTTACACTCCTACGAGAGCTGTAGATTGAGCGTTATCAAAAATTGGCGCCGTTGCCGGGGAATACAAGTGTCAATTAAGTTCGTAATAATTACTAGACCCTTTGGTCAAAGATTCTCATACTTTTACTTTTAGTTTTTGTTTTTGTTTACTGCAGGTTTTTATTCAGTGCATGCCCCATACCTGAAGTTCTGGTCAACCGTTATTACCTATCAATCCTGAACCACAACGTATTCGCAGAATGGAGGCACAACACGCAATTGAAAGGATGGCTGCTCAACAGGAACAGGCGAGACTAGCTGCACTAGCCGCCGCTCAAGTGCATCAACAGAATATTGATAACCCTGAGCGAGCAACAAATACTGACGATGAAGATCTAGGTGATGACGAGCTACTAAACCCTAGGCATGCCGCTGAGATCGCAACGCCTGCCAACAGAAGAGATCGTCAAGCTAGGTTTAGGCCTGAACGCCAAGCTATGCAGCCAGCTTTCGACGATGATGATGATGATCTTGATGGAGTCGGAGCCACAGGATCCATTATTCCTCCACCATTGGCACCTGGAGCCAAGTTCAACATCACAAGCACCATTATTCAGTTATTGCAACTCAAGGGATTATTTGGTGGACTAGCAGGCGATGATCCGAATATGCATCTCATCAACTTTATTTCTACATGCAAGTCGTTTGACAATCCTGGTGTTGGTCAGAATGCAATTCGATTACGCTTATTTCCATTGTCTCTGTCTGGGGAGGCAACTCTATGGTTGAATGGGCTGACTCCTGATTCTATTACAAATTGGAGGCAATTGAGAGACGCTTTCCTAGAAAGATTCTTTCCGCCATCCAAAAGAGCACAATTGAGAGATGAAATCAGCAACTTTCATCAGCTTCCAACTGAAGCCCTTCATGAAACATGGGAGAGGTTCAAGACGAAGCTAATGAGGTGCCCAAACCATCACATAACTAATGTTCACCTAATGGAGATACTATATAAAGCCTTGAATTCAATAACTAAACCAGTGGTGGATAATGCGGCCGAAGGATCATTTATGGATCTCACCTTTGGTCAGGCAAGCAATATGTTAGATCGTATGACGAAGCAAAGTAGAGCTTGGCATACCAGGGATTCTGAGGTAGCAAGCCCCACTTTATCTATAGGCATGACTGCAGACCAAAGGAGGAGAGAAGAAGAACATGATCAAGATATGACGCACATGAAAACACAAGTGGATCTTCTTACAAAGCATTTATTATCAGGGAAGACCGAAAAAGTGTAAGCTATTGCGTCAAAAGGAAGAGACGAATCTGATTCGGAAGAGGAAGCCAACTACTTGAACAATCAGGGGGGTTTCCGAGGCAATGCCCAAGGAAACCAAGGTCGGAACTATTATGATAAGTCTGGAAACAAGGACCAAGGTAGTTGGAGGAAAAACAATGAAAAAAGTGGTTTATACGTACCCCCTGGAAGACGTGACACCACCACATCTAGTTCTGGAAGTATGAAAGACATGATGGCTAAACTACTGAAAGGAGTGGAAGCAACGAGCGCAGGAGTAACGGAGGTAATAAATGATTTGTCCTCTATGAAGCAATTAGTTGATTCTCATTCCACTTCAATCAAGCAAATAGAGCAGTAATTGAGCCAACTTTCAGCAGCACTCAATCAAAGAAAGGCTGGCACTCTACCCAGCGACACTGTGCAAAATCCAAGGAACGACGGATCATGCATGGCTATTACCACCAGGAGTGGTAAGGTGCTGGAAAATTCATCCCAAAGCAAGCAAGTGGCCGAACATAAGAAAGATAATGACGCCATAGAAGCTGACCATGACGTCTATGACATCACCCCTAGTACTTTGAAGCTTGAAAAGACCGAAATACGGAAGCAAGAGGAGAAGAAAGCTGTGGAGAGAACACTTCCCTATCCACCACCACATTTTCCTCA
Organism: Capsicum pubescens; assembly: GCA_030864215.1. Taxonomy (NCBI): domain Eukaryota; kingdom Viridiplantae; phylum Streptophyta; class Magnoliopsida; order Solanales; family Solanaceae; genus Capsicum; species Capsicum pubescens. The sequence goes on from CM061539.1 coordinate 1,184,449, forward strand.
AAGATTGAAGAAGCAGGCGGATGATACAAGGTTCAGTAAATTCATGGCAATGTTAAAACAACTGACCATTAATGTTCCATTGGTGGAGGCACTAGAACAAATGCCCGGATACGCTAAATTCATGAAGAACCTTTTAACAAAGAAGCGGGCAGTAAGCTATGAGCCGGCAGATAATATTCATCATTGCAGTGCAATTGCCACAAGGTCCTTCGTACAGAAGAAGGCAGACCCTGGTGCTTTCACTATTCCTTGCACGGTTGGATCTATGAATTTTGCCAAAGCATTGTGTGATTTGGGAGCTAGCATCAATTTGATGCCACTATCCATCTATAGAAAGTTGGGGTTGGGCGACCCTACACCAACCAATATGTGGCTCGTGATGGCGGATAGGTCAGTAAAACGACCTGTGGGTATCTTGAATGATGTGTTGGTGAAAGTGTCTACCTTCATTTTTCCTGCAGACTTTGTGATTTTGGATTGCGAGGTGGATTCTGAAGTACCCATAATCTTGGGACGTCATTTCCTTGCAACGGGAAGTGTTCTTATTGACATGAGAGCTAATGAGCTTTTATTTCGGTTGAATGACGAAGTGGTCCGCTTTGATATATGCAAAGAAATGAAGCAGCCCAGCGATATGAATGTGTTCTCTGTAGATGATGTTCATCATGAGGATAAGAAAGCATTATCTGTAGAGAAACAGCTTACTGTTGAGCCATTGTCTGCTGCGCCACTGAATGTCGAGCATGAGGACGATGCAGATTATGAAGAACTTATGGGTGCTCTAACAGAAATAGAGTCCTATTCCCATACTCCTAAGCAACCGGACCGTGATCTTAAGAATCAACCGCCACCAACAGCGAAGACTTCCCTTGAAGAGCCACCAATGCTAGAATCGAAAGAGCTCCCCGATTATCTAAGGTATGTGTTCTTGGAAAGTATAAATATACTTCCGGTGAGTGCGGATGATTTAAGTAAATAGCACGTAGAGGCTCTCATCTCTGCTCTAAAGAGATACATGAGAGCTATGGGTTGGACTATTGATGATATAATTGGTATCCCTCCTGGGATAGGCATGCACAAGGGTCATCTCGAAGAAGATTGCATGCCTACAAGTAAGCCTCATTATCGTTTGAATCCATTCAGAAAATGATCCACCATCTTTCTCGACGAAGTCTAAGTACTCGAGGTAACTATGTCGTGCCGCGACAATAAATCAAGCGCTAGATGGGAGGCAACCCATCGTTTATCGTTTATCGTTTATCGTTTTACATTTTTTTTGTTTTTTCTTTCATTTTAGTACGTGTTTTGTTTTTGATAAATAAAAGTCCAAAAATAAGAGTCGTGCCACGACCAAAACTAAGGCGCTTGGTGGGAGGCAACCCATCGTACTAATCGTTTTATTGGTTTTGAGCAAATATAGGTGCAAGAGGTATTCAACGAGGAGATCAATTTCAAATTTTGATTTGGACGTATTGCATGGTAAAGGTGGTAAGTTAGGCATGAAGATACATAAGGCTATGGATTGAGCATTGCTCATGACAAAATAGGCATCGAGCAAGGCTAGGCTTAGGTAAAGCTAGGCCACGAACAAGGCATGGCCTATACTATAGCCCAAGGTCTCGGAATCTAGTGTGCTATAGCATAGGCGCTGCCCATGCTCAAGTATGCCATAGCATAGGCGCCGCCTATGCTAAAGCATTTGGTCTCTGAATCTCATATGTCATGCTAAAGGCGCCGTCTATGGTCACTAAAGGCATTGAACTAGGCGCCGCCTATGCTAGCAAATGCTTTGCATTAGGCGTCGCCTATGACAAGCTTAGGCAAAGCTAAAGGCGCCGCCTATGGTCACTTTTTGTCTCCAAAACCAATTTTAAATGGGTCAAAACCCGACCCATTCTTTTCCTATATAAAGGAGACTTAGTCTTGAAACACAAACACATTGAAAACTTGACCTAGGCACCACACATACTCTCCAAATCATCTCAAAACTTTTCTTTTTGCTCTCCCACTTCACAAGAACATCTCCAAAGGCTTCAATCACGTAAGTACTCTTTTGTTCTTCATCTATTTTTCGTAAGTGCTACGTTGCTATGTCTATTATGAATTGCTACATCTTAAAGAAATATTGGTGATGTTAATGTGTTTGAATTGTTGATACAAAACCAAGTGAGTGAACATGTACGTTAGGATACTCTTAACTTATTTCCGACTTGAATATTGATTTTGATGCAGTGTTATACTACTTGCGGAATTGCTATAGTCATGAACATTGCATAATCTTGTCACTAGAATGCTTACATGTTAGAATGTCCCGTTCATCGGAATAAGACTTATAGTTGCCTACCGACATAGGAGGTTGTGATTATTGATAGAAACAATACCATGATGTAATCCCTATGTAGCAGTCTTGATATATCTAACATGAAAATATTGCAAAGGTTGCAAGAAGTGATACATCTCTAATTTTCTTGTTGGAATATAGCTCCTACAACGTATGTCGATGAAGTCTAAGTAATCGACCACTTTCACTCCACTAATTCGTATCAACAAACTAAGTGTGGGGTGGTACCCCTACTGCTTATGTATAGATTGTATCCATTGAGATTATGCTAATGTGAACTCTATTTCAAGTCTCAGGTACAATGGCACCCAAAGCGAGACAAAGCAAGGAGAAGGCTACCACTTCCCAAAAGGGCAAGAAAAGAGGCCGCAAGGAGCAAAGAGAATCATCCTCAATGCAATTACCACGCCGTATGTTTGGAATAAAATGGGTTCTTGAGGAGGAAGCCAAGGAATGGTATAGGAACAACAAGGAAAGAAAATATGTTCATGTCGACTTGATAAACAAGGAAAGCCTAGCGAAGAAGGAGCCGCGCATGTTGGCGAAGATCATGGCATTAAATCTGGATTTCATCTTCCGCGACATGGGAGAATGTAATCTTGATTTGACAAGAGAATTTTATGCCAACTGGTCGCCGAAAACCACAGGCAGCGAAGTCAAGATTCGGGGCCAAGTTTTACAACTCAATACGGATTTGATCAACTCTTTTCTTGGCTTACCTTCAGTCGATCCAGCACCATTCAAAGAGCTGTACAGCAGACCTCCTTATAGAGCAATTCAGCACACACTTTGTGGAAGTAGATCCATGGCACGCTGGAGTAGACACAAGGACACTGGTCGACACAACACTTTCCCATATGCTTCTTTGAATAGGGAAGCAAGGATATGGTTGCGCATGGTCAACTCTTGCCTCATTCCAGGGATGCAATACACAAAAATAACAAGAGATAGAGTGTGCTTGGTATACGCATTGATGAAGAATATCCCTATCAACATCGGGGTAATCATCCGATCTACAATGCGGAAGGCTAGGCTACACAAGCGGTCCCATTTCAGCTTCGGCAATCTGTTGACTGCAATCTTGAGGAAGGAAGACATCGAAGAGAAACCAGCTGATCATAAACTCCCACACAATCCGAAGAAGGTTGACCTCACACAGGTCAAAGATGCTGAATCAACACATGGCATCAACCTTACTACGGCAGAGAGACATGCTCGGGATGAGAGTTTCTCCCGCCATATGTACGGCATGATGAGGTTTACAATGATGAGCGGAGGTCATGTTCCAACTGCTGCAGAGCTCCAACAGCTGGACTATGACTACCCAATGAATGAGCATCAAAGGCCATGTGTGGAGTAGGGGTATACTTTGAGAAACCTCTTGATGACGATGTGCCAACCGATGATGATCGCAGAATGCCAAACTCCGACATGGAGGAGAACTCTGATGGCGACGACTCTGATGATGATTCCGATGCAGGGGGTATGACCCCAGACATAGAGGATGAGTCCGACTAATCAGGTTTTTCTTATTTATTTTTCACTGAGGGCAGTGTGTCCCGTCTAAGTGTGGGGTGCTGGTATTTGCATGCTATACTTCTCTATCCACATTTGCATTTATTTATGTTTTTGTGTTTTGTTAGTAGTTAATTGTTTTTTTAGTTAAATTTTTTTTTTAACTTAGCATCGCATGAAATTATTCTAATAGGCAGCATGAGATTATGACAAGAGTTTGTGCTAAAATCATGACTATTGAGACGTTTAGGCTCTAATTGTGACTCACTATGTGATATTGTTTGGTTTAATTCCTTCATCTGTTGGGTCAAGAGTCTATACTACTCCCAATAAAGTCGACCATGTGCCTTGTGTGTGTGAGCTAATAGTATATTCTGTGCTTGTGGCTGATGCTAGAACTTGCCTGGTATGTATGTAAAGCAAAAATAAGGAGTGTAAGTTTAGGAGATGATTTAGGCATTTCTTTGGTAACCTATGATTATTTACCTTCTTTTTACCTACCCATGGACATTATCCTAGTCAACCCCTTTTGAGCCTTTAGCCTATTTTCTTTGACAACCTCATATGAAAGCCTAATCCATTTTTTTCAAGACCATAATTTGATCCAAATTCCTAAGTGCTTTAAAGTGTAAAGTCATGTGACAAAATAAGAGGAAATTGGGTGAGTATGATGCTTTTGAATGCATTGGTGCTTGAAATTGCTATGAAAAAGAAGTGCTATCATAAGAGGTATGTTATGAAAAGAAAAAGGAAGAAAAAACTGAAAAGTTAGTCATGTTTAAAATCGAAAAACAAAAGAGGAGAAAAAGGGTGGTAGAATAAATGAAAGAAAGGTTGTTAGAAAGAAAAGTGTTAATGACACAATGTGATGTATTAAAGCGCTTAGGAACATAGTCACTATTTCTGGCCAAAATAGTCCTACCCGTCCCTTAGCCTACATTACAACCATCAAAAGACCTATTTGATTCTAAGCTTAGCATTCTGACATTTAGTGGAGCATTACACTAAGGGCAAGCCTATGGTCATCAGTTGCTGCATATGAATTCTTTGTGAGAGTGAGAGCAAGGATATTTTGATACCCATGTTTGAAAAATATTCTATACTTGTGAGTGATTATGGGTAATATATTGTGAGACACACATGGTTGATGAGTTTTGGGTAGTTATGTATGATTCTTTGTGCCTTAACTTTTGAATATGATTTGACCACCATCACGAGTCTATGTTGGAGGCTAAATGGTCTCTACTAATGATCGGAAAACTACTCTTTGTTGATAATTGTTGTGCTTGTCTTGACGAATATTTTATGTTGTTGCTGTGAAACCCTAAGTTGATGTTTAGAGGGACATGATATTTTGTTCGAGGACGAACAAAGCTTTAAGTGTGGGGTGTTGATGATAGGCGAATTTACACGCCTATAACACTATATTTTTCCCATATTTTAGCATAGTTTTGAGAACAAATTATATATTTCATGCACTTTTAGTCCATTTTCCTGTAAGTGAGCTAACGAACATGATTAGCAAAGTTTCAGGTATAAATGATGCAGAATTAAGCATTTCATGGATAACTTGACGCCAAAGAAAGCTTCACGAAAGGAGAAAAGCCAATCTTGGACGCCAAGGACTAAAGATGGCGCATGGAAATTCTGTCCCGGGCTAAAACAATATTTCTGAAGACTTTGGGGACTAGCAGTAACTTATTAGGATTAAGATAATGATACATTAACCTAGTACAATTGGGTTAAGTATTACATTAGCTTGTTAGGATTAGGATAATGATACATTAACCTAGTACAATTGGGTTAAGTATTTCATTAGCTTAGTAGGATTTGGTTAAGCATTTCATTAGCTTAGTAGGAATAGGATATGGGTATTATAAATACCCTATCTTGCTAGAGATTTTAAGACATCTTCTTACATTCAATTCTATTTTATTCTACTTCTAAGACATTCTAGTTCTAAACAATCATTCTTCCATTGATTCTATTTTTCTTCTTCTATTCATCTATTCTTAAATTCCACAACAAGAGAAACGTTACTTTGCTAAGGGATTCACGCCTAACGCCTACCACACCATTACAAACGTGAAATCTTTATTGTGGTATAACAACAATGTCAATTGTGATTTCCTTCGCACTCATGGGTAACTAAACTTCTCTGTTGGGGTTATGGAAGCCGAATGAGATCCTATCTATTGCTGTGAGTTTGTGAGTTCGTGACACGTATGTTGCTTATATCATTATTCTCTTCATCTTAATCTAAATTCTTTGTGGTTGCAAACGCAAGAATACGCTAGTATAACATTTAACTTGTTCGAAAGAAAGGTTATCTGTCTGGAAAAGAGATAATGTCAAGGTAGTAGGGTCCCATCCCCTATTAAAAAGTTAGTGCCGTAACTGGATTAACCTCTTGGAGAATTCGTACCGTTAGACACGCTTTAAGCTCGAAAGAGTTAAAGTGAAATAATCCTCGAATAGGTCAAAAGACGCCTGGATTTACCATCGAATACAATTCTCTATAAGCACATGCATGTCCGAATTCAACACACTCATAGTCAATAGAGACGTATAACTCAGAAGGTGGACATAACCCCAACTCCTCAATTCTCATTGTTTCACAACCTACTAAACATTCTTTCTTTTTACTTTGCTATTTTCAGTTTTTGCTTTAATAATTTGGTTACACATTACAAACCCCCTTCTTACGAGACTTGCACTAAAAGTCTAGTAATCATTGCTTACTTGTTGACCAAGCTATTCCCTGTGGGATCGATACCCAACCCAGGTTGGGTTCTATATTTGCTAACGACCGCTTTACACTCCTACGAGAGCTGTAGATTGAGCGTTATCAGGGGGTTCAGAGAAAGGAGGATCTCGGAAGCTCAACAATATAAAACTCAGCAAAATGATGATTCATATTGTTCTCAAAAGGCAAAGAGGACTGTGGTTAGGCTATCTCGCTATAGAGATGATAATTTTGTCAATACATATTTTTGGTTCCTTGTAGGACAAATCAATGACAGAAAATCTTCATCACTGGAACAAGAAAGAAGAGTTGAAAAAAATTACTAAGAGTTTCACCAAGGCATGGTTCAAAGCTTTGATTGAGTTCTTTTGCAATAAGTTTGGGATGGCTTCCAAAAAATCACTTTAAGGGGAGTGTGAAGAATATTTAAAGTTGATTTTTTGGATAACATAGTGTTTCTAGTAAAGTTTCTAGAATATCTTGTGTAATTTCTAGTTAATCATCTTGAAGAAATATCTAGATATTCTAGGTAGAGGAATCTAGAAAATGTAGTCTATTTGATATTTATATTTAGGAAAGATTTAGATATTCTAGAGTGTTAGATATTTGTGGAAGCGGATAGAATGCTCTCAATTTGTAGTATCTAGAATCATTCCTACACAAGTATAAATAGGGGATGACATTATGCATTTGTAACCAACCAAAAATAATTCAATTCAAGAAGTCTTCTTCCATAACAAAGCTTTCATTCATAGCTTTCTCTTCTTAGTTGAATCTTCCGATCTTAGTTAACGATCTTGGGCTAGCATAAGGTCTCTCCAACTACATTTTTCTTCTACTATTCTCTACACTTTGAGGGATAAATAAATTTACTTTTAAATAGTATAAGTGTTTATTATGTCATTTCGATAGTTAAATGTGTCGTCAACTTTTTGGATATAATTTAAGATGAATTTGATGTTTTTCCCTTAAATAAATATCCCTCATTAATCATGTGTATTATATTACCTCTAATGACTAGATTCTCATTTTTATGGTAGTCCAAAACTAGTTTAGTTTCCCGCATGAAACTCATTTGTTTTGTCATATGATATTGTTAGTACATTATGGTATCCCTTTCATGAAGCCAATGACTGAATCTCCCTGACCATCTCTAATTTCTTCTTCCGTGCCCCTTCTTCTCTAAATTTTCTAAGAAGAAACTATCAATGTTAGTTTGTGAAAACCTATATTAGGAGGTTTCTATTTAATCATTATGCTTCTAGGGGCTTTGGGTTGTAGGTGACAAAAAAGTTTTAAAATAAGGTGTAGGTGACACAAGTCTTAATAATTGAGTGGAGGTGACAATTACTTAATTATGGATTAAGAAAGTTTGGACAATTTCAAATAACCCACAAGTTTTTAAATTTATACCTTGATCCAAATGTTAGTTAATATGACAGAAAACGAAGGAAAAAAAGGTGCATTTTTCTCTCTTCTTATCCGTTGTTATTTTCTCTCTCTTCGTGATATTTATTGTTCATTATTGTTGCTGCTTCATTCATCAACTTCTGATTCATTATCATCATCTTATACTTCATTATCATCTTCATATTCTTCTTGTTGACCATTATTGTTGTTGTTATTACCGTAACTATTGCTTTTTGACTAATTTCTTTTGTCAAATTTTGTTTCGTACATCACTTTCAACTTTGGAATTTACTTGAGAGGAGACTTTGGTAAGTCAAATTATGCTTTTTAATTGAATTTATCATCTGGGTAACTGCTAGTGTGCTATTTTTTTTAACAATAGCTAGCACGCAAACATGAATGCAACATAATAGCAATCTGTTTAAACAGATCCATCATCTGTGGCACCAGATAAATGTTCTGTTGCAACAGTAAACTCATGTTGGATTCATGTTTATGGTTCTAGGTGCCCGTAATATGAATTGAATAAATGGGTATTCTATTGCAACAGATTAGTAATCTATTTCAACAGATTAATAATCTGTTTTAACAGATTAATAATATGTTGCACCAGACTAGTAATCTGTTTCAACAGATAAATAATCTGTTGTATCAGATTAGTTATTTATTCCAACAGACAAGTAATCTGTTGCAACGGAATATATATCTGTTGCAAAAGAATATTTATCTGTTGCAAAAGAATATTTATCTGTTGCAACAGATAAATAATCTGTTTCGAATAACCAAATACAACTCCTGTCAAAAACTCAACAAATAACTCAAGTCATATATTGATCTCTTGCTATTGATACATTCCTTAATTGTGGACATGTCATTTATTGAGAAAAAGAAATAGACAGCATGAAAATTAAATAAGAATTAAAACGTCAAATGCATTTTTTATTAAATAAAAAAATAAAAATACATAGGTAAAAGAAAAAAAGCTTAATTATTATTATCATTATCATTTGTATGACCAGTCGGACAATCTTCAACCGGCAGCAGCAGCGCCTAGGGGTGGGTATGGTATGGTATGGTACGGTATTTAAAACTTTGATACGGTAATTTGGTATTCGGTTTTTAAAAATATTATATCATTACCATACCATTTTAATTCGGTATGGTTCGGTATTTTGATGTTTGGTTTCAGTATTTTTCGGTATGGTAATCGATAACCATGGTTTGTACAACTATGACAATATATACTCGTATACTAGAGTATTATTACTTTGACTTTTCAAAAGAACATCATAATTGTATCATAAATACACATTACACATGTAGAAATATTGAAAAAGAAGTACAAACAATTCTTTTTGTTAGTCAATTACACAAAAAAAACATTTCAAACAAGATAGAGTAGCGAAAGTTTCAATGTCTAAACATTTTTATACTAATACTAAGTATTATATTTTTTTTTGTGTGTGTATATATATATATAAAAGTTACATATGTAACTATATATACTTCGGTATGGTATTCGGTATTTTGGTATGTCATTTGTAAATACCGAATACCATACCATATACCAAAAAAATTTAAAATATATACCATATACCATACCAAATACCATAATACCAAAATCACGGTATCAAAAAATTTGGTTGAGTATGGTAATTTGGTATATATCATACCATGCCCACCCCTAGCAGCGCCCTCCTCAGCCTGCGGATCTCCCGCAACATCCTTACTCTGACGGCGACCTACTCCCACTGCAGGTCGTGAACCTCCTTCTGCAGTTCCCGCATGGCGTCTCATAAAATAGCAACATCTCACGCTGGATCAGCCATATCTATAAAACGCATAAGTTGACAAATCACACACGTAAAAATAAATGTAAAGAAAAGAAAGAATTAGAATGTAATACAACATATATTTACATAAAAAGCAAGAAAAAAACTTACCAGAGATAGGAAAAAGCTATCAAGTCCTTGAAGAGAAAGTAGTTGAAGGTGTAATTAGAGCAAGGAATAAATAGAGTCTAGTAGAATGAACGATTGAGTAAGGAGGGACCTATTTATAGAGGATTGAACTTGAATGTGTTAGGCAAAAAGTCGCAATCGTTCACCTCCATTTATTAATGACATGTCGCAACTGTTCATCTCTATTTATTAATAAAATTCTTGCTTACTGTGAAAAGTTATGACTTAATTAAATTAAGCAATATTGTGATAAGTCATGACTTTTCAGTTTATTATTATTAATAATTAGTTCGTTCCAGGAACCATTTTTATATTGAGTTGTGACAACAGATTATATATTTGTTGAATCAGATAACTCATCTGTGACAACAGATATATCATCTGTTGCAATAAATAGATAACCTGTTGCATCAGATAATATATCTGTTGCAGCATATAATCTATATATCTTTTTTTAAAAATTATCATCATGACATCCAAATTTTATAATTATACAAATTAATAAAACAGATTTAGCGCAACTGTCCTCCATTTATTAGTGACATTCTTGATTACTGTAAAAAGTTATAACTTAATTAAATTAAGTAATATTATGATAAGTCATGACTTTTTAGCTTATTATTATTAATAATTAGTTCTTTCCAGGACCCATTTTTATATTGAGTTGTGACAACAGATTATATATTTGTTGCATCAGATAACTCATCTGTGACAACAGATATATCATCCGCTGCAACAAATAGATAACCTGTTGCATCAGATAATCTATTTGTTGCAACATATAATCTATATTTTAAAAAAAAATATCATCATATCATTAATCCAAATTTGCTGATTTTTTTATTATATAAATTAATAAAACAGATTTAAAAACAAAAATATTTTTGGTGAGTTTTTTACGGTTTAAATTGTATTTATTATTTATTTTCTTATTATTTTCTGTGAAAAGAAATGACTTAATTAAATCAAGTTGGTGAATTTTTTATTATTGTGACAAGTCATGACTTTTTAGCTTATTATTATTAATTAGTTCTTAAATTTAAATAACCTTTTTCTCAATTTAAAAATCGAAGACACCTGGTTTTCAATAACCGTTTCTTTAACAAAATAATGACCATTTTTTATTGAGTTACGACAATAGATTGTATATCTATTGCATCAGATAACCCATCTGTTGCAACATATATACCATCTGTTGCAACAAATTGACCATCTGTTTTAGGAGCTTTTTTTATTTCTTCTAACAACTGATTCATCAATCACAACAGATGAGGAATTTGATGAATCAGTAGAGTTGTTTGTTTGCTGAATGTGTTTAGACAAAAAGTCACAGTCACGACTATTTACCTTTTTCTTAACAATCATCATATAACTTAATTAATCCAATCTTGTGGCTTTTTAAAATTAAATAATCTTTCTTTTACGGTTATAAATTATGTATATCATTTAGTTCCTTATTATTTATTTACGAACCACTTTTAGGAGAATCACGAATTTTCACCACCCTCTATTGCCACAAGTGCTCAATCCCTACCTCCAACCGTCGACATGTTGAGAATAGAAAATAAATAGAATGATAATTAAATATTAAATAAGAATTAAAAATTCAAAATCGACCAATCCAAACCAAATATATACATAGATTTTTGAATCCCTTACAGGTAGATCCGATATAAAAAGGAAAAAAACATACACTAAAAGAAAGAAAAAACATAACCTAATTGTTATTACTACTATTATTATTATCATTACTATTATTATTATTATTAATAATAATAATATTATTACTATAATTATTGGCAACCGGGTAATTTTCATCTGGAAGCAGCAGGGCCCTCCTCAGTCTTGCTCCGAAGTCAGTTAAATCCCTCTGGAGTTCATCAAACTGCCTTTGAAGTTCCTGCAAGGAATCGATATAAATCTTCTTGTATGAATTTGGATCATCCATATTTGTATTATAAGTGTAGTAGAATGAACGAGTGAGAGTAAGGAAAGGAGGTCGGAGGGAACTATTTATAAATCAAGGCTTCTAAAATATGCTAGTATTAGTAAATTCAAACCCTTTCCGTAAAATCATGATTTCTAAACCTTTAGTATAAATTAAAGAAGGTTTATTTGCCCATGAAATTTTAGGAAAACCCCACTTACCTCAAATTAGGACTTTGATGGGTGATTCTTGAAGCCTACGGTTTGGGGATTCCAAATCTTCAATCAATTTCTAAAACCCACGATTGAATCTTGAGTTATTTGGTTTTTTAATTTGAAACCCTAAGGAGTATTCTTGGTGGATTTTGATGAAAAAATAAAATAAGTGGTCATTTGGGAGTTTAATCCCGTGTTTAAGATAATAAAAGGATTGGAAATACCCAAAACACCCTTAAACATTCGGGTAACAACTGAATAGGGTCCAGGACGCTAGGCAAGGCACCGTCCCGCCTGGACCCCGCGATAAGCAAGGCGCTGCCTTGCCTATCGTGTTGCTTACCCCTAGGCAACGCGATAAGCAAGGCGCCGCAACCCAATCGCGGAGGCTCACTATTTTGGCACCCTAAACGTGCCCTTAAGCTCATCTAAAATTTTCAAAACTCACCCGAGACATGCTCTTGACTTGCCTCATCGTGTAGTAATAAGAAAATTAAGAAACGGAGGTCGGGAAGGTCGAAAATAAAATCCTCAAAGATTGGGAGTAGAACATAAGACTAAGTCTCTTTGACACTTCGAAAAATTTTCTAGTCTTTAACTCTATGAGCATACTACTAAGAGCTAACACATGTACGACTTTTTATGGGGTGTTACATTATCCCCCTTGGGATCATTCATCCCCTAATGATGATGTGGAACCCAGTCAAGAACGATTGCAAGCATACTAAGGCCATAAATGAATAAGACAAAGATTGTACCTTACGTTTCTTCATTCACCGGATAAAAAAGGTTTGGATATTTTTCTTGCATGTCATCTTCTGATTTCCAAGTAGCTTCTTTAATTTTTTGGTTTTTTCCACAACACTTTAATCGAAGTTATCTCCTTGCTCCTCAATTTCCTAACTTGGAGATCCAAGATTTCTATCGGCTCTTCTTCATAGAATAAGGAGTATGTCACTTTGATCTCCTCAACAGGCAACACTAAAGAATGGTCTCCAATACATTTCTTCAACATGGATATGTGAAATACCAGATGAACAGAACCTAGATTTGCAGGAAACTCTAACTCATACGCAACCTCACCTATCCTTCTCAAAATCTGATATGGCCCTATATAGCAAGGACTCAGCTTACCTTTCCTCCCGAAGCGCATGACTCCCTTCATAGGGGAAACTTTGAGAAATACCCAATCACCAAACTCAAATTCCAAATCTATTCTCCTAACATCGGTGTAGGAATTTTGAAGACTCTGAGCTTTCTTGAGTCGTTCTCTAATGATTTTCACATCCTTCATCGCCTGATGAAAAAGATCAGGCCCAAACAACCGCATCTCACCTACTTCATACCCTCTATTAGCGACCTACATCTTCTCCCATACAATGCCTCAAAAGGATCCATCTTAATACTGGCATGGTAGTTATTATTATAAGCAAACTCTATCAATGGAAAGTGATATACCCACCTACCTTTGAAGTCAATTACCCAGGCCCTCAACATATCCTCAAGGGTCTGAATGGTGCGCTCATCTTGCCCATTTGCCTGAGGGTAAAAAGCAGTACTCAGGTTCACTTGGGTACCTAAACCCCTTAGAAAAGACCTCCAAAACTTTGAAGAGAATTGCGTACCGCGATCGGATATGATGGATATAGGTTCCCCATGCAGGCTAACTATTTTCTCAATGTACAGCTTAGCATAATCATCTCCCGAATAGTTAGTCCTGACAGGAAGAAAGTGAGCTGACTTGGTCAGTCGATCAACAATCACCAGATAGAATCATACTAGTTTCGGGACCTCGGAAGTCCCGTAATAAAGTCCATATTGATTATCTCCCACTTCCACAAAGGCAAATCTATCTCTTGGGAAGTACCACCTGGCCTCATATGTTCCACTTTAACTTGTTGACAATTCGAACACTTGGAAACAAAGTTAGACACATCACACTTCATATTATTCCACCAATATATAGCTTTTAGATCATGATACATCTTAGTAGAGCCTGGATGAACAACATACCTCAAAGTGTGAGCTTCATCAAGGATTATTTTCTACAAACCATCTACATCTGGCACACATAATCTACCCAGATATCTCAGAATTCCATCACCACCAATTTCGAAAGACATCACCTTTTGTTTCCCCACATCTTTCTTAATTTGTATCAAAATGGGATCTTCGGCCTGCTTCTCTTTAACTTCTTCACAAAGGGAAGATTTAGCTATCTCATGAACAATCACTCCATCATCTTAGGAATCCAAAATTCGTACTCCTAGATTTGCAAGTCGGTGGATATCCTTCACCACCTCCCTCTTCCCTTCCTCAATATGAGAAAGACTGCCCATAGATAATCTGTTGAGGGCGGCAGCTACCATATTTGCCTTGCCCGGATGATAGTGCAAGCTCATTTCATAATCTTTTAACAGTTCCATCCAATGCCTCTGCCTGAGGTTTAGTTCTTTTTACGAGAAAACATACTGCAAACTCTTGTGGTCAGTGAAAATATCAACATGCACCCTATAAAGATAGTGTCGCCATATCCTAAGTGTGAATACCACAATTGCTAACTCCAAGTCATGGGTAGGGTAATTGCGCTCATGAACTTTCAACTGCCTAGATGCATAAGCCACTACCTTACCATGCTGCATAAGTACACACCCAAGTCTCCCATACGGGACACATCACAGTACACAACAAAGCCCTCTGTACCTTTCGAAAGAGTCAAAACAGGAACAGTTGTTAACTTGTCTTTCAACTTCTCAAAACTATTCTCATAGGAGTCATACCACACAAACTTTACCTTTTTCTATGTCAACTTGGTGAGTGGAGCAGCTATGGAAGAAAAACTCTCTACAAATGTTCTCTAATACCCCGCCAAACCTAAGAAGCTCCGAATATTGGTTGGAGTCGTGGGTCTGGGCCATTTTCTCACTACCTCAACCTTTTGGGGATCAACGTTAGTTCCATCACTAGACACAATATGCCCCAAGAAAGAAATAGTATTAAGCCAGAATTCACATTGAAAAATTTTGCATACAACTTATGATCTTTGAGGGTCTGAAGGATGATTCAGAGGTGATTGGCATGGTCCTCCTCACTCTTAGAATAAATCAAAATATTAGAAATGAAAATGATGACAAAAAGATCTAGAAACTGACGAAACACCCTGTTCATAAGGTCCATGAAGGCTATAGGGGAGTTAGTCAACCCGAAGGACATGACTAAGAATTCATAATGACCGTAGCGGGTTCGAAAAGCTGTTATGGGAATATCTGACTCTCTAACCCTCAACTGATGGTATACCGAATGAAGGTCTATCTTGGAGAAATATTTAGCACCCTGAAGTTGGTCAAAGAGATCATGAATCCTAGGAAGAGGATATTTATTTTTAACAGTGACCTTATTCAGCTGACGGTAATCTATGCACATACGCAGGGAACCATCTTTCTTTCGCATGAAGAGTACAGGTGCACCCCAGGGAGAAACACTAGGATGAATAAAACCTTTGTCTAGAAGGTCTACTATCTATTCTTTAAATTCTTTCAGTTCTGCAGGGGCCATTCTATATGGCGGAATGGAAATAGGATGGGTGTCTGGCAATAAATCAATACCAAAATCTATCTCCCTATTAGGTGATATGCCTGGGAGATTATCTGGAAAAACTTATGGAAATTCATTTACCATAGGGACAGATTGAAGAGAAGGACTTTGGGTATTTGAATATTTAACCCGAATAAGATGATACAGATAGACCTTAGAAATAAGTTTACAGGCTCTTAGGTAAGATATAAAGTGCCTTCTAGGCGCTAAAGAATGTCTTTCCCACTCTATTACTGGTTCATTCGAGAAAGAAAAGTGACTCTTCGGGTTTTACAATTTAGTGTGGCATAGCACTAATGGAGTCAATCCATCTCTAAGATAGCATCAAAGTCAACCATCTCAACTCTATGAGGTCTGCCACAGTATCCCTACTATAAATAGACACAACATAATTTCTATACACACTCCTATCCACAATAGAATCTCCCACTAGAGTGGAAATAGAGAGAGGTTCAACAATTATATCGGGCTCAAATCTAAAACCAACAGCCATATAAGGGGTCACATAGGACAAGGTAGACCCGGGATCAAGCAACATGTACACATCGCGAGAAAATATTTGCAACATACCCATGACTACATATGGGGAAGCTTTTGTATTCTGAAGGTTGGTCAAAGCATACAATTGGTTACGACCACTCCCGATAGCTGAAGTGGTGCCCTTTTGAGGTGGCGGTGGTGCAAAAGAATTGGCCTGCGACTTGGCACCACCAACATTCTTTCTACCAAAAGGATAATCTCTCTGGAAATGACCTGACTGAACACATGAATAGCATACCAGTGTACCCAGCTAACACCTCCCTGGATGATGCTTATCGTAAGTCTCAAAATGTGGAAACGTATGATGTTACTGAACTACGCTACCTTGAGACTGGGTATCCTGTGCCCTGGATCCATGATTAGTCTAAAAATTCTGAGATTGTCTGTCAACTGGGGGTCTAGGCGCTGGGGCGCTGGCTGCGGACTGTGTACTACCCCCAAACTTTTTCTTTTGCCATCTATTACCCCAATTACCACTATACGGCTGATTGTGGCTCTAATCAGCCATTCTGGCCCTCTTGGCCTACCTATCCTTCTCCCTAGACTCAGCAATTATCTTTTTCTGTTTCTCTATCTACTGCATGTGGACTGACAGTCTAAAGAAGTCCATATCCCTATTTAGCATTGCCCCTTTATAGTCGAGCACTAAGTCATCAGAAAGGCTGGATGCAAATTTTCTCATCCGGGCTCTCATATTACCAGCCATCTCTAGAGCATAACGGGATATTTGGTTGAACTTTAGAGTGTAGTTGACACTCATCTTTCCCTGCTTTAGATCTATAAACTCTTCAGCTTTGGCCTCTCTCAACTCTAGAAGAAAGAATCAATCAAGGAAGGCTTCCACGAACTCGCCCCACACTGTGGGCTCAACATTCTCACCCTTAGAGTCCTCCCACTCGCTATACCACTGATTAGTAATTTCTTTAAGCTAAAAAGCTGTCAATTCTACCCCTCCCACCTCATCTATATGCATTACCCTAAAAATCTTCTCCATCTCATCCACAAACTCCTGTGGATCCTCCTCTACCTTGGTGCCAGTAAACTTGGGCGGGTTCATTTTTATAAATTGACCCACCCATGTAGCCTCAGATGTAACAAATGCAGACCCAACATCCTCCGACCTTTGATTCTGTGTGGCCACTAACTGTTCAAGCATATGTATGATCGGCTTAACAAAAAAGAGGTTTCTCTCTACCTCTACTAGCTTTCCAGCTCATATAATGGATCGCTCAATAAGTGTTCGGGCATAGATAGCGAGTCCTACAGAGAGAGGGCATTTGGTTAAGTTTCACTCTGAAAAATGTCCTTTTTATATTCCTCTTCCATTCTTACTATCCTAACTTTTGCAAAGAAAGAAAGCTCTTAGCGCACAAAGCAAGTAGTGAAGGAACGACTTCTTTGATTTCAAGACTAACTACTATACTGGTGAACACTCTTCCTTGTTTGTTTACCTTTCAGGCATGGTTTCAATTATATTGGTGAGTTAGACTGAGCCTCTCTGTTCTCCTTTCTTTACAGAAGAGGATTAGAAAGCGCATTCAAAGTTGTTTAGATAAAGCATAAACGCACAATCAAAGGACTTGAAACATCTTTCGTTCAATCCAGCGAAGAGTTTTGACTCAAGCAGAGCCTCCTTTCTTCTTCTCTCTCTTTTCTCCTTTTTTTTTGCTTTCTTGTCTCGTCTGTCCTTCTTGCCCTCAGCCTATCTTTGAGCTCTATCCCTCCACGACTTTTGCTTGCAAGCTATAAGGCAAAGAGTGCACAATGCAATGAGACAAGGTTAGGTATAGGAACGGTTGACGCCGAGAAAGACTGAGGGAGTCACAGAAATCCTCGGGAAAGCACTCATGAACGAACTACGCCATCCCTGACACTGATGCGGTGAGACAACCTTCTTTTATCTTAACGATCGAAGTGTCTTTGCAACTTTCTTTTAAAGGGGAAAGGCGGAATGAGTGATTCTGTGCATTACTGAAGTAGGCTGCCAAAGGTCTCATACCAAATTCCATCAATCGAATCACTTTTTTGAGAAATATGAGACATCTAAGTCATACAAGTAAAGAGATCTATTCATTGATAAGAAAAAGAAAAAATATGAACAGGGATTGGATTGATGAGAAAATAGAATCCTGGGTCGCAAACAGTGATTTAAAGTAGAAGGTGCTCTGGTGGGATCTTTACGGATAGAAAGAGATTGCAGTCAGTTTGATAATGGGCTGCCTGAATTCTGCATTAAATACCTCTCTCTCATAAGGCTGGGTGCGGTTAGTCCCCAACTGGGGAGATCTAGGTGCCCTGGGTGGGCTGGTCTGAGTAGGTAGGACTCCCGGAGTAACAACAGCTTCTAGAGTCTGAGCTCTGTTGTGTGTCCTTATCCATGAGTGGGATGGACCTCATCAGTCTGGGCATTTTGATCGTTAGAGCGGCGTGGAGGTATGGCTGTTTTTCTAAAATGCAAGAGATCATTGATTGGAGGACTGATTAGACTCTAAATCACGAACTAAATCACAAAGAGGGGAAATATTCCTAAATGCCTAGTAGCCTCTTGCTTATAAATGTGGCACGCTACATACCCATAAACAAGACTCTACTCGACGGGATTTTGCAGACACCCTGGGACTATGAACCGTGCTCTAATACCAAGTTTGTAAGCCGGGGCCCTGGCCGTAATGAGCATCCCGAACCATGAAAGCCTAGACGTCCTTCTAACTTGTAATTACATACACAATTCATAAACAAAAGGAAATGCAGAAATGTAACTTAATACAAGATCATGGTCAAGTTTTGAATTCAAAATAATAATGAAGATTGCAATTCAATAACATCTAGATAATATCTGACTCAGTCTGCAAAATCTCTACTACATATAAAACAAAGCTATCTGAGAACTGGGACAACGCCCCCAGTAGACCAAAACCATAGTAATGATAAATGACTGAAGGAAATTAGGCCTTCTGAAATATGAAAGGCTTACCAACTGAACTCTACACCTCGGTCTGAAGAAATCTACTGCTTATCAGGACCCCTAGATTGTGCCTCAAAACCTAGAGGTGGGGGGTCAATCCAGTTGTACTGGTACATGAAGAAATCTAAAATAATGTATTTATAATATAAAATAGATGAAAGGAGATTGCAAAACATCATGCATAACATAGTTCAAAACACATGGGCACTTCTTGAATAAACATAAAACAATCATGGCAATGTAATTTTATTCTTGATGTTACTTCTGAGTTAGGTGGAACTCCCCTACAAGTCTGATATTCCACGGGCTATAAGGAATCCCTTATTGACTTGGTGGAAAAGCCCCCAACCCAAGTTTTCCGCAAGGGTTAGAGTGCCTGAGTCTGATACGCCACAGGGCACTAGGCCAGCGTAGAATAATATACCCATATCGGTAAAATATGATTTTGGGAAATGAGTTATCTGAACTCGTGCCTTCTTCGGGGAACCACCTAACATCTCTTTATGCCCATTTTTAACCATTTCTAAATATGCATCATACTAAGTTTCAAAATCTGGAAATCTGATTTCAAACATGTGTTCTGTTCTGTTCTGAATTACCATGGCCTTTTCTGAGTTGGTGTCGTCACACCAAGACTTGCAAGTCCTATTTCTGAGCCATAATGTATCGTGCATGGTTCTTTCATTAAAATACAATTTAGACCACCCAAATATGCAAATAGTATAAGAGGTTTCATGTTCCGAAAGCACAAGTCAAAACTATGGAAAGATTCTCATTCTTTCAATAAACATATGGTGGTCATGTAATCTTTGACAAATCATGCAACTCTTTTCGTTATACATTTATATTCAACATTTATCAACGTAAAAAACCTTCTCTTTTGAATTTAAAACCATAATCAAATCATGAAATAAATTAAGACATTTCGTACCATGCTTTTCAAGATGCATTCAAACAATCCATTTCATATGAAAAGCGAGAAAAATCACAACAAGAGAGGGATTCCATGTGAGTCGTGCTCTCAATTCAAATATCAACTTAAAACACATTCATGCATATACACATATATTTTCAAGTAAATTTCGGGGGAAGGCCTAAAGACCAAAACAATATAATTCAAGGCTTTTAAAACATGTTAGTAATAGTAAATTGAAACACTTTCCGTAAAATCATGATTTCTAAACCTTTAGTATAAATTAAAGAAGGTTTATTTGCCCATGAAATTTTAGGAAAACCCCACGTACCTCAAATTAGGACTTTGATAGGTGGGTCTTGAAGCCTACGGTTTGGGGATTCCAAATCTTCAATCAATTTCTAAAACTCACGGTTGAATCTTGAGTTATTTGGGTTTTTAATTTGAAACCCTAAGGAGTGTTCTTGGTGGATTTTGATGAAAAACTAAAATAAGTGGTCATTTGAGAGTTTAATCACGTGTTTAAGATGATAAAAGGGTTGGAAATACCCAAAACACCCTTAAAAATTTGGGTAACAACTAAATAGGGTCCAGGGCTCTAGGCAAGGTGCCGCCCTGTCTGGACCCCGCGATAAGCAAGTCGCCACCTTGCCTATCACGTTGCTTACTCCCAGGCAACGCGATAAGCAGGGCACCGCGGCCCAATCGCGGAGGCTCATTATTTTGGCACCCCAACGTGCCCTTAAGCTCGTCTGAAAAATTTGAAACTCACCCGAGATGTGCTCTTGACTTGCCCCATCGTGTAGCAACAATAAAATCAAGAAACTGAGGTCGAAAAGGTCAAAAATAAAATCCTCGAAGATTGGGAGTCAAAAATGAGACTAAGTCTCTTTGACACTTAGAAAAATTTTCTAGTCTTTAACTCTATGAGCATACTACTAAGAGCTAACACGTGTACGACTTTTTGCGAGGTGTTACAATATATCACATACTTGGGTAGGAAACAAGATTTTAAAATCTTAGCATGGATTGTGCAGCATAACTATCATAATAAGGCACCCATGGGCAATATGAGCCCAGGTATCCCCTAGCTGGAAAGATCCCAGTGCGTGTAGACTCATGAACTAGAGGATAATTATACATGTATATGCCTTATGGAGGACTCAAACCTCCTAGCATATATCAAAGTGACTTAAGCACCAAATCATGTAATATGGGGGACTCGAACCTCCCAATCATATAATAAGGGGGACTCAAACCTTTCGATCATTTAGATCCCCTTGTCGACAATCGTGGTTTCCAGTATTGGTCCCTCAAGACCTCTATTTCATGGTCTAGCTACACAATCCTCTTTTAAGCCCAATTAAAAATATTTAGCACACATTCTCATTAATTGAATCCATTATGCCATAAGGCATCCTGTTGATATCATCATATCAACCCCACTTGCAAGTTCATTATTATGTTGTATCTATCATCCATTACACAAGGAAATTCATGACCCCTAAGGTTCAATTATCCATTCATATCGGGAATCCATGTACCCTAGAGTTTAATAAAATCAATCCATGGTTCATTGCTCTTTTCTGCCAATGCATTAGTATAAGTAAGCAAGTCAAACCATACGGAAAAATCATATTCATTATCAATTTCATAATTTGAGTTGAGGGAACACAATTTTCAAAATCATATATCAAGGCAAAATCATCAAATTGGGGAAAACCATGACCCCTCGTGCACCCCACAAGTTCAAAACCATCAATAAAGAATGAACAATGCTAAATATATCATGGGAAATCAAGTTAAGAATCAACCATGCCATAGTCCTCAACCCATAGCTAAACCCTTGTTCAAATCCACAAAAACAATCATGAAATTGCATACCATAAGTAAAATAAATTTATGGGTAGAGTCACATGCCTGAAATATCAAGAATTTATGGAGAGAATTGCCCTTGAAAGATCTAATTGACCAACGTCTTGGAAACCCTAATGCTCTTACTTGAGAGAATATGAAAGAAGAGAGAATGTGTTTTGATTTGCTAAAAGATGAAAATAAAGCTCTAAAGGTGTTTTATGGACGGTAGTTTTAATTGGGGAGTAAAGGAAATGACCAAAGTGCCTCTTTAAATAAAGTTGAAAATCATTTCCTGTCGTTACGGGTGATCTTACGACTCATAGGTTCACCCTAAGACTCGTGAGATCTAATTGTAGGCTAGATAGTGTCTATGGGCACCTACATTGGTCTGGTTATGAGTCGTACCATACGACTCGCAACCATACATTACGACTTATATACTCCACTCTTAATCAAGACAGAAACTATTATGATATACACTGGACACTCTACGATTTTCGCCTTACGACTCGTATGGAGTCATTACGACTCGTGGCCCCAAGTCGTCACCAAGGCAGTAACTCAGGTAATCTCACTGGACACCTTACAACTTGAGTCTTATAACCCGTCAAGTCACCCTATGACTCGTAGGAAGAGTCGTAGTCAGGGCATTGTGTTCAAAACTCCAATTTTTTCTAGGGCCAAAAAATTCGGGGTGTTAGGTAGTGAGTTCAAAACTCCAAATTTTTCTAGGGCCGAAAAATCCGGGGTGCTACAAGATAACTTTGAGAAAATTTGATATTGATTAAAGTAAGCTTTATATTCATTCTCTAGGTACCTGCTTCAACCCCTAAAGGGATTTGATGAGCCAGTATACATATTTCTCCTCTTACACCTCAAATCCATTTGGAATCTATAACCCCTGGAAAGTTCCATGTAAATATAACCCTGAAAATCACCTTGAATAAATTTATTGTACACATGCATCTGGCGCACATTCCATTTCTTAATAGACGCAAGAAAAAGGACTGATCTTACAGTTACCATCTTGATAACATAAGAGAAGGTCAAGGTCTCTTGGTAATCAAGACTACCTTTTTAAGTAAAGCCTTTTTGCCACTAACCTAGATTAGAGTCTTTTCCCATCACCATTGGATTTATAATGAATCTTAAATTTTCATTTGCATACTATAACAAATTTACCAGCAGATAACGAAACAACCCCCAAGTATTGTTCTCCTCCAATGCTGATATCTCAGTCCTCATGACATGCACCTAGCTAGGGTCTAAGTTGGCCTATTCAAAGGAGGTAGGATCCACTTTTATAGAGAATATTGAAATATAGGCTTGGTAATTCACCACTAAAAAAATGCCAACAATTGACCTCAGGAAATCTGTCAAGTCCTGATCAATTGTTAATTTTTTTGGCAAAATTATCAATCTATTGGAGGTCATTTTTTTAAATAAGACAATTATAAAATATATCATCTGGGGATCGCAACCCCATCTATATCTTGGTAGGATATATTTCTACATCAAATGGTGATGCTTGTTACAGCCTGTTTGGATGGTGGTTTGCCATGATTTCATAATGTATGGTATGGTGTAATATGGTATGGTATAGTATGGTATGGTACAGTACCATGTTTGGATGGACTGTATCGTTCACTGCGGTTTAATAATAGATTTTTTGTTTGGTTTGATGGTATGGTACGGTATGGTAACTGGTAAATTTACTAAAATGCCCCTAATTGTAATACATTTGTGATATCAACTCTTTTATCCATATCAGTGCTAGCGTAACCAGTTGTCCTTTCTTTCTTGATGCTTCTCATAGCTACCCGATGATCCTTTTAAGACGCCAAATTCACAAGGGTATTTGCTAAACAAAGGTTTGACGAACGCAAACTAATGCAATCGGGAAGTACTTCCCAATCAATAAAACAATTGGTATACATGTATGTATCTTAATTCAAAAATCACTTCCCATGTATATGCTTTTTGTGCATTCACTCTGTTTCCCTCCATTTCAATTTTCAATTTTTTTTTATCGAATTGAGTTTTTATTGGCATTAAAAACTACTACTACTAAATAACTGTGAGCATTTTTCTCACTCTTTGAATTTTTATATTGCTAACAGGAAGTCTTGCAATCTTCGATCTTGTTAACAAATGCGTAGTCTTAGCATGTATTTTGTTGATAAGGATAAAATAGAATTAAAGAAAATTATATAAGGGTATAGTTGGAAAAGAAAAATGAAAACCATGGCACACCACCAATTTGGTGGTTCAATAAATTGCTTCATTCCATGATTATCAAACTATGGAATAGTAACATACCATACCACCATTTTTAGAAAATCCTGAAAACAAACATGGTTCCCATGGTAACCATACCATGAAAACCACCATCCAAATAGGCTGTTAGTGTACATTTGGCTTTTTCATGCACGCTCTTCAAATTTATATCTTACTAAAGAAATTAATAGTTGGAGGTCGATTTTAACAATTTTTTTATAAGGAAATGACATCCGGAATTGGTTTTGAATTTTTCAATGTTGTTGAAAACCAATCTTCAAAGTTCGCTTTTGTTAAAAAAAAATTTCAAGAATCAACCTCTTAAGGTCGATTTCTTCGTCTATTTATGGAGGTCAATTTTCAAAAATAAACTTCCTCTCCATCTCACAGTTGTTGGTTCTCCATGAACATGATGTTAAGAGTTTAACAGGTACAGGGTTAGTCAGGCTTGTGTCTTTACCGGAGTGAATTATTTTGGCATATGGTTGAGTATTTTGTGGTTATTCTCCCACCGTACGTGCGTTTTGCTTCCCCACTGGGTAATCGTGTCTGGCCATCGATAGCCATGGCCATGGTAACAGTGATGAAAGGTTTCCATAGGTTTAGGGTTCAAAGGGTAGAAATCATTTTTTGACAGGATTTTTTCATGTTTTTAGGTTGAGAATGCCCTCTCATAATGGAAGCCATTTATGACGAAATTGTTAAAACAATTCTACATTTTTTCTTTTGTAATTGCATGACATTTATCAAGTGTGAATTCTGAGTTGCACATCTTTCAAATAGGAAGGATTAATATTATTACTTTCCAAGCTACATAAGGCGAAATTTTGCGGCCATGGCATGACACAAACAAGCACAACATATAGTAAATTTTGCTAAGATCGCTCTCAGCCCTACAAAGGGGGACATGCTTGTAGAGTTACAGCAACCATTTGCTCACTCTCAATTCCAGCATTACATATGTTGGCGATACCACGTATGTTTTTCTTCCCATACGAGGCTAATTTTCCACAACGTGCCTCAAATTTTGCGACTTATACATGAAAAAAACTAATCTCACTCCGTACGAAGGAACAAAAAGAAAAACGCATTATAATTAGTCTAAATACTTACATAGGATTTAAGGCAATTCCAATTATCAACTAGTAATTGTCCAACGGGTCGGATGCTTTACAATGTCTCACTACCATATTCAACTCCAAAAAAAATCTCTCCAAGATGTTTTACCGTACTGTCCACTTGACTTTTATGTGCTACAATTTCAATAAGTCTGGCACGAGCTTCAAAATGTTCAGCAGAGCCTTTAGGAGCATCTTGGTACTTCCAACATTACAAAACAATGAATCAAAAAATACCTAACATTTTTTATTTCGCAAGGAATAAGTCAAATTATATAGAATTTTATGACTTGTATTACAAAAAAAAAAAAAAACGAGTCATACTTTAGATTGCCAGTAGAAAAACTCAGTATCTGGTGTTAGCATGATGTAAATACTATATATATATATATATTAATTTATCTATATATTGTTGTATATTAGTGTAATTACATAGATTTGATTTAGTAATTAAAGTGAATAATAGTGGCTATAGTAGAGCAGATTTGGTGGGATAGAATAGCGGATTTAGAGGATAGAAAAGTTGATCTTTAGGAATAGGAAGACGGATCTTTAGGGATGTAATCTTTGAATACTTTCTATTTAATGGCAAGACTCTCAATATTGCGAAGCATTCAGCAGAAATTTGACATGGTATCAGAGTCTTCTCTTGGCTGTCTTGTTTCATAGAGTTCATTTGTGGTTCCTTTCAATCTTTTTTTGAAAAGTTCGGTTTTTGTTGATTGTTCCTCGGCAATAACACCTTGGATTTTGATCTTGGTCATTTTGGTTGTTTTTTGAGTCAGTGTTTCTACTTTTCATAAATATGACTTACTATCAGTTTGAGTCATTCAGCGTTCGTTTCACTAGAAAGAATTTTTCATCTTGGGAGTTTTAATTTCAGCTATTTGTCATCGGAAAAGAACTATGAGGCCATATAGATGGAGCCAATCGTGCTCCTACTGATCCTACAAAGTAGGTGAATGAAAGATTAAAGATGCTCGGGTGACGAGATGGCTTTTAGGGTCAATTGACCCTCTTATTGTTCTTAATATCAGGCCTTACAAGAAAAGCTAAAGAAATGTGGAATTATTTACAAAAGGTTTACAACCAAGATAATAGTGCCCGACGCTTTCACTTAGAGTATGAAATTGCGAATTACTCTCAAGGAGGTCTTTCTATTCAGGATTATTTTTCTGAGTTTCAGAACTTGTGGGCTGAATTTACAGATATTGTTTATGCCAAAACACCTGCTGAATCCCTCTCGGTAATTCAGCAAGTTCATGAGCAAAACAAGAAAGATCAATTTTTGATGAAGTTACGTTCTGAGTTTGAGAGTGTTCGCTCCCACTTGATGAATCGTGACCTGTCTCTCTCCTTGAATGTTTGTTTTAGGGAATTACTCCGTGAAGAGCGGCGTTTTGTCACACAAAATGCTTTCAAGCAAGTTGATGATATTGTTGTTGCATTTTCTGCCCAAGGTAAAGGAAAGAGTAGGGATATGACTAGAACTCAATGCTATAGTTACAAGAATATGGTCATATTGCTAGTAATTATGGTAGGAAGTTTTGTAATTATTGCAAACAACAAGGACAATTATCAAAGAGTGTCTCACACTCCCTTAAAATCATAAGGTCAGTGTTTTTCAAGCTGGGACAAATGGTATCACTATTGAGAACTCATCTTTGGGACAAGTTCTTACTCTTGAAATGGTAAGACAAATGATCATTTCAACCTTTTCAGCTTTAGGGCTACAAGGTAATGATCTTGCATCTAATTTTTAGCTTGTTGATTCTGGCGCTTCCAATCATATGACCAACTCATCTAGTATGCTAAAGAATGTTCGTAAGTATCATGGTTCATTATAAAATCAAGTTGCTAATAGTAGTAATTTACCCGTTACCAAGGTTGGGGATATTACTAAAACTTTCAACAATGTTTTTGTGTCACCAAAGCTCTCCACTAGTCTTATGTCAGTTGGACAATTGGTAGATAACAATTGTGATGTGAATTTTTTTTGTAATGGCTGTCTTATGCAGGATCAGGTGTCGGGGACGATAATTAAGAAGGGACATAAGTTGGACGACTGTTTCCAATACATTTTTTCATTCCTCGTGTTCTATCATTTGCTTGTACTTCTACACCTAGTAAGACTGAGGTATGACATATGCTCTTAGGACATTCAAATTCTATTGTGTTATCTCATTTATCAAATTCAGATTTATTGGGGAACAAAAATCAATTTTTCACTCCTTCCTTTGATTCTTCTACTTGTAAATTAGGCAAGAGTAAAATTCTTTCTTTTCCTAATTTTGGTAGTCGTGCTATAAAGTGTTTTGATGTCATTCATAGTGATGTTTGGGGTATTTCACCAATTATTTCTCATACTCATTTCAAGTACTTTGTGACATTTATAGATGATTATAGTCGATTTACGTGGGTTTATTTTCTTCGTTCCAAATATGGGGTATTTTTAATATTCAAAACATTTTTGGCCTATATTGAGACTCAATTTTCTACTTGCATCAAATTATTAAGATCTTATTCTGGTGCAGAATATGTCTTATGAGTTCAAAAAAAATTTGCTTGAAAAAGTAATTGTCTCACAACGCTCTTGTCCATATACACCACAATAAATGGAGTTGTTGAACGTAAAAATCATCACCTTTTAGATGTCACTCATACTTTATTGATTGGATCCTTTGTTCCATCTAAGTATTGGGTGGAAGCTCTGTCTACTGCTGTTTACTTAATTAATAGACTACCATCTAAAGTCTTAAATCTTGAATCTCAATATTTTCGTCTTTATCACAAAAATTCAAGCTATGATAATTTCCATACATTTGGTTGTATTTGTTTTGTACATTTTCCACCTTCTCAGCGTAATAAACTTTTTGTTCAGTCTACTAAATGTGTTTTTATGGGTTATAGTACTTCACAGAAAGGTTTTCTCTGTTATGCTCCATGTTCTAATAAATTTTATGTTTCTAGAAATGTTATTTTCTTTGAGAATCAGTATTTTTTTCTACTCATATTGAGTCATCTCCTGCTTCTCCTCTTTTTCCTACCTTTGAGGATTTGTCATCTTCTTCTAAGAAGTTCAAACCTGGATTTGTGTACGAAATTCGGCGGCCAAATTTACCCCCTCCCAATATTGATCCGACACCTGAAACTGCTCCAAAACTAGAATCTGAGAATTCTTCAAGGCCTACTCCTCTTGAGTCCACTCGACGATCTACGAGAGTATCTCGTACTTCTAATTGGTATGGCTTTTCATCTACTTTATCCACCATTTCTATTCCAACTTGTTACTCGCAAGCTTCCAAGCATGAATGTTGGCAGAAAGCAATGGAGGAAGAACTTTTGGATCATAAATAAAATGACACATGGAATATTATTTCATGTCCTTCAAATCTCCATCTGATTGACTATAAATGGGTTTATTCGATTAAACTTCATTCTGATGAAACTCTTGATCGGTACAAAGCTCGGTTGGTTATTTTTTATAACAATTACGAGTATGGTGTGAACTATGAAGAGACTTTTGCACCGGTAGAAAAAATAACGACGGTGCAAACTATTATTGCCATTGTTGCTTCACAAAACTGGACTCTTCATCAAATGGATGTCAAAAATATTTTTTTCATGGTGATCTCAAAGAGGATATTTGTATGAAACCTCCACCGGGTGTCTTCTCATTTCCTACATCAGATGTATGCAAGTCGAAGCAGTCTTTGTATGGATTAAAACAAGCTCCCAGAGCTTGATTTGACAAATTTTGGTTTACTTTGCTACAATTCTCTTTTGAGCAGAGCAAATATGACTCATCTTTGTTTCTTCAAAAAACATCCACAGGTTGTGTTCTTCTCTTGGTATATGTAGATGACATTATTATTACAGGAACTGATTCTTCACTAATCACTAACCTGCAACAACTGTTGACACCCAATTTTTTCTCTCCGTGCCTAAAATTAACGTTTTCAGGCTTCCTGATCGTTAAAGGGCACAAAATATAATTTTTACACCTTTTCATAATTTTTTGACAAATTATTGATAATCATCCTTTCTTTAGGATTTTAATCAATTTTTGTCACATTTTTTACTTTTCATAATTTATTAATATTTTTTCTTATTTTAGAATTTTGATCAATTTATTATCTTTTAATATTTTTAAAATCATCCGCACACGTGCACGACGTGACGTCATATTTTTTTTTAAGAAATTGAGATGATTGATGAATAGAAATGATGAATAGTAACGTAGAATTGACGAATAGTAATATACTGTAGAAGTGTAATTTTGTCCCTCACTGAATAATTAATATTTACTCATTTTTTACCTTTCCATACCCTACCCCACCTATCTCCTTCCCAGCTAACATTCCACCTACCACCTAACACAATTATTTTTTTTACTACAACACCACAAATATTCACACTCTTAATTTCATAAATTTTAGGATTTTTATCAGTTTATTATAATTTTAATATTTTTGCACAGTCATCTACATACGTACATAACATTACAATTCTTTTTACATAATTATAATTTTAATCGTTTATAGCATAATATATTTTTTAAGATAATTATATTGTTTTTTTATATTTTTCTGTAATTATACACCGGTATTCATTATTTTATATATTATTTAATACAATCTGCGAAGGTGAATCTTTTCAATTATTTTAATACATAGAGTATTAAATCAAACACAGTTGAATATTATTATTATTATTATTATTTTTACTTTTTTTTAATACTCTACCTAACACTCCCGCAATTCACTCACCTACTATAATTTAATACAACACCTAATCCTACCCTACCCCCACCTAACACTCATCTTCACCCTTGACCAAAACAAATAAATGCACTAACACACAAATACAAGATCCACACTATTTTTCATTATTTTCTTTCTACACTGATACCAAACGGTATCTACAAGAGCACAAAACAGTCCACAAACTCACAAAAATAGTCCACACGTACAAGACATCAAACGAAAATAACAAACACACAAACTTGAAAGATAAGGAGATAGATAACTTGACACAAAAAGAACTTGTAATGTAGAAACTAAAGAGTGTATCAAACTCTAAAACCTCTACAAAACACATTAACAAGCATCAAGTTCTTACGCAAACACAAGAGAAATTTGGTTCACTCAAGCACTCACGTTTCTAGCTGATACACACAACACAAGAAGAAACCATTTCTTGTGATGTCAAAGTGGTGGTCTACTCTCTCTTGAAAGGATGGTGTTTCAATGTTGCAATATTGATTTTCAAAATAAGCTAACTAAGGAACAAGACTAAGGAAAATGTTTAAATAGTCTATTACAAGGTGTTGCAAAAGGACTTCTTTGCCCTTAATGAGGGTGGCTGGTGTGGAGTGTATTTGGGGCAGCCTTGGGGATATTTTTTAGCACCTAAGACCAGCCTTCACATGTCAAGGCGTACACTCCCCTGGTCTAGTTCACAGCAAGCTCAAACGTGTCCATTTTCATAAACGTGCCTTGTAGTCTTTGTAGTTCTCGAGATTGGACAAGGCTTTGAAAAAGGCTTCAAAAGGTCTTCAATTCACTTTGCAAATCCAAAACTTGGAGCTTCAACAAAACCTTGTAATCCTTGTGATCCTCATGCTTGTATTATCTTCTCCATCTTGAAAGGAATTTTTCCTCAATTCGCACCTTGCAAAACCAAAGAGAGAGAAAACAAGCACACAATCCTCATGATAGGAGGGTTAGCATTTGTACCATAAATTATATAGACATGTCAAGGGGGTACACTTTTTGAATACAACAAAAAATCCTTTGTTATGATTATGAAACACGTACCACAAGCATCACAAAGGACATGGCTAAGATAAATAACAAGGAAAGAGGAGTGCAATCCAAAGTTATCACATATGTCATCAAGCCAGGTTGTTCACATTTGGAATATACCCATGGGTCCTTTGTGTGTGACATGAAAATCTTAGCATGAATGGCACAAAGGAAGTGTCTCTGACAAATATCAAGAGATAAAGAAATTACAATGGTCTTAATGGCTTTACTATACCCAAAAGGTAAGACTACCTTTATCTTTGGAACCATAAGATACATTTGTTTCATTACCTCTACAAAGGACCTCATTGATCTTAAGATCCATCTGAACCACATATTACCATCATGAAAACAAGGAAACCAGCCACCAAACTTCCTACCACTATACAATACAAATTCAAAATTAACATAGTTATCATCATAGGTAAAGAGGTAGTATTGAAAGGAATCAAGTGTGAAGACATCTTGCCGAGGGGGTACACTTTTAAAATACAACCAGCAATCCTTTGTTTTTACCATGAAACACATAGTATGAACATTACAAAGGATAGGGATAAGATAATCATCAAGGAAAAATAAGCATAAGCCGAGGTAACCCCTTTCCCAACCCACTAGTGTTCCGGGATCAAAGAGACAGTGTAACCAAGGGTATAAGTTGAGATTAACCAATCCTTTTACTAGACTATCATCCAAGACTAAAGAGTTGTGTCCTAGAAGTCTTCTCTTAAGATAAAGTACACCTTTATCAAAAAAAATTCCAAGCATATGATTACCTTAAGCAAAACTAGTAGCACGGTTTGCATCACACAAGCTCAAAGGAATATGTCCAATATCATGGTCAATATTACAAGAAAGAACACTAAATTGAGGATTTTTCCTCACATCACTCACATGATCAAGTAGTGAACTATCCTTAAGAGCAAATTGACCAACATATGCAACAAGAGAAATACCAAGGAAAGATTCATCCTTTTTTATACTATGTAAACCCGAAGCTACTTCACATTGGATACTAATATCCTTATCATAACATTTCAGGCCTAAGGAAGTGTAGAGTGTAGCAATGATAACTCAGTGTATACCACGACAATCCACTTGTTTGGAGCTCTCAGCCAAGGGTGTCACTAGCTCATTTCTCATGTTATCGTGTGGAACCCCTTTTTAATCTTTCTTTGATAGCATATGATCTTGAACCTGTACATAAGAAGGATCAATGCTAGTCAAAGTTCTAGCATATGGGTTAGTGTGTATCAAATATCCTTTGTGGGAAAATCCCACAAGCATATCCCTTGCCCTCTTTTCTTCACATTCTTCTTGTATCTCACCACTAAGTTTCTCTCCATGTTGAGGTTTGGCCTCATTCTCCTTGGATCCTAAATCTGCCTCTTTTTCTACTTGGATAGGGTATTTTTGGGTTAGTGTAGCTTGGGAAGGAGACATTGGATTTAGTGGAGTGTAGGGTCTTTGAATTAGAGGATTTTGGAGTGGAGGATTCGAGTTTAGGAATGGAATTTTGGTTCCAAGTCCTCCTTGTGGAACTTTGTGGAGTGAAGAATGGCTAGGTCCATCTTGTTCTCGGCTTTGGGAGTAAAGATTGACTTGGTTTGTAGCACTTGGTGGATACAATATTTGGTGCAAGGTCTCGGGAGTAATAGTAGGCGAGGTAGTTTGAGGGGTGTGAGGTCGAGAACTCCTTTGTCTTTCCACCCTCTCTAACCTCTCACTCGTTGAGGCCACATCCGAACCTAATTTCTCAACATTTGCCTTCATCTTAGCCACACCTCGAGATAAAGTTTCAAGACTAGCTAAGAGGACATTCATAACATTATTGTCCACGGTTGGAGAATTGGAATTTTTGGGTTCTATTTGCAATTGTAACTACAAAACAAGCAAACATTGTTCAAAATACGCCCACACATTCTTCACACTTGGCTTCCTCACTTGGTTCTTCAAGTGTTGTAAGCAGGCTATCAATCTTTGAGTTCTTAGGAACGAGTCTACTCTTGAGTTAGAATGAATTTCGGTTTTGAAGACTCAAGGAAGTATCATACGCACTTGAACCAAGAGAAACTACAAATTTTAAACGAGCAAAGCACCACAAAGAACATTGACACGAAAGACGTACTTGAAAACTATTTCACAACTTAGTAGGTTGTTACTTAGTTGTCAACTAGTATAGGAGACAAATAGAAAGAAACTAGTAGAGAAAAGGAAAGAAACTTAGAAGGTCCTATGACTTGAGTTTTGTTGTTGATGTGGCCCACACTTTTTTTTAGGCAGTTGGTATTGTTGTTTTTGCTTGAAAGCTGATATTTTTCAACTTAGGTTGTTAAATCTAGTTGTTTTGGTGATGATTTTTGGTTTTGGAATGAGAAAACAAGACTTTGAACTCTCTTTCCAAAGGTCAAAAGGTGTACATAATCTTTTCACTAACTTGCACTAAAATGGCAAAACACCTTTTTGCCTTGTCTTTTCCCTTTCCTCTTTTGGCCTTTCTTGAAAGATGTTTTGACACTCTTTTGGTAGGCAAGCTTTTGGTAGGTCTTTGTTTCTTTGCCACTTTAGTGTTGTCTTGAAAGTAGTCCCAAGACAACACAATACCTTACCTTTCTCTTCCCTTTTTCAAATCAAACAAGGTCTTTTGTTTAATATTACTCAAGAACAACATGAACAACAACAAGAACACTTTGAACAATAACAATAGCTAAACCGTCCAACCTTTCAACAAGAACTTAACAAAGCTCAAATCTTGGACTTTAGACTCACGTGTTCTAGGGAAACAACAAGCTAACACACGAAACTACTAAGACAAGCAAAATAACACCTAATCTAGACATAAATTCGATCAAACAACAACAACACTTCGGCCAAGACACCCAACCCGTAGAATAACTTTTTTTTTTTAAGATTTTCGGCCTTGGACACCTCTTCAAATGTTAGGAAACAAAGATCTAACACTATAACACACAAAACACACAAAAGTCACAAGAAAACTAGGCACAAATCTCGGCCAAAACAACAACAAGACATAATTTCGGCCAAGACAACAACAATGGACATCTTTGTTTTTTTTTGGAATTTTCAGCTTTTCAACACCTCTTTTTTATTTATGTTTTGACTTAGAGAGCCCAAGATTGGTAGTGTAGGAACACAACCAGCCTTAGATTTGATACCAAAGAGTATCTACAAGATCACAAAACAGTCCACAAACTCACAAAAATAGTCCACACGTACAAGACATCAAACGGAAATAACAAACACACAAATTTGAAAGATAAGGAGATAGATAACTTGACACAAAGAGAACTTGTAATGTAGCAACTAAAGAGTGTATCAAACTCTAAAACCTCTACAAAATACGTTAACAAGCACCTAGCTCTTACGCAAATACAAGAGGAATTCGATTTACTCAAGCACTCATGTTTCTAGCCGATACACACAATACAAGAAGAAACCATTTCTTGTGATGTCAAAGTGGTGGTCTACTCTCTTTTGAGAGGATGGTGTTTCAATGTTACAATATTGATTTTCAAAATAAGCTAACTAAGGAACAAGACTAAGGAAAATGTTTAAATAGTCTATTACAAGGTATTGCAAAAGGACTCCTTTGCCCTTAATGAGGGTGGCGGGTGTGGAGTGTATTTGGGGCAGCCTTGGGGATATTTTTTAGCACCTAAGACCAGCCTTCACATGTCAAGGCATACACTCCCCTGGGCGAGTTCACAGCAAGCTCAAACGCATCCATTTTCATAAACGCGCCTTGTAGTCTTTGTAGTTCCCGAGCTTGGACAAGGCTTTGAAAAAGGCTTCAAAAGATCTTCAATTCACTTTGCAAATCCGAAACTTGGACCTTCAACAAAACCTTGTAATCCTTGTGATCCTCATGCTTGTATCATACACGTACATCCACACACAAAACACAAAGATTCTTTCTCTTTCTCTTTTTCTCATCTCTTTTTCTCTTCCACTTTTCTCTAATATTCTCTTTGAATATGTTCAGATCTGGCTAGATTCTTTTGGCTCTGGCGTTGCTCCAGCAAAGACCATGGAAGCAGCGTTATTTTCTCCACTGGTTTATTGTGTTGTCCCCATTGAATGAAGTTTCTTATTTTTATGATGTTGCGTTATTGTACAGATCTATTCGAAAATAAGTTCATTCCGGCCATTGTTTTGTCTTGTTGTATACATTAAATATGGTTGTTGATTTTTAAATCTGACCGAAGGTGAATTTTTGGCAAATCTCATGATTTTCGGTGATGAGTACTATTTTTTCTCGTTATTTTTATTCATTATTATTGGGTCATGATTATTATTATTGTTGTTGATTACCAGATTTGTTATGAACGTTTGCATTTTTATACATAAGTATTTGTTTGCTTAGACGGATCTTTCCAATAACTATTCATTTCATTTGGTCACCCATTGAAACTACTTTGTTTGCTTCTTTACTGTGTTGCTTTTGCTTCATAAGTTTAGCTTGATTTTTTTTAGGCTTCTGCTAATCCCATGTGAATATGTCTCCATGTTTAAACCTTTTATTATTATTATTATTATTATTATTATTATTATTATTATTATTATTATTATTATTATTATTATTATTATTATTATTATTATTATTATTATTCATATTTGTTAATTTTTGATTTGGAAGTAATATTATGTTGTTTAATTTTTTTAGTAATTTTATTTTGTCTGTGATATATTGGTATTACTTTATCTATGCTAACACTTGGCCAATGAAATTATCTCTCTGTCTGGATATTTGAGGTCACCCCAATATAAAAGACGGATCTTTACTGTCCAAGTTATTTATTTTCAAAATATCAGATCTGGCCAACAAATAATGTTCTTTTCTTCTTTCTTTGTTTGCTTTTAATATTGTTGACTTAAATGTTAGTTTATATCTCTTTCATCATTATGGGGATCACGTTTTGGGTCACCTTTTATTTTTTATTTTTAGTGGGTTCTTATGAACCAAACAGAATGATTGTCTTTTGTTGATTTTCACTCTATTTTTGTTAGTGATGCATGTTATTTTTTTTTTGGATATTCTTGTTACTACTAGTTGAGCACACAACAGTTGGCCGATGAAAGAAATTTTTCGTCGATTTTTGAGGCCTTCACAAATAAAAAGACGAATATTACGTATACAATTACGTAATAAAAAATAAATATTTTGGGCAATGATGAAATCTTTATATTCTCAAAAATAACAAAAAAAAAAAAGCTTTATCTGATCCCGCTTTTTAATAAAAAATATATTTTTAAATACATATATACACACATACTTGTTCAATTTATTTTGATTATTTTTTACTTGTTACTAACATTTTTATTACAAGTGTTTATACAGGTTATTGAAAATCCTCGTCCGGAATGGTTTCCAAAGACTTTAAGTTTTATATTGTATTTTTATATTTTTATACTTGTACAAAATATTATCATAGTGAAAACTTTACTTTTGGGTGTTGGGTGGGGATATGTTTACTTACGCAATCTTTAACACACATTTAGAAAAAATTAGGCCGTTAATATTTATATCAAATTAATTGAGATATCTAATCAAATAATTCATAATTTTTACACTAAAAACGTTATTTAATTTTTTTTTCTTTAAAATAAATTTTTATTATTTCAATCTTTATTTTCTTTTCATATATATTCTTATATATAATTTTATTTACATGTTTTCATATATTTTTATACATAGCTTTACTATAATATAGGTAATTTGTACATCTTTTATATATAAATTATTTACATCATTTTAATACACATTTTATATTTGTATATACACGTATAGATTTTTTTATCTTTTAATAAACCTAAGTCTGGCCGAGAACCACATTTGTGGATTCTGAAGGGTGCCTAATACCTTTCTTTCGGAATAATTTGAACTCTTACCTAGAATTTAAATTGGTTCGTAGATTAAATAAAATTATACTTGTTAATAAATAAATAGGTTTCCTTATTTTCCTTAAAAATTAGGTGGCGACTCTGTACATTTTTAATTCTTTTAGAGTCCATAATGTCGTGCTCGTTTTGACCTTAGGTAAAAATAGGGTATGATAACAACAATTTAAGGATTCTTTTCATATGAAAGATCTTGATACTCGTACATATTTCTTGGGTTTGGAAGTTCATCGTGATTCATCAGGTGTGTTTATAAATCAATACAAATATACCCAAGATTTGATTTCTTTGATAGGTCTTCTGTATTCCTCCTCTGTAGATACTCCATTAGAATTGAATGTGAAGTATCGCCGGGAGGAAGGCGATCTTCTTCCTGATCCAGCTATATTTCAGCAATTAGTTGGGAGCTTAAATTACCTTACTATTACAAGGCCTGATATCTCTCTTGTAGCTCAACAAGCTAGTCAAGTCATTCAAGCTCCCTTTCATTTTCATTTGGTGGTTGTTCGTCGCATAATTCAATATATCTTAGGAACATCTACTCGTGGATTATTCTTTCCTTGTGGTTTTCCTATTCGTCTTAATGTTTTTAGTGATTCTGATTGGGCAGGATGTTCTGGCACTCGTCATTCAGTTACTGGTTGGTGTATGTTTCTTAGAGAGTCTTTGATATCTTGGAAGAGTAAGAAGTAAGACTGTGTGCCAAAATCTTCAACAAAGGCTGAATATCGAGTAATGTATACTGCTTGCTTTGAGATTGTGTGGCTTTGCGGATTACTTGTTGAGATTGGATTTTCTCAATCTAATCCTACTTCTGCCATGCTGATAATACAAGTGTTATTCAGATTGCTACTAATCCAGTTTATCATGAGAGGACCAAACACATCGAAGTAGACTGTCATTATATACGAGAAGTTATAGATAAAGGTGTCATTACTCTTCCGCACGTGTCCAGTGATCTTCAAATAGCTGATGCTTTATAAAATCAATGGCACGACGACGACATCGGTTTCTAATTGGCAAATTGATGCTTCTTTATCTACCAACATCAATTTGAGGGGAGACGTTAGCATGATGTAAATATTATATATATTAATTTATCTATATATTGTTGTATATTAGTGTAATTACATAGATTTGATTTAGTAATTAAAGAGAATAATAGTGGCTATAGTAGAGCAGATTTGGTGGGATATAATAGCGGATTTAGAGCGATAGAAAAGCTGATCTTTAGGGATAGGAAGACGGATCTTTAGGGATGTAATCTTTGAATACTTTCTATTTAATGGTAAGACTCTCAATATTGAGAGACATTTAGCAGAAAATTGACATCTCGTTGGTCTACATTTTGTGAGTATATTGAGAATGATCCGGAACCCATGGAAACATAAGTGTGGTTTTTTAGAAGCAACACCCATACATTGGAAAAGAGCATCAAAACTCAACACCATATCACCATATTGCATCACATGTTAGCTGCACGTTAGGTTTGCTGCAGTTTTATTTGCAATCTGATCATAATGTCCACATTAAAATTATTAGTCCAAAATTTATAAGAAAACATGAATAAAGTATGGCGTCTAGGATCTGAATATGTGACAATATGTTTTTTTTTTTATTTGAATAAATTGGTTAGAACATACAGTACATAATCGAGAATAGTACAAGCTCTTACCTTATAATACTGTTCATCTAGAGTTTCAGTTTGTTGAGCCTGAACATCGTTGATCAATAAATCAACATATGGGAACATTTAGTTAGGCATAAAATCAACAAATTACATCAACTTATTTTTTGCTCATTCATTAGAAGAGAAGAGACCAGGAACGAATATAAGCCAGGCTCTAGCCTACATTATTTATCGGGTTGAACTAAATTCAGTATGTGAAAGTTTATTATAAATTCAGTATTTGAAAATTTGTATATGTTTCAACAACTAGTAACTTTTAAATACATAATTTTGAAACCTTTAAGTCACGAATTATTCCCTTAGACGGTGTTAGAAAAGTTGTGTGTACTTGTCCTCCATCCAAGCAACACTGTACAAGTCTCGTAAGCACACACCTTTAAACTCAGGAGGGGGACACTCTACCAAGCAGGGATCTCATGCATCACCCACACCACAATATGTTCCCCAACTATTTCCATCGGGTTTTAAAGAAGTTGTGACAAATATTTAAACCTTCAGTAAGAAAACCGCCAAACATGCTTCCTGACTTGCAAGCTTCTATGTAAAACATGTAACTATAAGAAAACATCATCTAATATATAATACTAGAATGAAACATCTAACTATGTAACTATAAGAAAACATCATCTAATATATAATACTAGAATGAAACATGTAACTAAAAGAAGAAAACTTGCCGCTTTCCAGTTTACGTTCCAGAAGCATGCTTCTTTTTTAACACGTTAATCAGATCATTAGCGTAGACAATTCCAATTGCCATTGCTGATAACTATAATAGCATGAAATTTATTAACATCATTCAATGGAAACTCCACAAGGAACCTTCTCTTTAGGAAGTGAGTTAATGATGACTCATTTGGAGAAATATGAGTTTGAAATGTTGGAAAAAGTACTACAATATTGATATGGAACTTAAATTAATAATTATAATAAAATAGTCATAAACGCTATGTCGTGGCAAGCCACTGCCTTGAAAGCGATTTCGGCCCGACTCCGCTGCAAATTCTTCTAGTCGGTCGCTCCCCAAGGTTCCACAGCTACTTCCAAACACGTGCACTCGTGGCTGGAAGTTTGGAGGTTGCTCAAAACTATTGCCCAAAAGTAGAGAACTTAGGAGGAAGATATTTTTCTTTTTCTTTGTTGGTGGTGTGTCTTTTGTTTTCAAATAGAGTGGCTTATATAGGTGAAGAACAAATGATGTTACAAGAGTGAGTTAATGGTGAATTGAATGAATTAACTCCTCACCAAATAAATTCATCCGTTCAAGGAATGAATTAACTTATCAAGAATTAACTCATCAAATGACTACTTATGTTAAGGAGAATTGAAAACACACCGTTACAAAAGAATTAAGAAGTTACATTATTTTCTCACAAAGTATCTTGTAAATGTTTTTTGATAACAATGTATTTGGACTTCTCTTTTTGGATAAGCTTAAAGAAGCTTTAGACTTTGACTTTGCATTCTAACCATTTATTAAAAATGCTTTCAATCCCCCACAAATGCAAAGACAAAAGAATAGAAACACTTTTGGGCAAATAAAAGGAACATGTACTTAAATGTTAATATCTTTCGATTTGAATAGACACGTAGTGATATGAGGCAACGACAAATATCCAAAAAGTGAAGTACTCTTGAACTAGATGGACATAAGTTGAGACCACCACAACACATATCATATCCTTGATTTTAAGCAACCTTCGCGATACTACAAAGTATTTTTATGGCCATGCACACAAATCTTGGGTCTCATGAGTGCTCTAGAAAGATAACCCAAGTCTTTCATAAAAAGGTGACCAACCTTTTATACTCACGTAGGTGATCCATCAAGTCTATCTCATAGACCACCTTAAGGATATGGATCATTAAGAGCAAAAATAAGCTCAACCTCATAATACACTACTTCACATCATAGGGATAGCATATGTAGTGTTTATTGAAGGCCTATATGGATTAGTTTGACTGTAAATAAGTATCCATCATATTACCTCAATCTATGGGCTTTAGCCCCATCCCTATTATAATACTCCAAACTTTCTTTAAGTCTAATTTAGTCTCCAGAAAAGTTAGTAATGACTTCCTAAATGAATAATGTTCAAATCATATAGAATTTCCCCAATTTTGACTTTTATCATGTGAAAAATTGAATTAGCTTTCCCACGATACCAATTTCGTCCAAATTCATTTTTGGAGTAAAAAGTTATGGACGTTTTATAGAGAACTATCGAAGCTGCCCAGAAGTGACAGTCAGGCTGACGGACCAAAGAGCTAGCGATGGACCATCGCCCAAGCCGTCACGACTAAGGTAGTGAACCCCTCTTCTGGCCAAGTGCAACGGTCAGGACCGACGGACTGTTGAGTTAGCGACGGAACGTTGTCCAAACCATCGCAGATGAGGCAGAAAGTCCAGGTTCTGGCCAAGTACGACGGGATGGATTGATGGACCGTCGATCCAGCGATATACCATCTCCCAAACCATCGCCACTTTCTATCATCAATTTTAAGCAATTTTTAAAAGGTTATTTGGGAATGTTTCCACCCGTTTTAACCCCTAATTATATTAGACCAGAGCTCATAACTTCATTATTCATCTACAACACCAAATTAGGGTTCCTCCTAAAGATCAATCCCCAAGAACAAAAAACCCTAGGTGCTTAATTCCAAGATAAGAATTCAATCTTTCCTCCATCAATCTTTAAGAAATCATCCACCCAGGTATGCATAGTGTTAATTTATGGATTCCTTTCATCCATAGAGCTCAATAACCCTATTTCAAATTATAAATCATGATGTTTATGTTGTGGGGTATTTGTAACTATGTTTATCTTGTTGTATGATTCCCAAGTTGGAATCTTTATGTGATTTTATAAATTATGTTAGCATGTGAGTTGAAAACTATGAATTTCATTGCTTATGGTATGTTAATTTGATGATTTTGCTTAAGCCCTGAATCATGCATCCTAGGTGTTTGATAAAATGCCTAAAAGACTAGAAAGTATGTACTATAGATCAATTGTGACTTAGATGATGAATTCATGTGTTACCCTTATGTTCAAATGACTCCCATGCTATTATAGTGCATTGTAGATGTTTGTTGGAATGCTCATGATGTTAAAGTATAAAATTATGACGTTGATTATATGCATTCCTACCATGTACAAGATTATGATAACCATGTACTTCACGAAATCCCTAATTTATTGTATTATGGACTTGTTGATGTTGGTCAAGTATTCAAGAAGTGTCATGTCTTGTCAGTTTCCTTCTATCGAGTCCTGGGGGTACTCGTTCCCAAAAAATATAGTTGTATGCCTAGAGCCAGTTTCATGTTTTCAAGATACTCTCAGTCAAGCCATGATCCATAAAACTCAGTCAGTCATGTGACACAAGAAATCTCAGTAAATTCAGTAATCTTAGAAAAGCTCAATAATTTAGTAATCTCAGTAGTATTCCATCATTCAACAGAACTCATGAACTTAGTTCAGTTCAATTAATCATGTTCGGTGTCTATTTAGATGGGAGTAGGAATTAGCACCGAGTGAACCCAAGGATAGGAACACACACGGTCAGATGAGGGTGTGATTCTTAGAAACAATCCTTGCATTCCAGAACTATGTAGCCATCATATATTGAGACATCAACACTGACAGATGAGGGTTGATGAGGTGGATAAACACTGTCAGATAAGGGTCCCATCATTCTCATTCAATATGAGGGTCACTCACAGCTTATCCTTACCAGTGGCGGGGTATTGACACCCTTCTAATTGAGGTTACAGATTGGACCCCAACTCAGCTATAATAGCATATTTGGGGCATGTCGATTAGATGAATACTTCCCACAGTCTCAGTCTCAGTAAAAGAACTTAGATAGTTCTTCTAATTTCAGGACTGTCAGATACAATCAATTCAGTACAATATTGAACTC
Organism: Capsicum pubescens; assembly: GCA_030864215.1. Classification (NCBI taxonomy): domain Eukaryota; kingdom Viridiplantae; phylum Streptophyta; class Magnoliopsida; order Solanales; family Solanaceae; genus Capsicum; species Capsicum pubescens. The sequence continues at coordinate 1,227,168 of CM061539.1, forward strand.
AGCTATTTCTATCAAAACTTAGACTGTCAGACACAGTCACTCAGTATTAGTTATATAAGTTATACAGTTATCTCTGTTATCAGTAACTTATGTTATCAGTGTTCAAACTCAGTAGTCAGTATCGTCATGAGTTTAGTTACAGTTACTTATTCATGCATGTATTCTCACATTCATGTTCTACAGTCAGTTAGCATTGTTCATGCATTTAAACCCTTTACATTTAGCCTAACTCACATGCATACCAGTACATTCAATCGTATTGACGCATTCGCGCTATGGTATTTTATTCTATACCATTGGTTCAGACGCACGAGCTCCAGATCATTAGTAACATTCCAATTTTCACAGTCAGAGTTTGTAGTGAGTCCTCATCCTTTGAGGATATGATCATTAATTTATCATCTCATTACTTAGTTTATTTTTAGTAGTTGGAGTTAGTTGGGGACATGTCCCATCAACTCCTTAATCAGACAGTCAGTTTTAGAGGCTTTTAGACTACAGTATTATTCAGATAGTTATTTCAGCTATTTTGGGTATTTTATTACCCTATTCAAATATTATATTTTATCAGTTACGTTATTCAGTTTTGAACCTTACGGCCGTACAACTTGTATTCCGCATGTATATGGTATATTATGTAGTGTTTAGGTACAGATATCAGTCATAGGTTAGCTTATGGTCCTTCGAGGTTATGAGCACTGTGTAGAATTTTGGATACCAGATTCAGGGCGTTACAAACTTGGTATCAGAGTCTAAGGTTCAACAGTGTCGTAGGAATTCTGAAAGCCGCATCTAGTAGAGTCTTGTACATGGTTGTGTTGCACGCCACATTTATGTGCAGGAGGCTATGAGATGTTTTAGGAACAGTTTCCCATCTTTCAGTATTTATGTTGTGCCAGAGAGCATAATCTCAAGTTAATCCCTCAGTCTAATCTTTTTCCCTTCTCATTTACAGAACATGCCTCCCACAAGAAGAAATCAGCTTGTCCAAGCAGATCCCTTGGATGAACATGTTTCTCATGCAGAGTTCTGAGCTGCATTTACTACTCTTGCTCAGTCAGTTGCTGCTCAGAATGAATGACCAGATGTCGTTCCGACCAACCCAGTGTCCAATTCAGCTGCAGTCAGGATTTGAGACTTCACCCGAATGAATCCTCCATCCTTTTTTGGGTCTAAGTCAGATGAAGACCCTCAGAAATTCCTTGACCAAGTTCAGAAGTTTACAAACATCATGGGGGTTACTTCTAGTGAGAGTGCTGAGCTAGCTGCATATCAATTGCAGGATGTTGCTCACACTTGGTTCAAATGGTGGAAGTCAGAGAGGGCAGTTGATGCAGGGTCCGTAGAATGGGAGGAGTTTGTCTCTCTTTTCTAGATAGATTCTTTCCCCTAGAGCTGAGAGAAGCTAAGGTGTTAGAATTTATTAATCTCAGACAGGGCAACATGATGGTGAGAAAGTATTATCTTAAGTTTACTCAACTATCTAAATACTCTCCTTATGTAGTGGCTGGCAACAGGGCTAAGATGAATAAGTTTGTTTCTGGAGTGAATGATAGTATGGTCAATGAGTGCAGATCTGCGATGCTGAATAGTGACATAAACCTAGACAGACTTATGAACTATGCTCAGTAGATAAAGGAGCAAAAGATTAAGATAAGGAAGAAGCAAAATAAAAGACCAAGGACAGGTAGTTTCAACTTTGCTCAGCCTAAGTCGGAGGAAGGTAATCGTTCTCAGTTTCGTCCAAGTCATCAGTTCCAACTCCTTCTTTAGCCAGTGCTCCAGCTCCTAAGTTCAGGGATGGTAATAGAGATAGGGCACCAGGATTTAAGTCTCAGGGAAGGGTTAGCAATGCCCAAACTAATTCCCTTTGTCAGCCTTATGACAAGCACCATCAGGGTATTTGCAGAGCTAGCAGCGATAATTATTTTGGATGTGGCAAGCTAGGCCACAGAGTCAGAGACTATCCTCAGACAGGTTCCCAAAGTCAGCAAAATTGTTTCTTAACTCAGTTCGATCGCCCGAACCAGTAGGGTGCCACTTTCAGTGCTACTAGTGGGCAATGCCCAAACATACTTTATGCTCTGCATACCCAAAAGGATCAGGAAAATTCTTCTGATGTGGTTACTGGTATGTTATAGATATTTTATATGCATGTTTACGCTTTGCTAGGTCCAGGAGCTTCTTTGTCTTTTGTTACTCCATATATAACAGTCGATTTTGGAGTCAGTCTCAAAATTCTAGCAGAACCCTTCTCAGTCTATACCCCAGTGGGTAAAACTATCATATCCCAATGGGTATACAGGAACTGTTCGATTACGATATCTCAGAAAGTTACTTCAGCAGACTTGGTCAAATTAGAGATGACTGATTTTGATGTCATTCTCGGCATGGATTGGATTCATTCCTGCTATGCCACAGTCGATTGCAAAAATAGAATAATCCTGTTTTAGTTTCCTAATGAACCTGTCCTAGAGTGGAGGGGTAGTACTTTAATTTTTAGAGGTTAGCTTGTTTCCTACCTTCGTGCACGGAAAATGATATCCAAAGAATATATCTATCATCTTGTTCATGTTAAGGACACCAATTTCGAAACTCTCAGTCTTGAATCAGTCCTAGTCATGAATAAATATTCAGATGTCTTTCCCGAAGATCTTCTAGGAATTTCTCCCTAAAGGGAAATAGACTTTGGCATTGATCTTCTTTCAGATACTCAGCCCATATCTATTCCGCCATACAAAATGGCACCAACAGAACTCAAAGAATTGAAAGAGCAGTTGAAGGATCTCTTAGATAAGGGATTCATCAAACTCAGCGTATCCCCATGGGGTGCACCAGTCTTATTCGTGCACAGGAAAAATGGTTCTCTCAGAATGTGCATTGATTACCGTCAGCTCAATAAAGTCACGGTCAAGAACAAGTATCCACTTTCCAGAATCGATGACTTGTTTGACCAACTTTAGGGTGCCAGATATTTCTCCAAGATAGACCTCAGATTAGGCTATCATCAACTCAGAGTCCGAGAATGTGACATTCTGAAAATAGCCTTCCGTACTCGGTATGGTCACTTTGAGTTCTTAGTCATGTCCTTTGGTCTTACCAATGCCCCAGTATCCTTCATGGACTTGATGAACCATGTGTTCAAGCAATACGTGGACATGTTCATCATAGTTTTCATAGATGATATCCTCTTCCATTCCCGCAGTGAGCATGATTATGCAGAACACCTCAAAATAGTATTGCAGACTCTCAGAAATTATCAATTGTTCACCAAATTCAATAAGTATGAATTTTGGCTAAGGTCAGTAGCATTCCTTGGTCATATCATTTTCTGTGATGGCACTAGAGTAGATCCTCAAAAGACCGAAGCGGTAAGAAACTGACCCAGACCTATCTCTCCATCAGATATTAGGAGTTTCTTGGGTTTGGATGGATATTACAGATGGTTTATTGAAGGATTTTATTCTATTGCATCCCCTATGTCCAGATTAACTTAGAAGAAAGTCAAATTTCAGTGGTCAGGTCCTTACGAGAAGAGTTTTGAGGAGTTGAAGACTCGACTCATCTCAGCTCCAGTTTTGTCTCTTCCAGATGATTCAGATGGATTCATAGTGTATTGTGATTCATCCAGAGTAGGTTTGGGTTGTGTCCTCATGTAGCATAGTAAGGTCATAGACTACACCTCTAGATAACTTAAACCCCATGAGAGGAATTATCCTACTCATGATCTTAAGTTAGCAGCCGTAGTATTCTCCTTAAAGATTTGGAGGCATTATCTATACGGTGTTCATGTAGATGTCTTCACAGATTATAAGAGCCTTCAATATGTCTTCTCTCAGAAAGATCTTAACCTCCGCCAGAGAAGGTGGTTAGAGCTCTTGAAAGATTACGACACGAGTGTTCTTTATCATCCAGGCAAGGACAATGTAGTAGTCGACGCTCTAGTAGATTGTCTATGGGTAGTGTTGATCATGTTGAGGACAGTAAAAAGAAGTTAGCTCGGAAAGTTCATCAGTTTTCTAGACTAGGTGTCCGCTTAGTCGATTCTTCAGAAGGTAGTATATGGGTCCAGAATAGTTTAGAATCATCTCTAGTGTATGAGGTGAAAGAAAAGAAAGATAGAGATCCCAGCCTAATCAAGTTGAAAGAGTCAGTCAAACATTATAAAGTAGAGGTTTTCTCCCAAGGAGGAGATGGTGTATTGTGTATTCATGGTCGTCTGTGTGTTCCTGGTGTAGATGACTTATGGAAACGAATTCTTGCAGAAGTGCATGGTGCGCTCTACTCTATTCATCCAGGGGCCACAAGGATGTACCGCGACTTGTGGGAGATCTATTGGTGAAGTAGGATAAAGAGAGATATCGCAGAGTTTGTGGCTAAGTGCTCTACCTGTTAGCAGGTTAAGATAGAGCATCTGAAGCCTAGTGGTCCCATAAAGAAGTTCATTATTCCCACCTGGAAATGGAAAAAAGTGAACATGGACTTTGTGATGGGTTTACCTCGTACTCGTTGTCAGCATGATTCAGTTTGGGTCATTTTAGATAGGATGACCAAATTAGCTCATTTTCTTCCAGTTTATACCTCTTATTCAGCCAAGGATTACACCAAACTCTAAATCAAAGAGTTGGTCAGATTGCATGGTGTTTCGTTATCTATTATCTCAGGCAGAGGTATCCAGTTCACCTCTCATTTCTTGAAAGCGTTCCAAAAGGGCCTTGGTACCTAAGTTCATCTCAGTACGACCTTTCATCCTCAGACAGATGGTCAAGTAGAAAGAACCATTCAGACTTTAGAAGATATGCTGCGAGCGTGTGTAATTATTTTTAAAGGTAGTTGGGATGACCACTTTCCTTTGATTGAGTTTGCATACAACAACAACTATCATTCTAGCATTCAGATGACTGCATTAGAAGATCTTTATGGTGAGAGATGCAGATCTCTAGTCGGTTGGTTCAAAGTTAGTGAGGCCTCAGTTATAGTTCCTGACTTAGTATTCGCTGCCTTAGAAAAAGTCCAGTTGATAGAGAAAGACTTTGGGCTGCTCAGAGCCAATAGAAGTCTTATGCAGATGTATGCAGAAAGGATCTAGAGTTTGAGATTGGTGACCATGTCTACCTAAGGATCTCTCCTATGAAGAGAGTGAAGAGATTCGGCAAGAAGGAAAAACTCATTCCCCGATATGTCGGTCACTTTAAAATTCTCAGTCGCTTCGGCAAGGTAGCTTATAAGCTTGAATTGCCTTTAGATCTAGCCTCAGTTCATCTAGTGTTTTATGTCTCTTTGCTTAAGAAGTGCATAGGTAACCCATCATTTGTAGTCCCAATAGAGGGAATTGATATTCAGAATAGCCTCTCTTATGAAGAGATTCCAGTCAAAATTCTTGACTACCAGACTCGTAGAGTGAGGAACAAAGAAGTCCCTCTAGTCAAAGTTCTTCGGCATAATCAGTTCGTTGAGGGATCTACTTGGGAAGCGAAAGCAGACGTGCGAACCAAGTATCCTCACAACTTCTCCGCAAACTCAAACTCATCCAAAAGTAATAGCTTTCCTTGAGCTTACTCAGTTTTCATGTTCAGTTGCATTACCAACTTGGTATTCAGTTTTATGCTTAGAATTCTGTTATCAACTTGGTACTAAGTACCATTGCATATTCAGTCATGCATCATATCAGTCACGTATTCACACAACAGATATGTATCTTCATTATGAGAAATTCAGTTTATCAGAAATCACAGTCATGCATTTATAAATCAGTTAGACATGCAGTAGATGTGTACGTTCAGTACGATACATTAAGTTTATCAGTCATGTCAGTCACATGAATCATATTTTCAGTTATTTATGTCCTATAGGTACTTCAGTTTATTTCCCCCCTATCTCAGTTAGTCTCATTTGAGGAGGAATATTTCCAATGAGGAGATATTGTAATACTCTAAACTTTCTTTAAGTCTAATTTAGTCTCCAGAAGAGTTAGTAATGACTTTCTAAATGAATAATATTCAAATCAGATATAATTTCCCTAATTTTGACTTTTTATCATGTGAGAAATTGAATTAGCTTTCCAACGATACTAATTTCATCAAAATTCGGTATCGAAGTAAAAAGTTATGGATGTTTTACAGAGAACTATAGGAACTGCCCAGAAGCGACAGTCAGGCCGACGGAACGTTGAGCTAGCAACGAACCTTCGCCTAAGACATCACGACTAAGGCAGTGAAACCCTCTTCTGGCCTAGTGCGACGATCAGGACGGACGGACCATTAAGTTAGCAATGAACCGTCGCCCAAACCATCGCAAACGAGGCAGAAAGTCCAGGTTCTAGCCAAGTACAATGGAATAGACCGACGGACTATAGATCCAGCGACGGACCGTCACCAAAACCATTGCCACTTCCAATCAATGATTTTAAGCCATTTTTAAAAGGGTATTTGGGTCTTTTCCCACCCGTTTTAACCCCTAATTATACCAGACCAGAGCTCATAACTTCATTATTCATCTACAACATCAAATTAGGGTTCCTCCCAATGATAAATCCCTAAGAACAAGAAACCCTAGGTGCTTAATTCCAAGATAAGAATTCAAGCTTTTCTCCATCAATCGTCAAGAAATCATCCACCCAGGTATGCATAGTGTTGATTTATGGATTTCTTTCATCCATAGAGCTCAATAACCCTATTTTAAATTATAAATCATGATGTTTATGTTGTGGGGTGTTTGTAACTATGTTTATCTTGTTGTATAATTCACAAGTTGGAATCTTTATGTGATTTTATGAAATTATGTTAGCATGTGAGTTAAAACCTATGAATTCCATTGCTTATGGTATGTTAATTTGATGATTTTTCTTAAGCCCTAAATCATGAATCCTAGGTGTTTGATAAAATACCTAAGAGACTAGAAATCATGTACTATAGATCAATTGTGACTTAGATGATGAATTCATGTGTTACCCTTATGTTCAAATGACTCCCATGCTATTATAGTGCATTGTATATGTTTGTTGGAATGCTCATGATGTTGAAGTATGAAATTATGATGTTGATTATATGCATTCCTACCATGTACAAGATTATGATAACCATGTACTTCACGAAATCCCTAATTTATCGTATTATGGACTTGTTGATGTTAGTCAAGTATTCAAAAAGTGTCATGTCTTGTCAGTTTTCTTCTATCGAGTCCTGGGGATACTCGTACCCAAGAAATATAGATGTGTGCCTAGAGCCAGTGTCATGTTTTCAAGATACTCCCAGTCAAGCAATGATCCATTGAACTCAGTCAGTCATATGACTAAGAAATTCTCAGTAAACTCAGTAATCTCAGTAATCTTAGAAAAGCTCAATAATTCAGTAATCTCGGTAGTATTTTGTCAGTCAGCGAAACTCATGAACTCACTCAGTTTAGTTAATCTTGTTCAGTGTCTATTCAGATAGGATTAGGAATTAGAACCAAGTGAACCCAAGGATGGGAACACACACTGTCAGATAAAGGTGTGATTCTTAGAAGTAATCCTTGTGTTCCAGAACTATGTAGCCAGCATAGGTTGAGACATCAACACTGAAAGATAAGGGTTAATGAGGTGGATAAACACTGTCAGATGAGGGTCCCACCGTTCTCAGTCGATATGAGAGTCACTCACAGCTTTTCCTTACCAGTGATGTGGTATTGACACCCTTCCAATTGGGGTTACAGATTGGACCCCAACTCAGCTATAATAGCATATTTGGGGCATGTCAATTAGATGAATACTTCCCACAGTCTCAGTATCATTCTCAGTAAAAAACTCAGATAGTTCTTCATATTTTAGGACTGTCAGATACAGTCAACTCAGTATAATACGAAACTCATCTAGTCTATCAGAACTTAGACTGTCAAACATAATCGCACAGTATTAGTTATATCAGTTATACAGTTTTCTCAGTTATATCAGTTATCAGTAACTCATGTTATCAGTATTCAAACTCAGTAGTCAATATCGTCACGAGTTCAGTTACAGTTACTTATTCCTGCATGTATTCTCATATTCATGTTATACAGTCAGTTAGCATTGTTTATGCATTTGAACCTTTTGCATTTAGCCTACCTCACATGCATACCAGTACATTAAATCGTACTGACGCATTTGTGCTATGGTGTTTTATTCTATACCATAGGTTCAGACGTACGAGCTCTAGATAATCAGTAGCATTCCAGTTTTTACAGTCAGAGTTTGCAGTGAGTCCTCATCCTTCGGGGACATGATCATTACTTGATCATCTCATTACCTAGTTTATTTCAGTAGTTGGAGTTAGTTGGGGACATGTCCCATCAGCTCCTTAATCAGACAGTCAATTTTAGAACCTTTCAGACTACAGTATTGTGCAGATAGTTATTTCAGCTGTTTTAGGTATTTATTACCCCATTTAGATGTTATATTTTATTAGTTATGTTATTCAGTTTTGAACCTTATGGCCTTACAGCTTGTATTCCGCATTTATATGGTATATTATGCAGTGTTCAGGTACAGATATCAATCATTGGTTAGCTTATGGTCCTTCGAGGTCATGAGCACCATGTAGCATTTCAGGTACCAGATTCGGGGGGTTACACCCCTCGACGATTCAAGGACCATTTTTCTTGTCAAACCCTTGGTCATAGGATCCGCCAAATTTCTTTCGAATCTTACATATTCCAAGAAATAACACCATGTTTCAACAATTGTTTAACTGCACCATGCATGATGCGAATATGTCTTTTTTTACCATTGTATACACTACTTTTATCAATCCCAATTGCCGCCTGTGAGTCACAATGTAAAGAGACTGGTGACATTTGTCTTCCCCATAAAGGCACATATGTCAAAAGATTTCTTAGTCACTCAGGTTCTTGCCCTGCCAACTCGAGAGCAATGAATTCAGATTCCATGGTAGAACATGCTATACAAGTCTACTTTGAAGACTTCCATGAAATAACACCTGCACCCAAAGTAAACATATAGCCACTGGTCGAGCTAACTTCATCATTGTCAGTAACCCAGGTTGCATCATAAAAACCTTCTAAAACCATAAAAAAATTATAAAATGCAAACACAAATCCATAGTACCTTAACAAGCTATGAAGATCATGCCAATGTTCACTACTGGGATTATGAGTATATCTACTCAATCTACTAATAGCATAAGCTATATCAGGCCGAGTATAGTTCATGAGAAACATTACACTCCTAATTATTTTAGCATATTTAGTTTGAGAAACACTGAAATCTTTATTCTTTTTTAAGTGTATGCTAGAATCATAAGTAGTTCTCACTGAAACTACATCAAAGCAATCAAACCTTTTCAACATCTTTTCAATATAATGAGACTGACACAAAGAGAAACCATTAATAGTTCTTTTGATTTTTATCCCTAAAATTACATCAGCTTCTCCAAGGTCTTTCATTTCATATTTAGAAAATAAAAATTTCTTAGTCTCATTTACAACATTCACATTAGGGCCAAACATTAACATGTCATCCACATATAAATATATAATCACACAATATGATCCGATCATTTTATAATAAACACATATATCAGATAAATTAACAACAAAGTCATTATTCATTAATGTGAAATTAATTTTTTTCATACCACTACTTAGGTGTCGCTTAAGTCCATATAAGGACTTTCTCAATTTGCATACTTTATCCTTTTGTCCTAGGACCATAAAACCCTCAGGTTGAGTCATATAGATCTCTTCCTCTAAATCACCATTTAAAAATACAGTTTTAACATCCATTTGGTGTACCACTAAACTATGAATAGTGGCTAGAGCAATAAGAGTCCTAATGGTCGCTATTTTAGTCACAGAAGAATAAGTATCAAAATAATCAACACCTTTCTTTTGGTTAAAACCCCTAATCACAAGTCTAGCCTTATATTTATCAATTGTACCATCAGGCCTCAATTTCTTCTTAAATATCCACTTACTATTTATGGGTTTACAACCTTTAGGAAAATTATACAAGTCCAATGTGTGATTAGAGACTATAGAGTCTAATTCACTTTTAATGGCCTCTTTCTAAAATATCACATCTATTGAACTCATTGCTTCATCATATGTATTAGGTTCTTCTTCTATTAAGTAGATAGACACTAATTCATCATTTAAAGTATCGATATCAAAATCCTCAATTAAAAAAGTGGTGATAAAATCAGGACCAAAACTAGTCTCAGTTCTACATCTTTTACTCTTTCTTAGTTCATTTCCATGCTTATTAGCAATAACATCAGATATGGGCATAACATGAGAGTTAACAGACATAGATATATAAGTATTATTTTGCACATCACTAGGCACATCATTTTTCAAAGGAAAAACATGCTCAAAAAATTCTGCATCTCTAGATTCACAAATAGAATAATCATTTAATGACATAAATATATATGCAACACTATTTTGAGCATAACTAATTAAGACAGTATCAAAGGTCTTAGAACCTACATTTACTCATTTAAAATCAGGTAGACCAACCTTAGCCAAACACCCCCACACTTTCAGAAATTTTAAGTTAGGGAAAATCTTTTTCATAACTCATATGAGGTCTTGTCTAACTTATTATGAGGGACTCTACTAAGAATATAGCATGCAGAAAAGACATCTTCCCCCCCCCCCCACACATATATTCAGGTAGACCTGAGCTTAAAAGCATAGAATTCATCATTTCCTTAAGAATTCTATTCTTTTGTTCAGCTACATCATTTTATTAGAGAGTATAAGGAGCACTAAACTCATGGATAATACCATTTTTCTCTTAAAAATCTTCTAGAGTTTTAGTATTATATTCACCACCATTGTTAGATCTAAATCTCTTGATTTTTCTGTCTAATTGATTTTCTACTTCTGCTTTGAATTTTAAAAATATGCTTTCAGTCTCATCTTTAGGCTTAAAGAGGTATACCTTAGTGTACCTAGAAAAGTCATCAACAAAAGTAATGTAATACTTCTTTCTACCTTTACTAATAATGTTCTTAAAATCTGCTAAATGTGAATATACTATTTCAAGCAATTCGGTCTTTCTACAAGTAACATATTTAAAAGGTTTCTTGGCATGCTTTGCTTCTACACACACAAGACATTTAGAAATATCATCAATATTTACTCTAGGAATTAATCCCATTTTTCTAAGTCTTTTAATAAAAGCAATATTAACATGACCTAGTCTACCATGCCATAAATTAATAGACTCAGCAATATAAGAAGAATTAGGGATATTGGCAATCTCTTGATCAATGTTCAGTACAAATAATCCCCCACTAAGGTATCCTTTCCCAACAATGTTTTCTCCATGAGAAATAATTATTTTATCAGCTTCAAAAATAAGTTTAAGGCCTACTTTATTGAGAACTGCTCCAAAAACTAAGTTTCTACGGAGCAAGGGAACATACAAAATATTGTTCAAGGATAATATTTTTTCAGAAGTTAATTTAAGTAAAAATTTTCCTTTACCCAAAACTGCAGCAATTGTGGATTTACCCATGTAGACACACTCGCCATTGGTGGATTTTTCAAAGTCATGGAATAACTCTTTGTTGGCGCAAAAATTCCTTGAAGCCTCTGTGTCCAACACCCACTTAGTTTTGTTAGACACCAAGTTCGTCTCGATGACTACTACCACAATCACTTTATCTCCCTCAGCAAAATAAACTTGGACATCATTTTGTCCCTTCTATTTTGATTTTTGCAATCTATCCCATATTTCTTTAAGAGATTTGTAAGTAACAAGTAAATAAAAAAAAGTATTAGTCATATGACTTAATAAATGCCCTCTAGCATTTGTTTTATCCTTTTTAATCTTCTTTTTACCAAATCATCCACAATCATAAAATTATTAAAACCACTAATAATGTTAGAACCATTATTAAACAACACATAATCAATTTCTAATTGTTCTAAGAAAATAATAAGTTTTTATGAACAACTTTTAAAAATTATTTTCGTCCAATGCTCAATTTTTGACAAACCATGAAAAATTTTATTCTAAGAAATAGTCATTTATCAATATTGTATATAAGGAAATCACTTTCAAATTGTTGTAAAAAGTACTACAATATTGATATGGAACTGAAATTAACAATTATAATAAAATAGTCACAAATCTTGTGTTGTGGCAAGACACTGCCTTGAAAGCGATTTCGGCTCGACTCCAGTGCAAATCCTTCTAGCCAGTCGCTCCCCAAGATTCCACAACTACTTTGAAACACGTGCACCCATGGCTGAAAGTTTGGAGGTTGCTCAAAATTATTGCCCAACAGTAGAGAACTTAGGAGGAAGATATTTTTCTTTTTCTTTGTTGGTGGTGTGTCTTTTGTTCTCAAATAGAGTGGTTTATATAGGTGACGAACAAATGATGTTTTAAGAGTGAGTTAATGGTGAATTGAATGAATTAAATCCTCACCAAATGAATTTATCCATTCAAGGAATGAATTAACTTATCAAGAATTAACTTATCAAATGAATTCTTGCGTTCAAGGAGAATTGAAAACACACAATTACAAAAGAATTAAGAAGTTACATTATTTTCTCACAATGGTTTCATGAAAGACCCTCTCAAGTCTTTAATTAAAAAAGAAGACAAGTGGATCTCACAATATTATTAAGTTAAAAAGATAAAGTCACTTAAACAATTGGGACAGTTATTCGACAAATGTATTAGTTGTCTCAACAACTATCAAAGTTATCGAACAACTTTGAACAATTATTGAAAAACTTTGTAAAGTTGTTCAACAACTGCGCAAAATTATTGGAGCGAAAATATTTGAAAAAAAAAACTAAATTTTTTTAAATCTTTTTTACCTAATTTTTAAAACTTGAAGCACTCTCACTTAATTGGGAAACTTGTTTGTCCCTTTTAATTTAAGGTCCCTCTTATTTGTATAGACAAACAACACTAAGCAAAAATTATGGATATTAATTACATATTGGGGTGACAATTTCAGCACATATTAGTGAAAGGAGTCCATTTAATCTATATTTATGGAGTTGGATCACTCATATTTTAAATGGGTAAATATGAATATTGATGAAGGAAATGTTACTTAGCTCTCTACATATATCAATTGTGTTAGATATAGTGTTGTTATTAATGTGAAATCAGGGAATTAGTTTAAAGTTAGTTAAGATAAGTAGTTAGGTAAAAGAGGTAGTTACAAGTTAGTTAAAATGAATTAACTAACTACATCAATAAATAGGAGTACTACTCCTCTCATGTATATACAATTTTACAATTGAATAAAGAATTACTCTGTTTCTTAAGCTTTCTTCTTCTTCTTTCTTCTTCCCTCTTCTTCTCTCCAGTTCATCTATGATGTACTGAATCAGTTCATTGTATCAAATCCATATGAGATTCTCATCACAAAACTCGTCTATTGCATCTTGATCATTAAGTGCAAATCTATTCATACTCAGAACTCTATCTCTGAGATCTTGGTGTTCCAAATTACTAAAAAAAAGTCAAGATTGTTCAAGGTTTGTCAATGAAGACACAAGAAAAATCAACCACTACTAATAGAAGTCAAGGGACTGGGACACAGATAACATAAGTAATCGATTCTAATCATCCTCTCTTTCTGCACACCTCTGATGTAAGTGAAGCTTCCCTTATTTCTATCCAATTGACTGGTACTGAGAATTACTCAGTATGGAGTCGATCCATAAGAATATCCTTGTTAGGAAGGAACAAACTAAGCTTAGTAGATGGTTCTTGTAACAAGTAAATGTTTGGGGAAGAACTGTAGGGGCAATGGAAGAGGGTTAATGCAATTGTGTTATCTTGGTTAATGAACTCTGTATCCAACAGCTTATTGAGTGGTGTGGTCTATGCTTCTAATGCGTCTACAGTATAGGATAATTTAAAGGAAAAATTTGACAAAATAAATGGTTCCATAATATTTATACTACACAAAGAGATCAATTCTCTAACACAAGTGACTTCTTCTGTATCTGTGTACTTTACAAAGTTTAAAGGCTTGTGGAATGAACTAGAAGCTCTAGTTCCACTTACTACATGTGATTGTGTTGGGTCGAGGGAGTTTGTGACCTACTTGCAGAGACAAAAACTCTATCAATTCTTGATAGGGTTAAATAATACCTACCAACAAGCAATAAGCCAAATACTGCTAATGAATCCCTTACCTACTGAAAATCAGGCCTATGCAATGATCTTGAATGATGAAGGACAGAAGTCCATAGTTAATTGCTCCAATTAATTGTTAGGTTTTTTAACCTCTACATCTCAGTATGATACCTCTGCACTCTATTCCAAGACAGGATCAGGATTACAGAAACTCAAGAAAGACTACAGCCTACAGTGTGACTACTGCAAACTTAAGGGCATTTTAAAGAAGATTGTTACAAGCTAGTGGGATATCCACCTAACTTCAAGAAAAGGAAATTTGTAGGGGGTCAAGGAAATAGTTATACAAGTTCCAATCAAAGAGGGTTCAATGCCCATAACAACAATGGAGGAGCCTTCAATGTACAAACTGATCAACTCATTGATTCTCCTTATGATCATGGAAAAGATCTACATGTTGTATCTAATGTTGCAAGTCTGTATCAAAGACAACAGAGGTAATAATGGGATCCAAGGAGTCATCTCAAGGAAATCAAGAAACTACATCCTGGTACATGTATGTTCACTAGGGAACCATATGACCAAATTCTGCAGATGCTGTCCAAGAACTCTTTTTCTCAGTCTAGTGCAAATATGACTAGTGCCCTTGACATCTCAGGAAACACTAAAGGGTCAAGTATAAGCATTGTGTGTCTAGTTTATAATAACAATACAAATGGGATCATAGACACTGGATCCACCAATCATATGGTGTATAATGTGAATATGCTTGACAAAGAATCCATTACTGAAAGAATACAACCTAAATCTGTATATCTTCCTAATGAAGATGTTTCACTAGTAACACATATTGGTTCAAGCACTATTTCTTCTAGAAGTAAACTAGAAAATATCTATTTACTTCCACAGTTCAAATACAACTTAATGTCTGCTGCTAAAGCTACAAGGGAATTACACTGTGGTGCTTTCTTTTATCCTGATTTTTGCATCTTTCAGGACCTCTCAAGTGGGAAGGTGAAGGAGATTGGCGGACTAAAAAAAGGTCTATATCTTATTAATCAAAACTATGGATAATCTACTGATGAGATCAAGCTAGCTGGTCACACAAAAGAATGCACTATGTCTGACTTAGAGATCAATCTCTAGCATAAGAGATTTGGTCATGTAGCACCTACAGTACTTAGTAAACTACTACCTAGCAAGTCTGAACTGATAACTAAAATCATAAATACATGTCCAGTGTGTCCTAGTTTTAAGCAAGTTAGATTTCCATTTCCATTTAGTAGTATTAAAAGCACTAGTGCACTTGATATGATTCGCATGGATATGTGGGGTCCCTATAAAACTCCTAAAGTTAATGGTAACAAATATTTCTTGACTATTGTAGATGAATTTACTAGAATGACTTGGATATTTTTACTAAAATTGAAATCTAATACTTGTATTACTATTAAACAATTTCTTATGCATGTTCAAACTCAATTCAACAAGACTATTAAAATTTGTAGAATAGACAATGGAACTGAATTTGTAAATGGTGTATGCAGCAGCCTATTCAACAGTTTGGGCATTGTTTATCAGAGGTCATATGTATATTCCCCTCAGCAAAATGGTGTAGCTGAGAGAAAACACAGACATATTTTAGAAGTTACAAGAGCCCTTAGGTTTCAAGCTCACATTCCTATTAAATTCTGGGGCTATTGTGTATTAACTGTTGTCTATATCATCAATAGGCTCCCATCATCAGTTATAGGCATGTCACCTTTTGAAAAATTATACAACAAGAAACCATATCTACTTCACATGAGAGTTTTAGGATGCTTATGTCATGCAAAAATTGTTCAACAATCTGACAAACTAGGTCCTAGAACTAAGGTTTCTATATTCATGGGGTTTTCTGAAGTTCAAAAAGGTTACCTACTATATGATATAAACACTAAGTCATTCTTTGTTAATAGAGATATAATGTTTAAGGAAGATGTATTTCTATTTATGACTTAGACTGTAGATTTACCTTTATTCTCACCTGTAGACCCTTCTTTATACTCTCACAATGATGATTCCTATATTAACTTACCTTCTGTGGATGTTAGAAATGGGCAGGCCCCTAATTAACTTGATCCGGTAGAACAAGAAGTGCAACAAGAGCATCAACAACCTGCTGCTTATCATATACAACCAGGGCCTATTAATCATGCTCCCATACCATCTAGGAGATCAGAGAGGCCCAAACAACCATCAATCTGGCTCAAAGACTTTGTGTCCTTGACCCAGAATCAGGATACACTCTATCCTACCTCTGATTATGTATCATATGACAAGTTAACTTCTTATTATCAAGATTATTTATGTGTTTTTTCTACTGTTATAGAACCTAAAAACTACTCAGAAGCAATCAAAGATCCTAAGTGAATTGAGGCAATGCAAGATGAGATCTCTGCACTAGAATGCAATCACACTTGGGATCTAGTCTATTTACCAGAAGGGAAGAGACATATTGGTTGTAAGTGAATCTTCAAGATTAAGTACAAATCATCAAGGAAAATTGAAAGGTTCAAGGCTAGGCTAGTAGCTAAGAGATATAGCTAATATAAAAGGTATTGACTGTCAGTAAACTTTCTCTCCTGTAGTCAAGATGGTCACAGTCAGAATAGTACTAGACTTAGCTGCATCAAGCCACTGGAACATCCATCAAATAAATGTGTACAATGCCTTCTTGTAAGGCGATCTCACTGATGAGATCTATATGGAACTTTTATAGGGATTTCTGAGTCAGGAGAAGCATAAACCTGGTTACAAACCTATTTGTGGACTCATTAAATCCCTGTATGGGTTGAAATAGGCTCCAAGATAGTGGAATACCAAGCTATCAAAAGCACTACTAAGACTCAACTTCAAACAAAGCCAGTATGACCGCTCATTTTACACTAAAAGGTCTTATCATGGAATTGTAATGACATTAATCTATGTGGATGACATGTTAGTCACAAGTGACAGTTTAAAGAAGATTGAAAAAACCAAGCAGGCACTGCAACAAGTGTTCAAAATGAAGGATCTGGGAGAACTGAAATACTTCCTTGGAATTGAATTTGCTAGATCCAAAGAAGGGATTCTAATAAGCCAAAGAAAGTACTCTCTTGAACTAATATCTGAGCTTGGACTAGCAAGATCAAAACCTATTGCGACTCTTATAGATACAAATATCAAACTAACTACAAAGGAATTGATGAGTATTCAGACTACAACACAGAGAAGGATCCATTTCTGACTAATGTAAACTCCTACAAAAAACTGATAGGAAAACTCCTATATCTAACAGTTACTAGACCTGATATTACTTATAGTGTTCAAAAACTAAGCCAATATCTACAACAGCCTAAGAAATCTCACATGGAAGCAGCTATGAGAGTAGTAAAGTACATCAAGTCTGAACCTGGATAAGGTGTTCTGATGTCCAGCAAACCTATACAGAAGTTGATGGCATACTGTGATGCTGATTGGGCAGCTTGTGCTCACACAAGAAGGTCACTTATAGGATTCCTAATCAAATTAGGATACTCACTGGTGTCTTGGAAATCCAAGAAACAAACTACTATATCTAGAAGCTTTGCTGAAGCAGAATATATAAGCCTAGCCTCTACCGTGTCAGAACTCACTTGGTTACTTGGTTTACTAGCAGAGTTGGATTCAGTTGATGTATTCAGTGATAAAAAGTCTGCACTACAAATTATTGCCAATCCAGTGTTTCATGAGAGAACAAAACATATAGAGATTGACTGTTACTTTATTAGAGAAAAAATCCAACAAGGAAAAATCAAGGCTCAGTACATATCCACTAAAGATCATCCTGCTGATCTACTTACACAGGTATTATCTAAATCCCAGCATCAATATCTTAATTCCAAGTTATGAGTTCTGAATATATTCAGAGCACCTAACTTGAGGGGGAGTGTTGATGAAGGAAATGTTACTTAGCTCTCTACATGTATCAATTGTATTAGATATAGTGTTGTTATTAAAGTGAAATCAGTGAATTAGTTTAAAGTTAGTTAAGATAAGTAGTTAGGTAAAAGAGGTAGTTACAAGTTAGTTAAAATGAACTAACTGACTACATCTATAAATAGGAGTACTACTCCTCTCATGTATATACAATTTTACAATTTAATAAAGAATTACTCTCTTCCTCAAGCTTTCTTCTTCTTCTTTCTTCTTCTCTGCAGTTCATCTATGATGAACTAAATCAGTTCAATGAACTTGAACTTATTTTAAAGGCTCCTGTAAATATGAATAAAATGGGTAAAATATGGGTACCTATTTAAACACAGAGATCACCCACTTATGCTTAAAAATTTTAATTGTACTATAAAAATTTAATATTTTTTAAGAAAAAAATTTAAGGAAAGGGTTGGGTGGGGTGCGGTGGTTGAGGTTAAGGTTGGGGAGAGAGATTTTTTTTTTATTTTTTTTTTAAATTACTCCCTCCATTTAAAAAATAATGACCTACTTTTTTTTTTAGTTCGTTTCAGAAAAATGACCCCTTTCCCTTTTTGGCAATACTTTAACTTTAACTTTCCACATGGCATGCTTAGGATCACAAGATCAAAGAGTATTTTGGTACATTTGACACAACTTTAATTAAGCCACAAGATTCAAAAGTGTTCTTTATTTTCTTAATCTTTGTGTCAAGTCAAACATTCTTTTTTAAACGGAGAGAGTATTTTTTTTAAAACAAAAGTTTAATTTTTTTTATATAAAAAATTAGAGGATGAGGGTGGATGGGATGGGGGCAAAATTTTTTATTTGAATTTTTTCATTTTTCTAAAAAATCATTTGATTTATAAGAAAATTGAAGAGGGGGGGGGGATGCAATTTTTTTTTAGTTTTTTTCTTTTTAAAAGAATATTTTTTGAAAAAAAATATATTTTTTTGGATGGGGGGTACAGGTGGGGTGGGGATGCAATCTTTCTTTTAATTTTTTAGTTTTTTTATTTTTCAAAAAGAAATTCATTTTTTGGAGGGGGGGGGGGAGGGGGGAGAAGGGGATGCAAATTTTTTAGTTTTTTTCTTTTCTAAAAAAAATTATTTTTTAAGAAAATATATATCTATAATCTATAATATATTAAAAGTGTGAAGACCCTTAGAAAAATGATTTGGACTTTTTACCCTTCATTAAAAGACTCTTCTTTAGACAAAACTTTCTTTTCACTATTTTTAAAAAAATTATTATTTAATTATTTTTTAGTATATTAACTAGATTTCCTAAAATATATGAGACTCCTAAAATATATGGTAGCAGAACTAATTAATATTTTCATTTCTAGTAGACTTCCTAAAATATATGGAAGAAAAATTAATTAATATTTTCCTTTCCACTTGAAAAATCTATTATTGATGTGTTGCAAATTTTGAGTCTTTACTATGGTGATAGGGTTGGAGGATATCTGAAGGGCGTTGTAGGGTGGTGGCCCATTCTGTCTAATATTGTAACAGGGACGTGCATATTTGAGAGAGCTAGATGCTTTAAGCAATTGCTTCAGTGTCATCAAAGAAACTAGCACTACTCTTGCTAGATCAAACAAACTATTATTGTTCCTTTATTCGTAATTCCTCCTGTGGACCACATTGGGATGTTATGCACCTATAACATTACTTTGTGCTAAGGTTAGAACATTTAATGTTAACCCTTAACATCTTCATTGTTTTTGTCATCATAATAGAATTATTTTGATCCAAGAAATTCTTTAGGGCCAAAATTTTCGCCCAGATAAGAATTTCTTGGATCAAAATCGAAGCTTTGTGATCTCTATTATATTTTTTTTATAGTTTACAGGTCGTCGATGAATGTCGGTTGGTTTTGAAGAATTTCTTATGTAAAGGTTAGGTTTAGTTGTATTGCTTTGATATCTTTATTATCTTATTGTTTTATTTCAATTTACAGATGCTAGATGAATTTGGGTCGGCTTTGACATTTTTTTAGGTACAGGTTAGGTTTAATTGTATAATCATAATATATTTATTAGTTTGTTATTTTGTGGTAGTTTACAATTCGCACATGAATCTCGATCGGCTTTGATAAATTATATAAAATTTAAGTTTAATTGTATTGTTTTGATAGCACTTTTATCATATTATTTTGTTGCAGTTTACAGGTGATAGATAAATGTTGGTCAGCTTTGAGGAATGTTTTTATATAAAGGTTAGGTTTAGTCGTATTATTTTGATATCTATATTATCGTATTATAATGTAGATTGACTTTTAAAAATATTTTTGGTAAAAGATATTAAATTTAATTATTATATTCATCCTTATTATTTACACAAATATCCTATTTAATGTAATGTTTAAACTCATTAAAGTAAGGTACACGCGCAAGGCGCGTACACCTAAACTATAAACATATATATATGTATATGTATATGTATTGGGGGAGGGGGAGGGGGAGGGGGAGGGAGGGGGAGAGGGGGCGTGCTGGGGGTGCAATCTTTCTTTTAATTTTTTAGTTTTTTCTTTTTTTAAAAAAATATTTTTTGAAAAAGTATTTTTTAAGAGGGGGGGGGGGGGGGATTGTGGGGTAGGGGGTGCAAAATTGTTTAGTATTTTCTTTTACAAAAAAATATTATTTTTTGAAAAAAAAAATTTGGGTGGGTGGGATGGTAGGGGCGGTGCAATTTTTTGTTTTTTTCTTTTTGAAATAAAATCATTTTTTGAAAAGATATTTCTTTTGTGGTGGGGGGTGGGGGGTGGGGTAGGGTGGGGTTGAGGTGTATTTTTTTGAAATTTTTTAGTTTTTGTTTTTGTAAAACGAAAAATTTGGAAAATATTTTTTTCGGGGGAGGGGGGAGGAGAAATGGGTGGAGGTGCAAATTTTTTATGAGGGGGGTATGGGGAGGAGGGTGGGGTAGGAGATAAAAAAATCAAAGTTGAAATGCATATAAAAGTTCTAAATTTTTTACTTTAGGAGTTAAATGTCTGTTAGAACTATTTTTATCCGATTCATATTAAACCATATTCATATTTACCCATATATTATATGAGTGAATTGCAATCATATCCATTAAACTCAATCCATATTCAATTCATTCAAATTCGATTCGATTCTGCTCATTTGCCACCTCTAGTTACACAGGACAAGTGAGAATTAAAGTTACTTACAAACAATATGAAGAAATAATGAAAAATCAGATAGATTTTTTAGGAATACAAATAGATAAAAGTGGAATAAAAATACAACAACATATAGTACAAAAAATAATAAATTCAAAAGAAGAATTAGATACAAAAAAAAAATTACAATCATTTTTAGGATTAGTAAACCAAGTAGGATAATATATACCAAAATTAGCAGAAAACGTAAAGCCATTACAGAAAAAATTAAAAAAGGAAGTAGAGTATAATTACAACGAAGAAGATAAAAAACAAGTTTAGAAAATAAAAATACTTTGTAAAAAATTACCAAAATTACAATTCCAGATGAAAATAAAAGATTTACATATATAGTAGAAGCAGATGCAAGTGAATATAGTTGTAGAGGAGTACTTAAATATAGATATGAAGAAGAAAAATTAGAACATCATTGTCGATACTACTCAGGAACGTTTAATGAAACAGAAATAAAATGAGAAATAAATAGAAAAGAATTATGCTCATTATATAAATGTTTATTAGCATTTGAGTCATATATTGTATATAACAAGTTTATTGTACGAACAGATAATACACAGGTATGATGGTGGTTAACAAGAAAAATACAAAATTCAGTTACAACGAAGAAAATTCAGAGATTAGTATTGAATATATTAAATTTTACATTTACAATTGAAGTAATCAAGACTAACAAGAATGTTATTGCAGATTACAATATCAAGACAAAGTTACCCAAACTAATAATACAGAAGATGATACTCTAGAAAAGATACTCAAAACCCTAACTACGCTTTCACTGAAAGTGGATAGTATGGGAAATGAGATAGAAAAGCTAAAGACTAATGAAGTTAAACTGAAGTCTGAAGCTATGACTCAGATAACTCAACAGTGTGCAGAGTTATGTCGATCGGAAGACAATAAAATTCCAGAGATAAAAGGAGATGTTGGGACACTCCAAAAAATTCATAACGTTTATCAATCTACTTCTGCAGGTACAAGCAAAGGAGTTAGAAGGAACCCAAATATAAACCTAAACAAAATATTTGATAGGCCATATATAACAAAAGCACCAAAAAACTCTTTGTTTATACCCCCACAAACTATTACATATTTAGATAGCCTAAACCAAGACAAGAAAGCCTATAACCACATAATCAGAGCATATATTGAAAACATCCACCAGATACAAACCTACTTAAACCTTAAACCCAGAGCTACAAGCATTCAAGAACCAAATACGAACTATATAACCCAAAAGCTACAAGGATATAATAAGTTAATTGCATTACCAAAAACTAACCCAAATCTAGTTAAAACCTGCTTCAGTTATGGGCTACTCAATACTGTATATACCCAGGACGGAAGTGAATTATCTAATATACTAGAAATATATAAAGCAATTACTACTTACAAAAAGATAACCAAGGGCAACCTATTTTTTGTAAAGTTCTATACGGCACCAGCAAAGATATTATATGATGAAATTAAACCAATTATACAAGTTGTGAAGATAGGAATGACACGAGATATGATCATACCCGAAGACATTGAACAGCAAGCTTAAATACCCAAAATAGATATACCAAATTTTTCTGCTAATAAAAGAATTATTGGAATATCCACAATTATCTAAGAATTAGCAAATAACTACCTAAATGGGAATCCGATATGGAGTTATTATTCAAGAGATCATCTAATGATTTATTCAAATTCAATATAGTTAAGACAAGTAGATATGGAAGAAGTTAAACAATGGATTATGACGTTGCTCAATCCAGAGAAAAAGCCAATTACCAGAGCAATTAGAGAAAAAATTATTTCAGATGAATTATTGACCAGATACTGTAAAATGATAGGGCATAAATATCCAGACCATTTATGTTCAAAATGTAATGGAGAAAATAATGTATTTCTAGAAGTTCAACTAGAATAAAGAAGATAAGGACGTCAGCTGGAAGAAAGACGGAAGATAGAAGGTAACGAAGCAATGGAGAAATAAAGACAAAAGAAAAGAGACAAGATAGTAAAAGTTATGAAAGAATAGTTATGAAAGAAAGTGACATGTGAATAGTTTTCTTGACTTTAGATACGTAAATTATTATAGCATTTATTAGTTTTTGATAACTTTTTGACTTTTCTTTGGCAAAGTGTCATTATTGTATAACTTTAGTCTTTATTAATTTTGTCTTTTTGTAGAATAGTCTTAAGATTTTTTGTAAAGGCTTTTGTAAAGATAACAAGTGTAAAGTAGGAACAATATAATAGTATACGCGTTTTCTCTTTTCTCCTTTTTAGGTTATAAATAACAGGAATATTTGCTAAGTTAAGGCAAGACTTTCTACATGAAAAGCAAGCCTTCTTGTACACAAAAAATATTCTCTCATATAATCAATAAATATATTCAGTTTTACACTAAGCTATGGATGAACAAAGCACAGATTTATCAAATCTACCAGAACAGGTATTTTCATTTATAATTATGAATAGCTAAATTCATAAATTCCTGACAATCATAAGTATAATAAAATAAGCTCATGTTAGTTACTTTATAATAGAATTATTCGAAGAATAGCATATTAAGAAGTTTATTAGCAAAGTGGAAAAGGATAAAAATTCTCAAGAACTATGCTATCCTAAAGGTGAAACCGGTAAGGGAAAGAAGCCGTGATAGGGGAGTAACCAAAGTAGAGGCACTGTTTAGGGAAAAAGTATCCAGATTACCATGCTAATAGTGACTGAAAAACATGTTATTTAAGAATAATCTAGTATATAGTGATCTAAGATGACCATATTTTGTTATGTATATGATTGGAGGGAATATTTTGAAAAATAGCATCATATGAAAAATGAATTATTATTTACCTGTTGAAATGATAGATGAATTTAAGATACTTTTTTTATATGTACTTAAGGGTATAGATATAGTAGATATAAAGAAAATTATATGGGAAAAGGTATTTGATATTGAAGATGAAAATTGGATAGAAGATGAATTAGAACAAATACACTTAAATGACGATAGCTACTATTCATACCTAGATAATTATTATTCAGAAGGATATTATACAGATTAAAAATGTTAGAATATATTAGAAGAGTTAGAGAAAGACAAAGTTGGCTATATGAAGAAATTAATTATAGGAATCAGCTTAAAAGAGAAAAAAGACAATTAGAAGAAAGATTATTTAGAATAAAATTAACCTTAGAAAAAGCAGATACAAATGATAGTTTATATAATATTATACATGAACAACAAATGTTAATGAATCACATAGATAACATAGAATTACATATTAGATATAGTACGATTAGAATAAGTTATTACACAGAAATTTATAAAATTATAACTACTATAGGATAAAATGATAAACTACGAATACTTAGAATATTGGAGAAAATATATGGAGCAAATAAGATTAATAGAAACACTTATGAAAAAGAATCTACTTTACTACATAAAAACTAGAAATATGGAACATATAGTATACCTTAAAAATAATATAAAAGAATTAATAAAGTTAAAACAAATAACTAAGGAATGCTATGACATCGCATTTCAAGAACTATGTTAAGTTACCCGCACTATCCGCACCCCCCTACAATTGGTATCAAAGCTATGTTATTTAAAAAATGTACAAGTAGATATGTGTTAATTATGATATGTGTTAATTAAGAGAAATGTTAGAAATGTTAACTTAATTGTTAATATTATTAATTACGTTATCTTGTTAACTATGTTGTTATTTATTTATTAAATATGAGAAGACCATTTAAAAATACACAAGCTTTTAGAGAAATTAAAAGAATTTTAACTAGCTACTACTCAGAATAGAAGAAGTTAAATAAAACAAAAGAAAACCCCCACAGATTAGCTTACTTAATTACCTTAATATCTAGCAATGAGATAAAATTACTAATTCATTTAAAATATAGAAGAATGAGATACATACCACCTAATTATGATAAAATCAGATTTTGGTATCCACCAAAATATTATAAATATTGTACAGATGAATAACATAACAAATCACAAAAATATAAAGAACTAAAACAAATAATATCTGAAAAACGAAGAGAATTAAAAATAAGAAAAGAAAGACTACAATATAACATGATTGTTGGAGTATGCCAAAAATCAATAAAAGCACAAAAAGAAGAAATATCTTATTTAGAATCACAAATAGATAGTCTAGAATACATATATCAACATGATCTATACACTATCAAGTAGATAAATTGAACAAAGAAGAATTTATAATAGATGAAAAAACATATGAAAATCATGAAGGATTAAAGACAAGAATAGTATTTTCTAATTTGGGAAGACGATATAAGAAAATAGATGAACGTTTATATTTAATGTTAGAAAAAGAAGAATTAAAATTGAAAGATAAATTAACAACCATGGTAAGAATAGCAAAAGAAAATGAAGAAATAGACAGAAAAAAAGAAATAGATAAAATAAAACAACAGACTACAAAAGAAATACGAAAAATAGAAGAAACTAAAAATAATAGGATCATCGAATTAGAAAAAAAACTGCAAATGCTAAAAGATCTGTATGAAAAAAGATAGAAAGAAAAAGAAGAAAAGGATAAAGAACAAAAATTATTAATTGAGATAAATCAATTTAAAGAAAAAAATAGAAAATAAAGAATTAGAAACTAATGAAATAGAAATAAATACAATAGATGCTGAAGAAACAGATAATTATGATTTGGAAGATAGTGAAATATATACAGAAATCTTAACAAATATAGAAAAACTAGAAATAAATGAAAAACAAGAAGTAATTAATAAAGAAAACTTAGAAAATACAAACACGAAAATAAACACTCTTGATAAAAAGGACGATGAAAAAATAATACCTAGTACATCAGAAATAAGAAAACCTACATATTATTATAAAAATAAGATTAAAAAATATAACCTAAAGGATGAATATAACAAATGGACACCAAAATAAATAATTAATAAAAATTATAACTCTTTAGACTTAGATTGTGTGATAGATGTAGATAAAGCGATACAATTATGGATAGGATATATAACAAAATAATTATTAGACAATGGTATAAATGCAACAGATACACCGGAATATATAGAAAGAACACTAATAGGAACAACAAAATTATGGTTTTTAAATTTAACTGAAGATAGTAAAAAGGTATTAAGGGCTGATAAAAAAACAGAAGGAACAACAGTAACTAAACTAGCACCTACATATTGAAAAAATATGAAATAACTATAAAAGATGAATTTAGCAGTATGACAACAGAAGAAGAAGATCAAAACAAAGAAAAAGATACAAATAGGAATTTAATGTTAAAACTAGCAATATGTAATATGTGCTATATAGATGAGTATACGTGTGCATTTAAAGAATACTACTATAAGGGAACATACAATACAGAAGAAATTAAAGAAGTAAGAAGATTATATTTTAGTAAATTACCTGAACCATTTAGTTCAAAAATAATAAAGAGTTGGGATGAAGCAAAAATAGTAGATACCCTAGGAGCAAGAATAAAATTTCTACAACAATGGTATAGAAATCTATGTGAAAAATACAGAGAAGAAATAAAAATGGAAAAAACATTAATAAGAAATTTAGCAATGTTGCAAGGATAAAATAGCACCCCCAATTTGGATGTGAAGAAAAATATTATAAGAAAAGAAAAAGAAATAAGAAATATAAGAAATACAAAAAATCAAAATATAAGTATAAGAAACCTAGAAAAAGATATTATGTAAAAAATTATAAATATGAAAGACCATATAAGAGAAAGAAATCTATAAAAGAATGTACTTGTTATAATTGTGGAAAACTAGGACATTTAGCTAGAGATTGTAAAATGCCTAAAGACCCAAAAAAGAAACAAATATCATAAATAAAGATAGAAAATGCAGAATATATGCAAATAGATTATATAGATTACAAATTAGAAAGTGTAAATAGTATATATGAAATTTCGGAAAATGAAACAGATAATGAAATAGATAGTAAATCAGATGAATCAAATGACTGAAGAAGATATAAAAATAATAACAAAGGAAGAATATTTAAATGAAGAAGAAACAGATCAGAAAATAATATTTGATAATAATATATTTGACGAGATAAAAGGAAAAGAATTAGATCTAAATGTAGAAAAAATATTTAAAATACCAACAATAAAAAATATATTTAGTAGACGAAAAGAAGAATACTACGTAGTAAGCCAAAAAAAATATGTAATAGACTGTAGATATGCAAAAGGTAAAGCTAGTATACCACTAGTAACAAAGAGAATAATTAATAAAAAATAAACGATATAAAAAGTAAAGACCCAATAAAATACGTACACCTTGGAGGAACGGAAATATTAATAAAAGCATGTTTTAGAGAAGGAATAGATACACCAATAGAATTATATTTAGCAGATGATAGAATTATAAAATCTATAGAAAAAAGTATAATAACTGCTATAAGAGGAAATTTAATATACCAAAAATCTAAATTTATAATAAGTACGAATTATTCAGTAGCAATAACAGATAAAAACATAGATAAATCATTAGTATTATATTGGAAAATATCAGGAATAGAACTAACCCCAGGTAGTAAAATATTTACAACAAGATGTAAAAATCTATATGTATTAACAACAAAACATAAAACAACGGGAAAAAATAAAATTAATAAAATACAAATAGAAAGTCCTTTTGAACAATTTGTAAGAACAATTGATAACAATGATTATAGTTACAAAGACATAGATATAGAAGAAGATTTAGAAATAATAAATGATAGAATAAGTACAACAAAAAGGATAGCTTTTGAAAAATCAGAATCATCAGGATCATCGAAAAGAACAAATTATGAAATAACTTCAACAATTAATTTAACTCAATATTATATAACGGGAACAATAAAATAAAAAAGAATATTTAATACTCCTAAACACAGGACAAGAAGAAAACTATATAGCAAAATACCTAGTGAAAAATGAAGAAATAAAATCTAATAGTAATATATGCCTAGATCTACCAAGAAGTTTAATAACTATTAAAGATTCAGCAGAAAAGGAAATAATAATAGGAGTTAGAAAAATAAAAATAGAATTTGAAATAAAGGAAGATATGCAAAAAACAGACATAATATTAGGGATAAAATGGTTAGAACAAGTAAAACCCTACAATATAGAACATACACAATTAACCATAACTTACAATAAGGAAAGATTATTAATAAAAAGAGCTTTAACATGAAAATATATGTACTTATGAAAATAATAGTAGAAGGATATTATAATAGCTATTATACACCTATGATAGATACAGGAGAAGAAGTCAACTTATGTAGATATAATTGTTTACCAGAAGACAAATGAGATAAGCTAAAAACACCAATAGTAGTCAAAAGATTTAATAATGAAGGAAGCTTAATTACCTATAAAGCTAGAAATATAAAAATACAAGTATGGGATAAGATATTAACAATAGAAGAGATCTATAATTATGAACTAACATCAAAAGATATGCTTTTAGGAATATCATTTTTAGATAAACTATACCCACATATAATAACTAAAACATACTGGTGTTTTACAACACCATGTAAACAAAAGGTAAGAGCAAAAAGAGTTACTAATAAAATAAGAAAGAAAACTGATTGGATAAAAGGAAGTGAAAAAATCACACAAAATTAGAAAATATAAAAATACTGAAGACACTGATACAGATTTAATAATAATTGATCTCATTAATATTGAAGGGGTTACAGCTGTATATATAGAGAACTGAAGAATAACTAATTACAGAATAACCCAGATGTATTTAATAATTATATATGTAGTCTATTATCCCCCCGCAAGCTGATCAGCGGTAACGAGGGGCAGCTTGGAGCAGAGAGACTGAAAAGGCTGTAACGGAAGAGGCTTGGTGAGAATATCAGCAAGCTGGTCAGTAGATGGGACATAGTGCGTGGCCATCGCTCCTGCAAGTACCTCATCGCGAATAAAGTGACAGTCAGACCCAACATGCTTCATACGATCATGAAGGACTGGATTTTTGGTAACACAAATAGTGGACTGATTGTCACAATAAATCTGTGGTTTCGTCGGGGGAATGCCAAGTGCATCCGTAAGGTATCGTAACCACATGGCTTCAGCAACACCCGCAGCCATGGCACGATATTCTGCTTCTGTGGAGGAACGGGACACTCGCGTTTGCTTCTTGGTGCACCAGGAAATCAGATTCGGTCCCATCATAACAATATATCCAGTAGTGGACTTTCGATCATCTTTGTCGTTAGCCCAATCCGAATCAGAAAAAACAGATATATCAAACGAGCCCTTTTGAAATAAAATTCCACAGTGAAGAGTACCTTGAAGATAGCGCAGAATGCGTTTCAAGGCCTGAAAGTGTTGTTCTGTGGGAGCATGCATTGATTGGGAGACTCGATTGACTGCATATTGGATGTCCGGACGAGTAACAGCAAGATAATGAAGTCCACCGACGAGGCTCCGATATAGTGTAGGATCGGCAAAGGGAGTATTCGGCCCTGGGGATTGGCGGACTGCCATGGGAGTGACCGCGGGTTTGCAGTCTGTCATTCCAGCCCGATTTAGAAGTTCAACGGTATATTTTGTCTGATGCATCAATATGGTTCCCGATTTGCGGATGAGTTCGAGGCCAAGAAAGAACTCCAGAGGACCGAGGTCCTTAAGTTTGAAGTCACGATGCATAGCTTCAGTAATTTCAGTGATGAGTGATGACGAGCTGCCTGTAATAACAATATCATCCACATAGATAAGAATGATGACTGTCCCTCGAGAACAGTGAAGGGTGAAGAGGCTGTTGTCATGATGGTAGGTGCGAAAACCAAGACCCTGCAGAAAAGTAGAGAGACGTGTGTACCAGGCACGAGGGGCCTGTTTCAGGCCATACAGTGATTTGCGAAGCTTGCAAACATAGTGAGGACGGTTGGGATTAACATATCCCGGTGGCTGAACCATATAGATTTCTTCCTCAAGATGACCATGAAGAAAGGCATTGCTGACGTCTAGCTGATGAAGCGACCAATCATAGTGAAGAGCAAGAGACAAGACCAGACGAATAGTCTGTTGCTTAACAACAGGGCTGAAGGTCTCCTTATAATCCACACCATACTCCTGATGATACCCTTTTGCAACCAGACGTGCTTTATAGCGAGAAAGAGATCCATCTGAATTTCGTTTGATGCGAAACACCCATTTGCACCCAATAGACTTTCGGTTACTAGGCAGAGGTACCAAATCCCATGTACGTTGTTCATTCAGAGCCTGAAATTCCTCATCCATAGCTTGGCACCAGAAACTATTTTTGGAGGCTTGGTTGTAGGTAGTAGGCTCAGTTGTGGGATGTGCATCAAAGGGTATTTGAGTGTGGTAGGCTTTATGTTTGAAGGTACCGGCCTTGGCTCGGGTTGTCATAGGATGAGTGTTGAGTGGAGGGTGATTAGGAAGGGGTGGTGGAGTTGTATGATGTGTGGGCGGGGGTTGGGTGGGGCTGCCGTGGGAGCTGGGATGTGCAGCGGTGGATGGGGTGGCTGTATGTGTGTTAGGAGTATGATGTAGGGAAGTGGTGGGTTGTGTGGCAGTCGGCTGGGTGTTCGGGTGGGAGGTTTGGGGTTTCGGGTGGGTAGTGGTGTAGTGGGGTACCGGGTTAGGTGCCGAGTGAGCCGGAGCATGAGCGTGAGAAAAGGACGGAAATAATGGCACAACGCCAAGTGGATTGGGGGAGTATGGAGTAGAGGAAAGACTTGTGTAAGGAAATTGTTCCTCCACAAAACGAACATGACGGGAAACATATGTTTTCTGAGATACAGGATCGAAACATTTGTAACCTTTGATAGTGGGATGATAGCCTAGAAAGACACAAGGGGTGGACCGAGGTTGAAGTTTATGTTGAGTGTGCGGACGCAACCAGGGATAAACTAGACACCCAAACGGGCGGAGATGGATATAGTCGGGTGGATGATTGTAGAGACGGGCATATGGAGTGGAGTTGGAGAGAGTGTGAGTGGGCATGCGATTTATGAGGTAGTTGGCAGTAGCAAGGGCATCAACCCAAAAGGAAACAGGTAAGGTGGAATCATGGAGGAGCGCAACAACTGTTTCTATTAGGTGACGGTGTTTGCGCTCAGCAACGCCATTTTGTTCAGGGGTATATGGACATGAAGTGTGATGAAGAGCCCCTAGATTTTGAAGAAAAACACCAAATGCATTGTTGACAAATTCTTTGCCATTGTCACTTCGAAAAATTTTGATTTTGGCATTAAATTGATTTTGAACCATTCGGTCAAAGTTTACAAAAATAGTATAAGCTTCGGATTTAAATTTCAGAGGATAAAGCCAAGTGAATTTACTGTAATCATCAACAAAACAGATATAATAACGAAAACCTTGAACAGAAGGAACTGAGGTTGGACCCCAAACATCAGAATGAATTAATTGAAATGGCGCAGTGGCCTTGTGTTCAGACAGTGAAAAAGGTAAACGACAAGATTTAGACACTGAACAGGACTCGCAATGTAATTTTTCTGAAAAATTAAAACCTAAGGAAGATAAAATGGATTTGGTGATGGCGGATGATGGGTGCCCAAGCCGGCGATGCCAGGTTGACGAGAAAATGGCTTGACTCACAACAGACGGAGACCTGGATGGAAGAGTGTATAGCCCATGCTCACAGCGGCCCGTGTACCGCACCCGGTTCGTGGTATTGTCCACTATCTGGAAATTGGTGTCATTAAAAATGAGGGTGCAGTTATTTTCTTTAGTAAAGCGATAAACAGATAAAAGATTGGATGTGAGAGAAGGGACGTGGTGAAGGGTTGAGAGATGAAATTTACCATTTGGGGTATAGACATACCCAGAGCCGGTGTTTGTGATGGGAAGGGATTGACCATTGCCTACTGTAATAGTTTCTGAGCCATGATACGGATGAGGAGCTTGAAGTTGTGAATAATCCGACGTCACATGGGTGTTAGCACCTGTGTCTAGATACCAATCGCCAGATTGAGCGTTTGTGGACGCATGCATCGCCCTTGATCCTCCGGACTGGCTATTTACATTCTGCGAGTCATCATAACGATACCAGCAATTAGCCGCAGAATGGCCCCGTTTAGCACAAATTTGGCACGTCGGAAGATCTCGTGTGGGCATCCGCTGGTTTCCTCGTCCCTGTCCGCGGCCTGACTGGAAGCCGTCCCTCGGTGGAGGCCCGCCTCTGCCTTGCTGCCCGGTGTTTCGACGGTCACCGCCGCCGCTGCCTCGCCCTTGGTTACGGCGATCGTCACCGCGACCCCTGGCCGAGCCTCCGCTGCCAGCCGAGTAAAGAGCCGTGACGCCAGGGGTGGAACTGGCTTCTCCGAGCAGTAATTTGTGTTCCATGTCTAGATTCAATTCTTCTGCATTAAGCCATCCAGACAGTTGATTCAGAGTGATTTCGACAGGCGAGAGGCGAATATGCTGTTTGAGAGAGGAATAGCCAGCCGGAAGACCACGTATCACGGCATTCACCACGTCTCGTTCAGGAATAATCTCGTTCACAGCATCTAGGTCAAACAGAATAGAGGCCACATCATCAAGGTATTGAGTCATCGTCTTCGTTCCCTTCCGAAGAGTATGCAATTTGTCACGCAACTGAAAAATATGAGCCGTGGACACAGAGTTGTACCTTGTGGCTAGTGCGTCCCAAAGTGAAGCCGATGTGAGAAAACCCCGGGCGTGTTTGTGCACAGAGGGGCTAATAACTGCGAGAAGACAGGCTCGGATCTGAGTGTCTACGATCATCCACGGAAGGTAGTCGGGATTTGGGAGCTTGACGCCGTCCTTCTCGGCTGTCTCGGGCTGCGGCTTCTCCGCACCGTCAATCCATCCGAGCAGCAAGTTGGCTGCGAGGGCGGTGCGGACGTTAAGTGCCCAGGCCGGGTAGTTGTTGTCAGATAATTTTTCGGGGATGAGATTGTGGAGATTCCTGAGCAGTAATTTTACTCCAGACGGTAATTTTGACAGAGGATCAATAACCTTGTCCATGGCGCCGACCTACGGCGGAGGAGGGAGGCCGTGCGGCGTGGTGTAGACGGTGGCGGCGGCGCACACACGTCGGAAAAGAGGAGAGATTAGGGTTTGGGCGGAAGAAGAAACCCTAGCTTTGATACCATGATACAGATTTAATAATAATTGATCTCATTAATATTGAAGGGGTTACAGCTGTATATATAGAGAACTGAAGAATAACTAATTACAGAATAACCCAGATGTATTTAATAATTATATATGTAGTCTATTAGACACAATAGAACTAGTTATATTTTCAATAAATAAAGAAGAAATAACTATATTTTCAATAGATAAGGTAGAAATAATAAAGAAAAAATTAAGACAACTATACAGTGAAGATCCATTAAAAGGATGGGAAAAACATAAGACTACTGTAAGAATTGAGCTAATAGATAAACACAGTATAATAACCCAAAAATCATTAACATATAACTTTGATGATTTAAAAGAATTCGAAATGCATATAGATGAATTATTAGAAAAACAATACATACAAAAAAGTAATAGTAAACACAGTAGCCCAGTATTTATAGTAAATAAACACAGTGAACAAAAAAGAGAAAAAAGTAGAATGGTTATTGATTATAGAAACCTAAATGCAAAAATTATGACATATAATTATCCAATACCAAATAAAATATTTAAAATAAGACAAATACAAGGATATAATTACTTTAGTAAATTTGATTGTAAATCACGATTTTACCATTTAAAGTTAGAAGAAAATCTAAAAAATTAACTGCGTTTATAGTACCACAAGGATTTTATGAATGGAATGTGTTACCATTTGGATATAAAAATGCACCAGGTAGCTATCAATATTTTATGGATAACTATTTCAAACAGTTACCTAATTGTATAGTATACATAGACGATATATTATTATATACAAAAACAAAAGAGGAACATCTAAAATTATTAGACCAATTTGCAGGTATAATAGAAAATTCAGGAATAAGTTTAAGTGAAAAGAAAGTAGAAATAATGAAAAATAAGATACATTTTGGTAATAACATACCACTGTCCAAAACTTTCCTACTTCCCCAGTAATACCACTTTTATTTATAAGGATAACAATGGAAAAAAATATCAGCATTCGCATCGTCACCCACATAATCCTGCCTCAACAAAAAATAATCCCTCATTAGCACACATCTAATCTTGAAAAAATATTTTCGAGGGATTGAATTGGTCAAAAAGTGAACAAAATAGACTAACCTTAGGAACACCGTTGTAAACATCTTGGCCACGTGGATTGTTAATGATATCCCCAGGTCTAGGATTCATAGTATTGTTAACAATATTATCATACATGAATACAATGATGTTCTCATCTTTGAGACACCCTTTTTTGAGTATTTGATAAGCATGGCATACATCAGCCTGATTAAATAATTCAATGGCCAAAAATAAGAAACCATTATTGTTTTTAATCTTACCAAGTAAAGTTAATTATAAGCGTCTCCACTAAATTTTAGCTCCTGATGTTTATACAAGAAAATAACATAGGGAATGTTGATATTTTAGCTCCTGGTGTTTATACAAGAAAAGAACATAGGGAATGTTGGTACTTGGCATTTTGAATGTACGGATTTTTAAAGAGGAATAAAATGCGCTTCTAATTTAATCATTAGAAGGTTAAACACGTATTTAATCATTTCCGCTCATGGTTTAATCTTTTAAAGTAAGGCTAATACAAAAACTCTTCAATGTAATTGAGGATTTTTAAGTTCGCCAATTATATTTTTCAATACTATAAAAATAATCTAAGTTGCTCGGACTTTTTAAAAATGTTGTTGCAACTGTGTTAGATTCTTCAAAATAAATTATTTTTGGGGGGAACCGACATACACCCGTTAAAATTTTTGAAGAGTCCGAGAAACATAGGAAACAACTACTTACACTATTGGCAAAGTTTTGAAATGACAAATAGGCTAGATACAATTCTTTTTTTTTTTTTTTATTTACTATGCCAAAGACAAATGGAGGGATATTGAATGGTTGAAGTTAGGATTTATTAGATACTAGAGAAAATTGAAGGAAATGTGTCTTTTAAGTCTTGAATGAAGGATTGATGACATTGACCAATTTAAAGGGTCAAACATCATTAGAAAACTTGATTAAGTTAATTGTAGACTTGATTAATATTTTTAAAACTTTCTAATTATTTCAAAAATACAAATCAACCCAACCCACACCCCTCTTCAATCCAAATCAACTAGTCTCTCTTCTTTCTCTCGAGACAACTTCTCTCAACTTTCTCCCAACCAACAGTTTTGCAAATTTCTCTTTTCAATCCTCGGCGACTTCAACCTCCGACGATAAATAGTTGAGCTTCGAGTTCCTTTTCGACTTCAACCTTCAATCGACGTGAAAACCTTGCTATCCGTCCACGACATCTTCGAATTCTTCAACCTTCAATCGACGTGACAGCCCTGCTCTCCGGCCACAACAGCTTCAAATTCTTCATCGTTCCTTTGCTTCTTTCACAGGTAAAAATTTATGCCCTTTTTTAGTTTTGAAGAAAACGAGGAACTTGAGCCAAGACTTCTCTTATAATATTGGTTAACAATTTTAATATTTGTTGCTTTAATTTAAAATGCGATCTAAATAAAATCCTAATTTCTGGTATTTTTTCTCTTTTCTTTTCGAAGTGAATTATGATTTTTTGCTATTTGTTGCATTTTTTTTGAAGTTTGATTTTTGTTGTTTGTGTTTATACAAACAAAACAATGATTTGGGTTGATTTGTTCTATTCTTGTTCTTGATAAAAATGGTGATATTGTTGTTTTTCTATTGAACAAAATCATGCTACTGTTTTTGTTTTTTCTAGCAGATTATCCATCTAGTGCAAGATATTAACCATCTGATGCAATAGATTTATCATATGATGCAACAGATCAACCATCTGATGCAACAGAGGAACCATCAAATTAAAATTCTGATGCAACAAATTAATCATCTAATGCAATAGAGGAACCATCAGATAAAAAATCTGATGCAACAGATTTAGCATATGATACAACAGTTTAACTATCTGATGCAACAGATTAACCATGTGTTGCAAAAGATTAACCATCGGATAAAAAATATGATGCAATAGATTAACCGTCTGATGCAACAGTTTAACCATAAGATTAATGATTTAATGCAACAGATGAACCTCCTGTTGGATAAAATCCTATCAACTCTTCCAACAGGACATGTCCAAGACTTGATTTTTTCAATTGATCATTCATCTGCCGTGATAGACGACTCTTCTGTTGGAATAAATCTAATCAATATTGACTATTAATAGCTGTTCCAACAGATCACTCATGTGTTGCAATAGATGTGTCACCTGTTGTATAGACCATTCATCTTTCTCAACAGATGAGTTATATATTTTATATTATCATAATAGATTACTCAGTCGTTGCTGCAGGTTAGGTAATTGTTTGATAGATCACTTATATGTTACAACAGATGTGTGATCTATTGCACAGACCATTCATCTTTCTCAACAGATGAGTGATATGTTTTGTATCATCGCAACAGATTACTCAGTCGTTGCTACAGGTTATTTAACTGTTCCAACAGATCACTCATATGTTGTAATAGATGATGTTACAATAAATGTGTGATCTACTGGACAGACCATTCATTTTTTTCAACAGATGAGTGATATATTTTGTATTATTGCAACAGATTACTCATTCGTTGCAACAGGTTATTTAACTGTTCCAACAGATTACTCATATGTAAGGCTATATCCACCACTATATGAGCTTGCTTTACAAATGTTATCTCAATCAGGAGAAAAATATGATGAACACGGGGAGGAGGAATATTTCAAAAGATATGATTCAAATGATAATAGCCCTTTCACCGAAGAGTTGGTCAAAACCTCCAGCATTGATTATTATCCTGTGAGAATGCAGTGCGATGGTGCCAAACGGGTGATTTCGTGGTTAAGTCAGTCATGGAAAAATCTTTCGACGCCTTCAGAAAAATACTTTGAGAACAAAAATTGGATGCTTATTTCAGGGGCAGATGCTTTGGGAAATATCTTGATTCGTCGGAGGAAAATAATGCTCGTTTTCAAATGAAAATGGTATATGAACATCTCAAGCGTAGGTTTATTTTTGAAAATAAAGATAAGATGGATGAGCTGTTGATAAATTACTGTGGCATGCCTGTTTGTTTTGGTTGGAAGGAGTTTGCCATAGTTACTGGACTAAAATGATATCCTTTTTCTTAAGTTATACCTATTCTAACCCAAAAAAGCACCCCGCAC
The DNA here is from genome assembly GCA_030864215.1 of Capsicum pubescens. Taxonomy (NCBI): domain Eukaryota; kingdom Viridiplantae; phylum Streptophyta; class Magnoliopsida; order Solanales; family Solanaceae; genus Capsicum; species Capsicum pubescens. The sequence goes on from CM061539.1 coordinate 1,264,769, forward strand.
ATCCAAAAAAGGCAAAGGCAAGTCGTGTGATCGTGATGACCTGGTGTCCATTGTTGGTCCAAGCATCTAAAATAAAAATTTGATAGAAGCGTTGAAAGGTAAAGGACTTTCAAAGAAGCACAAGCAATCATTGTGCTTTGTACATAATATTCTTTGGGAGAGAGACGTTAACAACAACATAAACGTTGGTTTAATTAAGCTCTCCGAGGATCTTGAGGCATTTAACATCTATCCTTGGGGTTATGAAAACTTGAAAATGACTGTCAAATATTTGTTGACTCCATTAGCGCAAAAGACAGTCGACTTATATGGCTTTTCGTGAGCTTTCATGGTAAATGTTTCTTTCTTTTATTATGATATCATTCATTTTCTTTACTCAATAATAATTTTAATTTATTGGCGTTATTTTATAGGCTTGGGAATTTGAAGCTATTTCTGATTTGAGACAACAAGTGAACTATCAGGAAGAAGTTTCCTGTATAAGAATCTTGAAATGGTTGTCGGCCAAAACTGACAAAAATTCAAAATGTTTTGATCTCTTCAACCCCTTGAAGGATGTAGTAAGTATAATTATAATTAAGTTTTTATTTTAATTAATAATTTTTTTGAATGATCTAATCATCATTCTAATATATGTAATATTTATGTTAGATTGTGCATCCGTCGCTAGTTCCGACCAATCGAGAGTTGAAGATGCAATTTTTTTTACTTTACGGTCTGTGCAAATTTTATCGAACCCTAAGGTCATCGACAGAATAAAAATAGAATTGTTTGGAGCAACAACCTTTACAAGAAAAGCAATTTTGGAGGGTAGGCTTGTTGTTGTTGATGGTCTTAGTGGTGATGGAGTTGTTGTTGGTGGTAGTGGTGCTATTGTTGGTACTAATGATGCTCCTCTTACAGTATTTAAAATAAACCATTATGAATATGATCATACTGGCTATACAGATTTTTCCTCTCCCAGCGAATGTTTTGCATACAAATGTCAAGACTACAGGGCAAAACATGATGTAGTGATTAATGTTATTAATGCATTAACTGCTTCAGTAAAGGAATTGAAATCTAAGAGGGGTGTCATCCATCAAAGAGAATTTTATTTCCATCCACTCCATTAGAGATTAAGGCTAAGAGGAGAAGGAAAGTGATTTTCAGGGTATTATCAAGTATCCAAAAAAGCAAAATTGCAACTCCTCTGTCCGTGTGTTGCACTTAGCAATGTACAATGTCCAAAGGAGAGCAGGACGAGCTAAAAAAGGTAAATATATATGTCTTTTAACTAACAAACAGATACATATCTATTTTAACAGATGACACATCTGCTGAAAATTATCAAACATATATATACATCTGTTGCAACAGTTGACTAACTTGTTGCACCAGATAAAGTATCTGTTGCGACATATGTCTCGTCTATTTTAGTAAATCAAATATCTCTTTATACCGCTTTTATTTGTACCAACCGATGACCTATCTTCTACAATAGATGAGTCATATATTGCAACAGATGGTTCATCCGTTGGAAATTATCATACATGTCTTACTCATGTAGAAATTTGTCCCAACAGTTGATTCATTATTGCAATAGAAATATTATCTATTTGGGACAATTTAAAACAAGAGGAAGACCTGTTTGATTTGCTAAAACAGATGAGTTATCCTTTTTCATTTTGTTGTATCTCCGTGATTAACATTGATCAATTCTGGCTTTCCAAGTGGATATAGAAACTACTGCTGAACAATATTGACAATATACTACTCTTTTTATGGAAATATGGAGAATAGAAGTGCAAAAATTGTACGTAAGAGAAAATAGAGATCCACGCGAGCAAAACCGAATTTCATAGCACCGGATGAAGAACAACTTGTCCATATTGAGTAGATCTTTATAGCTTGATACTGTCAAAATAATAACCTTACCCCTCTTTAGAACCTTGGCATCAATACTTAAATTGATGTATTTGTTGAGATCTGTACCCATAATAATTTTTTTACATTTTATTTATTCGTTGATTTATTTCAGCTAATTTCTAAAGGCTTCGATTTATTTTATTTTTTATATGAATTTTATTTTTCCCTTAGATTTGAACTTATTAATTGAAATGAAATACTAGATTCAAATACTTCAACAGATAATGTATCTGTTGCAACAGATGACACATCTGTTAAAAAATATCAAACAAATTTAGACATGTTGCAACAAGTAGGTAATCTGTTGGACTTTATCAAACAGGTTTTCCCACTGTTGCAACAGATAGACTTAGATAGAAACATAGACATAATGTAACAGATGGTCAACCTATTGCAACAGATAAACTATATGTCAGAACAGGTAGAATAACTGTTACAATGGATGGAGAATCTGTTGCTTTATAAAAATTCAACTTTCATTGCACATAAAAAATTGCCACTACATGCAAAAAAGTGAAAGTGAATTGAAATAAAAAAGGCAAAAACCATCGACAGTGTTCAGTTCAAACACCTAAAATAAAATAGGTATCAAGTAGACAGTGTTTATTTTAAACACGTAAAATAAAATAGGCATCAAATGTGTTAGTTTGACACTTTTTACTGACTTGGCGAATAGGCTCCCAACGGTCATTTTTTCCCCTCATTGTCTTATATATTCATTTTCTTCCTATAATTTAACCCTAAATTTCTAAATCTTCTTCTCCATTGTTATCATTTTTTATCTATCCAAATTCTTCAAAGTATTTGCATTTGGTCTTTTTTTTCTTCATTTTTTTTTTCATTTTTTTAAACTGCGCTTGATAATGTCGAGCGCATCTTCCACTGTTTTTGTGATAAAGATTTTCGATATTGTAAGTGCGGTCATAAAGCTCTATTAAAGACTTCTTGGACTCAACAAAATCCAGGTCGTAGGTTTTTTACTTGTAAGATTTCAAAGGTAATATTTTTTATTTAATTAGTTGATTAATTATTGACTTGTAATTGTTTTGCAATTGTGTTCTTGTTTTTATAGAAATTGGATGGATACGATTACTTTGATAAGTATGAAGAATGACACCCTTTATAAGAAAATCGTGTAATCTGGGGTTTGTTGAACAAAGTCAAGGCTTCTGAAGAAAATAAAATCGAGCAAGAAGATACTACATTGTTGTCATTATTGCTACTATTTGTTGTTGTTGGGTACATGGATATTCAAGCCTAATTGCTGAAATTTTTATGGTGGTGTATTTGCTACTGATTTGGTGTTGTCGAGCACATGGATATTCAAGCATAATTATTGGAAAATATTAAACAGATTTAGGCATATGTTGTAAAATTTAGGTGATCTGTTGGAAATTATCAAACAGGTCTTCCCACTGTTGCAATAGATTTGATACAAGAAAAATTCAAGGAACACCATAAAAGTCTCAAAACAGTTCACACAATATGGAGAACCTGAGAGCTCCCCTTGGACAAGTTTCGGCCGATAACAAGGATCACAAGAATGACAAGATTACGAGGTGTTCAACACCTTATTTACAGCGAACAACCAAACTAACAATGAGATTAACAAGATGACAACACAATAAGAGAATAACAACAACAAACACAAGAAGATACAATAACAAGAACAACCAACGGTTTCACTAGAACAACACAAACTAGTACATGATATGTAAAGATAGGAAGTGAGACATACACTATTACAAGGTTAAGAACCCAAAGATGTATTAAATATAAGGACCCCTAAGACTTACAATAGTAAAACCACACTTTTACGAGACACAAAATAGATTTCACTGCTCAAGCACCAACGTTTCCAAGCAATACACAATCACAAGTGAATCTACACTTGTTCATGTCCTAGTTTCGTCCTAGAGACCCTCTTTCCCAAGAGATGTGTTCTTTCAACAATATCCAATAACTAATGAACTAAAACCCTATCGTATTCTATTTATAGACTTATTACAATAAGAGGTAAAAAGACAAAAGAGCCCTTGAATGAAAAGAGCACAAAATAGGGGGCCATGGAGTATGTCTTGGGGTGGCCTTGTGCACACCAAGGCCCTTCTTCACATGTCAATTCGCAAACTCCCTCAGTTGTATTCAAAATACTCAAAAAAGTCCATCGTCATGATCATGACCGTATCATCCTCTCCATATTAAGAGGAATTTGACCTCAAATTCATGGCATAAATAAACCAAAATAGTCCAAAAAATAAGAAGAAATCGAGAACACAATAATTTCAAGTCTCGGCCAATGTCTTTATTTTGCATCTTGGCTTCCTATCCATCTTGAGATTTGCCTTCAATCTCATACGGATCAATTGAGTTTAGCCAAGAAGTTTCACTACAAAACAACAAACGAGTTAGTTGTAAAAGAAAGGTCCTCACACTCTCTCTTTATTTCTTTGTTCTCGGGCTCCTCACACTTAATCCCACAAGTGTTGTTTTCTTGTTTGTACTTCGTGAGGTGTTGAGAGCGGAACCAAATATTTACAACGACTCCAAAGAATAATAAAAATACAGAAGGACGTAAATGCAAAGAATGATTTCAAAACCAACTCACAATCTAGTAAATGATCACTAGCTTGTAAGTTAGTATTGGAATCAACAAACGAAACTTAAGACACAACAAAATAAAACTAAGAGATCAAAATTTGAGCTTAAAATATGTTGTGTGAACAGTAAAAGTGATGACATGGCAGCACACTATTGGTCACAACTTTTGCGCCATTTTATTCACCAATTCGAAGTCTTGATCACTTTACAATTTGAAATTAGTGGGAATTGATTAAGGAGGAAATTATAAGTCTTGGAATCCCTTTTCAAAATTCAAAAAGGAAGACTTGACTTTCTTTGTACTTTTCCTTAAAACAAGGGTCCTTAAATTATGGAAAAGTGGTTGAAAAGTTGTTGTCAAGTCAAGAGTGATGTGGACTAGACCTTTCACTAACAAATATTACAACTTGTCTTTCATCTTTTGTAGATCTAAAGTTAATTTTTCTTATTTTAACAAAAGATGAATGGGTAAAGAATCAATAAGAACACAACAACAACCTTCAAGAACACCAACAACACAATCAACATACAACTCAAAATTCCACAACAACAAAGTTAACCATACAGGCTAAGGCTTCAACAATTTGGTCAAGGCTCAAGTTCACGTCAACAACACCAACAAATATAAGCTCAAATCAAGATCGACTCAAAGGTGTTAGTGAACAAGAACTAACAGTAGAAACAACTAAACAAAAACAAAGGGACTCCTAGATATAAGACTCAACATTTTCGGCCAAGACAACAACAACAAGAACAACAATTTCTTGGCTAAGAACAAAAAGTTAACAAATTGCACCTTTTTTGGAATTTTTAGTTTTTCAATATTTTTTTTATTTTTCTAACAAGCAAGCCCAAGATTGATCTTGTAGGAACAAGATCAATCCATGCTCTGATAACAAATGATACAAGAAAATCCAACGAACATAAGAAAAGGCTCAAAATAGTCCACACAATATGGAGAACTTGAGAGCTCCCCTTGGACAAGTTTTGGCCGATAACAAAGATCACAAGAATGACAAGATTACGAGGTGTTCAACACCTTATTTGCAGCGAAAAACCAAACTAACAATAATATTAACAAGATCAAAACACAATAAGAGAATAACAACTTTTGGAGAGGGAGGAGTTGTAATTTTTTTTAGTTCCAATCAGAGAGTACATCGCTAATTGCTCTTTTCTTTCTCCTAACCAACACTGTAGAAGTGTATGGATCTCTCACCTTCTTAGATAGTATGGCACCCCTTCTTAGAGGATAACTTTGTTAGTAAATATTGGACAGTCAAGTAGAAGTTGTCATATCCCCAGGAATAATTGTTGAATTTATCAAAATCCTCAGCACGCGCCAACAAATCATCTTCTATGACCTTGTTGATGTATCTTGCCAATATAATCGAATGGACAGACCAAACTAAGCACAATTTCTCCCTGTACTACTTTGGTATGATTTTATCCATGAGATCTGTCAACAAGTCCGATGCTATGTAGCCATGTCGAGCAATGTCAGACAACCCATCTATTTTTTCCTTGCATTTTCTTTCTTTGAATCTTTTGCGGGGTGTTCTTTTGGTGATAGGTGGTTTCTCTGGATGATTGCATCTCAAGCCCGTCACTATGGCAAACTCTTGCAAGCCAAAACAAATCGGTATGCCACAGTAGTTGATCCATATTTCATCCATCATTTTGCCCCCTCATTCGAATCTTTATCATCCCCTACGTACTTGATCCTACGCTTGATAAGACCATATACCATACTTATATGGAAACGGGCAGGGGGTCCTTAGGCAACTCAAGAAAGCATCCAAAACAGCTCTTCTTAAAAAGTCCACCTATGTTTTCGTTCTTCATAATTTTCCTAAAATAAATAAAATTTCTCCCCATCTGACATTTAAGTACAAGTTCACCAGTTAGCTCTTCTTCTGCTTTTAGGTCATTTATCGGCATCCCAACTTGAAACCTGTCAGTACTAAAAGTTTTGATAGGATCATGCTGGGATGTCGATATTAATTCGCATCCCCATTGGTAATCCATTATCATTATGTTGATGATCATCGTCTTTCTCTTTCTCACTCTTTAATTTCTCCTCTTTCTCACTTTCATTTTCTTTATCACTATCTATAGACCCTTGTCCACCTCCCTCAATATTGTTTTCATATATCTCCCCATCTTCACTTTTCCCTGACTGAGATTGTTCGGGAAACTCCTCTGAATTCCTCTGTACTGTAGCCTTTTTTGGGCGGTCAGACGTTGATCCACTTTCACTTTTTTTTAGGAGACATGTTTTACCTACAAACAAACAATAGAAAAACAAAAATTATATTACAATTGATGTATGGATAAATTTTAAAAAATACATTACAAAAACCACCAATATCGACACACCAACAGCCACTACCACCACAAACATCACCAACCAATGCCACAAATACCATAAATACTGACACCACCGATAGCCACCAAAACCACCACCAAATAATGCCACCACAAACACCACTAACCAATGTCACCAACAGCCACCACCAGTGCCACCACGACAACGACGACGACGACCACCACCAACACTACAAATACCATCCAACAATACCACAATAGTCAACAGAACACTGCAACAAAAACTAGGATTTTCTCTAGTTCTTCCTATGATTTTACCATCAAAACTCAAAATTGTAAACCCATTCTCAAAGATAATACAACTAAAAGTTATATCTTTTATCATTAACTTAAAAGCCTTTATTTTTTTAGAAAAAATAATAAATATAACTCTTCTCGAACTCTATTACCTATGAAGATACAGAAAATGACTGATACAAGCAAGAATGAAGTCAAAAATAACACCTATGTGGTCAAAAATGAGAAGAAAATTGATCTGTTGTAACGGGTTGAGAAATTGGTTGAGTAGCTATTGTCTGTTCTGTATAATTAAGTGAGAAAGAGAAAAAAGTGAGAACTCGAGATTTGAAATGATGAAACATTTTTCTTGCAAATGGATGATTTGTATGGAGAAAAAAATGACAAGTTTTAAAAATGTTAATTTGGTCCGAATTGATCTTAATTATTTTTTTAAAATTATAAAAGATATGCATAATTTTTAATCGTCTCATCATGTAATTGCCAAAAGACTCAATTGAAGTTGTAGTTGACCCTATGAACTCACCCCGAGACCTAAATTAATCAATTTACATATTAGACTCTAACATACGAACTCAATTGATAGTGTATAAAAACAAATGTTCAACCTGTTGTATTTAATTACATATCAGTTGTAAATGATGAATAAGATTAAGTTATTTGTTGCAACAAATTAAGCATATATTATAAATAATCAAACAGATTAAGTCATTTGTTGCAACAGATTATCCATCTATTATAAATTATCAAATAGATTGTCATATGTCACAACAAATTACCCATTTGTTATAAATTATCAAATAGGCGCTGCCATCTGTTGTAGTTGACCCTATAAGAACTCACCCCTAGTCCTAGATTAATAAATTAAGGTATTACTTGAACATATGAGGTAGTAAGAGTCGGTTCAACTTAGAGTGATCGATCGATGACTCTGGTCGGGAGAAATGCAATACCGCCTCATCATGCAATTACCAAAATACTCAATTAAAGTTGTAGTTGACCCTATGAGAACTCACCTCTAGTCCTATATTAATCAATTAAGGTATTAGTCTAACATATGAACTCAATTGAAATTGTATAAAAAAAATATTCAACCTGTTACAACAGATTAACCATCTGTTGTAAATTATCAAGTAGATTAAGTCATTTATTGCAACAGATTATGCATTTATTGTAAATAATCAAATAGATTAAGTCATCTGTTGTAAATTATCAAATGGATCAAGTCATATGTCATAATAAATTACCCATTTGTTGTAAATTATCAAATAGGCGTTACCATCTGTTGTAGTTGACCTTATGAGAAATCACCCCTGGTCCTAGATTAATCAATTAAGGTATTAGTTGAACATATTTGGTAGTAAGAATCGATTCAGCTCAAAGTGATCGATCGACTTTGGTCGGGAGGAACACAATTCCATTTCATCATGCAATTTCCAAAAGACTCAATTAAAGTTATAGTTGATCATATGAGAACTCGCCCCTGGTCCTAGATTAATCAATTAAGGTATTATTTGAATGTATGAGGTAGTAAGAATTGTTTCAGCTCAGAGTGATCGATCGACGACTCTGGTCATGAGGAATACAATACCATCTCATCATGCAATTTCTAAAAGACTCAATTGAAGTTGTAGTTAACCCTATGAGAACTCACCCCTGGTCCTAGATTAATCAATTAAGTTATTAGTTGAATATATGAGGTAGTAAGAATTGGTTCAGCAATATCGTCTCATCATGCAATTGCCAAAAAATTCAATTAAAGTTGTACTTGACCCTATGAGAACTTATCTCTGGTCCTAGATTAATCAATTAAGGTATTAGTCTAACATATGAACTCAATTGAAATTGTATAAAAATAAACGTACAGCCTGTTGCAGCAGATTAACTATCTATTGTAAATTATCAAATAAATTACGTCATTTGTTGCAACAGATTATACATCTGTTGTAAATAATCAAACAAATTAATCCATCTATTATGAATGATTACCCATCTGTTGTAAATTATCGAATGGCTTAAGTCATATGTAGTAACAAATTACCCATCTATTGTAAATTATCAAATAGTCGTTGCCATATATTATAGTTGACCCTATGAGAACTCACCCCTGGTCCTTGATTAATCAATTAAGGTATTATTTGAATATATGATGTAGTAAGAATCGGTTCAGCTCAGAGTGATCGATCGATGACTCTGGTCGGGTGGAACGCAATATCATCTCATAATGCAATTACCAAAAAACTCAATTGAAGCTGTAGTTGACCCTTTGAGAACTCACCTCCAGTCCTAGATTAATTAATTAAGGTATTAGTCTAACATATGAACTTAATTAAAATTATATAAAAACAAATGTTCAACCTATTGCAACAAATTAACCATTTGTTGTAAATTATCAAACAGATTAAGTCATTTGTTGTAATAGATTATGCGTCTGTTGTAAATAATCAAACAGGTGATGCATCTGTTGCGACAGATGACCAACTTTGAAAATTTTCAAACAGAAACTGTCATCTGTTGCACTTAGATATTTTAAGACCCTTTTTAAAGCAATTTAGGTATTTTCTATCCGAGATAAAAAAGTTAAAATACTAAGGCGGTAAAAAATATTACTTGGATAACTCAAAAGTCTCCTGAGTGAGTAATCTTATCTGGTCTTTTCAATATCACCGTCTCTTCATGCCCCTCAAAAGTTATTAATGAATATTTAAAACTCATATGTAGAAGAATATTCTCTCCTTTATCCATAAATTAAGACAAGACTCAACTCATTTATCACTCTTCTTTATTCTCAATTCTTTTTTTCCCTGTTTTTCTCTCTTTTCTCTCTTCTTTCGAATGAGGATCCTTTCGAATCTCAACCAAGCAATATCTTTTCTCGACTGAACAGGATGTTCTGATCCCTTTGTTTTTTTACATTGCAGGTAGGTTCACTATTGCTCTTTCCGTCTCGTCTTTTTCTTTGTATGTTATTTAAATTAGATATTTACATCTGTTGCTATTAATGATTTACTCATTACCTGTTTCTATTTATTGAGAAAATTGAAGAAAAGATGACTTTTAAGTCTAGAATGAATGAACCATTGTGTTTATTAAAATATGTGGAAAAAAGTCATCTATTGGGAGAACTTAAAAAGTCTTGTTGTCAGTATAGTTTGATGAATCAGCTGTTGGAACAGACGGAGCAACTATTTGAAGAAATCAAACTAGTAGCAAGGCTGGTTTGATTTATTCCAACAGATGAACCATCTGTTGCAACATGTCATCCATCTGTTGAAAAATATCTCATCACTTGAACAGATGGGTAATCCGATGCATCAGATTTGTTATCTGTTGATTCACTCAATTGTACAGACCAACCAACTATTTGAAGAAATATAATCAGTAGCAAGGATGGTTTGATTTATTCCAACAGATGAACCATCTGTTGCAAGATGTCATCCATCTTTGCAACAGATGCCCTATTGGTTGAACAGATGGGTAATCTATTACATTAGGTTGGTCATCTATTGATTCACTTAATTTTGTGTTACCCTTTTGTAATGTTCTTTTTGTTCTTCTCTTGTTTGATATCAAATGTATTTCTCTTATTTGTGGATAAAAGGAAGTGAAACTGGATCCAGTTTTGCCCGACCAGCATTAAAGGCTGGAGTAAAGATGGGTTCGGAGGAATAAGCTTCTTGCAGACGGAACTATTTCATATATAGGAGGTATGTATTACCGATGAACCTATCATTAAAACACACATCCAGTACAATGATTTTGTAAATATTTGTTCTTTACCTATTAGGCGTTAATCCTTCAAACAAGATATAGCATTTTACAGTTAAAATTATCTAGGTTTGAACTGGTAAGGCTGAGGGACCAAATAGGAGGTGTCTACCTTGTTATAATTTAATGACCGTTTATGCTCATATTTTTGTGTCAAGTTTGGGGAAGGGTTCAAGTTTTTGGTGGCAATATAAATATTCAATAGTGATTGGACAGTTTTTAATGGCTCAATGGACTTCTTGAAAGGCCTCCGAAGCCTCGCACTGCAACAAACAATGATGGAACTAATAGAAATTCCCCTAGTCCAAATTTATATGGATGGATTATTGGAGGAGACTATTACATAATAGTAGGTTCTTGGGAGAATACTTGTGCGGGATGGCGGAGGTTGAGAAGGCCATATATCATCTCAGACCTTGTTTAAGAGGAAACACAGGTAGGAAGGAAAGTGTAGCAAAATTGGTTGATGAAACTGACATGAAAAGTGAAAAAACTAGATGAGCTGTGAATGTAAAAGTGTATCCAAAAATGAAAATCCATCAGTCGTTGAAGAAAAAAAAGAATGATCAAGAGGACCAAAGCTGGTCACTTTGATAGAGACTGCAACTAGCGAGCATGGCCTCAATGAAGACCCACAAAATACAGGATCAGAACTCTAAGGAAGAGACTTCATGAACATGAAGGTGGTAAGATTGTCGGTCAGAATTGAAACCTGAACCAACAGCTCCTGAATTAAAAATACGGGATCAAGCCAAGATGACAATTTCTCAAGTTAAACTTGTATCCCATGCTTCCTTTTTATGGCTCTGGTCAGGTCAAAGGTAGTGGAAATAACAAGGCATGGGATTTCTGCCCAACTTCAGACCTTTTGTTTGTACTACCATTGACATGATCATAACCATAAACAAAAGGCATGGCATGCAAGTTAGACTTCAGAAATTGAAGTCTTGGCTTCCCTTATTTTTAATTCAGGAGTTGTTAGTCCAGGTTTCAATTCTGATCGACAATCATACCAATTTCCTATGCTTGCGAAGCTTCTTCATTAGAGTTCTGTTCGAGCACTTTGTGAGGGTCTTCATTCAGGCCACACTCGCTAGTTGCATTCTCGAGCAAAGTGTCCAGCTCTAGTCCTATTGACCATTCTTTTTTTTCTTCAACAACTGATGAATTTTTATATTTGGATACACTTCCACATTTGAAGCTCATCCAATTTTTTCATTTCTTATGTCAATTTCATTGGCCAGATTCTCTAGCAGTTCCTTACTTGCTTTCTTGTGTTTCCTCTTAAATAAGGTCTGAGATAATATATGGCCTTCTCTACCTACCCCTTTCCACAGAGGTATTCTCCCAAGCACCTTCTGCTGTATAAAAGTCTCCCCCAGTAATCCATCTATATAAATTTGGACCAAGGGAATTTTATTGGTTCAAAAGTTATTTGCTACAGTGCGAGGCTTCAGAGGCCTTTCAAGAATTCCATTGCGCTATTAAAACCGGTCCAATCACTATTGGATATTTACATTGCCACCAAAAACTTGAACCTTTCCTCAAACTTGACATAAAAACATAAGCATAGACCGTCATTAAATTATAGCAGGGTATCGACACCACCGTCTTGGAACCCTTCGGCCTTATCAGTTCATACCTATCAAACTAAACTGTTCAATGTAGGATCTTGTTTGAAGGATTAGTGTCTAATCGGTAAAAAGCTGCATTCACAAAATCATTGCACTTAATGTGTGTCTATCACGGTAGCCTGATTAATAATACATAAATCCCACACATGAAAGTGGATCCATTGCACGAACTTTATTCTTTCTACTCCATCAAGACATGTCAGACAGTGTTGTTTATCATCTGCACACATGTGATGACTATTTGAAAAGAGGTGTGAAGAGTCATGAAATTTTTATCTTAACACATTCAAAATAGCTGATGAATTAAAATATCTATCTGTTGCAACTGATGAATCAGCTATTGGAAGAAATCAAAATATCTTCTCCAATATATGGTCCATCTGTCGTAACAGATAATCCATAAGTTGTAACAGATGAAAAATCTATTGCGACAGACCAGACACTGTTTATTCATCTGTACGCATGTGATGACTATTAAAAAAGTGGTAAAGAGTCATGACTTTTTATCTAACACATTCAAAATAGTTGATGAACCAAATTCTCTATCTGTTGCAACTGATGACTCATCTGTTGGAAGAAATCAAAATATTTCTTCCAACATATGGTCCATCTGTCACAACAGATAATCCATATGTTGCAACAGATGGTAAATCTGTTGTGATAGACCAAACATTATGTATTCATCTGCACGCATGTGATGACTATTAAAAAAGAGGTGAAGAGTCATGACTTTTTATCTAACACATTCAAAATAGCTGATGAACCGAATGCTCCATCTGTTGCAACTGATGAATCAGTTGTTAGAAGAAATCAAAACATCTTCTCCAATATATTGTCCATCTATCGTAATAGATAATCTATATGTTATAACAGATAGTAAATCTGTTGCGACAGACCAGACAGTGTTTATTAATCTACACGCACGTGATGACTATTAAAAAAGAGGTAGTGGTGACTTTTTATCTAACACATTCAAAACAGCTGATGAGTTGAATTTTCCATCTATTGCAACTGATGAATCAACTGTTAGAAGAAATCAAAACATCTTCAAAAGATGGTCCATCTGTCATAATAGTTAATACATATGTTGCAACAGATGTCTTGTCTATTGAACATACAGACAATCTATAGCAACAGATGGTAAATCTGTTCCGACAAATGGATGATCTATTATAACAACTCAATAATAACGGTTGTTAGCAAGTTTCAAAACTATTTTGAAAAGGTGAGAAGTATTAATATAAAAGAAAAAGTTGTGACTTTTCACAGAAAACAAAATGCCACCAGTTTGAATGTAATTAATACAGTGGAGCTTAACAGTCGTGCCTTTTGGCCTGACACATTCTAGATTCAATTCTCTATAAAGTTGTTCGTCCTTAATCTTTATTCTACTAAACTTTATTTATTTCTTGCATTATTTCTTTTCGTGTGATATCTTCAACCACTTCTCTTCAAAGAGCATATTCCTTTCTCATTGAGGTAAGGTTTTTTATGTGTAAATCTACCAGTTGGTAGTATACGTTGTATTATATTTGGACTTTTTTCTTTACATTTTTCAATTTATGCGTGTTCTAGATATGACTGATCTTGTTTGGGACATTGCTATTTTGCGCGACATAGTGCAGGAACATCAGAGGCAGGTTATTGACCTGCAGAGGGAGTTGGTCTCTATGAGAGCGATGATGTTCAGAGAGATGCAGAGGCTGGTGAGGGCCCTGCTGCTGCGAGTTGATTGGCCGGATATCATTAATAATGATGATGATGATGATAATAAATAGAATTAGAATGTATTTTTTCTTTTAGCGTATGTATTTTAATTTTTCTATAGTGGATCTATACCTACCTAATATATTTTATTTGTCGTTTAATGAAAAAAATATTTTTAGTCGACTTTGGCTTTTTAATTCTTATTCAATTTTTATTCTGTCTATTTCTTTCTAAACATACATATTAATATTTACATGTCGACAGTTGGAGGTAAGGAGCAATTTTGAATCTAGTAGCGATAGCAATTTTAGCTTTTGAGTTCTTTCAATAGATGGACCATGTGTTGGAACAGATTGCTCATCTGTTGGGTTTTTATCAACAGATTATCTATCTGTTACGATAGATTTGTCATCTGTTGGAGGAAAATATTCCAGTTTGATAGTACTGTGTTGTGTTCTTCCGGCTAATGTCCATTTGTTGCCACAAATGGTTAATTTGTTGAGAATAATTGTGGTCTGCTGTATTATTTAGTTCATGTTTTGCCTCTTTTTATTGATGCACAAGTTATTGAAAAATATATTTTATATATAATAAATGATAACATTACGTTCACAACTATGAGTTAAATATATAAAAGTCCACAACAAACAACAACACAAGTTTCTGCAATTACAACGATCATGGTGGATTACGATTCGGACATGTAGTTCTTTTGTGGCCAACACGCTTACATACAGAGCACTTGTTTCTTCTTCGATGAAAATGATTCTCCGACTCCATGCCTCCTTTTATATGGCTTTCTTCTCGATTTGATAGTTCTTGGGTCAATATATGGAGAAGGTATTAATCTCTCAAAAATCTCTGCAGGAGCAACCCAAGATTCTTCGAGAGGCACCGGAGTAATATGCCCACTATATGCCATTTCATATTCTTCCACCAAATAATATTGAGAGGAGTTCTCGTAAACTTTAGGTCCATATTTTGGACCGTATTGAGCTTGAAGCGCTGTCATGTCATGTGGACAGGGTATTTTGTCCAAGTCAAAAACTCTGTACGTACAAGATATAGTTTGAAGATCGACCGTGGCAACGTCACCATGACCGGTGATTTCTGAATTTGTAATCTGCTATTTTATGAGAAAATAACCTATTCCCCAAACTAACATTCATTGATATTATTTTTTCGATTTCGAGAACAAACTGGGTTCTTTTTGGGCCCTTGAACTGCACACGCCTATTGTTAAAAATTCAGTCATACTTCTTGTTTATTACTTCAAATATAGCCTTGATGGGAAATTCTCTTTCATCGCCAAACAATGAATTCACCGGTTCAGCTATGTTTGATGTCATAATATTGTACATATACAAAAGAATCACTTAGTACAACATCATACTAAACTTGTAACTCAAAAAAGACATTAAATTCATAAGAATGTACCTATCTGTCGGAAAGAATGCCCGACTCCATCTTTCAAAATCGACACGTACGAGAAGCTCTACTCCCTTGGGATTCACATCCGTTATTTGATTGAAATGGTCTAAAAACTCCTCTCTACTATATGCTTTAGCTGCACGATCTGTTGGAATCGAGGTCAGGTTCTATCACAACAGGTTACTAATATATTGCAATAAATATTAATCATCTGTTGGAATCGAGTTCAGGTTCTGTTGCAATGGGTTAATAATCTATTGCAATAGATATTTACCTTGTTACAACAGACAACACGTCTGTTGGAATTGAGTTCAGGTTCTGTTGTAACAGGTTAATAATCTGTTGCAACAGATATTTATCACGTTGCACTAGATAACTAATCTGTTTAAACAGATAAATCATCTGTTGCAACAAATGACCCATCTGTTCGATTCATGTTACGGCCTACAGAACCATAAACATGAATCTAACATATCAATCTTCCGTTGAAACAGATGTTTCATCTGTCATAACAGATGATTTATCTGTTTAAACAAATGACTCTTATGTTGGATTCATGATCGGGTTCTATCCATTGTTGAAAAAATAGCACAGTAGCAGTTACTCAGATGATTAATTCAACTAAAAATCATAATTTGACTTACCAAAGTCTCCTATGAAGTAATGCCAAAGTGGAAAGTGATGTACGAAATAAAATTTGACCTAAGATATTAGTCAAATAGTAACAGTAGCGGTAACAACAACAACAACAACAATAAATGGTCAACAAGAAGAAGATGAAGATGATAATGAAGTAGAAGATGATGATAATGAAGAAGAAAATAGTGAATAAAGCAGCAACAATAATGAATAACAAAAATCGCTAAGAGAGAGAAAACAACAATGGATGAGAAGAGAGAGAAAAATGTCTTTTTCCCTCCGTTTTCTATTATATTAGGTAAACATTTGGATCAAAGTATAAATTTAAAAAATTCTGGGCTATTCTCAAACTTACCCAACTTTCTTAATCCATAATAAAGTAATTGTCACCTCTACTCAATTATTAAGACTTGTGTCATCTACACCTCATTTTAAAACTCTTTTGTCACGTACAGCCCAAACCCCCTAGATACTAGATTGTAGGAGTGTCAAAATAAACTCAAATTGAGTTGACCCGTCTAATTCATTTAAAATTTAATGATTTGAGTTTAGATAATTTATTATTGGGTAAATATCAATCCATTAAGTCCCAACCCACAATTAAATTGGGCTCAAATGAACTCATTTCAATCCAACCCGTTTAATAGAGAAATGATTTTCTTAATGAAATTAGGGAAAACAAGTAACAATGTGTCCTTCTACTCTCAAAATCGCCCACCTCACCTCACCCCACCACAACCCCAACTTACCCCACCCCCACCCCATTGCCCTTAAAAAAATTATTCTATTACTTAAAAAGCTTTTTATAATTTTATTTTTGTCCCCGCCCTACCTCATCCCCATTCCTCCATCTCTACTTCGAACCCTCACTCCAAAAAATTATTATTTTTTTTTAAAATTTTTAAAACAAATTCTTACTCCACGGTTAAAACCCTACCCTCCCTCTTTCCCCACACCCTCTATCCCTCTCCCCCAAAAATATTTCCCCTCCCCTGTACAACATACTCCCTCCCAAAATTTTTCTTTTTTTACCTCAACCCCCCATTCCTTCCCTACCTTCCACACCCACACCCTCACACCCCTATCGCTCCCAATTTTTTCTTTCTTTTAAAAAACTATAAAAAAAAATTTAAATCTTACCCCAACCCCCCGGGCCATTACCCCTTTCCCAAAATTTTTTGAAAGAAAATTAATTTTCTTTAAAAATAATCCCTCAATCCCCATCCTAAACCCCACCTCTCTACCCCCTACCCCTCCCCAAAAAAGTTGAAATTTTTATTTTTAAAAAAATTAAATTTTATTAAAAAGTATTCTTAACCCACCCCACTCCCTCTCCCTACCCGCCCACCCAACTCCCCACCCCCATTCAATTTTATTTTCTTGAGTTGGGTTTACAAGGGATAATATATTACTATGTTAATATTTATTAGATTAAGCGAGTCAAATTTGTCAGGTCAAGACCCAACCCAATTTTTAATCCATTTTAATTCAAAATAATTTTGAGCGGATCATGACCCAACCCGATATCCAATTGAACCCATTTATTATCTTCAATCTCAACCCAACTCGCCCATTTGACACTCCTACAAGATAGATGTAGAGGACTATAATGTATTACTAATATCAAGGGACAAAACCTCATTAGTTCTTTAAATAGTGAGATCTTTTTTGCGTCTATTTAAGTTAGTGCAGTTAACTAATTACCTATTCGTAAGCAAATACACATGTTCCTTTGAGAAAAGATGAGTTGAAAGGGTAATAAAAGAGTTTAATATGAATCAACCCTCAATCTTATCTATAATCTATATCTACATCTATATCTATAATATATTAAAAGTGTGAAGGATATTCGAAATGTTGTTTGAATTTTTTATCCTTCGTTTAAAGTCTTTGCTTTAGACAAAATTATTTTTTCACCATTTTTTCCTAATATTTAAGAGTGTAAAATTAATTAAACATATTTATGATAAAATCTTTCATTATTAGAAGTCATCAGAATTAATGACAACTAATACTTTTTTCATTAGTTTAAGAATTCTAAATCAACTAAATTTGATTTTAAGAAGATTTGAAAAATCTAGAAATAAATTTAATTTAGAATAAGAAAAATTTAAGAAGTATCAAATTTTTAAAAATTTTAAGTACGTAATACGAATATTATCAATGATTTTGTAAAGATTTGACTTTAAAATAAGGAAATATTTTAAATATTAAAAAAATAATCGTACTACAAATATGGTTCAAATTGATGCGTCTCTCTTAGCCTCTGTCAGCAAGAGAAAGAAGTAATGCATGACAAACGCAAGACAATCCATCGACCACTTGGAACTTTCGGTGGTAAAATATATATGTGCTTATATATTTATGTTTACATTGTTATATTAAAGTGTGAAGAATCTAAAAGTGATTTGAACATTTTACATTGCATTAAAAATCCCTATAATAGACAAAATCATTTAATTTAAATAATCAAACGTTATATATGTGTGACACGTGCTATTAAATTAATATGATAAAAGATAGAAACTCTATTGTTAAGTTATCAATTTCTTTTTTAGTAGTGATAAAAACAAACATGCTTTAGTTCAAACTTGTGAAAGAAAGTTCACCAATTTGTATACTCTCTTAATGACATTCAACTACCGTAAGGACAATTATAACATCACAAAGCTTTCCAAAACTATTAGAAAAATTAGGAAATTTAATGAAAATATTATGTTTGGATCGATAATAACCTGATGCCTATAACTCCACCAGCCATAAGAGCCAGCAACTAGGACAACCCATTTGGTCCCTACTGTTTCTTCAGTTAAGAATCTAGATGTGAAAATTTCATAAGTAGCAAACTTATGATCATTATTAGGATTTTTATAGTAACTATTTTATAATTACATAAAATAGAAAATTGTATTTTTTATTTTAGGCAAAGTTTGCTTGATAAATACATAGACAAACGAAATTACAGTCGCTTATTTAACTCAAATCAGTTGAGTTAAAAAAGGAATCAATATGACATGTATTTAATTTTGAGTATTCATTTTCCATAAATGACTCTTATTAACCTGTATGCTATCATTATTCAACTACTAAAATCAAAATTCAAATTCGTTTTTAGTGAACAAATTCAGTAAATCAAATCAATCTCAAAATCAGATTGAAGATTCTTTTATTGATGAGCTTCTAAATTTTTTTTAAAAAAACATCACTTCTGTTACAGGTATTGAATAACAAATTTGAGTTTGTATATGAATTTCAACAAATCATTTTTGTTTCTCGGTCTGCGAAATTGAGATCGTTTTGTGCGAAATTATTTTTTTCAATGTAAATTTTTTTCTTCTTGATGTGTATTGTAAATATTGATTGAAATATACTATTTGTCCAATGTTGACGTTATTTGATCATAGTTAATGCATGATCAAAATCGTTTTTGCTACGTAGGCATTTAGCCGTCTTGATTTCATTTTTTCTTGAATGTATTTATATATTCTGCAAAGTGTAATTGTGTTTACTTGGCTATATTGATAATTTCTGAGTTTATTTGAATATATAAATTTGATTTCTATATTTTGTGTGAAATTGTATAGTTTGATTAGGTTTGTATCGTTTGAGTGTCATTCGTATGTATTTATTGCAATTGTACATTCTGGACAGTGAGTTTAAATGTATATTTTTATTGAATTTGTGACATTAATAATGTAATTGTTGATGATAATATGTGTAGATTGGGAGTTCAATTGTATATGTTAATTGTATTTTTATATTTAATAGTATAATTATATATTCAATAAATGTGTCACTTGTATCTGCTAGAGAACTTAATAGACTACATATATAATTATTAAATACATCTGGGTTATTCTGTAATTAGTTATTCTTCAGTTCTCTATATATACAGCTGTAACCCCTTCAATATTAAAAGAGATCAATCATTATTAAATCTGTTTCATGGTATCAAAGCTAGGGTTTCTTCTTCCGCCCAAACCCTAATCTCTCCTCTTTTCCGACGTGTGTGCGCCGCCGCCACCGTCTACACCACGCCGCACGGCCTCCCTCCTCCGCCGTAGGTCGGCGCCATGGACAAGGTTATTGATCCTCTGTCAAAATTACCGTCTGGAGTAAAATTACTGCTCAGGAATCTCCACAATCTCATCCCCGAAAAATTATCTGACAACAACTACCCGGCCTGGGCACTTAACGTCCGCACCGCCCTCGCAGCCAACTTGCTACTCGGATGGATTGACGGTGCGGAGAAGCCGCAGCCCGAGACAGCCGAGAAGGACGGCGTCAAGCTCCCAAATCCCGACTACCTTCCGTGGATGATCGTAGACACTCAGATCCGAGCCTGTCTTCTCGCAGTTATTAGCCCCTCTGTGCACAAACACGCCCGGGGTTTTCTCACATCGGCTTCACTTTGGGACGCACTAGCCACAAGGTACAACTCTGTGTCCACGGCTCATATTTTTCAGTTGCGTGACAAATTGCATACTCTTCGGAAGGGAACGAAGACGATGACTCAATACCTTGATGATGTGGCCTCTATTCTGTCTGACCTAGATGCTGTGAACGAGATTATTCCTGCACGAGACGTGGTGAATGCCGTGATACGTGGTCTTCCGGCTGGCTATTCCTCTCTCAAACAGCATATTCGCCTCTCGCCTGTCGAAATCACTCTGAATCAACTGTCTGGATGGCTTAATGCAGAAGAATTGAATCTAGACATGGAACACAAATTACTGCTCGGAGAAGCCAGTTCCACCCCTGGCGTCACGGCTCTTTACTCGGCTGGCAGCGGAGGCTCGGCCAGGGGTCGCGGTGACGATCGCCGTAACCAAGGGCGAGGCAGCGGCGGCGGTGACCGTCGAAACACCGGGCAGCAAGGCAGAGGCGGGCCTCCACCGAGGGACGGCTTCCAGTCAGGCCGCGGACAGGGACGAGGAAACCAGCGGATGCCCACACGAGATCTTCCGACGTGCCAAATTTGTGCTAAACGGGGCCATTCTGCGGCTAATTGTTGGTATCGTTATGATGACTCGCAGAATGTAAATAGCCAGTCCGGAGGATCAAGGGCGATGCATGCGTCCACAAACGCTCAATCTAGCGATTGGTATCTAGACACAGGTGCTAACACCCATGTGACGTCGGATTATTCACAACTTCAAGCTCCTTATCCGTATCATGGCTCAGAAACTATTACAGTAGGCAATGGTCAATCCCTTCCCATCACAAACACCGGCTCTGGGTATGTCTATACCCCAAATGGTAAATTTCATCTCTCAACCCTTCACCACGTCCCTTCCCTCACATCCAATCTTTTATCTGTTTATCGCTTTACTAAAGAAAATAACTGCACCCTCATTTTTAATGACACCAATTTCCAGATAGTGGACAATACCACGAACCGGGTGCGGTACACGGGCCGCTGTGAGCATGGGCTATACACTCTTCCATCCAGGTCTCCGTCTGTTGTGAGTCAAGCCATTCTCTCGTCAACCTGGCATCGCCGGCTTGGGCACCCATCATCCGCCATCACCAAATCCATTTTATCTTCCTTAGGTTTTAATTTTTCAGAAAAATTACATTGCGAGTCCTGCTCAGTGTCTAAATCTTGTCGTTTACCTTTTTCACTGTCTGAACACAAGGCCACTGCGCCATTTCAATTAATTCATTCTGATGTTTGGGGTCCAACCTCAGTTCCTTCTGTTCAAGGTTTTCGTTATTATATCTGTTTTGTTGATGATTACAGTAAATTCACTTGGCTTTATCCTCTGAAATTTAAATCCGAAGCTTATACTATTTTTGTAAACTTTGACCGAATGGTTCAAAATCAATTTAATGCCAAAATCAAAATTTTTCGAAGTGACAATGGCAAAGAATTTGTCAACAATGCATTTGGTGTTTTTCTTCAAAATCTAGGGGCTCTTCATCACACTTCATGTCCATATACCCCTGAACAAAATGGCGTTGCTGAGCGCAAACACCGTCACCTAATAGAAACAGTTGTTGCGCTCCTCCATGATTCCACCTTACCTGTTTCCTTTTGGGTTGATGCCCTTGCTACTGCCAACTACCTCATAAATCGCATGCCCACTCACACTCTCTCCAACTCCACTCCATATGCCCGTCTCTACAATCATCCACCCGACTATATCCATCTCCGCCCGTTTGGGTGTCTAGTTTATCCCTGGTTGCGTCCGCACACTCAATATAAACTTCAACCTCGGTCCACCCCTTGTGTCTTTCTAGGCTATCATCCCACTATCAAAGGTTACAAATGTTTCGATCCTGTATCTCAGAAAACATATGTTTCCCGTCATGTTCGTTTTGTGGAGGAACAATTTCCTTACACAAGTCTTTCCTCTACTCCATACTCCCCCAATCCACTTGGCGTTGTGCCATTATTTCCGTCCTTTTCTCACGCTCATGCTCCGGCTCACTCGGCACCTAACCCGGTACCCCACTACACCACTACCCACCCGAAACCCCAAACCTCCCACCCGAACACCCAGCCGACTGCCACACAACCCACCACTTCCCTACATCATACTCCTAACACACATACAGCCACCCCATCCACCGCTGCACATCCCAGCTCCCACGGAAGCCCCACCCAACCCCCGCCCACACATCATACAACTCCACCACCCCTTCCTAATCACCCTCCACTCAACACTCATCCTATGACAACCCGAGCCAAGGCCGGTACCTTCAAACCCAAAGCCTACCACACTCAAATACCCTTTGATGCACATCCCACAACTGAGCCTACTACCTACAACCAAGCCTCCAAAAATAGTTTCTGGTGCCAAGCTATGGATGAGGAATTTCAGGCTCTGAATGAACAACGTACATGGGATTTGGTACCTCTGCCTAGTAACCGAAAGTCTATTGGGTGCAAATGGGTGTTTCGCATCAAACGAAATTCAGATGGATCTCTTTCTCGCTATAAAACACGTCTGGTTGCAAAAGGGTATCATCAGGAGTATGGTGTGGATTATAAGGAGACCTTCAGCCCTGTTGTTAAGCAACAGACTATTCGTCTGGTCTTGTCTCTTGCTCTTCACTATGATTGGCCGCTTCATCAGCTAGACGTCAGCAATGCCTTTCTTCATGGTCATCTTGAGGAAGAAATCTATATGGTTCAGCCACCGGGATATGTTAATCCCAACCGTCCTCACTATGTTTGCAAGCTTCGCAAATCACTGTATGGCCTGAAACAGGCCCCTCGTGCCTGGTACACACGTCTCTCTACTTTTCTGCAGGGTCTTGGTTTTCGCACCTACCATCATGACAACAGCCTCTTCACCCTTCACTGTTCTCGAGGGACAGTCATCATTCTTATCTATGTGGATGATATTGTTATTACAGGCAGCTCGTCGTCACTCATCACTGAAATTACTGAAGCTATGCATCGTGACTTCAAACTTAAGGACCTCGGTCCTCTGGAGTTCTTTCTTGGCCTCGAACTCATCCGCAAATCGGGAACCATATTGATGCATCAGACAAAATATACCCTTGAATTCTAAATCGGGCTGGAATGACAGACTGCAAACCCGCGGTCACTCCCATGGCAGTCCGCCAATCCCCAGGGCCGAATACTCCCTTTGCCGATCCTACACTATATCGGAGCCTCGTCGGTGGACTTCATTATCTTGCTGTTACTCGTCCGGACATCCAATATGCAGTCAATCGAGTCTCCCAATCAATGCATGCTCCCACAGAACAACACTTTCAGGCCTTGAAACGCATTCTGCGCTATCTTCAAGGTACTCTTCACTGTGGAATTTTATTTCAAAAGGGCTCGTTTGATATATCTGTTTTTTCTGATTCGGATTGGGCTAACGACAAAGATGATCGAAAGTCCACTACTGGATATATTGTTATGATGGGACCGAATCTGATTTCCTGGTGCACCAAGAAGCAAACGCGAGTGTCCCGTTCCTCCACAGAAGCAGAATATCGTGCCATGGCTGCGGGTGTTGCTGAAGCCATGTGGTTACGATACCTTACGGATGCACTTGGCATTCCCCCCACGAAACCACAGATTTATTGTGACAATCAGTCCACTATTTGTGTTACCAAAAATCCAGTCCTTCATGATCGTATGAAGCATGTTGGGTCTGACTGTCACTTTGTTCGCGATGAGGTACTTGCAGGAGCGATGGCCACGCACTATGTCCCATCTACTGACCAGCTTGCTGATATTCTCACCAAGCCTCTTCCGTTACAGCCTTTTCAGTCTCTCTGCTCCAAGCTGCCCCTCGTTACCGCTGATCAGCTTGCGGGGGGATAATAGACTACATATATAATTATTAAATACATCTGGGTTATTCTGTAATTAGTTATTCTTCAGTTCTCTATATATACAGCTGTAACCCCTTCAATATTAAAAGAGATCAATCATTATTAAATCTGTTTCAGAACTATCCATATATGATTTTCTAGAGGAAGTTAGATTATTGTTTGGTAGATGGAACTATCCATTTATAGATTGTTGTTGTTTAATACATATCTATATATGTATTTTCGTCCGTGTTTTGACAAATATGTAAATAGTTCAATAAAAATGTGTAATTGTTATTAATGCTTGAAAGATATATGTATATCTCAATCAAATATGTATTTGTTGTTGTGTTTGAAAAATTCATATACAGTCCTGTAAATATATTTTCGACTGTTAATGAAAATACATCATATTTGACATAAAAAGATAAAACTATCAATATATATACAGTTATCTAAAAATGTATAATTGTTGCTAATGCTTGAAAGATATATGTATAATTCTGTAAAAGGTGTATTTTCTGCTATGTTTGGAAAATACATATACAAAACTAAAATGTATTTTCAACAGTGAATAAAAATGCATCATACTTTACATAAAATAATACTAATCTAACTGAATTTGACTTTTTAATTTTTTTTCTTTAAAAAAATCAGGTTGTACCAGCCACAAAATATGTCTATACAGTACATGTCAAAGAAAAGTATTTTATTGTTTGTCTCAAGGAAAAAAATTTTCTTGTCACGCATTTCAATTGCATGTGGCACCATATGCACATGCTTGTGTAGTTTTAGATAGCAAGAATTTTACAAAAGGGACTGTATTGCTCTGATTTATATAAACCAAAAGCAACATTGAAAATATATAATGTTTCAATTTATCTTTTACCACACAAAGACAATTGGGTAATTTCACAAAGCATAATAATTGATGGTTGAGGTAGTACTGCCCCTAAATACAAGCGACCTCCTGGCAGACCTCCAAAGAAAGATCGTGAAAAATCAGGAAGTGATACGTTCGAAAAGAAAAGCATCAATTCTTATAGTTCTTGTGGGTTTAAGGGTCATAATAGCTATTCATGTAGAAAATATCGCAAAA
The DNA here is from genome assembly GCA_030864215.1 of Capsicum pubescens. Taxonomy (NCBI): domain Eukaryota; kingdom Viridiplantae; phylum Streptophyta; class Magnoliopsida; order Solanales; family Solanaceae; genus Capsicum; species Capsicum pubescens. The sequence continues at coordinate 1,290,461 of CM061539.1, forward strand.
TGATATGTTTGTTGTTGTAATACCCCAAACTTTTTCTTAAGCCTAATTTCGTCTCTAGAAAATTAAGGGATGACTTTCAAAGTAATTAGTGTTTAAACCATATTAAATTTCCCAAATTTTAACTTTTTATCATGTGAGAAATTGAATTAGCTTTCCAATGATACCCATTTCGTCAAAATCCGATGTTGGGGTAGAAAGTTATGGCCGAATTACAGAAAGCAGTCTGAACCGCCCAGGTGCGACGGAAAGGTCCGATGGATCGTCGAGCTAGCGATGGATGGTCGCCCAAACCATCATAGCGGAGGCAGTGAGTCCACCTTCTAGACCAAGTGAGATGGTCAGGCCGATGGACCGTCGAGCTAGCGACGGACCGTCGCCCAAGCCATCGCAGACAAGGCAGTGAACCCCTATTCTGGTCTAGGTGCGACGGTCAGTCCGACGGACCGATGACTTAGCGACGGACCATCGCACCCACAGTCGCAGATCCTGTTCAGTGTTTTTTAAGTCATTTTTAAAGGGATTTTTTGGTCTTTTTACACCCTTATAACACCTAGATATATCCAAAATGAGGCTGATAACTTCAGATTCATCAAAAGTATCAAGAGTTAGGGTTTTCTCCCTCAAGAACAAAATCCAAATATTCCTCAAATAAATTCAAGAACCCACCATAGATTTTGCAAATTGAGTTAAAGATTCAAGGTTCCCAAGTCAAAGGCTTCAAGAATCCTCTCTCAAGAATTCCAAAAAGAGTCTTAAGCAAGCTTATTCATCTACAATTCATAATCTAAGGTATGTGGGGTTTTGAACAAGGGTAATCCTTTCACCCTTATGCCCAAAGGCTTATATTAAATTACAAGTTTTCTGCAATTTATGAGATTTTACATGAAATTGAGTTAGGGTTTTTCACCCATTATCATTAGATGCAAGGTTTTGATACTTTCCATGAATTGAAAGTCAAATAGCATGTTTATGCTTATGTTTCTATGCTTATTTATGAAACTTACAGATTTTGAGATATTTTATGAGTAATTACATTACTAAGCATGAATTTGAGATATCTAATTTGAGATTGTTGTTTGGGTCAATAGGCCCCTTTTTAAGATTGATATTCAAGAATTGTTTGGGTCATAAGTACCACCCCATAGCTAAGCTAATTTCAGATTTTTAGACAAAGATTTGACCCTTTGGGTCTAACCTAAGATAGGAATCCACATTGAGTATGATTTAAAGCAAATAGAAATATGTTTTAGTCTTCATTATAGACCCTTGAGTTATTTTGAGGTGGATTTTCTAAGAGTTCTGAGCTGAGTATGGGAGTAGTATTTAGCATCGAGTTGGGTATGATTCCAAGGTCTCATATCCTAGAACTACGTGCCATCATAGGACTGAGATTTATTGGTCCGAGGCTGAGATAGTGATCACTAAAGATAAGGTTCTACTCTGATGGCAAGGATAGAATAGCTCTCCACAACGTGGGCAAAACATTGGACTCCATATAGCTCACATGGTTTATATCGGTTAGAATAAACTCCCGAGTCCAAAAGAGTCCCAGAGTCCCAAGTCTTAAAGTTTCTAAAGTTCTAAATCCTTAAGTTTTGAAGAAGTTTTACTCTCCACAAGATAAAAGCATGAGTTTAAAAGTATTATGTAAAGTTTTCTTTAGCCCACAAGTGTTGAGAATAAGAGAACAATACAGATTTTAAATCTATGTATAATGACTCACGAGATTTGTGTTACATGTTTCACTATTCATGATTTATGAGCTTTATATTTTAGACTTATTCAAGCCATGTGAGTCATTTATATTTGCATGCATAATTTTATTAAGAGTGTTGATATTGTTTTATGTAAATGCATACACCCCCATATACTCAGTACATTCCCAAAGTGTTGATCCGCATACACGTCTGTGTGCTACATTGTCTTATAATATAGGTTCAGGTGCTCAGTCTTAGCAGTGGTCGCGATTCTCGAGTGCCTTGTCTATATTCCACAGTTGGTGAGTCCTCATGGTTCAAGGACCTATTTCTCAGATTTTCAACTGTTATTACTTTCAGATCAGTTCAAGTCAGTTGGGGGTCTATCCCAATGACTCTCCAATTTGAGTAGTAGAGGCTTTGTTAGACTAGACTAGCAGTTGTATTTTAGACTTTCAGTATTTGATATTTCAGAATATGTTTTCCAGTTATTTTAGTTTTGAGTTGATATACTATAGTATTATTATTTGGCTTGACATCCCAAAATGAGAGATTGAGATAGTAACAAGCTCAAAGGGTTAGCTTGGGGCTACTTGTAGCCTTAAGCACCGTGTGACATTTCGGGATGAGATTTTGGGATGCTATAATATTGATATCAGATCCAGGTTTAAGGAGTCCTAGGGAGTCTAACAAGCCACGTTAAGTAGAGTCTTGATCATCGGTGTGTAGCGCGCCATATCTATGAGCAAGAGGTTACAAGATGTTTTAGGAAAAAGTCATTTCTTTCTTTTAGATTCTATCATGCCAATAATTTTCTCTCTCATCTAATAATTCGTGCTTTCTTATTTCATAAAATGCCTCCCCGAAGAGAGAATGCTCACAGAAACAATAATGAGCAACCTCATCATGTTGATCCCTTGAATGAGACTATGTCTCATGCTGAGTTTCGGGCGTCCTTTCAGGCGTTAGCCCAAGAAGTCACCACAAATGTCTAGGCCAACAATCAGGCCACAGTTCCGCACCTGCAGGGAGGTGATTTAGCTGCTGCCAGGATTTGTGATTTTATTCGGATGAATTCGCCAATGTTTTATGGGTGTAAGGCAGGTGAGGACCCATAGTTATATCTTGAGGAGGTGAGGAAGATCACCTAAGTCATGCATATCTCTGAGGAAGAAAGTGTTGAGCTGGCGTCTTACAGGTTGAAAGACATTTCTTATGACTGGGTTGTAGCGTGAAGGAAGAGTAGAGGTGAGGATGCTTCCCCTATGACTTGGCAAGTGTTCCAAGATGCATTCTTGGATAAGTTTTTTCTGTTAGAGATGAGGAAAGAGAAAATAGAGGAGTTTATGATCTTGAGATAGAACTCCATGAATTTTAACAAGTACTGCCTTAAGTTCAACCAGTGAGCCAAGTATACTCCTGATTTGATTGCTGACACCCGAGCTAGTATGAGAAAGTTTATGATAAGTGTTTCTGGTTTAGTGCTGAAAGAGTATGGAACTGCTATACTTAATAAGGATATAGATCTTGCTAGGCTAATGATACATGCATAGAAGATAGAGGCAGACAAGATAAGGAAGAGAGACCAAGTGAGGGAAAACAAGAAGGCTATATCCGAGCAGTATGAGTATGGTCAGGCTAGGTCCCATAGAGGAAACCCTCCACAGTTTCAAAGCAGTTCATCTATGCTAGCGCTTTCATCGGCTAGTTCTCCGGCACCTAGAAACAAGCAGGAGCAAGGGAATAGGTCTTCTATGTATTGGTCTTGGAACAGTGTAAGTAACAGACCTCGCTATCCTCTATGTGCTAAGTGTGGTAGGGACCATATTGGTGAGTGCTTAGCAGATTAGAGGGGTTGTTTTGATTGTGGCAAGATGGGCCATAAACTTAGAGATTGCCCGCACGCTAGGCAGGGAAACAGAGATATTCGTCCCCAGACTCAGGCTATGAGTGAACCAACTCCTATAGCCGGTCCAGCTTCTCCTCAAGGAATTTCATCTAGTATTGGTGGTGGTCAACGCCAAAACCGATTCTATGCCCTACCATCCTATCAGGAGTAGGAAGATTCTCCCAACGTTGTTACTAGTATGCTCAATGTATTTTTCTTTGATGTTTATGTTTTGATGGCCCTGGTTCAAGTTTCTCTTATGTGACCCCATTGGTTGCTGTGAATTTTGAAATCTGTCCCAAAAAGATTCCTGAGCCTTTCCTATTCTCTACTCCAGTAGGGGAGTCAGTTGTTGCTAAGCAAGTGTATAAAAAGTGTTCTGTTACTATTCTTGATAGAGTCATTCTTGTTGATTTGATATAGTTGGAGATGGTTGATTTTGATGTTATTCTGGGTATGGACTGGCTTCATTCTTGTTATGCATCCATAGACTGTCGTATCCGTATGGTCAAATTTTAGTTTTCTGATGAACTAGTTTTTGAGTCGTACAGGAGTTCAGTATCTCCCAAGAGTCATTTTATCTCCTATCTCAAAGACAGAAATCTTATATCCAAATGTTGCATCTATTATTTAGTTCGAGTTAAAGACACTCAGTCTGATGCTCCAACTATTCAGTCAGTCAACATAGTTAATGAATTTCCTGATATTTTTTCGAAAGATCTCCTAGGGGTACCTCCCAATAGAGAGATAGAGTTTGATATTGACCTTCATTCTGACACGCAACCTATTTCTATCCCGCCTTATCGTATGGCACCTGCAAAGCTTAAGGATCTGAAAGAGCAACTCAAAGATCTTCTAGATAAAGGTTTCATAAGGCCCAGTGTTTCTCCTTGGGGCACACCTGTTTTGTTCGTGCAGAAGAAAGATGGTTCTTTGTGTATGTGTATTGACTATCGCCAGCTTAATAAAGTGACAGTCAAGAATAAGTACCCTCTTTCGAGAATTGATGACCTGTTTGATTAGTTGCAAGGCGTAAGTTATTTCTCAAAGATAGACCTTAGATTCGGCTATCATCAACTTAAAGTAAGGCAGTGTGATATCCCAAAGACAACCTTCCGAACCCATTATGGTCACTTTGAGTTTCTAGTCATGTCTTTCGGGCTAACCAATGCTCCAGCAGATTTCATGGACCTCATGAATCGAGTGTTCAAATAGTATCTTGATATATTTGTCATTGTGTTCATAGAAGACATCCTCGTGTATTCCCAAAGTGAGGATGACCATGCAGATCATCTTAGAATTATCTTGCAAACTCTTAGAGATCACCAGTTGTTTGTCAAATTCAGTAAGTGTGAATTTTGACTACGGTTTGTATCTTTTCTGGGTCACATTATTTCAGCCGCAGGCATTAGAGTTGATCCCTAAAAGATAGAAGCTATAAGAAATTGTCCTAGACCTATCTCTCCGTCTGACATTAGTAGTTTCTTAGGTCTAGCTGTCTATTACCTCTATTTTGTTGAAGGTTTCTCTTCTATTATGTCTCTCATGACCCGGTTGACCCAAAAGAAAGTTAAGTTCCTTTTGTCAAATTCCTGTGACAAGAGTTTTTAGGAGTTGAAGACTCTACTTACTTCAGCTCCAGTGTTGACTTTGCCTGATAGTACGAATGGTTTTGTGGTGTATTGTGATGCCTCTAGAGTTGGATTAGGTTGTGCGCTGATGCAAAGAGGTAAGGTTATATCTTATGCCTCTAGACAGTTGAAGTCGCATGAAAAGAAATACCCTACCTATGATTTTTAATTAGCTACTGTAGTATTTGTTTAAAATTATAGAGACACTGTCTGTATGGTGTCCATGTTGATGTGTTTACTGATCACAAAACCCTACAATATGTGTTTACGCAGAGGGAGTTGAATCTTAGACAAAGGAGGTGGTTAGAGTTGCTAAAAGATTATGACATAAGTGTGTTGTATTATTTGGGCAAGGCCTATGTAGTGGCAAATGCCCTTAGCAGGTTATCTATGGGTAGTGTTATTCATGTAAAGGAAGATAAGAAAGAATTGGCTCGTGAAATGCATTGTTTGGATAGACTGGGTGTTAGATTGCTTGATTCTGTTGAGGGGAATATCTTGGTGCAGAGTAGCTCCGAATCCTCTTTAGTTTCGAAAGTGAAGGAGAAGCAAGACTTAGATGCTAGTTTGGTCAGACTGAAGGAGTCAGTTAAGGACCAAAAGGTAGAGGTTTTCTCCCAAGGGGGAGATGGTGTGTTGAGATTATAGGGTAGATTATGTGTTTCTTGTGTTGATAATCTGAGGCAGAGAATAATGGCTGAAGCGCATGGCATGCGATACTCTATTCATCTCGATGCTACCAAGATGTACCGCGACTTACGGGAAATCTATTGGTGTAAAAGTATAAAGAAGGATATAGAAGAGTTTGTGGCAAAGTGTGTAACTTGCCAATAGGTTATGGTAGAGCACCAAAGACCTAGTGGTGTAATGCAAGAGTTTGATATTCCCACTTGGAAGTGGGAAGAGGTGAATATGGATTTTGTGACTGGTTTACCTTTATCGCGCCATCTCCATGATTTTATTTGGGTTGTTGTAGATAGGTTGACTAAGTCAGCGAATTTCTTACCTGTGCATACATCTTATATAGCTGAGGATTATGCTAGATTGTATATTCGAGAGTTAGTTAGATTGCATGGAGTTCCCTTGTCTATCATCTCAGATAGGGGTACTCAGTTCACTTCTCTGTTTTGGACAGCTTTTCATCCGCAGACAGATGGTCAGGCTGAGAGGACCATCCAAACTTTGGAAGATAAGTTGTTCATTCTATCTTCCACGTGTCCATGCTTAAGAAGCACATTGGCAATTCCGTTGTAGTAGATCCTTCAGAGAGATCAAATATTTAGAATAGTCTTTCTTATGATGAGATTCCAATTGAGATCCTAGATTACCAAATTCGTAGACTGAGGAACAAAGAGGTTCCCTTGGTCAAAGTTTTGTGGTAAAATCAGTCAGTTGAGGGTGCTACTTGGGAAGCAAAAGCAGATATGCGAGCCAAGTACCCGCACCTCTTCTCCGCGAGTTCAGATCTAGCTGAAGGTATTATTCTTTCTTAATTCAGTTCCTTTCCATTCATGATTCAGCTATGTATCTATTCTTATTAATTTCATGCATTCTCTGAAGTGCCCAAGAGTTTAGAAAGATATGGAGTTAGTTTAGCAAATCATTTCAACTATGTGTACTCAGTTTTCTCCGCATTCTTAGCCTAACTAGTGACATTCGAGGACGAATGTTTTCAAGGAGGAGATATTGTAATACCCCGAACTTTTTCTTAAGGCTAATTTCATTTCTAGAAGATTAAGGGATGACTTCCAAAGTGATTAGTGTTTAAAACGTATTGAATTTCCCTAATTTTGACTTTTTATCATGTGGGAAATTGAATTAACTTTCCAATGATACCTATTTTGTCAAAATCCAATGTCGGGGTAGAAAGTTATGGCCTATAGAAAGCAGTTTGAACCGCCCAGGCGCAACGAAAAGGTCCGATGGACCGTCGATCTAGCGATGGACCATCGCCCAAACTGTCGCAGTGGAGGCAATGAGTCCACCTTCTGGACCAAGTGTGACGGTCAGTCAGACGGACCGTCGAGCTAGTGACGGACCATCGCCCAAGCCGTTAGAGATAAGGTAGTGAACCCCTATTCTAGTCCAGGTGGACGGTCAGTCCGATGGATTGTCGACCTAGCAACGGACCATCACACCAACTGTCACAGATCCCGTTCAAAAATTTTTAAGTCGTCCTATCTTGTTATATATTTGGAATTCATTCGACATAGGGTGTTGGGCAGTTATGGTTGGGTATTAGGGGTGGTCTCCAATCTTGGTTGGACTTGAGTCACCCTACACGGCTAGGCCCTAGTTCGGGTTGGGTAATTGTTCTTCCTCAATCTTGAGGATCTTGAGCTATAAAGAGACTCCACCCTTGGTATCAGAGCCGTTATCAACGACTGGTGATTAGGATTTTGAATTCGCAAATTTTATCGGTAAATTATGTGATCTATGATTTTTAATTCAATATTTCTGATTGGTAATTCGATAAGCTTTTCTATCAATTGTTAAATTCAATTGTGAAATAAACTTTGTGATTAGTGTTGGTAAGGATAAATCATATAGAGAAAAATAGTTGTGATAGTAAAGGGAAAAATAATTGCTAAATTCAATTGTGACTAAGGATGGTGAAGTTAAGAGAAGTTTAGTGATTGAAAGTTTGTGTGAATATTGTGAATTTTCTGGGATTAATTCTTTGATGTAGACGTTGAATTGTTGTGAAAGGTGTGAAGAATTTTTATAAAAATTATTGAAATGACTACTGGAAACACTTAGTAATACCTCGGCAGGAGTAAGCAATACTACTAAAACTGCTCGATTGATTGACTATAATCCTCCGCTATATTTGCAGTCCACTAATGTGAGTGGAGCATCTATTATTTCTTTTAAGTTGAAAGGAAATGAGAATTATAATGTGTGGAGTAGATCTATGAGAATTTCTCTATTTGGAAGGAGCCAACTAGGTTTAGAAGATGGCACCTGTAAAATATATTATGTGGCTGAGAGTCTAGGTTATTAGAGGGAGAGAATGAAAGTTGTTGTTCTATCATAGTTGATGAATTCTGTAGCAAGAAATTTGATTAGAGGTGTAGTATATGCAATTAATGCACAAGAAGCGTGGGAGGATATAAAAGAAAGATTTGAGAAAACTGATGGTTCAACTTTTAATATTCATCAAGAAATTTCTAATTGTATTCAAGGAACATAAATAGTGTCTAGATATTACACAAAGCTGAAGGATCTATGGGATATGTTTGGCTCAATGATCCCTATACCAACTTGCAATTGTGAAAAATCTAATGATTTGTTATGTATCTGCAAAGACAAAAATTATATCAATTTCTAATGGAATTGAATGAGTCATACTCTCAAGTGAGAAGCCATATAGTAGTACTAAATCCAATTCCAAGTGTAAATAAGGCTTATCCCATGGAAATAAGTATGAAAATGAAAGGGCGACATTTTTTTCTTCAAGATATACTTGTTTATTAAGTACAATGACCAATAAATCTCATGGTCTAGAAGATTTTGATGCTATAGCTATGTATGTCAAGACTAAAAACTCAACTTTCAAGAAAAATTATAACTTTAATTACAATCCAAATACTTTTTGTGAATGTTGTATATTTAAGGGACATTATAAGGTTGAACACTAGAAGTTTATAGGATAGCTCAATGTAATACACCATACTTTTTCCTAGCTTGAAATCGTCTAAAGAATGTTAGAAACTTAGATTGAAATATGAATCCATTTTGTCCACATAGCCTTGTTAAGATTTTTACTTTTTTTTCATGTGGGAAATCGAATAAGCTTTCTATAGATACCAATTTCAGAAAAATCCGGTATCGAACGAGGAAGTTATGACCATTTTACAGAGAGCAGTCCAAATTGCCCAGGTGCGACGGAGCGGGCCGACAGGCCGTCGGCCCAACGACAGAACGTTGAATCAAGGCAGTGAGTCCACTCTCTGGCTGAGTGAAACGTAGAGGTCCTACGGAACGTTGAGCTAGTGACGGACCATCGCACCCCACCATCGCACCAAGGCAGTAAGTTCCAGTTCTGGTCCCTGTTCAACGGTGAGTCCGATGGACCGTCGCACTCCACCGTTGCATGTCCTACTTAGTATTTTTAAGTCATCTTAAAAGGGGTATTTTGATATTTTACCACCCGTTTTGACCCCTAATAATATTAGACCAAGGCTTATGCCTTCATTATTCAACTACAACATTAAAATTAGGGTTTTTTTCTCTAAGATTAATCCCAAGAACAAAATCCAAATCTTCTCCAAGAACTCAGAGATTCAAATTCTTCAAGTTCAAGAACTTTAAGAAACTCATTACCAGGTATTCATAGTGTTCATTCATGGAATCCTTTCGCCTAGGAAGCGCAAGAATCTCCTTTCTAAGTTCAAGATTATGGATTTTCCTTATATATTCCATGTTGGGTTGTTGTTGTCCATGTTGATAATGACTAATTGAATTATAATCCATGCTTGGTGATAAATTTCATATGGAATTAATTAGTATAGGTGTAGGTTCATGTAAACCTATAATTAAAACCCTTGGATGATGAAATAAGTGATGAATCATGATGTTTGTGCGTTGTATAATGTTATCTACATATGCTATGCCTACCATGTGTTTGATTAAATGCCTATGTAAAGGAAAAGTGCCTAATTAGTATGATATTGTGAAATCCCCCCTTTTATGTACAAGTTTATGCATATCACATGTTTGATGAAATGCCTCAATAAATGAATTATGGATTGTGATGTTAGTCATGTATTCAAGAAAGTCATGCTTGTCAGTTTCTTTCCATCGAGTCCTGGGGGTACTTGTACCCAAAAATTTATCTATGTTCCTAGAGCCAATGTCATGTTTTCACGATATCCTCAGTCAAGCCATGTTCAATATAATTCAGTTAGTCATGTGACTCAGGAAAACTCAGTAAAACTCAGAAATCCCAGTGATCTCAGAAAGATCAGTAATATAGAAATCTCAATACTATTTCTTCAGTCATCAGAACTCAGTTAACTCAGTCCAGTTCAGTTCAGTAATCCATGTTAAGTGTCTATTCAGATAGGAGTATAAATTAACACCGAGTGAACCCAAGGATGGGAACTCACCTGCCAGTAAAGGGTGTGATTCTTAGAAGCAATCCATGCATTCTAAAACTACGTAGCCAGTATAAGTTGAGACATCGTACCTGATAGTTGCGAGTAGATGAGGTGGCTTAACCTACTAGTTGAGGGTTCCCACCTTTCTCATTAGAGTAACCTGCTAGTTGAGGGTCACTCACATGTTGTCCTTACTAGTGGTGCGGTATTGACACCCTTCCAATCAGGGCACAGATTGGACCCCAGCTCAGCTATTATAGCCCATTTGGGGCATGTTGGTTAGATTACTACTTCCCACAATTTTAGTATTAGTCTCAGTAAAAGAACTCAGATAGTTCTTTAGATTTCAGGACTATCAGATACAGTCAACTCAGCTTAGTACTGAACTTAGATAGTTTCATCAAAATTAGGACTGTCAGATACAATCACTCAAGTTATTAGTATCCAAATTCAATAACCATGTTATCACAGTATCAGTGTCAGTTATTATATATCATGCATGTATTTTCACGCTCAAGATAGTCAGTCTACTATTATTATTATTGTTCATGCATATGAACCCCATGCATTTAGCCTACCTCACATGCATACCAATATATTCAATCATACTGATGCATTCGCACTATGGTGTTTTATACCATAGGTTCAGAGACACGAGCTCCAGAGCACCAGTAGTATTCCACTCTCAGCAGTCAGAGTTAGAAGTGAGTCCTCATCCTTCGAGGACATGATCATTACTTTATTATGTCATTAATTAATTTATTAGTTGGGGATATGTCTCATCAACTTCTTATTCAAACAGTCATTTTTTAAAGGCTTTCCAGACTACAGTATGTTCAAATAGTTTATTTTACTTTTTTTTGGGTATTTCATACCCCACCCAGATGTTACATTTTTATCAGATATTATGTCTCAGTTTTGGACCTTATGGCCTTTCAGTTCATGTTTTCGCATTATATGGTATATTATACAGTATATAGGTACAAATATTAGTCATGGGTTAGCTTATGGTCCATTGGGGTTATAAGCACCGTGTGGCATTCCAGATACCAGATTCAAGGCGTTACTAACTTGGTATCAGATCCAGGTTCAATAGAGTCCTAGGAAGTCTGAAAGCTACATATAGTAGAGTCTTGTACATAGGTGTATTGCGCGCCACATTTATGTGCAGGAGGCTATAAGATGTTTTAGGAAAAGTTTCCTCTCTTTTAGTATTCATGTCGTACCAGTGAGCATAATTTCAAGTCAATCTCTTAGTCTAATCATTTCTTCTCTTTATTTCAGAACATGCCTCCCAAGAGAAGAAACCAGCCTATCCAAGAAGATCCTTTGGATGAACGTGTTTCTCATGTAGAGTTCAGAGCTACATTCACTACTCTTGCTCAGTCAATTTCCTCTCATAATGAATGACCAGCTATCATTCCGGCCAACTCAGATTCCAATTAGCTATAGCCAGGATTCAGTACTTTACCCAAATGAATCCTTTATCCTTTCTCAGGTCTAAGGCAGACAAGGACCCTCAAGAATTCCTAGATCAGGTGCAGAAGGTTACAGACATAATAGGGGTTACTTCTAGTGAGAGTGTTTAGCTAGATGCATATCAGTTCTAAGATGTTGCTCACACTTGGTTTAAGCAGTGGAAGTTATAGAGGGCAGATGATGAAAGGTCAGTTGAGTGGGAGGAGTTTGATTCTGCATTTTTGATTGATTCTCTCCCCCAGAGCTTAGAGAAGCTAAGGTTCTAGAATTCATCAACCTCAGGTAAGGAAATATGATAGTGAAAGAGTATTCTTTTAAGTTTACTCAATTAGCCAGATATGCCCCTCATGTGGTTGCAGATAGTAGGGCAAGAATGAGTAAGTTCATTTCAGGGGTGAATGATAACATGGTTAATGAGTACAGATCCGCCATGTTGAATAGCGACATGACTTTAGCCAAGATTATGACTCATGCTCAGCAGATAAAGGAACAAAAGATTAAGATGAGGGAGAAGCAGAATAAGAGAGTAAGGACAGGTAGTTTCAACTTTGCTCAGCCCAAATTGGAAGGAGAAAACCGTTCCCAGTTTCGTCCTAAGTCATCAGTTCCAGCTCCTTCTTCAGCCAGTGCTCCATTTCCTAAGTTCAGAGAGGATAACAAAGATAGAGTACCAGGCTCTAAGTCTCAGAAAAGTGTTAGCAGTGCCCACACCTATCCTCTTTATTAGACTTATGGCAAGCACCACCAGGGTACTTGCAGAGTTGGCAGAGATACTTGTTTTGAGTGTGACAATCTAGGCAACAGAGTTAGAGATTGTCCGCAGTCAGGTTCGCAGGGTCTACAGAATCATTCCTCAGCTCAGTCCAGTCGCCCAAATTAGCAAGGTGCCACCTCCAGTGCTACTAGTGGGCAACGCCAAAACAGTCTCTATGTTCTCCAGTCTCGGCAAGATCAGGAAAATTCTCTTGAAGTGGTTATTGGTATGTTGCAGATCATTCATGTGCATGTTTACTCTTTGATAGATCCAGGTGTTTCCTTGTATTTTGTTACTCCCTATATAGAAGGTGATTTCAGAGTCACTCTCAAAATTCTAGTAGAGCCCTTTTCTGTATCTATCTCGATGGGTTAAACCATCATAGCCCAGCGGGTATACAGGAACTGCCCGATTATGACATTTCAGAAAGTCACTTCAACAAACTTAGTTGAATTAGAGATGACTAATTTTGATGTCATTCTCAACATGGATTGGCTTCATTCCTTCTATGCCACAGTCAACTGCAGAAATAGAATAGTCCAATTTCAATTCCCAAATGAACCCGTCCTTGAGTGGAAGGGTAGTGTATCCGCTTTCAGAGGACAACATGTTTCCTACCTTCGGGCAAGGAAAATAATTTCTAAAGGGTGTGTCTATCATCTTGTTTGATTTAAGGACACTAGTTCTATAACTCCCAATCTTGATTCAGTCTTAGTCGTGAGGAAATATTCAGATGTCTTTCCCGAAGATATTCCAGGAATTCCTCCTGAAAGGGAAATAAACTTCGACATTGATCTTCTATCAGATACTCAGCCCATATCTATTCTGCCATACAGAATAGCACCTGCAAAACTCAGCGAATTGAAATAACAACTGAAGAATCTCTTAGATAAGGGATTCATCAGGCCTAGTGTGTCCCCGTGGGGTGCACCAGTCTTATTCATGCACAAGAAAGATGGTTCTCTCAGGATGTGTATAGATTACCGTCAACTCAATAAAGTTATGGTCAAGAACAAGTATCCTCTTCCCATAATCGATGACTTGTTTGACCAACTTAAGGGTGATAGATGTTTCTCTAAGATATTTCTCAAATCTGGCTATCATCAGCTCAGAGTCAGAGAATGTGACATTCCGAAAATAGCTTTTCAAACTCGGCATGGTCACTTCGAATTCCTAATCATGTCCTTTGGTATTACTAATGCCCCAGTAGCTTTCATGGACTTGATGAACTATGTATTCAACCATTACTTGTATATGTTTGTCATAGTCTTTATAGATGATATTTTGGTCTATTCCCGCAGTGAGAATGATCATGCAGACCATCTCAGAACAGTACTTCAGACTCTCAAAAATCATCAGTTGTTTACCAAATTCAATAAATGCGAGTTTTGGATAAGGTCAATAGCATTTCGTGGTCATGTCATTTTCAGTGATGGCATTAGAGTAGATCCTCAAAAGACCGAAGCGGTAAGAAACTGGCCTAGACCTGTCTCTCTATCAGACATCAGGAGTTTCTTGGGTTTGGCTGGCTATTATAGATGGTTTGTTGATGGATTTTCTTATATTGTATCCCTTATGTCCAAATTGACTCAAAAAAATGTCAAGTTTCAGTGGTCAGATCCTTGTGAGAAGAGTTTTCAGGAGTTGAAGACTCGACTCACCTTAACTCCAGTCTTAGCATTTGAAAATGGTTCAGATGGGTTTATAGTGTATTGTTATACATCTATAGTAGGTTTGTGTTGTGTCCTCATACAGCATGGTAAGGTCATAGCCTACGCCTCCGGACAGCTTAAACCTCATGAGAAGAATTATCCTACTCATGATCTTGAGTTAGCAGCCGTAGTATTTGCCTTGAAGATTTGGAGGCATTATCTATACAGTGTTCATGTAGATGTATTCACAGATCATACAAGCCTCCAGTATGTCTTTTCTCAAAAAGATCTCAATCTTCGTTAGAGAATGTGTTTAGAGCTCTTGAAGGATTATGACATGAGTGTCTTTTATCATCCGGGCAAGGCCAACGTAGTGGACGACGCTCACAGTAGACTGTCTATGGGTAGTGTTGCTTATGTTGAGGACAGTAAGAAGAAGTTAGATTAGGAAGTCCATCAGCTTGCCAGACTAAGCGAATAAGAAGAATTTAGCTTAGGAAGTCCATCAGCTTACCAGACTAGGCATTCGCTTAGTCGATATAGAGGAGGGTAATATATGGGTTCAGAGTAGTTTAGAATCATCTCTAGTTTCCGAGGTAAAAGAAAAAAAAGATAGAGATATTATCCTTGTCAAGTTGAAAGAGTCAGTCCAGGATTAGAAAGTAGAGGTTTTCTCCCAAGGGGGAGATGGTGCTTTGCGTTGTCAGGGTCGTCTCTGTGTTCCAGGTGTAGATGACTTAAGGAAGCGAATTCTAGCAAAAGTGCATGGTACATGCTACTCTATTCATCCAGGCACCACTAAGATGTATCGTGACTTGCGGGAGATCTATTGGTAGAGTGGGATAAAGAGAGATATTGTAGAATTTGTGGCTAAGTGCTCTACATGTCAGCAGGTTAAGATAGAGCATCAAAAGCCTAGTGGGTCCATAGAGGAGTTTAATATTCCTACTTAGAAGTAGGAAGAAGTGAACATGGACTTCGTGATGGGTTTGCCTCAAACTCGTCATCAGCATGATTTAGTTTGGGTCATTGTAGACAGAATGACCAAATCAGCTCATTTCCTTCTAGTTCATACCTCTTATTCATCCAAGGATTATGACAAACTCTACATCAGGGAGTTGTTCATATTGCACGGTATTTCGCTATCTATTATCTCAGACAGAGGTACCCAATTTACCTCTTATTTCTGGAAAGCATTCCAAAAGAGTCTTGGTACCCAAGTTCATCTTAGTAAAGCCTTCCATCCTCAGACAGATGGTTAAGAAGAAAGGACCATTCAAACACTAGAAAATATACTAAGGGCGTGTGCAATTAATTTCAAGGGGAGTTGGGATGACCACTTGCCTTTGATTGAGTTTGCATACAACAATATCTATCATTCCAGTATTAAGATGGCTCCGTTCAAAGCTCTCTATGGTAGGAGGTGTAGATCTCCAATTAGTTGGTTTGAAGTTAGTGAGGCCTCATTAATAGGGTCTGACTTGGTATTTGATTCCTTAGATAAAGTCCAGTTGATTAGAGAAAGACTCCGGGCAGCTCAGAGATGACAGAAGTCTTATGCAGATGTGCGTAGAAAGGGTCTCGAGTTCGAGATTAGTGACTATGTATATATAAATATCTCTCCCATGAAGGGAGTGAAGAGGTTTGGCAAGAAGGGAAAGCTCAATCCCCGATATGTCGGTCCCTTCAAAATTCTCAGTCTCTTCGGCAAGGTAGCTTATGAGCTCGAATTGCCTTCAGATCTAGCCTTAGTTCATCCAGTCTTCCATGTCTTTGGTCAAGAAGTGCATAGGTGACCTAGCAATTGTAGTCCCTATTTAGAGCATAGATGCTCAAAATATCCTCTCTTACGAAGATATTTCAGTCAAAATCCTAGACCATCAGACTCGTAGACTGAGGAACAAAGAAGTCCCTCTGTCAAAGTTCTTTGGAGAAATCAGTCCGTTGAGGGAGCTACTTGGGAAGAAGAAGCAGACATGCATACCAAGTATCCTCACTAATTCTCCGCCAACTCAGACTAAGATTAAGGTAACAGTTCTCCTTAAGTTTTTCAGATTCATGTTTAGACTTCAATTACAAGCTTAGTATTCAGTTTATGTTCAGAATCCCGTTATAAACTTGGTATTAGATACCATTGTATATTCAGCCATGCATTCATGTACCAATTTAGTTATATATATAATTATGCATCAGACATGCATTCTCATTGAGAGAAACTTAGTTCCTCAGAATACTCATTCATGCATTCAAGAATTAGTTGCACATGCATCAGATATGCATGTTCAGTATGATGTATTCAGTTATCAGTAATGTCATCCATGAGATCATGTTCCGGTTATTTAAGTTCATTATGTACGTCAGTTTATGTTCGTCCCCTCACTCTCAGTCTCATTCGAGGATGAATGTTCTCAAGGGGAGATATTGTAATACCCCATACTTTTTCCTAGCTTGAAATCATCTCAAGAATGTTAGAAACTTACTTTGAATAATGAATTATTTTTGTCCACGTGGCCTTTTTAAAATTTTCACCTTTTTTGTCACGTGGGAAATCGAATAATCTTTCTATCGATACCAATTTCATCAAAATTCGGTATCGGACAAGGAAGTTATGGCCATTTTTTAGAGAGCAATCCGATTCACCCAGGTGCGATGGAGTGGGCCGATGGGCCGTCGATCCAGTGATGGAACATCGTAACCCACCATCGCATTGATGCAGTGAGTCCACTCTCTGGATAAGTGCAACTTATAGGTTCGATGGACCGTCGAGCTAGAGACGGACCGTCGCACCCCACCATCGCACTAAGGCAGTAAGTTCCAGTTCTGGTCCTAGTTCAACGGTGAAGCCGACAAACCGTCGACCCAGTAATGGACCGTTATACCCCACCATCGCATATCCCACTCAGTAATTTTAAGTCATTTTAAAAGGGGTATTTTGGTCTTTTACCACCTGTTTTAACCCCTAATAATATCAGACCAAGTCTTATGCCTTCATTATTCAACTACAACATTAAAATTAGGGTTTTTCTCTCTAAGATTAATCCCAAGAACAAAATCCAAATCTTCTCCAAGAACTCAGAGATTCAAATTCTTCAAGTTCAAGAACTTCAAGAAACTCATTACCAGGTATGCATAGTGTTCATTCATGGACTTCTTTCGTCCATGAAGCCCAAGAATCTCCTTTCTAAGTTCAAGATTATGGATTTTCCTTATGTACTCCATGTTGGCTTGCTGTTGTCCATGTTGATAATGAATAATTGAATTCTAATCCATGCTTGGTGATAAATTTCATGTGGAATTGATTAGTATAGGTGTAGGTTTATGTAAACCTATAATTAAAATCCTTGGATGATGAAATTAGAGATGAATCATGATGTTTGTGTGTTGTATAATGTTATCTACATATGCTATGCCTACCATGTGTTTGATTAAATGCCTATGTAAAGGAAAAGTTCCCAACTAGTATGATATTGTGAAATCCTCCCTTTTATGTACAAGTTTATGCATATCACATGTTTGATGAAATGCCTCAATAAATGAATTATGGATTGTGATGTTAGTCATGTATTAAAGAAAGTCATGCTTATCAGTTTCTTTCCATCGAGTACTGGGGGTACTTGTACCCGACAATTTAGCTGTGTGCCTAGAGCCAGTGTCATGTTTTCACGATATCCTCAGTCATGCCATGTTCAGTAGAATTCAGTTAGTCATGTCACTCAGGAAAATTCAGTAAAACTCAGAAATTCCAGTGATCTCAGAAAGCTCAGTAATACAGAAATCTCAATACTATTCTGTCAATCAACAGAACTTAGTTAACTCAGTCCAGTTCAGTTCAGTAATCCATGTTCACTATCTATTCAGATGGGAGTAAAAATTAGCACCGAGTGAACCCAAGGATGGGAACTCACCTACCAGTAGAGGGTGTGATTCTTAGAAGTTATCCTTGCATTCCAAAACTACGTAGCCAGCGTAGGTTGAGACATCATACCTGCTAGTTAAGGATAGATGAGGTGGTTAAACCTTCTAGTTGAGGGTTCCCACTATTCTCATTAGTGTAACCTGCTAGTTCAGGGTCACTCATATGTTGTCCTTACCAGTGGCGCAGTATTGACACCCTTCCAATCAGGGCACAGATTGAACCCCAGCTAAGCTATTATAGAGTATTTGGGGTATGTCGATTAGATTACTACTTCCTACAGTTTTAGTATCAGTCTTAGTAAAATAACTCAGATAGTTCTTCAGATTTCAGGACTGTCAGAAATAGTCAACTCAGCTTAGTACGGAACTCAGATAGTTCCATCAGAATCAGGACTGTCAGATACATTCACTTATGTTATCAGTATTCAGATTCAATAATCATGTTATCACAGTATCAATGTCAGTTATTATATCTCATGCATGTATTCTCACGCTCATGATAGTCAGTCTGTTATAATTATTGTTTATGCATAAGAACCCCATGCATTTAGCCTACCTCACATGCATACAAGTACATTCAATCGTACTGATGCATTCGTGCTATGGTGTTTTATACCATAGGTTCAGAGACACGAGCTTCAGAGCACCAGTAGTATTCCAGTCTCAGCAGTCAGAGTTAGAAGTGAGTCCTCATCCTTCGAGGACATGATCATTACTTTATTATGTCATTAATTAATTTATTAGTTGGAGTTAGTTGGGGATATGTCCCATCAACTCGTTATTCAGATAGTCATGTTTTAGAGGATTTCCAGACTGCAGTATGTTTAGATAGTTTATTTCAGTTTTGTTTTGGGTATTTCATACCCTACCCAGATGTTACATTTTTATCAGATATTATGTCTCATTTTTTAACCTTATGGTCTTTTAATTCATGTTTCCACATTATATGGTATATTATGCTGTATACAGGTATAAATATCAGTCATGGGTTAGCTTGTGGTCCTTTGGGGTCATGAGCATCGTATGGCATTCCGAATACCAGATTTGGGGCGTTAAACTCAAGATCATCCTAGATTCAATCAAAGTGACAAGTTTGAACCTAGATCTAAGAACAAATTTAGACACAAAAGAGGAGGAGGAAATCCTAACTACAATGTTGTTCACAGTGCTATAGCTCAAGATTGACATAAACCACATGGTTCTTATTACTTAGTTGCATATCCATAACTTTTACAGGCTAGTTACTTTCACAACAACATCAAATTAGAAACTATGGTACATCTGGTACTCCAAGTTACTATGGTCCTATATTTACAAGAGATCATTAACATGGAACTCGATATAAGATGGATGATAGACCAAGGTTTACTCGGTCTCAATATGAGCATATCTGCCATATGATGGACAAAGATAAGAACATTGCAACACAGGGATCAGGCCAAAAAAGCAATACACTCTGCAAATACGACATGTACTTATTTGTATTGAGAAATCTAAATAAGAAGTGTTACTAAATGGTGAATTATCCAAAGTATCACATATTGGCTTAAGTATTATCTCACCTAGAACTAACATTAAAAACGTGTTTTACATGCCTCATTTTATATTTAATTTGTTTTCAGCATCAAAGATAACCAGGTAACTAAATTGCTCAGTAAAATTCTATCCTAATTTTTGTGCATTTTAAGATATCTTCACTGGGAGGGTGAAGGAGATTGGTAAGGAAATAGATGGTTTTTACTACATTTTAGGGCTTAGTCATCCTAAAGCATCAGCAGCTAATCATGGATTGATAATTGCAAATGTAGTAGGGCAGGAGAACATCAATCTCTAGAACATAAGGATGGGTCATGCATTTGCTAGCACCCTGATAAAACTTTCGTCTAGTAGTAGTTCAAATATTGTAGAGTCTTCGGATAAAGGTATTGTTTGTCCTTGTGAAAAATAGGCTAGACTACCTTTCCCAAGGTGACATGACCCGAACCAGGGCCTAATCGTTTTGGGTATCTCAAGTCTAACCAGGACCTGAGACCACCCTCAATACCCCATCATTAACCACCCTACATCCCAGGTCGGATAAATTCCAAACATATAATAAAAAAAATAAAAAATTTAAAGACATTAGATGAAGTCTATAACCATAACCAAATAACCACAACCAAATGTCCAACCAATACCAATACCACTGCCAATACCAATACAAACCGTAACACAAATCCCGACACCATCCATGCCCATAGTAGTCTGACAAAGCCTCTAACCAGAATCAAAGAATATCCAGTCGGGACATGCCCCCGACCATATCCAAAATAAAAACAAAGGAAATAACAATAATAAAAAGGAGTCTATAGCATGAAATGGAGTCTTTCGGAGTATGAAAGTTCACCACTTCAATCTGACTCAAAGTTGTCCCCGAATCTAAGCCACTAAGTAGGAGGAATGGTAGTATGGCCAATTCCTGCATCGCGTGGGGATACATCGCCCGAAAACAGTTAGTGAAGTGAACGCTAGCATGTAACTCAGGGATAAAGACAAAATAATGCCATTATTTTAAAACCAAATTAATAACCATATGCAATCACACATATACATATACATATACATATACATATACATATACATATACATATACATATACATATACATATACATATACATATACATATACATATACATATACATATACATATACATATACATATACATATTCATATACATATACATATACATATACATATACATATACATATACATATACATATACATATACATATACATATACATATACATATACATATACATATACATATACATATACATATACATATACATATACATATACATATACATATACATATACATATACATATACATATACATATACATATACATATACATATACATATACATATACATATACATATACATATACATATACATATACATATACATATACATATACATATACATATACATATACATATACATATACATATACATATACATATACATATACATATACATATACATATACATATACATATATATATACATATATATACATACATACACACACACACACATATATGGGGCCGAGATAGGAAACAAGGTTTAGCATATTTTTAAATCCTTAACTTGGGCTGTGTAGCTTTGCCATTCTAACCATATACCCACAGGCTATATGGGTTCAGCTCCCCCTGCAGAAAGGGCCTCGGTGTGTGTTAGCCGCACGAACCAAAAATATCAATAAAGACTAGGGAATGGCCCGAACCCACGTCAATCCACAATATGAATTCATATCAATAGTGTGAACCATGCACACCATCCATATAGACCAAACCTCACATCGGCAAATATGAGTTTTCAGTGTTGGTCCTCCCTGGGACCTCCACCTTCAATGACTTTTCCACACAACCCCCTTTAAGCCTATATTAAAACCTTTTACACATTTTCAACCATTTTTAAGTAGTTTTTTTAACTAGGCATTAACCATCAGTATCGTCATACAAAAATTAAAGCTTGTAAGTCTATTACATTATGCCATATAAACTATTAAACCAAATAAGACTCCATCGTTTCCAATTAACCAAAACCATTTATAACCAAACCATGGACACCAAGGCCTTTCCAAAACCATATGAAACCAACAAAAACCAATTCATGTTTCTTTAACCATTTTTGCAATGCAAGGATTCAAGAATAGTCAAACTATGTGACAAAATCATTCTCATTGACAATTTCACAAATAGATTGAGGGCATTCCATTAGCAAAGCCAAACTTATCAAATCATGGGGGTTCAACCATCACCCCTTCATTAAATCACCATTCCCATGCACCCATATGTGCAAAACCATAATTAAACATGCATAATTACAATTTTAAACCATATAAAGCAATATTCAATAATATGCATTCAAACCCCTTAACCTTGATTTCAAAACCACCATTAATGATTTGTGAACAATGCTTTAAACATGCGCTTTTAGTAAACTAACAAAGAGGGAAGAGTCACATGCCTGAATTACAAAGATTCATGGAGAGAAATTGATCCTTAAGACCTTAGATGACCACTTTAGATAAACACTCGCAAATTTTACTTGAGAGGATTTTTAGAGAGTAAAGAGAATGTTTAATTTTGTAAAGTGTGGAATGACTGACCCAAAAGTGTTATAGGGATGCGGGCCTTAAGGGTTTTTAGTAGGAAATGTCTAAAGTGCCCCCAACTTAAAACTGTAAAAAGAGCTGCAAGTAGTTACGAGTTGACCCCTTGACTTATGACTACAACATACGACTCGTACCACTGAGTCGTCACCACGATAGTGAGTTGGACACCCACACACTATCCACCATACGACTTTATGACCTCACACGTGATCTAACCATACGACCCATATGGTTTAGTCGTATCCAAGGAAAAACCTAAGGGATTGGACACTGGACAACATTTGACTCAACCTTAGCACTCATAGCCTATTATCACGGCTCTTAGTGAGCTACTCGTACTCAGAGCCAAGTCAAGTTACTAAGTTTTTTATTTGATTAAGGATCATCCTAAAAACCCATCACCAACCCTAATGACCCATACCACCAAGCCATTACCAAGACCAGATACCCCACCATTCACTAGTCACCTAACTACTAGGTTCACCTGACCCGTACCTATACCATATGACTCATATGGTTAAGTTGTCAGTAGGATAGTGAGCTCAAAGCTCAGGAAATTTCTAAGGTCTAAAACCTAAGGCATTTCAATTCTCCCTCACTTGGATCATTCATCTCCAAATAATGGAATAACGTATTAACTAGCATGATCGAACCCCAAACGCCTCTACTCTTACCTTTAACTAAGTTAAAAAAACCAGGATGCTAAGAATAACACATACTTTACGCATGATCTTTCGGAGAAGCAAACAAGAATGGATACTTGGACTTTATGTCCTCTTTAGCTTCCTAAGTCACCTCTTCAACCTTGTGGTTCCTCCACAGAACCTTTACCAAAGCTACATCCTTGGTCCGTAATCGATGAACCTGTCGATCAAAGATTTCAACTGGGACCTACTTATAAGACAAGGAATCCAAAATACCAATATCCTTAATAGGCATAATTTGCGATGATTTCACCCACTCACTTACTCAACGTAGACACACAAAACACCAAGTGGATGGAGCTCAAACTAGAAGGCAACTCCACTTCATAGGCAACATTACCAACCCTTTTCAAAATCAAGTAGGGATCAACATGTCGGGGACTGAGCTTCCTCTTCTTCCCAAACTGTATCACCCTCTTCATGGGAGACACCTTCAATAACACCCTATACCCAACCTCAAACTCTAACTTCATATGCCTAACATCTGCATAGGACATTTAGTGACTTTGGGCAACTTTAAGCCTTTCCCAAATCAGCTTCACCTTCTCTATGCCTTGGTGAACCAAATCCATTCCAAACATCTCCACCTCACCAACCTCAAACCACCTAATAAGAGACCTACACCTTCTATCATACAAGGCCTCAAATAGAGACATCCTAATACTAGAGTGGTAGCTATTATTAAACACAAACTCTATAAGAGGAAAATGCTCAACCCAACTACCCACATAGTCAATCACACAAGCTATAAGCATATCTTCCAATGTCAGAATAGTTCTTTCTGCTTGCCCATCTGACTGCGGGTGGAAAGTTATACTAAGACTCATTTTGGTCCTCAAACCTTTATAAAATGAGTGCCAAAAGTGAGATAAAAAGAGCACACTGTGATTTGAGATAATAGAAACAAGTACCCCATGCAACTTCACAATCTCTTGGAGATATAACCTGGCATAATCCTCTATCAAAAAAAATTTCCTCAGTGGCAAAAAGTGAGCCGACTTTGTTATCCTATCCACGATGACCCAAATCGAATCAAACTAATTATGAGACCGAGAAATATTGATAACAAAATCCATATTAATCACTTCCCACTTCCACACAGGATACTCAATTTCTTGATACAATCCTCCGGGCCTCATGTGCTCAACTTTCACTTGTTGGCATACCATGTACGTAGCTATAAAACTAGCCATATCCCATTTCCTAATGTTCCTTTAATTCATCTCCTTAGGGTCATGATACATTTTTTTGAATCGAGATGGATAGAATAGCGCGACTCATGCACCTCATCCAAGACCCTCTCTCACAATCCATCCACATCTGGAATGCATAATTTTTCTTGGTACTGCAAGGTACCATCACCACTAATCTTTAAGGCCATCACCTTTTGCCAACCTACATCACCCTTGATCCTCATTAAGATAGGATCCAACTCTTACTTCTTCTTTATTTCCTCTCCAAGAGACGACTGTGCCACCTTCTGCACAAATACACCACCATTATTAGAGACAAAGAGATAAACCCCAAGGTTAGTCAAACGATGAATATCTTTCACCCCCGCGTCCCTTCATCCACATGAGATAGACCCCTCATGGATAATATGCTAATAGAATAATCAACCATATTAGCTTTACCAAGATGATAGTTTAGACTTATGTCGTAATCCTTGAGCAACTCAAGCCATCTTCTTTGCCTAAGGTTCAACTCTTTCTGAGTAAACACATGTTGCAGGCTCTGATGATTCTAAAAAGTTATCCGCCTACACTCCATACAAATAGTGATGCCAGATTTTCAACACGAATACCATAACCAATAACTCTTAAGTCATGAATCGGATAATTCTTATGTACCTTTAACTGTCTGGGGGCATAAGCTATCACTTTGCCACACTGTATCAAAATGCAATCAACACAGGATGCATCATAATAGACCACAAATCCATCAGTGCCTTCGAGAAAATTCAAGGATAGAGCCAAAGTCAGCTTATCCTTCAGCTTTTGAAAACTACCCTCACATGCATCAAACCATGAAAATTTTCCCTTGTTTTGAGTTAACTTAGTCAACGGGTAGCATTAGTCAAAAAAATTTCCATAAACCTCCTATAGTAACTAGATACACCCAAGAAGCTCTAGATATCGACTGGAGTCATAGGTCTAGGCCACCCCTTAACCACTGTACTTTTTGCAGATCTACCATGCTCCTTTCACTAGAAATGACATGACTTAGAAAAGTGACAGAGGTCAACCAGAATTCACATTTCAAAAATTTGGCATACAATTGTTGCTCTTTTAGGGTCTACAATACAATGCAAAGGTGATTAGCATGATCTACCTTACTCTTAGAGTATACAAGAATATCATCTATGAATAAAATGATGAACAAATCAAGAAACTGATGAAAGACTCTATTCATCAAGTCCATGAATGCTGTCGGGGCATTAGTCAACCCAAAAGACATAACCAGGAACTCAAAATTCCCATACTGAGTAAATAAGGCAGTCTTAGGAATATCCACCTCCCTAATCATTAGCTGATAATTCCTAGACCAAAGATCAATATTGGGGAAAAACTTAGCACCCTAAAGATGATCAAAAAAATCATCTATCCTAGGAAGAAGGTACTTATTCTTTACTATTACCTTATTCAACTACCAGTAATCAAAACACATCCAAAGGTAACCATCCTTTTTACGCACGAATAACACTGGTACACCTTATGGAAATAGACTAGGATGTATTAAACCCTTGTCTAAAAGATCCTTTAGTTTCTCTTTAAGATCCCTTAACTTAACTGGAGCCATTCTATATCGAGGAATAGAAATAGAATGATTGTCCGAAATAGATCTGTCCCAAAATTAATATCCATATCAAGAGGAACACCAGGAAGGTCATGAGGGAAGACCACAAAAAATTCATTCACCACCGGGATGGAATGTAAGGAAGGACCCTCCGAGTTAGATCTTTAACCCAGACCAGATGATAGATACCCCCTTGGAAATTAATATTCGGGCTCTAAAATATGATATGAACCTCCCCTTAGGAGCTAAGGAACCACCCTCCCCCTCAATAACCAATTCATTAGGGAATTTAAAGACGACCGTACGAGTTTGATATTCTAAAGATGCATAGCACGAGGGAAACCAATCCATCCTAATATGACATCAAAATTAACCATGTCTAACTTAAACAAATCCACTAAAGTCTCCCGACCTCCCAAAGATACCACACAATCCCTATGGACTCTCTTGGCCACCACAAAGTCACCACCAGGGTAGAAAAATTAAAAAGGTATGAAATACACTCGAGACCAAAACCAAAATGCACAGCCACTAATTGGTTCACATAAGAGAAAGTGGACAACACATCAAGTAAATAGTACATATCACAGTAAAAAAGTTTTAACATACTAGTAATGACATCAGGTGATACCTCAGATTACTTACAAGTAGTAAGAGCATAGAGTTGGTTTTGACTAGTGTCAGAGCTAGATAGTGCACCCTTTTGTGTCGGAGCTGATGAAGAGGTAATAGGAACCTTGAGCAACCTTACCAAAAGGACAGTTCCTAATCATGTGCCCTAGCTGACCACAATTAAAGAACTTATCCTTTCTTTCATCATAGTAACCCCAATACAATCGACCACAAAATTTGCAAGGAGAATATGATGGAGCTAATTGGGCCCCACTAGCTTAGGATTAGGAACCCTATGCCCTATAATTTGTTTCCACTCTAAAAATGCTTGTCACCCAATGTTTTTGGGTAGGGATCACTAGACATCACGTAAGATCCAAAATTTCCCCACTTCTTCTTGGACTACTTTCCACTATCCCTGCCGCTCTGATGTTGATCACCACTCTGATAAAAAAATTTAATCTTCTTATTCTACCTTTCTTCAATTTTATCCTATTTCTTCTTCTCTTTCTCAACCTGCTGCATGTACACAACCAGTCTGGAAGTGTCCATGTCCTTGTTCAATAAGGAAGCCTTACTCTCCAAAATCAAGTCTTGGGATAACCCGAAATCAAACTTCCTTATTCTAGCCCTCATGCTAAAAACAACCCCTGAGCATACTGCGATAACTGGTGAAACTTCAAGGCATACTCCTTGACTAACATCATGCCTTGCTTCAGGTTAAAAAATCATCCCACAAGGCTGACTTAACATTGTCACCCTTAGACTGTTCCCATTTCTCATACCATTAGTATGCTACATCTTTCAGTTGGTAGGCAGCAAATTCCTCACCCTCCATGTTAGTAGCATATATAACGCGAAAGATCTTTTACATCTCATCAATAAAACCTTGAGGATCCTTCTCAACCTTAACATCAGTGAACACAAAAGGGCTCAACCTCATAAATTAACCAACCCTCATGGCCTCAAAAGATGTAGTAATAGAATAACCACACTCAGATTAAGAATCTACCAATTATGCCAACATATGAATAGATCAATGAAAATCAACATTCATCATATCAGCCCGAGGAGCTCGAGATGGACTAGAGAGGACCGGTGGAACTATCAGAGAAAAATCAGGAACTAGGCCCCTAGATAGAGTCTAGACATCATAAGTAGGACAGGCGGGTGGGACATAGAAGTTTCTATGAGCTTTAGATCATCCGAGTGTCATGATATAAAAAGCAAACAAGAGGGAATTAGTGAAGATTTTAGGACCTTAGACTCTACATCCCTAAAATAGAACACAAAAAAAGAAACATTCCTAAATGCTTTCTAACATTTCCCTTATGAGTGTGGCACGCCACACACCCTTAAAAGAGACTCTACTCGACATGACTTTGTTAGACACCACGTTGACCATGAACCTAGGTCTCTGATACCAATTTGACATGACTCAAACCAGGGCCTAAATATTTAAGGTATTTCAAGTCCAACCAGGACCAGAGACTATCCCCAGCACCTCATCGTTAACCATTCTACATTCCATGTCAGATGAATTTCGAACATATAACAAGATAAAACAATAATAATCTAAAGACATTAGATGAATTCAATCACCATAACTAAATAACCACAACTAAATGTCCAACCACTATCAATCCTAATTCTAATACCAATACTAAGGCTAACACCAATATCGACACTGCCCATGCCTACAGTAATCTGACTAAGCCTCTAACCAGAATCAAAGAATATTCTGTCAGGACATGCCCTCGACCATAGCCAAAACCAAAATTAAAGAAATAACAATAATGAAAAAAGTCCATTGCATGAATAGAGTCTTTCAGAGTATGGAAGCTCACCAATTCAATTTGAAAAAAAAGTTATCCCTAAATCTAAGTCACTGAGTAGGAGAAATAGTAGTATGGGCGATTCCTGCATCGCGTGGGGATACAACACCGAAGATGGTTAGCAGAGTGAACACTAACATGTAACTCAGGGATAAATATAAGATAATGCCATTATTTCAAAACCAAATTAATAACCATATGCAATCACACATATACATACATACATACATATATATATGGTGCCGGTATAGGGAACAAGGTCTAGCATATATTTAAATCCTTAACCTGGGTTGTGTAGCCTTGTCGTTCTTACCATCCACCCACGGGCTATATGGGCTCAGATCCCCCTACTGAAAGTGCCTCGGTATGTGTTAGCCGCATAAATCGGAGGTATCAAATAAGACCAGGGAATGCCCCAACCCCACATCAATCCACGATATGGATATATATCAATAGTGTGAACCATGCATATAGGTTATCAAGACTAAACCTTACATCAACAAACATGAGTTTCCGGTGTTGGTCCTCCCTGGGACCTCCACCTTCTACGGCTTTGCTGTACAACCCCCTTTAATCCCATATTAAAACCATTTACACATTCCCAACTATTTTTAAAGGAGTCTTAATTAGGCATTAACCATTCGTATCATCATACCAAAATTAGAGTTAGCAAGTCTATATCTTATTCCATATAAACCATTTAACAAAATCAGACTCCATCATTTCCAATTAACCATAACTATTTATAATCAAACCATGGTCACCAAGGCCTTTCCAAAACCAAATAAAACCAACCAAAACCAATTCATGTTTTTTTAACAATTTATGCAATGCAAGGACTCCAAGAGTAGTCAAACTATGTGACAAAATTATTCTCACGGACAATTTCACAAACAAGTTGAGGCATGCCATAATCAAAGATAAACTCATCAAATTATGGGGTTTCAACCATTAGCACTTCATTAAATCACCATTCCCATGCACCCACATCTGCAAAACTATAATTAAAACATGCATTATCACAATTTAAACCATAGAAAGCAATATTCAATAATATGCATTCAAACCCCTCAACCTTGATTTCAAAACCACTATTAATGATTCATGAACAATGCTTTAAACATGTTTTTTTAGTAAACTAACAATGAGGAAAGATTCACATGCCTGAATTACAAATATTAATGGAGAGAAATTGATCCTTCAGCCCTTCAATGACCACTTTGAAGAAACCCTAGCCAATTTTTCTTGAGAGGACTTTGAGAGAGTAAAGAGGATTTTTAATCTTGTAAAGTGTAGAATGAATGACCAAAAAGTGTTATAGGGATGTGAGGCCTTAAGGGTTTTGAGTGAGAATAGTCTAAAGTGCCCCCAACTTAAAACTATAAAAAGAATTGCAGCTGGTTATGAGTTGACCCCTTGACTCGTGACCACAACATAAAACTTATACCATTGAGTCATAACCAAGACAGTGAGTTGGATATCCACACACTATCCAGAATACGACTTCATGACCTGATATAATAACTATCATAAAGAACACAAAACCAACAACTAAACCCTTGGAATCTAAGATAACAATAACACAAACTAAGTTAGAAGAAAGAAGATAAAGCAGAGAACATAAACACACTTCGGATTCAAAAAAAGAGAAGAAGAAAATGCAATAAATGTAAAGGATAGGTAATGAGACACTAACCAACACCAATGATTAGCATAAAAGTATGTATCAAACAGTTAAACACACCTCACCAATATTGGATTAAACCTTACTCTTAGGTGGACCAAAGGGATCAAGCCCTTAAGCACCACCTTTCTTTGCCAAAATGCCAATACAAGATTGACCTTGATTCTAATGTCTTTTCCAAGACCTATAGCTAATCTAAGAGAAAACTACACTAAGATTAATACTCAATTTCAATTCATCAAAGTCTAATGAAAATAGAGGCTAAAATGTCTATTTATACTATTACAAAACAATAACTAAAATACCATTAATGAAGGGTGCTCCTTTGGAGTGTAAAAAAAAGCCATAAAAGACAATATTTACCTTAATGAAAGCCCTTGAATTAGGCACCTATGTGATGTAGAAATACCTCCTTCTCTTTCAACTTAAACAAGGATTTGTAATGGTTCCAAATGGGTCTTCAAGCACTTGCAAATCCGAAGCTTGAAGCTTTGACAAGACCTTGTAATCCTTGTGATCTTTATGCTTGTATCATCCTCTCCATCTTGAAAGCAATTTGTCCTCAAATTCACACCTTGAAAAAATAAATAGAAAGGAAAAACAAGCACACAATCCTCATAGTAGGAGGGTTAGCATTAGTACCACAAATTATATAACCATGTCAAGGGGGTACACTTTTGAAATACAACCAACAATCCTTTGTTATGATCATGAAACACTTACTACAAGCATCATAAAGGACTTGGCTAAGATAAACATCAATGAAAGAGGAGTGCAACCCGAGACCATCACATATATCAATAAGACAAGGTTGTTTATATGTGATATACATCCACGGGTCCTTTGTGTGTGACATGAAAAGCTTAGCATGAATGGAACAAAGGAGGTAGTTTTTGCAAATATCAAAAGTTAAGTAAACTACAAAGGTCCACAAAAACCATATAGCATTGTCACTACAAGTGGACCAATCAACACATGTCCTACCCCTATATAAAATAAATCCAAGACTAGCATGAATATCATCATAAGCAAAGAGATAGTATAGGAAGGCATCAAGTGTACAGGAATATTCTAAGGTGATATTACCTATAAGAATACGAATTGTCTTAAAGGACTTAGCACTAAATGCACACAAGGATGCGATCAAAACATTGAAGCACGTGTAAATTCTTCCTCCCAAACAAATGATCAACTTGGAATCCACAAGTTGGAATTCATTCAATCTAAGCCCAAGTGTGTCATACAAGGATGTATATTTAGAAGTATTATCCCAAGAAGACAATGACACTTTTGCCCTCGGGTTTTCAAGAATAATACTTTGTTTTTCATATAGACCAAGAAACGTGATGGGTGTGACAACATCATCATATCCATATTTGGAACCAGGGTCAAATGGAAAGAGTGGCTTTAGACATGGATCTAGACAACACTTTTTCCCCATAGGCTTCACCCAATCTAGAATACATACTCTCTACAATAGAATACACATCATCAAAGGCAAATAGAGAGTAGAGAAAGGTGTCACATAAATCAACTTCAACTATGGTGTCCTTATGCATGTACACACTAGTTTCAAGATCATCATAGGAAACACACAAAGAAGAAGTAGATGGAATACCTAAGCAAATACCACCTTTTCTTTTAAGAGAGTAACCCTCATATGTATTTAAACCACAATGGGCAGAAATGGGATCATAATTAAAATCATTATAACAAGTACAATAACAATTTGGATATCTAAAACATTCTAGAAAATCAAGGTCAACTCCACCCGATTGATCATTTTTCACACCCTCACTAGTTGTTGGCAACTCACATACCAGTGTAGACTCACCTTGTTTTTCACAAGGGTCAACTAGTGTGTGAATACTCATCTCTTGGTAATGGAACCTTATTTAAGTTATAAGTGCTATCACTAGGTGGACACAAATCATTCTTACAAAAAGAATTGATTTTATCATCTAAAGGATCAACTAGTGTTTGCGTACTCACAATAAGAGCTTGGTCCTTATGCAACCTAACAACACCAAGAGTATTACAAAAGGAATATTTATACACTTCTTCACTAAGAAAATACGAAACTACACCACTTTGGCCCCTAATAGCCATATCACAACAATTTAAGTTTCTAGGAGTGTAGAAGATAGCTTTGTTACCTTGTAGATCATGGAAAGTGTGTTCTTCACTCGGTTTTGCATTAGGGCAGCCTTCATGCCCCACATTACAAGGTAATAGGTCAAGGTTTTCCTTTGGACTCACTTCTTTATCACTTATCCCAAAATTGGGACTTTCGGCCAAGGGCTTGAAGGGAACTTCCTTGGGCTTCTCCTTAGGACTTCTAGGGTATTTAACCTTCACATGAGAAGATAAAATACTAGTCAAAATTCTAGTATTTATGCTAGTGAGTAATAAGGATTCTTTGTGGACAAGTTCCACAATCAAGCATTTTTTCCCCTACCAACTTTACTACCTATGGTTTCCCTATCCCTTACCCTTTTTTTCACACTCTTCTTGTACCTCACCATCCATTTTCTCTCCATCTTGAAGATTGAACTCATTATCCTTGGATTATAACTTGTGTATATGAGGCATTGGGTTTGGTTGATGATGGATTTGGATTTGTGGCATGGGGTTTTGTGGAGTGTAGGGTCTTTGGTCAAGTAGATTTGAGACTTGGTGATTTGAATTTTGTGGAGGTTTTGGTGGACATAGTCTATCAACCTCCGCTTTTAATTCTAATTATGTCACCCCTCATAGATCCCAAATCACCCCTCATGGATCCTACATCACCCTTCATGGATCTCAAGTTACCTTTTATAATGTCAAACTCACCCTTCAAGTCACGGGAAAATGCATAAAATCGAGCCAACAAGACTCCCAAAGCATCATTACCAAGTGAAGGAGTACTGGATCCCATGGATTCCATGAGTATTGTACCTATTAAACTCAAGAAAATCTACAAAACGAACAAACAAGTTAGTTCAATAAAGCCTCACCCTCTAGCACTCGGCTTTACCTATACTTGGTCTTTCAAGTATTGATACCTTGGCAAATATTTGATGAGGGATGATTCTAACTTGGTCCGGAATCGATTTTTGTTTGATATAACTCGAAGAAAAATAGCTTTCGAACTTGAACCAACAAGATACTACGAATTAAAAATGAGAAAAGCACACAAAAATTGAAAACACGAAACAAATGAACTCTAGACTAATTACCAACCTGGTAGGTACTTACTAGTTTGCTAATTAGTGATAGAACCAATAAAATTTAAACTATAAACAACAATTATAAACTAGGAAATCTAAATTTGAACTCAATTCGGTTGGTCACCAAAGTGATGATATGGCAACTTGTGATTGGACGTCATTTTTCAACATTTCAATTCTTAAATTTTGCTCAAGTTTCGGCCTAACACCTTAGGGAAGAAGAGAAAAATGCTTGAGGAGGGAAAAAAACAAGTTTGAAGCCTTTTCAAGCTCCAAATTGAATTAAAAAAGAATGGTCCCCCCTTTGTACTTTGATTTGTACTTGTTTTGTACTTGATTGTTCCCTTTGTTTTCTTCCTTCTTTTGGATGACAATGAATATGCCAAGGAATATTCTTTCACAAACACCAAGTACACTCTCTTTCCTCTCCTTTTTTGGATCAAACACACTTTTTGAATATTCTTGCTTAACAAGACTTGATGAAGATAGAAGAACAAGATGAATATTTATGAGTTGACCAAAGTTTGACCCCTTATCAAATGAACCCCAAATTCGGATTTTCTTGTGGATCTAGGTTCCTTAGGCCAAGGTGATATCAAATAACATAAATCACAACCAAAAAACGTCCACAACACAAAAACCACACATATCTAGCCTTTTGAAGATTCAAAATTCCATAACCATGACGGATCTAGCTCAAAATCGACCAAATCTTTTTACAAGTGTAGATCTAGACTCCCTAGGTGCTCGAGAACAAGGATCTAGCACTTGAAACCAAAAAAACACAATAAAAATGAGTAGATATAACTTGTAAATTTCGTATCTACTAGAAACACTATAAGAATCAACACTTTTTTTGTATTTTTTTGACTCTAGACTCTTTTTTGGTGGAGATTTTCTTAGATCTAAGACTTAGAGTTGTGGGAACAACTCTAAAACATGGCTCTTGATACCAAATGATACAAGAACTATCCTAAAGAACACAAAAACAGCAACTAAACACTTGGAATCCTAGATAACAACAACACAAACTAAGTTAGAAGAAAGAAGACGAAGTAGAGAACATAAACACACTTCGGATTCAACAAAAGAGAAGAAGAAAATGCAATAAATATAAAGGATAGGTAATGAGAACCTCACCAACACCAATGATTAGAATAAAAGTGTGTATAAAACACTTAAACACACCTCATCAATATTGGATTAAACCTCACTCTTAGGTGGAGCAAAGGGATCAAGTCCTTAAGCACCACCTTTCTTTACCAAAATGCCAATACAAGATTGAACTTGATTCTAATGTCTTTTCCAAGACCTATTGCTAATATAAGAGAAAACTAAACTAAGAGTAATACTCAATTTTAATTCATCAAAATCTAATGAAAATAGAGGCTAAAATGTCTATTTATATTATTACAAAACAATAACTAAAATACCCTTAATGAAGGGTGCTCCTTTGGAGTGTAAAAGAGAGCCATCAAAGACAATATTGCCCTTAATGAAAGCCCTTGAATTAGGTGCCTATGTGATGTAGAAATCCCTCCTTCTCTTTCAACTTAAACAAGGCTTTGTAATGGTTCCAAAAAAGGTCTTCAAGCACTTGCAAATCCGAAGCTTGAACCTTTGACAAGACCTTGTAATCCTTGTGATCTTTATGCTTATATCATGACCCCACATGTAACCTGACTATACAACTCATATGGTCTAATCTTATCCAAGATAGAACCCAAGGATTGGACACTGGATAATATACGACTCAACCTTACCACTCGTAACCTATTCTCATTGGCTCTTAGTGAGCCACTCATACTCAGAGCCAATTCAATTCACTAAGTTTCTGATTTAACTAAGGATTGTCCTAATGACCCGTCACTAACCCTAATAGCTCATACCACCAAATCGTTACCAAGACCAAAAACCCAAACACCATTCACTGCTCACCTAATGAATTGGGTCACCAGGCCCATACCCATACTACACGACTCATATGTTTAAGTCGCCAGGAGGACAGTGAGATCAAAGCTCAGGAAATTTCCAAGGGCCAAAACCCGGGGTGTTTCACAAAGAATGTGGCTAGAACTACTAATCCATTTAATGTACTTCAAATGGATGTCTGGGGTCCTTATAGGACTTCTACTTTTTCTGGTTATGAGTTTTTTCTTTCCGTGGTTGATGACTTTAGTAGGTTTACTTTGGTGTTTTTTTAAAACTAAAGTTTGATGTGTTCATACATATAAAGAATTTCTTGACTTTTGCAAAAAATCAATATAATACATCTGTTAAAATCATTAGAACAGACAATAGAACAAAATTTGTAAACTGAATATATCATGAAATCCTTACTAAGTTAGATATTATTCTTCAGAAGTCATGCTGCTATACTCCATAACCAAATAGAGTAGCTGAAATAAAGTAAAGGCGTGTACTTAAAATTACTAGAGCAATAAGATTTCAAGTACATATTCCCATTAAATTCTGGGGTCATTGTGTACAGATTGTTGTACATGTCATAAATAGACTACTCTCAAAGGTGATTGGTGATATATCTCCATTTGAAAAATTAAATGGTAGAAAACCATGCCTTATAGACCCAAGAGCACTTAGTTTTTTTTTTTGCTTTGCAAAAAATCTTCAAAAAAACTAGCAAGTTACAGTCAAGAGCAAGAAGTGTAGTTCATATGGGGGTACTTAAAAACTCAAAAGGTTACATACTATATGATACTTATACCAAAAAATTCTTATTAGAAATATAGAATTTTAGGAAAATGTGTTTCTTTTCTCTAACATAAAAACCACTGATGCCTTTCTATTTACTCAACCTGAGATCTCATATGATAATGAGATCATACATATGTCTATTGATTCTTCTCTAGTAATTAGGTGACAAGTGTACATAACAAACACTCAGCAAAATGAGAGACAACTAATACTCAAACTACAACAACAATAGCTGAAGCTAAACCTAAGCCTTCTCATCCAAATATAGCATAACCTACAAGGAGATCAACAAGAGAAACTCATTCACCCTGTTGGATGAAAGAGTTTGTATCTTTAACTATCAATAATGACACACCACATGCACTATACAAATACCTATCTTATGATTATTTAAGTTTATTTTATACAAATTTTATATCTGAAATATCTTTTGTTCCTGAACTTGCAACTTATAAAATGCCATCAAAGACAAAGACTAGATTAAAGTAATGAAAGATGAGGTAGATGCCTTGCAACAAAATAACACATGGGAGATTATCACCTTGCCAATCAAAAAACCCCAATTGGATGCTAATGGATTTTAAAAATGAAATATAGTGCTAATGGAGAAATTGAAAGATTTAAAGACAGCCTAGTGGCTAAAGGTTACAATCAATAAGAGGGGATAGACTATCAGGAAACATTTAGTCCTATAGTTAAGTTAATCCTTGTCAAATCAATTTTATCTATTGTAATAGCAAAATGGTGGCATATACATAAAAAGGATATATACAATGCCTTTCTTCAAAGAGATCCTCATAATGAGATCTACATTAATCTACCATAAGGATTTTAGTGTCAGGGGTAAAGAGACAAGTATGCAAACTCAAGAAATCCCTATATTGATTGAAACAAGCACCAAGGCAATCGAATGCAAAACTAGCTAAAGCATTGCTAAGGTTCAACTTTATATAGAGTCAGTATGATCATTCACTTTACACTAAGAAAACAGATAAAGGATTCACTATAGTACTAGTATATGTAGATGATGTGCTCGTAGTTGGAAATTGATTATAACTAATAAAAGAAACAAATGTTGCATTACAAGAAGCTTTCAAGATGAAAGATTTAGGAGAACTAAAGTATTTCCTAGGGATTGACTTTGTAAGAGCTGTGCTCGAAATTGTACTGCACCAAAGAAAACATGCACTAAAACTAATCTCTGAAATAGGTCTTAGTGGTTCAAGACTAGCAACTACACCTATTGATAGAAACATCAAGCTAACTATAAGACAATATGGTCAATATGTAAAAAAGATCTATCAGAGAGGCTATTAGCATGTAATGAATATCAATCATTCAGATGCAAATAAAAGTGAAAAGACTGAAGGGACATAAAATACCTATCAAGTTATTAGAGGCTAATTGGGAAGTTTCTCTATCTAATAGTAACAAGACCTAACATATCCTTTAGTGTGCAATAGCTGAGTCAATTTATACAATAACCCAAGAGATGACACATAGAAGCAATATTGAGGATGGTTAAATATATCAAAAAAACAACCTGGTAAGGAATATTGATGTCAAGTAAAATAAAGAATATAATTTTTGGTTTTTGTAATGCTGACTGGACATCATGCACAATAACAAGAAGATCAGTTACATGGTTTATTATAAAACTAAGAGATTTACTCATTTCATGTAAGTCAAAAAAGTAAAATGCTATCTCAAGAAGCTCAACAAAGGCTGAGTACAGTGTCTAAACTAGTATAGCTTATTGGGTTGATAAGTGATCTGGAGTTCAACTGGTACTGTAGGGTGCATTAACAAGGACAATAAATCGACAATACAAATTGCTACTAGTCCAGTGTTTCATGAAAAGACTCAACAGATTGAGATTGATTGTTATTTCATGAGAGAAAAATTCAAAAAGGTTTAGTCAAAACTGCAAAAATTCCAAATAAGGAACAACCTACAACTCTACTTACAAAAAGTGTGAATAAACTAAAACATAATTCACTTATATCCAAGCTAGGATGTTTAATCTCTTTACATCTCCTAGCTTGAGGGGGGCTGTTGGATAAAAGTAAAAGCCCAATACTAGCCCAAGAAGAAACTAAGGCCAAATCTAAACTCATCATAATTAACCTGAATTAAGTACAACCTCATCTCATAAGTTATGTGTAATGACTTGAGTTTTTTTAAAATATTCATTTCTATTTGATTTGATCATTTTTACCCTTCCCTTGGTTGCTATATGAGATTTTTGGAGTATGGAGATAATAGGCACTATTTCCAATGTATTTTTGTGCGATTTATGCGAGTTTATGATTTTTGGAGGTTAAAAAGAATTTATTGTTAACTTTAATCAACATTTATTATTCTGTGCATTGAATGGCAAAACGGCTATGCTAGTAGATTCAAAACATCAACTTTGGGTTAGCAGTATAATTGGTGCGATTTTATGGATTTTGTGTATCATTTAAACCCTTGGTTTAGAAAGTTATGAAATTAGGTCTCGGGGGTCAATTTTGTGACAACGACCTCTTTTTGAAAATCTAATGTCCCCATTGAGTCAGGAGTGCAGAATTTGATAGGGTAGCATAATTTTTTTGCATTTTTAGGAGTCGTATAAATTCTGAGGGGTCCTTGAAGACTTGAAAGATTTTCAAGCCCCAGCTGATGCACCACCTAAAGCACCTTTTGGGTTGCTTTAGTGGTGGCCTCTAAAGCGCCAGGCTATTGCTTTAGAGACCCGACTCCCAATTAGGGAACCATCTTATTAGAGCCTTGTCCGAAAGTTGACTGGGCTGGCACGTGGGTACTTCTAAAGTGGCACTTGACCACTTTAGCAGTGACCGCTTAATTGGTCATGTGGCCTCTTAAGCGATCAGACTTTGATGCAATATAAAAATTATTTTCTCAAATTTTCTTTCATTTTTTTAGATTTGGAGCTTCAGATTTTAGAGTTTTTGAGCGATTTCTTCCATTTTCAAGCTTGGATAAGCTTCAAATCTCTATTTTGATTATTTTACATCTATTATTCTTGTCATCTAAAGCTTGTTAAAATACGATTTAAAAAGTGTAATTTGGGAACTTTGACTCAAAAGGCCTTATATGGTTTTCTTCTAATTTAAACCTTTTTTTAAACCCGTTTTCACTTGAATTTTCTTTTATTTCTTCCTTCAATCATGGGTAATGTATTTAAGAACTACAATTTCAATTTTTTCCTTTTTTTGAAAACCCATTTTAGGAGTCTACTTTAACCCCGACTCAAAAATAAGAAATATGGATGTCGTTGGTTTCCTTTTAATGTTAAACATTCCATATTATTATGTATTAGTTGGTTTCGAGGCCGTTCGAGAGGGAAGAATTTGTGTTGAGGGATTTTTGGATCAAAATTCCATTGTTTGAGGTAGGCTATGGATTAACTTTCTTCAAATTAGGATGGCTAGTTAATATCTTATATAAAAGCATATTATGGGTATGAAAATGAATCATGAAAACTGTTTTGATACTATTGTGTGCTCGTGTGGGGGCTTATGTGTTGTTACTGGTGGATTGAAACAATAATTTCTATATGTGTGGCCCATGTAGGGGTCTTATCTGGTATTGTTCTCTTTGTGTATACATTTGGTGGTTTCTTCCTGGTAATAATAGCTAGTCTCAATTTATCGACAGACCTTCAAACTTGTTTCAAAAATTCACTTAGACCCCTCAACTAATGCCGGCACCTATCAGGCCCCTAACCCCCTCCCCCCTAAATTTTGATCCAATCAGGTATTTTTTGCCTAATCAACAAAAGATATAAAGTGTGTGTAACACACGTGTGTGACATGGCAAAAATAACCAATAAAATGGTGACATGTGGCAAATAGGCCCAAATTTAACAATAAAATGAATTTTCAAATTTAAAAATAAAATTTATTTTCAATTCTTAATAATTCAAAAAAAATTAAAAAGGTAAATCCCCACCCACCCTCTCCCTCCCCCAACCTAACTCTCTATTTCTTCTTCATTTCTTCTCACTGCCTGCAAACTTTTTCGGCGAGGTATTAGGGTGGCTTCATTTTTGCTCTTCATTCTTGGTACTTGGTTGTCGTAGAGCTTGTCCATAGTTTCTAATGTAATATGGACAGATTTATGTTTGAAATTTTTATCTATGTTGTGGATATTTGATCTATGGGATATGGAAATTTCTTTGTGAACTTACCAAGCTCGCCACATTAAGGATGTCTACTCCTGTTGGTTTTGGCGATTCTTTCTCTGAGTATATTTCTTTCATCTACCTACTTCGGTGTTAGCAAATATAGACATAAAAATCAATAGTGAAATCAAATTATGTAATTGAAGGAGCAAAACAAAAAGAGATACTTGTTTCTAATTCAGTAATCCAAATTCTATGCAATGTTCAGATTGACTGTCAAGTATGGTTTGTGTTCAGGAAGGTATTTGTGCATATGGTTTAATCTTTACAGAATAAACATCAAGAAATCCAAAACATCTTATGATGTTCCAGCGAGGTATTAGGGTGGGGGTTGACGACGAACTTGGGGTAGGGTGAGGACGACGATGAACAGGGGGTTGGGGGTTGACGACGAACTTGGGGGTGGGGTGAGGACGACAAAGAACAGGGGTGCGGGATCATTTTCTTTTCTTTTTAAAAATTAAGAAATAATAATAATTAAAAAATATATTAATAAAATATTAAATATAAATTTTTTAATTAAAAACAAAGTAAAATATTATTTTTTTCTACTACTCATGCATTACACTCTCTTTGCCAAATCAGTATTTTGTACCTGATAGATACCAATTTTAGCACTTGAGGTGCCTGATAGTGTGACACCCCAAATCTGCTACCCAGAATGCTACACGCTGCTCGTGACCCCGAAGGACCACAAGCTAACCCATGACTGATATCTGTACCTATATACCGCATAAAATACTGAATAATGCGGGAACATGCACTGAAAGGCCATAAGGTTCAAACTGAACATAATCTGAATAATATAACATCTAAGTGGGGTAATAGAATACCCAAACAAAACTGAAAATACTGAAGTCTGAAACATGATAGTCTGGAAAGCCTCTAACATGACTGTCTGAATAAGTAAGGAGTTGATGGGACATGTCCCCAACTAACTCCAACTAATAAACTAATTAATGAGATAATAGAGAAATCATCATGTCCTTGAAGGATGAGGACCCACTTCTAACTCTGACTGCTGAGGCTGGAATCTACTACTGATCTGGAGCTCGTGTCTTTGAACCTATGGTATAAGACACCATAGCGTGAATGCGACAGTATGACTGAATGTACTGGTATGCATGTGAGGTAGGCTAAATGCATGGGTTTCATATGCATGAACAATAATGATAATAGCTGACTAACTATCATGAGCGTGAAAATACATGCATGGGATGAAATAACTGATACTGATACCGTGAATACACGATAACTGAATCTGAGTACTGATAATTGATATAACTGATGACATGAGTGACTGTAGATGACAGTCCTGAATCTGATAGAACTATCTAAGTTCCGTACTGTATCTGAGTTGACTGTATCTGACAGTCCTAAAATCTGAAAAACTGTCTGAGTTCTTTTACTGATACTGAAACTATGGGAAGTAGTCATTTAAATGACATTCCCCTATTGCACCATTATGGCTGCGTTGGGGTCCAATCTATACCCCAATTGGAAGGGTGTCAATACCACGCCACTAGTAAGGACAAACTGTGAGGACCCTATATTGGCAGGTCCTCAAAATGAGAATGGTTGGAACCCTAAACTGACAGGTTAAGCCACCTCATCAACCCTAGACTGATAGGTTAGATGTCTTAACCTACGCTGGTTACATAGTTCTGGAACACAAGGATTGCTTCTAAGAATCATACCCTAAACTAGCAGGTGAGTTCCCATCCTTAGTTCGCTCGGTGCTAATTTATACTCCCATCTGAATAGAAAATGAACATGATTTATTAAACTAAACATGGACTGAGTTACTGAATTCCGTTGACTGACCGAACACTACTGATATCTGACAACTGACTGAGTTCATGAGATCATGGAGATTTCCTGAGTCATAAGAATGTCTGAAGTCTAAGGATTCATAGCTAGACTGAGAGTATCGTGAAAACATGACATGGCTCTAGGCACACAGCTAATGTTTCGGGTACAAGTACCCCCAGTAATCGATGGAAGGAAACTGATAAAGCATGACTTACTTGAACACATAACGAACATCATAATCCATACTACATCTATTGAAGCATTTCATCAAACATGTGCTAGGCATACTTGTATATACATGGGGATTTAATGATATCATGCTAGTTAAACAATTTTCCTTCATCTAGACATTTAATCAAACATTGGTAGGCATGGTATAGGTAAACATCATTGTACAATAATTAAACATTATGATTCAATTCTAGTTTCATCATTAAAGGGTTAAGTCATAAGGTTGCATCAATCTATATATATAATAATTAAACCCACATAGGAATTAACACCCAACATGGAGTAGAATTCAATTTCTCATTTATCAACATGAACAAGAGCAGCCCAATCATCAAATCATAAAGAAAATCCATTACTTGAAGTTGGAAAATGGATTCTTGGGCTTCATGGATGAAAGGAGTCCGTGAATGAACACTATGCATACCTGGGTTGTGATTTCTTAAATTTTTGTGGAGGAAAACTTGAATTATTGGCTTGGAATTAAGAACCTAGGGTTTCTTGTTATTGGGGATTTATTCTTGAGAGAAACCCTAATTTGTTGTTGTGAAATAATAATGAACAAAATGACTGAAATCGAATATAACTGGGTATATATAGGCGGGTGGTAAATGACCAACATACCTCTGTTTAAAATGACTTAAAATAATTGAGCAAGTCATCTAATGGTGGGGTGCGATGGTCCGTCGCTGGATCGACGGTCCGTCGGACCTCTCCGTCGGACTGACATAGAACTGGGACTTACTGTCAATTAGCGAGGGTGGGGGTGCGACGGTCCATCGTTGGGTCGACGGTCCATCGTACCTCATTGTCGTACATTTATAGAAAGTAATCTTACTGCCTTGATGCGACGGTCATGGTCGATGGCCCGTCGCTTGTCCAACGGTCCGTCGCTTGCACCGTCGCACCTGGGCGGTTTTTTTGCTTTCTGTATTTTGGCCATATCTTCCTCACCTGTCACTGGATTTTGATGAAATTGGTATCGATGGAAAGCTTATTCAATTATCCACTTGATAGAAAGAGAAAATATTAAAAATACCATATGTACAAAATGGACTCGTATTTCAAAGAAAGTTCTAACCTCCTTGAGATGATTTCAAGATAAGAAAAAGGCACGGGTATTACAATATCTCCCCCTTGAGAACATTCTTCCTCGAATGAGACTGACTGAGAGGGAAATAATAAGCTGAACATGAACAACTCGAACATGATCTCATGACTGACATGACTGGCAATCTGAACATATAATACTGAACATTCATATCTGATGCATGTATAACTGATTCATGAATACATGACTGAGTGTTCTGATGAACTAAATTTTCTCACAATGATAATGCATGTATGATGTATAACTATATAATTGAACCGACACATGAATGCATGACTTAATATTCAATGGTATTTAATACCAAGTTTGCGATGAACACTAAATATGAAACTGAGTAAGCTTAAGGAGAACTGTTACCTTGAGCTTGATCTGAGTTAGCGGGGAAGAGGTGAGAATACTTGGTACGTATGTCTACTTATTCTTCCTAAGTATCTTCCTCGACTGACTGATTTCGCTAAAGAACTTTAACTAAAGGGATTTCTTTGTTCCTCAACCTACGAGTTTGATAGTCTAGGATTTTGACTGGAATCTCTTCATAAGAGAGGCTGTTCTGAAAATCAATGCTCTGAATAGGGACTATAATTGCTGGGTCACCTACGCACTTCTTGAGCAATGAGACATGGAAGACCGGATGAACTGAGGCTAGATCTGAAGGCAATTTGAGCTCATAAGCTACCTTGATGAATCGACTGAGAATTTTGAACGGACCAACATATCGGGGACTGAGCTTTCCCTTCTTGCCGAATCTCTTCACTCCCTTCATGGGAGAGATCTTGAGGAAGACAAAATCACCAATCTCGAACTCAAGATCCTTTCTATGAACATCTTCATAAGACTTCTTTCAGCTCTGAGCAGCCCAAAGTCTTTCTCTAATCAACTGGACTTTTTCTTAGGCATTGAATACTAAGTCAGGCCCTATAACTGAGGCCTCACTAACTTCAAACCAACCAATTGGAGATCTAAATCTCCTACTATAAAGATCTTTAAACGGAGCCATCTGAATACTGGAATGAAAGCTATTGTTGTATGCAAACTCAATCAAAGACAAGTGGTCATCCCAATTACCCTTGAAATCAATGGTACATGCCCTTAGCATATCTTCTAAAGTTTGAATGGTCCTTTATTCTTGACCATCTGTCTGAGGATGAAAGGCTGTACTAATATAAACTTAGGTACCAAGACCCTTTTGCAACGCTTTCCAGAAATGAGAGGTAAAATAGGTACCTCTGTCTGAGATAATGGATAACGGAATACCGTGCAATCTGACCAACTCCTTGATGTAGAGTTTGGCATAATCCTCG
This sequence comes from Capsicum pubescens, assembly GCA_030864215.1. Lineage (NCBI taxonomy): Eukaryota > Viridiplantae > Streptophyta > Magnoliopsida > Solanales > Solanaceae > Capsicum > Capsicum pubescens. The sequence goes on from CM061539.1 coordinate 1,334,937, forward strand.
ACTGAATAAGAGGTATGAACCGGAAGGAAATGAGCTGATTTGGCCATTCTGTCTACAATGACCCAGACTGGATCATGCTGATGACGAATTCGAGGGAAACCCATCACGAAGTCCATGTTCACTTCTTCCCACTTCCAAGTAGGAATAATGAAATCCTGTATAGGACCACTAGGCTTCTGATGCTCTATCTTAACCTGCTGACATATAGAGCAGTTAGCCATAAACTCTACAACATCTTTCTTCATCCCAATCAACCAATAGACTTCCCACAAATCACAGTACATCTTTGTGGACCCTGGATGAATAGAGTAGCGTGCACCATGCACTTCTGTAAGAATTCGCTGCCTTAAGTCATCTACACCTGGAACATAGAGATGACCCTGACAACAGAGAACACTATCTCCCCCTTGGGAGAAAATATCTACTTTCTAATTCTGGACGGACTCTTTCAACTTGACAAGGATGGGATCTCTATCTTGCTTTTCTTTCACCATGGAAACTAGAGATGATTTTGAACTACTCTGAATATATATACCACCCTCTGAAGTATCGACTAAGTGAATGCCTAGTCTGTCAAACTGATGGACTTTCTTAGCTAACTTCTTCTTACCATCCTCAACATGAGAAACACTACCTATGGACAGTCTACTGAGAGTGTCAGCCACTACGTTGGCCTTGCCCGAATGATAAAGGACACTAATGTCATAATCTTTTAAGAGCTCTAACCACCTTCTCTGACGAAGATTAAGATCTTTCTGAGAAAAGACATACTGAAGGCTCTTATGATCTGTGAAGACATCTACATGAACACCGTATAGGTAATGCCTCCAAATCTTTAAGACGAATACTACGGCTGCTAACTCAAGATCATGAGTGGGATAATTTTCTCATAGGGTTTAAGCTGTCTGGAGGCGTAGGCTATGACCTTACCATGTTACATGAGGACACAACCCAAACCCACTCTGAATGCATCATAATACACCACTAACCTATATGAACCATCTGGTAATGCTAGAACTGGAGCTAAGGTGAGCCGAGTCTTCAACTCCTGAAAACTCTTCTCGGAAGGATCTGACCACTAAAACTGGACTTTCTTCAGAGTCAATCTGGACATAGGGGATGCAATAAAAGAAAATCCCTCAACAAACTATCTGTAATAGCCAGACAAACCTAAGAAACTTTTGATATCTAATGGAGAGATGGGGCGAGGCCAGCTTCTTACTGCTTTGTCTTTTGAGGATCTAATCTAATGCCATCACCAGAAATGATATGACCAAGGAATGCTAACAACCTTAGCCAAAATTTGCACTTACCAAATTTGGTGAATAACTGATGACCTCTAAGATTCTGAAGTACTATTCTGAGATGGTCTGCATGATCGCGCTCATTGCGGGAATAGACCAGAATATCATCTATGAAGACTATGACGAACATGTCCAAGTACTGCTTGAACACACGGTTCATCAAGTCCATGAAATCGACTGGGGCATTGGTAAGACCAAAGGACATGACTAGGAACTCAAAGTGACCATACCGAGTATGAAAAGCTATTTTCGGAATGTCACATTCTCTAACTTGAGCTGATGATAGCCAGATCTGAGGTTTATCTTAGAAAAATAACTGGCACCCTAAAATTGGTCAAACAAGTCATCGATTCTGAGAAGAGGATACTTTTTCTTGACCGTAACTTTATTGAGCTGACGGTAATCAATGCACATCCTAAGAGAACCATCTTTCTTGCGCACGAATAAAACTGGTGTGCCCCACGGGGAAAGGCTGGGTCTGATGAATCCCTTATCTAAGAGATCCTTCAACTGTTCTTTGAATTCTCTGAGTTCTACTGGTGCCATTCTGTATGGTGGAATAGAGATAGTCTGAGTATCTAGAAAAAGATCAATGCCGAAGTCTATCTCCCTTTCGGGAGGAATTCCAGGAAGATCTTCGGGAAAGACATCTGAATATTTATTTACAATTGGAACTGATTCTAGACTAGGGTCTCGGAACTGGAACCCTTAGCATGAACAAGATGATAGACACATCCCTTAGATATCAATTTTCTTGCCCGAAGGAGGAAATAAGCTGACCCCTGAAAGCGGATACACTACCCTTCCACTCTAGGATGGGTTTATTCAGAAACTAAAACTAAACTATTCTATTTCTACAGTCGATTGTGGCATAGTAGGAATGAAGCCAATCCATGTTGAGAATGACATCAAAATCAGTCATCTTTAATTTGACAAGTCTGCTGAAGTGAATTTCTGAAATATCATAACCGGACAGTTCCTATATACCCGCTGGGCTATAATGGTTTTACCCACTGGGGTAGAGAATTAAAAGGAATCTTCTAGAATTTTGGGACTGACTCCGAAATCGCCTGTTATATAAGGAGTAACAAAAGACGAAGAAGCTCCTAGATCTATCAAAGCGTAAACAAGCACATGAAAGATCTATAACGTACCAGTAACTACATCAGGAGAATTTTCCCGATCCTTTCGGGTCTGGAGAGCATAGAGTCAATTTGGGCATTGCCCACTAGTAGCACTGGAAGTGGCGCCCTGCTAATTTGGGCTACCGGACTGAGTTGTGGAATAATTCTGCTGATGCTGGGAACCTATCTGAGGACACTCTCAAATTCTATGGACTGGCTTGTCACATCCAAAACAAACATCACTACCAGATCTTCAAACACCCTTGTGGTTCTTACCACAAGTCTGACAAAGGGGATAAGTGCGGGCGCTACTAATATTTCCCTGAGACTGAGATCCTGGCGCTCTATCTCTGAACTTGGGAGCTGGAGCACTTGCTGAAGAAGGAGCTAGAACTGATGGCTTAGGATGAAACTGAGAACAGTTTTCTCCTTCTGATTTAGGATGAGCAAAGTTGAAGCTACCTGTCTTTGCTCTTTATTCTGTTTCTCCTTCGTCTTAATCTTTTACTCCTCTATCTGCTGAGCATGGGTCATAAGTAGTGCTAAGGTCATATCACTGTTTAGCATGGCGAATATGCACTCATTAACCATGCTATCATTCACCCCTAAGATGAACTTACTCATCCTTGACCTACTATCGGCAACCATATGAGGGGCATATCTAGCTATATGAGTAAACTTAAGAGAATACTTCTTCACCGTCATGTTTCCCTGCCTGAGGTTGATGAACTCTAGAACTTTGGCTCCTCTAAGATCTAGGGGAAAGAATCTGTCTAGGAATGTCGTGACAAACTTATCCCACTCTATAGGACCTGCATTATCTTCCCTCTCGGACTTTTACTACTTGAACCAAGTGTGAGCAACATCCTATAACTGATATGCAGCTAGATCAGCACTCTCAATAGTAGTCACCCCCATGATGTCTGTCACCTTCTGCACCTGATATAGAACTTCCTGAGGGTTTTCATCTGTCTTAGACCCGAGAAAAATTGGAAGATTCATTTGGGTGTAGTCCCGAATCCTAGCTGCAGCTGAATTGGACATGGGGTTGGCCGGAATAATAGCTGGTTGTTTATTTTGGGTAGCTACTGACTGAGCAAGAGTGGTAAATAGGGCCCTAAACTCAGCATGAGAAACATATTCGTCCAAGGGATCTTCTTGGACAGGCTGAGTTCTTCTCTTAGGAGATATGTTCTGAAATAAAGAGAAAAAATGGATTAGACTGAGAGATTGAATTGATATTATGCTCACTGGCACAACATAAATACTGAAAGGGGGGAAACTGTGCCTAAACATCTTATAGCCTCCTACACATAAATCTGGCGCACAACACACCCAAGTACAAGACTCTACTAGATGCGGCTTTCAGACTTCCTAGGACTTTATTGAACCTTAGGATCTAATACTAAGTTTGTGACGCCCCGAATCTGGTACCCGAAATGCTACACGGTGCTCATGACCCCGAAGGACCACAAGCTAACCCATGACTGATATTTGTACCTGTATACTGCATAAAATACTAAATAATGTAGAAACATGAACTAAAAGGCCATAAGGTGCGAACTAAACATAATCTAAATAATATAACATCTGAGTGAGGTAATAGAATACCCAAACAAAACTGAAAATACTGAAGTCTGAAACATGATAGTCTGGAAAGCCTCTAACATAACTGTCTGAATGAGTAAGGAGTTGATGGGACATGTCCCTAACTAACTCCAACTAATAAACTAATTAATAAGATAATAGAGAAATCATCATGTCCTCGAAGGATGAGGACTCACTTTTAACTCTGACTACTGAGGCAGGAATCTACTGCGGATCTGGAGCTTATGTCTTTGAACCTATGGTATAAGACACCATAGCGCGAATGCGTTAGTATGACTAAATATACTAGTATGCATATGAGGTAGGCTAAAACGCATGGGGTTCATATGCATGAACAATAATAATAATAGCTAACTAACTATCATGAGCGTGAGAATACATGCATGGGACGTAATAACTGACACTAATACCGTGAATACATGACAATTGAATCTGAGTACTAATAATATGATATACTGATAACTGATATAACTGATGACATGAGTGACTGTAGCTGACAGTCCTAAATCTGATGGAACTATCTGAGTTCCGTACTGTATCTGAGTTGACTGTATCTGACAGTCCTAAAATCTGAAGAACTATCTGAATTCTTTTGTTGAGATAGCTACTGAAACTATGGGAAGTAGTCATTTAACTGACATGCCCCTATTGCGCTATTAAGGCTGTGTTGGGGTCCAATATATACCCCAATAGGAAGGGTATCAATACCTCGCCACTGGTAAGGACAAACTGTGAAGACCCTATACTGGTAGGTCCTCAAAATTACAATGGTGGGAACCCTAAACTGATAGGTTAAGCCACCTCATCAACCCTAGACTGACAGGTTAGATGTCTTAACCTACGCTAGCTACGTAGTTCTGGAACACAAGGATTGATTCTAAGAATCATACCCTAAACTAGCAGGTGAGTTCCCATCCTTAGGTTCACTCGGTGCTAATTTATACTCCCATCTGAATAGACACTGAACATGATTTATTAAACTAAACATGGACTGAGTTACTGAATTTCGTTGACTGACCGAACACTACTGATATCTGACAACTGACTGATTTCATGAGATCATGGAGATTTCCTGAGTCATAAGACTGTCTGAAGTCTAAGGATTCATAGCTAGACTGAGAGTATCGTGAAACAATGACATGGCTCTAGGTACACAGCTAATGTTTCAGGTACAAGTACCCCCAGGACTCGATGGAAGGAAACTGAAAAAGCATGACTTACTTGAACACATGACTAACATCATAATCCATAATACATCTATTGAAGCATTTCATCAAACATGTACTAGGCATACTTGTACATACATGGGGATCTCATGATATCATGCTAGTTGAACAATTTTTCTTCATCTAGACATTTAATCAAACATATAGTAGGCATGGTACAGGTAAACACCATTGTACAACAATTAAACATTATGATTCAATTCTATTTTCATCATTCAAGGGTTTAGTCATAAGGTAGCATATATCTATATCTATAATAATTAACCCCACATAGAAATGATCACCCAACATGAAGTAGAATTCAATTTCTCATTTATCAACATGAACAAGAGCAGCCCAATCATGAAATCATAAAGAAAATCCATAACTTGAAGTTGGAAAGGTATTTTTGGGCTTCATGGATGAAAAGAGTCCATGAATAAATACTATGCATACCTGGGTTGTGATTTCTTGAAGTTCTATGGAGGAAAACTTAAATTATTGGCTTGGAATTAAGCACCTAGGGTTTCTTGTTCTTGGGGATTGATCCTTGAGATAAACCCTAATCTGTTGTTATGAAATAATAATGAACAAAATGACTTAAATCGGATATAACTGGGTATATATAGATGGGTGGTAAATGACCAAAATACCCCTATTTAAAATAACTTAAAATAACTGATCGAGTCATTCAACAGTGGGGTGCCACGGTCCGTCGCTGGATCAACGGTCCATCTGACCTCTCCGTCGGACTGAGACAAAACTGGGACTTACTGCCAATGAGCGACGGTGGGGCTGCGATGGTCCGTCGCTGGGTCGATGGTCCGTCGGACCTCACCGTCGTACATTTCCAGAAAGCTATCTTACTGCCTCGATGCGACGATCATGGTCGATGGCCCATCGCTTGTCCGACGGTTCATCGCCTGCACCGTCGCACCTGGGTGGTTTTTCAAGTTTCTGTATTTTGGCCATATCTCTCTCATCTAACATCGTATTTTGATGAAATTGGTATCGATGGAAAGCTTATTCAATTTTTCACTTGTTAGAAAGGGAAAATCTTAAAAATACCACGTGTACAAAATAGATTCATATTTCAAAGAATGTTCTAACCTTCTTGAGATGATTTCAAGCTAAGAAAAAGGCACGGGCACAGATAGGTACAAGCCTTAGTTGAGGGGTCTAAGTGAATTTTTGAAACAATTTTGAGGTCTTGTCGATGACTTATTCTTAATACCTATGTTTGGGTTTTTGTGGTATCTATGATGTATTACTTGCATACTTTACCCTATTAGTACATGGCTTATATTGGATCATAGATGATTTCCCTATTAAGTGGATTTTTGGTTCACATATGTGTATATTGGTTAAATTGGAAATTCTTATTCTGCTTTAGATGTGACCATTACATCCTCATATCATACATATATTAATGAGATGTTGGTACCACTATGGAAATTTTATTTTTTCTGATAGAAATGTGACTCCTTCAAAACCCTTTGCTAAAGTTCACGAACTGGAGAAGAGATATAGATATTGGACTTGATTGGTTGTAGAGATTGTATATGGAATTCGAACCTTCTATGGGTTCTACCTCAGTATCAGTTCTTGGTAGGTATTGATGATAGGCGTATTTACACGCCTAAAGTACTATAATTTACCCATATTTTAGCTAAGTTTTGAGGACAAAATATATAATTCATGCACTTTTAGTCCTTTTTCCTGTAACTGAGCTAACAAACGTGATAAGCAAGTTTTCAGGTATAAATGATGAAGATTTTAGCATTTTATGGATAACTTGACGCCCAAGGAAGCTTCACGAAAGAAGGAAAGGAGAGCTTGGACGCCTAGGGACTAAAAGTGACGCATGGAAAACCCCTCCCGGGCAAAAACAGCAATTCTAAAGACTTTGGGGATCAGCAGTAACTTATTAGGATTAGGATAAGTACGCAGTATCCTAGTAGGATTAGGATAAGTACACAGTAGCCTAGTAGGAATAGGATATGGGTGTTATAAATACCCTATTGTGCTGAACTTTTTATTCATTCACTCATTAATTCATTCAACCCTTACAATTCAACTCATTCATCCTATTTTCTATTCAATTCTATTTTCTTTGACATTTAGTACTATTCACCTTACTTTCTGACAGAGAAAGCATGGCCCTTGTGACCAACGTGAGATCATGATGATGTTTATTGTGATCTCCGTTGCAATCATGAGTAGCTAAACTTCTCTGTTGGGGTTATGGAAGCCTTATGAGATACTATCTATTGCTATGAGTTTGTGAATTCGTGACATGTATGTTGCTTATATCATTATTCTCTTCATCTTAATGCAAATTCTTGTGGTTGCAAACGCATAGAATACGCCAGTATAGCATTAACTTGTTCGAAAGAAAAGTTATATGTCTGGAAAAGAGATAATGTCAAGGTAATAGGGCACCAACCCCTGTTAAAAAGTTAGTGTCGTAACTGGATTAACCTCTTGGAGAATTTGTACCGTTAGACACGTTTTAAGCTCAAAAGAGTTAAAGTGAAATAATCCTTGATGGTTGAAAGACGCCTGGATTTACCATAGAATACAATTCTCTATAAGCACATGTATGTCTGAATTCCGCATAACTCATAGCCAATAGAGACGTATAACTCATACGGTGGACATAACCCCAACTCTCAATTCTCATTGGTTAAACATCTTACTGAACATTCTTTCCTTTTTTACTTTGCTATTTTCCGTTTTTACTCTACTATTTTGTTACATTATTGCATGCTATAAAATCCCCCCTTTTACGAGACTTGCACCAAAAGTCTAATAATCTTTGCTTACTTAGTGACCGGATATTCTCTGTGGGATCGATACCCAACCCAGTTGGGTTATATATTTGACAACGATCGCTTACACTTTTACGAGAGCTGTAATTTGAGCGTTATCAAAAATTGGCGCCGTTGCCGGGGAATACGGTTATCAACTAAGTTTGTGATAGTTACTAGACCCTTTGGTCAAAAGTTCTCATATTTTACTTTTAGCTGTTGTTTTTGTTCTATTCAGGTTCTATTGGCAGGATGGATGCACAATGTGACATTGACAGAAGGGCGGCTCAACAGGAGCAGGCTAGACTAGCTACACTGGCAGCTGCTCAAGTGCATCAACAGAATATTGAAAACCCAGGTCGGGCAACAAATCCTGATGATGAGGACCTGGGTGATGAGGAGCTATTGAATCCTAGGCGTACTGATGAAGTGGCGGCACCTATGCATAGGAGAGATCGTCAAGCTAGAATGAGACCTGACCGTCGAGCTGTGCAGGCTCCTTTTGATAATGATGATGACGATCTGGATGGAGCTGGTGCTACAGGAGCTATTATTCCTCCGCCCTTGGCACCTGGAGCAAAGTTTAATATCACCAGCACCATGATTCAACTATTGCAGCTCAAGGGATTATTTGGTGGACTTACAGGCGATGATCCAAATATGCATCTGATCAACTTCATCTCTACATGCAAGTCATTCGACAATCCAGGCGTTGGATAGAATGCAGTTCGGCTACGCTTATTTCCATTGTCTCTATCTGGGGAGGCAACTCTATGGCTGAACGGGCTAACTCCTGATTCTATTACAAATTGGAAGCAATTGAAAGACGCTTTCCTAGAAAGATTCTTTCCGCCATCCAAAAGAGCCCAATTAAGAGATGAGATAAGCAATTTTCGACAGCTTCCAATTGAAGCTCTCCACGAAACATGGGAGAGGTTCAAGATGAAGCTTATGCGGTGCCCAAACCATCATATGACCAATGTCCACTTGATGGAGATATTATACAGATCTTTGAATTCGGTGACTAAGCCAGTGGTTGATAATGCAGCAGGTGGGTCATTCATGGACCTCACTTTTATTCAGGCAAGTGATATGTTAGATCGTATGACAAAGCAAAGTAGAGCTTGGCATACCAGGGATTCTGAGGTAGCAAGCTCTACTGTATCGATTGGCATGACTGTAGAACAGAGGCGAAGAGAAGAGGAACGTGATCAAGATATGGAGCACATGAAAACACAAATGGATCTTCTTACCAAGCATTTATTATCAGGGAAGACCAAAAAAGTCAAAGCAGTTGCGTCAAAAAGAAGAGACAAATCCGATTCCGAGGAAGAAGCCAACTACTTGAATAATCAGGGGGGTTTCCGAGGCAATGCCCAAGGAAACCAAGGTCGGATCTATTATGATAAATCTGGATACAAGGACCGCGATCAAGGCAGTTGGAAAAACAATACCGACAGGAGTGGTTTGTATGTTCCTCCTGGAAGACGTGACGCCGCTGCATCTGGTTCTGGAAATATGTCCATGGAAGATATGATGGCTAAGCTGCTGAAAGGAGTAGAGGCAACCAGCACAGGAGTAACTGAGGTAATAAATGATCTGTCCTCAATGAAGTAATTGGTTGACTCGCATTCCACTTCAATAAAATAGCTGGAGCAATAATTGAGTCAATTATCTGTGACATTCAACCAAAGAAAGGCTGGAACACTACCCAGCGATACGGTGCAAAACCCAAGGAACGACGGATCATGCATGGCTATTACTACCCGAAGTGGTAAAGTGTTGGAAAATCCATCTAAAGGCAAGCAGGTAGTTGATGATGTAGCGGATAATGTTATTGATGCAGAATGTGAAGAGGCTGAAGAAGCTGAAGAGTGTGTTCATGACGTCACCCCTAGACGTCTGCAGCCTGAAAAGATTGATAGTTGGAAGCAAGGTAAAAAAAAGTGGTGGAGAAAACTATTCCTCTTCCACCACCACCTTTTCCTCAGAGACTGAAGAAGAAGGCTGACGACACTCCTGAAAAGGTTGATAATCGGAAGCAAGATAAAAAGAAAGTGGTGGAGAAAACAATTCCCCTTCTACCACCACCTTTTTCGCAGAGACTGAAGAAGAAAGCTGATGATACCAGGTTCAGTAAATTCATGACTATGTTGAAGCAACTGACTATTAATGTTCCTTTGGTCGAGGCGCTAGAACAAATGCCTGGGTATGCTAAATTTATGAAGGACCTGTTGACAAAGAAGCGGGTAGTAAGCTATGAGCTGGTAGATAATATTCATCATTGCAGTGCAATTTCCACAAGGTCCTTAGTACAGAAGAAGGCAGACCCTGGTGCTTTCACTATTCCTTGCACGATTGGATCTATGAATTTTGCTAAGGCATTGTGCGATTTGGGAGCTAGCATCAATTTAATGCCACTATCCGTCTACAGAAAGTTGGGGTTGGGCGACCCTACACCAACCAATATGCGGCTCGTGATGGCAGATAGGTCGGTAAAACGACCTGTGGGTATCTTGAATGATGTGTTGGTGAAGGTGTATACCTTCATTTTTCCTGCAGACTTTGTGATTTTGGATTGCGAGGTGGATTCTGAAGTTCCCATAATCTTGGGACATCCTTTCCTTGCAACAGGAAGTGTGCTTATTGACATGAGAGCTAATGAGCTTTTATTTCGGTTGAATGACGAAGTGGTGCGCTTTGATATATGCAAAGCAATGAAGCAGCCCAGCGATATGAATGTGTTCTCCGTAGCTGATGTTCATTATGAGGATAAGAAAGCATTATCTGTAGAGAAACAGCTTACTGTTGATCCATTGTCTGATGCGCTGCTGAATGTTGAGCATGAGGACGATGAAGATTATAAAGAAACTATGTGTGCTCTAACAGAAATAAGGTCCTATTCTCATACTCCTAAGCAGCCGGACCTTGATCTTAAGAATCAACCGTCACAAACAGCGAAGACTTCCATTGAAGATCCCCCAGTGCTAGAATCGAAAGAGATCCCCAAGTATCTAAGGTATGCGTTCTTGGGAAGTGGAAATACACTTCCGATGTGTGTGGCGGATGATTTAAGTGAACAGCACGTAGAGGCTCTCATCTCTGCTCTGAAGAGATACAAGAGAGCTATGGGTTGGACTATTAATGATATAATTGGTATCCCTCCTGGGATATGTATGCACAAGAGTCATATCGAAGAAGATTGCATGCCTACAAGTAAGCATCAGCGTCGTCTGAATCCATTCAGAAAACGATGCCCCATCTATCTCGATGAAGTCTAAGTAATCGAGATAGATATGTCGTGCCGCGACAATAAATCAAGCGCTTGGTGGGAGGCAACCCATCGTTTTTAATTGTTTTGTTTTCTTAAGATTTTGTCGAGCCACGACCAAAACTAAGGCGCTTGGTGGGAGGCAACCCATCGTTCTAATCATTTTTGTTGTTTTTGAGTAAGTGTAGGTGCAAGAGGTGTAAAGGAGGAGATTGAGTTCAAATCTTGATTTGGAAGAATTGCATGTTCAAGGTGGTAAGTTAGGATTGAAGAAGCAAAAGGCTATGGGTTGGGCATTGCCTATGAAAATATAGGCAAAGAACAAGGCAAGGCCTATGTAAATCTAGGCCACGAACAAGGCAAGGCCTATACTATGGCCTAAGCTCTCGGAATCTAGTGTGCCATAGTATAGGCGCCGCCCATCCCTAAGTGTGCCATAGCATAGGCGCCGCCTATGCAAAAGCATTTTGTCTCTGAATCTCATGTGCCATGGCATAGGCGCCTCCTATGCCTAACAATGCCATGGCATAGGCGCCGCCTATGCTCAACAATGCTTTGCAAAAGGCGCCGCCTATGACAAGCATAGGCAAAGCAAAAGGCGCCGCCTATGGTCACTTTTGGTCTCCAAATCCGATTCCAAATGGGTCAAAACCCGACCCAAGTTTGTCCTATAAATAGAACCTTAGTCTTAGAACAAAAATGTATTGCAAATTCAACCTAAGTGCCGCCTACCTCTCCAAAATCTCTCAAAAATTTTCCTTTTGCTCTTTTACTTTGCAAGAACATCTTCCGAGGCCATCAACCAAGTAAGTACTTATTTGTTCTTCTTTTATATTCCGTAAGTACTACACTACTACGCCTATAATGAATTGTTAAATCTTGAAGTAGTATTGGTGATTTAAATGTGGTTGATTTGTTGTGATACATCTCGTTAAGTGAAAGAATACGTGTGGGTGTTCTTGATTTTGTTCCGACTTGTATTTGATTGTTATACACTGTCATACTTTTGCGGAGTCGACATGGTGAAGTTAATTGCATAATCTTCAAAATTGAATGCTTGAATGTTTGAATGACTCATTCATCGAGATAAAGATCATGATTGAATACAAGCATGAGATGTTGTGATTATTTCTATGCCATAACTTGATACGATCTCTATGTAGTAGTCTTGTTCAAAAAGTGCATTAATCCAAACATGAAAGTATGATCATGATTACATGAAATAGAGTTGGAAGGGATAGTTAAGACGACATGAAAGTATGACTGTGCTGAACATATTGTTGGAACATAAAGCCTAAACGTATATCGATGAAGTCTGAGTAATCGACAATGATCACTTAATTAGTTCTGGCCAACAAATTAAGTGTGGGGTGGTGCCACTACTATTTTTTTTGTCGACTGTATCTACCGAGATGAAGCTAACATGACTATCATTTTAATCTCAGGTACAATGGCACCAAAAGCACGCCAAGGAAAAGACAAAGCAACCACCTCACAGAAAGGCCAGAAAAGGGGAAGAAAAGAGCAAGATGAATCCTCTTCACTATAAATACCTCAACGCACTTTTGGATCAAGTGGGTACAATTTGAGGAAACTCTGAGGATGACGACTCTGATGATGATTCCGACGCAGGGGGAATGACCCCAGACATAGAAGAGGAGTCCGACTAATCAGGTTTTCCGTATTTATTTTCCACTGAGGGCAGTGTGTCCCGTCTAAGTGTGGGGTGTTGGTATTCGTATGTTGTACTTCTTTGCCTACATTTATGGTCATATTTTTTTTTTGTCGTAGATTTTGATGCATGAAATTGTTCTGATAAGCGGCATGGTGTTATGACAAGAGTTTGTGCTAGAATCATTACTATTGAGACATTTAGGCTCTAAATGTGACTCATTATGTGATAAGTGTGTGGTTTAATTCCTTCATCTGTTGGGTCAAGAGTATGTACTGCTCCCAATAAAGTCGACCATGTGCCTTGTGTGTGTGAGGTGATAGTATATTCTGTGTTTGTGGCTGATGCTAGAACTTGCCTGGTGTGTGTGTAAAGCGAAATAAAAAGTGTGAGTCTAGGAGATGATTTAGGCATTTCTTTGGCAACCGATACTTGTTTACCTTCGTTTTACCTACCCATGGACATTATCTTAGTTAACCCCCTTTGAGCCTTGAGCTATTTTCTTTGACAGCCTCATATGTAAGCCTAATCCATTTTTTTCAAGACCATAATTTGATCCAAATTCCTAAGTGTTTTAAATTGTGAAGTCATGTGACAAAATAAGAGGAAATTGGGTGAGAGTGATGCCTTAAAGTGTATTGGTACTTGAATTTATTATGAAAAAGAGTGGCTATCATGGAGGTGTGTTATAAAAAAAAGAAAAAAAAAAAAAAGAGAAAAGAAAAAGAAATAGAAAAACAAAAAGATAAATTGTGTTTATGATTAAATAAAAAGATAGTTATGCTTGAATGTCAAAATAGGTGAAAAGGGGTGATAGATGAAAGAAAGGTAGCAGGGTTGATTAAAAGAGAGTGTTAATGGCATAATGTGATGTATTAAAGCGCTTAGGAACATAGTCACTATTTCTGGCCAAAATAGTCCTACCTGTCCCTTAGCCTACATTACAACTTGTAAAGACCTATTTGATTCTAAGCTTAGCATTCTGATATTTAGTGGAGCATTACATTAAGGGCAAGCCTATGGTCAACAGTTGCAAACATATGAATTCTTTGTGAGAGTGAGAGCAAGGATAATATTATACCCATGTTTTGAAAAATAAAATACTTGTGAGTAATTATGGGTGACATATTGTGAGACAAACATGGTTGATGAGTTTTGGGTAGTTGTGTATGATTCTTTGTGCCTTAACTTTTGAATACGAATTAGCCATCATCACGAGTCTATGTTAGAGGTTAAATTGTTTCTAGTAGTGATCAGAAAACTACTCTTTGTTAATAATTGTTGTGCCTGTCTTGATGAATATTTTGTGTTGTTACTGTGAAACCCTAAGTAGATGTTTAGATGGACATGATATTTTGTTCGAGGACGAACAAAGCTTTAAGTGTAGGGTGTTGATGATAGGCGTATTTACACGCCTAAAGTACTATAATTTACCCATATTTTAGCTAAGTTTTGAGGACAAAATATATAATTCATGCACTTTTAGTCCTTTTTCCTGTAAGTGAACTAACAAACGTGATTAGCAAGTTTTCAGGTATAAATGATGAAGATTTCAGCATTTTATGGATAACTTGATGCCCAAGGAAGCTTCACGAAAGAAGGAAAGGAGAGCTTGGACGCCTAGGGACTAAAAGTGACGCATAGAAAACCTGTCCCGGGCAAAAACAGCAATTCTAAAGACTTTGGGGATCAGCAGTAACTTATTAGGATTAGGATAAGTACGCAGTATCCTAGTAGGATTAGGATAAGTACACAGTAGCCTAGTAGGAATAGGATATGGGTGTTATAAATACCCTATTGTGCTGAACTTTTTATTCATTCACTCATTAATTCATTCAACCCTTACAATTCAACTCATTCATCCTATTTTCTATTCAATTCTATTTTCTTCGACATTTAGTACTATTTACGTTACTTTCTGACAGAGAAAGCACGGCCCTTGTGACCAACGTGAGATCATGATGATGTTTATTGTGATCTCCGTTGCAATCATGAGTAGCTAAACTTCTCTGTTGGGGTTATGGAAGCCTTATGAGATACTATCTATTGCTATGAGTTTGTGAATTCGTGACATGTATGCTGCTTATATCATTATTCTCTTCATCTTAATGCAAATTCTTGTGGTTGCAAACGCATAGAATACGCCAGTATAGCATTAACTTGTTTGAAAGAAAAGTTATATGTCTGGAAAAGAGATAATGTCAAGGTAATAGGGCACCAACCCCTGTTAAAAAGTTAGTGTCGTAACTGGATTAACCTCTTGGAGAATTTGTACCGTTAGACACGCTTTAAGCTCGAAAGAGTTAAAGTGAAATAATCCTTGATGGTCGAAAGACGCCTGGATTTACCATAGAATACAATTCTCTATAAGCACATGCATGTCTGAATTTTGCATAACTCATAGCCAATAGAGACGTATAACTCATACGGTGGACATAACCCCAACTCTCAATTCTCATTGGTTAAACATCTTACTGAACATTCTTTCCTTTTTTACTTTGCTATTTTCCTTTTTTACTCTACTATTTTGTTACATTATTGCATGCTACAAAATCCCCCTTTTTACGAGACTTGCACCAAAAGTCTAATAATCTTTGCTTACTTAGTGACCGGCTATTCTCTGTGGGATCGATACCCAACCCAGTTGGGTTATATATTTGACAACGACCGCTTACACTCTTACGAGAGCTGTAGTTTGAGCGTTATCAGGTATATATGGGATTGTGCGACAACCTCGAATATATCATACCATCATTATCATTCTCATTGCATTTCATTCATTATGCACCTTTTGTGTATGTACTTTCATTCTTGGTTTGATGTATATCTATTACGTCCTTTTTTGTACTTGTACTTGGTGTATGTGTTAGATTTTAGAACTATTAGTGGAGATGATAGGGGCTACCATTTGAGACATTTTCTGATTGCAGGTGACGTGCTCATAATGTGTAATTTTATACCTTATTTTCTACTTTGCTAAGTTGGCTTATGATATCTACCGAGTACAAATGAACTATACTCATCTTTATTGTATCCTTCGATGCAGATCCAAGTACTAGTGCACGCGCGGTAGCTGATTTGGGGTGGTGCTTAGAGTATTTTTGAGGTAGCAATTGCCTTATACTTTCAAAGTCAACCTCCATTCTCATGCTATCTAGTTCATGTCTCATTATGTTCTCGAAGACAGACTTATGCTTTATTTTGGATCTTCTGTTGTATTTTTGGATTCCAAGATGTACTTAGTTTGTTGTTACACTGTGACATGAGGTTTTGGTATGGTTTTTGGTATCATTATGTTATCGATTTCTCATATATTTATGTATGTATGGTTTGACTACATTTTAGGAGTCTCGCCTTGGGTTTACTGTGGTATTTTTCTTCTACGTATCAGTTTAGGTGATTCGCTTAGTGCCATCATTTCCCAAGGTTTTGGGTCGTGACATTAAGTTAGTTATTAACAGTATATATACATTATACATCACTATAGAATGTTACCACTAAGTATTATTTATTTTTCTTCCTTTTGAGTATCAATGAGATATTTTCTCCTCTCTTATCTCCACTGTATGTACCCATTACTTCTTCTTCTTCTTCCTCAGTCTTGAGGATCTTGAGCTCTGAAGAGACTATTCAGATTACAAAGTACATATGGAGCTACTCTTTTTTTATAAGGTTACCCAGTACAGCTGGGTGATGTTGTATTTACGAGAGAAAAGCGGAGGGGGACTAGAGACTTACCTCCGTTACAACACAAAGGTTAACTAATCACCACAAAAGTCAGAAGAGAGTCCTATATATATGGGTATATAACTCTTCTGGTAAGTTCATATATATATTGATATCAACTAACAAAAAAATTCGCCTTATCGAATTTTGTCCTAATACAAGGCATTTGACTTTTGTCCAGAAAGTATGCCCCTCTAGAAATTCTGGGAAGTAGCCTAAAGGATGTTAAGACCATTGTCTTGTTCTGCATAGACGCCATTTTCGCCAAAAAATCCGCAACTTGATTGCTTTCTCTAAAATAGTGATTCACCTGGGCATTTGACTGATCCACTATCTCAATGATATTGTCGATGATCTGTTTGAGTTTGTAGTTGTTGTTGGTCCTGTTATTTACCATATTTACTATGATCATGGAGTCAAGCTCGAGAGTGAAATTAGTTAAGCCTTGTTGGCTACACCATTTCCCACCAAACTCAGCTGCCAATGCTTCTGCCATGTTGTTGCTGGTACATTCCACGGGAATTGAAAAAGCCATTACCATCTCTCCATTGCTGTCCCTTGCTATCCCTCCTATTCTAGCTTTTCCTGTTTCCAAAAGATAACTTCCATCAGTGTTTACTTTAATATTACCGATCTGAGGTGTGCTCCATTTGACTTGAGTCCATTTTTGAATTGGTTTGACTCGTTCTGCAATATCACAAAAATCAGTCCATAAAGTTATAGTGTTAAGAGGTGGGAGAAGTTTAGAGACGATATTCCTGATACACCATATCCCTTGGCGAACCATTGTAGGATTTCGGAATTTCTTTTGTGTTCCATATCGACACACACATCTTTGTTTCCACAATTCATAGCATATAAAGATAGGCGTGATGTGCAAGATCCATTGATGGACCTCACTATTTGGTTTAATGTTCCACCAACTCTTAAAGACATTTATTACAGGTTCATTTTTGTGAGTAATCCCCAGAGGATTTCCAATCGTGTTCCAAAGATAAAACGCTGTTTCACTATCACCAAACACATGTTGTAATGTCTCGGGTTGTACAATCCTGCAACAAAAGAAAGACAAAGATCTGTTAGTGCCAAACCTGTTTAACGTGTCTTTAAAAGGTAGTTTCTTTTTAATGATTCTCCAAGTCAAAAAGGAAAATTTGAAAGGAACTTTTGAATGCCAAATCTTGTCCATAAACTCATGCTTAGGCTTATGAGTTCTAATAAGATCCCAGGCTGCTTTGTTGGTGAAAAAACCATTTTCAGTGGTGTTCTACATCGGATAATCATTAATATTACTGTTGCCGATAAAAATCCTAGTTATATGGTTTATCAGATGCCTAGAGAGAGTATGGTTTAATTTTTCAATATTCCAACCACCATTAATAAAGAATTGTTTCACATAGAGTTTCGTACTTTTTCCGGGCCCAGGGAATAACTTGGCTAAAGCACCTTTGCCTATCCAATTATCCCACCAAAAACTAGATTCTATGATGTTGGGCTCGGATTTTTCTCTAATCCTCAGCATACTTTTCCAGGCATGAGAGTCGGAAGAGGTAAATTTTTTAGAGACGAGATGAGATCTTTTACAATACTTGGCTCTTAGAAAAGATGCCCACAACGAGGGGTGAGTTCTGAACCTCCACCACCTTTTTAAGGTGAAAGAGTTTCCAATATCTTCCAATTTCCTCAATCCTATCCCTCCTTCTTCCTTAGGAATGCACAAGTTCTCCCAGGAAGACCAATGGTGCTTATTTTTGCCTTCTTTTGTTCCCCAAAGAAAATTTTCAAAATGTTTTTCAATAAGACTCAAGGTTCCTTTAGGCGGATTCAAAGCTAAGAGAGTATAAGTAGGCATATCTTGTAGGACACTTTTGATCAAAACTATTTTTCCTCCATACGAAAGCATTTTTCTTTGCCACCCATTAATAGCTTTGATGATCTTAGCCAACATGCCCTCAAAGTAGCAAATTTTTTTCTTGCGATGATATATTGGACATCCCAAGTAGGTGAACGGGAATTTTTTGTCTAAAATCCCAGAAGCATCTCTCATCCTATTGATTCTACTGGAAGCAGTATTAGGAGCAGTGACAAAGAAGTTTTTCTCTTGGTTTACACTCTGTCCAGAAGCTTTTTCATATCTCTTTACTTGTTTCAAAACGAGCTTGATTGATCTGGTATTGCCACCTGTAAAAATAACAATGTCATCAGCATATGCTAAATGGTTAATGCTAAGATTAGAGGTATTCATACTGAATGGAGTAAAGTTTTGATTGTCATTAAGATTGTTAAGGAGCCTAGATAGCACCTCAGCACCTATAATGAACAATGAAGGAGAAAGAGGATCTCCCTGTTTAAGACCCTGGCAAGAAGAGAAGAAACCTATCCTGGCACCATTAATAATGATTGAGTACCACACATTTGATAAAAGCCTCCAGATAATGTCTAACCAATCCTCAGAGAAGTCGATCTTTCTCATAACAGCTATTAGAAAGTTCCATGACATCCTATCGTAGGCCTTAGCCATGTCCAATTTGATGATCATGTTACCACCTAAGTTGTATTGTTTAATCCCGTGGGCTAGCTCTTGAGCCAATAACACATTCTCAGTAATCATCCTACCTTTGACAAAAGCACTTTGGTTATCAGAAATAATTTTGTCAAGCAGGGGGGTAAGTCTCTTGGACAGAATCTTAGTGATGATTTTTGAAGAGAAGTTGGTCAAGCTAATAGGTCTGAGGTCGGAGAAAGTAGAAGGTGATTCAACTTTTGGAATAAGAACAAGGCAGGTATGAGAGAAAAACTTGGTAAGGTTTTTTCCTCTGAAAAAATCTTGAACAAGATTCCGTATGTCATATTTGATCACGTCCCAACACTTGTGATAAAAAATATCATTGAAACCATCCGGACCAGCAGAGCTATCGGCGCTCATGCTAAAGACCACCTCTTTTATCTATTCTAAATCAGGTATGCTGGTAAGACTAGAGTTTTCCTCCTCAGTAATGACACTTTGGATACTCTCCAGGATACTAGCATCCGTAAAATGATGATGAAGGTTAAAAAGCTTCTTGTAGTGGTGTATTGCAGCCTTGCTAATCTCCTCATCACTTTGGACCCAACTATCCCTATGATCTTTAATTCTGTGTAGCTGTAATCTCCTTCTTCTTTCCCGGATCAAGCTATGGAAATATTTGGTGTTGAAATCTCCTTCTTCAAACCACTTGGTCTTAGACTTTTGTCTGAGAAGATTCTCCTGGATGCTCATCCATTTTATATATTCTGCTTAGCCTCTGTTAAGTTCCTCTCTGCTTTGATTACTATTATGAAGAGTGTCCAACTCTTCTAGTACTTGGATTTTAGCTTCCCATTGGTTAACATGATCGAATACATTTCCAATAACTTCCTTGGACCATTGAGTCACTTTCTTGCTAAGAACTTTCAATTTTTGTTGTGGAATCTACATATAGTTTCCATGGACTTGAGAACTCCAGGATTCCTCCACTACCTGCATAAAAGAAGGTTGATCAGTCCAAAAATCTAGAAATTTAAAGTATTTAATATCTCCCTGTAAATCCTTCTGGCAGGTTATGAGCATTGGTCTATGGTCAGAGCCGGTCCTCACTAGATGTCTGACCACACTGGTGTTGAAGAACTGAATCCACTGGTCATTAACAAATACTCTATCAAGCCTTTTCCAAATCCTTTTCTTTGGTCTTCTATTGTTACACCAAGTAAATCTAAGTCCAACAAAACCAAGATCGATGACTTCACAATTATTCATGCAGCTGTTGAATTCTAGGATTTTATCCATCCTATGAGGGGGAGCCCCCAATTTTTTCATCAGGGCTCAAGATGACATTAAAGTCTCCCCCAATGCACCATGGTCCATTGGACAAATGGTAAACCTCTTCAAGATTACTCCAAAGTTCTCTTCTTTCAGTTGTTGTGCATTTAGCATACACTGCGGTGACATAAAAGATATCAGATGGTAAGCTTGACTAAAGTTTAATAGTAATTTGTTGATCCGTACTACTGATGATGCTGGTGTTGTAGTTGTCTTTCCAGAAGAACCATATTTTGCCATTGGAATTGGAAACACAATGTTGAAATTTCAAAAGCTTCATGTAAGAGTTTATCTTGTTCATGCAAATAAAAGGTTCTAGTAAAGCTACCAGATCTACTTTGTTGATGGAGATGAGATTCTTAAGCCTATGAGTCGCCTTTTTGGACTTAACCCCCCTAATGTTCCAGAAGATAGCTCTAATCATAAAAAACACTAAGGAAGGGCTAATTTGTGCATCCCCTTTTGGTGAGAGGATTTTCCTTGACTTTGTGATATTTTTCGTTTTTCTTATTTCTATTTCTTCCTTTCTTAACCGGTGAGAAATCTTCCATACCTTCTATTCCTGTACCTTCACAGTTTGGCTGATTATGAATTGCCCAAGCAGTCACAATTTTGCCATCCGGAGAGGATTCCATATTTTGAGTGGGAATAGTCTTGAGATTTCGTTTTTTCCTAAGATCTGGAAGAGTTCCAACGTTTAGATCCACAACTAGATCAAGACCAGGTAGAGCCTTTATTTCAGAAGGAAATACAGATGACTCTTCCTCATGTTCCAGCGTTTCTTCAAGATGGTTCACTTTATGCTCTTCCACCTGTTTAGCCTTGCTCGGGATATTACTAGATTCCTGTACCATCTCATTGTTGTCATGTTCAAGATATTGGGATATAATGTTACTATCTCTACCATTTTTTCTTTTTTCCAGAATATTGCTGGTAACCTCATTATTATTTTCACCAGTGTCACTCTTCTCTAGATCGTTAGTATCAACACCATTATCATTCTCCCGTCTATTGTATTTTTTCGGAACATTGGTATCGACTTCAACACCATTCACTCGTGTGTCCTCTTCTCGGTTCTTATTTTGCTTAGCATTTTCCATCACAGCACATGAATGATACAAGATAAACAATGGAAACACGAAACAAACACTCAAAACAGTCCACAAGTTCAAGAGAACCGAGGACCCTTTGAGTGACCCCTCTCGGATTCAAGATCTACAACAAGAACACAATGTAATGAGGTGATTAACACCTATTTTCAGCAGACAACAAACTAGATTAACAACACAAGAATGAAGAACACGAAGAACAATAACAATATTATTAAGAACAACAAACACATGGCTACAAGAAACAAAGGGATAGATAGATAGACTACACAAAGATGTAATCTTAAGAACCCAAGAGATTATTCCACTCTTGGACCCTTAACACCACACACAATGATTCACCTATCTCTTACGTTGAAACAAGAGGGACCTCGATCTCCCAAGCATCCAACGTTTCCAAGCTTGAATCCAACACGAGTGATTCCACACTCAAGTTGATTTCCCTAGTTACTATGTTTCGGCCAAGAGGCCATTCTCTCAAGAGAGGGTGTTTCAATGTTACAACTTGCAATATTCAATCAAAACTAATGACTAAAACCCTACATCATTCTATTTATAGTGTATTACAAATAATAGGTAAAATGACCAAAAGGTCCCTTTAATGAAATGTGACCAAGGGCGCCCTTGGAGTGCAAGTTTAGGGTCGATTTTGGTGTGATCCAAGGCCTTCTCCACACTTCACTTGGATGCTTTATTGGACGGATCCAACGCATTCTCACATATGTGCATCCTCGTGGTCGTACCCATATCATCCTCCCCTTCTTGAAAAATGATTCGACCTCGAATCCGCTCCTTGCAAAATCAAAGAAGGACAAACAAGCAAAACATCCTCATAACATGAGTGTTAGGATTAGAAAAATACACACATCACATGCCATGCCAAGGTGGGACAAACTTGGAGTATACCCATGGGTCCTTTGTGTTGAACATGAAAACCTTAGTATAAATGGCACAAAAGAAGAGGTCATCATCAACAAAAAGAGACAAGGAAGAACCTTGCCTTCCTTCATTAGCACCCACCTTCAAACATTTCTTGTCGTCTTGACCAAGCATCAAGTGGGAAGTGTAGAAATTCCCACATTCTGGGAGAGTGTCGGGGTCAAATGGGAGAAGTAGCTAAGGGTCTAAGTTGAGGTTAGCCATTCCTTCCTAGAATGTCGCTCCTACAACCACGCATGACATTTGCCTTTATGAGAAGACTAACATTCAAGAATAGAGTGACACGGCCTAGAAGTCCTACCTCAAAAATACATATGCCATCATTTACAACATTTCCATACGCATGATCTCTATGAACAAAACTACTAGAAAGGCTTTTACCACACAAGATATTCAAAGAGTCACGTGCACCATGAAGATCAACTCTATAAACACCACTACTAACTTGAGATTTTGTAAGTACGCCACACATATGCTCAAGTAATGGAATACATTCATGAGTAAGTTGATCTTCATTCACATCCTCACTATTTGTTGGCAACTCACATACCAACGTAGACTCACCTTGGTTCGCACAAGGGTCAACTAGTGTGTGAGTACTCTTGTCAATCGGTAATAGAACCTTGTTCAAGTTATAAGGGCTAGCACTAGATGGACATAAATCATTCCTACAAGAAGAATCAATTTCGTCATCAACTAGTACTTGCGTACTTACAACAAGAGTTTGGTCCTCACGTAACCTAACATCACCAAGAGTAGAACCATAGGGAGACTCAAACACCTCTACTCTTGGTAAATCCGCAACAACATCCAATTGTCTACTACTAGCCACAACACAACATTCTAAGTTCATAGGAGTGTAGGGAATAGTGTTTTTACCTCATAGCTCACATGATCTACGGCCTTCCTCTTGACGTGTGTCTGGGAAGCTCACTTTCTCCCTTTGACCTACCATACAATCCAACCTTTCATTTGCCATAGCTAGGTCTCGGCATATAGTGCCAAGGTAGGCCAAAATGACATTGGTGGAATTGTTGTCCATGGGTTGAGAGGTGGAAGCCGCGGGTTTCCTTGTAATTGTACCTAAAAAAAGAAAGAAAAGAACACACCTACAAAACAAAACACAAGTTAGTTCGAAACAACCTCACCACACTCTCGCACAATTGATCGTCTCACACTTGGTTTCACACAAATGTTGAAAGTCGGCTTGTACTTCGCGAGTGATTGAGGGTCGAGTCTACTCTTGCTCGGAATAGATTTTCGCTTGAGTTGACTCAAGTAAAATTTGTTTACGGACTTGAACCAACAAGATACAATGAATTTACAAAGGAAAAAAGCATACAACAACGCTTAGCACGAATGAACGAACACAAAGACTAACTAACAATCTAGTAGATGAGTACTAGTTTGCCAATTAGTATTGGAACCAACGAAAGTGAAACTAAGGAACAACAAAAGAAAACTAAGAGATCAAAAGTTTGAGCCAAAATTGTTGCGTGAACAATAACAATGATGACGTGGTAGCACGTAATTGGTTGCGGTTTCTAACAATTTTTGTTGTCCAATCTCAAGTCTTTGGTCAATTTACAATTTAGGAATTGGAATTTGGTTAATGGAAGGAGACACAAGTCTTTGAGCCCTTTTGAAATTCAAACACAAAAAGTCTTGACTTGACTTGCACCTTTCCTAAAAACATGGGTCCTTGTTTTATGGAAAATGGTTGAGATGTGATTGACTAGTTGGTGAGTGATGGTAAGTCTTTCAAGACTAACAAAGTTTTCACACCTTCTTTTCACCTTTTTGGATCTAACTTTCACTTTATTTTAACAAGATATGAAGGTGGTAAAGAACTTCAAGAACAATCACCAAGAACAACCAACAACAATCTCCAAGACACCAATAATTTTCACACGGCCAACTTCTAATTTTCACAATACAATATCTTCAACACTTAGCCAAGACAACTACAACTTCAACAAAATGGTTGTTAGACCACCAATAAACAACAATATCACGTGGCCAAGCTTATAACAACAACAATATGAATACCACAAGGCCAAAATAGTCCACCACAACAATGTTTCAACAATAATTCGGCCAAGTCTTATGTTCACAATAACAACTCCAACAATGTAAGCTCAAACTTAGATATAGACTCAAAAGTGTTAGAGATGAAGAAAACTAACACTAGAAACAACAAAACAAGTAAAATATCTCGGCCAATACACAACATAACACAATTTCGGCCAAGAACACAAATTGGACATATTTGTTTCTTTTTGATTTTTCAGTTTTCTAACACTTTTTTTTTTTTGAATTTTCTATCAAGCAAGCCCAAGATTGATCTTGTAGGAATAAGATCAAGCCATGCTTTGATACCAAATGATACAAGATAAACAACGGAAACACGAAACAAACACTCAAAACAGTCCACAAGTTCAAGAGAACTGAGGAACCTTTGAGTAACCCCTCTCGAATTCAAGATCTACAACAAGAACAGAATGTAATGAGGTGATTAACACCTATTTTCAGCGGACAAAAAACTAGATTAACAACACAAGAATGAAGAACACAAAGAACAATAACAATATTATTAAGAGCAACAAACACACGGCTACAAGAAACAAAGGGATAGATAGATAGACTACACAAAGATGTAATCTTAAGAACCCAAGAAATTATTCCACTCTTGGGCCCTTAACACCACACACAATGATTCATCTATCTCTTACGTTGAAACAAGAGGGACCTCGATCTCCCAAGCATCCAACGTTTCCAAGCTTGAATCCAACACGAGTGATTCCACACTCAAGTTGATTTCCCTAGTTACTATGTTTCGGCCAAGAGGCCATTCTCAAGAGAGGGTGTTTCAATGTTACAACTTTCAATATTCAATCAAAACTAATGACTAAAACCCTACATCATTCTATTTATAGTGTATTACAAATAATAGGTAAAATTACCAAAAGGTCCCTTTAATGAAATGTGATCAAGGGCGCCCTTGAAGTGCAAGTTTAGGGTCGGTTTTGGTGTGATCCAAGGCTTTCTCCACACTTCACTTGGACGCTTTATTGGACGGGTCCAACGCATTCTCACATACGTGCATCCTCATGGTCGTACCCGTATCAATGAATCCTTCAATTTTGTAACTAGATCATGTTCCTGCTCCATCTTATTCGCTTGTTTATTCTTTACAGTCCTCTTCTTTTTTTTTTGAGGTTTTGGCCTGTAAAGGTGCTTTAAAAGTCACCGTAGTTCGTTTCTTAGGCATTTTTTTATCCTTATTCTTTCTCTTCATTCTTGTCCCCATAGTAACCTCAGTATCAGCACCAGCAACTGTTTCACATTTACTCTTATTTTGGTCAATAATCTGCTCATTTTCACCCTTTCCAGTATCTTGTCTTTGTTGTGCTTCGTTGGACCTCAAATTGTTCTCATTTTGTGCCCTTTTGCTGCTGCCACTGTCCACACCTTTTTCATTGTCAACATCCTTATTATTTTCCCTAATAGACTACATATATAATTATTAAATACATCTGGGTTATTCTGTAATTAGTTATTCTTCAGTTCTCTATATATACAGCTGTAACCCCTTCAATATTAATGAGATCAATTAATTATTAAATCTGTATCATGGTATCAAAGCTAGGGTTTCTTCTTCCGCCCAAACCCTAATCTCTCCTCTTTTCCGACGTGTGTGCGCCGCCGCCACCGTCTACACCACGCCGCACGGCCTCCCTCCTCCGCCGTAGGTCGGCGCCATGGACAAGGTTATTGATCCTCTGTCAAAATTACCGTCTGGAGTAAAATTACTGCTCAGGAATCTCCACAATCTCATCCCCGAAAAATTATCTGACAACAACTACCCGGCCTGGGCACTTAACGTCCGCACCGCCCTCGCAGCCAACTTGCTGCTCGGATGGATTGACGGTGCGGAGAAGCCGCAGCCCGAGACAGCCGAGAAGGACGGCGTCAAGCTCCCAAATCCCGACTACCTTCCGTGGATGATCGTAGACACTCAGATCCGAGCCTGTCTTCTCGCAGTTATTAGCCCCTCTGTGCACAAACACGCCCGGGGTTTTCTCACATCGGCTTCACTTTGGGACGCACTAGCCACAAGGTACAACTCTGTGTCCACGGCTCATATTTTTCAGTTGCGTGACAAATTGCATACTCTTCGGAAGGGAACGAAGACGATGACTCAATACCTTGATGATGTGGCCTCTATTCTGTCTGACCTAGATGCTGTGAACGAGATTATTCCTGAACGAGACGTGGTGAATGCCGTGATACGTGGTCTTCCGGCTGGCTATTCCTCTCTCAAACAGCATATTCGCCTCTCGCCTGTCGAAATCACTCTGAATCAACTGTCTGGATGGCTTAATGCAGAAGAATTGAATCTAGACATGGAACACAAATTACTGCTCGGAGAAGCCAGTTCCACCCCTGGCGTCACGGCTCTTTACTCGGCTGGCAGCGGAGGCTCGGCCAGGGGTCGCGGTGACGATCGCCGTAACCAAGGGCGAGGCAGCGGCGGCGGTGACCGTCGAAACACCGGGCAGCAAGGCAGAGGCGGGCCTCCACCGAGGGACGGCTTCCAGTCAGGCCGCGGACAGGGACGAGGAAACCAGCGGATGCCCACACGAGATCTTCCGACGTGCCAAATTTGTGCTAAACGGGGCCACTCTGCGGCTAATTGCTGGTATCGTTATGATGACTCGCAGAATGTAAATAGCCAGTCCGGAGGATCAAGGGCGATGCATGCGTCCACAAACGCTCAATCTGGCGATTGGTATCTAGACACAGGTGCTAACACCCATGTGACGTCGGATTATTCACAACTTCAAGCTCCTCATCCGTATCATGGCTCAGAAACTATTACAGTAGGCAATGGTCAATCCCTTCCCATCACAAACACCGGCTCTGGGTATGTCTATACCCCAAATGGTAAATTTCATCTCTCAACCCTTCACCACGTCCCTTCCCGCACATCCAATCTTTTATCTGTTTATCGTTTTACTAAAGAAAATAACTGCACCCTCATTTTTAATGACACCAATTTCCAGATAGTGGACAATACCACGAACCGGGTGCGGTACACGGGCCGCTGTGAGCATGGGCTATACACTCTTCCATCCAGGTCTCCGTCTGTTGTGAGTCAAGCCATTCTCTCGTCAACCTGGCATCGCCGGCTTGGGCACCCATCATCCGCCATCACCAAATCCATTTTATCTTCCTTAGGTTTTAATTTTTCAGAAAAATTACATTGCGAGTCCTGTTCAGTGTCTAAATCTTGTCGTTTACCTTTTTCACTGTCTGAACACAAGGCCACTGCGCCATTTCAATTAATTCATTCTGATGTTTGGGGTCCAACCTCAGTTCCTTCTGTTCAAGGTTTTCGTTATTATATCTGTTTTGTTGATGATTACAGTAAATTCACTTGGCTTTATCCTCTGAAATTTAAATCCGAAGCTTATACTATTTTTGTAAACTTTGACCGAATGGTTCAAAATCAATTTAATGCCAAAATCAAAATTTTTCGAAGTGACAATGGCAAAGAATTTGTCAACAATGCATTTGGTGTTTTTCTTCAAAATCTAGGGGCTCTTCATCACACTTCATGTCCATATACCCCTGAACAAAATGGCGTTGCTGAGCGCAAACACCGTCACCTAATAGAAACAGTTGTTGCGCTCCTCCATGATTCCACCTTACCTGTTTCCTTTTGGGTTGATGCCCTTGCTACTGCCAACTACCTCATAAATCGCATGCCCACTCACACTCTCTCCAACTCCACTCCATATGCCCGTCTCTACAATCATCCACCCGACTATATCCATCTCCGCCCGTTTGGGTGTCTAGTTTATCCCTGGTTGCGTCCGCACACTCAACATAAACTTCAACCTCGGTCCACCCCTTGTGTCTTTCTAGGCTATCATCCCACTATCAAAGGTTACAAATGTTTCGATCCTGTATCTCAGAAAACATATGTTTCCCGTCATGTTCGTTTTGTGGAGGAACAATTTCCTTACACCAGTCTTTCCTCTACTCCATACTCCCCCAATCCACTTGGCGTTGTGCCATTATTTCCGTCCTTTTCTCACGCTCATGCTCCGGCTCACTCGGCACCTAACCCGGTACCCCACTACACCACTACCCACCGAAACCCCAAACCTCCCACCCGAACACCCAGCCGACTGCCACACAACCCACCACTTCCCTACATCATACTCCTAACACACATACAGCCACCCCATCCACCGCTGCACATCCCAGCTCCCACGGCAGCCCCACCCAACCCCCGCCCACGCATCATACAACTCCACCACCCCTTCCTAATCACCCTCCACTCAACACTCATCCTATGACAACCCGAGCCAAGGCCGGTACCTTCAAACCCAAAGCCTACCACACTCAAATACCCTTTGATGCACATCCCACAACTGAGCCTACTACCTACAACCAAGCCTCCAAAAATAGTTTCTGGTGCCAAGCTATGGATGAGGAATTTCAGGCTCTGAATGAACAACGTACATGGGATTTGGTACCTCTGCCTAGTAACCGAAAGTCTATTGGGTGCAAATGGGTGTTTCGCATCAAACGAAATTCAGATGGATCTCTTTCTCGCTATAAAGCGCGTCTGGTTGCAAAAGGGTATCATCAGGAGTATGGTGTGGATTATAAGGAGACCTTCAGCCCTGTTGTTAAGCAACAGACTATTCGTCTGGTCTTGTCTCTTGCTCTTCACTATGATTGGCCGCTTCATCAGCTAGACGTCAGCAATGCCTTTCTTCATGGTCATCTTGAGGAAGAAATCTATATGGTTCAGCCACCGGGATATGTTAATCCCAACCGTCCTCACTATGTTTGCAAGCTTCGCAAATCACTGTATGGCCTGAAACAGGCCCCTCGTGCCTGGTACACACGTCTCTCTACTTTTCTGCAGGGTCTTGGTTTTCGCACCTACCATCATGACAACAGCCTCTTCACCCTTCACTGTTCTCGAGGGACAGTCATCATTCTTATCTATGTGGATGATATTGTTATTACAGGCAGCTCGTCATCACTCATCACTGAAATTACTGAAGCTATGCATCGTGACTTCAAACTTAAGGACCTCGGTCCTCTGGAGTTCTTTCTTGGCCTCGAACTCATCCGCAAATCGGGAACCATATTGATGCATCAGACAAAATATACCCTTGAACTTCTAAATCGGGCTGGAATGACAGACTGCAAACCCGCGGTCACTCCCATGGCAGTCCGCCAATCCCCAGGGCCGAATACTCCCTTTGCCGATCCTACACTATATCGGAGCCTCGTCGGTGGACTTCATTATCTTGCTGTTACTCGTCCG
Organism: Capsicum pubescens; assembly: GCA_030864215.1. Taxonomy (NCBI): domain Eukaryota; kingdom Viridiplantae; phylum Streptophyta; class Magnoliopsida; order Solanales; family Solanaceae; genus Capsicum; species Capsicum pubescens. The sequence continues at coordinate 1,364,897 of CM061539.1, forward strand.
GACATCCAATATGCAGTCAATCGAGTCTCCCAATCAATGCATGCTCCCACAGAACAACACTTTCAGGCCTTGAAACGCATTCTGCGCTATCTTCAAGGTACTCTTCACTGTGGAATTTTATTTCAAAAGGGCTCGTTTGATATATCTGTTTTTTCTGATTCGGATTGGGCTAACGACAAAGATGATCGAAAGTCCACTACTGGATATATTGTTATGATGGGACCGAATCTGATTTCCTGGTGCACCAAGAAGCAAACGCGAGTGTCCCGTTCCTCCACAGAAGCAGAATATCGTGCCATGGCTGCGGGTGTTGCTGAAGCCATGTGGTTACGATACCTTACGGATGCACTTGGCATTCCCCCGACGAAACCACAGATTTATTGTGACAATCAGTCCACTATTTGTGTTACCAAAAATCCAGTCCTTCATGATCGTATGAAGCATGTTGGGTCTGACTGTCACTTTGTTCGCGATGAGGTACTTGCAGGAGCGATGGCCACGCACTATGTCCCATCTACTGACCAGCTTGCTGATATTCTCACCAAGCCTCTTCCGTTACAGCCTTTTCAGTCTCTCTGCTCCAAGCTGCCCCTCGTTACCGCTGATCAGCTTGCGGGGGGATAATAGACTACATATATAATTATTAAATACATCTGGGTTATTCTGTAATTAGTTATTCTTCAGTTCTCTATATATACAGCTGTAACCCCTTCAATATTAATGAGATCAATTAATTATTAAATCTGTATCATTCCCCTTGAACATGTTTAGGATTAGGATTAGGGGCCTTTGTCTTCAGGGGTGTGATTGGATTTCCTTTCAAGCTCTTTTATCTCAGCATTTTTTTCCTTTCTAAAGCCCGACAGTCAGCCATCATGTGCCCGAGTTTTTTGCAAAATCTGCAGTATTTCGGAATTCCCTCGTATTCAAGTTTTTGAGTATAGCCCCTAAGCGGAGAAGTCTCATTTTCAAGTCCAACCCAAATCGCATCTGGTAGCGTTTTCAACAAATCGATTTCAACCCTGACCTTCGCCATGCTAGGCCGGGTTTTACTTCTAGCGGCATTGTCCATTTCCAAAGGTGTACCAACATTGCTCACCAGTTGCTTACTATATTTCCACGTATGTAAATGAAATGGTAAGGCGGGAAGTAGGACCCATACCGGAGCAATTGGAAGGTCCTCCTCCGGCTTAAAATCTGGCGACCACTTTTGGAGCCACATTTGTTGGCCATCGATGGTGAGGACTCTTTTGTACCAAACCGAGTTAAAATCCTCTTCATTGGAGAAGTCGATGAAGACGTTGAAATTATCGAACACCCTGATTTTAGCCGAGCCTTTAATTGTAATTGTCTCCTTGAAACTCGATCGAATTCGATCAATTTGAGGTCTTGGCTAGAAAAAAATAGCCGTTTTTTTCCCCTCATATGGAGCTACTCTGAAACACCTTTAAGATCATTCACCAACAGTGGAGTGCCAAAAGTGTCTTCAGAATATGGATGGGTTTTATATTAAAGAATGATGTATATAAAATGATCCTTCATGTTACTCTTGTAATTATCTTCTACGAAATATGGATGAACTGGTCATATTAAAAATACAAGGAGAATACTCAATTCAACAAGTTTAAAATGATGCAGCAGATTATATGGCTCATCAAATGCTGCTATTCGAGAGTGAAGATCAATGCAAGTTGAGCTCAGATTTGTATGATTTAAAAAAGATGAAGCTTGTGTAAAATTGGAGGCAAGTCAGTTGGATTATGCCTCCAACATGTATGGTTAAGGAAAATATTTATGGTAGTTTCAACATCAATAATGGAAAAGTTAGCATTTGTGAAGTTATCAGACTTTATCAACAACTAGGCATAAGCAAAAGCGGCTCTATATATGGTAGTGAATGGAGTGTCTATAATGACTTCAGAAAAGTGAAGTTCAAACTTGATTCTTTGATGATTGTTGACATGATCAGGGGTTGAGATACTAACAAAATCAAGCTCAAAAATTATATTAGAAATGCCATTCAAATTTTGAATAACGCAAATGTGAAACTATGTGTTGTTATAGGGAAGCTAACTATGTTGCAGTCTAATGGAAAAATTGACATCCACAAGTGGAAATAGAACCTTCTTCTACACTTTTCAAAATCTTCCAAAAGATGTGAAGGAACTTTTTCAACTTGACAAAATGCAACCCCCTAGCTTAAGGAGTGTTGGGACCGCGTGTAAATCCGCACTAGTATGATATTGTCCGCTTTGGGACAAGCCCTCACGGATTTGTTTTTGGGCACCTCCCAAAAGGAGTTGGGTGACACTTTAAATATTGGACATGTTCCCTCTATTTTTCTGATGTGGGATTGTGTTTGCTACTCAACATGTGACCCCCCGTACCGCCACTAGCCACTACCAACCAGTGGGACACGCCGCTTGACCATCACTTGTCAAGAAGACTTCCGACACGAGGCATCAACCGTAGATCTCAACTACTAGGTCACTTCACATGATCTGCCAAACATCTTGTACCTCTGTTTATCACCCAACGGGACACGCCGCCTGACCACCACTCGCCAGGAAGACTTTCGACACAAGGCACCACCTGTAGATCTCCAGTCTTGTCGTTACACTCGGGAACTTCTCACCAACCGCAGTCACCACTCTGAAACACTTAAACCTGGCTTTGATACCACTTGTTGGATCGGCGATCGTTCAACGGACTACTTTTACGATGCCTGTCACATGAAGAAGAAAGGCACCACCTACAGATCTCCAGTCTTTTCGTTACACCGGGAACTTCTCACCAACCGCAGCCACCACTCCGACACACTCAAACCTGGGCTCTGATACCACTTGTTGGAACCACGTGTAACTCTGCACTAGTATGATATTGTCCGTTTTAGGCCAAACCCTCACGGATTTGTTTTTGGGCACCTCCCAAAAGGCCTCATACTAGTGGAGTTGGGTGACACTTTAAATATTGGACATGTTTCCTCTATTTTTCCGATATGGGATTGTGTTTACTACTCAACAAGGAGAATGTACAATTAATCCAATTTCTTTGTTAGCTTATTTCATAGGTTTCTTTTTACTTGCAATGGAGGATTTTTCTTATTTTATATCATCGTAGCTTATGTTTTGAATAGGATGTGTGTGTATATATATATAGCATTTTTTGCTTGAAAATTAAATGAACTAACAATGATAGAATCTCGTGGTCCCGATTTATATAAAGAAAGCACTGATCCCGCATGATAAATCTAATTTCTTTATTAGCTAATTTCATAGGTTTCTTTTTACTTGTCCTGAAGGAGTTTTTGCTTATTATATAGAAAAATTTATCCTATTATATATTCTTATAGCTTTTGTTTTCGATAGTCTGTATATATACGTCTCCCTCTTTCTCTGGTCTCAAAATTTATATTAAAAAGTGTCGATCACGTTCTTTCATATTTCGAGCATCATTCCCAAAATTTCACATTCTTTGATTCTTTCTTTGTTTCAATTAATGTGACATACTTTACTTTTTAATTCATTAAAAAAATATTAATATTTCTTATTTCGTAATTATTTAATGACACAATTCTCAGTTTATCCTCACTAGATCCCATTTAATAAGAAAAGTCAATCAAAAAATAGTTCTAAAGCAACAATAATAAAAGTATATTAGTAAACATAAAAATTTCAAGGGAAAATGATCAAATATGCCCCTAAACTTTGCGAAAATATTCAGATATGCCTCTCGTTAAAAGTTTAGCTCACCAATGCCTTACCGTTCAAGTCTTGGGTCATATATACCCCTGTTGTCAAGTTTTGGGATCATATATACCCCTGTTGTCAAGTTTTGGACCATATATATCCCTGTTGCCGTTAACTGCTTCACTAAAATTTTTCAACCCCCTTTTATCCTTTTTTTTTTTTATAAGAAATCATATTTTCCACATCACTTTTTAATTGTCACATGATATTAAATCAAATCTACCCCTTCTAAGTATTAACCATCTGTCAAATGCGCTCCTCTATCCCACAATCTCAGTTGATTTTCTCTAATTTGCCGAAATTTCTTTGTTGTGTTTTTTTATTCTTGCACAACCCCAAGAATCACCAAATGAAACAAAATTAAAGAACACACCATAAAAACTCAATGCATAATTGCGATAAAAATCACGAATTAAAGTACTTATCAACTGCAAAATATTTTAGTATCATCAATCAACTTCATCTTTCGCACCACCGTAAATTCCAACATCAAGAATTAAAAGAATAAAGAAAACTCAAGCGAGAAATTGGAATGTAGAAGTGTGAAAGAGGCATCCCATATAGAGACAACAAAAGCAAGTTGCCAATTAAAAGGATATCATTTATACTTATGTATGTATGAGAGGAGCGGTTATGCAAGAATCTAAAAATACAAAAAAGGGGTTTCGGCAAATTAGAAAAAATTCAAAGAGATTGTAAGGTAGATGAGAGCATTTGACGGACGTTTAATGTATAGAAGAAGGGGTGAATTTAATTATATGTGATGTCGCAATAAAAAAGTGACGTGACAAATATAATTTAATAAGGAAAAAAAGGTAAAAGGGGTTGGAAAATTTCAGCAAAGCAATTAATGACGACAGCGGTATATATGGTCCAAAACTTGACAGCAGAGGTGTATATGACCCAAAACTTAATAATAGGGATATATATAAACCAAAATTTGAACGACAAATACATTGAGGAGCTAAACTTTTAACGAAGGATATATCTTAATTTTTTTCATAAAATTTAGGAGCATATTTAACCTTTTTTAAACTCTCTGCCCGTGAAATGGAGATAGTACTTTTTTTGGGATGTAGGCCATAGGGTTATTTAGTTATGAAGGAAGAAATGGTAAAAGAATCTGAAAGAAAATTTTGTGGCAGAATTAAAACCTTATTTCAAATGACATAAAGTAAAGCCATGACCATCTAGTATTTATAAGCCTTCTCTTGGATAAAATAAGTATTTAAGTAAAACTACTTACAACTGCAAATAATTTTTTCCCTCTTTTCTTTGTTTGGTGTATTAAATCATTATTATTATAAATGTATTTATATTATAGTGAATGTCTAATAAGATCTATCAAGATCTAATTGATATCTATCAGAATTTGAAGTATCAATTTTTTAAGTCGGAAACTAGGAGTAAAGTTTTTCTATAAATAAAAGGGTTTCCTTCATTGTAAATCATCCTCAAAGATCTCAGTAGAATCCCTTAAGAGAAATAAGAATTACTCTTTCTTCTCTCTATTTGTTTTTGTTCTTGCTTTACATTTTCTTGTTCTTACTTTATATTTTCTTGTTCTTACTTATATTACATAACATATTATCAGTACGAGACTCTGCCAAACAAGGTGAGATTACTCTGCCAAACAAGGTGAGATTATAAATCTAAAGGTAATTTCAAGGTTAGGAATTCCTTATTTTATTTGTCTTTTGCTACTAATGATGTAATTATTATTGTATTTGAGGAAAAATAATTGATTTGGAACTACTTATGCTTTAATTTTTTTTATGAAGAACAATATTGTTAAAATAAATGATGATGAATTTAAGTCTCATCTCATTAAGAGGCTAAGATATTGGGTTAAAAGATCCAGTGCACCATGATAATTAGATGGTGGGTTTCAAATCCCATCGAGTTATGCCTAAGACGCCTTTATATGGATAAGACATTGAGATTCGATATCAATGTACTATATTGATGATATTATGATGGCTAAGGCAAAATAATAGGTATTTGATAAAAATTCATGAAGTATATTCCATTACTATGCTCTATTCCATGAAGTGAATATGGTAGCAACATATGATAAATCTGAAAGTTGACAACTTGTTCTATTCTTGAAAGGAATGTGGTAGCAGTGCATAATATATCTGAAAGAAGACAAGTGTTAAATATACGAATATAAGAGTGGGAGGAAAATATGATAATGATCATCAAAAGTGATGATATTTTCACACGCATATTATGATCATAAGATATGTTATAGAAAAATTATCTACATCATATGTATGCCTCGATGTGCTCCTGAAGTAGAAATATCATGAAAGAGGTTATAAGCTATTAGAATTTGATCGGCTTAAGGCACGCTCCTTGGGAATAAAAAGATTATTAATGCAAACATGCACTTGATTGCGATAGTATCACAACTAACCTCCGAAAGAGGCAGAATAACTGAGAAGAGTTATTTTTGGAATATACTTCTAAAGTAGTAAATCTGAAATTTATTCATATAATAGTAAATATGAAATTTACTAAAGTAAAAGGTACATGTCATGGTAAACTTGGAGTTTGCTAGAATAAAAGTTCATAAATTGACATGAACGATTGTGACATCCCAAAGATGTGCATACTGAGTATTGAACATATATTGAAGAATTAAAAATTCTTCATTACTTTTAATGTTGCTTATTCTCTTACTAAGTTGGTTCGACCAACTAATATTGGGATTAGATCCCTTAAAATTTTAAAAATATAAAAGGTGAAAAAGGGCTCGTTCACCTATCATGTAATATGTTGAAAAGATGTATTAATAAGATGATCACATGTACATTCATTGTCAACCTGCATTTGACATTCATAAAGTTGCTTGCTCAGTAAAATTGATTTAAGAGCATAACTTTCAGACTGTGTAATCAAGATAATTCATCTTGATGATGATGGTTTCGCATTGAATGCCTTCGATAAATAGCTAAATCATTACTAAGGAGAACAAAGTTTCATGTGTTGGTCTGAAATATGATATGTTGCATTTGAGTTTTGAAACTATAAACTAAATATGAAAATAGCAACGGTACGAACTTTATATTGTAAACAAATATAGGGAGAGCTTCTAGGGTTGAGGCCTTTACTTCACAGTCATGCATAACAATGGTATCTAGTTAGTGTTGGTGTTTATCATGATTATTGATCTACAGAGATGATATTATAAATTTGTAATGTTCATCATCTAAGTTCTCTATCCAAATTAATCTCTCCACCGCATCGTTGAGTGGGGATTTGAGTCCTTTACTTGGACACATTAAACTATCTTTCCATTTCATTAACCAAGTGGGGCATTTAGGTATATCTTTATCCTAAACACAACTCATGCTTTAACAATTAAGTTCTAATTGTTAAATACATAATCCACGCCCCTTACATTCTTCTTTCCGTCTCTCAACTCATATGATTAATTTGTTAACTATCATTAATCCTAAAGTTCATGATAATTTAGGATAGTAAAATAAGAACGTAAAAGTAATAACATACTTGATAAACACACAAACCAACTATAAACCACAACTTCACAATCATATTTGTAGCCTCAACCCTAGAATGAGGATGTTTAGTCACTTATGTATTTACAACGAACCATGAGGATGAAATTCTTGTATAAAAAATAAAAGTGAACTAAAGTAAATATAAAGAATCCTCCTCTAGTGTATATACATCCCCAAAAGTCTTTCAAGGTTTATAAAACAAGAAAAAAGTGTTCTATTTATACTAGGACGCAAATAACCCATTTTGGTGCCTTGGACGTGGCACACTCATACATTGCCGCGATTAGAGGCACGGCGCACCGTAATCATGGATGCACTCTATTTTTTTCAAGTTCTTTTATGTATTGGGAATGGAACACCCTTATCTCGGAGGCTAGAGGATTTGGCACGCACATTGTCTAAAATATTGTAGATTTCGTCAAGGTTTACTCCTTCTATTAGCCTTTGTGTTCCTCGCTTCTTGGTTGTCTTTCCAACATCATTAGACGTTGTTATGCTCCTGAACATTTCTCCTCACATCTCACATGTCCTCCAATAATATCAAAATCCATGAATTAGTGCATACAACAAATTAGAATCAATCGACATACACTACAATAATACATAACTCAAGCTTGTAATATTAGTTTTCTTATTTAAACTCTAAGTGAACAAATTGATTCTCGATGTGTTTTAAATTCAACTTAAACATTATAAAAATTTATTTTAACACATGGATGCTCAATTATATAAATAACAACTTATGATGTGCACAATAAGTCCTCAAAACAGGCCAAACATATGTAGATAATGACACTTAGGTGCATAAATCCACTTAAGATGATCACCTCACACTTAAATCCGTGTGCGTCCTTGAAAAACTCTTTACATTAAGAAACATCTAACACTCCAATATCACTACTACAAGTAAGACACTCAAGCTAGCGCTACCATGACTACACGAATAACATGTTCCACATTAAGCATGCCTTGTTACAATTGAAACTCATGAACACTACTTCAAAACACTCTAGCCTCGAGAATTGGCTATACCAAGATAGAAAACTCATTCATATTATTTAATCTAAGAGATCACACACGTCACCTAACTATCATCAAACATGTGCCCTCACCACACGAGAGTTACCCATCTTAACTCACAATTATGTACTTCATCACAAGAATGGGTATAAGAATCAAATTTTGCACACTCTCACACAGAATTCACATTCCACATAAGATGAAACATAGGTTTGACCTTATTGTAGTACTCTACTAATATTAAAACATCAAAGTTCAATATCAAATAGGACTTAAGGGGTTGTAAGGTGGGCTAAGAGATAGGTAGGAATTATTTTGACCAGTAATAGTGATTGTCTTCCCTAAGCACTTTAATATATCACATTATACACTGAACTCTTCTCTAACATCCAAACTTTCACCCTTTTTATCTTCCTAACTCGCTTTTGTTTTGCCCCATTATTTTTAAGCTAGTTCACATATAGCGAGGGAGGAGTATTCTTAATCAACACATAATCCAGTTTTGATCAAATTTTCTCTTTTTGTTACACCACTCCCAACCATAACACATAATATTTTAACACCAATAGCTTCTATTTTCTTAGGGCATCACTTTCACTTCTTCCCTTCTTAAATTTTACATTCCGTAATCATATTAATTTTTCAACTAAAGCTCTTATGAGCTTGGGATCAAATTACGACCAATCAAAGAAGTAGAATAAGCTACATATGAGGCTACCAACAAATAGGCTAAAGGCTCGATGAGAATAACTAAGATTATGCAACAAAGGTAGACAAAAAAGGTATGAGCATGGCTATTAAAGAAATGCCATATCATTTCCTAAAATCCAACATTCTTTATTTCACTTTGCATACACACGAGGCAAGTTCTATACATCAATATGAAACAAGGATTATCAAAAAAACCTCACTCACACATAACACATGCTCAATTCAAGTAGGATCACTATAGACTCTAAACCAAACAATAGCATGAATTTAAATTAAGCCAACATCACATAATATTCAAAAACATCAGCCTAGGTGTCTCAAAAATAGTAATTTAACATTATGTACACCCTTTTACATTCAAAATCACTTGCACCATGCTATCACATATAACACATAGCAAGAATATCTCACTTATTCCTAACATATTTTGAAATTTACTCCTAAAAATGAAAGAGGTTACTGGGTTCAAAGAGCGCTCCCTCAGAAAAAAAAACCGAAAAAAAAACAAGGGATGGATGAAATGTTCCCATACTAGATTAACATCAAAAACAAAAAATATAAACAAAAATAAAATATTTTTGTAATATTTTAAATTTACTCAAAAACTAAAAACAACTGAAAATTCTAAAGCAGCACTTAGCTTTATACCATTGGAAGGTTCCCACCCCACACTTAAAATCATACTTCGTCCCTAAATTATAACTTAAAAGCAAGGATAAAGTACTTGATGAGGCCTTTATACCTAGATAACAACATCTTAAGTCATTACTGAGGTAGAGGACCCCACACCCAGTCTTTGCCATGATCCTTAGCTTAGATCTTCGACACTCGAATTTCTTTCAACATATGACTTAAATAAAAACAAAACAAGTGATATAAACACAAGATTAAGAAAATGATATACCTATCTTAATTTGGATCGCCTCCCAAGCAATGCCTAATTTAGTGTCACTATACGATCCACATCACTACTTCAATAGTATTTCTTTATCTTTTTTCCTACCTGGAGGCTATTTTCTCACTGTTGTTTGACCTCTTGAGTGTTTACACTCAAGGTATTTAACTTATTCAACACTGGCCTTTTCAGGCTCCACTTTCAACTTCTTAACTTTGGGCTTAAGTGGTGCTTGGGAAAATTTATGAGATAGTTTGAAAAGGTAATTAATTATTTTTACTCCACTACCCCATACTCATCAACTTCCATAGTCATGATCATGCATAAATCCTTATAATTTGAAGGTGGATTGAGAGGTTTGTATACCTTGAAAACCACTTCTTCATCATTTAGTCTCATAGTAAGATTGCCTCTCTAACATTAATTAGTGCTCCTCCTATCAATAAGAATGGACATCCCGATATGATTGACACCTTTTTATTTACATCATAATCAAGAACAATAAAATCTGCTAGAATAATGAACTTACCAACTTTAATAAGCACATCTTCAATGATTCCTTTGGGCTGCACTTTGGTTCTATCTGCCATTTGGAGCACCATAGAACATGGCCTTGGCTTCCCCAATCTAAGAGTATTGAACACAAATAAGGGCATTAAATTATTCTCAACCCCAAGTCACTTAAAGTATGGAACACATCACTTTCACCGATTTGCGTGGGGGGTGAAACTCCCTTGGTCCTTCAGCTTCTTCAGCATCTTACTCATCACAACTAAGCTACATTCCTTCGTCAGTTCCACTATCTCAATGTTATTTAACTTTGTCTAATTTGTCATCATATCCTTCAAGTACTTTGCGTACTTTGTGATACCCTGCAAAACATATAACAATGGGAGCTTAATGTGAAGTTCTCTAAACGTGTCAAAGAACTTCTTGAAATATGTATCCCTCTTATCTTTTAAATTTTTTAAGGGGATGTTGAAGGTGGTCTCTTTTTTACACACTCAACTTTCTTAGTTTTTGAGTATTCAAACTTCCCCAAATTTCAGCCTCCTTAGGCTTAACTTGATTCTCCTCTTCCTTCTTTTGAGCTAACTCTACCTGCACCTCTTGATTTTTCTTGGGAGGTCTTCCAATGAGATCTCTACCACTTATCAAGTGATTGCCATTACCTTTTTTAGATTTTTTGTGTCACTTGGAAAAACTCCTTAAGGTCTAGAATTTAGGCCTGAGTTAGCTGCTCTAATTGCGTCTCCAAAATTTTCTAGCAAGTTACTGAGTTTTAGTATCTGCAGCCATCTGTTATTGATTTGCTAGGATATTTTTTAAGGTCTTTTCAATATTACTGACCTACATATTTTTCTACTGTCGAAACTACTGAGTTTGAGCCTTATGTTGCATCATGAATAGTTGGCTGACTCTAGAACTTATGATTGTATGAATTACCATAATTTAATTTACCTTTTTATGCATTACCTATAAATTTAACTGACTCCAGGTTTGCTCCACATAATTTTATAGAGTAGACATAAATACCACAAATCTCACACCATGTCAAGGTATGCTGGACTGTATTTACCTAAGCCTGAGTTTGGTTCATACCTAAATTACTGAACTACGTCATCATTTGATTCTGTAAGGCTGACAATTGTTCTTCTAAAACTGTGATTATGTCCACATTAATCATTCTGATAAGCTTTTTCATTGTATTTCTGGACATATCTCCTTGCCATTTGGGATTACCTTGCATAACTTAGATATATAAAGTATACAACTCATTATAAGTTTTCTCCAAAGCTTGACCACCTGAAGCTAAATCTGACAAAACTTTGTTGTATGGTCAAGATCTTTAACAAAAGTGTAAGCCAATACCTTATTCGTCTGTTGATGGTATGACCAGTCCCTGAGAATGGATTTGAATTTCTTCCAAGCATGATAAAAGTTCTTATTCGACTTTTGCTTAAAACTCAAAATCTCACTCCATAACCTCGCGTTCTTCCCATATGGGAAGAATCAAATAAGGAATTTCTTTGCCATCTCATTCTATATAGTGATGGAGTTTGAAGGTTCCACCTTCAACTATTTCTTTGCTTTCCCCAAAAGTAAGAAGTGGAAGAGAGTGATCCTTACATAGTTAGTGAAGACTCCAGTGGGGATAAAGGTATTACTGATCTCCAAGAAATTTTGTAGATGTACATGTGGATCCTCATGTAATAAGCCATAAATTACCCACTATGAAGCAATAGTTGCACTATGTTCTGTTTAAGCTCAAATCTACATTTACATTTTGATCTAGGGAATGGCGGTGGCAACATTAGTTGTGAATGGGATTACCACTTTGTAAACTTTCCTACATGGTAGTTTTTCTTCAGACATAGGTGCAGGAATAGCTCCTTCCTGATGAATTTAGGTATCCGATAGAGAAGTACTGCTTCTCTTCTTAACTGATATAAGCGTCGTTCAAGTTCAGGATATGGGTCAACCAAATCCCTTTTCCTTACCATCTTACTTGTGTTTCAGACCTATACCTGTAAATTTAAAAGCTAATATCAAGTAGTTAGTACTTATAAATCAAATAAGTAAAACTAAAAGTAAGACAGTTGTCAATTTTCTAGTCTCCAGTAATGACGCTAAAAACTTGTGACATCCTAGCACACATAAAAGTGGACGTGGTCACCCAAGTAGTAAAGTTTACTTTAAAATACAAGTATCAATTCCACAAGGACTTGTGCTCAGCATAATCCAATTCTAGCGGTGTTTACTCAAAGGGATTTTAATCTAAGAAAACAGAGGTAGATGAAATTATTAAAGTATCATAATGTAATATTTTGTATCATCTAGGTAAGGTTAATGTGGTGGCAGATGCATTGATCATAAAAGTAATAAGTATAGGTAGTTTGTCATTCTTGACAGTGTCCAGGTGAAATTTCCTTAGAGAGTTTCAAACTCCAGCATCTTAGAGAATGCAACTTGGGGTCTGAGACATGGGTAGAGTATTGTCTAGTATTAAGGTGAAGTCAATATTTCTGGATCAGAATAAGGGTATGCAATTTAAGGAAAAGAGGTTTAAAACACCTTCGAAAAAATTCGTGCATGGGATAGTGGCGGATGTCACTCATGACACTAGTGAGTTATTGTGGTTTAAGGTAAGGTTATGTGTTCCTCGGGTTGGTGATTTCATTCGTGATGTACTTTTAGAGGTCCATAGTTAATGTTATTATATTCATTTTAGTATGATCAAGATGTACTGGGACTTAAGGCAACTTTATTAGTGGACGAGATAAAGAGGGACATAGTGGATTATGTATCCAAGTGTCAAAATTGCCAGTAGGTAAAATATGAACCCCAAGTCCTATGGGGTTACTTCAGAGGATGCTTATACCTATATGGAAATGAAATAATATTGCTATGGAATTTGGGGTGGGTCTTCCTAAGATTTTGGAAAAATATGAATCCATTTGGGTGATAGTGGATATTTTAAAAAAATCATCTTACTTCTTGCCGGTTCGGGTTGACTACAACTCTTAGCAGTTAACTAAAGTATATGTTAAGGAGATTGAGAGACTTTGGGGAGCCCCTTAACATCACTTTTGATAGGGACACAAACTATAGTTTCAAATCTTTTGGCAGGTTACATAAGGAGTTGGACACCAAGCTCACATTTACCATGGCTTATCATCCTCAAATGAATGGGTAGTCAGAGAGTATGATTCAGTTTTTGTAGTATATATTGAGGTCCTGTGTGATTGATTTTAGCGGTCATTGTGTAATGAACCTCTAGGTCAATTTCTGTATTTTCAATCATTTTTTCTATTTAGAGTTTTTTTAAAGTTGTCCCAAGTCATTTATGACTTGCTGGAACTAACAGTTTGATTATCAGACAGTTCATTTATTTTTAGAGCCAATTTCCTATTTTGAAGTCTTCATTAGTTCAAGTTGGCTACCAGGTAAGAACTTTAGTCAAAAAATCTCGTATGCCAATTCTGACTATTCCAATAGCTCTGGAATGTTAATTTTAGGCTAGGTGGACCCTTGATTTGGGTCCAGAGGCTTCTAGACTTATTGGGGCTATTGGTTGGAAGTTAAGAGAAATAGTAGATGGGTGTGGGACACACTTTTCATTAAAACAACCTTGGATAGAAATTTTGATTGCGCCATTGAGTCCCAAAAGTCAAATTTAATATGGTAGCATAGTTCGTTTGCACATATGGGATTTGGATGAATCCCAAGGGATTGGTGGAGACTCAAAAAAAATTTGAGCTTTTCTGTTGGTGCACCCGCTTAAGTTCCCTTTTGGGTCTCTTAAGTGGAGGAACACTAAAGTGCCCAGCCGATTGCTTAAGCAGTCAGGTAGTCCCAGCAGGGGTTTGCTTAAGTGGAGCCCCTACTGCTTAAGAGATGGTTATTTAAGCGAAAAGGGGACTGCTTAAGCGATATCTGTGCAGGCAGTAAAATGTCGGTAAATCAACACTAGGTCACTTAAGTGGTGACCCTTAAGCGGCTCGGTGTCTGCTTAAGCAACACTTGGGCACCTATTACCCTTTAAATACTTCACTTAGCCCGATTTATCTCATTTTCATGCACTTTCAAGTATATAGAACCCTAAAATGTGTAGAAATAAGGGAAAATCATTGGTGGGTAATTTTGGAGCATTTGTGAATTTAAATTACGTGTTTTTTCTTTGAATTCTTGGCACTCTTTCACCAATTTCATAATTAAATCCTTCATCTTTTTCCAAAATCCCTAAAATATGGGTGGGTTGATTGTAGTACTAGTTGAACTCAGAATTTATCCATTTTTAAGAAAAATGATCCTTGAGCATAGAGGGATGCGTTGATGATTTTGAAAGTGTGTTTTTTACAATCGGGCCCTACATGGAATCTTTTAATAATTTTGGACCCGAATTACAAAAATGCAATGTGGGTATCGTTCTTTCCATTTTGATGAGTAGACTATGATTTTGATATTATGGCATCTTGCGGAAGCTCGTCAAAAGGAAAATTCATCAATTTAGAGAATTTCATCGGGCATTCTTTGACATCAAAGTAGGCTTGATATACCCTTCGTTATTAAGCATAGTATATTTATAATAATGTGTTAGATGAGTTTTTGGAATTAGGTCTTGATGGTATAAATACCATAAATTGGGACTTTTAACCCATTAAGTAGCCGTAAATTAGGCATAATAGGCTAGAATTGCTATCTTAAGGCTAATTATAGTTTGTTTAAATCAAAAAGTGGATTTAGATACCTTAACCTAGTCCCGAGTAGAGTTTTCTTGAGAATCAATTTTGAGAATTAGAAGTAGGCCCTTTCAGCCTACCTTAGGTAAATATTATTATTATTACATGCTCATAACTTATTGATGGATTGTATCCTTATTATTCTATATTTGGTAGCTTAAAAATAGTGGTTACGTGGTTATTCATCTAATTTTGCGATTGAGAGTTGTTATGAGTTTTGGTTTAAGTCCAATATTTGATTATAAGAGTTTCAATTCATATTCGGCATATGATGATGATGTTGATGATATGAGTTTCAGTTTGAGTCTAGCATTGAGAGGTATTGATGGTTTGTTATGACATGGACCTATTCTTGGTTATGGTTGGGTATTTGGTAAACTTAGTATAATTTTGGTTACTTATGATCTTGGATTGCACCCTTCGGGCTTATAGGGTCCCACGTTGGGTTATTTACTTTCTGCACCTATTATCTTATGGGGCCTAATTTAGTAGTTATAATTTTGTAATCTTTATATTATTATTTTGGTTTATTTATTTATTCATTTATAATATTTAGAGCATTATTCTAGGTTTACCCTTTTATCTTGACTTAGATTTATTTATCTCTCATAATTATTGTGCTTATATTATGACTTAGCTCGGTAAACCGATGATTCCTACTGAGTACCTATAGTTTTGGTATTTATGCTACACTTCTATACCTTTTTGGTATAAATTTGAGTACTAATGGCCACCACTGATATGATGCTTATGATATTTTAGATATTCAGAGTCAAAGTTGCCCTTTTCTCCTTTTATCTATATCTAGTCTTTTATTTATCGCGATTGAGTTGTATTTGACTATAACACTGCTTATGTTACTTCCGCTAGTATCTCTTGTACTGATATTACTAGATCATGGGATGTTATTATTACCTTTACCTACCTATCAAACTATTATTATTATTATCTAAATTATTATTATGAGTCTTTACTTGCAAATTTCTGACTTTTATGCCTTTCTCCACCAAATTATCCCCTTTCTTTTAGCTCTGTCTATAGTTTGGCTTACCTACTGGTTGGATAAAATAGGTTACATCATGACTCAAAAAATTGGATTGTGATAAATTTGTATTTAAAGTGCTAGATTCACCAATATTATTTATACAAAGGCAAATGTCTAATAGAGTCCCCAGATTAGAACAATGATGTTCGTTTCTTATCTTTGAGTGGATATAGGAAATTCTTAGGATTTCTTTACTTCTTTCACTAATTTCATGCTAAGAGTATGAGTTGGTTTATAAAGATTCTCTTAGTTTCACTCTTTCGCACATGGTAAGGACACGCGCTACCACTACACGCGATAAGGACCCCAATACCGTGCCTAAGGATTCTGTAGTAGTTCATGGATGACCTATGGATTGAGGAAACCCTAAAGATGTATCCCCAGTCAGGGACTAGGATAGGGGTCCTTCCTCAAACCCTATCCTTACTTCTAAGCTAAAGATTCTTTCGCCCTAGCCAGCGGTGGGCCAGGGACCAGCTCAAGCACCATCACAGTTTACTTCTTCTTCACTACTCAATGATGTATTAGCTTATCTCTTAGGATTAGTTTTTGGTGAGCTGTCTGATGGTGCATAGTCTACAGATAAAGAGGTACTGAGGCGGCGACACAACTTATAACTGCGGTTCCTAGAGTAAAGGTCCTTCTTGCATCGGTGGTTGATTAGCTGGTAGTTTCCTAACCGGTGGTTTCCTAGCCTGCTATGCATATTTAGGAGTAGAATATATTGGATAGATTTTTGAGATTGACTCTACCTAGGTTTTTTGGTGCACTAAGCGAGAATGCTTAGGAGTTCTTTATTACTTAGAAGGATAAACTCTATAATTTAGGCCTAGTTGAGATTTTGGGTGTGGACTATACTACATTTCAATTGGATTTAGTAGCTCGATATTGGGGGAGAGGTCATCTTTATTCTACGCTAGCTAGATAACCTCCTATGACATGGACTCAGTTCTCCGAGGTCTTTTTGGAGAAATATATGCCGCATAGTCTTACAGATTTCTTAAGGGATCGGTTCTTTAGATTGAAACAGGGATCTATGACTGTAGTGGAGTATGAGGCTTGATTTTATGTGTTGGCTAGGCATACCACATCTATTTTGACTATTGAGTAAGAGAGGGTTCAATATTTTTTTCAAAGATTGATATTTCTTATTTATATAGCTACAAAGAGTCTGCTTTCTACTGGTAGATCTTTTGCTAAAGTTTCAGATCATGCTCAGGTTATAAATGAGATGTATCATGAGGCCAAGGTGGTATTAATAAGAGGCCATGGTATCAGGTCAATTTTAGTGGAAGCCGTAGTGGCTCACGATTTAGAGGTAGTAGTTATCAAGGTAGGTACCCTCCGCATCAACTTTATTAGTATTAGGGTCAATCTAGTAGGCCTATTCATGCAGCTCTTCTGATTACCAATGGAGGCTAATCTAGTTTCAATGATCATATTGGCCAGAATAGTGGTTAGCTTCCAAGGGGTTTATCTTTTGGTTATTCTAGATGCGGTGGTCATTTTGGGTCAGCTAGATTTTTTTGTTTCAGCTCAGCATCTAGGGCATATTATGCTTGTGGGGCCTTTGGTCATTTCTTCAGAGAGCTTCCAAGTCATGGAGCGACGGTTCCTTTAAATTGAGTGTTCTACTTATTAGGGCAGTTCTGGCCCCAGCTAGAGATGGTGTGCATGGTCTTTTGGGTGGTCCCCAAGGTGCTTGTAGAGGTCCTCAGGTAGGTATGATAGGAGATTAATTAGGAACCTAGCCTAGTGGTGAGCGTGGTCAGTTGTATGTCGTACCTGCTAGGCTTGAGGTTATGTATAAGATGACATTATCATAGTTATGATTTTAGTGTGCCATTAGTTGGCCTTTGTTTTATTTGATTTGGGATCCACGTATTCTTATGTATCTTCTTATTATACTCCATGGTTAGAGTTATCTTGGAACTCATTTTCTGTGCCATTATGTGCATCTACTCTCGCGGGTGATTCTTTAGTAGTGGATCGAGTGTATAGATTATGTGTTATGACTATTCAAGAGTTTGATACTCAGGTTGATCTTATTATGTTAGACATGGTAGATTTTGATATGATATTGGGCATGGACTAATTTTCTACTTTCATGCATTCTTGGATTGTTTTGCCAAGACCTTTACCTTAGCCATGCCCAGTGTACCATCAATTGTGTGGCAGGGATCTATTAGCCGTGAGACGATGGGATTATTTCTTATGTTTGGTTTAGGAGACTTATTTTGAGAAGTAGTGAGTCTTATCTCACTTATATTCATGATGTTATAATAGAGGTTCCCTCACTTGATTTGGTTCTTATAGCTCATAAGTTTCCTGATGGCTTCTCTACTTATCTACCTGGTCTTTCTCTTGAGTATGATATTAAGTTTATTATTATCTTGCGTCGGGCACCCAAACTATTTTTGTGGCGCCTTATCATATTGATCTTGTTGAGCTTAAAGAGTTGAATTCTCTATTTCAAGATTATTTGGATAAGTGTTTCATTAGACCGAATATGTCTCCTTGAGGAGCTCTTATCTTGTTCGTAAAGAACAAGTATGGTTCCTTGCATATATGCACCGACTATAAGCATTTTAATAAGGTGACTATGAAGAATAGATATCTTATGCCTCATATTGATGATTTATTTGACCAGTTTTAAGGATCAGTGATGTTCTTTAAGATTGACTCTGGTTACCATAAGTTGAGGATTCAAGCTGAGGATATCCCAAAGACAACCTTTAGGAACTGTTATGGTCATTATGTATTTTTGGTGATGTATTTTGGGTTGACCAATACCCCAATAATATTCATGGATTTGATGAACCATGTATTCATGCCTTATTTGGATTCCGTTATCATTTTATTCATCGATGACATCCTTGTATATTCGAGGAGTAAAGAGGTGCATATGTAATATTTTATAATTGTGTTTCAAACTTTAAGAGATCATAGGATTTTTGCTAAATTCTCTAAGCATGAGTTTTGGCTTGAGTAAGTGACATTCCTAGTATATTTGGTGTCTAAGGATGGGATTATGGTGGATCTAACAAATAAATGAGGCTATTCGTGATTGGGCCAGACCTATATATCCATATAAGGTTTGTGGCTTCATTGGTTTGGCCTTTGTTGAGGGTTTTACTACTATTAAAGCATCTATGACCAGATTAACTCGAAAAGGGGTTCCTTTTTAGTTGTTCGAGGAGTGTGAGTTGAGCTTTGGGAAGCTCAATGGTTTTCTCACTTCATCCTATATTTGAGGGTGAATGATTCACTATGTGTTGGGATAATTTTGGTATTGGTTTGGGTTGTGTGTTGATGCACCAGGGTCGAGTTATTATTTATATGCAGTTGAAGGTGAATGATCTCAACTAACTCACCCATGATTTGGAGTCGGCGGTGATAGTTTTTGCGCTTAAGATTTAGAGTCATTATCTTTATGGAATGCATTATGAGAACTTCATAGATCATCATAGTGTTCAACATCTTATGACGTAGAAAGAGCTTAATTCTAGGCAACATAGACGGATGGAGTTACTTAAGGATTGTTATATCCCTATCTTGTATCATTCGAGCAAGGAAAATTGGTAACATATGCCTTGAGTTGAAAGGTAGTGAGCATGGTAGTTTGGCTTCTATCTCAGTTTCTCAGAGGCCATTGGCGTAGGACATTCTATTCTTAGCCAACTTATTGGCGCGACTTGATATTTCTGATCTCAGGATGATTCTTTCTTGTGTTGATGCAAGGTCTACTTTATTTGAGATATTTGTAGTCACGAATTTTAGGATATGAGACTTTGCTTCATCTGTGATCAGGTGTTGATTGGTGAGTCACGAGATCTACCATTTATTCTGAGGTTATTTTGAGATTTGATTGTTGTATATGTGTTTTAAGAGTTGGATATTTGTTCAGTCGATCTTGCGTGATTCTCACATCTACAGATCTTCTATTCACCCAGGTATAACTAGGATGTATAAAGAATTTGAGGTAACATTATTGGTGGAGTGGTATGAAGACAAATATGGAAGACTTTGTAGCTCATTGACTATGTTGTCAAAATTTAAAGGTCGAGCATTAGAGACCTAGTGGATTGATTCAAAGATTTCTCATTCTTGAGTAGAAGTGTGAGCGGATCACCATGGACTTTGTTAGTGGGTCGCATAGTACTTCCTATGGTTTTGATATTATTTGGGTCATTATGGATCGGTTAATCAAATTGGAAAATTTTATTCCTATTAAGATGTCCTTCAGTGCTAAGAGGTTGGCTCGTATCTAAGTTCGTATGATAGTCCGTTTGCATGGTGTGCCTATATCTATCATTTTAGATGGGGTCTTAGTGTTCACTTCTAGCTTTTGGAGAGCTTTTCAAGAGGAGTTGGGTATTCAAGTAGATCTTAGTATAGGCTTCCACCCTTAAACTAATGAGGGGTAGTCGGAGTGGACTATCTAGGTTCTTAAGAATATGCTCTGAGCCTATGTTATGCATTTTAGAGGTTAGTGGGAGTAACACTTGGATTTGGCAAATTTTGCGTAAAGTAAGATCTGTCATTCAAGTATTGAGATTGCGCCATTTGAGACTTTATATTGTAGATTATGTCATTCTCTAACTGGTTAGTTTGAGACCTTAGATATTAGACCTCGTGGTACTAGCTTACTTCAGGAGTCATTGGATAGAGTCAGGGTGATTCAGGATTGGTTGAGGGCCGCTCAGAGTAGACAGAAGGCTAATGCAGACTGTAGACTTTATGCCTTGAGATTTGGAGTTAGTAATTGGGTATTTCTCTATGTATAGACCATGAAGAGTGTGATGAGGTTAGGGAGGAAAGGAAAGCTCAGCCCTGGATATATTGGACCTTTTGTGATCCTTCGCACAATGAAGAGGTGGCATATGATTTCGCCTTGCCCCCAAATTTTGTTACAGTTCATCTGGTTTTCCATGTTTCTATGTTGCAGAGATACAATCTAGATTCATCTTATGTTCTAAGATGGGACTCGATGCAGTTGGATGCCAAATTTATCTCATGTGCTAAGATGGGACTCGATCCAGTTGGATGAGCGGCTGACCTTCATGGAGGAGCCTATTAGCTAGTGATGTCAGGCGGTTATGCTATAGGGAAATTTCAGTAGTTAAGGTTTAATATAGATACCACCAAGTAAAGTAGGACACTCAGAAGATCGAGAGTGAGATGCAGATCCAGTATCTTTACCTGTTTGAGGCTTCAGGTACATCCTAAACCTTTACTTTTGTGAACGAAAATTCTTTTAGTAGTGGATATTTTAATAACCCTCCAGGTCATTTTCGATATTTTTTTGCTCATTTTTGTTGATTTTAGCTTTCCTATAGCTGCCCAAGTCAATTATGACTTACTGGAATAGACAGTTCGATTATTGGGTAGTTCATTTAGTTTTTACAGTTAGTTCTCTATTTTAAAGTCTTTGCTGGTTCAAGTTGGTTATTGGGTGAAAACTTCTATCAAACAACCATATATACCAATTTTGAATTTTCCAATAACTCTGAAAGGTCGATTTTAGGCCAGGTGTACCCTTGGTTTGGGTACCCCTTCCAGACTCGTTTCGAGTTATTTGTTGAGAGCTAAAAAATGGCACGTGGGTGTGGGATCAACTTTTCCTATGCCATTGAGTTTGAAACATCAATTTGATAGGGTATCATAGTTCATTTACACATACAGGATTTTGAATAAGTCTCAAGGGGTCGGTGAAGATTCAAAATAATTTTGAGTTTTCAGTTAGTACACCCGCTCAAGCACCCTTGTGGGTTGCTTAAGCAGAGGATTGAGCACACAATCGATCAGTTAAGCAATTAGGCTGGCCTAGAAGGAGTTGTTTAGTTGGAGCCCCTACCGCTTAAGCGATGGCTGCTTAAGAGGCAAGGAGACCTCTTAAGCGGTATTTGTGTTGGTAGCTAAATACCACTAAATCGAAACTAGGTCGCTTAAGTGGTGACTGCTTAAGCGGCCTAATGTCCGCTTAAGCGACACTTGGGCACCTAGTACCCTGTAAATACCCCACTTAGCCTAATTTCTCCCATTTTCACCCATTTTCAAGTGTATAGAACCCTAAAATGTGTAGAAATTTGGGAAAATCATTGATGGGTATTTTTGGAGTGTTTGTGAACTTAAATTGCGGGTTTCTTCTCCAAAATCTTGATAAGCTTCCACCAATTTCATGATTAAATTCTTCCACTTTTTCCAAAATTTCAAAAATATTGGAGGGTTAATTTTAGCACCAATTGAGCTTGAAACTTACCTATTTTTAAGGGTAAGAGATCCTTGCGTATAGAGGGACGCATTGAAGATTTCAAAAGTGTGATTCCGCAAGCGAGACCCACATGGAATTTTTACATAATTTTTGACCCAAAGCACAAAAATGCAATACGAGTACCATTTTTCCTATTTTAATAAGTAGAATATGATTTAGATAGAGTTGCATCTTATGGTAGCTCATCAAAAGGAAAATTCATCAATTTAGAGGCTTTCATCTAGCATTATTCGGCATTGAGGTAGTGTAGGTTTACCCTTCTTGTAGATTGAGCTTAATCGTAGTATATCTATAATAGTGTGTTATATAGGGGTTGGGAATTAGGTGTTGATGGTCTAAATAGCATAAATTGGGACTTTTATCCCATTAAGTAATCGTAAATTAGGCGTAAATGGTTAGTTGCTCATGTTTAGGTTAGAATTGCTATATTTAGGCCAATTATAGTTTATGTGCTATCTAAAAGTAGATTTAGATACCTTAACCTAGTCTGGGGTAGAATTTACTTGAGAACGGATTTTGAGGATTAGAAGTGGGGCCCTCCAGCTCACCTTAGGCCAAGATTATTGTTATTACCTTCTCGTAACTTTATAGATGCATCGTATCCTTATTATTGTATATTTAGTATCTTGAAAATAGTGGTTACATGGTTATTATGCTATTTTTATGATTGGGAGCTGTTACGAGTTCTGGTTCAAGTTTAGGAAATGATGATGATGTTGATGATATGAGTTTCGGTTAGAGTTCAGAATTGAGAGGTATTGATAGTATGTTGTGACACTAACTGATTCTTTGTTATGGCTCAATATTTCTTAAACTTAGTATAATTCTAGTTACTTATAATCTTAGATTGTACCCTCCGAGTTTATGGGGCTCGCAT
The DNA here is from genome assembly GCA_030864215.1 of Capsicum pubescens. Taxonomy (NCBI): domain Eukaryota; kingdom Viridiplantae; phylum Streptophyta; class Magnoliopsida; order Solanales; family Solanaceae; genus Capsicum; species Capsicum pubescens. The sequence continues at coordinate 1,388,238 of CM061539.1, forward strand.
TGAGTTATTTACTTTTTCGCACCTTTTAGATTATGGGTGCCAATTTAGTAGTTGTAATTGTGTAATCTTTATAACATTATTCCAGTTCATTTATAGTATTTGCAGAATTATTCCAGGTTTTTCCTTTTACCTTGATTTAGTTTTTTTATATCTCATATTTATTGTACTTATATTATGGTTTAACTTAGTCAATCGATGATGCCTACTGAGTACCTAAGGTTTTCATATTCATACAACACTTCTGTACCTTTTTGGTGCAAATCAAGTACTAGTGGTTGCTGCTGATGTGACGTTCATGTTATTTTAGAGATTCGGAGGCAGAGTGAGCTCTCAGAGTCGAAGTTGCCCTTTTCTCCTTATTTTATGTAAATCTAGTCTTTCAGTATTCGATACTGAGTTGTATTTGACTATAACACTACTTATGTTCCTTTTGCTAGTAGCTCTTGTATCGATATTAATTGGTCGTGGGATGTTCTTATTACCTTTATCTATCTATCATACTACTATTATTGTTTAAATTATTAATGTAAGTCTATACTTTCAAATTTCCAACTTTCACAACTTTTCCCACCAAATCAGCCCATTGCTTCTAGCTTTGGGCTATGGTTTGGCTTACCTACTGGTGGTATAAAGTAGGTGCCATCAGGAATCCTAAATTAGGCTGTGACACATTAGGACCAGTGTTTTTGTTGTATGCATTTTAATACAATAACAACTATCTCTCCAGAGTTAATATATAACTCAAGACACTCTATTGAAGGATGTGTAGGTCATGTATTGGGTGGTTTGAGACTAGAGATATTAAAACTTTGGGCACCAACTTGGTAAATGAGGCTTAAAAGAAAGTGAGGTTCGTTCTAACCAAGTTGTTAGTTGCTCAATGCAGGCAGAAGAAGTATGCGAACTGTAAGGTAAGAGACATTGGCTTCAAGGTTAGTGAGAAAGTTTTTTTTGTAGTATCTTTCATGAAGGGAGTTATGATGTTTGGCAAGAGAGACAATCTAAGTCCTCGGTATATTGGTCCCTTAGTAGTTCTTGAAGATGTGGGTTCAGTTGCATATAAATTACCTCTAAATTATCGGGAGCTTATCCAGTATTTCATGTCTTTATGCTCAAAAGGAACCGTGGGGATGGATACAGTATCATTAAGTGGAACTCAGAGCTTTTAGATAATGATTTAGATAACAAGGAGGAACAGTTGGAGAGATTGAACCAAATCAGGAGTATTAAGTGATAGGTCTGCCTTGAATAGGATAGCTATTGTAGAGTTTGTATTTAAAACAATGTAGTAGTCATACATATTGTAGAACTCTATGCTCATTGTAGAAGTTAAGATACTATAGGAGTCTACTTAGGTCATAATTCAGCATACTGAATTTGTATAAATACAGGCCATGTCTGCCTTTGAAATAGAATAAGAAAAACCTCGATTGTTTCTAAAATATTCTGCCAATCTCTTCTTTTCTACATGGTATCAGAGCTAATATAAAGCTACGATGCCTCTACCAGAAACTAGATCAAACATGGCCCTGACAACATCCTTAACCCCCTTGTCTTTGTGTTTGTCACCTGCCTAACTACACCATTTGATTGTCTCTTGTCCCATTAAGTTGAAGCCTTCAAATTATCTGATTTGGAGGACACAAATACTCCAATTGATACAGGTGATGAAGGTATCCTATCTAATCAAAGCTGCTAAGCCAGAATTAGGCAGTACATCCACCACCACTGATGGAACCGGGAAAATTGATGAGAAAGATACTGAGAAAACTGACTGGGAGGAGAAGGATGTGCTACTTAGGAGTTGGATATCTTCCACGATGACAGAGAAAAGTATGTACCTCATTGTGGGATGTTCAACTGCTAAAGAAATGTGGGAATTCTTGGAGGAAGCATACCTGCAAGCAACTAAAGATAAGGAGTTTCAACTTAAGCAGCAGTTGCAGAACATCAAGCTGGGATCCAAAAAGCTTGATGATTATCTGAAGGAATTCAAAAGTATATGTGATGGACTCTCGACCATATACAAGCCTGTTGATGAGGACAACAAGGTTATTAACTTTGTTAGAGGACTTGGTCCAAAATACAAGACCTTTAGAACTGTCATGTTGGGAAAAGCACCATATCCCACCTTTAACCAATTTGTCAGCTCACTTAGAGGTTTTTCTATGAGAGAGGATGAGTAAGAAGTGGTCCAACAAGGCTACAACAACATGAAATTTGCTACTCAAAGAGGAAGAGGTCGCGGGGGTTACCCTCACAGAAGAGGAAACCCAAACTTTACCTCAAGAGGCAGGGGTTTCAGACCTACTGGGCAAGGCAACAACAAAGCTGGTCAGTTTTCTCAAAATGCTAAGAATTTAAACCAATCTAGGGACAAGAAAAACTTCCAGATATGTGGCAGGAACAATCACACATCCATGAAGTGTTTCTATAGGTGGGACTATTCCTACCAAGATGCCGAGGATCTACCACAGGCCTTCTCTGCAGTTAATTTGCAGAACACCACAAGTAAGGATGAGACTATGTATGTTGACACTGGTGCAACCAGTCATATAACACATTCAACAGGTAACTTATCAAATCTTCAACCTTATATTGGCCCTGATAAGATAATAGTTGGAAATGGATCAAAACTTGACATCACATATACTGGCAATACAGTTAAGTCTGGACTAAAAATAAAGGAAGTTCTTGTTGTTCCTAAGATTAAAAAGAATTTGTTATCAGTTAGTAAGCTTGCTAAGGACAACTCTTGTGTGCTTTTGTTTGATGAATCTGAATTTGTTGTAAAGGACAAGAGCTCGGGGAGACTTCTGGCCCAGGTATCTAGGAAGGATGGCTTGTATGCATTGGAGGACAACAACTATTATACTTTATCTGCAACCAAGAAGTGGAAGAACTCAGACAATATTTGGCATGCTAGATTAGGCCACCTTAGTCTAAAGTATTTGAAGATTCTTAGTAGTAATAAGTGTGTTTATGTCAAGTACTGGAATAAAGCTCCTACTATATGTGTTAGCTGCCAGTTAGGAAAAGGATGTAAACTTCCCTTTGAATTGAGAAATAAAATTGAAAAAGAGCCTTTGCTTAAAATTCATTGTGATCTTTGGGGTCGGTACCTGTTGAGTCATCTCAACACATGAGATACTATGTAATATTTGTTGATGATTGTACAAGATACACCTGGTTATATCCGCTAAAGAGAAAATCTGAATTTTATGAAGTCTTTGTTAAGTTTCAAAAGATGGTTGAGAAATAATTCACAAAAACCATTAAGATTTTCCAATGTAATGAAGGAGGTGAATTTAATAATATTGACTTTGTTAAGCATCTTGAAAATTGTGGAATTGTTAAACATATCTCATGTCCTCATACACCTGAACAAAATGGGGTCTCTGAAAGAAAGCACAGGCACATTTTGGAAATAGGTTTGACCTTACTATTTCATGCAAAGTTGCCACAATTTCTTTGGGTTGAAGCCTTCTTAACAGCAGCTTTCTTAATCAACAGAATGCCCTCATCGAGGTTGAAAATGGAAACTACATTCTTTAAGCTTTTTGGAGAACATCCGGACTATAACAGTCTCAAAGTATTTGGATGCAGGTGTTTTCCTTATTTGAAAGGCAATACTAAATTTTCTCCAAAGACCTATTCATGTGTGTTCATTGGATACAGTAGCCTTCATAAAGGTTATAGGTGTTATCACCCCTTTACCAGAAGAGTGTTTGTATCAAGACATGTGATATTTGATGAACATACACTACCTTATGTTCAACCGAATGAACCACTAGTTGGTTTGAATGATTACACTTACCTTGCTACATTTTCTGAGTTTTTCTCTAAGTTGCAAGATGCCTCAAACTCAATTGAGGATCACGTGTTGTCAAGCACTGCACCATCAATATATTCTGAGGAAGTGCTGAATACTACACCACCAATATGTTCAGAGGGAGTATTGTCAAGTGTTGCACCACCATCAACTGATCAGTCTATTCCTATCAAAGATAATCACATTACTGCAGTTGACATTTCTGGTGAGACTTCTAGTGAGCCTCGGTTTGCTGGATCAAGGGGAGATTCAACAAATGCTCCATTAGTACATGACCCAGAGGACATTCAACTTGAAGAAAATCCGTCACAACGGTTCAACACTAGTGACAATCAAGAGGAACTGCCTCCGATTGCAGAAGTATTTGCTACCGAAACATCAAATGCGCAGACTCATCACATGGTGACAAGGCTAAAATCAAAATCCATGCCACAGAGTCATATTTCTCTTATTGCAGCCAAGAAATCCACAGTGCAGGAACCACAAACAATGAGTGAAGTACTCAACACTCCAGAGTGGTTTGCAGCTATGAAGGAGGAGATAGATGCACTTCACCAAAATAAAACTTGGACATTGGTGCCTAAGGTAACTGGTATGAACATAGTTGGCTCTATATGGGTTTTCAAAACCAAACTGAAGGCAGATAGATCCATAGAAAGTTATAAGGCAAGACTAGTTTCCAAGGGATATTCAGAACTTGAAGGAGTGGACTTTGAAAAAACCTTCAGTCTAATTATGAAGGCCACTACTATAAGAATAGTTCTTTCAGTTGCCGTCAGCTGTCAGTGGTGCATCAGGAAACTAGATGTGAAGAATGCATTCTTGCATGGACATCTCCAAGAGGAGGTGTATATGACTGAACCACCAGGTTTCAAGGATTCTATATATCCTGATAGGGTGTATTTACTGAAGAAAGCATTGTATGGCCTTAAATAGGCTCCTAGAGCTTGGTTTGACAGGTTTAGCTTACATCTACTTCACCTTGGATTCAAGTGCAGCAAGGCAGACTCGTCACTTTTTGTACTACACTATAAAAGAGGAACAATTCTACTACTCCTATATGTTGACGACATAATTATCACTGGAAGTCATACTGCACTAATTTTAGAAATTATTAGTGAGTTAGGAAAAGAATTTTCTATGAAGGATCTTGGCTCCTTGTACTTCTTTCTAGGAATTGAGGTCGCTTACTTTAGTAGAAGCATTCATTTAAGTTAGGGTAAGTATGCAGCAGAACTACTCTCTAAAATCAGCATGGCCCTTGCTAAATCAGTAAGCACACCACTGGCACAAAAACATGGCTTGCAGGAAGCTGAAGGTGACCCTGTGGATGCTTTATTATACAGAAGTATTGTTGACAGTCTACAATACTTGACACTAACAAGACAAGACATAACTCATGCAGTAAATCTGGTAAGTCAATTTATGCAAAGTCCCAATAATACACACTATCAAGCTGTCAAGAGGATACTTAGATATGTGAAAGACACAACTCAGTTTGGTCTGAGGATCTTGTCTCACTTCTCATTTAGGCTATATGGTTTCTCTGATGCAGATTGGGGGGGATGCCGTATGACTAGAATATCAACTACAGGCTACAACATCTACCTTGGAGCAAATTGTGTATCTTGGGCATCCAAGAAACAACATACAGTGGCAAGGTCCAGTTCAGAAGCAGAATATAGGGCACTAGCCTCAACAACAGCTAAATTGACATGGATAACATACATCCTCAGAGATATTGGAGTACATCTAAAGGCTGCACCTACATTGTTCTGTGACAACTTGAGTGCATTATACATGACAGTCAATCCAGTCATGCATGCCAGAAAAAAATATGTTGAGATGGACTATCACTTTGTTAGAGAAAAGATTGCTAGTCGACAGCTTGTCACAAGGTTTGTTAGGTCAAAGGATCAATTAGATGACATCCACACAAAGTCACTAACGAAGGAGATGTTTGCACGATTTAGAAGCAAGCTAGGAGTGGTTATTACACCTCCCACTAGCTTGAGGGGAAGTGTTGGAGAGATTGAACCAAATCAGGAGTGTTAAGTGATATGTCTGCCTTGAATAGGATAGATATTGTAGAGTTTGTATTTAAAACAATATAGTAGTCATACATATTGTAGAACTCTATGCTCATTGTAGAAGTTAAGATACTATAGGAGTCTACTTAGGTCACAATTCAGCATCCTGAATTTGTATAAATACATGCCATGTCTGCCTTTGAAATAGAATGAGAAAAGCCTCGATTGTTTCTAAAATATTCTGCCAATCTCTTGTTTTCTACAGGAACCAGTAGCGATTCTAGATTGGGATGTTCAGAAATTAAGGAAGAAGTAAATTCATACGATTAATGTTTATCAAAGAATCATTCAAATAAGGAAGTCACTTGAAAAATCGAGGACATGCAGGACAAGTACACTCAATTGATTGAGGATACAAATACTCTCCCATTTCCTTGTTTTAGCTTATTTCTTGCATTTAATCATTTAGGGATGAACAATGGGTAAATTGGTATCTATTATAATGATCATTTACGACGTTATTTATAAACCTTTAATGTAAGATTTTATATTAAAATTCTTCCCGGATTTGAAGTTATACTCTCAAACTAGGCTAATTTTAGATAAAATCTATGTGAGGCATGGTCTAGGAAAATCTCAAAATAATTTGGGCAAGTTTGGTCGTCTTTGATTTACTTTATAGTTAAATAATACGATAAGAAACTCATAAGAATTTATAAAATTAAATATGAGTAAGTAAAACTCTTGAAATTGATCTTAGCATAAACAACATTATTTAGAATGTCTCTGGGTTAAGATGTATTGCAAAATTGGGACTTTTGGGCGAAATTGGACAGTCTGTCATGTTGAAGCTGCTATAATGACATACATATTTCTATAGAGATGTGTCATTATAAAAAAAATTGTATACTATAGCAATGGTTAACATGGTCAACAATCACTATATCAATGTGTACCTCTATAGCAACATTGTTATGTTGCTATAGTGAGAAAGTCGCAATTTTATGTATAAACTTTTCCAAAATAGTTTATTATTCTAAAAGTCATTTTGGGGTAAAGGAGGGACAATTTTGGGGTAATTTTCACCAGATTTTCTCTGTTAGGCTTCGTTGATGTAATAATTTCATCCCTATTATATAATAATTATTGATTTAGCCTTAAAATTACTAAATTCCAGAGTTCGAGGAGGATTTTAAGGATGATTTTAGTTATTTTCTGGTGCAAGGGAGCAAATTAAGTAATAAGTTAATGGTTCACAACTATCAATGGTTAATTTACCCCCTACATTCCGTTAATTCACTAATTAATCCATGGAATTGATAGTTTTAGGTGAATTATGGTTGAAAAGCCTTAGAACGAGAAGGGAATAATCATAAACCTAACAGTAGGAGTTGGATGTGAGTTATAATTCCCAACATAATATGTTATTTTATTAATTATGTATTTATCGCATGTTCTAGACCAAGAGCAAACAGATATTGCATAAAAAGACAAAGCTCCGGCTTAGAGAAGTTGTGCAAGCTTGGTTTGAGGTAGGTGGTGGTATTACAGTTTAATCAAATTTGTACCATATGTGCATGTTAACTACTTTGTAGTGTAGTGTAATGTCCCGAAGGTACCCCTAGACATCACACAGTGCTTAAGACTATGATAGCCCAAGCTAACCCAAGATATCTTCTCAGCACTAAGCTCTCATAAATGTGAACTCAAAACAGGAGCGGAAACTGAAGAAAACTTAAAGCGGAATTCATACAGATGAATAATCCCAACTAGAACTTTGTAAGTTAATAACCTTCAAATCTGTGGGAAAACTGAAAGAAACAGAACCTGACTAGTCTTGACAAGCCTCTAAACTAATGAATGAAGAGATACTAGGACAGACCCTAGGTGACCCAAACTAAAAGTTAAGTAACTAGAATAATTGTATTAAATGTTTAAATAATCATAAACTTGGTCCTCAAACTATAAGGACTCACCAACTGTTTGAGGCTAGGAAATGGTGCCTACGGTAAATCGTGTTGTTGCAGACGTACACTAGAACCTACAGTATGAAACAAAGTAACAAATAAACATATATGTGTTCATTACTTCTGGAATATACTGAGTGTATGAGGGTTAATTCAATAAGTAAATGTTGTCATATGATATTATTACTGAAAACATGCATGCTAAGTGTAAATGGACTCACCTTGATTATAAATAAAATTGGAATCTATAATAATATAGGCAAAATCATAAAACATTACGTGAATAAGGCCTGTGAGTCAACACACTTAGATTCTAAGATATTTACTTTTATTTTCTTTGTGGGAGATTTTTGTAACCGACATAAAATATATAAGCTATCACAGAGTCCAATATCTTACCCACGTTGGGGGGAGATGTTCTACCCTTATCATTGAAATAGAACCTTAACTTAGAGTGAACACTGAACTTAGACTAAATGAGGCAAGGAGACATTCTCTAGCGAGGTCCCTTAAACCTATGGGGGTGCATAGTTTCTTGGAAATAGGATGAGCTAAATCCACATTTCCTTCTCAATGCTAAATACTACTCTCAAAACATATAGTTATATGCTCAAACTTATGAAATCTACCTTAAAATAGCATATGGTTTTGTAAATTAAAAGTCAACTATGTCATTTACTTAAATCATATTCATGAGAAAACTTGTGGATTTCATGTCTTATCTGAGGTCATAAGATCAAAACTAAAATTTAATCATGTTGAATTACTTGTAACTTGATCTTCTTATAAACTAAATAACTTATGCTTAAACTTTAAATCATTTACTATCTCATAGAAACTTTATATCAAAGTATCAAATTCAATACTCAAGATCACTTTCATGAATAAAAACATAAGTAAACATGAAATCATATGCAAAATAATGTTCTATTCATGAGTAAGCATCAAAACCTCCAAGCATAAGAAAGGTAGGTATCAACCCTAGTAAATCACTTTCTTCAAAATCAAATAAAAATAAATTTTTTGGGAACAAGGATGGAAGAGTGTCCTTGATCAAACCCCACATACCTGAATTTCTTGATTTCTTGAAGGAAACTTAAATTTGGAGGCGTAGAGTTTAACTTTTGAAAGAAACTTTACCCTTTTTTCACTTAAGAGTGGAGAGAAAGGGGAGCTTTGAAAACTGACTAAGAAAGGGGCAAATAATGCTTATTTGATGATTTAAGTCCCAGATAGGGAGTTTAAAGTGAGGAAAAAAACAAAAAGTCCCTAATTAAAACATGCAAGAAATGTTTGGGAATAATTGCAATGACTCGGGTTACAACTCGTTGTGTTTGATCATGAGTCATGGCCTAAAGTTGTGACCTAAGTATAAATGATCTGATTCTTCACTGTTATGACAATGGGTCCACATAATGACTCATGGTCATTGACAACGAGTCATCATGGAGAGTCGTGGTCAGGGATTGAACTCTTAGGTATCTTTCTGTTGTGACAACGAGTCCCTCCTAACGACTCAGTTAGCCGCACAAGGAGTCTTACCTAAAGTTTTCACTACCATGGGAACGATTCCTCCTGATGACTCATTATGTCTGACAACGAGTCATCGTTAGAGCCGTTGTCACTGGAAGTTTGACAGTACTTTAGTAATTTGACCATAACTTTTTATCCCGATCTCAAAAAAAGGCGAGACTGATGCGGTTGGAAAGCTAACTAAATTGTCTATACGATTTTACATTTAGCTTGTTATTTCATGTTATTTGGTGTAGTCAAAATAATTGCTTTTACGTGTTGTATGATTTTGTCCTACTACATTGTTAAATGTGGAATGTTTTGATATTTAAAATGTTCTCACGAGTTATTGAAGAAATAAGTTTGGCAGACACTGTGTCTAGAGTCTCAGAACATGGGTGGAATTTTCTCCTGCAGGTCATGACTAGCAGGTGAATATATTACCCATAGTGTGTATGTACGAGAGTCAGGTGAGTTTGATGGTTCCTTGAGTGAATCAAAGAATATAATAATATATATATATATATATATATACATACACACACACACACGCTTGATAAGAGTTTACTTGTCTTAACTTGGCTTGAGTGAGCATGACTTGGTGATATTTTGTTGACTTGTTAGTTTTTAATCCTAATCTGTTTATTTGGTGTTGATGTGCTAAGTATATGTTAGTTTTAGCTATTCATATTCTCATCTTGGGTTGACTAAATGACCCTACCAGTGCATTGTTGTTTTTTTGTGTATTGATACTACACTTGCCCTTACTTTTAGTGCATATTCATGCAACTGCTACGAGACTTCACTTGTTATTCCAGGGGATGATTTCAGTTTCAGGGTGAGCGACATATCTGGGCTACCATGAGATCTTTCCTTTATGCCATAGTCCTTTATTTTGGACATTATACACCTTTGTTTAGTTTTGGAGTTGCATTCCCTTCTTGACAATATATAGATTTTTTTGGTACGGATGAATTTTGGGTACAAGGGATGATTTTTGTTTAAGTACAATATTCCGCAAATAGTATACTTTCGATTTTATTTTAGTTTTGGATATTTATTGATGGATTAGTTCTCATTATATCTTTTTAGTGTTGATTATCGGTTAGTTTTGAGTGTAGTTGATTCTCCCATTGGGTGAGTAGTGTGGGTGTCACTCACGATGAATTTGGATCGTAACAATTTGTTGGTGAATATGTAATAAAATTACAACTGAAAATTACAAGTGAAGAAATTAAAAAATATCTTCTTCTTCGACTGAGGCGCGGATATCTCGCTCTCTTTAAGGAGATTCAAGCCCATTGTAGCAAATTACTTCACTGGTCTAGCAGTAATCTTCTTGGCTTGTCCCCTCCAGGATACAACAACCTTCTCACAAACAACTCAACAACTCTGGACAAGAGTTGAGTTCAAAACTCCACAAAAAGAACACCTCTCTTCAACTAATAAACTCTCCTTTTTTACTAACTTTTATACACTCTATGTTTTCTTGTGCTTAGAATAAATATGCAAGACCACCTTTATTCATAGATGAGTAAATCTTTCATGCAATGAATAGGAAGAATAAAGTGTAGTAAAAGTAGTAGATGAATGGCCTAAGAGTTACCAAAAAGTTATGCCAAAATAATGACAAAATAAATTACAACAATTTTGGGCATTTATGCACCAATACGTGTAGTAGCCTAATGTCCCTTTGAAGGGTAGAAAATGAATGGAGTATATCCAAAGTAAACTGCTGCATGGTTGTAAAAAACTGAGGGAGTAAAGGCTTAAAGAATCAATGTCATTCACTTAATGACATTCAAAGGTTACCTCCAACGTATGATCAGAAAATGAAGTGGTGGAGTAGTCAGCAGCTTATAATGGATAACCAAAATGTGAAACAAATTAATATTATTAAGTAAATATTAAAATGCTAACCCATCACAATTTCCTTTTGTACAATCTTACTAAATCATGACAGATTAGCACATTTTGCATTATTGTTCTCCCCTGGCCTCTATGAATGCACTCAATTCGTTACAAACGACCTTGGAAATGACTTTATAGATTGTATTGCAACAAGCAATTGGTCTGTAGTCCCACGCCTTCTGAGTAACCACCTTTTGGTATTAGAGCAATCAAGGTATTATTAAGCTTTCTCAACATCTTCCTATTGCAAAACAATTTCTGAATTGTTTTCCCCATATCTTGGCCAACTATGTCCCATGCATCCCTGTAAAACTGACTCATCCGACCTAGGTGATTTGTCCACGGGTGATCTAAAATTATTCAAATAAGAAGGATGTAATTTGCATAGTAAATAATAAGAAAATTTATTCGATTTAATTTACTACATGGTGACGGGATAGCATATGCTTGTCAACAATCATATCATTTTTATTGTTGCAATTTATTGAAAGTGCAATTATGCAACCATGATACAAATAAGCGAAACATAGATAACTTGAGCCAAAAGTATCCTCTTCTACTTAAATGGGACATGCTTGTGCTGTTGCAGCAGTCATTTGCTCACTCTCAATTCCAGCATTGCAAATGTTTGCGATACCACGTATATGTTTCTTTCCATATGAGGTTAATTTTCCACATTGTGCCTCAAATGTTTTGACCTTTACATGTGAAAAGATCAGTTACATTCTCGTCAAAAGAAATAAAAACGACAAATTCTACCTGAGAAATAACTTAGCCTTTATAATTACGTTGCTACTTACATAGAATTTTAGGCAATCCCAATTGTCAACTAGAGGTTGTCCAGCAGGTCGAACGGTTTTCAGTATCTCATTAGCTTTTTCTGCTCCAAACAGAAGCTCGGCAAGATGTTCGATACTACGGTCCACTTGACTTCTATGTGCCATAGTTTTAGTAAGTTCGGCACGAGTTTTAAAATGCTCATCAGAACCTTCAGGAGCATCTTCATACTGCCAAGATTTAGAATATATTAGAATTATTTTCTTCTATATCTGATAATTGTATGTGCAACATAAATATCAAGTGAACAGTTAAACTGAAATTAAAATTAATCACATGAAGTAGGAAAAATACTTTTGATTTCAGGTAGAAAAGTTCAGCGTCACGCTGGTTAACATTCTGTGACGATGATTTAAAATTCATGGAAACATAGCTATGGTTCACAGAAGCAGCACCCATATACTGAAAGAGATCATCGACACTTATCCCCGTATCACCATATTGCATGACATGCGAGCCATATGCTAGATTGGCTGCAGTTCTCTTTGCAATCTGAGCATGTCCACAATTAAATTATTAGACATTCTTCATAATAGGCAATAATTTATAAGATAGCATAAATATGGTGTCTAGTGTCTGAACTAGTGACAATATGATCTATTAATTCGAATGAATTTCATAAAATATATACATATTCAAGAGTTGTAGAAGATCTTACCACGTTATACTGGTCACCCAAAGTTTCAGTTCGTCGATCTTGGGCCTCACTGTTCACAAGTGCCAACATCAATAATTTGGATGTAATTAACAAAATTAAAAAGAAAAGGGTCCGTTTAGAGGTGGAAAAACAACATTTTGTAGTAACACTTGCATGTTTTAATGCGTTGAGTAATGACTCTTCTATTAACTTGATCCAATGGTAGAATTTTGAGTCAAAATGGATCAAATTAGCGTAACATATATAACAGTTTAAAATGCAACAAAAAAAACATAATATTAAATTAAATTCGTCGACTGAGAATTATAAAAATTTAGAATTACGTTAATTAGTAATTACGAAAATACACAACACATTATTTCAAAAAAAAAAAAAAAAAGAAGAGTGGTTTGGTCATGTTTGTAGCAACAGGTTACAACCCAATATTTCATGCATTTTGAACTAATCCATTTTAATTCAAATAATTTTTTGATGGGTTGTAATAACCAATTTATTAATTTGATCAAGCTTGACTCGCCTAAGTTTAAGCCTCCTATTCATTTGCCATCTTTAGGATATGAAAAATTGTACATACCTGTCTTCCATCCAAGCAACACTATATAAGTCTCCCAAACACAAACCCTTAAATTCTGGAGGGGAACACTCAACCAAGCAAGGATCACCGGCACTAACTTGACCACAATATGTTCCCCAACTATCTTCATTAGGTTTTGATGCAGTAGTTACATAGATATTTAGACCTTTAGGAAGAAGACCGTCAAACATGCTCCCGGACTCACACGATTCCAAATAAAATACCTAAAGATAAAAGAAAAAAAAAAATTGCATCCAACATTGTATTAAACCAAAGCTTCATGAATTATTTTTCTTCAAAGAAAGAGAAGGCCTTAAGTCTGAAAAAAGCAAGTGACCAGTTTATTATATGTCCCAGAAGCATGCTCGGGATGAGAGTTTCTCCCGCCATATGTACGGCATGATGAGGTTTACAATGATGAGCGGAGGTCGTGTTCCAACAGCTGCAGAGGTGCCTAACACCTTCCCCTTGGTCGAGAGATCGAATCACGGGATCGAGAGGTGCCTAACACCTTCCCCTTGGTCAATAGATTCCTTAATCGAAATCTCTGTTCGTGGATCACTTTTAAAAAGCCAAAATCATTTTGGAAAAGAATTTCCAAAGGTGACTTGACACACCCGATTTTTTCCAAACAGCAACTCTGAGTTTTGAATATAAACAATCCTTTTCGAAATAAATTATTTCTTTTGTCACTTAATAATAAAATCTTTTTCAAACTTAAAATAATCTTTTTGGTTAAAAAAGGGGGTGTGACATCTCTGGCGACTCTGCTAGAGATTTTTCAGAATTCGAGCTTATTTTTTTTAGTTATATCGGCTTAGTTTGACATTATAGGTGTATAGACGTTGTTTATGTTATCGTTTGTGTTGTTGTTTTATCATCGTTAAGTGCCTACATGCTACGTGTTTACAGTTTTTCTCCTATGTGTTACCGCTTTATATCTGTCATCATTTGCATAACCCAAGTCATTTCTTTCGCAATAAGTCCCGTAGTACACGCTGTGATGCGGGAAAAACAAGAGAAACACGAAACAACTCCAAAACAGTCCACTAATCTGAAGGATTTGAAGACTAAGATGGAGACCACTTTCGGATTCTCTACAACCACATAATAACAAGATAAAGAGGTATGTTTTCAATACCAAAACAGCCACAATACACAATGAACAAGATGAACACAATGATTACAAAATTCAGATTCAACAAAGACACAAAACAGTCCACTACAAATCTGAAACGTAAAGATAGATAGATGGATCAAATGAGGCAATAATATTAACAACCCAAGAATTTTTACACTCTTGGACCTTTAATACTACACACAACACTAATCTATCTCCTACGTAGGAACAAGAGGGACCTTGATCTCTCAATGCACCCAACGTTTCCAAGCATGAATCCAACACGAGAGATTCCACCCTCAAGTTGAAAACCCTAGTTACATGGATTTCGGCTATGGGAGTCTTTCTCATTAGAGAGAAATATTTCTAAGTGTGATACAACATCAATATTCAGCCAAGTCTAATGCATGAAACCCTAGAAGGTTGTATTTATAGTGTATTACAAGAATAGTGTGAAATGTTCAAAATGACCCCTTAGTCAAAGTCTTCAAGTGGGCTCCCTTGGAGTACATTGTATGGACTAATTTTGGAGCCTATTTAGGCCTTCCTTTGCACTTCACGTGTACACTCCAAGTCTCGGGTAAATTCACTCTCGCACTCACCCACCTTCGTGGTCGTACCCGTATCATCCTCCCCTTCTTGAAAAGGATTCGACCTCGAATCCGTACCTTGCAAAATCAAAAGAGAAGACCAGAAAGCACACATCCTCATGGCATGAGGGTTAGGGTTAGTGCAACAAAAATTAATCTAACAAATAACATCATCATGCCAAAGTGGTACACACTTGAAGTACAACCAAGAATCCTTTGGGTTGATCGTGAAAAACTTAGTACAAATGTCACAAAGGAAGTGGCTATGAAAAACATCAATAAATAATGAGCATGGGACGAGACAACTCCTACCATACCCTAAGATGGTATCGGGATCGAATGGGAGAAGTAGCCATGGACATGGGTTTCGGCCACTCTCACTTTCCCCTAAGGTGTAGTCCTCAAAATTAGGCATACCCTCTAGATCATTAGTGTAAATATCATGATCACAAAGAAGGTAGAGAAAGTTGTCACACTAGCTAACTTCAGCTATGGTGTCCTTATGCATGTACTCACTAGCTTCAAGTCCATCACCACTAGTATGCTCAACATAGGGAGCACATAAAAAAGAAGTAGATGGAATTTCTAAGCATGAACCACCTTTTATTTCAAGAGAATAATCTCCACATAGCTATAAATCACCATGGGCAGCAAAGGAATCATTCACAAAATCATTTTTACAAGAACAATCATATTTCGGGTTTCCCAAGTAATCAAGAAAATCATGGTCATCTTCACCCGATTGACTATTCCTTTTCAAGACTACCCATTCCCTATCCTTAAGAGTACTCTCATCTTCTAAGAAGAGATTTCCATCTTGAGGAGGAATGTTGTCACACCATAGTGGGTTAGCATATAGGCTATAGCTTCCAAGACAAGCCATGCCGTCAACATCACTTGCACCACTAGGTTCATTAGGAGCAAATAAATTATCTTCAAACAAGACATTGTGCCTAAAGAGTGAATGATCTAACCCGTGGATAGATTTGGAACTTTCACTCTCTAAGGAATCATTATCAAGTTTCAAAGATATGTCAAGCACATGATTAACCCTATGATCCAAACAAATATTAGCATCTTTACAACAACATAGGCCATAGGTTCACTCTTTTTTCCTTGGCCAACATCTTTAAATCCTTCACTCACTTGGGATTCATTAATCACATCACATATATCCTCAAGTGGTGGGCAAGTTTTACTCACAAGTTGGGCAGCAACTTCCTCTGGGAAGATCTCAACTCAAGGTGCTTGGACAATTGGATTTTGTGGGTAGAGTTTGGGTAGTAATTGGTGTATAATTTCAATGTGCCGTTTCATATCTTCAATATTGTCATTGATACGATCACATGTGGCATTGAAATTATGGGCAGCCATTGGACCTAACAAAAAGACACAACAAACAAAGAAAACAAACAAACTTGTTAGATCAAAAATGCCTCACCACACTTTCACTCTCGGTTTTACCTCACACTTGGTTTCTCAAGTGTTGAAAGCCGGCTTGTACTTCGTGAGTGATTGAGTGTCGAGTTTACTCTTGTCCCGGAATGGATTTTTGTTTGAAACTCAAACGAAATCTTGTAGGACTTGAGTCAAGAACTAACAACGAATTCAAAAAGATAAAAGTACACAACAAACGTAAACATGAACAAACTGACACAAAACTAACTTACAAGCTAGTAGGAGATTACTAGGTTGTCAAATAGTGTTTGAACCAACAAACGAACTAAGAGACAATAAAATGAAACTAAGAAATCTAAAATTTAAGCCAAAACTGTTACATGAACAGTAAAAAAATGATGATGTGGTAGTCACGTATTGGTTGCGGTTTCTCAATTTTATATTTCAATTTTAAGTCTTGGTCCCATTGTAATTTGGGAAGGATGACAATTAGTTTTGGAGGGAAAACACAAGTCTTGAATCTCTACAAGTCCACTCTTAAAAAGATGACTTTTATTTTTTACTAGTCCCACAAGACAAGGTTCTTGAAACAAGAAAAAGTAGTTTGTCCCAAAACACAAGGTTCTTGAAATAAGAAAAAGCTGAAAAGTAGAAGTCTAGTCTAAAGAGTGTTGGGAAATAGTTGATAAAGTCTTTGGTGGTTGTAGGAAAAGTCTTTGGGCCACAAGTCTTACACCTTCAATCTTGGATTTATGCCTTGCAAGACTAACATCAATTCACACTCTCTTTCTTCAACTTATAAGATCAACAACCACCTTTTCTTCAACAACATATAGAGATGGTGAAGAACATCAAGAACACAAACTTTGAGTCTTGAAGTTCTAAGGTTCAAGTTGGACCCCAAACATCAAAAACACTTTTCCAAGCTTAAAATCCACGACACAATATCCACAATACACGTTCAAACCTTGAACCAACAACACACCACACGTCCAAAACAGTCCAAACTTTAAATTCGCAACAACAATACTAACAACAATCTGTCAAGTCCAAGTTCACAATAACAACATCAACAACAAAGGCTCAAATCAAGATATAGACTCAAAGTGTTAGTGAAGAACAATACTAATACTATAAACACTTAAGACAAGTAAAAATCTCGGCCAAGACACAACAAGAACACAATTTTCGGCCAAGAACACAAAGTGGACAGATTGCTATTTTCTGGAAATTTCTTTTTTTTTTTAAAGTCTCAAGCCCAAGATTGATCTTGTTATAACAAAATCAAAGATGGATTTGACACCAAATGATGCGGGAAAAACAAGAGAAACACGAAACAACTCCAAAACAGTCTACTAATATGAAGGATTTGAGGACTAAGATGGAGACCACTCTCGGTTTCGCTACAACCACACAATAACAAGATAAAGAGGTAAGGTTGTATCTATAGTGTATTACAAGAATAGTGTGAAATTTCCAAAATGACCCCTTAGTCAAAGTCTTCAAGTGGGTTACCTTGGAGTGCATTGTATGACCTAATTTTGGAGCCTATTTAGGACTTCCTTTGCACTTCACGTGTACACTCCAAGTCTTGGATCAATTCACTCTCGCACTCACCCACCTTCATGGTCGTACCTGTATCAAATGATGCGGGGAAAACAAGAAAAACACGAAACAACTCCAAAATAGTCCACTAATCTGAAGGATTTGAGGACTAAGATGGAGACCACTCTCGGATTCGCTACAACCACACAGTAACAAGATAAAGAGGTGTGTTTTCAACACCAAAACAGCCACAATACACAATGAACAAGATGAACACAATGATTACAAAATTTAGATTCAGCAAAGACACAAAATAGTCCACTACAAATCTGAAATGTAAAGATAGATAGACCAAATGAGGCAATAATATTAACAACCCAAGAATTGTTACACTCTTGGACCTTTAATACTACACACAACACTAACCAATCTCTTACGTAGGAACAAGAGGGACCTTGATCTCTCAATGCACCCAACGTTTCCAAGCATGAATCCAACACGAGAGATTCCACCCTCAAGTTGAAAATCCTAGTTACATGGATTTCGATTATGGGAGCCTTTCTCATAAGAGAGAAATGTTTCAAGTGTGATACAACATCAATATTCAGCCAAGTCTAATAAATGAAACCCTAAAAGGTTGTATTTACAGTGTATTACAAGAATAGTGTGAAATATCCAAAATGACCCCTTAGTCAAAGTCTTCAAGTGAGATCCCTTGGAGTGAATTGTATGGACTGATTTTGGAGCCTATTTAGGCCTTCCTTTACACTCCAAGTCTCGGGTCAATTCACTCTCGCACTCACCCACCTTCGTGGTCGTACCCGTATCATGTTGTGTACACGACCTCTAGTTGAGTCACCCTTATTTTAGGAGGAAAAGTCGCTGGATGGTATGGAGTAGGTGGAAAGCAATCACAACCACTATCGACCATACGCTCCCCTGAACAGCCTGGTTAGTTGAACCCAACGTAGGTTAGTCTTTAGGTCCTTCTTATATGCATCTTATTGAGACCTAGTGGGACTTGTTTGGTCCTTTGTAGCCGACTCCCCTCCAAGTATCCTAATGTACTAATTATTACATCTTTATAGGTAATAGGGTCATTTGACGGACTGATTTGAGGAAAAACATGTGGCTGAATTAAAGGAAAGTGTGTAGGCAAGAAAATATTGAAAAAAAAAGAAAAAAATGATTAAAAAAAAGAGTTCCGTAGTTTTTTAGTGTTCTTTATGGCTTTTGTTTTTTCACAATTCAAAAATCCAAAACGATTTTTTACCTTTTGCACTCATTTACTCAAAAAAACAAAAAATAAAAAAAAATGTCTTTATTTTTTTTAGCAGGCATTATAATTTGAAAATTAAAAAAAAAAACTTTCAATAGAAATTTTTATAAAAGAAAAATTCAAAAAAAAAAATGGTAGAAGTTTTGTACATTTCATATAACTAAAATACGAAAAAAAGATCTTTCTTTCAGAGTTGTTGGTGTCAGTTTTATGTGAAGTGTCTAATTAAAAATTCAAAAAAGATTTTATTGATGTTGTTCATCATTTGTCTTTGGTCGTGTTTCTTAAGTTATGGTCAATCTGTTAGTTAATCTCTAATTGTCCAATCTGAACGAACTATGCACACATGATTCTCTTCTCCCGGGAGTGAGATACGAAGGAAGCCCTTCTAGAGTTCGGTGATCTTATTTAAAAAATTTAAAAATATTTTCTTCACACTTCATTTAGAGTAGGTGTTTAATATACATCTTTAAAAGAAAACTACAAAAAAAAAAGATTTTCCTTTAATCGTTTCAAGTTTTATTTTCGTATGAAATTCAAAATCAAAATCAAAAAAGATTTTTCTTTGGTAATCATAGATTTTATTTTGTATAGAGATTTTAAAGATGAAAAATTCAAAAAGATTTTTCTTTTGACAATTTGTTATTTTCTTTTCTTCTTAAAGTTCAAGAAACAAAAAGAAAAAAAAAAGAGTTCGATTGGCCATGTTGTGTCAAAACTTCACAAACTACACACACATGATTTTTCTCTTTACAGAGTGAGATACGTAGGAGCCTTTCTTGGGTTCGGAGATCTTTTCAAAAAAAAAGAAATTTTTTTGAGAAAGTGGTGAACTCTAATACATTTGTTATCTCTAATTGAGTTAGTTTAAGGTGGTTGGTTTGTGGCAATCTGGTTGGTCCTCCATATCACACTAAATTTAAGAAATGGTTAGTTGGGTCCAACAAAGATATAAAGAGTGACATCATGGATCAAACAAAGATTCAAGAAAATGAGAGTTCAAAGCAAGAGATTATGAGGCTCAGACAACAAATGATTAAAATGTATCGAGTTTGGGTCAGTGAATTGCCTTCTCCTCCATTCCCCATTATTGACCCCGCAAATACCTTGAGTCTTCCATCACAATTGCAAAGTCAGTATGCTACTGTTGTTGATGCACCACAATATGCCTCAGAATTCACTCCAAGCCAAAAGCTCCCAATATTTTCATCACTCATTCTCTATCTCTTCAGTGTAATTCTACCACATTGATTGTACCACCTGTAGTCTTTGCTTGTGTTGCCCAACCCTCTACTGAATATCCTACCTTAGCTATCAATCCAACGATTGTGCTTTCCCAATATGCTACTGAGTCTATGTTTAGTACTCTCAATGATCACTGCTATGCTCTTGAGCCTACATTTAAGTTAATGGGACCACAAAAATTTCTTACCAAGAAGTCTGGCATGCTAGAAGAGCAAGATAAAATGATTGGAAAATGAAGAGTGCAGAAAATGCTATGAAAAAATTTCTACGACTTGTAGGTAAAAAAGATGTTTCATATAAAAATTGAGGCATGTCTTCAAGTGTTAACCTTCCTCCAAGCCTTGAGATATCGAAATTTGAGGAGCATGATGGACATGAGGAATCCATGAAATATTTGGGATGATATTGCAATCAATTATGGGAACCTAGAGGGAAGAATAATGAGAAAGATGCATATTCTATTGTAGTTGGACAACGGGCACGTCCAAGAAGACCACATCGTCGTTACCCTCAGTCTCAAGCCCAAGTTCATAACCAAGCTGTCTATAGTTACTTCCAAAATCCATTATACTCCATTTCCCCACCTCTATTTCTAGTATATAGCACATAGCCATATGTTCAACTCCTTTCTTACTCACAATGGTACACACCAACTCCTCAGATTCATCCTTCTACTCCATTAATATATCAAAACCCTTCTAGGCTCGATGTTCGATCCAAGTCAAACAATGAAAAGAGGCAGAAGTCTAGGGATAGTTTTACACCAATTGGAGAATCGTATGCTAGTTTGTTCCAGAGATTAGTACAATAGGGCATGATCACACCTCTCCTTGGGTCTACTCCTGACCCGCATTCAAGAAATTTTGACCCTAATGTACAATATGCATATCATTCTGATATTCAGGGCCACAGTATTGAAAACTGTCATACTTTGAAAAGAGAAGTAAAAAAAATGATTCAAGATAAATCTATTATTGTGCAGAACATTGACAGTGGTGAAAGCTCTAGTCATGGTGATGTGCAAGTCAGTGGCTCAGATGTCAAGCTCAGTAATTGGAAAGATACTCCTCTCCTTACCAGGAAGGATTGTTGGTAGTTTGTTTTGTTTTTCTTTCTATTTTTCGAATTACTTCAGGGTTGTAATTCAGAATCTATCTTGTTTTGCTTCTTTGTCATTTATATTAAACCCTTTTATCTTTCCTTTCAACAAAATATAGTGTCCCTTTTTTACTTTTTTCTTATATGCATTGTTTGTTTGTTTTCTTTATACAGTACATTTTATGTTAGTTCTAGTGATATGCCATGCTGGCGGAATTTTTAGCTAGATCTTAAAATCCAGTTTAAGCATGAACTTTGAATTAGAGGGCTAAAGTTAGAGAAAGCATCTGAGAAAATAGGTAGAGTGTTGAGACATTTGGTGACAAGTTGAAGTCTTCTTTGAAAATTAAGGTAATTATTTTAAGAATCACAAGAATAACTTGGTCATCAATTGTAAGACATATCTCATTTAGGTCAAACAATAGATGCATAATTCTATATCAAGAGAGACAGAAAGAAAATCAGCTCTGCGAAAGCATGAATCATTCGATGTAAGGGATGTACAACAAAGGTGAAGTTGTATGTTGGAGAAGTGCAGAAGAAGTGGTGACACTCATGCTCAGTTAAAGTTGTTGTTGTTAAAGTGTCACAAATGATCTTCATCTTTCACTTCATATTGTATGATGTGTACTTGCATTTTCAATGATTGACATGACGAAGGCATTTCATTCTACTATCCAAACATTATGGCATCCTTTATTTACCCCATTTAAGCTTTAATTCTATTTTATTTGATGGCCCTCTTTTGGAATCAAGATAGAGTCAACAAAGTTTTAAAAAAAAAGTGTTGAGTAAGAGAATAGTCAAAAATAAAATTCAAAAAAAAAGAAAAAGAAAAAGAAAAAGAAATAGTGTGTCAAAAAGAAAGAAAGAGAAGACTGTCAAGAAAAATGAAGTAAAAAAAGGTCCCAAAAGGAAAAAAGGGGGCAGTCCAGTGTACTAAAGCTATCGCTATGTGCGGTGTTCAGGAAAGGGTGTATCGTGCGTAGCCTTACCTTGTATTTTTTGTTGTTTGGGTCGATTCCAAAAGTTGTAAGTCTCACCCCACTTCGAGTGTCGTTTGGGCCTCATGCCAACCTTTCTTTCTAACCTTATCCAAAAGCTAAGTTATAACTAAAGAAAGACCTTCAGATCAATCTTTGAGAATGTTAAGGCTAAGTATGCAATGGATATGAGATGCATTTTGAGAACTATTTATCTTCCTCAGCATAAGGAATCAAGAGAGAAATAAAAAATGAGAGAGCTTATTGGTGAAAATTCTCATGGGCACCGTAAGACGATGGTAAGTTAAGAGAGATAAAAATGAGAGAGTATTATCGATGAAAATCCTCACGGACACCGTAACACGACTGGTGAGCTGAGAGAAATAAAAATAAGAGAGTCTTATTGGTGAAAATCTTCATGGACACCATAAGGCGATGATAAGTTGAGAATAAAAAAATGATAGAGGCTTGTTGGGCAAAACCTTTCAAGGTATCACTTGCCGAATAAGGGCTACAAGTGCACTTGGCCTAAGGAAATAACTCAGTGTCAGGGCCATTTACTCAACAACAATTGATGGAAAGTTCGAATGAAAATATCAGGCAGCTTAATCCAAAAATGCATGGCATAATCATTAGAATTGATTGTCATTTTCAGATAAATTTTTTTATTTTCTTTATTTTTAAAAAGGGACAAACATTGTTTTTTTCTTTCTTTTCTATATTTATATTTGTGTCCTTTTGAGTCTGTCATTCAAATAGAAAATAATTTTTCTCATGTCTTTGAGTCAAGTTCATGTCCAAATAAGTGAGAAATGTTTTCAAAACTTTCTACCAACTTCTTCAATTGCACAAAGCAAGACAAAAGGTCAGCATATGAAAGAAATATGATTGTAATTGAAACAAGAAAAGTCGAAAGTTTTATCAGAAAATAAGTTTGGAAAATCGAGGTAATACCTAGTGTCAAAGGATTTATCGGAGAGAAATAGGAAAATTGAGATAATGTGCTTGCTTCTGAATCACTTTTAATGATCTAATTTTAGGTCAATGGTGCAGCAAGACAAGTGCAAGAGAAATTGCCTCAAAAGTCAAAGCCACAAGAAAACCACCCTATATTAAACTCACAAGTTTTCTTTGTATGAAATAGGAACAGTTGCTACCTTCTAATCAAAGGCTTCAAAGCTCAAATATCTAGAGGTGCAATTCCTCGTTCCTGCAAATACAAGAGCAGTATTGTTGTACGGGTTTGGTAATCACAATTATGGTAAAACTCATCATCTTGTACTCCTAAGAGACACATTCTCTAATTTGGGTCTTTCATGTCTCATAGCTAGGAGGTGCACTTCCTAATTTGAGCTGTTAATCCTAAAAGATACACTTTTAGTAATAATCTTTCACTTTCACTCTTAAGAGAGGGACTTGGTTATCTCAGTCATTCTACTTTACCCTCAAAAGGTGCATTTGTTGATCAGAATCTTGTTCATCTTTGCATTATGCATTGTTGCAAGTAGTTATGATTGAGTTTGACACCTGCAACAGCTTTTGATGATAAACTGGGGAAAAAAGATTTAATTCCTGTTATTTGGAACTTCACTTTAGAATCCTCTTATAAAATGAGGCTTTATTTTTCTGAAAAATAAAATCTTTCTTTATCATAATCTTTGTGTGGGATAATTTTCATCCTAGTTTTTATTTTGATTTCAGGAGCCTGCCTGGAGAACAGAGTAATGAAATTGCAAGTCAGGGGCCCACCTTAAGAACAGGGTGATGAAATTGAAAGTTAGGAGCCCACCTAAAAAACAGGGTGATGAAATTAAAAGTTAAGAGCCCGCCTGAAGAACAGGGTGATGGAATTGCAAGTCAGGAGCCCGCCTGGAGAACAACGTGATGAAATTGAAAGTCAGGAGCTAACTTGAAGAACAAGGTGATAAAATTGCACGTCAGGAGCCCAATGAAGAATAGGTGATGACATTGAAAGTCAGGAGCCCACCTGAAGAATAGGGTGATGAAATTGAAAGTCAGGAGCCCGTCTGAAGAACAAGGTGATGAAAATGCTAGTCAGGAGCTCGCATGAAGAACAGGATGATGAAATAAAAAGTTAGGAGCCCTCCTGAAGAATAAGGTGATGAAATTAAAAGTCAGGAGCCTACCTGAAGAATAGAGTGATGAAACTGTAAGTCAGGAGCCCACCTGAAGAACAGGGTGATGAAATTGCAAGTCAGGAACCCGCCTGAAGAATAGGGTAATGAAATTCAAAGTCTTGAGCCTTCCTGAAGAACAAGGTGATGAAATTAAAAGTCAGGAGACCGCCTGAAGAATAGGGTGATGAAATTGCAATTCAGGAGCCCATCTGAAGAACAGAGTGATAAAATCGCAAGTCAGTAGCCTGCCTGAAGAACAGGGTGATGAAATTGCAAGTTAGGAGCCCGCCCAGAGAATAGGGCGAATAAATTAAAAGTCAAGCAATAAGGTGAAGAAATTTAAATTCAAGCAACAAGGTTAAGAGATTGAAAGTCAAGCAACAAAGTGAAGTCATTGAAAGCCAATAGACTAAAGAAATAGCAAGTTAGGATCTTGCCCCATGAACAGGGTGAAGAAATTGAAAGCCAAGAAACAAGGTGATGAAATTGTAAGTCGAGAGCTCGCCCGGAGAACAGAGTAAGGAAATTGCAAGTCAGGAGCCCTCCTGGAGAGTAGAGCGATGAAATAGCAAGTCAAGAGCCAAGGAAAGCTGCATAGATAGGACTTTTGTAATTTTATTTATTGTTTTAACTTGTAGTTTTCATTTTTGATGTTATGACAAGGTCGCGAAGCGAAACCTCAACAGGACCTCACTCAACTCTCCAAATCGATATAGTCCCTCTCCTTCCAACCCTTTGAGATACCTGTGACTTCATTCCCTCAGAACTTAGGTAGGTAGGTAGGATGTCCTAAATCAAGACTCAGTGCTACTCTGAGCCCTCCTAGATAGTAGAGTGATGAAATAGCAAGTCAAGAGCCAAGGAAAGCTACATAGATAGGACTTTTGTAATTTTATTTATGTTCTTAACTTGTAATTTTTATTTTTGATGTTATGACAAAGCCGCAAAGCGAAACCTCGACAGGACCTCACTCGACTCTCCAACTCGATATAGTCCCTCTCCTTCCAACCCTTTGAGATACCTATGACTTGATTCCCTCAGAACTTAGGTAGGTAGGATGTCCTAAATCAAGACATCCTACCTACCTGTTCTGGAAAATGAAATCTTTATTTATCATAATCTTTGTGTGGGATAATTTTCATCCTAGTTTTGATTTTGATTTCAGGAGCCTGCCTAGAGAACAGGGTAATGAAATTGCAAGTCAGGGGCCCGCCTTAAGAACAGGGTGATGAAATTGAAAGTTATGAGCCCACCTAAAGAATAGGATGATTAAATTGAAAGTCAGGAGCCCGCCTGAAGAACAGGGTGATGGAATTGCAAGTCAGGAGCTCGCCTGAAGAACAGCGTGATGAAATTGAAAGTCAGGAGCTAACTTGAAGAACAAGGTGATAAAATTGCACGTCAGGAGTCCACTGAAGAATAGGGTGATGACATTGAAAGTCAGGAGCCCGCCTGAAGAACAGGGTGATGAAATTGAAAGTCAGGAGCCCGTCTGAAGAACAAGGTGATGAAATTGCTAGTCAGGAGCTCGCATGAAGAACAGAATGATGAAATAAAAAGTCAGGAGCCCTCCTGAAGAATAGGGTGATGAAATTAAAAGTCAGGAGCCTACCTGAAGAACAGGGTTATGAAATTGTAAGTCAGGAGACCACCTGAAGAACACAGTGATGAAATTGCAAGTCAGGAACCCGCCTGAAGAATAGGGTAATGAAATTCAAAGTCTTGAGCCTTCCTGAAGAACAAGGTGATGAAATTAAAAGTCAGGAGCCCGCCTGAAGAATAGGGTGATGAAATTGCAAGTCAGGAGCCCACCTGAAGAACAGGGTGATAAAATGGCAAGTCAGTAGCCTGCCTGAAGAACAGGGTGATGAAATTGCAAGTTAGGAGCCCGCCCAGAGAATAGGGCGAATAAATTAAAAGTCAAGCAATAAGGTGAAGAAATTTCAAGTCAAGCAACAAGGTTAAGAGATTGAAAGTCAAGCAACAAAGTGAAGTCATTGAAAGCCAATAGACTAAAGAAATAGCAAGTTAGGATCTTGCCCCAAGAACAGGGTGAAGAAATTGAAAGCCAAGAAACAAGGTG
This sequence comes from Capsicum pubescens, assembly GCA_030864215.1. Lineage (NCBI taxonomy): Eukaryota > Viridiplantae > Streptophyta > Magnoliopsida > Solanales > Solanaceae > Capsicum > Capsicum pubescens. The sequence continues at coordinate 1,415,038 of CM061539.1, forward strand.
ATAAAATTGTAAGTCGAGAGCTCGCCCGGAGAAAAGAGTAAGGAAATTGCAAGTCAGGAGCCCTCTTGGAGAGTAGAGCGATGAAATAGTAAGTCAAGAGCCAAGGAAAGCTGCATAGATAGGACTTTTGTAATTTTCATTATTTTTTTAACTTGTAGTTTTCATTTTTGATGTTATGACAAAGTTGCGAAGCGAAACCTCAACAGGACTTCACTCGACTCTCCAACTCGATATAGTCCCTCTCCTTCCAACCCTTTGAGATACCTGTGACTTGATTCCCTCAGAACATAGGTAGGTTGGTAGAATGTCCTAAATTAAGACTCGGTGGTACTCTGAGCCCTCCTAGAGAGTAGAGTGATGAAATAGCAAGTCAAGATCCAAGGAAAGCTGCATAGATAGGACTTTTGTAATTTTATTTATGTTTTTAACTTGTAATTTTTATTTTTGATGTTATGACAAAGCTGATGATAGGCGGATTTACACGCCTATATCAATATATTTTGCCCATATTTTAGCCTAGTTTTGAGAACAAATTATATATTTCATGCACTTTTAGTCCTTTTCCCTTTAAATGAGCTAACGAACATGATTAGTAAAATTTCAGGTATAAATGATGCAGAATTCAGCATTTTATGGCTTACTTGACGCAAAAGAAAGCTCACAAAGGAAGGGAAGAAAGTTTACACGCCTAAGGACCAAAACTGCTGCATGGAAAATCTGTCCCGGGCTAAAACAGCAATTCTGAAGACTTTGGGGACTTACAGACACAAAGCTGGATTTTGACAATGATACATTAACCTAGTACAATTAGGTTATGTATTTCATTATTTTAAGTGGATTATGATAATGTTACCTTAACCTAGTACATTTGGGTTAAGGATTTCATTAGTCTAATAGGATTTGGTTATTTATTTCATTAGCTTAGTAGGATTAGGATATGGGTATTATAAATACCCTATCATGCTAGAGAATCTGGACGCATCTGCTATCATCTTTATACACCTTCTTACCTGCTAATCATCTTTCTACAACTCTTCTAATCTTTCCATCAATTCTATTTTCGTCTATTCTTCTATTCTTAAATTCCGCAACAAGAGAAACATTACTTTGCAAGAAATCACACCTAACGCCTACCACTCTTGTGCTACACGAAATTGATCATTATTGTGGTATAATAACAATGTCAATTGTGGTTTTCTTCGCATTCATGGGTAACTAAACTTCTCTGTTGGGGTTATGGAAGTCGAATGAGTTACTATCTATTGCTGTGAGTTTGTGAGTTCGAGGCACGTATATTGCTTATATCATTATTCTTTTCATCTTAATCTACATTCTTTGCGGTTGCAAAAGCAAGAATACGCCAGTCTAACATTTAACTTGTTCGAGAGAAAAGTTATTTGTCTGGAAAAGAGATAATGTCAAGGTAGTAGGACACCCTTTCCTATTAAAAAGCTAGTGCCGTAACTGGACTAACCTCTTGGAGAATTCGTACCATTAGATACGCTTTAAGCTCGAGAGAGTTAAAGTGAAATAGTCCTTGTTTAGGTCGAGAGACGCTTGGATTTACCATCGACTACAATTCTCTATAAGAAATTGCATGACAGAATTCTACACACTCATAGCCAATAGAGACGCATACCTCAGAAGGTGGACATAACCCCAACGCTTCAATTCTCATTGTTTACAACCAACGTAACAATCTTTCTCTTTTACTTTGCTATTTTCAGCTTTTATTTAATTGTTTTGGTGACACATTACAATCTCCCCTTCTTACGAGACTTGCACCAAAAGTTTAGTAATTTTACTTACTTGTTGGCCAAGCTATTCCCTGTGGGATCGACACCCAACCCAGGTTGGGTTCTATATTTGCTAACGACCGCTTTACACTCAAACGAGAGTTGTAGATTGAGCGTTATCAAAAGCCACGAAGCGAAACCTCGACAGGACCTCACTCGACTCTCCAACTCGATATAGTCTCTCTTCTTCCAATCCTTTGAGATACCTGTGACTTGATTTCTTCAAAACTTAGGTAGGTAGGATGTCCTAAATCAAGAATCGGTGGTACTCTGTCCTTCTTTATCTCCCTTTTAAATAATGGTCGGGTATATGTCTCGTTGTCTACTTCTTTGTTTGCAAACACTTTATGTTTACATTCAAAGACGGGCATGATGTAGACACCTAATTTTGTTCCTCCCGAAAGTCAAATTTACCCATTTATCCTTACTTTATCATGCACCTCACCCCATTCCATAATTCTTTTATAAAAAAAACAAAAAATAACAAAATTCCTAATAACTTTGACACCTCACCCTACCAAATTAACACTCCACCCAATTAAATTCAACCAACTCAAACCCCTACCCCTTATACCCTAAACCCACATACCCCCTACCCCTATCCCTTAATCATTTTTTCCATCTTGATTTCCCTTTACAAACTCACATACATAGCTATATATTCACACACTCTCATAGCTCCTCCATGGGATACACGGCCCTACGCACACACTCACCTCCCAAAGATATGCCTCACATACACTCATATCTTTCTCACCACTCCATCATGAAAATTTACACATAATACATACCCACATAGGTAATAATGACCCTCACCAAAAAATAATACACACATCACTCTTACTTGACTCCAATCACACATACTGACTCTCAATACACACCAATTCATGCACACACACAACAAAATGAGATAGAAACCAGTGAGAGATAGAGTGAGGAACAAAGGAAAAAATAGAGAGAATGTGATCAGAGAAAAGGGTGTGATCAAAGGGGAAACAACGATTGAAAGACAGATAGATAGAAGCAATCGAGAGAAAGATCGAAGAGAAAAAGATGAAGAGCTACCTTTCTGGTGAAATCTCACCAGAAAACATTGATAGCTCAAACTGTTGGGGTCTGTTGGAGCTCCGACGAAGCGAACCACCACCGAAAAAACTATGACCAATTACTTCCAGTTTCAAAACACATTGGGTTGTTCGAGTTGCGGGTTCAACGCTGAGGTTCCATTTGGGTCGAGGTTTCATTCTCCGTGTGTTTCGATCCATCACTGATTTTTTTGGAATAAAATCAATGATTAAGATCCAATATTTAACTGTACTCTTTTAATTATATATGATTAAGGAGGTATTTTGATGTGTTTGTTCTATCTGGGAGTGATTTATTATTTGATATATATTTGTGTTGAATGATTGACCTCGAACGGTATAAATGGGATGAAAACAATATGTTGTTGAATAATTAAAATTAGTAATTGGATAACAAAACCTTAGTGGGAATTGAAAACTTCATGAAAAGTGAATTTGGATTAATTTTCATTTATTGTTGTGTTATTTAATTCAAAATAAATCAATTTTGTGAACTCGATAAGATCATGTTTTAGGCTGAAAGCTTAATAGGAAAATCTTAGGTTGGATAAGTAAAACTTAGAGGATTGTTTATTGTTGAAAGTTTAAAACTGTGTGTTGAATGGTTTTATTTTGCCGCACTTGGATCAATTGTACTATTTGATCGGGGAATGCTCTGAGGTATCTATATTGTTTTATCTAAGGAATGCCCCAAGGTACCTGCATTGTTTTATCTGGAGAATGCCTGAGAAAGTTGTATGCGAAGGTAGCGTGCGATCAAGGCCCGAAACGTCTGGTGGAGTTTAGTTAAGGATTAGTCTAGAATAGAGTTGTCAATACGGGTCGGCCTAGCCCATTCGATCTAGCCCACATAGGCTTTGAGTTTGACGGGCTAGGCCGGGCTGGCCCATAAAAAGGGTGGGCCAAAAAATACCAAGCCCACACCATTACTCTGTGGTCTGCGGGCCTCACGGACTAGTCCACTTTTTAAAAAATAATATTTTATAATTTAATTTTAGAATATTACTCCCTCCATTTTAAAATGAATGACCTAGTTTGACTTGGCACCGAGTATAAGAAAATAAAGAAGACTTTTGAATCTTATGGTGTTAAATTAAATATATGTCAAATGTAACAAAATGTCCTTCAATCTCGTGGTCTTAAACATGTCATGTGGAAAGTTGAAATTAAAAAGTTGTTAAAAAGGAAAGGGCTCATTCTTTTTTAAACGGATGAAAAAGGAAAGTAGATCATTCTTTTTGAAACGGAGGGAGTAATAAACATAAATATTACCAGACAATATTACATAGTGTTAATACTTGTTAATCAAGTCTCCAACACCCTCAAAAAATACTCTTAATAGCGAAATTAAATAACTTTTGACATGATATCTTACGAACCAAATAAAATACTAATAAACAATCTAAATAGTTGCATGTATTTGACTTATGGGCCGGCCCATGAGCTAGATCAACTCATATTGCTCAAGCCCCACAAGCCATGGGCTAATAAGGGCCGGGCTAAAAATTCATGTTCTTAAATGGACTGCAAAAATTAAAGCCCAACTCCATCAAATTACAGGTCGGGTCGGGCCGGCCCAATGGGTCTTCCCATATTGACGGCTTTAGTCTAGAATAAAGTAGGTTTATATTTTCGCCTTTTCATTTTTGGGACTATATAATTTGGATTGGACACTACTTTTGGATTTGTTTCGTTTCGGTGTGTTTGTTTGTTTTGTGTGTTTTATGTGGTTTATTCACTTCATAGTGCCAGACTAGCCGATATACTCCATGAAGCGACCGTGATCGAACCATGGGATCGAGAGGTGCCTAACACCTTCTTCTCGTTCAACAAAATTTCTTAATCGAAATCTTTATTCGTGGATCAGTTTTAAAGAGTCAAAATTGTTTTGAAAAAGAATTTTCAAAGGTGACTTGGCACACCCAATTTATGCCAAGTGGCGACTCTGAGTTTTGAATGTAAACAATCCTTTTCAAAAAAAATTATTTGTTTTGTCACTTAATAATAAAACCCTTTTCAAACTTAAAATAATCTTTTTGGTTAAAAAAGAAGGTGTCACACTAATATAGATTGGCTCAAACCATATATACATGACTTGGATGTTGAGGCCATAACTGTTAAGAAATCAAACATAATTATATTTTATACATTAGTCTACAAAGCTTTTATAAAGTAGACAAACTTAATCTAGGTTGGGACAGACCCCTTACCTTTAACTATAATACAATACCAAAATACATATGCTAAAGACTCGATAAGGCCCCAAATCTACCTGGGGTTCACCAAAAATAGTTGTGTCTTGTGCTCCCACTAAGGAGATCTACTAGATAAAGTACCTATACCTATTGCTTGAAGCACATTATCCTTATGGCGGATGTTAGTACGAAAGAATGCACTAAATATTTACTTAAAGTGATCAACAAAAAGCAAGAGCTCTAATGAAATCATGTATCAATGTTTGAATGTGTCGATAAGAATAAAAGACCATCTTGACTTACACTTTAGGAATTCCATACATAACATTCTTTTCTTTACTCTTCTTTGCTTATTAAATTTGTAAGACATATGATACAATGACCAACTGGTCTGTGGTAAAAAAGGATGATCCATGCTAGACATTTTAATCCCTTAGACACGGTCCTAAAAATATAAAAATTGGGATTGACCCATGCTAGGCTTTCGTCCTTAGGATGACACATGTAAATATGTAAGTTAGGATTGACCCATGCTAAGACATGACCCTGAGACACCACCGATAAGTACATTGATATTCATCTACTTTCTTTGTTTAATCTTTGAGATTGTTCTTTTGATGGTCATAATATTTTTGAGCTTTGAAACTATAGATATGTGAAAAATATATTTAGGGCAGTAACAATAACATATAAAAAATGTAACATCAATGTAATAATTAAGAAATCATATAAAATAATGAACCTCGTTAGACCTAAGGAATAACTCATAAAACTTGTAGTTTAGAATAACTTCCAAACTAGCACTTAGAAGAATAATTTGACAGATATAGAGTAATGAACACATATATAAGTACATTAACACTAGAGAGACCATTGGTAAGTGTCATTAGCTACATTGGAAACTGTACACCATTACTATGTATCGATTATCATGCAAATCACTTAGAAAGCTCACTTTGTTAATACACTAGTATAAGACTTCCTTCCAAAGAATATGAAATCAAATAGCCTTACATACCTTATTGTGCAATACAAATATTATGATTTAACCTTCTACGCTTCAGATTATTAATCTATAAAACTAGTATTAGCAGTTAATCAATCAGTTGGAGATGATCTCACCAAATTAGTAATCGTAAAGTAAGCACATAATTCATCAAATCAAGTATGTTCTTTTCACCCCATCTCCTTTAGTCACATTTATATACAATACGATCTTCTTAAAAGATCCCCCGATAGTACTCGGGCATCAGGATACATACAAATAGTACAACAAAGTGTGACAGGTAATAAGCTTCCAGAGCCCCATACTTAAGTGGTGTATCACCAAAAACTCCTTCCATAATTCCATACAACTAACCGCATCCCTTTCCAAAGTTAAACAAATTGTCCCCCAATATGCATATATAAAATAGCCCATGAAACAGCCCCAAACACCCCTTAACATATTAAGAACATATTGAACTCTAAGAACCCCAATAACAATCCAAAAATTCTTTACAAAATACCTACATCATTCTCCTCTAAATCTATACTATATTATATTAAAATTGTGAAGGGTCTTAGAAATATTGTTTGAACTTTTTGCGCTTCAATAAAAGTATCTGATTTAGATAAAATCATCTTTTCACTATTTTTCTAATATTTAAGAATTAAAAATTAATTAAATATTTAAAGTAAAACCTTTTCTTATTAGAAGTCGTCAAACTTAATGACAACTAATACCTTTTTCATTCGTTTAAGAATTCTAAATCAACTAAAGTTGATATAAAGAAGATTTGAATAATCTAGAAATAAATATGAAAGTGTTAGAATAATAAAAATATAAGAAGTACCAAATTTTAAAAAGTTTTAAGTAAGTAATCAAATATTTTCTAAATACATAACTTTAAAAATAAGAAAATATTTTAACTATGGAAAAAAATAATCGTACTACAAATATAGTTCAAATCCATGCATCTCTTAGCTTTAGCGCCAAGGAAAAGAGGTACTGCACAAACGCAAAATTGCCGATCCATTAACCAATTGGAACTTCTAATGGTAAAAAGTATATATACTTGTAATAAAATATATGTTATATTTATATTATTATATTAAAGTGTGAAGGATCTTTGAGAAGTGATTTAAACTTTTTGCATTTTATTAAAAATCTTTGCAATAAACAAAATCGTCTAATTTTAAACAATAAAAATTACATATGCGAGACAAGTATAATTAAAATAGTCTGTATATAAAGAGGAGCAAGAATGGGCAGTAACTTTACGTCAAATTGGACTCAAGAAATGAACCAAACAAAACAATTTCAAGCCTAAGCTAAGTTCTACATATTTTCCACATAACACATATAGACCTACAATTGTTAATTCCTCAATTAATATTTTGACTTCTTTCTTCATAGGAATAACAAAAATACCTGAACTTTGACCGGATTTTCAGTTGAGCATACTGAACTTTGCGGGGGTCCTATTACCCCCTAGACTTTTTAAAGTGAATTTAATTTTCCCCCGAAACTCTATACCCATTTTCGGCGCTGGCTCGTTTTTTCACGTGTATTGGCGCGTGTAATACACGCGCCAACCTCATATTTACACGTGTCCAAGTGGGCAGATATATGCCATTAAAATACGGAGAAAAAAGTCTAGGGGGGTAATAGGACCCCCGCAAAGTTCAGTATGCTCAACTGAAAATCCAGTCAAAATTCAGATATTTTTGTGAGTATTATCCCTTCTTCATATTAGATTAGATAAGGATACTTGGGCTTCTTTTGCTTTTCCGCTTCTTAAGTGACTTTTTCTACTTGCTGGTTTCTCCATAATAGTTTTAGGAAAGCTACTTCTTTATTTCTTAAATTCTTAAAACAAAAGGGCAAAATTCAGAAATAGCATACTTATCCCCTTAATTATGAGTTTCATAGCAACAGTTTTATAATTACATAATATAGCAAGTTGTATTTTGTATTTTTACAAACTGTTGCTACAAAAATACAAATACATATGATTTTTATTGCCCTTATGATCGATATGTATTTTGTATTTTTGCAAACTGTTGCTACAAAAATACAAATACATATGCTACAAAATGTAATTTGATAAAAGTGTTGTTATTTTTTATAATTTAATACTTAAGTATGCTACTTTATGTAATTTTTCCAACAAAAAATTGATCCAGAATATGAATTGCTACTTCTTCATAAGTATAATTTTCCATAACATGTACATCTTCAATTGGAGTAATACAAGATGGATCATCTATGCACTTTCGAACCTTCAAGACTTAAAATATTTAATGTACTATTGAAAGCTCTTGGGATAGATCTAACTCATATACACCTTGGAAAAATCTTCTATATGGCCCTACATAAAACACTCATTTTTCCTTTTTATCAAATAAAATTACCTCTTTCATTGATCACACCTTTAAAATACTCAATCTTCTATAGAAAACTCTAACCCTCTTCTTTTAGAATCTGCATATTATTTTTTCCAACTTTGAGTTGTTACTAGATGCCATGTTAGCAGTTTAAATTTTTTCATACCTTGATGAACAAGATTTGGCCCAAATAAGATAGTATCTCCCACTTTAAGCCATCCAATTAGTTATCTACACTTTCTTCTATATTTATCTCCATAAGGTTCCATTTTAATACTCTAGTGATATCTATTGTTTTAAGAAAATTCAGTAAGTGACAAATGATTATCCCAACAACCTTTGAAGTCCAATACATAAGCTCACATCATATCCTCAAGTTCTTGGACTGTACATTCTACTTGACTATCCTTTGAGGGTGAAAGTTTGTACTTAAACTCGCTTGCATTTTAAAACTCTTCTAAAATGACTTCCCAAATTTTGCAGTAAATTGAGCTCCCCAATAGGATATCATTGAGATTGGGACTCCATGTAGAAGAACTATCTCTTTATTATAAGAACTCCCACACTCTTTAGTTGCGTAAGTGGTCTTGACCATTAGAAAATATGTTGATTGGCGAGTCTATCAACTATTACCCATATGGAATCACACTTTCAAGATATGTAAGGCGAACCAATGACAAAATCTGTGTTAATCGTGTTCCACTTCAAAATTGGAAGATCTATACATTGCATATAGCTTCTCGACTTTTGGTGCTCCATTTTAACTTGTTAGCAATTTGTACATTGAGCCACAAATATTACATGTTCTTCTTATTGTCACCCAACTAATATACTTTCTTAATGTCATGATCCATTTTATTTGATGCCAAATGTATATAATATATTGAATGATATCTCTCTATCCTAATCCTCTTTCTTAGTCTATCTACATTAGGACATAATCTATTTTGTCAGTAAAGTACAACCTCTTGAGTAAGATCAAATACCTTTTTCCTAGCTTGTTGTATATTCTCCTTAAGCTGTAGTAATATAGGATTCATATATTTCTTTTTTCTCAATTCAACTGCTAGTGAAGATTCTGCCACATTTTGCACAATAACCCTTCATCTAGAGAATCGAAAAGACAAACCCCTATGTTATCTAGTTGATATATATCCTTATATAATCCTTGTATTTCTAAGGACTGATCATAGGTACATGATATTGTTGTCACGACTCAAACCAGGACGTGTCCGCGACGGGCATCTCAAGTCCGCCGGGGACTGGAGATCACCATGTTGCACCTAACCAACCAACACAATATCACCCTTGTCGGATGAATTTCGAACATATAACAAGATAGCATAAGGATAAGCTTACAGATATTTAAAAGAAATCTATAATTCGTCAATCAAAAATCGGCCAAATGACCTACAGACATCACCCAAGTATACAGTAATCCAACAAAGTCTATATCAAAACTGAATATCAATAAGCATCGAGACATGCCTCTGACTATAGACAAAAATAAGTCTAAACAGTATGAGACATAAGAGACCAAAACATGAAATATAGATGTAATACCCCAAAAATCCAAACCAATGTTAGCGCCATGTTTCAAGCTCATGCAAAGTACATTATAGCTTTTTGGTAGTTTTATGAGTAAGTTCGATGTACAGTAAGGCCTCAAATAACTCCCAGCTATTAGACGAATCAAAATATTCCTTACCGATTGAGTTTTGGAGAAGAATATTTCTATAGTCAACTTTAAACGAGCATATCTTTTGTTTTAATTAGAATTTACTAGATCAAGACCCACCAAATTATAGGAAGTTTAATTACCTTTCCAACGATACCAATTTTTCCTAATTCCAATACTCGGATGAGAAGTTATGACACTTTTAGTAAAAGACAATAACCCAACGTGATATGGACGCATCGCGGTGATGGACAAAATCGCATTCGTCCTTTTTCTAGTGGAGCACCGCGATGGAATCGCGTCGTGCCAAGGTTCAAATTTGCATTCATATTTTTCCAGTGGGGCACCGCATCGCACCAAGATGCCAGTTCAAAATTGTCATTCCAATGGCACAATGCGATAAGCACCGCATCGCGCCGGAGACAAAAATTGTGATTTTCAGTTTTGCAATTTAATTTTTAGGGATCGTTTGGTCTTTTTCCAAAGCCCTAAACTCGTCCAAAACATATAATTACAAACCTAAAGGGGAATTATGTGCCCCATTACTCATAATTTCTCTCCAAGAAACTAATCTTCTCTCAAGAACAAGCCCTTGCCTTCAAGATTCAAGATCAATTCTCAAGAAAAACCCCAAGAACTCTAATGAATTCATCAACTCAGGTATGTTAAATGTTCATCCATAGGTCCCTTTCACCCATGGAGCCCAAAAATCTAAATTTTAAATTCAAAGTTATGATCTTTTACAAGTTATTATGATTTTTAACCATGAATTCCCATGAATCTTGATTCTATACCATGTTTACATAAAATTGTTGTTGTTATTAAACCCCACACATTTGAATAATGTTATTTGCTGATTTAAACCATAATTAGTGATGTTGATGTTAAAGTCATGCTATTACTACAAGATTCAAATTATTCTCATGCTTAGCTTCACTATGCATATCAAGTGTTTGATGAAATGCCTACAATAATGAATTTTGAATAAATGCTTTCATATTATGTCCCCAAAGTTTTAGTACTATTTTGATCTTGTTTCCATCGAGTCCTAGGGATTATGAATACCTAAAAACTTAGTTGTTTACTTAGCCTCAGTATCTTTAGAATAGTTTTAGACTTATTATGAGCAGTATCAGTTCAATCAGTTATCATGATCAGTTAAACTTAGAACAGTTTAGTATTCCGGATCAGTTCAGTTGGGAGTAGGATTTAGCACCGACTGAGTGCAGGAATGGAGGTTTTCCCATCAGATAGGCAGAGTCATTAGTAGTAGTCCCTATACTCCAGAACTACGTAGCCAGCGTAGGATTTGAGGAGTCACCCATCAGTTCAGGCTTGACTATCCCCCAGGGGTCACCCGTCAGTTTAGGATTGACACTCTTAGTCCTTCAAGACAATATTTCAGTGGATCCACATAACCAGTGTTAGTACCTGTGGCAAGGTACTGGCACCCTTCCAGCTGGGGTCACAGGTTGGACCCTAATTTGCTCATTGGGGCATGTCGGTTGGATGATAGCTCTCACAGTATCGGTCCAGTAATAAGCTCAATAATTTATTTTCAATTTTGCTTGACCATAGCATACATATATCAGTTATTCACTTATCAGTATTGAGTATCTTAGTTTACAGATTATATTCAGAATATGTATTATGCTTGGTCATGAATTCTCAGTCTTTACAGATTTCATATATTTTGTTTAGTACTTCATGTTATACATTCAGTCAGTTATTACTTATGCACATAAACCCATGCATATCAGCCTACCACTTTTAGCATACCAGTATATTCAAGTACTGATGGCACACTCATTTTCCTATACTATGATGTATCATATCATAGGTTTAGATTCTCAGTTCTCAGATCGTGCATAGTCATTTTAGATTATCAGCGGTAACAGTGGTGAGTCCTCATACTTTGAGGCCATGGTCTATTTACTGCAATCTACTTTATCAATTTCAATATTTACTATTTGGTTGGAGTTAGTTAGGGGTTTGTCCCATCAGCTCTACAGTTAATCAGTAGAAGTTTTTCAGAATATTACAAACAGTTACACAATTTTCTGTTGGTGTTGTCAGCCGTTTTGTTAGCATTAACAGTATTGTTTTGCAAACATTATCAAAACTATTGTTAAAACCTTATGGCATTCCTTAGTTCAATTTTGCATATGATCTTTTGGTATCAGTTTTTCCAGTGCTCACAATAAGTACCAGCTCATGGGTTAGTTTGTGGTCCCTTAAGACTGCAAGCACCGTTTGGCGCCCAGGGTGTACTCTCGGGGCGTTACAAACTTGGTATCAAATCCTAACATTTTAAAGTGTCCTAGGAAGTCATAAAGTCGCGTCAAATAGAGTCTTATGCATGGGTGTGAAACGCACCACACTAATAGACAAGAGGCTATGGGGCATTTTAAGAAAAAATTCCCTTCTTTCAGTGATTATGTCGTGATAAAGAGCAAGAGCTTGTGTTAAAATCTCTACCTAATTTATTCTTCCTTCCATTTACTGAACATGCCTCCCAGAAAGATAAACAGAAGAAGAAATGTAAACCAGTCAGCACCTCTTCCTATTCAGGAAGATCCCCTGAACGAGCACGTTTCTCATGCAGAGTTCAAAGCTGAATTCATTACTCTAGCCTAATTTATGGTAGCTCAGAATATTTGACCAGCTGCTGTTCAGTCCAACCCAGTGGCCAATACTGCCACAGCTAGGATTCAGGACTTTACCCGAATGAATCCTATCTGTTTTTTAGATCTAAATCTAAAGAGGATCTGCAGGAATTCTTAGATATGGTGCAGAAGGTAACAAATATTATGGGGGCGACTTCTAGTGAGAGTGTTGAATTGGATGCTTACCAGCTGCAAGATATAGCCCATACCTAGTTTAAGTAGTGGAAAGGGGATAGAGGCGCAGATGTAGGGCTTGTAGAATGGGAGAAGTTTGCTACAACCTTTTTAGATAGATTCTTTCTGTTGGAGCTGAGGGAAGCCAAAGTGTTAGAGTTTATCAACTTGAGGTAAGTTAACATGAGTTTGAAGGAGTATTCCCTCAAGTTTATTCATCTAGCTAGGTATGCTCCTCATGTGGTGGCTGATAGCAAGTCTAAGATGAGCAAGTTCATGTCTTGGGTATCTGATAGTGTGGTCAAAAAGTGTAGGACTGTGATGTTAATTAAGGATATGGACATATCTACGCTCATAATCCATGCTCAATAGATTGAGGAGCAGAAGTTTAAAGAGGGGAGAGAGAATAAGAGGGCTAGAACACGTAGCTTTAATTTTACTCAGCGAAAGTCTAAAGGTGGTAACCGTTCTTAGTTTTTTCAGAAATCTTCAGCTCCCACTCCATCTTCAGCTAGTGCCCCAGTACCTAAATTCAAAAATGATAATAGGGATAGAGCGCTAGGCTCTAAGTCCCATGGCAGTGTAAACAGTGGTCGCACAAATCCTCTTTACCAAAAATGTGTTAGAAACCATCAGGGATAGTGTAAAGCTGGCAGTAATGTATGTTTTGGGTGTGGAAAGCTAGGCCATTAGATTCGGGAGTGTTGATTAGTTGCTCAAAAAGGTAGGGATTTGCATTAATAGGGCCAGCCCCATCAGCCATCGACTCCAGTCGTCCGCCCGACTTAGCAGGGCACCGCTTCCAGTGCTACTAGTGGTCAGCGTTAGAATAGGCTTTATGCACTTTAGTCCCAACAAGATTAGGAAAGTTCTCCTGATGTTGTTACTGGTACATTGCAAGTCTTTTATTTACATGTTCATGTCTTACTAGATCTTGGAACATCTCTTACTAATGTTATATAACTATTGATTTCGATGTTAGTCCTGAGATTTTAGCAAAACCCTTTTCAGTGTCTACCCCAGAAGGTGTCTCTATTATAGACACACGGGTATACAGTAACTTCCCTGTAATAGTGTCTCAGAAAGTTACTTCAGTAGACCTTGTAGAGTTAGAGATGATGGATTTTGATGTCATTCTCAGCATGGATTGGCTCCACTCATGCTATACTTCAGTTGATTATAGAAATAGGGTAGTTCATTTTCTATTTCCAAATGAACCAGTTGACCATCATCTTCAACAATATCATCTCTTTGAATAAGAATGAGTTCTTCAATACCAGAATCTTTATCATCACCTGGATTCATTGGCTTTCCTAATTCATCAAAGACCACATGCACATTTTCTTCAAGACACAGAGTTCATTGGTTAAAAACTCTATATTCTTTGCTTTTTGAGGAATAGCCCTCAAATACCGCTTCATCACTTTTGGAGTCAAACTTTCCTAGATCATTCTTTCCATTATTTAGAACAAAGTATTTGCACCCAAAAGGCTTGAAGTAGTCAAGCTTAGGCTTTCTTTTGAACATAAGCTCATAAGGGGTCTTGTTCAAAAGAGATCCAATCAAACACCTATTTATCACATAACAAGGAGAATTAAAATCTTCAATTAAATTTGCTTAAGAAACAACTACCAGAACCTCATAGGTTTCCTCCTTAGTTCTTAAGAACATTGTGCAGGTGACCTGGAGTAGTCATTCATAATGACAAACACATACTTTTTTCCTCCTCTACTTTGGACTTTAATAGGTTCATATAGATCCATGTATAGCATTTCAAGGGGTCTAGAAGTACTCACCTACTTTTTTAGTTTAAGGGAAGACCTGGTTTATTTGCCCTTAACACAATCATTACAAAGCTTGTAGTCTGGAAATTTCATCTTTGGCAAGCCACAGACCAAGTCCTTTGAAATCAACTTGTCCAGCAAAGAGAAACTTATATGTCCCAGCCTTCTATGCCATAAATCAACATCTTCACTTTGAACACTTAAGCAAGTTAATTCCTTATCAACCATAGACTCTAAATCAGCCACATAATATTTTTTATCCTCTTGGCTTTGAGAATAATTCTCCCAGACTTCAAGGTTGACATAGTACATCCATCAGATGAGAGTTTGACCTTATTACCTTTGTCACAGATTTGAGAAAAACATAGAAGACTGTACTTTAAGCCATTCACATAATACACATCTTCTATTTCTTGATCAGGTGATTTTCCAATCTTTCCCACACCGTGAATATAGGCCTTTTTACAATTTCCAAAAGAGACACCTCCACCTTAAAGCGTCTTGAGAGAAAGAAAATAGTCAGTCATCCCATTCATATGCTTTGAACATCCACTATCCCTGAACCAATTCTAACTGCATTCCCTTTCTTTTACCTCACTTTGTTATTCATCTTTAGAGTTTGCCATAAGAGAAAACAAGGAATCATAGGTAACTTCACACTCTTCCACAGCTAGTATAGATATATCTTCAGGCGTTTCAGCTTCATCATATTCACTGGAGGAATCTCCCCAGATTGCTAAGGTATGCTTCACTATTTAATCAGCTGCAGCCTTTCTGTTTTTTATTTTATGGGGACCTGGTCATTGTTCTGCCCTTTGTCACCACCAGTATTAAGATTTTCTTGATAATCCATTTTGTGTAATGGATAATCCTTGATGAAATGCTCAGGACTTCCATATTTGTATCAAACTTCAACAGTACCTCCCTCTTTGATACTGCTTCCTCTTCTTTTAAACTGACCATTTTTCTTCATAGCTCTAACAATCTTTTTTTCTAAATAGGCAACATCAGTGTCTTCCTCACTCGAATTTGACTTAGAAGACTTTAATGCCAAAGATTTTTCCTTTTTAGCTTCTTTTTTCTCTTGCCTTTGTTGCTTCTTGAGTTCATGTGTCTTCAGATTACCAGTAAGTTCTTTAATAGTAAGAGTTTTTAGGTTTCTTGCCTTAATAATAGCATCCACTTTGCTTTCCTAGGATTTAGAAAGAATCCCCATAATTTTTCTTACCTATTTGTACAAAGTAATCACTTCTCATACATATTGTAACTCATTAGTGATTAAAGTAAATCTGCTATTCATCTTTTGGATAGTTTCTCCTTCTCTCATGGTAAAGGTTTCATACTGAGTAGTCTGCATATCAACTTTTGAGTCCTTCGCATCAGTGGTTCCTTGATTATCAGTCCTCAATAAATCTCGATTTTCTTCGCATTCTCACAAGAAGAAATTCTATTATATTCAACAAGTCCTATGCCACAGACTAGTAGTTTTATGGACTTGTAATTATTCTCAACTTTCTTTCAATCTTCATCATCAAACTCTCTCCTAGTTTTGACAACTATCCTTATTATGTCATCTTCTTTGACCTCTTTAATAGGCCTACGAGGACCATCGTGTATTACATCCACCAGTTCACTATCCTTATCCATAATAAAGTCATACATCCTAGTTATCTACCACATGTAGTTCTACCCATTAAAGCGAGATGGTCTAGTGGTAGATTGTCTTCTTCTAAATTAGCTGGAGCAGCTATGATCAATAAATCACAATAGGTACGAACCTTTTAGAGTGTCCTATCTCTGATACCAATTTTTGAAATATGAGGGGTTACACCACACTACGAGGGACCAGTTCCCTAAAAGTTAGACACAAGCAGTAAAACAGTAGAGTAGCAAGGACACAACACTTTGCAGGAAGTTAAAGAACACAAGGATTTAATGTGGAAACCTCCTTGCTCAAGGGAGAAAAAACCACGGCTTTTCTTCACAAGAACTCAACAATCCACTATAATCAAACTCATAATTACAGACTCCATTGGAACCTAACTCTTGGCTCCACTATTTTGCAACAACTCTATTAGAAACTCTCCTTGACAACTCTGTCAAGATCTCACCTCAATATTGATTAGCTCTAACCAATATCAAACTTAGGTAACTCTACATAAGCGCTCAACAAGCACAAGAATACCATTACTCTTATAAATTGAGTAATTCAATTACATACCAAGACTTGAATCAAGAAAAAATACACTTTCAGTATATAGAAGCATGAAACTTAAGCAATATTTGAGTTTTCACTGATTTTCTCTTTGAAGAGTCAAATTGTAAAAACTAATAAATTGATGAGCGTTCTTTTCTTTTTATAGTTGGATAATGATTAGGGTTGAATTTTGATTAGGACAGGTGTCCTAAATAGTACATAGCTCACCTGCGCAGTTGGTTACACTAACAGATAAAACTGCACAGGACAGTGACAACTATATACTTTCATGAAGACCCAGGGACCTGGTCCCTTGTTGTCAACTGATCATCATTAAAATAATATATAGCAAGAACTCTGAGAATTAATCAAATAATCATAAGAAAAGGAGTTCATAACCTAGGAGCCCTGCTCAAGGGCATTAATGATAAGGTTGCAATCTTGAATCAGCCATCATGATAATCGGGAAACTGTGGAATAGAACACTTTTCAATTAATGGATAAAGAGAATGCTAGGTAAGAAATTTGCAGACAAACAACTAGGGAAGAAAGGGCTAGACAAGATAAAGTAAATTGTCTAGCTGCACTGATGAGAAGGAAAAGTAGAGAAGGCATAGGGGAAACAACCTTTACAATAATATCTCCCCCACTATGAAGATTTAAAAGAATATTTAATTATTTTTATTCGATTAAAAGGTACTATTATCCAGAAATAATTGTCTCTAAGGACTACATTTGACATCACTAATACCATGATCTACTTGCTAAACTTAAAAGAGGTGTTTTAAGGCCTGCCAAGTGATGGTGCAAATATATATGTAATGAAATTCATGGGGATTTGCACATCATATAATCTGCCTAGAGTGAATCAAAAGGTGATTCGACTGTGATTATTTCTTTTCTTGCTGATGAGAGAGGCTACATATGATTGGCTGAGTTACCACGAGTGTTGATTACTACTTGGAATAAGTTGAGGACTCAATTCCTGGATAGATTTTCCACCTTCTAGAATATGTCAGTCGAAAAATAAAATATACAACTTCTGGCAGTTGCATTTGGAGGCATTATATGAGACTTGGTAGTGGTTCAAGAAGAATCTATAATATATTCCAAATTTGTAGGATGACACATCTAAACTTACGTTGAGATCTAAAGATCCTTGCATTCAAAAACCAATGTTGTGGAAGATACTATCACATGTAGGGAATTCATGAGTCTATGTTGGGAGCATGATTTTGAGATCCTAGACTATATCACAAAAATCAAACAAGGTTAGAATATTTGATATGTAGACAACCCTACAGGAACTTATACAATTGGAGCATCCATAAAGTAGCAAGCATTAGATGAGTTGATAGCCCAATAGGTAGTGTAGCTGAGGACTGAGATTGGACTGCTTACAAATAAATTTTCTATATTGGGAGAACAAGAGGTGAATGCAGTTGGTTCACAACGTAAGTCACCTATATATAAAGATTCATATTTTAAAAAGAAGGAAAAGTATCTAGACAGAGAGATAGTGGGTTTTTAATCCAAGATACCAGGAAAGGGAATCAAGGTTGGAACTAATTTAGAGATAACAATCATAAAAGGCCTGGCATAGAGAATGGAGTAGGGATAGAGGTGGTAATTTAAGAAGAAATGATGACTGCAAGGATAAGAGTGGCTTTTATGCTCCACTTGGGAATTATGATACTGGTTTAAGCAATTTAAGGATGGAAGTCGTGATTGCAAACAATGTGAAAGTGTAGAGAAAATGAAATAGTGTCTTAAGTTTATTAATGCAGATATTTTGAGCATAAATAAGAAGGTTGAATCGCATGGTACCACCATAAAATAAGTTGAGCAATAGTTTTTCTAGATTGCTTCCACATTATATTAGTATCAACAAGGTATATGTCCGAGCAACACCATTCAAAACCTAAAAAATAAATGTCATTACTCTAAGAAGTTGTAAGATGACTATTGATTGTTGTAAATGAGGTAGAACATATGATCATTGATGATGAAAAGTTGTTGAATTTGAGGACTTAGTGGTGGAAGAGAAGACACCTGAAAACCTCTAGTTGATAAACATGAGGTAAAGGTAAAAAAAAAGAGGAAGGACCTAGAAAGTCCCAAAAGTATTGACTCCCATTCCATAATCTACTTCTCCTTTTATGCAAATACTAAAGAAGAAAGCTAAAGAGGAAAAGTACCAAAAGTTTATTTCTGTGTTAAAAGAGTTCTTGTTGAATATCCCTCTTATTGAGGCTCTAAAACAAATGTCAAGTTACGCAAAGTTTATGAAGGATGTAGTAACAAACAAAAGTATTATTAGTTTTCATACTATTGACAGTGTGCATTATTATAGTGCAATAGTCTCTAGATCCTGAGATAAGAAGAAGGAAGACCCTGAAGCATTAACAATTCCATGCACTATTGGGTCTTTCAACTTTGTGAATTCCTTGCGTTATTTTGGCGATAGCACTAATTTTATATTATTAGCAATTTATAAGAAGTTGAGGTTAGGGTCCCCCAAATCAACTTTAATGAGACTTCTTATAGCAAACTACACTATGAAAAAGCCAATAAGAATCTTGTGTGATGTTTTGGTGAGGGTCGCATCTTTTATCTTTCCAACTTAGTCTGTCATCCTTGATTATGAGGATGACTTTGAGGTTTCATTATATCAAGGAGACCATTCCTTGCGTCTGGGCATGGATTTGTTAATTTAGAGACTACACAGATGATGTTTTTGTTGAATAACAAATATGTTATGATAAATGTATGTTAGTCCATCAAGCATCCAAAGAACGTGTGTGTGATCTCTATGATAGATAAAGTTGATGAGGATTATTTGGTAGCTCTTATTAATGAGAGACTTAGAGTTGAGGCCTTTACAACAGTAATTATGAATTTTAAAAGTGATGATATGAAAAGTTATGATGATATAGTGAGTACATTTATGGTAGGTGTTCATACAGTTATATACCAAAGAATTTAGATTTTTATTTGAAGAACAGAGTGATCCCACTAGCTCAGCATTCTATTAAGAAGCCTCTATTTTTGGATATCAAAGCTTTTTTATCTTATCTTTGTTATAGATTTTTGGGAGACCATAATACATTTTCAATTATTATTGCAGCTGATTTGGTAGATTGGAAAGTTGAAGCTTTGGATTTTACTTTAAAGAGGTTCAAGAGGGCCATTCAATGATCCATTGATATATCATTAGGATTTTGCCTGAAATTTGGAAGCATAAAATCCAACTTGAAATAGATTGTCTACCTAGTATTGAACATCAATAGCTATTAAATCTACCTATGTAAGAGATGGTGAAGAAAGAAATCATCAAGTGGTTGGATGTAGGTGTGGTTTATCCAATTGTTGACAGTTAGTAGGTGAGTTATGTCTAATATGTGTTGAACAAGGATGGACTCACTCTGGTTCCAAATAAGATGAGTGATATTATTACTATGAAGTTAATTATTGGAGGAAGAGTGATCTTATTATAGGGAGTTCAACGCATGGATGAAAATGATCACTTCTTGATGCCTTTCATGGATCAAATGTTAGATTGTCTTGCTAATAGAGGATGGTTTGCTTTTTTTATGGTTATTCAGAATACAATTAGATTTCTATTGCTTATGATGACCAAGATAAGACCACATTCACTTGACCATATGTTAATCTCACACTTAAGAGGTGCCTTTTTGTTTGTGTAATGCACTCACAACCTTTCAACGTTGTATGATAGCTATTTTTTCTGACATACTGAGGACACTATTGAGGTGTTCATGGATAACTTCTCGAATGTTGGTGATTCATTAAAAGATTGTTTGTCACATCTTTCTAGTGTTTTGAGCAGAATGTGGATTGTAACTTGGTTCTAAATTGGAAAAAAGTGTTATTTCAGGGTTAAATAAGGAATAGTCCTTGGTCACAAGATTTCAGAAAAGGGGATTGAAGTTGAAAAGGAAAAGATTTAGGTGATTAAATAGTTATCCCCACCAATTTCTATGAAGGATATTCATAGCTTTCTGGGGCATATGGGTTACTATTAGAGATTTATCAAGGACTTCTCTTAAATTGCAATTTATATAAGTTATTGCCAAAGGAGGTAAAATTTTGGTTTGATAATGCATGTCTAAAGGCATTCAAGTTCCTAAATGAGAAGATGATTTCAACCCCAATTATTGTGCATCTCAATGGGTCCACACCATTTGAGATTACATGTGATGCTAGTGGCATGGGGACTATACTAGCAAATCCCTTAACCCTACTCAGAAAAGTTATACTATGACCAAACAAGAGTTGCTTGTTGTGGTGTTTTCATTTGAGAAATTTTGATTTAATTTGTTTTGCGTGAAATTGATCGTGTATACTAATCATGCAACTCATAGGTACCTTATGACAAAGAAGGTGTGAAACCAAGGTTTACTCATTAGGTAATTCTATTATAGGAATTTGACTTTGAGTTCAAGGATCAAAAGGGGACTGAGAATAAAGTGGCCAACCACTTACCACACCTGGAGAAAGAGTTTATGCTAAAACTAAAAGATGAGCTTGATATTGATGATACTTTCCTAAATGAGCTAGGATTAGCCGCATCACAAAATTTGATTCTGTGTTGTGCGTACTTCACAAATTATTTAGTAAATGATATGGTTCTTGAAGACCTATTATTTTAGAAATATAAGAATTTCATGCATGATGGGAGAAAGTTCATTTGGGATGAGTCATACTTGTTCTAGAGTTGGGTAAATAGAGTGATTCAGAGATGTACCCTGAGGTTGAGATTATGAGTATCTTAGAGAAATGTCACCCATCACGAGTTTGGGAACATCATGATGCGGAGACTATTCAAAAGATCTTGAAATGTGGATACTATTGGTCCACTATTTACAATAATGCACATAACTATGTCAAGGCTTATAACCAATAACAAAGGAAAGGAAACATCTAATACACACTAGAGCTTCCAATGCCCGCTATCTTTGAGCTTAAGTTGTTTGATGTATAGGATATTTCTTCATGGTCCCCTTTCTAAGCTTGCATGGAATTAGTTATATTTTATTAGTTGTTAACTATGTTTCAAAATGGATAGAGACAGTTGTACTTCCAAACAATGAAGGAAAAAGTCATAACATTCTGGAGAAAGAAATTTTCTAGATTTGGTACTATAATGACTTCATTTCTGATGATTTATGTGAAATATTTAATTCTATATAATTTGACCATTTGAACCCTCCTTATAGTTATTTTGAGGTATTTCTGGGGTGTGGGAAAAATTGGCATGATTTCCAATGCATTTTGGTGTGATTTATTTAAAATTGTGGTTGTTGGTGGCTTGAAAGGCCTTATAGTTGACTCTGGTCAACATTTATTGATTTGTGCATCGAATGGCAAAACAAACCATGGCAACAGGTCCAAAACGTCAATTTTAGATAGGTAACATAGTTGATGTAGTTCTATGGATTTTATATCTCATTTGAACCCTCAATTTAAAAAGTTGTGAAATTGGTTTTTGGGGTTTAACTTTGTGTGAATGACATTTTTTTCTAAATCTGATATTGTCATTGAGTCTGAGGCATTGAATTTGATAAGATAGAATAGTTTGTTTGCATTCTCGAGATTTTGGGTGAATCCCGAGGGGTCTGTGGATATTTGGAATTTCTAAATCTCCACAACTGGTGCAATTTATGGTGCGACATCTAAAGAGGCCCTTTGGGTGCTTTAGAGGAAGCCACTAAATAGGTCTTTGGGTTCTTTAGTGGTCCTAGCATAGATGCTAGGTACCGTTTTAGTGGAAGCTTGGGCATTTTAGTGCTTACCATTAAAGCGGCAAAGTCCCGCTTTAGCGGCAACTGCACCTGAGCAGGTACAGCTTTAGTGGCACCTGGGCACTTTTGCGCCTACCACTAAATCAGCCCAGGGCTTGCTTAAGCGGCACCTAGGTAGATTTGAATGCTTTTTTCACATTTTCTTCTCCATTTTTTAGACTTAGAGCTTGGGTTTTCGTGTTTATGAGAAATTTCTTCCATTTCTAAGCTTGGGTAAGATCAAAAACACCTATTTCAACTATTCTCTTAAAATTTTATCATTGACTTCTTGTTTAAATGTGGATATAAAAGTGGAAAATTGGAGATTTTTGCCCGAAATTCCTAAAAGTTGTAGTTTTTTATTTAAACCTTGATTTCAACCCATTTTCACTTGGCTAAGTTTATAATTTTATAATTATCACTTTTATGTCAATTTCATCTTCAGAACCACTTCAATTCTCGATTATGCTTGAAAAGGGTTTTTTCATGGATTTGAAACTTGTTTTTAACTCTTTTTGCTTAGTTTTTTAGATGTAGACTCCTATGAGTATGAGAAACATGTTTCTAGAATAAATTATGATTTTACCCTTCTTTTTTGGAAAACCTATTTCTGGGGTTCGTTTTGACCCTGACACAAAATAGGCAAATATTGATATATTGACTTTATTTTTGATGCGCAGATTCCATATTTCTATGTTTTAGTTGATTTCAAGAATGTTCGTGAGTGAGAAACTCCAGACTAAAGGCTTTTGGACTGGCTTTTCAGTATTCAAGGTGGGTTATAGCTTAACTTTCTTCAGACTGGACTGGGTAGTTAATATTGATACAAAATCATGTTAAGGGTGTGGGAACTAATCCTAAAAAAATTTATATTATCATGTTGTGCCTGTGTGGGGCCTATATATTGATGTATTTGGTGGTTTTGGATCATTATTTGCTATGTGTGGCCGTGTTGGGTCCTATATGATATTGTTGTCCTTGTATATTTGAAATTAGTTGTATTTTGTTTGATAAAAAGACTAATATGGTTTTAATGGTGTATTTAAATGTAGTTTACTCTATTGTCATATGGGTTATGTTGGATTTATGGATGGTCGGAAATATTGAGTGGATTATTGGATCACATGGTTGGTATATTGGTTGGATATGAAAATTCTCATTCTTGTTGGTTGTGAACATTACATCCTCATAACATACGCATTCATGAAACATTGGTACCACCATGAAAATTTTAAAAATACTGGTTTTCTGACAGAAAATGTGACATCTTAAAAACCCTCTACTAGTGGAGCTAAAAAAGAGATATGGATATTAGTATTGATAATTGATTGCATATGGGTTGACAAACCCCCCTCCCCATGGTTCCTACGTCGGGAAGTTTTAGCTCTGTAGGTGTATACGGAGGTTGTGCAACAACCTCATGCGTCGCATTATTATTATTATTATCATCATTATTTCCATTGCATTTGTATTTACTTTGTACTTTTTTGTGATGTATTATTTCCTTGAATGTGATGCCTGTCTATGTGTATTTCTTCCTTTGTATTTGTATGTGTAATATCGTTATACTTGTATTCCTCTCTCATATTGTTTTAATGTATGTGAATATTATTGAACTATTAATGGAGATGGTGTGGGCTACTGTTTGGGACATTTTCTTGTTGTAGGTGACGTGCCCTTAGTGTGTATTTTTATGCTTTATTTTCTACTTTGCTCAGTCAGCCTATGATAACTACTGAGTACAAATGGACCCTACTGCACCCTTTTGGTGTAGATCCTAGTTCGAGTATGCCTCATGGTGGTTGATTTTGATCTATTTATGCATGACTAGTTTGCTGAGGGTTTTGGGCGATGGTTCATCAACCCAACTGTCAGTACTTAAATAATTTTCTGCCAAAACTTATGTGCCTCATGATAGTTCTCTTGATGGGTCATCGGCGGGATGATGGTTCATCAACTCAACCATTAGTCCTTAAGAAGAATGGGCCAAGTTAATGTCACGACCCGACGCCGAGCCTTTCCATGATGGGTATCTCAAGCCCACCGAGGGTCGGAGACTACATCCATAGTCTGTCCAATCCACACATAATCCAAATAATAACAAAGAGGAGGACAACCAGAGAATAAAGATAAAATAGTTAATGCAACACAATAATAAACTCTAAGAGTCGACAAGACCATCCAACCCACACATGTCCACAAAACCCTCTAAACCTATTCGAATACCAAACCAGGTCGGGACATGCCTCTGACCATGATCGTGACAATAACAATGATAATGTTAATGTGTACTCTTCAATTCTGAACTTTGGAAGAAATCGATGGAATAACTAACTTTCTAGAGTATAGAAGCTCACTAATTCACAGTAAACCAAACGACAAGCCTGATTACCTAACACTGCACAAGTTAAAAAAAACCCTAGGACCCTATATCATGAAAGGATGTAGTGTTCGGGGACGGTTAGAAGGGTAAGTGCTAGCATGTTACTCGGGGTAGGGATAAAATAATTCCATTTCAAAACCAAGTCCAAAACCTATGTACATGTCCACATATATGCTCGCACGTGCGCGCACACACACACACATATATATAATGATTCTAGGATAGACTACTAGTTTTAGAATGAATTTTAGAATCATTAACCTAGATTGTATAGCTCTATATGTCCTAAAGACACCCACGGGCTATATGGGTTCAGCTACCCCCACTAGAAGGGCCCCAGTGCATGTTAACTGCATAAACCAAAGATATCTAAGAAAGGCAAGGGAATTCCCCGACCGCACGCCATTCTAGGATACATGTATGTATATATCGAGTGTGAACTATGCACACGGTCATCATAACCCCCATGCCGGCAAACTTGGTTTCCAGTATAGGTCCTCTCGGAACTTCTACCTTCACAGCAAGCTGCACAACCCCTTTCAAGACCAATTAAAACATTTGCACACATAACCCATCCATTAAAGCAAGGAATAATCCATCAAGGTATATTTCATTGGTATGGTCATACCAATTACACTTGCAAACTTATTTAGTTATGCCATTTCAATTATCCATAAACCCGAGGAAATTCCGACCTTCATTCCATTTTAAAATCTAACATGTCCAACGAGGACTTTCCACAACCATTTATGTTCCGTTAACCATGTATGTCATGCAATAGTTTAGATAAGTGGGCAAAATCATATTTCAAATCCAATTATGCAAGTGGGTTGAGGTTAATACCAATTCCAAATCAAGTTTCTGAAATTGGGGAATGCCTTGACCCTCTTCCGAAACTAATTCCATTAAATTGGGCAAATGCTATGACCCATATCCCAATTTACATACCCAAGCACATAGTTAGTTCAAAACTATGAAAATAAGGCTTGAACAATTTTCCAAGACCATAGGAAAACCAATCAAGTAACAATCATTCAAAACCCTCAACCCATTATTCAAACCCGCAATTTAAATCCACATAAATCGTAACAAACACATGCATTTTTACATAAACTGAGTTAGATAATAGATACATGCCTGAAACACCGAAAATTTTGGAGACAAAACCACACTTTGAGCCCTAGATGACCAACCCCTAGAAACCCTAGCCTTGATTTTTTTATTGGCGAATTTGAGAGAGAATAGAGAAGTGTTTATGTTGGTTAAATGATAAAAATAGGGACCCTCACGTGTTTTATGATTGTGGATTATAATCGAGGATAAAAGTAAATGACCAAAGTTCCTCCAAACATAGGAAAATTATCGCCAGTTATTATGGGTCACGTCACGACTAATAATGACTGGATATGAGTCGTTACCTGAACTCGTAGTCTGGGTAGTGACTCAGGGCAACCTTACTACAAGGGTCACGAGTCCCACACTAGAATTCGTGACCAGACCTGACAACTCATAGGGTCTTCATCATCGTCGCAGTAAAAATAATGAATCATAACACTGGTGGGACCACGAGTCCCACTTTACGACTCATAATGTCTCACCCTAACTCGTGAGGTCTTATTTGTTCTCAGGAAAAAAACTGTGTCCAACTTACTGGTCAGGCTATGATTGGAACCATACGACTCATGAGGAGTCTTCACGACTCATCACCTAAGTTGTACCATGAACAGTGAGCTCAAAACTTAGAAATTTGTAGAGCCAAAAGCCTGGGGTATTACATTATCCCCCAAGGATCATTCATCCTCGAATGAAAAGTCAAGGAACCCATTATCATGAATACAAGATAGAATGCAACCACAAAACCATGCATATTTTGAAAAGAAACTAGATCAAAAAGAAAACTCATACCTCTAACACTCTCATCCAATGCGGGGAACAAGAACGGATATTTGGACTTCATGTCCTTTTCAGCTTCCCAAGTAGCTTGTTCCATTTTTTGATTCCTCTAAAAAAACCTTCACTGAACCTAGATCCTTAGTCCTTAACCGATGGATTTGCCTATCAAAAATATCAACTGGGACTTCCTCATAAGGTAAGGAATCCAAAGAATCAACATTCTCAATAGGCACAATCAAAGAAGGGTCACCCACGCACTTCTTCAATATCAACAGATGGAATACTAGATGAATAGACTCCAAGCTCATAGGAAAATCCAATTCATAAGAAATATAATCAACTCTCCTCAAGCTCATATAGGGACCAACATACCGGGGAGTGATCTTTCCTTTCTTCACCAACCTCATCACTCCCTTCAAGGGGAAAACTTTTAAGAACACCTAACCACCAACTTCAAACTCCAATTCCATTTGCCTCATATCTGCATAGTACTTTTGGCAACTTTGAGTAGTCTTGAGACTTTCCGTAATTACCTTTACCTTCTCCATGGCTTGGTGGACCAAGTCAGGAACAATCAATCTAGTCTCACCTATCTTAAACTACCAAATAGGAGACCTACACTTTCTACCATAGAGAGCCTTAGAAGGATCCATCTAAATACTAGAATGATAACTACTATTATAAGAAAATTTGATAAAAGGCAAATGATCCACCCAACTTCTCTTAAAGTCAATCACACAAGCCATTAGCAAGTCTTCCAAAATCTGAATAGTCTATTTTACTTGTCTATCCTTCTGAGGGTGGAAAGCGGTGCTAAGTTTCACCTTAGTCTCCAAACCTTTCAAAAATGATAAAAAAAATTGCGAACCTCGATCCAAAATGATGGACACTGGTCCTCCATACAATCTGACTATCTCCTCAATGAACAACTTAGCATAGTCCTACCTAGAGTAAGTAGTCCTTAAGGAAAGAAGTGAGTAAACCTAGTCATCCTATACAAAATAACCCAAATTGAATCATACTGACTGCGATACCGCAGGAGACCTGTAATAAAATCGATCATCTCCCATTTCCATACGAGCAATTATATCTCTTAAGATATTTAACCAGGCATCAAGTGCTCAACCTTGACTTGCTGACAATTCATGCACATAGAAACAAAACTAGACGCAGCCCTTTTCATGTTATTCTACGAAAAAATTTCCATCAAGTAATGGTACATCTTAGTAGAACCGGGATGAACAGTATACCTCGACTCATGAGCCTCAGTCAAAATCTATTCCCAAAACCCATCAACATCAGAAACACACAACCTACCTTGATACCGCAAGATACCATCACGACTAATATCGAAATCCAAAATCTTTTGCTTACCTCTATCATCCTTAATCTATATAAGAATAGGGTCCAAAGCTTGTTTCTTCTTTACCTCAGTACAAAGAAATGATTTAGACACTTCTTGAACAATCATCCCTCCATCCCCAGAGTCTAAAATCTGAGCTACTAGATTAGCCAGCTAGTGAATGTCCTTCACCAATCCTCTTTTCTCCTTATCCATATGAGATAAGTTCCCCATGGACAACCTGCTAAGTGCATCAGCAACAATATTAGCTTTACTTGGATGATAGTGAAGACTCATGTCGTAGTCCTTGAGCAACTCTAGCCATCGTCATTGATAACGATTCAACTCCTTCTGAGCAAACACATACTGCAAGCTCTTATGATCAAAGAAGATATCCACATGCACTCCATACAAATAGTGGCGCTAGACCTTCAAAGAAAAAACCACACTTGCCAACTTTAAATCATGAGTCAAATAATTCTTTTCATGAAACATAAGTTGTCTAGATACATAGACCACAACCTTACCATTCTATATTAAAACACAACTCAGTCCTATGCGGGACACATCATTATAAACAACAAAGCTATCCATACATAATCCTAGTCTTTAAGGGTCTGCAGCATAATTTAGAAGTGATTTGCATGGTCCTCCTCATTTTTGAGTAACTAAGATATAATCAATAAACACTATCATAAATAAATCGAAGAATTGCCTAAACACGTAATTCATAAGATCTATAAATACAGATGGGGCATTAGTAAATCCAAATGACATCACCAGAAACTAGTAGTGACAATACCAAGTTTAGAAAGCAGTCTTCAAAATATCCACTCCCTAATTTTCAACTGATGATAACCTGAGCAAGCATAAAGCACCTGAAGCTAGTCAAAGAGATCATCAACTCTAGGAAGGGGATACTTATTCTTCACAGTAACCTTATTCAACTGGCGATAATCTATAAATATTTGAAGAAACCCATATTTCTTATGCATGAAAAGTACAGGAGCACCCCATATAGAAATACTGGGATGAATAAAGCCCTTATCAAGAAGATTCTTTAATTTCTCTTTTAGCTCTTTTAACTCGGTCAGAGCCATTCTATAGGAAGGAATGGAAATAGGGTGAGTATCCTATAAAAGATCAATCCAAAAGTCTATCTCCCTATTGGTAGGTATTCCAAGAAGATCATCGAGAAATACTTAGGGAAACTCATTAACCACGGTGAGGGACCATTAGTGCTAGAATCTTTAACCTAGAACAAATGATAAAGACACCACTTGGAAATCAACTTTTGGGCTCTAAGATAAGATATGAACCTTCTTTTAGGTACTAAGGAACTCTTCTCTCATTCGATTACCGATTCGTTAGGGAATTGGAAACTGACCTTACGGGTCTAAAAATTTAGTGAAGCATAGCATGAATGGGGCCAATCCATCCCTACGATAACATCACAATCTACTATGTCCAACTCTATCAAATCCACCAAGGTTTCCCTATGAAAGATAGACACCACATAACCCTTATAGACCTTTCTAACCACCGCAGAATCACCCATAGAGGTAGAAACAAATAAAGGCTTAAGAATACTCTCATGATCCAAACTTAAATGCACAACCACATAAGGGGTGTAAGGTCCCACAAATTTCCCTCGTAGTTTGAGCCTTAGGGCGTGTCGAGTGAGGCGTGATTCCGGCCCTAAAAGATTAAGAAGTGGCTTCCTAAGTGAGTATAGTGTTAACCATATAGAATTTCCCTAATTTAGACTTTTTATCACGTGGGAAATCTGATAAGCTTTCCATCGATATAAGATTTTTCCAACTCCGATACCCGGGTAAGAAGTTATGGCTAATTTAAGACCTAGTCGTAAAACTGTGTCATTTTAGTGCTTGGCGCATCGCGGAGAGGGT
Source organism: Capsicum pubescens (assembly GCA_030864215.1). Taxonomy (NCBI): domain Eukaryota; kingdom Viridiplantae; phylum Streptophyta; class Magnoliopsida; order Solanales; family Solanaceae; genus Capsicum; species Capsicum pubescens. The sequence continues at coordinate 1,445,314 of CM061539.1, forward strand.
TGATTTGAAAATTGTCAAATTCAAGTGGAACTCCATGATATTCGTGCGTCATGCTGAGGTTCCAGGTCCCAACCAGTGGGAAAATGCGATGGCTCCGCGTCGCGGTGACTCCCATATTTCCAATTGTCAATTTCCAGTGAGCCACGGCGATAAGTGGCGCGATGCGGTGACCCTTTAAATCGGGTTCCCAGTTTAATTTTTCTAGCTTCGTACAGATGTTAAAAGGGGCATTTTGGACTTTTTCCAAGTCTATAAAACCGTGCAAACACCATATCAAAGTCATTTGCAAGCATCCTATGAGGTTTTTCTCAAGTTTTCTCTCATTAAAAACCCTAAGTATCCAAGACCTCTTCCAAGAATCTCAAGAATCCACCATGGATTTTCTAAATTGAGTCAAGATTCAAGGTTCCCAAGTCAAGGGCCTCAAGAACCCTCATTCAAGAGTACGAATAGAGTTCCAAAAGTGAGAGTTCATCCAAAGCTTCTAATTCAAGGTATGTGGGGTTTTGAACAAGGGTAACCCTTTCACCCTTGTGCCCAAAAGGCTTATTTACATCATAAATTTCCTGAAATCTATGAAGTTTTTACATGAATTTGAATTGGAGTTTTTCACCCATTCTTATTGAATGCATTACCTTGATATTTTCCATAAATTGAGAGTTAAATAGCATGATTTCTACATATTTTCTTGAGTGTTTACAGCTGAGTATAAACCCCATGATTTTACTCCTTGATAAGCTAATATTTGCAATGTTTGAGGTGGTGAAGCATATGACTAAATTGAGATTTTGAGATATATTGCTGAAATTCCCAGATTTCTACATGATTTATGAATCTATATGCTTTATATATTATGCTTTGATAAGCTTTAACTTGAGATTGAACTATGGGTTAGTAAGCCCTATTTGAGACTTGTGAAATTATGACCTCTTGTGCTATAAACACCCATGATTTGAGTATTTTGAGATGATTGAGAAATGAATTGACCTAATAGTCCGAAAGCTTTGAAATCCACTTCACTACTTGAGATCATAGATTTGATTATTGGGTTTGTGGTGAACCATGAGATTATTCTAAAAGTGGATTTTTATGAGATGAGCGTAGATAATCTAAAGGGAGTTACTATGGTTTCTTACCCCAAAACTATGTGCCACCGTAGGTTGGGCCTGAGACTTAGTTTATTTGGGACTAAGGACGAGTTGATATTGGGCTCGAGGCTGAGTTTTGTTTAGTGATCACTAAACCTAGGTTATACTCCCTGGCAAGAGTATGACGCTCTTCCCCAATGTGGAGTCTCTTCCTTAAGAGGACAAAAAGTTGGAATTCACGTAGCTCGCATGGTTTATGTCAGTTACGAGAACCTCCCTTGTCCTTTTAAACTTCAAAATTTGATACTTATTTTCCCTTCATATGAGTTATTTTCCTAAATGGTGGAATTGCAAAGTTTTTCCCTAATTAAAGTACTTTCTTGAGGTGGGTTATTTCCCTAAATGAAAGTATCTTCCCTTGATATAGTACTTTTCATAAAGCTTTGAGATAAGTTATTTCCTTGAGCTAGAATACTTTTTTTTCATTTGAGATAGAATGATTTTCCTAAAGCTTGAAATGAGATAATTTCCTAAAGTGAATGAAATACCTTCAAGTATGTTTTTCGAGTCATATGATTTTGGTTTCCAAGTATACGAGTTTTAAATGGTTATGAAATATTGAGCATTGAGAAGGTTTTACTCTCCATGAGACATATGCATGAGTTGAAAGTATTGTTCAAAGTCCCTTAGCCTTTGGGTATTGAGAATAAGAGAAGATTTCTGATTTTTAAGGTTAAAGAGCGATGACTCACGAGATTTGTGTTGCATGCCTCATTCTACATTATTTATGAGCTTTATATTTTATACTTGTTCAATCCATGTGAGTCGTCTCATTTTGCATACATGATTTGATTGAAGAAGATCGGTACTATTTTTATACATATGCATTCACCCCCGCATACTCAGTACATTCCAAAGTACTAATTCACATATATGTCTATGTGCTACATTGTCTTATAATGTAGGTTCAGGTGCTCAGTCCCAGCCTCATCCGTGATTCTTTGAGTACCTTGCCTACGTTTTCTACAGTGGTAAGTTCTCATGGTTCGAGGACCGATCTTCAAATATTTTTTGTATTTGAGAGACTATGTTTTATCTTCAGTTCATTTCGAGTCAGTTGGGTTCATTTCGAGTCAGTTGGGGACCTGTCCCAACGTCTCTCTAGTTTTTGATTCATAGAGGTTTTGTCAGACTGGTATCATACTTGTGATGTGTTGAGGGTTCGGTATTGTGGTTTTGTTGAGGTTTTTCTGTATTGTGGTCATATGGACCGAGTATCTTTCCCGTATTTTCTCTCATGTGATATGACTATGCGAGTGTTGAGTCTATTTCATCTTAAATTGAGTGTTATTGGTAGAAATCGGCTCTAAAGGTTATCTTGGGGCTACTTGTAGCCTTAAGCACCGTGTGACATCCCGGGAGATGATTTCAGGTCGTTACAGGGGGTCACATAAGAAATAGTAGATCCCAAATCAAGTAAACAATAAACATTACAGGAGAAAAGTTATAACATACCAGTGACAACATCAGGAGATGCCTCATATTCTTAATGGGTGGAAAGATCATAGAGAAGATATTGGTACCAGAAGTAACACCCTTTGTTGCTGGATCTGAGGAAGTAGCAATCGAGACCTTATTAGCTCCAGTAGCAATCTTCGCTGAAGGGAAGTTCCTCTGAATATGACTAGGCTGTCCTGTAACCCCGAAAAGGAATTTTTTTAGCCGCTCATAGTCATAATCATCATCCAAAATATTGTTTGAAAGATTAAAACCATAAAAAAAGCTAAATTAAAGAATAAAAAATCTAAAATAGAGTTGTAGTAGTCTCCTCAATTCTCCCGGCCGTTCCAAGATGTCTAAAACGTGTTTTAAGACGTTATATTTATAATAGACAAGTCATAAACTGACTAGGATTAGGTTTTCATGCAGTCATTTTATAGTTGAGTACAAATTTCCCGCTTTTAATCTTTATCGCGTCGCACTTAGGTGTCCATCGCTATAGCCTTCATGCTAGGAGAAGAAAATATTATATAAAGTTTGGGTGAAGAATACACTGGAGACTTTCTAAGTGGAGGATTAGCTCACTTCCATTGTCGATTTGTGTGAGTGCCAAGTTTGAAGTAACATTCATTTAATCTTTAACAATTCATTACAATGGAGATTTTGGGTATATCTATACTTATTTATCTTATGTGTAGCTAGATCTCACTCTTAGGGTTATATGTGAATAGGGTTTTATAGTGTGTGTGGTTTGTTATTGTTAGCTTGTATTAGGTAGTTCATGTTTATGGGTTTTAACATTGCTATGCTAAAATTTTTGGGTAAAATCCTCAAATACCCACATGGGTTTGATGAGTGAAATCTCCATAATCTAGAAAGCTCAAGGCCATCTTCGAAAGAAGAGTTTTGGGTGAACTTTAGGAACCCACATCATCCTTGAAAAAGGGATGTGGAGGTCAAAGCAATGATAGACAATTATATGTGTAGTTGGCTAATCTATCACTATCTTAGACATAAAGGTGGTTGTGAAGTTGACTATACCATGGGTATTATCCTAAAAATAGGGATCCCTAGATTGAGTTTGTGGTTACCAATTGGTAAACACACCCATTAGGTATTCGAAAGAATCAATGGGTGAAAGTTTGGCATTTTGTTGAAAGACTAGCATCAAAACTCATAATCAACCCTACCCACACTTGATCTACTAATAAAGAAGTTAACCATTAGCATTCACATATCACTTCCCTTAATAACATATAATCCCAAGATCCGTGCATAATTGTTTAGACTCTAATTATTCATAGACCCAAATTTATACTAGAAAAAACTAAAAAGAAACATTAGTGTAGACATTTATCTCCCCTATTTTTATCTTTTTGTACCATTGGTTTGAATTTAACTTGTATCTATTATTTTGAATTAACTTGATTGTCTTTCACATTGTTCCTCGTGGATTCGACCCTGACTACAAAGTTAGGTAAATATATTGACAACGACTGCCTTGCACTTAGATTAACGTGTAGGTTGAGCGCTACCAAACGTACCAAATTTTAATAACGAAAATTGGAAAAATAAATAAAAAATTAGAAAAAATAGCAAAAATATTTTTAAAAATGTAGGAATGTTAGAAAATATTCCGAGCACATGAAATAACCTTAAACCAATAATTGAATTTATTTTTGTACGAATAACTTAACAATAATAAAAATTTAAATTTAAAGATAATAAATAAAAAATATAAAAAATATAAAGATAACATGGGAACATTAGGAAAATCATCCCAACATATGAGAAAACATTGAACTCGATTAAAGAATACACATTCATGCAATCAAACGTACTATAGAAATAATTGGAATCGGAAAATATGCGTAAAAAAAGAAATTGCTTGGAGTTCATGGCGAAGAAAGGAGTATGCAATGGCGAGGAAGATAGATCAACATTAATAAAATGTTTGGATGAACGAACCTAAGCGGAAGCCTTTATGGGAAAAGTTTAGAAGTGTCTATTTGTGAGCTGACAAGCGAGGGGTCATGTTTATGCTCTTTTGATTATTGCAAGGCACGGGTGTGTGTGGGTCGTCGTCCCACTTTGGTACGTGTGGCATGGTTGTACGTTAGTGTTATGGTGCGCGGGTGCCGAATACGTAGTACGCTCGCGGTGGGTGAACGGGCGCCAAGCACATAGTTTCTAGTTTAGGATGCATGTGTGCTAAAGACCATTTGTTATCATGGTTCCTTGGTGCATCGGTGCACAAGGTGGCCATTGTTCCCATAATGCCTTGGTGCATTGGTGCACATGGTGCGTGGTGCCTTGGTTCTAATGGTGCATGGTGCACGATGCCCATAGCCCGTGGTGCCCCGGTGCCCATGGTGCCTTGGGGGCATTGGTGCACAGGGCACGACGCCCATGGCCCATGGTGCCCCAGTGCACATGGTGCCTTGGGGTCGTTGGTGCATGGCACCCATGGCCCCTAGCGCCCATGGTAAAACTCAATCCTCGGCAGTTCAAATCATTAAGAAGCGTCAATCAAAATTTAATCCAACGTTATGAGGGGTCGTTTGAGATTGTTGCCAAGGTTGGTAAAATTTCCTTCATGCTGGACATGCCATCTCATTTGAAGATTTATCCCATCTTCCACGCAAGCCAATTGAAACCATATTTTGAGAGAAAGACGTGGAGCGGGGTCGGTCTAGCTGAGCTCAAATCTTTATGACGCCCGCTGACACAGATAAAAAATTGAAGAAAGTATTGATCATCAATTGGTTCAAGTCAAGGATTAGGGCAATTCAAGTGCCCAATTCTTAGTCCATTAGAATGGCCAATCGCCGGAGAAGGCGTCATGGGAAAAGTACGAAGACTTATGGCAGTTTAAGGAGAAAATGCACAAGTACTTGCAGCTAAGAAGTGCCACGGTCGTCTCCAAATTAGGTAGGGGAGAGTGTGATGACCTGCGTCATTATCCATTAAATTCCCAACGTTTTGGACATTTTTTCGAGCTTCAGGAGGCTTTCACGAAGTCAAACATGGAAGCCACATTACAACCAGCTTTGGGAGGTCAAAGGTACAAGCATGGGACACATTTATTAGGCCTTGGAACCTTATGGAAGCAGCTGGACAACAAGGAAGCTGAAACAAGGCAGCTTGAAAGTTACAACTCACTAGTGGACAGATTTGGCCATGCCATTTTGGGAAAGGTTGACTTGTTGTATCTAGAGTACTTTTAATCCCTCATAGGCATATTCATTCATGTAATTTTGTTGTCTTAGCAATATATCAAAAATTGGCTCTTTGGCCTTCCAAAAGACTTGTCTTATTTACTTGCTTTCTTGTAGCCTGTTTGAGTGAATGTTCTTAGCTTTCTTGGGAATAATTTCGTGAGGTACTTAGTTCAACGAAGAATTTTATCTTGTTAGACTGTACGCATATGTCTAAAAATTAGGCCCGTGAAAATAGGCTTGCTTTGAACACTCTAATTTCTTCTAAGTAATAGCGACTCGGTCAGTTGAGGTCAGGAGCGCATTGCCGATAGAAGGGACGAGGTGACTTGTGCACACCATTGGCGGACTGTCCGGCCCATTCCAAAGTCCAACTACAAGCTTCTTAACTGCAACAACTTAAATATACACTATTAGAGTTGGAATTACCGCGACTGCTGGCACCAGACTTGCCCTCTAATGAATCCACGTTAAGGGATTTAGATTGTACTCATTTCAATTACCAGACTCATTGAGTCAGGTATTGTTATTTATTGTCACTACCTCCCCGTGTCAGAATTGGGTAATTTGCATGCCTGCTGCCTTGCTTGAATATGGTAGCCGTTTCTCAGGTTCCTTCTCCAAAATCGAACCCTAATTCTATCACCTTTCACCACCATGGTAGGCCACTATCACAACTAGAAATCCCCTATGGCAATGGTTCAAAAACTGTTGTGACTGATAAAGAAACTGTTGCCATAGATGTACCACAACGATTCAACAAGCATTGCATATGTGAGCGTAGGAATAGGTCCATCGCAACGGTTATTGCGACGGTTACGCCAACCGTTGCAATAGATAGACCTATTGCAACGATTTTTCTAACTCCTATTATGACATTTCGTATTATCTATAGCAACGAATAAGAACCATTGCAATAAACTATATTACAACAAGAAGAAAGCGTTGCAATAACCCTATGGCAACAGATATCTACTGCAACACTTATTGATCTTTTGCAACAGTTTTTAACAACCTATTGCAACTGGTTTTGGGTCTTTTGCAAAAAATTTGGCTACCTATTACAGCCATTTTAATTAGCTATTGCAATAATTTTTGTCACCTATTCCAACAACTTCAAATACCAACTGATATATATATATATATACTAGTTATCCGTAACCTGTGCTAAGCCCAGGCCCAAACTCTAAATATAAAAATAATAATGCTTTAATTAAAAAAAAATTGTTTATATTATATTCTTTTACTGTATAATCAATAAAATCTAATGACAGTCAAAATGAATTGTTCATAAATTTTCATTATTACCTAATTTACCAAAAATTTACAATACAAAAATATAAAGAGTAATTTAATTAGATTTTTTATTCATAGTTATAGTATTTTTAGTTTTGACATACTCCTTACAAAATTATTTTCCTCCATAAATAATAAGTAATCTACATAACGCTACCTTAATTAAATAGTACCAATTTACTTTAAGTTTTTGGTTATGTAAAAATTCAGTTGTCTTAATTTTGATTTTAAAAAAATTATTAAGACCATCATCATTATATAAAACATATTCATTATAATTTAAATATAAACATCAAAAATAAAATATAATATAGATCAGAGAAAGTAAAGAGCTACAAAAATTCATAAAAATTTACTATTTGTTCATCTCAATTTAAATGTCTTACTTCTTTTTTGGTATGTCTCAAAAAAATAGATTTTTTCTATATTTTGTAAGTTTTTCAATTTTTACATTCTACATGACAAGTCTAAGACCACAAGATTTAAAAACTACATACTTCATTCATCTCATATTAGTTGTCCACGTTATCAACAATAATAATCCAAATTATTTATCAATTTTCAAAACAAAATAGAATTAATTGAATTTTTCTATTTTACTCTTACAATTGAAATTCTTTTTTTAAGTGTATGCAAATTTATAATTTTTTAAAAAAAAATTGTAAAACTACTCTTCTTATTTATGATTATGTAAGGGCGTGATGAAGAAAGTAGACAACTAATATTGAATAGAAGGAGCATATTTTTAATTTAAAATCACAAAATTCAAAAACTTTAATTAAAATAGAAGGAGTACATCAATCATAAATATTCATGTAAGAATACACTTAAAAGAAAGAGATTTAAAAAAAAAAATTGAGAGTCAAATAAATTAAGGAAAAGACAAAAGAAAGAAATGATGGTAAAGGAAAATTTAAAAAAAAAAAAAAGAGCCATATGAAGCAACTTGAACAAAAAATCATAAATATTTATGTAAGAATATACTTAAAAGAAAGAGATTTAAAAAAAAAAATTGAGAGTCAAATAAATTAAGGAAAAGACAAAAGAAAGAGATGATGGTAAAGGAAAATTTAAAAAAAAAGAGCCATAAGAAGCAACTTGAACAAAAGGAAGAGCCATATGGAGCAACATGAATGGATAAAAAGTTTTGTGAGGACTACCAAAACTTGATATCCTCACTTATATATAAGTATAATATGCAACAAGCTAGTAATCTAAATCCAAAAGAAAATGTAAAAGTCAAATGATCATTAGTTTTCCCACATAGTATCAAATTTGAGTGGCGATAAGTTTCATGAAATTCAATATCAAAAAGATCGATATTAAAGTGTCTATCAATAATTCAAAATCTTCTCAAGTAAGGTCAATTTCTTCATCACTTCTTTCTTCATCTCCTTCATTTTGGACATCTATAAAAAGAGAATAAATAATCTTAATTAGCACTTAAATGACAACGTACTTAAAGAGGGTAAGTTGGGCGATTATGTATAATACCATAACGAGCAAGGAAACAAAAAAAAAGGGAAATAAACATAGCTTTTCACTCCACAAAAAACTTCAAAAAAGCGTAACTTATTAACATACAATACCATAATGATCGTGGCATACATTCTAATTACCATCCATTCAGCTCCCAGTGCAGATAACCACTATCTATGACAATTTATTTTCAAACTTAAGAAACAAATGAACAATTCTATCAAGTTCTGAATCATCTGGTTCATTGATACCTATGTATCGCACAATATCTTAAAAGTTATGACATTATTTAGGTAGGCAGAAGTATTCAATAAAACTGTACTGCCTCACTTCAAGTCCACAATGGACTGGACACTTAAATGAGATAGCACATGTCCCTCCCTGCTATACCCACCAATGGAGCAAGTCTGACATCATTTAAGAAAGTAGTCCTTTATGCAATATGAATGATCTAAAGCAGGAAAAAAATGGGGCTTGGCTCTTATTATCAAGAAATAATTGTCTGATAATGCAGGAAACAATTGTCTGATAATGCAAGAAACAATTGTCTGATAATATTTCTCTGCAATAATTTACTTAAAGGTTAAATTGGAAACATCTGATGATGCAAGAAACATTGTCTGATAATATTTCTCTGCAATAATTTACTTAGGGGTCAAATTGGAAAGAACTGGATAAACTGAAAAATCTTAAAAATACTTTCTTATTTCAATTACACGCTTTTATCCCTAGTCATGGTGTTCGAAATGAATATACCAGATACTTCTAACCCAACCAACACAGATATCGATTAACTTTCTAACAAGATTTAAATCAATGAAAAGAAACAATGGAATGAAAAATAAAATAATGCCATCAAGAATTCGAGCAAACTTTCTAATATTCTTCTCTCATTGTGAAGAAATGAGCTAATAGTGCTTTCCCTTACTTCAGCAATATTTTTCTCATGTTCTTGACAGTGATTGGGGCATTTATCCTTGGCCTGTATCACCTTCCAACGCCACCATCAAACCAGCGTGTTTGAATCTCAAAATATTAGGTTCATAAGAAAAAGTAACTGGAGTATGCACTCTTATCTAGCCACCTCCCAGAACCACATCAAAGCTACCTATGTTTAATAGCCTAAACATTTCTAGAAACCCAACACTTGCCTTCCACTTAACCTGGCTAACACTTTGATGACTATACATTTGTTGTCCATTTGCCACTTACTCTCAATTGCGTATCCATCTGAGAAACTATCCCATCATCGGTACATTGAAGGTGTGAGAGCATCACTTTTCATCAGTACATTATTTTTCATCTACACATCATTTTTTCCCCAGAAATTTCAAGATTATCAAAAAATATAAAAACTATTAAACAAACAATTGTCCTTTTCATCAGTACATTAATTTCCATTTATGCATAAAACAACATACAAACTATTAAAAAAATGTCCTTTTCATCAACACATTTTTTTCATTTATTATGCATAAACTTTTCCCAGAAACTTCAAGGGATTTCAAGATTATCAAACAAAATACAAACTATTAAGCAAACAATTCCCCTTTTCATCAGTATAATATTTTCCATTTATGCATAAACTTTTTTCAGAAACTTCAAGAAAAAAAAAAAGGAAGACTGACCTTGATTGTTACTACCAATAGATGGACGATTGATTTGTTGGATAGCAGCCACTTCCCCCGACGAATGAGGCATTAAATCTTAGCATATTAGGATCAAGTGTTAATCCTGAATTTAGACGTTGCAATTGTGCAATGTTCATTATAACATCTCATTCAATGGCATTTTTTTTAGCATTAAATTTTTCCTGCATTGTTTGTTGTATCCTCTCTTGTCATACAAACTATAACTGATTTAATGAGCCATTTGCAGTTTTACAGCCTGAATTAGTTCATACTTACACATGCATGGCTTAATCTGTGACACAAGCATATGACTACTAATAGGATCAACCAAGTAGCATTCCTCATCAACACCGCCGTCAGATGAGCAAGGCCTGTCCGAAAGGGCACGGACGGGTCCAAGGCGAGCGCAGCCACCATTCGCGAAGAGCATCGTATAGGGGAGATAGAAGCCGATGAAGATCCCATGCCTACTGCGTCTACTGTATCTGAGAATTTCGACCACCGCTCATGGACCACGATATCGCACGACGAAGAGAAAAAGGCATCGGACACGAGGGTGGCCTTTCGGTTCACCCTACACACGAAACGCAAAGGCAAAAGGCGAGGGATTGAACTTGATAAAGCATGGGCATTAGGAATACAACATAAGAAACCAACTTCGAGCAAGCCTAAGGCCCCGTTTGGCCATGAAAATTACTTTTTTTCGGAGTTGGAGTTGAAGATGAAGTTGGAGTTGAAGTTGTGTTTGGCCATGAATATAAATTAAAGTTGTTTTAAAATTATCTGAGAGAAGTATGAGTGAAAAAAAGTGAAAGCAAGTAAAACTTGTTTTCACTTTTCCAAATAATGTTCCAGAGTTGGAGTTGGAAAATTCATGGCCAGACGGACTGTGTTTTCACTTTTTTCACTAAAGTGAAATAATTTTTCGAAAAAAGAGAAAAAAATTTATGGCCAAAGGACTACTAAATTGCGCTTACCCCACGACTGAGATGGCAGGCGGGTCACGAACCTAACCGCACGTGCCGAACACAACTCATAGGCCGTGCATCCAAATGCTCTATCGATGCACGCCCAGCAATACATTTCAGGAGTAGAAAAAGACTCACGACCGAGCTGCATTTTAATGTACGACCGAGCTAATACACTCACAAAAGACTCGTGAAATTTGTAAATGATAATTTTCATAAAGAAAAATATTTCTTTTCAAATACTAGTTATGAAAATTAAAAAAAAAAAAAAAGCATTTAAAAAATATAGAAACATTAGAAAAATATTCCCAATGCATGAAGTAACTTTAAACCAACAATTGAGTGCATATTTGAAAGTATAACGTATCGATATAAAATATTTAAATACAAAGATATTAAATAAAAAAAAATTAAAATGTAAAAATAGCATGGAACATTAGAAAAACCGTCCCAACATATGAGGTAGCATTGAAATCGATTAGAGAGCACATATTCACGCAATAAAAAGCAATGTAGAAAGTATTGAAATAGAAAAATATGCGTAAAACTAGTGAAATATCGTTAACAAAAATATTAAGAGTGTGTATGCAACGAAAGGAGTATCATATTAGGATGATCAAACCTAGACGGAAGCTTGAAAAAAATATAAAAACAACACGAGAACATTAGGAAAACCATCCCAACATAAGAGGTAACATTGAAATCGATTAGAGACTACATATTCGCGCAATCAAAAGCAGTGTAGAAAGAATTGAATCAAAAAATATGTATAAATATAGTAAATATCGTTAAAAAAAATATTTAGAGCATGTATGCAACGAAAAGAGTATGCATATAAAGATAATAGAACCTAGGCGGAAGCTTGAAAAAATGTAAAAATAACATGATAACATTAGAAAAACCATCCTATCAACGTCGCAAGAAAGGTTGGTTCCCCTTTCTTGAAACCTTTAACAAGTTGTATCGTCGACAAACGTGTGCCACTTTGAGCAACACGAATAAGTGGGACTATGAAAGAGCCACCCAAATCACAATAAACAGTTAAGTATGCTGTCAAGCGGCCTTCCGTGCAAAATTACAATGTCGCAATTAGAGGTTTTTTGCATCGTCGAGTGCGGCTCCAGAGACCAGCGACACGTCAAAGCCAATGGCCCTAAGGCACCATGGCCCTGTGGGCACCATACGCTGTGCACCAATGGCCACAAGGCAGCATGGGCATCGGTGCATCAAGGAACCAAGGGTATCGGTGCACCAAGGAACCAATGGACCTAAGGCACCATGGGAACCAATGCACCAAGGAACCACGGGCCATGGGTACCGTACACCAATTACACCAAGGCACCGTGGGCACAATGTCCATTGAGCGCACCATGCGCACGGATGCACCAAGGATGCATCCAAGGAACCATGGGCACAATGGCCACCATGCATCCTAAACTAGGAACTAGGAACTAGGAACCCGCGCGTCCGTGCACCCGCCCGCCGCGAGTGTACTGTGTATTCGGCATCCACGCACCATAACACCAACATAATACCATGCCGCACGTACCAAAATTGGTCGACGACCCTGTTGGACAATAAAATTTCAAGACCGAAAAAATAAATAATTCGATACAAGAAAAATATTGCAACAATCGATTTTATTGATTTTAATGCGAGTGTTATAATAAATCCTCTGATTCGTCTTTTCAAATATAAATTCAAAGGCTAATTAAAGCTTGATCTTGAATTTGAACTTGATTTGATGGACTTGAGGGACTTGATCTTGACTTGTGCTTGAATTCAAGGGCTTTTGAGCTTGTTCTTGAATATTGCAGTCTTGATCTTGAATCTTGAATCTTGATGAACTTGATTTGGATGCTTGAGCTTTTAGAGAAATTGCGGCGTTTGATCCACGAGCTTTCTCTTGCTACTTGTTAGAGTTCTGGGGGGTCCTTTTTCTAAATTATGAGCCCCTATTTATAGTTGTAGGAAAGGAAGAGTCATGATGAATATGGACTTCCTTTGACCAATCATATTTAAGTGATGTGGCGCCTTTTATGGGCTTTTATTTCATGGGCCTGCTGCATAAGTTTGACATGCGGCACGGTCCTATTGGCTCCTTCACTTGACTTGGCATGCCACGTCATTTGACACGTGGCGCTTATTTGGGCCTCTAGAATATGACAATATCTTGGGCTTAGTAAAGTGGGTTCATCATTTGTTACCCAAATTAATGGACTAACCTAATAAATATTGGGCCTTATTTAAATTCATACCTATTTGGACTTAAATAATTAATTCAATTATATTAATCCGCAATATTTATTTGGGATTAATATATTTTGAATTTAATATAATCCAAATTTTATATGAATTTAAATTTAATAAAATTACATCGCCTACAAATGCCCCTGCTTCAAGACTTATCGAAGTATTAATTTATTTAAACCAGAGCTGAGTCTTGAAGTAAAACGGATTCAGATCAAATTAATATATGTAATGGCCATGTGCATTTTCAAACCACATATTTAAAAGAAATAAACATGGTAATGATTATGTTTCTTGACCTAAACTATCATATATTAATTTAATATTTTAAAGTCTAATTTTCCTAATATAGTAACCCTTACTTACGTGCAGATGATAGTTTCCTCTTTTACATCATGCCGTCACAGCAAATTAATTTCAATCGGGTTTAGGATTTGGCCCTCACCGCCTCAACAATCCCTGTTTAATACAAATTCGGCTATAGTCATCCCCTGAAATCTATAAATACCAGCGATCCAGTCCAAAAAAATACAACTGATGCACTGTGTAATTTTAATTGGTGGTGAGATCTGATCATCTCCGTTGGCCTTTGTGTAAGTCCCCTTTTTTCATGTTTTTGCTTTATTTTTTTCCCTTTTTTGTAGGGTTGAAACAAACAGCAATATGCAACAATCGGCTTAGGATACGAGAGTTTAACTTCGCCTCCATCACCTTAGGTCCGATCAATTTTACTTGAAAATTGTGGACATCGGCTTAAGGTGCGAGAGTTTAACTTCGCCTCCGTTACCTTAAGTCCAACCAATTTTACTTGAAGATGGTGCAGTGATTTTCTTTAAGTATGGACCCTTTTCAATATTCAACTTAAAGTGCAAAGGGACAAATCTTGTCCACCTTAAGGTATGAAAATTTCGATATCCTTTTAAGGATAAATCTGCGAGAGGCCGGCTTAAGGTGCAAAGAGACAAATATTGTCCACCTTAAGGCATGAAAATTTTGAGATCCTTTTAAGGATAAACCTGTTAAAGGCCAGCTTAAGGTGCAAAGGAACAAATTTTGTCCACCTTAAGGCATGGAAATTTCGATATCCTTTAAGAATGAACCTGTTAGAGGCCAGCTTAAGGTGCAAAGGGACAAATTTTGTCCAACTTAAAGCATGAAAATTTTGAGATCTTTTTAAAGATAAACTCGTTAGAGACCAGCTTAAGGTGCAAAGGGATAAATTTTGTCCACCTTAAGGCATGAAAATTTTGATATCCTTTAAGGATAAACCAGTGAGAGGTCAGCTTAAGGTGCAAAGGGACAAATTTTGTCCACCTTAAGGCATGAAAATTTCGATATCCTTAAACTCGTGAGAGGCCAGCTTAAGGTGCAAAGAGACAAATTTTGTCCACATTAAGGCATGGAAATTTCGATATCCTTTTAAGGATAAACCTGTTAGAGGCCAGCTTAAGGTGCAAAGGGACAACTTTTGTCCACCTTAAGGCATGAAAATTTCAGTATCCTTTTAGTTATAGGTTTAGAGAACTTTAGCATTCCAAATCTCATTGAAGGAACTCTTTTTCTTTTTGACAGTTTGCCCCCATTGAGTCACAAATATTTGGATTGAGTCCAAAATTTGATTAGAATAGTTTCATACTTGACGTTCATATGACAGACACTGTAGGAACATATTTTTTTCTTACACTCATGCAACTGAACTCGGAATGAGATTCCAAGCGCGTTCGTACCTCAATGAAGAGGAACAAGTCACAACGTAGTTCTAGGTGAGTGTTTTTTTTTGTGTCCTAAGTTTTGCCTAGGCCGCCTCTTTCGAGATTTACAACCTAGCGATTTTTTTTAGCCGTACATAGTTTATACTCTTGTGGGCCAGGAGTGTGCATGCAGTTTATACTCGTGCCTTAAGGAGTGTGCATGCAGTTTACACTCGTGCCTTAAGGAGTGTGCATGCAGTTTATACTCGTGCCTTAAGGAGTGTGTATACAGTTTATACTCGTGCCTTAAGGAGTGTGCATGCAGTTTATACTCGTGCCTTAAGGAGTGTACATGCAGTTTATACTCGTGCCTTAAGGAGTGTTTTGACTTGCAGTTTAGGCTCATGCGTCGAGGAGCGTCATTTTCCTTCAAGGATAGTACTTCTTCAAGAACTTGGCGTTGATGGGGACAACCCTCACGCCATCTGCATCGACAAGCTTGTAAGCACCATTTGAACATGTCTTTTGTATGACATATGGTCCAGCCCACTTTGGGGTGAATTTTCCCCTAGACTTATGAGAAGTGACAATAGGTCTTCTTACTGCAAGGATTTGATCTCCAACTTGGAAGCACCTCAAGCGAACCCTTTTGTTGAAAGAACGAGATAGCCGGGCTTGGTAACATTCAAGATTTTGTTGAGCCTCCAGCCTCTTCTTATCAAGAGTTTCTAACTCCGCAAGACGCAACTTAGCATTTTCTTCATCAGTGACCCCTTCTTGAATAGCCAGTCTCAAAGAAGGTATTTGACGTTCAAGTGGCAGGACTGCTTCAACTCCAAAAGCAAGTGAGTATGGAGTTGCTTGCGTCGGTGTACGGTAAGTTGTCCTATATGCCCATAAAGCTTCTTCCATTCGCTCATGCCAGTCTCGTTTGGATTTGGAGACGACTTTCTTTAGCAAGTTGCATAAAGTCTTATTGAACGCTTCGGCTAGACCATTGGCGGCAGCATGGTACATAGAAGACTTGTGTTACTTGTAACCAGAGAGATCGCAGATTTTGTTCATCATCTTATTATCAAATGGCTTTCGATTATCAGTTATTATGTACTGAGGAATTCCAAAGCGGTAGACGATATTCACTCGGATGAAGTTTGCAACATTTTCTTTCTTTACTTCCTTGAGAGCAACAGCTTCAGCCTATTTCGAGAAGTAATCTGTTGCGGCCAAGATGTATAGGTGTCCACCAGAAGATTTTGGTAGTGGACCAACAACATCCATTCCCCAAGCATTAAATGGCTAAGATACTACAGTTGGGTGTAGTACCTCTAGAGGTTGATGTATGAAATTTGCATGGAATTGGCAAGCTTTGCATCTTCTAGCATAGTCCAAGCAATATTTCACCATCGTTGGCCAATAATATCCCATTCTTTTAATGTGAAAATGAAGCTTTGGTTCAGACTGATGCGATCCACAAACTCCCGAGTGCGCTTCTTGCAAGGCTTGGATTGTTTCTTCTTCTCCCAAACACCGTAAGAGTCCTTCAAATGATCTTATGTACAGTGTGTCCTTATAGTAGAGGAAGTGAGGTGTACGACGACGAATGTCAGTCTTTCTCCTTGGATCTTCTGGAAGTATCCCATAACATAAGTAATCGATGATAAGTTGCTGCCAATCTTCTTTTTCAATTTCAGATACGGCAACAAGGTATTCAACTTTATCTTATTCATCATTGTTTGATGGGGGTACTACCCATTCTTGGCGGACAGTAACTTGTGTTTGATTTGGAAGGGTCAGGGTTGAGGCCAAAGCAGCTAGGGCATCAACTTGCTTATTTTTCTTTCTTGGCACATGTTGTAGGGTTACTTCTCCAAGCCATCCTATCAACTTTCGTACATATTCATGATATGGTCTTAACTCAGGCTTCCGGACATCATAGCTTCCCAACAGCTGCTTTATCACCAATTGAGAGTCGCCAAAAACTTATAATTGCAGTTGTTTCATGTCGACAGCCATCTCTAGTCCGAGTATGAGCGCTTGATACTCAACAACATTATTGGAGCAATGATTCATCAAGGTAAAAGAGTAGGGGATGACCACTTCTTGTGGAGTGACAAACACTACGCCAGCACCAGCTCCATCTCGATGTGCAGCACCATCAAAATACATCTTCCATGGGGATCTAACTTCAACAACCATTGCATCTTCATCAGGGAGTTCATCGCTCAGCTCCCAGTCATCAGGTATTGGGTGATCTGCCAAGAAGTCAGCCAATGCTTGTCCTTTTACAGCTTTTTGGGGAACATACACAATCTCAAACTGTTGAAATTGAAGGTACCATCTTGCAAGTCGGTCACTAAGGATTGGTTTCGACATTACAAACTTGATGGGATTCGCCCTAGAGACAAGTCGGACAACATGAGCCTGAAAGTAGTGTTTCATCTTTTGAATAGAGAAGGCTAATGCCAAACATAACTTCTCAATTGGAGAATACTTTAGCTCATTTGGTGTCATCATTCTGCTCAAATAGTAAAGAGAATTTTCCTTGCCTTCACTATTTTCTTGAGCCAGTAGTGCTCCAACTGACCTCTCTTGTGCCGCGATGTAGAGTATCAATGGTTTCCCAAGTATGGGTGCCGCAAGAACTGGTGGCTTCATTGAGTATGATTTGATACTCTCAAAGGCATTACTACAAGCTTGGTCCATTTGAAAAGAGTGTCCTTCTTCATGAGGCGACTAAATGGTTGACATTTTCCAGTCAGGTTTGAGATGAACCTCCTTAAATATGCTAGCCTTCCTTGAAGGCTTTTTAACTCATGAATATCCTAAGGCTCGGGCATTTTCAAAATTGCATCAACCTTAGCTTGATCAATTTCAATCCCTCGGTGTCGCACAATGAAGCCAAGAAATTTCTCTGAAGTAACTCCAAAGGCACACTTCAATGGATTCATCCTAAGTTGATATCTTCGAAGTAACTCGAATACCATTCTTAGGTCTTTTAAGTGGTCGTCTCTCTTTCTTGACTTCACCACTAGATCATCTACATAGCATTCAACATTTTTATGGAGCAGGCCGTCAAAGATGTTCTACATAGCCCTTTGATAAGTGGCGCCAGCATTTTTCAAACCAAAAGGCATCACCTTGTAGCAATAAATACCTTTGGGCGTATGAAATGCAGTGAGTTCTTTATCCTTTCGCACCATCCGAATTTGATTGTAGCCGGATGAACCATCCATGAAGGACATTGCCTCATAACCAGTGGTGGCATCAATCATTAACTCCGGTATGGGGATTGGAAAATCATCCTTAGGACATGCGTTGTTGAGATCTCGAAAGTCGACACAAACTCAAATTTGGCCATTCTTCTTCCGTACTGGAACAATACTTGAAATCCATGTGGGATATTTGACTTCACGAATAAAGCCAGCTTCAATGAGTTTGTTAACTTTATTTTCAATCAGTGGAACCAACTCCGGCCTAAAGCGTCTTTGGACTTGTTTAACAGGACGGGCACAATTCTTGACTGCCAACTGATGGACCGCTACTTTTGGATCTAAGATAGGCACTTCCTTATAGCTCAAGGCGAAGACATCCATATATTCTTTGAGTATGTCCATATAAGCGATATCCTCATCTACTTCTAGAAACGCGCTCAGGTAAGTTGGTCTTGGTTCTTCATCGGTTCCAAGATTAACTTCCTTCAAGGGATCTATTATGGCCTTTACTCCTTCTTCAAGTTGTGATGGAGCATCTCCAGCATCTTCCTCCTCTAGAGGATCATCGTCATTGACGGATATATGATAACACCAAAAGGCATCTTTTATCTCTTCATCAACCTTTATTTGAGACGAGACATTTTTCTCGTTCTGGGTCGTAACATGATATGAGGAGCCAACACTCTCTTCATCTTCTTCGCGTTGCTTGGTATAAACCACAGTATGCGCACTTGCTTATAACACCTCGTTGCATGAAACTACTAGTTTCGTCTGTTGCTTCATTCTAGAAGGAATCAAACTTTGGAAATCCTTCTGGATTTTAAATGAAGAGTGCAGCATCGTGCTTTGACGACTTCTTTGACGCTTATTATTTTTCTTCTTATTTATAGGACCCAACCTTTCGAACACAAAAGTTCTTGCGGTTGATTCTCCAAGTCAATCAAATACGGAGGGTCTTTTATTAGCGGCAGTGGATTCTTCTTCCACGGTGATGTAATTACTGACTGCCCTTCTTATGGAGATGCGAATTGGAGGTGGCTGCGCGTATCCTAGTCCTTCACGTGCTTGCCTGATGTTACCCTCCGATGGAAGTTTGCCCAACCTTGATGGCTCATTAGGATTGTATCCAGCCTTTACAAATAGCTTGTATGCATTTGGATCAAAGCCCTCTTTTGTACGCTTCGTAGGGAGTGCCATATCTAGTGGCGGATTTTGAGCCACAGATTCCCCAAGTGGACTTGAGGACGGTTTTATTGCGTCAATCTTCCTGATAGGTAAAGTTAGCCCCTTTAGCACATTATCTTGGGTATCAGGTGAGTGATATTTCTCTTTCTTTACCTTTGGCACGTAGCGAAAAATAGAAGTTGCCTTTTTTTTTTGTAGGAGCGACGCTTTCTTTATTCGAAGTGAAGAAGGGTTTCTTGTTGGCGAATTTTTTGATAGTCACCACGACCTTCTTAGATGCAAGATCGTCACACTTGGTCTTGGTGACATCTTCAATCTTTTTCTCATCTACAATATGATTCTTTTAAGTAGAATTTTGCATCGGCAAAATGCAACTCAGCTTCAGTGAATGGCTTGTCATCGGCGGCTATCGTTCTTTCCACTCCGTTTTCGAGGTACTTCAAGCATTGATAGTAAGAGGACGACATAATTTGTTCCCGTGCACCCAAGGCCTACCAAGCAATACATTGTATGAAGTTTTGGCATCGATCGCATGCATCAATGGGTTTGATTGAAAATCATCCATACTAATTCCCAACTTGATACATCTCATGGCCCTTTTTCCCCCTTGGTTGAAGCCTTGGATCATTATACGGCTTTCGTCCAGTTCGCTAGTAGCGATGCCAAGCTCCTTCATCATACGGATAGGCAGGATATTGACTCCAGATCCTTCATCTATCAAGATTCTATTGATCTTCTT
Organism: Capsicum pubescens; assembly: GCA_030864215.1. Lineage (NCBI taxonomy): Eukaryota > Viridiplantae > Streptophyta > Magnoliopsida > Solanales > Solanaceae > Capsicum > Capsicum pubescens. The sequence continues at coordinate 1,465,571 of CM061539.1, forward strand.
TCCTAGAATTTAACCCACCATGTATAAGGGACGGTTATGTAGGGTCTCACCAAGTAGAAGATCGTTATTTGTGAATGTGATTTTTGTATCACACACATGTGCCTCTTCGCCAAGAGTTGAGGTCAACCTTTCAAAAGATGAAGGAACTTCCATGGCTAGATTCTCACCCTTTGCCCCCTTTTTGGCGGTATTAAAACAAGACGCCTCAAGGTTGACTTGGACAGTCTTGCTGCGGAACCAACTCGGTAAGAATTCCTCTAAAGTCACCGGACGCCGAGGTTTCTGATGGTGAAGCTCCATCACCCTTGTCTTTTTTGGAAGTTCAACCAACTTCTATTTCCTTAGTTTCTTCACCACTCTCCTTCCGGTTAGCTGCTCGTACGTCTCATTTCGCTGACTCATCTTCTTGCGTCTACGTCTAGTCACTAGAGTCCAACCTCCATCATTTTTTTCGTCAACCGAAGACCTGTCAGGCTCTAATATCTCCTCATTATGCTCTTTGACACAAATTTTAACCGGATCGAGCGAGCCAAAAGTGATAGAGATTTGATGAGAACTGGTTGTCTCATCGTCGAAGAAGATTTTATTCTCTTTTGCCAGTTGCGTAACTTTATCTTTAAAGACAAAGCATTTCTCCATAGGGTGACTTATGAGCCTATGATATTTGCAATAATTAGGGTCATTGGTCCTTCCGGCTTCATTGGGACGCTTCATCTCTGGGAGTTTGATGATCTTATGCTAAAGGAGTTCATCAAAAATCTCAGCAACATCAGAATCAAGGAAGGGATATTCCTTTTCTTGCATCTTCTTTAACGTTTTCTGATTTGGACGTGCTCCAGAAGTCGTCTTTACACTTTGTTTCTTGCTCACCTTTGTGGTGACTTTCACAGGAGACACGTCAATATTCATGGATTCTTTGTTATCATTTTTGGGGACAAACTTACCCCATCTCTTGGGGTTTTGCTTATCCTTTCCCTTCGAGGGTCATGGATAGGCGCTCCTTCCTTTCCAGTAGAAGACATGCTCAACTCCATATTGTGAGCACGAGTAGTTAACTCTTTAAAGGATTTTGGCTTAATGTCTTGCAAGATGTAGAGAAGCCCCCAGTGCATTCCTTGGATGCACATCTCTATCGCAGAAGCGTCGCTGATCCTATCTTTACAGTTTAGGCTAGCATTTCTCCACCGATTGATGAAGTCAATGATTGGTTCGTCCTTTCTTTGTCGAGTATTTGAGAGCTCTACCATGCTCACTGTACGTCTTTTACTATAAAAGCGATTCAGGAACTCATGTTCCAATTGCTCCCAACTATCGATGGAGTTAGGCTCGAGATCCATATACCAATCAAAGGTGTTTCCCTTTAGAGAACGAACAAACTGTTTAACAAGATAGTCACCGTAAGTTTCAGCATTATTACATGTCTCAACAAAGTGTGTGACATGCTGTTTTGGGTTCCCTTTGACCTCAAATTGTTGAAATTTAGGGGGTTGATAGCCGGCAGGCATTTTGAGGTTGTCTATCCTCGAAGTGTAGGTTTTAGCATATGCGAGGGAGGACTTAGTGACAACATCATACTTGTCTTTGAGGGTCCCTTCAATAAATTCCCTCAATTTCCCAATCGAGATCATTCCCTCAGCAGAAACTTGCACCTCTTTAGTCGATGGTGTTTGTTTCACAGGATTTTCTATCTCATGAACCTCTGGAGCTTTTTCTGTTGCATGGCTAGATTCTCCGTCTATTAAGCCTTCCACTCTATCCACTATCTTATCAACCCTAGCCTCTTGATTCTGAACATAGTTGGTCAGGCCTTCAATTGTCTTTGTCAGATTCGCAAGCTGCTCCTCCATAGACGAGACATCAGTTACCATTGCTTGTATGATCACCGTTGATGTTGGAGAGTAACACGGATTATCACATAAGTTGATTTTTGAAGTGCTTAGCTAATGTGATGTAAGTGGAGATGACGCATTTGTTGAACGACCATCGCTCTTGGCTCCAGAGTATTTGTAACCGGAATGCTCAAGTAGAGCTAGAGCCTTTTTCAGTGATTCGGCCACACTGCTTCTGCCTTCTAAAGCACTTGCATTGGACTTCGTTCCTTTCAAGGTTGAAGATCCAAAAAGTGAAGCTGGAGCGGACGACACTGGATGTGTTTATTGTCCTAGCAAGCCTGTCTTGCTTCTTGTGACAGCTCCCAGGCTTCCGAAAGCAACACCAAGGATGCTTTCTACTTCAGCAGAGAACTTTGAATCTGCAGCCTTGGAAGCAGTTGATTGAGAATTGACCTTCTTGGAAGCCATTTCGTTGTTTTTAAACTTTGAAGTATGAAAAGTTGAGATGAGAGGTAGAGATCGTCCCACTGGCGTGCCAGAATTTGTTGGACAATAAAATTTCAAGACAAAAAAATAAATAATTCGAGACAAGAAAAATATTGCAACAATCGATTTTATTGATTTCAATGCGAGTGTTATAATCTCTATGAATTCTCTGATTCGCCTTTTCAAATATAAATTCAGGGGCTAATTAAAGCTTGATCTTGAATTTGAACTTGATTTGATGGACTTGAGGGACTTGATCTTGACTTGTGCTTGAATTCAAGGGCTTTTGAGCTTGTTCTTAAATATTGCAGTCTTGATCTTGAATCTTGATGAACTTGATTTGGATGCTTGAGCTTTTAGAGAAATTGCGGCGTTTTATCCACGAGCTTTCTCTTGCTACTTGTTAGAGCTCTGGGGGGGTCCTTTTTCTGAATTATGAGGCCCCTATTTATAGTTGTAGGTAAGGAAGAGTCATGATGAATATGGACTTCCTTTGACCAATCAGATTTAAGTGATGTGGCGCCTTTTATGGGCTTTTATTTCATGGGTCTGTTGCATCAGTTTGACATGTGGCACGGTCCTATTGGCTCCTTCACTTGACTTGGCATGCCACGTCATTTGACACGTGGCGCTTATTTGGGCCTCTAGAATATGACAATATCTTGGGCTTAGTAAAGTGGGTTCATCATTTGTAGCCCAAATTAATGGACTAACCCAATAAATATTGGGTCTTATTTAAATCCATGCCTATTTGGACTTAAATAATTAATTCAATTATATTAATCCGCAATATTTATTTGGGACTAATATATTTTGAATTTAATAATTCAAATTTTGTACGAGTTTAAATTTAATAAAATTGCATCGCCTACAGACCCCCGCACCATGCAAAAATCAAAAGAGCGTAAACATGAGCCCTCGCTCGTGCGTTCACAGCTAGCCACTTCGACACTTACAAAATAAATGCTTCCGCCTAGGTTCGATCATCCTAATGTTTTCCTAATGTTCATCCATCTTCCTCACCATTGCATACTCTTTTCGTTACATACATGCTCTAAGTGTTTTTTTTTAACAATATTTCACTAATTTTACGCATATTTTTCAATTCCAATGTTTTCTATACTGTGTTGATTGTGTGAATAAGTACTCTTCAATCGGATTCAATGTTACCTCATATGTCGGGATGATTTACCTAATGTTCCCATGTTATTTTTATATTTTTTGAATATTTTATTTAATATTTTTAAATTTAACTATTTTATATCATTACGTTATACGTACAAATATGCTCTCAATTGTTGGTTTAAGGTTACTTCATGCATTGAAAATATTTTCCTACTGTTTATATATATATTAAATGTTCTTCCTTATTTTTATTTTTTGAATTTTCATAAATAATTTTTGAAAAAAAATATTTTATTAACATTATTTGATAGAAAAAATAACATTAACATTACAAAGTGCATTTGTGAGTTTTTAGTTTTGAATAACTGTAAAAAGAATTACACTATAAAATTAAGAAAAAATTAATAACGGTTCAAAGGACAGATAAGCTCACTAATCTTTAAAAAAAACTAATGATTCAATACTTGGGCAACTGTTTTTTGAAGATCTTATAAGTCAGATAATTAACTATATAAACTTATACCTTATTGATGAAAATTTAATTTTCACAACTTCCATTTTCCTTTCCCTTTTCTACCCCGTGTAATTAATTTTTTTTCTTTTTGAAAAACAGGGTAGTACCTTTTAAGTTTGCTTTGGTAAAAATATGGGTGTTCATGTGTCAATTTGGATCGACTATTGGTCAAATTAAACACAAAAATAACCGTCAGTTTGGTTCTTGTCGATTTAGTTTGGCTTTTTTGATTTATAACTTTAACTAATGATAAAAGTTGAAATTTAAAAAAAAAATCCTAGCAAACATAGTGTTATGCCCTAAATCTTGAAACTAATATGTCAATTTAGTGTTATACTTAGGCAAAGGTAAGAACGACACCATATGAATGCTTCTACAAAAATTATTTAGAAACTACATATAAGAAACGATATAATAAACTCCCAAAAAGGTTAACACATAATTTTTTTCTCTCAATAGGAACCACAAAGAAAGTTCAAAACTAGTAATTATCTATAGTCCAAATCAAATAAAATGTCGATTTTCTTAATCGTTTTAGAGATTGGCCCGCTATTCGATTTGGTTAAAAACCAAACTGTGAACACCCCTAGGTAAAAACCTAGTACAACAGTACTGGTATAAATAGAGGATGTTGCGGTACACTTTCAATTTCAAGACATGACAACCTAGTACAACAGTACTGGTTGGTTGTTGTCAATTCAGCTAATTGAAAAGAAACTCGTTCTGTTAATTCAAAATACTCCAAATATCTCAAAAGTATGATTCATTCCTAAAGTTAATCAAAAATACTCGTTAGACAACAACAAAACAGAAGAAACATTGAACTGACTATTGCTAGTATTAAATAACAACATAAAATAATAATAGTTAAATTTAGAGTTTCAAAGTATCAATGCTAAGATTAATTTAATAAAATACATCTATAATTAAAGTTTTCTTAATAAGAATTTCTCATGTGTGTTTGTAACTTTATATTTGAAAATTTATAGACAATTTTAAAGTATAACTTTTGGCATATATATATATATATATGTATGTATATGTATATATATATATATATATATATGTATGTATATGTATATATATATATATATATATGTATGTATATGTATATATATATATATGTATGTATATGTATTTATATAATATTAATTATTGTGATTTATAATATTTTTTTCTATTTCAATTTAAATACGATTGAAGTAGTGAAACCGGCACGTAATGAAAGACTCATAATAAATAATTATTGGGCTATATAATACTTTATAATCTTTTTACATAATGTGTTACTTTAGTTGTTTCAGTTTATGCGACACTGGTGAAATTTTGAGAGTCAAGCAAATCGTTTAGTATAACTTTTAGATAATTGTATTAGTTTAAAATATTTTAAGTTGTTAATTATTATAATTTATAATCCTGACATAGTTTTCAAATAATACATTTTACTCTTTTTCAATTTATGTGACCGGTGAAATTTAGAGAATCAATCAAATTTTTTATATATAGTTATCGAATTTTTTATATATAGTTTCTAAATATTACCTTGCAATTTACGATAAATGACATATTTTAGGTTTAAATTTAATATATTATAATAATATTTATCAATTAATTATAACCACATATCTCGTGTATATATATACACGCCAAAAGTTATATTTTAAAACTGTCTAGAAATTTAGGAAAACTTTAATTATAGATGTATTTTATTAAATTAATCTTAGTATGATACTTTGAAACTCTAAATTAACTATTACTATTTTATGTTATTATTTAATACTAGCAATGGTCAGTTCAATATTCCTTCTGATTTGTTGTTGTCTAACGAGTATTTTGGAATAGCTTTAGGAATGAATAATTCTTTTGAGAAATTCAGAGCATTTTGGATTAACAGAACGAGTTTCTTTTTAATTAGTTGGATTGACAACAAACAACCAATACTGTTGTACTAGGTTTTCATGTCTTGAAATTGAAATTGTACCACAACAACCTCTATTCATACCAGTACTGTTGTATTAGGTTTTTACCTAGGGGTGTTCACGGCTTGATTTTTAACCAAATCGAACCGCGGGCCTAACTAAACTGACATTACATTTGGTTTGGACTATATATAATCACTAGTTTTTGAACTTTCTTTTTGATTCCTATTAAGTAAAAAAAATATGTGTTCACCTTTTTGAGGGTTTATTATATCGTTTTCTTGTATGTAGTGTCTAAATAATTTTTGTACTAAAAACTCACAAATATATTTGGTAATGTTTATTGTTATTTTTTCTATCAAACGATGATTTAAATATACATTTAAAACTTTAATCCATATGTACTAAAAAAACCTAATTTACTGCATGACTAATTTAATATTTCTTATATGGTTTTGAGATACTTAGTATGTGTTTGGCCACAAAAATAAAAATATATTTATTTTATTTGAAATTTAAAGTTAGAATTAGAGTTGTGTTTGAAAAAAATAATATCTAAGGGATTCTCTTAAGAGTTGTGTTTGATCATAATATTTGTTTGATTAGGACGTCGCTGCTCGAGCAGGGATCCAATCTAACTGAACATGCCGAACATAACTCGTGTACCGTGCGTTCAAATGCTTCGTCGATGCACGCCCAGCACCGGTCCCAACGCCCAGTAATAGATGTCGTGTGTTGCTGCCCATACAGACATTGCAAGGCCAAAACAAGTCCCGCTTAACACGATAGCCCACCCTTGGGGGGAGCATAGGTGATAAAGGCGCGTCAAGGCTTGTGAACGGGCATTGCTCACGTTCATCACCATTGCTCAATGCGGATTTGACTCGGCCCATGCATGTAGCCCCAAGAGCAGCCTCCAAAACTCATCGCATGCATAAAAGCACCGCCTCATCCAAAATCAAACGCTAACAAACCTGTTGTGGACGACGTCACCGATAGATGATACAAGCGCACAATGAAGCGTCGTCGCTATTCTTTTACGGGCAGCTCGTACGAACTAGCCATGCTTGTTGCTATGTGCCCACACTGCACACCGACACTCCTAATGAGCACTTATGCCAACTATCTACAGTTGCCTCGAAGTGCCTTCAACACCTCTAGCCTTTTATATATACTTAAAAAAATATGATTAACACCCTTGGGGGGAGCAGAGGTGATAAAGGAGCGTCAAGGCTTGTGAACGGGCATCGGTCACGTTCGTCGCCGTCGCTCGATGCGGATTTGACTAAGCCCCATGCATGTGGCCCCTAGAGCAACCTCCAAAACTCGTCGCATGCATAAAAGCACCGCCTCATCCGAAATCAAATGCTAACAAACCTATCGTGGACGACGCCACCGATAGCCGACACAAACGCACAATGAAGCTCTGTCGCTGTGGTTTTACGGGCACGAACATCTCATACGAACTAGCCATGCTTGCTGCTATGTGCCCACACTGCACGCCGACACTCCTAGAGAGCACTTATGCTAACTAGCTACAGTCGACTCGAAGTGCCTTCAACACCTCTGCACTTTTATATATGCACAAAAAAAATATAATTTTGCCAAAGAATCATACTAGACACGTACAACTCAGAACTGCATGTTTCATTGTACGACCGAACCAATGCACTCACAAAATTTGTAAATGATAATTTTCGTTAATAAAATATTTTATTTTCAAATATTATTTATGTGAATTCGAAAAAAAAAAAACATTTAAAAAATATAGAAACATTAGGAAAATATTTTCAATGCATGAAGTAACCTTAAATCAATAATTGAGTGCATATTTGTACGTATAACGTAATGATATAAATATTTAAATTTAAAGATATTAAATAAAATATTCAAAAAATGTAAAAATATTCAGTTACGGTATACGTTTTCATGCATGTATTCTTATTCAGTCATACTCATGTTATCCAGTTATTATTGTTCATGCATATGAGCCCATGCATTTCAGCCTACCTCACTGAGCATACCAGTACATTCAAAGTACTGACGCGTGCTTTTCTTTTGCGCTATGATGTCTTATATCATAGGTTCCGATGCACGAGCTACAGAGAACCTTCAGTAGACCAGACTTTCAGTATCCAGCGTAGTGGTGAGTCCTCTTAGTTCGAGGACATGATTACTACTTACAGTTTTTCAGTTTATATCAGTAGACGGAGTTAGTTAAGGACTTGTCCCATCATCTCCACAGTTCAGACAGTTAGAGGCCTCCCAGATGAGAGTGTTTTCAGATTGTTATTCAGATTTCAATACTTTGTTCAATTTTGGTATTTAATACCACATTCAGTATTATTTTCAGATTGAACCTTATGAAAAGTTTCCGCCTAATTCCGCATATGATTCTGTATTATTATTTTGTTATTGCAACAGGTACCAGTCATGGGTTAGCTTATGGTCCTTTGGAATTATGAGCAACATGTAGCGTCTGGGGTACAGACTTGGGGCGTTACAAACTTAGTATCAGAGCCTAAGGTTCAATAGAGTCCTAGGAAGTCTGGAAGCCGCATCTAGTAGAGTCTTGTGCATGGGTGTGTTGCGCACCACACTTATGGATAGGAGGCTATGTGATGTTTTAGAAACAGTTTTTCTCCTCTTTCAGTATTCATGTCGTGCGAGTGAGCATGAGCTCAAGTTAACCTCTCAGTCTAACTCGAATCTTCCTTAAGCTTCCAGAACATGACTTCCAGAGAAGCTAACGAAAGAAGTAATAAAAAACAGTTAGCCCCTCCTCACGTTCAGGCGGATCCCCTGAATGAGCATGTTTCTCAAGGTGAATTTAGAGCTGCTTTCACCGTCTTAGCTTATTCAATAGTTGCTCAGAACAATCAGTTGGCTATTATCCTAAATGGGCTTATGGCCCATGCTACGCAGAGTGAGGAGGAGAGGTGTAGGGAAAAGGGGAGAAAAAATAATAGAGCCAGAACGGGTAGCTTTAGTTTTGCCCAGCCAAGGTCAGAAGGTGGTAACCGTTCTCGATTTAGTCAGAAGTTTTCAACCCCAGTTCCATCTTCAGCTAGTACACCAGTAACCAAGGTTCAGGAATGACATCCATAATGGGGCGCCAGGCTCCAAAACCCAGAGTACTACAAGCGGTATTCGTACTAATCTGCTTTGCGAAGAATGTGGTAAGAATCATAAAGGTATGTGTAGAGCCGACAGTGATGTGTGTTTAGCCGACAGTGATGTGTGTTTTGGATATGGCGAGTCAGGTCACAGGGTCCAAGACTGTCCCAAAGTTGGTCCACGAAGTCTGCACAGTCATCCTTCAGCTCAGTCTGGTCGCCCGAATCAGCAGGGTGTCACTCCCAGTGCCACCAGTGGGCAGCGCCCAAATAGGCTTTATTCACTTCAGCCTAAACAAGATCAGGAAAGTTCTCATTATGCGGTCACTGATACTTTACAGACCTCTCATTTACATGTTGTCTCATTAGATCCAGGAGTTTCTCTGTCTTTTGTAACTCCTTGCAAAGCAGATAACTTTAAAGTCAGACCAAATGTTAACAAAACCTTTCTCAACCTCCACCCAGTGGGTCAGTCTATCATAGCTCAATAGGTATACAGAAACTGTTCGGTTATGATATCTTAGAAAGTCAGGATTCCAGATTTCAGTAGTAATATTAGTATGTGCAGAAAAGTAATGGGTGGGAATAATGCCTAACCCGTCTTTTCCTCAGTTCAAAGCTTGTACTTCCGTCATCACGATACCTATGGATGTTTTACGTCTCATCTCTATGAACACGGCTTATATTCACACACTTTCCACAGAGTCGTATGCATTTCCCTTTCCTAGTATGAGGAGCTCTAGTTCCCTCAGCAGTACGAATTATATTTCATGAAATCATGAACTCCAAACTCAGGTCATGCAGCTCATGACTTCTTCACTCATGCCTTACAGTGTGTTTAGTCCCAGTTACCATATCAATCGTAGTCTCAGTTACAGTCTTAGTTATAGTGTCAGTCTCAGTCGAGCAATCAAATCAGAAACTCAGTTCAGTTTCAGGTTTGATTGACCATAGTGTACAGTTACCAATTATTCAGTTATTAGTATTTCAGTACCTCAGTTTACAGAATATTTCAGAATCATGTTAAACGTTTGGTCTTGCATTCTCAACCCGAAACCGTCCCATTAAAATTATCTAGGTCGTGGGTCGGGCTGGGGCCGGGTTGGGGTTAAGTGGGCCGAGCCGATCCAGGCTTAACAGTAAAATTTTTAAAAACAACCCTAACCCGACCCACTTAACCAAACCCGATCAAACCCACCTAAACCCAGTAAAACCCGATTAAAAATCCGGTCAAACCCGATCAAAAAAAAAAAAAAAAACTTTTTTACAATATACACTATATATACTCACCTATATACATTTGAAAGACGTTAAACAATATATATACACTATATATACAGTATATACTGCATTAGAATTTTAAAAATATATACACATATATACGCACCATTCAATAGATATATACCACTTTATATAAAATATACAACAATATATATATATATAGTTATATACTAATTTATAAAACATATACACATGTATACGTTAAATATACACATCTATAGAAGACATATACATATATATACGCATCATTCAATATATATGTACTACTTTAAATAAAATATACTACAATATATATATATATAGTTATATACTAATTTATAAAACATATACACATATATACGTTAAATATACACATCTATAGAAGATATATACACATATATACGCGTCATTCAATGTATATGTACTACTTTAAATAAAATATACAACAATATATATACATTACAATATATATATATATATATATATATAGTTATATTTATATATATATATATACTACTACTTTAAATAAAATATACTACAATATATATACATTACAATATATATATATATATATATAGTTATATACTAATTTATAAAACATATACACATGTATACGTTAAATATACACGTCTATAGAAGATATATACACACATATACGCACCATTCAATGTATATGTAGTACTTTAAATAAAATATACTACAATATATATACATTACAATATATATATATATATATATAGTTATATACTAATTTATAAAACATATACACATGTATACGTTAAATATACACGTCTATAGAAGATATATACACACATATACGCACCATTCAATGTATATGTAGTACTTTAAATAAAATATACTACAATATATATACATTACAATATATATATATATATATATATATATAGTTATATACTAATTTATAAAACATATACACATGTATACAATAAATATACACATCTAATGAAGATATATACACAAATATACGCACCATTCAATCTATATGTACTACTTTAAATAAAATATACTACAATATATATACATTACAATATATATATATATATATATATAGCTATATACTAATTTATAAAACATATACACATGTATACTTCAAATATACACATCTATAGAAGATATATACACACATATACGCACCATTCAATATATATGTAATACTTTAAATAAAATAGACTACAATATATATACATTACAATTTATATATATATAGTTATATACTAATTTATAAAACATATACACATGTATACAATAAATATACACATCTAAAGAAGATATATACACAGATATACGCACCATTCAAAATATATGTACTACTTTAAATAAAATATACTACAATATATATACATTACAACATATATATATATATAGTTATATGTCAATTTATAAAACATATACACATGTATACGTTAAATATACACATCTATAGAAGATATATACACACATATACGCAACATTCAATGTATATGTACTACTTTAAATAAAATATACTACATTATATATACATTACAATATATATATATATATATATATATATATATATATATAGTTATATATACATTACAATATATATATATATGTACACGTCTAAAGAAGATATATACACAAATATACGCACCATTCAATGTATATGTACTACTTTAAATAAAATATACTACAATATATATACATTACAATATATATATATATATGTATATATAGTTATATTAATTTAAAAAACATATATACACATGTATACGTTAAATATACACTTCTATAAAAGATATATAGATATATATACGCACCATTCAATATATAAGATATATACACATATATACGCAACATTCCATGTATATAAACTACTTTAAATAAAACATATACTACAATATATATATAGTTATATACTAATTTATAAAACATATACACATGTATACGTTAAATATACACGTCTATAAAAGATATATAGAAATATATACGGACCATTCAATATATATGTACTACTTTAAATAAAACATATACTACGATATATATACACTACAATATATGTACAATTTATAAAACATATACACATGTATACATCAAATATACACGTCTATAGAAGATATATAGATATATATACGCACCATTCAATATATATGTACTACTTTTGATGAAATATATGTACTACTTTAAATAAAACATATATATATATATATATACACACTATAGTATATATACAATTTATAAAACATATACACATGTATACATCAAATATACACATCTATATACTACAATATATATATATATACACACTACAATATATATACAATTTATAAAACATATACACATGTATACATTAAATATACACGTCTATAGAAGATATATAGATATATACGCATCATTCAATATATATGTACTACTTTAAATAAAACATATATATATATATACACTATAGTATATATATATATATACAATTTATAAAATATACACCCATGTATACATTAAATATACACATCTATAGAAGATATATCTACACAAAAATACAAAACATTTGCTACTTAATATAATAAATTAATAATACTTGATAGTAAATTAATAATATATTAGAAGTAAGTTTTTAATTTAAAGTAGAAATTCAATTTAAATCATTAAATGAAAAAAATTACAAAGTAAAGACAAAGGAGTAAATGAATGTTGAATTTTATTGATTGCGAAATAATCCAAAATTTATAATTTACATGAATGAAAAATCTACAAATTATGCATCATTTTTTCCAACTCGTTCATGTTAATATTAACGGGAACTTGCATAGGATATAGTCAAAGTCAACGGGGGCAAAACCATGCATTGGACTTGAGTTTGCTGAGTTCTCCCGTGAAGACATAATTTCTTCAAGTTTCAGCTCGTCGTTCGGCTTCGGTTCCATTCCTTGGTTTCTTTTTTCCACTCTAATCCAATCTCTGAGGCAAACTAGAACATTCATTATATTGCTTCCCAATGAGTGTCAGTTGTCTCCAAGTTGTTGTCGTCCCTGACTAAAGGCGCTCTTTGATGCAACGGCTGACATTGGAACATTCAAGATATCTCTAGCTAATCTTGAAAGCACAGGATATTGTGTTTCATTACTCCTCCACCAATCCAACGTGTTGATCTATCGTCTGCGATCCTCTGGCGGCGACCGAAGATAATATTTCAGCTTTTCCCGATAACTTGATGTGTAAGCTCTCTCATCAACATTATTCCAACAAGATAAATCATAAAAGGAATCAGGAAGACCACTATGTTGTGCCGGTCTTTTAGAAGATAATGGCTCCTCGGGAGGATGAGGAACGACTGTTGGAGTGATATTTGTAGGTACGACTAAATCAAATAAATCAACATAGTGATTATATAATTTTTTTATGTATTTATTCGCATAACCCATAGCCGTCCACAAATCAGGTTGTACTTATTCAGAATCATTGTTAGTATTTATTTCTAAGTTAGCATAAATAATAGTACTAAAGTGGCACATAGTATTATATTTCATGCACGGATTTAGCATAGCACCAACCAAGTAAATAGGGAGAATCGAGAAAAATCATTTTTTAAATTTAGTAAACATGGCATCAACAGCTTCTTTATAACCTTCTTTATTTTTATATTCTTTGAGCAAACCAGAAATATCGGCTATATATGCCAAAATATTACAAACAGTAGGATAATAAGCACCGAAAAATTTAACCGTAGCTACATAAAATTTTTCTTAAAACTTAACAAGATCATTAATTACAACTCAATCAGAATCATATAGCATGCAATCAGCAGAATCAACAAATGAACCCAATGTTGGTTAAAAGTTAGTGTAATAAGAACTCTATATTTATAACAAGTTTTTAAAAAATCATACGTAGAATTTCATCTAATATCAATTTCCACAGGCATCAATATCGGTGCAAGTCCATTTTCTTGACATTTAACATTAAATTCTCTAATTCTCGATCTATGATTATTTCCTTGAATAAACCCAACAGCAAGACAAATTTTTTCAATAAAAAAATTAAAAAAACTCAAGACCATCTTTTACAATTAAATTATATATATGACATTCACACTTAATATAAAAAATTTCAGGCAACGGCGGAAATAGCTTAGATTTTAACTTTTTTATAGCAGTATTGTTGTTAGAAGCATTATCAAAAGCAATACATAAGATTTTTTTTCGATACCATAAAATCCGACAACTTTAACAATAGAATCAGCAATAAAATATCCAGTATGTTTACGATCTTCATCATATAAAAAAGCAAGAATACGTTTTTGCATCACAAAATTACTATTCATCCAGTAACAACGGTTAAATAATTATTTTTATTTATAGCACGACCAAGATCAGAAGTTAGGGACAATCTACATTGGATATTTTTTAACAATGTTGATAAATAAAAATAATATTGTGAATGAAGTCTAAAAATATCAGACCGAAAAATACTTCTAGAAACACCATTAAACATAAGATTATAAATTGCTTGAATATAATGAATAAAGGCATCAAAGGAAGAAAAACTAAAAGGCAAATAACTCACAGCTAGCATTTTAGCTATTTCTTCGCGGTCCCTCAATTTATTATACTTCTTCGTTACCTGACCGGTTGCTGGGTCCGTTCTAGTTTGCGTTGGTCCACCAACATCCCCACTACCTCGTGCAATATTTAACTCTCTTTCGTGAGCATCACCTATATGTCTCGTTATCATACCCATACCCCCTTGCTTGCCTTCGTTTTTATGCTTATATATTTGTTGACAAATATTGCATTGCACCTCAATATCTGATATATGTTCAAAAAATTATCAATGCAATACTAGTTGTTTTACGAGCTCTTGGGGCACGGGAGGACGGGAAGGGAGATTAACCAATTCAGATCTAACGTTAGCATTTCCTACTGCGGGTGTCTCACAAATATTTTCATCATCTTCGTCTAAATTAATCGCATCTACTTCATTTTCTTCTTCTATACCGTAATTTTCTTGAGCTTCTATACAATCCATATCATGAGCACCTACACTTCTTTCTTCCTCAAAAGGTGTACCAAGCGGTACCGGAGGCAAAGGCACACGAGTATATCTGC
Organism: Capsicum pubescens; assembly: GCA_030864215.1. NCBI lineage: Eukaryota > Viridiplantae > Streptophyta > Magnoliopsida > Solanales > Solanaceae > Capsicum > Capsicum pubescens. Next base: position 1,480,904 of record CM061539.1, read on the forward strand.
TACTTGAAGTACCTCTACCGCCAGTAATTCGCTTTTTACTACCACTACCGCTTCCGGGATAAAAAAATTTAACACCTTTAGTAGTCAGGTTTCTTAATTACTAGATGGATAGTAATTTTGTAATGCAAAAACGTATTCTTGCTTTTTTATATGAAGATCGTAAACATACTGGAGATTTTATTGCTGATTCTATTGTTAAAGTTGTCGAATTTTATAGTATCGAAAATAAAATCTTATGTATTGCTTTTGATAATGCTTCTAACAACAAGACTGCTATAAAAAAATTAAAATCTAAGCTATCTTCGTTGTTGCCTGAAATTTTTCATATTAAGTGTGCATGTCATATATATAATTTAATTGTAAAAGACGGTCTTGAGTTTTTTTAGTTTTTTATTGAAAAAAACCGTCTTGATGTTGGTTTTATTCAAAGAAATAATCGTAGATCGAGAATTAGAGAATTTAAAGTTAAATGTCAAGAAAATGAACTTGCACCGATATTGATGCCTGAGGAAATTGATATTAGATGAAATTCTACGTACGATTTTTTAAAAACTTGTTATAAATGTAGAGTTCCTATTACACTAACTTTTAACCAATATTGCGGTTCATTTGCTGATTCTACTGATTGCATGCTACATGATTCTGATTGGGTTGTAATTAATATTCTTGTTAAGTTTTTAGAAAAAATTTATGTAGCTACGGTTGAATTTTTCGGTGTTTATTATCCTACTGTTTGTAATATTTTGACATATATAGCTGATATTTCTAGTTTGCTCAAAGAATATAAAAATAAAGAAGGTTATAAAGAAGTTGTTGATGTCATGTTTACTAAATTTAAAAAATGTTTTTTCCCGATTCTCCCTATTTACTTGGTTGGTGCTATGCTAAATCCGTGCATGAAATATAATACTATGTGCCACTTTAGTACTATTATTTATGCTAACTTAGAAATAAATACTAACAATGATTCTGAATAAGTACAACCTGATTTGTGGATGGCTATGGGTGATGCGAATAAATACATAAAAAAATTATATAATCACTATGTTGATTTATTTGATTTAGTCGTACCTACAAATATCACTCCAGCAGTCGTTCCTCATCCTCCCGAGGAGCCATCATCTTCTAAAAAACCGGCACAACATAGTGGTTGTCCTGATTCCTTTTATGATTTACCTTGTTGGAACAGTGTTGATGAGAGAGCTTACACATCAAGTTATCGGGAAAAGCTGAAATATTATCTTCGATCGCCGCCAAAGGATCGCAGACGACAGATCAACACGTTGGATTGGTGGAGGAGTAATGAAACACAATATCCTGTGCTTTCAAGATTAGCTAGAGATATCTTGAATGTTCCAATGTCAACCGTTGCATCAAAGAGCGCCTTTAGTCAGGGACAACAACAACTTGGAGACAACTGACACTCATTAGGAAGCAATACAATGAATGTTCTAGTTTGCCTCAGAGATTGGATTAGAGTAGAAAAAAAAAACCAAGGAATGGAACCGAAATCGAACGACGAGCTGAAACTTGAAGAAATTATGTCTTCACGGGAGAACTCAGCAAAATCAAGTCCAATGCATGGTTTTGCCCCCGTTGACTTTGACTATCCTATGCAAGTTCCCGTTAATATTAACATGAATGAGTTGGAAAAAATGATGCATAATTTGTAGATTTTTCATTCATGTAATTATAAATTTTGGATCATTTCGCAATCAATAAATTCAACATTTATTCACTCTTTAGTCCTTTGTAATTTTTTTCATTTAATGATTTAAATTGAATTTCTACTTTAAATTAAAAATTTACTTCTAATATATTATTAATTTACTGTCAAGTATTATTAATGTATCATATTAAGTAGCATATGTTTTGTATATTTGTGTATATATATTCTATAGATGTGTATATTTAATGTATACATGCGTATATGTTTTATAAATTGTATATATACTGTAGTGCAATATATATATATATATATATATATATATATATATATATATACTAATTTATAAAATATATACATATATATACGTACTACTTTATATATGTACTACTTTAAATAAAACATATAATATTGTAGTATATTTTATTTAAAGTAGTACATATACATTAAATGATGCGTATATATGTTTATATATCTTCTATAGATGTGTATATTTAACGTATACATGTGTATATGTTTTATAAATTAGTATATAACTAACTATATATATATATATATATTGTAATGTATATATATTGTAGCATATTTTATTTAAAGTAATACATATATATTGAATGGTGTGTATATGTATGTATATATCTTCTATAGATGTGTATATTTAACATATACATGTGTATATGTTTTATAAATTAGTATAAAATTATATATATATATATATATATATTGTAATGTATATATATTGTAGCATATTTTATTTAAAGTAATACATATATATTGAATGGTGTGTATATGTATGTATATATCTTCTATAGATGTGTATTTTTAACGTATACATGAGTAAATGTTTTATAAATTAGTATATAACTATATATATATATATATATATATATATTATAGTATATTTTATTTAAAAAGGTACATATACACTCATGAAACCATCCAAAGCAAGTTTCTCGCACCTACGAACCGGGGCATTCGTGCCCCTCCTCTTCACATGTCTGAACCATCTCAAACGGGCTTCTTGCATCTTGTCCTCCAACGAAGCCACTCCAACCTTTTCCCGAATAGTCTCATTTCGAACTCTATCACCCCTAGTAAGCCCACGCATCCAACTCAACATCCGCATTTCCGCCACTTTCAATTTTTGAATGTGAGAGTTCTTGACTGGCCAACATTCCGCTCCATACAACATGGCCGGACGAACTGCCACCCTGTAAAATTTGCCTTTAAGCTTAGGCGGTACCTTCCTATCACACAACACCCCCGAGGCGATCTTCCACTTCATCCATACTGCCCCAATCCGGTGGGAGACATCCTCGTCAATCTCACCATTCTCCTGAATCATGGACCCAAGATACTTGAAACTATCCCTCTTACACACCGCCTGGGAATCCAACTTTACTACCACCTCGTTTTCCTACCTCAAGTCATTAAACTTGCATTCTAAATACTCTGTCTTGCTCCTGCTCAACCTGAACCCTTTAGACTCAAGGGTCTGTCTCCACACCTCTAATTTATCATTCACACACCCCCGCGTCTCGTCAATCAAAACTACATCATCTGCAAAAAGCATACACCAAGGCACCTCTCCTTGAATACACCACGTCAACACATTCATCACCAAAGCAAACAAGAACGGGCTAAGAGTAGATCCCTGGTGCAACCCTGTAACGACAGGGAAATGCTCTGAGTCTCCTCTCGTCGTCCTCACCTGAGTCTTGTCTCCATCATACATGTCCTTGATTACTCTGATATACGCCACGGGGACCTTGCTCACCTCCAAGCATCTCCAAAGAACCTCCCTAGGGACTTTGTCGTACGCCTTCTCTAAGTCGATAAACACCATGTGCAGATCCTTCTTCCTTTCCCTATACTGTTCCACTAGTCTCCGCACCAGGTGAATCGCCTCCGCCGTCGAGCGCCCGGGCATAAATCCAAACTGGTTCTCCGAGATAGACACTATCCTTCTCAATCTCAACTCGACCACTCTCTCTCAAATCTTCATAGTGTGGCTCAATAACTTAATACCCCTATAGTTATTGCAGCTCTGAATGTCACCCTTGTTCTTATAAAGAGGGATCATTGTACTTCATCTCCAAGCCTCGGGCATTTTTGTCGACTTGAAAATGTCGTTAAGCAATTCAGTCAACCACCTAAAGCCCGCTTCGTTAGAAAACTTCCAAAAGTCCACAGAAATCTCATCAGGCCCCGTCGCCCTACCCCTACGCATTCTGCGAACAACTTCTTTAACTTCTTCTACCTTAAAACGTCTACAATAACTGAAATCACGATAGTCCTCTGAGTGCTCAGCTCCCCTAACACAATATCTCTATCCCCTTCGTCATTCAATAACCTATCAAAGTACGACTGTCATCTCTTCTTAATGTGATCATCCTCCACCAACACTCTACCATCTTCCCCCTTAATACACTTCACCTGGTTGAGGTCACGACCCTTCCTCTCCCTAGCCTTCGCAAGCCTAAACAACCTCTTCTCCCTTCATTTCTCTTCTAACCCCGCATACAATCTCTCAAACGTTGCCGTCTTAGCCATCGTAACTGCCAACTTAGCCTTTTTCCTAGCTATCTTATATTCCTCCCTATTAGCCCGTTTCTCATCTTCATCCTTACTCTCACCCAACTTAGCATGCGTCTCTTTCTTAGTCTCCACTTTCTTCTTAACTTCTTTATTCCACCACCAATCCCCCCGACAATGACCGGCCCGGCCCCTGGACATACCCAACACCTCACTAGCAGTCTCCTTGATGCACCTAGCCACTGTATCTCACATACCATCCACGTCCCCCTTACACTCCCACCCTCTCATACCCTCCACATTTTCCCCTATCTCCCGCACATTCGCCGGCGTTAAACCGCCCCACTTAATTCTAGGTCTACCCTCCTCACCCCTTCTCTTCTTGTCTTTCTTAATACACAAGTCTATCACCAAGAGCCTACGTTGGGTCGAAAGATTCTCACTCGGGATGACTTTACAATCCTTATACAACATCTTATCCCCTTTCCTAAGCAGCAAAAAGTCAATTTGGGTCTTGGCTATCGCGCTTAGAAAGGTGATCAGATGATCGTCCTTCTTCGGGAAGCTCGAATTCACCATTACCAACCCAAAGGACCTCGCAAAGTCCAATAGAGAAGCTCTCTCTTCATTTCTCTCCCCAAAACCAAAACCACCATGCACATCACCAAATATATTGTAATATATTTTATTTAAAGTAGTACATATATATTGAATGGTGCATATATATATGTATATATTTTCTATAGACGTGTATATTTAACGTATAAATGTGTATATGTTTTATAAATTAGTATATGATTATATATATACATACATATATATACATACATACATATATATATATATATATATTGTAATGTATATATATTGTAGTATATTTTATTTAAAGTAGTACATATATATTGAATGGTGCATATGTGTGTATATATCTTCCATAGATGTGTATATGTTTTATAAATTAGTGTATAACTATATATATAACTATATATGTATATATATATATATATATATATATATTGTAATGTATATATATTGTAGTATATTTTATTTAAAGTAGAACATATATATTAAATGGTGCGTATATATATGTATATATCTTCTATAGACGTGTATATTTAATGTATACATGTGTATATGTTTTATAAATTAGTATATAACTATATATATATATTGTAATATATATATATATATATTGTAGTATATTTTATTTAAATTTTAAAGTAGTACATATATATTGAATGATGTGTATATGTGTAATTGTGTATATGTGTATATATTTAAATAGTGTATATATATTGTTTAATGTATTTAAATGTATATAGGTGGGTATATATAGTGTATATTGAAAAAAAAAAATATTTTTGATCGAAATTTTAACCGGATTTAGGTGGGTTTGATCGGGTTGGATTAAGTGGGACGGGTTAGGGTTGTTTTTAAAAAATTTACTGTTGAGCCCGGACCGGTCCGACCCGCTTAACCCCAACCCGGACCCAGCCCGACCCACAACCCGGATAATTTTAACGAACCGATTCCGGATTGGCCTATCCCGGCCCATTTGACATCCTTAGTAGAAATTCATGTTACTTGTGGCTTATACTATGATTTCATGAGGAACATCGAACGTTGGCTTGGGGATCTTACTAGGCAAGTGAAAATCTTGAAACTGAATTTGGGAGAAGGAGGGAGCTTACTGGGCAGGTGAAATTCTTGAAACCTTGGTTCCCACTGCCCATGGTGCCTTGGGGCCGTCGGTGCATGGCGCCCATGGTAAAACTCAATCCCTGACAGTTCAAGTCATTACGAAGTGTCAATCAAAGTTTAATCCAACATAATGATAGGCCGTTTAAGATTGTTGCCAAGGTTAGCAAAATTTCCTACATGCTGGACATGCCATCCCATTTGAAGATTTATCCCATCTTCCACGCAAGCCAATTGAAACCATATTTTGAGACAAGAAAGGCGTGGAGCGGGGTCGATCTAGCCGTGCTCAAATCTTTACGACGTCCGCTGATACGGATAAACAAATTAAAGAAATTATTGAACATCAATTGGTTCGAGGCAAGGGTTAGGGCAATTCGAGTGCCCAATTCTTGGTCCATTAGAATGGCCAATCGCCAGAGGAGACGTCGTGGGAAAAGTATGAAGACTTATCACAGTTTAAGAAGCAAATGCACAAGTACTTACCGCTAAGTGGCGTCGCGGTCATCACCAAATCAGGTAGGGGAGAGTGATGCCCCACGTTATTATCCATTAAACTCCCAACGTTTTGGGCATTCTTCCGAGCTTCGGGAGGCTTCCACAGAGTCAAACCTGGAAGCCACATTACAACTAGCTTTGGGAGGTCAAAGGGACAAGCATGGGACACATTTATTAGGCCTTGGAGCCTTGTGGAAGCAGCTAGGCAGCAAAGGAGCTGGAACAAGGCAGCTTGAAAGTTACAACTCACTAGTGAACAGATTTGGCAATGTCATTTTGGGAAAGGTTGACGAGCTGTGTCTAGAGTACTTTAAAGCCCCCAAGGGCAGATTCATTCATGTAATTTTGTTGTGTTAGCAATATATCAAAAATTGGCTCTTTGGCCTCCCAAAAGACTTGTCTTATTTACTTGCTTGGTTGTAGCCTGTTTGAGTGAATGTTCTTAGCTTTTTGGAATTAATTTTGTGAGGTGCAGACTGAATTTACCGAAGCATTTTAGCTTGTTAGACTGTACGCATGCGTCTAAAAATTAGGCCCATGACAATAAGCTTGCTTTGAGCACTCTAATTTCTTTAAAGTAACAATGACCCGACCAGTTAAGGCCAGGAGCGCATCGCCAATAGAAGGGACAAGGCGACTGGTGCACACCATAGGCGGACTTTCCGGCCCATCCCAAAGTCTAACTGCGAGCTTTTTAACTGCAACAACTTAAATATACGTTATTGAAGCTGGAATTACCGCGACAGTTGGCACCATCCTTGCCCTTTAATGGATCTTTGTTAAGGGATTTAGATTGTACTCGTTCCAATTCCTAGACTCATTGAGCCTGATATTGTTATTTATTGTCACTACCTCCCCGCGTCAGGATTGGGTAATTTGCACACCTATTGTCTTCCTTGGATGTGGTAGCCGTTTCTCAGGCTCCCTCTCCGAAATCGAACCCTAATTCTTTGTCACCCTTCACCACCACGGTAGGCCACTATCACTACTAGAAACCCCACAAAACTCTAAACTCAGAACCTCGAACCCAAAACCCTAAACCTTAAAACTCAAACCCCAAAGCTCGAACCTCAACAAACCCAGAACCTCGAACCGCAAACCCTAAACCTAGAATCTCAAACCCCAAACCCCAATGCTCGAAACTCAATAAACTCGAAACTCTAAGAAACCCTAAACCATGAACCCTAACATTTTAAACCCTATATTCAAACCCCCTGAATCCTAATCCCTAGAACCTTCCATCCTTGCTAAGCTTATCGAGGCTTAGCTTGGCTTAATGTGGCCTAATGGGGCTAGGGTTGGCGAAGCTCAGTATGGATTAACCAAGCTTAGTTTGGCTAAGCAAGACCTAGTAAAATTTGATTATGTGTATTTATAGGATAATTAGAGAAGATTAGGAGTATAACTGATTAGTTCCTAACTTAAACAAGAAACGTTAATCAACAATTGTTACCAGAGAAGTTTCTGAGATCTTGTATGAGCTTATTTTGTTTCAAGTCTAATGGGTCTTTTATGAGATGTGGTCTCCGTGATTAGAATTAATTAATGGGACTTAAAATTTGGAATGATGGGAATAAAGAGGTCGATTTGAATAAGGAAATAGCCCTTTAGATGAATCTTAGGCGATCTTAGCATGACATAACAAGGCCAGACTTATCGAGGCTTAACAAGGCCAGGCTTAGTAAAGTTTGATCATGTTTATTTATAGGATAATTAGATAAGATTAGGGGTATAGTCGATTAGTTCCTAACGAATTATTGATTATTTGATAAGATCGACAATTGCTACAATATAGGTTTTTGAGATCATGTATAAGTTTATTTTGTTTTATGTCTAAGAGATCTCTTATGAGTTGTTAGCTTCATGATTCGAATTAATTGGTCGTAATTTAAGAAAGAGTATTTATTAATATGAATATTTGGACATGATAACTCTTTCTTTTCAAGCACATAAGTGTTATTGACAAGTTTAGTAGGAACATCATGTTAATAAAGTCATTAGACTTTTGAATGATGAGAATAGAGAAGTTTTGCTTAAGAAAATAGCCCCATTACATGAGGATTAACAGGGCTAAGTAAGACCTGACAAGGCTCGATCATGCTTGTTCATAAGAAAAATAGAGAAGATTAGGAGTATAGCCAATTAATTCTTAACTGAAACAAGAGATCCCGTATGAGTTTATCTTGTTTTACGACAAAGAGATCTCTTGTGAGTTGTGAGTTTCAAATTTTGAATTAATTGATTATAATTCAGGGAAGAGTATTCATATGCATGTTGTTCACAAAGTTCTCGGAAATTAAAAAATCATAATTACAAAGAGTGAAAGAGCAAAAACTAGCAAATAGATGTATCGTACCTTGGATCTTCTTTGAAAATCAATCAAATACGGAGAACAACATATATTATTGAAAAAAATAAAGAAAAGAAAAAACCTGATTCCTTCAAAACTCGGAAGGATCATAGCCTTCAAAGAAAAAGATAATAAGCATGCAAGGATGACTTCTTCTAGACCAAATACTTTGAATAACTGAAATTGTCAAATAATAAATTAATTAAGGTACCAAAAGAGAAATTACAAGTACAATTGAAAAATTTAGAGAACATAAGGATTTCATTACAATTTATTGATTCGAACTGGTGTCAATGGGTGCTCATTGAAAATGCCCATGGCACAATTGACCTGCTGCCCATGGTGCATGTCGAAACGATAATTGCACTAGTTCATTTTATTTTTAGAGCTTAGGTCACTGAGAAAGAGGCGCGTACATGTACACACGCATACGCGCGTACATACACATTTGGACCATAAAACCAACTGACTATGATTGGGTTGGTGATGATAAATTTACTATTAAATGCCAACAGAAGAAGCAAAATCGGGAAGAACACAATTCTTACTTTGAGTGCTTGAAGAGCCTTAGTATAAATTACACCAAGTGAACCACCCAAAATCATGAAAATCATTCAGCCTGAATGGAGACATCGATAATCATTAAACTAAATTAAAAAAATTGAATAAGTAATCACAAATCTGATAATGGAGGACACATCTGAATTACTCGTAAGAATATCTAATCCAAAGAGATTGTGGACTGAAGGAAATTGAGTAGAATAAGATTTTGGGAAGACTTATTGCAGCATAAATCCATCGAGAAGGAATAGTGTACAAGGGGGAGTAGACTGTTAATATTAATACCTCATGAGGTAGATCACTTACTTGGAACTTTAACATCTATCTTCATAATTCCGAAGCAACAGACACCTAAAGAAAGGATTACAAAATCTAATAGACACTAAACATTGTTGTCTAAATTAATTGGCTCAAGTAGATGGATAATTAAGTACATACTAGAGCACAGAGATATAATTCCTACAAAATTCACAACCTGAAGACAAATAGTTAGAACTCAATTGGCTAATCAATTGAGGATACAGTTAAATCATCAGTACTTAGCTCTATTTTTAACTGAATCTCCTATAGATAGAAAGATAAAAACATACATCAATCAACCTACGTTCTTTTGAAAAAGAGATCACCCTATAAAAAGGTTCAACTTATGTCGGTGTCCACGAGAACTTCAAAGAACATTCGTAAAATTTGTACATAGGAGAGAAATTATCCGTGCATTGCCCTTGAAAATTTACAACCCAAAAGCAGTGAAAAGAGAGGACAAAAAAGGGTATTCGCCATCTTAACGAAAGGTGACTTATGATAGGACAGAAGGAGCTCTCACATTGCACATGCTTAGAATGTTAGTTTCACTAGATTTCAAAGTTTCCAATATCCCATTTTAGTTGTTCCTTTAATTCAGATAATAATGCTTCATCATGCCACAATAAGACACATTAAATGGTTGCACCACAGTACTTTCAGTTGGCAAAAGTATGCACGAACTTATAATTTATCTGAGGCAGTTAGTTGTATGGTAACTTTGCAAGGAAAAAGACATGTGAGTTACCTCATCGTTTCAGAAGTTTCTTTACTTCGATCATGCAACCTACCAAAAGTGTTATCCTGGAATGTGAAGACAATGCAATGCATTGACATCAGTTCTCTTACTAGTGTATATGTTTCTACAATGTAATCAATAATTAAGTAAATAGCCTAATCATCATATCATACTTATACTTTATACTTTATCTCTATCTCTAATCTCTTTCTCTGCTATATTAAAAGTGTGAAGACTATTAAAACAGAGATTTGAACTTTTTGTCATTCATTAAAAGTCTTCGCAGTAGACAAAATTGTCATTTCTCCTTTCCTCCTCAACTTATCATGTAATGGTTTTTAAAATATTTAGGACTTTATAATTAACTAAAATTTAAATTAACAAATTTATATACACAATAGATTATACTTATGGAAAGTCCATTAATTATAAGGACTTCACGCATAATAACAAACTTACAATTCCAATTTGGAATTGGATGACCGTCATGCGTTAGTCCATACAAAGGAGTTGATACCAATTCTAAATGGATTTGACTTAGAATTTTAGCTTATATAAAAAAAAGGTTTTATAATTCTAGTTAAGTAATATTTTGATCAAACTTTATAATAAACATATGTTCCTTCTACTTCTATTTTTCTTCTTACTTTGATTTTGAACCAAGTGTTTCTTGCATTCATTATCATCAATTTTTATATCCTTCTTTGTTTCGTTTAGTTAATAAATTTAAAAATAATATATAAATTATACATAGTCAACAATTGATAATGGATTCTTCCCTTTTGATAATTTTTCGTATTTCTCTTTCAGTTGAATATTTATTGTTGAAAATTGGACGAAACTAAGCATATTGCCGCCGAATGAAGTACCCGAAAAGAGATCAAAGGTTTATCTCTTTCCTTTTTCTTCAATAATAGTTAAAACAGTATAGGCTTCAATAATTTCTTGGGTTATCTTTTTCAATTTAAAATTTCTACTTAAAAAAAATGGATGAAACAAGGATGAACTTGTCTTTTCACGATTTGTTTCATGAGCTCCACAAATTCTAATTTCTTATATGAAAATTTTATGATATTGATTAGTGACAAGACTATCATGTTGCTAGCTTCTTGGTAGATGACCTTCAATTTTCTTCCACCGCAACTTGCAAGCTATCCTTTTTTGCTTTATTATAATCTTTTTTTGTTATTTTTAACTTGTCATAAATAGTTCTACTATATTATTATGCTTATGTATAATGTATTTTCTTATATCTTTTACCCTTTTATATTTCAATATCAACATAAGACTTTTGGTATCAATGGTATGATAATGAGTTATCATATTTCCCTTTATATATCTTTTAGTAAAATTTGTACTTAATAGTAACGTATTCTCAATAATATATTTATTTTATATACATAAACATTATATTCGCGTACAAAACACATACACTTAACTAGTATTCTATAAGTGGGAAGGCCCTTATTTGAAAGTTGGATTACCAAGATACCCTTTAAAAGTTGAACACATAGTTACCCGCAACCTAAAAGTAAAATTACTTCTATTAAATGACTTGTTTTTACTATTTAATGAAGCGGGATCAATGGACGTGAAATGATCTGAGTACTATTGGGAATGGGCTGAGGATGTTTTGGCTAAGAGCCAACAAACTCTGAAAGCAGCAAAAGTATATGATGCCGTTTATGCTTCTTTATTTACCTATGATCGAAGTTCAAACATATTGTAAGCCTTTCTTGAAGCATGGTGTTCAAGGACAAATACGTTGCTGACATCGATTGGAGAACTCTCTATATCCCTTTGGGATTTACATGAAATTGGGGGCCTACCTATCGGAGGTCTTCCTTATGAAGAAGTAGTACCTGAATTCAAAGAGCTCACCGGTGTCGATGAGAAGAATGAGAGATTCTTCCTCCGTACCTGCGAGTTTTTATTTTTAGCCCTTTCAGCGTCTTCAAGAAGGAGAGTCTCATAATTTGAGAGTTACTCTTAACAAGTGGATAAAGTTTTGGTGCAAAAGAGTCTTGAGATATGAGGCGGCTCCAGTGAGAAAGAGAAAAAAATTGTTCGCTTGAAGTCAATACATAACCCAACTGGAACTATTCCTAGTGCAGCAAAGTGGTCAAGTGCAGATGATGCGACATTCTCTACACTTGGAGTAGGGTATGGACATAGGGTTGATACATATTTGGCAACATCTTTATCATGTTGGTTATGCTCCTTTGTGTTTCCTTCTAAGGATGGAGATTTCATTCGTCCGGGAACTTTTAGAATTGCGGCTATGATAGCTAATAAGCAAACTTTTGGTCTTGTCGTTCCTGTCTTGTCAAATATTTATAATGGATTAAACAGGATTACCAAAGGTTCGCAACTTGAGCACATCAAAATACCCTTTTCAATCCATTATGTGTATGGTTGGCTTGCTTACTATTTCAAGACACATTTTTCTCTTCCTAATGGGCTATTCGTTCCACTAATGGTAGTATATTCTGGAGAAGGTGCTGCAAGATATTTTGATGAAGAGCATGACAAAAGACGTATCTACCGAGGAGATAATATTTCTTGAACTTCTACCATGCCGAACAAGTCCAATATTCATTATTTTGTGGATAATGATAAAGAAGCTGATTCAGAGATAAGTTACTTCATGAGCCTTCGTTTTAACTTTCTCCCTTTCAGGTATGAAGACTCATTCATCCTTAAGCCATATAGCCCGCACCGATTTAACCGTCAGCTTGGATTTTATCAAAGCCTCCCAGGTAGCTTAGCAAATGATATTCGCAGTGTATCACTTGATGAAGGGCTCAGATTTTATCGCATCTGTGTGTTGCATGGATCCATGGCAAAGGCTACTTTTTCTATGGCCACACCTAATGCGCGAAAGCATTCCTCTACTTCGTATAAATCTTGGTGGGACAAAGTTCATGGGAACTTTCTTGAAGCTAATTTGCAATCTTTGGTGAATGTTGTAGGTTTTATTATCGACACTCCTCAAGAACATGGCAAAGAGGTCCCAATAGTGGCTAAGCCTCCAGTTTTGACAGCTAAGGTAGTCATTCCGTACAGAGTCAAGGGACCTCCACCTGCAGAAACTCAGAAAGAGGAACCACCCACCCTGACTCAATCGGCTTTCAATAAACGACCATACCAAGACGAGAATGATAGTAGTCATAGAGATCATTGTTGGAAGAAGGTAAAACCATCCTTGGCGAAGTAAGGCGATTCCAACTCCCATGTGGAGATTCTTGCTAGTTCATCAAATACTCCATCAGCCATCAAGAAGGTAATGTCTTAACTCTGTACTATTTCAAAGTATATGATTTGTCTTTATATAGCCCTCATGTGATGTTTTTTATTTGTGTGTGCAGCCAAATGATTTTCAAATTCTGGAAGATCCTCACCAAAGTAAGCCGCAAGATAGCATCCAGTCTGTAGCAGGTCCAGACTCAAGGGAGTTGCTTTTGTCATCCAAAGAGGTCATCTCTAACCCTTGCGGTAAAGTTAAAGCAAATATAGAGTCAAACTTTTCTCGACAACCAGCGGTGACCATGTCTATATTTGATGGTAAAAAGGTTATTTCAGAGATTAAAAGGGAATTTATCATGAAGGTTGGGCTAGTATCCGTACCAAACTTTTAGGCCTTACTCCGAATCGTGCTTCCTCTATTCTAAATGATGTCGAAGTTATACTCAATGACATGAGTGGAATAGGGGCAGATATTTCCCCTTTGCAGAATTTATTGGGGTCTTTCTTTAGACTGGCGACTTCTTATGACCAAGCACAATCCACCCTTGTTGAACAAACCACGATAATTAAAGAGTCAGAGTCATATTTGAAAGCCAAAAAACATCTTGAGCTTGTATTAAGGGAGAGAGATGAGAAATTTGAAGAAGTTTCTGCCATCTGCAAATCTCTTGAGAAGGCTAGAAAGAAGGTGAAGAAGTTGAAAGCTCGCCGAGATGCTGCCAAGCAAGAAGCTGGGTGAAGAAGTTAAAAGCTCATCGAGATGCTGCCAAACAAGAAGCTGCAGAGATGGAATCCAAAGTTTCAACTGCTAAAGAAGAGCTTTCCAAGTGTTTTGATGTCTCCCTCGCAACGACAAATGCCTCAAAGATTGTGGAGAAGAAGAAGCAAGTCTTAGAGGCTGCTTTACAAGATTTAGTTAATTATAAGCTATACTTAGATTAACCTTAAGAGGTGCCTTTCTTCAAACCTTCTTGTTGCTTTCTTTTACCCTTTTTTATTGAGTAGTCAGATCTATCAGTTATAATGGAAACCCTTTTTCTTTATATTGCATATTTATTTTAATATTGCTTTTGAAATTTAACACCAAGAATTGCTTGTTTATTTTGACGTATTGATGTCGCAGTATTAAACTCTGGCCTTTCTATCCAAAACTTGTTGCTTATTGGCTTTATGCCTTTGTCTGACAACCGAGTTGGACTTACAACTTCAATTTGAAAGCCTTAAGAATTAAAGCTTTTGACTTGCAAACTTGATAATTGCACGTGTGGCAGATCTATGCTTTAATTGTAGGCTTTGGGTATTCTAAATCCTATTGAAAGAGATTCTTTTCCTTTTGATGGGTTGCCCCCATTGAGCCAAAAATATCTGTCATAAGTCTAAGACTTAATCAAGATGCATACAGGCTCGACTTTCATTCGGCGGATCAAGCAGGGCCATGTATATTTTTTTTTCGACACTCATGTAACTGAACTCAGAATAAATTTTCAAGCGCCTATGTACCTCAATGAAGAGGATCAAGTCACAACGTAGTTCTGGGTGAGTTTTTTTTTTTTGTGTCCTAAGTTTTGCCTAGACCGCCTTTTTCGAGGTTTTCAACTTAGCGGACATTTATTTGATTTTTTTTTATTTATTTTTTAGCCGTTCACAGTTTATACTCTTGCGGACTAGGAGTAGACATGCAATTTATACTCGTGCCTTAAGGAGTGTACATGCAGTTTATACTCGTGCCTTAAGGAGTGCACATGCAGTTTATACTCGTGCCTTAAGGAGTGCACATGCAGTTTATACTCGTGCCTTAAGGAGTGTGCATGCAGTTTATACTCGTGCCTGAAGGAGTGTGCATGCAGTTTATACTCGTGCCTGAAAGAGTGTGCATGCAGTTTATACTCGTGCCTTAAGGAGTAAGCATGCAGTTTATACTCGTACCTTAAGGAGTATACATGCAGTTTATACTCGTGCCTTAAGGAGTGTCATCTCCCTTCAAGGGTAGTACTTCTTCAAGAACTTGGCATTGATGGGGATAATCCTCACGCCATCTGCATCAACAAGCTTGTAAGCACCATTTGAATATGCCTATTGTACGATATATGGTCCATCCCACTTCGAGGTGAATTTGCCCCCAGATTTATGAAAAGTGATAATGGGCCTTTTTACTACAAGAACTTAATCTCCAACTTGGAAGCATCTCAAGCAAACCCTTTTGTTGAAAGAACGAGATAACCGGGATTGATAACATTCAAGATTTTGTTGAGCCTCCAGCCTCTTCTCATCAAGAGCTTCTAACTCAACAAGACGCAACTTAGCATTTTCTTCATCGGTGAGCCCTTCTTGAATAGCCAGTCTCAAAGAAGGTATTTGACGCTCAAGTGGCAGGACTGCTTCAACTCCAAAAGCAAGTGAGTATGGGGTTGGTTATGTTGGTGTACGGTAAGTTGTCCTTTACACCCATAAAGCTTCTTCCATTCGCTCATGCCAGTCTCATTTGGATTTGGAGACGACTTTCTTCAACAAGTTGCATAAAGTCTTATTGAAGGCTTCAGCTAGACCATTGGCGGCAGCATGATACATTGAAGACTTGCGCTGCTTGAATCCAAAGAGGTCACAGATCTTGTTCATCAACTTATTATCAAACGGCTTGCCGTTGTCAGTTATTATATACTGAGGGATTCCAAAGCAGTAGACGATATTCACTCGGATGAAGTTCGCAACATTTTGCTTTCTTTACTTCCTTGAGAGCAATAGCTTTGGCCCATTTTGAAAAGTAATCTGTCGCAACCAAAATGTATAAGTGTCCACCAGAAGACTTTGGTAGTAGACCAACAACATCCATTCCCCAAGCATTGAATGACTAAGACGCTACAGTTGGATGTAGCATCGCTGGAGGTTGATGTATGAAATTTGTATGGAATTGGCAAGCTTTGCATCTTCTCGCATAGTCCAAACAATCTTTCACCATCATTGGCCAATAATATCCCATTCTTTTAATGTGAAAATAGAGCTTTGGTCTAGACTGATGTGATCCACAAACTGCCGAGTGCGCTTGTTGCAAAGCTTGAATTGCTTCTTCCTCTCCCAAACACCGTAAGAGTACTCCTTCAAATGATCTTCTGTACAGTGTGTCTTTGTAGTAAAGAAAGCGAGGTGCACGATGACGAATGTCAGTCTTTCTCCTTGGATCTTCTGAAAGTATCCCATAACATAAGTAATCAATAATAGGTTGTCGCTAATCTTTTTTTACAGCTTCAGACACGGAAATGAGGTATTCAACCTTGTTTTCCACATCCTCATCTGACGACGGTACTACCCATTCTTGGCGGATAGTAACTTGGGTCTGATTTTGAAGAGTTAGGGTTGAGGCCAGAGAATCTAGGGCATCAGCTTGCTTATTTTCTCTCCTTGGCACATGTTGGAGGGTTACTCCTCCAAGCCACCCCATCAACTTCTGTGCATAATCATGGTATGGTCGCAGCTCAGACTTTCTAACTTCATAGCTTCCCAAAAGTTGTTTGATCACCAATTGGGAGTCACCAAAAACTTGTAATTGCAGTTGTTTCATGTCCACTGCCATCTCAAGTCCAAGTATTAAAGCTTGATATTCATCAACATTATTAGAGCAACGATTTATTAGGGTAAAAGAGTATGGGATGACCTCTTCTTGTGGAGTGACGAATACCACCCTGGCACCAGCTCCATCTTGATGTGCGGCACAATAAAAATACATCTTCCATGGGGGTCTAGCTTCGATGACCATTGCATCTTCATAAGGAAGTTCACCCTTCAGTTTCCAATCATCAGGTATCGGGTGGTCTACTAAGAAGTCAGCTCATACTTGTCCCTTTATGGCCTTTTGGGGAACATACATAATCTCAAACTGTTGAAATTGAAGGTACCATCTTGCAAGTCGGTCACTAAGGACAGGTTTCGACATTACAAGGTTGATGGGATTTCCCTAGACACGAGATGAACCACATGAGCTTGAAAGTAGTGTTTCATCTTTTTAATTGAGAAGGCCAATGCCAAACATAACTTTTCAATTGGAGAATACTTTAGCTCATTTGTTGTCATTATTCTGTTCAGATAGTAAAGAGAGTTTTCTTTGCCTTCACTATTTTTTTGATTCAGTAGTGCTCCAACCGACCTTTCTTGTGTCGCGATGTAGAGTATCAACGGCTTTCCAGGTATGAGTGCCGCAAGAACTGGAGGTTTCATTAAATACGATTTAAAACTCTCAAAGGCATTACTACAAGCTTGATCCCATTCGAAGGGAGTGTCCTTCTTCATAAGACGACTAAATGGTTGACATTTTCCAGCCAGGTTTGAGATGAACCTCCTTAAATATGCTAGCCTTCCTTGAAGGCTTTTTAACTCATGAATATCCTGAGGCTCGGGCATCTTTAAAATTGCATCAATATTAGATTGATCAATTTCAATTCCTCGGTGTCATACAATGAAGCCAAGAAATTTTCTTGAAGTAACTCCAAAGGCACACTTCAATGGATTCATTCTAAGTTGATATCTTCGAAGTAACTCGAATACCATTCTTAGGTCTTTTAAGTGGTCGTCTCTCTTTCTTGACTTCCCCACTAGATCATCCATATACCATTCAATATTTTTATGGAACAGCCCGTCAAAGATGTTCTACATAGCCCTTTGATAAGTGGCGCCAGCGTTCTTCAAACAAAAAGGCATCACCTTGTAGCAATAAATACCTTTAGGCATACGAAATATTGTGAGTTCTTCATCCTTGGCGCCATATGGACTTGATTGTAGCCGGATGAACCATCCATAAAGGACATTGCCTCATAAACAGTGGTGGAATCAATCATTAACTCCGGTATAGGGATTGGAAAATCATCCTTAGGGCATGCGTTGTTGAGATCTCGAAAGTCGACACAAACTCAAATTTGGCCATTCTTCTTCCGTACTGAAACAATACTTGAAATCCACGTGGGATATTTGACTTTACGAATAAAGCCAGCTTCAATAAGTTTGTTAACTTTATTTTCGATCAGTGGAACCAACTCCAACCTAAAGCGTCTTTGGGTTTGCTTAATAGGACGGGCACCATTCTTGACTGCCAACTGATGGACCGCTACTTTTGGATCTAAGCCAGGCATTTCCTTATATCTCCAAGTGAAGACATCCATATATTCTTTGAGTATGTCTATATAAGCGATTTTCTTATCTATTTCTAGAAACGCACTCAGGTAAGTTGGTCTTGGTTCTTCATCGGTTCCAAGATTAATTTCCTTTAAGGGATCTATTGTGGCCTTTACTCCTTCTTCAAGTTGCGATAGAGCATCTCCAGTATCTTCCTCCTCTTGAGGATTTTCTTTATTAATGGATATATGATAACACTAAAAGGTATTTTCTATCTCTTCATCAACCTTTATTTGAGATGAGACGTCTTTCTCGTTCTGGGTCATAACATGATATGAGGAGCCAACACTCTCTTCATATTCTTCACGTTGCTTGGTATAAACCACAGTATGATCCTTCGTTTTTAACACCTTGTTGCATGAAACTACCAGTTTCGTCTGTCGCTTCATTCTAGAAGGAATCAAACTTTGGAAATCCTTCTGGATTTTAAATGAAGAGTGCAGCATCGTGCTTTGACGACTTCTTTGACGCTTGTTGTTTTCTTCTTATTTATAGGACCCAACCTTTCGAACATAGAAGTTCTTGCGGTTGATTTTCTAAGTCGATCAAATATGGAGGGTCTTTTGTTAGTGGCAGTGGGTTCTTCTTCCACGGTGATGTAATTACTGACCACCCTTCTTATGGAGATGCGAATTGGAGGTGGCTGCGTGTATCCTAGTCCTTCACGTGCTTGCCTGTTGTTACCCTCCGATGGAAGTTTGCCCAACCTTGATGGCTCATTAAGATTGTATCCAGCCTTTACAAATAGCTTGTATGCATTTGGATCAAAGCCCTCTTTTGTACGCTTTGTATGGAGTGCTATATCTGGTGGAAAATTTTGAGCCACAGATTCCCCAAGTGGCCTTGAAGATGGATTTATTGCTTCAATCTTCCTGACAGGTAAAGTTAGCCCCTTTAGCACATTATCTTGGGCATCAGGTGAGTAATCTTCCTCTTTCTTTACCTTTGGCACGTAGCGAAGAACAAGAGTTTCCTTCTTCTTCGTAGGAGCGACGCTTTCTTTATTCTAAGTGAAGAAAGGCTTTCTGTTGATGAATTTTTCAATAGTCACCGCGACCTTCTTAGATGCAAGATCAGCACACTTGGTCTTGGTGACATATTCAATCATTTTCTCATCTATAGTATAATTCTTTAAGTAGAATTTTACATCGGTAAAATATGACTCAGCTTCAGTGAATGGCTTGTCATCGGTGACTATCGTTCTTTCCACTCCATTTTTGAGGTGCTTCAAGCATTGATAGTAAGAGGATGAGATAATTTTGTTCCCGTGCACCTAAGGCCTACCAAACAATACATTGTATGACGTTTTGGCATCGATCACATGCATCAATGGGTTTGATTGAAAATCATCTATACTAATCCCCAACTTGATACATACCATGGACCTTTCGCCCCCTTGGTTGAAGCCTTGGATCGTTATATGACTTTCGTCCAGTTCGCTAGTAGCGATGCCAAGCTCTTTCATCGTACGGATAGGCAGGATATTAACTCCAGATCCTTCATCTATCAAGATTCTATTGATCTTCTTTCCTAGAATTTGACCCACATGTATAAGTGATGGTTATGTAGGGTCTCACCAAGCAGAAGATTGTTATTTGTGAATGTGATTTTTGTATCACACACATGTGCCTCTACGCCAAGAGTTTCAGCCAACCTTTCGGAAGATGAAGGAACTTCCATGGGTAGATTCTCACCCTTTGCCCCCTCTTTGGCTTTATTAAAACAAGATGCTTTAAGGTTGACTTGGGCAGCCTTATTGCGGAACCAACTCGATAAGAATTCCTCTAAAGTTACCAGACGCCGAGGTTTCTGATGGTGAAGCTCCGTCACCCTTGTCCTTTTTGGAAGTGCAACCAACTTCTGTTTCCTTAGTTTCTTCACTACTTTCCTTCCGGTTGGCTGCTCGTACGTCTCTTTTCATAGGCTCATTTTTTTGCGTTTACGTCTAGTCATTAGAGTCCAACCCTCATCATCGTCTTTATCAACCGAAGACCTGTCAGGCTCTAATATCTCCTCATTATGCTCCTTGACACAAATTTTAACCAGGTCGAGCGAGCCAAAAGTGATAGAGATTTGATGAGATCTGGCTATCTTCTCGTCGAAGAAGATTTTCTTCTCTTTTGCCAGTTGCATAACTTTATCTTTAAAGACAAAGCATTTCTCCAGAGGGTGACTTATGAGCCTATGATATTTGCAATAATTGGGTCATTGGTCCTTCCGGCTTCGTTGGGATGCTTCATCTCTGGGAGTTTGATGAGCTTATGCTGGAGGAGTTCATCAAAAATCTCAGCAACATCAGAATCAAGGAAGGGATATTCCTTTTCTTGCATCTCCTTTAACGTTTTCTGATTTGGACGTGCTCCAGAAGTTATCTTTACACTTTGCTTCTTGCTCACCTTTGTGGTGACTTTCACAGGAGACACATCAACATTCATGGATTCTTTGTTATCATTTTTGGGAACGAACTTACCCCATCTCTTGGGTTCTTTCTTATCCTTTTCCCTTCGAGGGTCATGGATAGGCGTTCCTTCCTTTTCAGCAGAAGACATGCTCAACTCCATGTCGTGAGCACGAGTAACTAACTCTTCAAAGGATTTTGGCTTAATGCCTTGCAAGATGTAGAGAAGCCCCCAGTGCATTCCTTGGATGCACATCTCTATCGCAGAAGCTTCGCTGAGCCTATCTTTACAGTCTAAGCTAACATGTCTCCATCGATTGATGAAGTCAATGACTAGTTCATCCTTTCTTTGCTGAGTATTTGTGAGCTCTACCATGCTCACTGGACACCTTGTGCTATAAAAGCGATTCAGGAACTCACGTTCCAATTGCTCCCAACTATCGATGGAGTTAGGCTCGAGATTCATATACCAATCAAAGGCGTTTCCCTTTAGAGAATGAACAAACTGTTTGACAATATAGTCACCGTAAGTTCCAACATTATTACATGTCTCGACAAAGTGTGCGACATGTTGTTTTGGGTTACCTTTGCCCTCAAATTGTTGAAATTTGGGGGGTTGATAGCCAGCGGGCATTTTGAAGCTATCTATTCTTGCAGTGTAAGGCTTGCCATATGCAAGAGAAGACTTGGTGACAACATCATACTTGTCTTTGAGGGTCCCTTCAATAAATTCCCTCAATTGCCCAATCGGGATCATTCCCTCAGCAAAAACTTACACCTCTTTAGTCGATGGTGTTTGTTTCACAGGATTTTCTATCTCATGAACTTTTGGAGCTTTTCCCGGCGCATGGATAGATTCTCTATCTATCAAGACTTCCACCCTATCCACTATCTTATCAATCCTAGCCTCTTGATTCTGAACATAGTTGGTCAGGCCTTCAATTGCCTTTGTCAGATTCGCAAGCTGCTCCTCCAGAGATGAGACATCAGTTACCATTGCTTGCATGATCATCGAAGATGTTGGAGAGTAACACGGATTATCACATAAGTTGATCTTTGAAGTACTTAGCTTATGTGGTGTAAGTTGAGATGACGCATTTGTTGAACGACCATCGCTCTCGGCTTCAGAGTATTTGGAACCGGAATACTCAAGTAGAGCTAAAGTCTTTTTCAGCGATTCGGCCACATTGTTTTCTCCTTCTAAAGCACTTGCATTGGACTTCATTCCTTTCGGAGTTGAAGATCCAAAAATTGAAGTTGGCGCGGACGACACTGGATGTGTTTGTTGTCCTAGCAAACCTGCCTTTCTCCTTGTGACAACTCCTAAGGTTCTGAAAGTAACACCAAGCATGCTTTCTACTCCAGCAGAGAACTTTGAGTCAGCAACCTTGGAAACAGTTGATTGAGAGTTGACCTTCTTGGAAGTCATTTCGTTGTTCTTAAACTTTGAAGTATGAAAAATTGAAATGAGAGGTAGAGATTGTCCCACAGGGCGTGCCAGAATTTGTTGGACAATAAAATTTTGAGACCGAAAAATAAATAATTCGAGACAAGAAAATATTACAACAATCGATTTTATTGATTTCAATAAGTGAGTATTACAATCTCTATGAATCCTCTGATTCGCCTTTTCGAATATAAATTCAAGGGCTTAAAGCTTAGTCTTGAATTTAAATTTGATTTGATGGACTTGAGGGACTTGATCTTGACTTGTGCTTGAATTCAAGAGCTTTTGAGCTTGTTCTTGAATATTGCGGTCTTGATCTTGAACTTTGATGAACTTGATTTGAATGCTTGAGCTTTTTAGAGAAATTGCGGCGTTTGATCCATGATCTTTCTCTTGCTACTTGTTAGAGTTCTGGGGGTCCCTCTTCTGAATTATGAGACCCCTATTTATAGTTGTAGGAAAGGAAGAGTCATGATGAATATGGACTTCCTTTGACCAATCAGATTTAAGTGATGTGACGCCTTTTATGGGCTTTTATTTCATGGGCCTGCTGCATCAGTTTGACATGTGGCACGGTCCTATTGGTTGCTTCACTTGACTTGGCATGCCATGTCATTTGACACGTGGCGCTTATTTGGGCCTCTACAATATGACAATATTCTTGGGCTTAGCAAAGCGGGCTCATTATTTATAGCCCAAATTAATGGGCTAGCCCAATAATAATTGGACTTTAATTAAACTCATATATGTATGGACTTAAATAATTAATCTAATTATATTAATCCACAATATTTATTTAGGACTAATATATTTTGAATTTAATATAATCCAAATTTTGTACGAATTTAAATTTAATAAAATTGCATCACCTACACACCTACTAAGCATCTCAAAACAAAATAAGAAATATTAAATTAGTCATGCAGTAAATTGTGTGTTTTTAGTATATGTGGATTAAAGTTTTAAATTTGTATATTTAAATCATCGTTTGATAGAAAAAATAACAACAACATTACAAGATATATTTGTGAGTTTTTAGTATTGAATGACTGAAAAAAATACAATTACATTATAAAATTAAGAAAATTATAATAACAGTTCAAAGGATAGATAAGTTCACTAATCTTTAAAAAAAATAAAAAATTTAATACTTGGGCAAGTGTTTTTGGAAGATCTTAAAAGTTAGTTAATTGACTATATAAACTTAGGACAATACCCACGAAAATACCTGAAGTTTAACCAAATTTTCAGTGGAGTATATTGAACTTTGCGGGGGTCCTATTACCCCCTATACTTTTTAAATTGGAATTAATTCCCCCCAAACTTTTTTAAAGTGGAATTAATACCCCCTCAAAACATATACCCAGTTTTTTCGGTGGGAAGTGCGGTGCACGCACCGTTTCTTCTCCATTTTATCACTTTTCAACATTTTTTCACAATTACAACCATATTAAATATTCCAAATGATTCCATTGAGTTTATGAAGAATGTTTTCTCAAATAATTTAATGAAATCTTCCATTAATTTTCCATTGAAACTCGAAAGATTCAATTAGCGAGTTTCATTAATGGAAGATTCAATGAAACTCGCTAATTAATGGAACTCGCTAATTAATGGAACTCAAAAGATTCGAAAAAATTAATTTCATGATTCAATTTCCATTAATGGAACTCGAAAGATTTAAAAAATTCATTAATGGAACTCGGAAGATTCGAAAAAATTAATTTCATGTATGAAGCTATTCAATCTTCCGTTAATGAAACTCGGAAGATTCAAAAAATTCATTAATGGAACTCGAAAGATTCGGAAAATTTAATTTCATGTATGAAGCTATTCAATCTTCCGTTAATGGAACTCGGAAGATTCAATTTCCATTAATGGAACTCAAAATTAAATTAGCGAGTTTCTGAGTTTGAATCTTTCGAATCATCCATTGAGTTTCAATTAGCGAGCTCCATTAAATTATAACCATTGAGCTCCATTAAATTTCAACTCAACAATGGAGCAATCATTGTTGAAAGAAAGAAAGAAAGAAAGAAAGAAAGAAAGAAAGAAAGAAAGAAAGAAGAATGAAAAATAAATAAAAATATTAAACTTTAAATAATTATAAAATTAAGGGGTTGTTTGGCAAAAAAAGAGTTTAAAACGTTTTTAACACTGTTCACGCGCTCAGTGCACGTGAATCACATGCAGTGTGCCAAATGGCAGATATATGCCATTAATATACAAGAAAAAAATCTGGGGGGTAATAGGACCCCCGCAAAGTTCATTATGCTCAACTGGTAATCCGATCAAACTTCAGGTATTTTCGTGGGTATTATCCCTATAAACTTATACCTTATTGATGAAAATTTAAGTTTCACAACTTTCATTTTCCTTTTCTACCCCGTGTAATTAAAAAAAGTTTTTCTTTTTAAAAAACAGGGTAGTACCTTTTAAGTTTGTTTTGATAAAAATAGGAATGTATCGGCTATTGATTAAAACTATAAGAAAACCAACTTAGTCGAATTTTAAATTTAAAAAACCAAATCAAACCAACACAAAAAAATAACAATCGATTTGATTCTTGTCGGTTTATTAATTTATTTCGATTTGGTTTTATTTCTTTGATTAATAACTTTAACTAATGATAAAAGTAGAAATTAAAAAAAAACAAATCCAATCAAATATAGTGTTGTGCTCAAATTTTGAAACTAAGATGTCAATTTAGTGTTATACTTAGGCAAAGGCACGAACAACATCAAATGAACGCTTTTACAAAAATGATTTAGACACTACATATTAAAACGATATAATAAATCCCTTAAAAGGTGAACACATAATTTTTTTCCTCAATAGAAATCAGAAAGAATGTTCAAAACTAGAAATTATATATAGTCCAAACCAAATGAAATGTCAATTTTCTTAATCAGTTTAATTTGATTCGCGGTTCGATTTGGTTTAAAATCAAACCGTGAACACCCCTAGGTAAAAACCTAGAGTAACAGTATTGGTATGAATACAGGTTGCTGCGATACACTTTCAATTCCAAGACATGAAAACCTAGTACAACAGTATTGGTTGCTTGATATCAATCCACCTAATTGAAAAGAAACTCGTTCTGTAAATCCAAAATACTCCGAAATTCTCAAAAGTATGTTTCATTCCTAAAGCTAATCCAAAATACTCGTTAGACAACAACAAATCAGAAGGAACATTGAACTAACGGTAGTTAGTAATAAATAACAACATAAAATAATAATCGTAATTAAATTTAGAGTTTCAAAAGTATCATTACTAAGATTAGTTTAATAAAATACGTCTATAATTAAAGTTTTCTTAATAAGAGTTTCTCATGTTGTATTCTTAACTTTATTTTTGAAAATTTATTGACAGTTTTACAATATATATATATATATTTATATATATAGCGAAGGCTTGTGTCAGCACGGACCTAATATATGTTAATTTTTGTCTTAATTTATATGACATAAATAAAATTAGATAACTAATTATATTTTTAATATGTTTTAACATGTTAGCTATTATAATATATAATAGTTTTTCGACATTGTAATTTACTATTTTAAGTTGTTTGCTATTGTAAAATTTATAATACTCTTTTTGTTCAAACTTCTGTGGTATTGATAATAAATTTAGATTTTAAAAGTAATTTTAGCTTTTAATTATTGTGATTTATCAATTTTTTTTCTAATTCAATTTAAACGACACTGAATAATTTCGAGAGACAACTAAATATCACGATTAAAGTAGCGAAATCGATACGTCATAATGACTGATAATTACTAATTATTGTAATATATAATACTTTGTCATCTTTTTAGATAATGTGTTGCTTTTGTTGTTTCGGTTTATGAGACAATAATGGAATTTTGAAAGTCAGACAAATTGTTTAATATAATTCTTAGTGAATTACATTATTTTTAAATATTTTAAGTTGTTAACTATTATAATTTATAATCATTTGACATAATTTTTAAATAATAAATGTTACTCTTTTTCAATTTATGTGACGCTGATAAAATTTAAAGAGTCGATCAAACTTTTTATATATAGTTTCTATGTATTACCTTGCAATTTATGATAAACGACATAGTTTAAATTTAAGTTAAATATATTGTAATAATTTATATTCATTAATTATAACCAAATATTTAATATAAATAAATTTTTAATAATTTAGTTAGCTATCATATTCAAAAATAATTTGCTTACTTGTTTATTTTAGTAAAGTAAAACAGATTTATTATTTTCCATAACAAGTTGAAACAAAAGGAATATTATTTATAGAAAAAATTAAAACACAAAAGTTAGATTAAAAAAAAGAACCAACCTTGCATCTCAAAATACTTTTACAAGAAATATATTCATAACTTTGCATTTTAAAAAAATTATACGAGAAAAAGATTTGAATGAAATTAATTTCTTTAAAAATGTTAAGGCCTCCAATTCGTTTTGGCTTATAAGGCCTTAAAATTTTGAAAGAAATTAATATTTTTTTCATTCAAAGTTTTTTCTCGTTTAATTTTTTAAAATGCAAAGTTGTGAATATATTTCTTATAAAAGTATCTTGAAATGCAAGGTTGGTTCTTTTTCTAATATAGCTTTTATTTTATTTTTTTCTACAAATAATATTCCTTTTGATTGTCTATTTAACTTGTTATGGAGTTTGAAATTTGAGAAAACAAAGAAGACTTTTAAATATGTAATGTGAAAAATATTTTTAATCTTAAATATGTAATGTGAAAAAATTAATATTAAAATGGACCCTAAAAAAATAAATTCTTTTCGAAACGGAGCAAAAAACATATTGACCTGATAATTTAAATTTTTTATTTGTTCATTTTATTGACACAAATGTTAAGAAATATTCATCAAAAATTTATTTTATTATTTTATTACAAAAATAATAGATCTATTTTACTTTACTAAAATAAACAAGCAAATTATTTTTGAATATGATAGCTAATTAAATTAATAAAAATTTATTTACTTTAATGTGGTTATAATTAATTAACATAAATTATTACAATATATTAAATTTAAACTTAAACTATGTCATTTATCGTAAATTGCAAGATAATATGTAGAAACTATATATAAAATAATTCGACCGACTCTCTAAATTTCATCAGTGTCATATAAATTGAAAAGGAGTAACATGTATTACTTGAAAATTATGTAAAAGGATTATAAATTATAATAATTAACTTAAAACATTTAAAAATAATACAACAATCGATAAATTATATTAAACAATTTGTTTGATTCTCAAAATTCCATCAGTCTCGCATAAGCTGAAACAACAAAAGTAACGGATTACATAAAAAGATTATAAAGTATTATATATCACAATAATTAGTTATTATCAGTCATTCAAGACGTGCCGGTTTCGCTATTTCAATCGTGATATTAAGTTGTCTCTCGAAATTATATCAGCGTCATTTAAATTTAAATAGAAAAAAAATGATAAATCACGATATTTAAAAACTTAAATTACTTTTAAAATCTAAATTCATTATCAATACCATAAAAGTTTGAACCAAAAGAGTATTATAAATTACAATAGCCAACAACTTAGAATTGTAAATTACAATATCAAAAAAGTATTATAGATTACAATAGTTAACATGTTAAATAATTTAAAATCATATCAAAAATATAATTAATTATCTAATTTTATTTATGTCACATAAATTAAGACAAAAAATAACATATATTGGGTCACACTCTCTGTCTCTCTGTCTCTCTCTCTCTCACACACACACATACATATATATATATATATATATATATATATATATATATATAAGTTATATTTTAAAATTGTCTATAAATTTTCAAAATTAAAATTAAGAATACAACATGAGAAACTCTTATTAAGAAAACTTTAATTATAGATGTATTTTATTAAATTAATCTTATTAATGATACTTTGAAAGAAGGGAGCCTTAGAGTAACTGGTAAAGTTGCTGTCATGTGACCAGGAGGTCACAGGTTCAAGTCTTGGAAACAGCCTCTGGCAGAAATGCAAGGTAAGACTGCGTACGATACACCCTTGTGGTGGGGCTCTTCCCCGGACACCACACATAGAGGTAGCTTTAGTGTATCGGGCTGCCCTTTAATGATACTTTAAAACTCTAAATTTAACTACTATTATTATTTTATGTTGTTATTTAGTAGCCGTTTGGCCATGAGTAATTATTTACTTTTTTTAAAATAATTATTTTATTTTAGTGAAAAAAATGAAACTGTGGTGTTTGTCCATGAGAATTTCAAATATAATTCCGAAATTGTATTTGGAAATGTGAAAACAAGTTTTACTTGTTTTCTCTTTTTTCACTCATACTTCTCTAACAAAATTTCAAAAACAACTTTAATTTATATTCATGGCCAACTTTAACTCCAAAAAAATATGATTTTCATGGCCAAACAGTGCCTTAATACTAGCAATGGTCAAATCAATGTTCCTTCTGATTATGTGTTGTCTAACAAGTATTTTGGATTAGCTTTAGAAATGAATCATACTTTTGAGAGATTCAGAGTATTTTGGATTAACAGAACGAGTTTCTTTTCAATTAGCTGGATTGATAACAAGCAACCAGTACTGTTGTACTAGGTTTTCATGTCTTGGAATTAAAAGTGCACTGCAGCGACCTCTATTTATATCAGTACTGTTGTACTAGGTTTTTACCTAGGGGTGTTCACGGTTTGGTTTTTAACCAAACTGAACTGCAGGCCAAACTAAATTGATTAAGAAAACCAACATTTCATTTGGTTTGGACTAGACAATCACTAGTTTTGGTTCCTATTGAGCAAAAAACATTGTGTTCAACTTTTTGAGAGTTTATTATATCATTTTCTTATATGTAATTTCTAAATAATTTATGTAGAAGCGTTCATATGGTGTCGGTCGTGTCTTTGCCTAAGTATAACACTAAATTGACATTTAGTTTCAAGATTAGGACACAACACTATATTTGATTGGATTTTTTTTTTTAATTTCAACTTCTATTATTAGTTAAAGTTATAAATCGAAAAAAACCAATTAAACCAAACTAAACCGACAAGAATCAAACCGACGGTTATTTTTTATGTTGGTTTGGTTTGATTTTTGAAATTTAAAAACCGATTAAGTTGGTTTGGTTATGGTTTCGACCAACAGCCGATTCAAATCGACCCATGAACACCCCTATTTTTACTAAAGCAAACTTAAAAAGTTCTACCCTGTTTTTCAAAACGAAAAAGTTTTTTCTTTAAATTACACGGGGTAGAAATGGGAAAGGAAAATGAAAGTTGTGAAAAAATAAATTTTCATCAATAAGGTATAAGTTTATATAGTCAATTAACTAACTTTCAAGATGTTCAAAAAACAGTTGTCCAAGTATTGAAAAACAGGGTACAAAACAGAATGAAAGCTTTAAATCAGTGAAGAAACGTGAATATACTAGAGAGAGAAAGTAGAGAGAAGGAGGAACACATTTCTTATTATGAAAATGAACTCTCTAGAACACCAAAATAGCTGAGTACTGCGTATTATATATATTGTCAAGCCCAATAACTAGCCTATAAATAAATGTTGAGTCTGATAACTAATAACTAATCTCCAACAGTATCTACAGCTTCTGCATTAAGGGTTGAAGCTTTTTCTTGAAGTTGCTAGTCCTCCATTAATTTGCTTTAATTTGTTTGTAGTTTCTTTAACAGACTAATTCTCTCCTTTTTGTTGGATCTTGATTGTTTGATTTTTAATAAATTTGAAATTAGAAGTCTAGCAGATAACCATTTTTAAAGTTTTGAGTCTCTTCATGAAACATTTGCATCTCACATTTAATCAAATACATTTGTACCATTATTACCAAGGATAAGTTACTTTCATGATTCTTGGTAAAATATTTCTTTTGAACATAGATAAAATTGAAAAGGTTGAATTTGATATGGAAAATTTATAGAGGAACAAAGGCACGCACTCAATACGGGAGGAAGGCACTAGAGACTGGAGGATTACTTTGGAGGAGTAATTTATAGCCGTGCACCATACACCTACGGCCCCAAGGCATCATGGCACCAGTGCACCAAGGATCCAATGGCCCTAAGGCACCATGGAACCATGGGCACCGGTACACCAAAGAGCCTATGACCACAAGGCGCTTATGGCCTCAAAGCGCCATGGGCACCGGTGCACCACGGGTTATGGGCATCGTGTATCGTGCACCAATGGCCCCACGGAACCATGGGCACCGGGGCATGCCAGGGAGGATGGGGAGTGACCTAGTGTTGGCCATTGGGGTAGGCGGGTTATTTGGATAGTGAAACGGGCAAAATAGTGCAAACAGAGGCATTTTTTGGCCATATCGGTGTGTTATAGCCCACGGTTTCAGGGGTGGCCCCGGGATCCGGGTGTGCTGTGGGCCAAAAATTTATCGAGGCATGCTAGAGAGGCTGGGGTATGGCCTAGTGTGGGTCGTTGGGGTAGGCGGGGTCATTTGGGTGGTCAATTGGGCGAAACAGTGCAAATAAGGGCATTTTTGGGCTAAATCGATATGCTATAGCCCACGATTTTGATGGTGGGCCCGAGTTTTGATCGTTTTGTGGGCCGAAAATCGATCGGGGCATGCCAGGGAGGCTGAGGAGCGACCTAGTGTGGGCTGTTGGGTAGGTGGGGCCATTTGGGTGGTCAAACAGACGAAGCAATGTAAACGGAGGCGTTTTCGAGCCAAATCGTTGTGCTATAGCCCACGATTTCGGAGGTGGGTCCGGAGTCCAAGCGTGTTGTGGGTCAAAATTTAATATTAATATAATAATAAAATCATAACACTACTACTATTATTATAATTTTTATTATTATTATTATTATTATTATATTTATTTAATATTTGAATATTTTTAAAACATTGAAACAGATGAGTTTAGGAACAGTAAAGTTTATTTAGAACTCTTCAATATAGGTTTCTAATTTTAAGTTAATGGCGATCTATTTTTAAAAAATAGCCTAATATTTTAAAATTCAAATATTTCTAATCTTTTAATTCAAAATTCTTACTACAATACTATTAACCTTGTCTTATAAATTGTCAAGCGACTTATTCACTTGGTTTTTTCTGGCGCTTCTACTTTTGCTTTATATATATATATAGAGAGAGAAATTTCAAATATCATTTTAATTTGTTAAAAAAGAGAGTGATTCTTTCTTATCCTAACTTTTTTTCAAATATAATTTATATTTATCTAATAATTTATATAATTTGAAATCAATGAGATAACTGTTATTATTATTATTATTATTATTATTAGTAGTAGTAGTAGTAGTAGTAGTAGTAGTAGTAGTAGTATTGCCACTTCTATTTTAAATTCAAATTTCTAATCATTATCTTGCAGTTATAATACAATTTGATAATAATGGTTATCCACATTTTGTGGCAGCAAATGCTGTAAACAAATCTAATTTTTCTTTTTTAAATTATAAGTTTATTTTTGAGAAGATATTGTATCTCCAATTTAAATTCAACAAAATTGATAGAATAGACAATATCTTATACAATTGGCTAGACAACAATAGGAGACCAATTAGAACTCTTAGTGTGATTCACTAACTACTTCTAAGTGTACTTTTATATATAGATTATTTTTAACTTAAAATTAACAATTTATTCCTCTTAATTATTTTACTGTTTTACCCTTTTTTTCTGTGTTTTCATTTTCCCCTTCTTTGTTTGTTTGTTAAAAATCATTTTTGATAAAAATCAACTGATAACTTAGGTATAGAAATGAATCACAAATAGATATATAGGATGGATTATATTATCAAATTTTAATTTATTTTTAAAAATTTAAAATAATTGCAAGTACGGATAAGGTTTGGATACACAACATAAATATATATTATTTAGACATACAAATAATAATATATATATATATATACACACACACACATACGCACACACCATAAATACATATTATTTAGACATATAAATAATAATAATTACTTTTATTATTATTTGCGCATATATGTATATATATTTACACACACCAAAAATATAGACATACAACAACAACAACACACCCAGTGAATTCCCACCAAGTGGGGTTTGAAGATGGTAAAATGTATGTAGTCCATATCACTACCTCCGAAGAAGTAGAGACGTTGTTTTCGATAGACCCCCGGCTCAAGACACAGAGACAGTAAATAAGGTCGTAATAAAACACGAAAAATAAAATAATATGTTATAAAAGAAATAAGGCACCCACAAAGTAGTACAATACACTAACCAACTGCAAGCACCTACCTGCCCAACCCACCTAACTAGAGACTCTATCCCATCAGCAAAGTCCTACTACCACTATCAAGCTATACCAAAGCGCACCTAACTACTAGTTATGACTCACCTCTACGCACTAACCTTCTATCCTAATCCATGTTTTTCAAACTTTCCTATTCAGGGTTATGTCCTCTGTAAGCATAACTGCTTCAAGTCCTGTCTAATCACCTTCCTCCAGTATTTTTTTGTTCTACCTCTATGTAACGACCCGAGACTACCCTCTAGTCGTCACACGGTGCTAGGAACCACAAGTGATCCCAAGCTAACCCATAAACTGGCATACTGTTAAGCAACTGAATTATAACATAATAAATAACTATTCTATTGTGAGAAAATATAATCATACTAAAAATCTAAAATAAATACAATACTGATAAAGCTTTACAATATGATAAATCTGAAGGAAGAAAACTGAGATTTATATAATTGACTATGACTGACATCTATGAAGCCTCTACTATACTGACTATAGATAGTTGGGACATGCCTCCAACTACCACTAATTAATACACATGGAAAATAAATAAACTGTACATGAACTAAAATTGTCTGGAGTTCCTGAAGTAGGAGAACTCATCACCTGTTGGCTGGAATCTGCAACTGTCTGATCATATTGTGCGAGCTACAAATAGTACCTATATTATGAAACAATGTTGCCATACAAATGTATATGTGGATCAGTACTTCTACAATGTACTAAGTATGTAGGGGAGAATGCAATAAGTAAAACTGATTTCATACAAAATCTTAAAACATGCATGCTAAGTGTAAGTAGACTCACCAATAGGCTGGAATAAACTGAAAGCTGAAAACATCTTAATGCATGAGTGACAAACATACTCTGATAAGATGGTGAATCTCTTCACTTAGTTTCTGTAAAACTTTAATTTAATGATATAAATAGAACTAAAGTTGGGATATGATAAACATAGATACTGTATGAATACTGGATCTGAAACTACGTGATGGGGGTGACATAAATTAAGGATCTAAATGTACACTCACATCAAGCACGAATGCATAAACATACTAACTTATCTGATTAACTGAACGACTTATAGTTGAATACTGGTCATGTAAGACTGAACTGTACTTAGTCTAAATAATTGGATTAAAATTATAGAGTACAGGTAAGAACTGACTGAGCAACATGAGATAATTGAACATGAATGCGTGTAACTGTATTATCTGAGAATGCAAGACCAAACATATAACATGATTATGAAATAGTCTGTGAACTGAAATACTGAAATTGAAATACTGAAATATGATAACTGATTAACTGACATCTATATGCTTGGTCAAGCAACACTGAATCTGAATCACTAAACTGATTACTGGACTGAGACTGTAACTGAGACTGTGGGAGGTATCATCTAACCGACATACCCCAATACGAGCTAATTGGGGTCGTACCTGTAACCCCAGTTGGAAGGGTGTCAGTACCGTGCCACGAGTACTAACACTGGTTGTGTGGATTCACTATATTGATGTATTATCCTGAAGGACTAAGGGTGTCAAGCCAAAACTGACGGGTGACCTCTGTGAGGTAGTCAAGCCTAATCTGACGGGTGACTCCTCATATCCTATGCTGGCTACGTAGTTCTGGAGTTTAGGGACTGCTACTAACGACTCTACCTATCTGACGGGGAAGGCGCCATCTCTGTTTTCGCTCGGTGCTAAATTCTACTCCCAACTAAAAGACACTAAAATGTTAACTGGTGCATGTACTGTTAACTAATAACTGATAAACTCAGGTCATGATATTCTGAAAATAATAGTGCATACAGATTCTGAGGAAATAATTAGTGTGTAAGCTAAAGCTGATACTGGGATTGAAACCGAACTAAGCTAACTTAATTGGACTCACAACTGACCATATTACTGATTGAATGATATTTCCTATGGTATAACTGAAATCATTCTGTAGATTTTGGAAAACTAGACAACAACTAAATTTTGGGTATTCATAACCCCCATGACTCGATAACAATAACAATAAGAACACATGAGAGCATTTGGAACCATAATAAGTATGCATTATTTGAAGAAACCCATCACTTGGGCATTTCATCAACAACATGGATATTAATACTTTAACATGGGGGAATTCATTAAACACATGGGGATTATGAACTTGAACATGAGAATATCTTAAATATGGGAGCATGGCATAGTTACGTAACTAAAATCATGAATTTAGGAATTTGCACGAAATTTGCTTGAAATAGGACATGGGTGTTTCATCAAAACATGTAAAGTTCATAACTTAAATGTAAAAATGTCCTAAACATGGGTGAACAATAAAATTATATGGCAAAGTTCACAACTTAGGGATTCATCTTGAAATTAACTTAACATGATATGGAAATTTCATCAAACATGTGAAAGACATGAATTTAAAACATGGGAATATTGCTAACCATCATGAATTTAGGATCTATCATAGAATTTACTTGACTAAAGCATGAAAAATTCAAATTCATAGCATGGGAAATTCAAAATCTAGCATGGGACTACACATGGGCTAAATTGCATTTAAAGATACCAAGAAAACATGAAATTCTATTTTTCTCGAACATACAAAATACCATAATCATAAAAATTCATTCTTTAATTTGAAAGAGAAGGGTTTTGGGCTCCATGGGTGAAAGGGAACCCATGAATGAACTCCCACGTACCTAAAATATTTAATCTTGAATAAGAAACAAAATTTTGAAAGCTTTCTTGAATTGGGAAGCTTGATTCTTGATTGTTCTTGAAGAGGATTGATGAGGGTTTCTTTTTTAGAGTAAAATAGGATAATGAGGACAAATAATGCCCTAATGTAGGCTTAAGATCGTGTATTTACGACCTGAGTTGAGGTGGGAAAAGACTCCATTGCCTCTCATTTATTTAAAGAAAAAATTTGTAACCCGTATTTCGATTTTACTCCTTACCGCGATGCGGTACCACCGCGGCAACTTACTGCCTCACACTAAAATGGTTGTAACTTTTCGTTCGGGTATCGAATTAAGGCAAAATTGGTATCGTTGGAAAGCTAATTCAATTATCTACAATTTGGTGGGTCTTAAGCTGAACAATTCCATGTATATAAAAAGTTATACACGTTTGAAGTAGTAGACCCTTGTAGAATCGAATCCCAAGCTTTGGACGAATCTAAGGTTCTTGGCTCAACTTGGCTCTAAGTGATTTCTAGGATCATTATTCACCTCATAAGCACCTCACACACTAGGATAAAGGTCATGAAACATGCATTTCAAGTTATGGATCAAGAACATGGCAAATACGTCTTCACCGCAATGCGGTGGGATCGCGTAGTGCTACTGGAATTTTCCGTTCAAAGGACGAGTGTGATTTTGGGGTTAGGTGCGATGCGAGCTTATCGCATTGCGTCACTGGAAATAGACGAGTGCGATTTTGTACCTTGACGTGACGCGGCGCCATCGCGGTGCTTCACTGAAAAAAGAACGAGTGTGATTTAGCCTGTCACGGCGACACGGTGAAATCGCGGTGGACCACTGGAATGCAATTCGAATACGGTTCAAACCTCGTTCGAAAATTATGAAACTTCTTTGAGACATTCTACTTACACCCCTGAATATGAATTTACTTAAAAATTTATGTCTCGAGGTCGGGAAAGTCATTTTAAAAATCATCGAAGTTGAGAGGCCAAAAATAAGACTAAATCCCCAGCACTTAGCCAATTTTTCAAGTTCTAAGCCTCTTATACATGCACTATGAGCTGGAATGAACTTAGAAAAGTACAGGGTATTATAATATCTCCCCCTTTGGAACATTCGTCCTCGAATGAGACTGGTTAGACTGAGAGTACTGTGTGAAGGTAACTGAGATCATATTCTGAATATGCATGACTTGGAACATGATTGCATAACTGATTCTGAAGCATGATACATGAACTGAATATCATGAACCGTACTAATTTCTTGAATACATGCAATGACATAAGAATGATTATAAGGCTGGGATAGAAATGAAAGAGTCTACTGATGAGTAACCATTACTTCAAGATGGATCTTATTTTTGAAGAAAAAATGAGAGGTTTAGGACAAGAAAACTTAGGGTAACATCTCCCCCTGGGACGTTTCGTCCCCCAAATGATATTGTCTTGGCTGAAATACTAAGAAAATACTGAGATGATGCATGGGACACTTATGAACTGAATCATGGCTGAACATCTGGAGTCTGAATCTGATGCCTGACGTATGAACTGAACTGAATTTTATGACTCGCCTGGTCGTGAATGAATTACATCATGAATAGAAAAGATGGGAAACCATAGGAACTTGTCTGTCTATGTAATACCCCATAAGTTTTCCGAGTCATTAAAGCCTTTTTAAGTTTTCTTAGAGAAACTTAGCACTCAAAAATTTGGCTAAGTGTTGAAACTTTTTCATTTCCATAAGCTTATGAACTTCTATGAATTATTTTGCGACCTTTTCGACCTCCGAATTTAGATTTTCAAGTTGCGTTGCGATGGGAAAAGTCAATAGTACGTATTGGACACATTTCAGTGCCATAGCTCACTGGTTTGAATTGCTCCCGCATTTCGGGCGCATTTCAGGCTCCAATTTCAAGGTCAACTTCAAATGATCATAACTTCCAGTATATAATGAAATGGGAGAGATTATATATATCAAATTAAATCTCTTTGAGTTTTATTTTCAATGCAATTGGTTTCATCCAATTTGAACATCGGAGTAATAAGTTATTCCCAATTTACTTCAGCATATCAAACCAGTAACTGAGGGACAGATGTGACTTTATTTGTTTTCTTAGGGGCATTTTGGCCATCTTTCACCCCTATATATACTTACAAACACAGGATTTGAGTCATTTAGAAGCAAAATATACTCTTTTTTTCAATTTTCTCTCAAGAACAACACCCCTTAGTCCCAAACAAAAATCAAGATCCATAAAAATTCAACCGTTGAAATTCAAAATTCATTTAAGATTTGGAATCCCCATTGCGAGAGCTACAAGGAGAATCCATCAATTTTATGAATAGAGTTTTGAAAGTAAGAGTTCATCCGGATTCATAAACTTGAGGTATGTAAGTATTGATTCTTGGGTTCCTTTCACCCAAGAAGCTCAAGAAGCCTTTTTCCTAAATTCAAAGATTATGTTTTATGTGTGTTTTTATGATTTATGTGGTTTGAAATTGAAGTCCTTGTTGTTGTTGAAATTAAATTCATGTTTTGATTATGAAGACTCAAGCTTTGACCCTAGTATGTGTTGATCTTGTGGTGTTCATGATAAAGCCTCCTCAAGAAGCATGTTGAATTATGTAATCATGTTAATTGGTGTAATGAATTATTGTAAGGCCAAGATGAGTGAAGTGTGATGTTGTTATATGTTAATTGACGTTGGAAATAATCATATTTTCTATGTGTGTTGAACCATGATCATACCATGTTGAAATCTTTGTGTGGTGAAATGGTTGATGTAGTCATGATATTTAGAAGTAGTAAATTATTGAATAACTAAAACATACTCCCTACATGTTTGATAAAATATTTATGTGAAGAGATTAGAGTCATTGTAGTATATTGACTAGAAATCCCTAATGATGTGTTAACTAGTACATACCAAGTGTTTGTAAAAAGGCTTTAGTGATTGAATGCATGTTATGTGTTTATTGCAAGATCTTGTGGAATGACATATGAAGTGTTGGTATGCATTCTTTATGTGATCACATGTGGATATTCCCAAGTGCTTGAAGTGATGTTTTATTGAGTATATGGTGAATCTATTGATATGATGTGGATGTTGGTCATGAATTCAAAAAGTCAAGTCCTGTCAGTTTCCTTCTATCGAGTCCTGGGGGTACTTGTACCCGAAAAATATAGTTGTGTGCCTAGAGCCGAGTCAGTCTTAAGATAATCTCAGTCGTGTTATGATCAATAGAACTCAGTTAATGACTGGACAGTAAGAAAACTCAGTAATCTCAGTATTTAGTCTAATCAAGCTCAGTACTCAATTCAGATATCAGCAGTATTCAGTATCCAGTCAAGATTTCAGTAAAGTTCAGTAAGATACGAAATTCATAGTATCCCGTTAGATACGGAACCAAGCAAACTTAGTCAGATCAGTAAAGTAATACGATCAGTAACAGATTCAGCTCAGTCTAAGCTCAGTTAAGAATCAGTTCAGTGTCTTTCAGTTGGGAGTAGGACTCAGCACCGAGTGATCTCAAGGATGAGAACTCACCTACTAGTAGAGGGTATGATTCTTAGAAGCAATCCTTGCGCTCCAGAACTACGTAGCCAGCGTAGGTTGAGACATCATACTTGATAGTTGAGGGTAGATGAGGTAGCTTGACCTATTAGATGAGGGATCCATCGTTATCGTTTGAGCACCTGATAGATGAGGGTCATTTAAAGTTGTCTTTACCCGTGGCACGGTACTGACACCCTTCCAACTGGGGTTACAGGTTGGACCCCAAAGAAGAAAAAGGGCATGTCGATTAAATGACTACTTTTCATAGTCTCAATCTTTAGGAAAGAACTCAGTTTAGTGCTACAGAAGTCAAGGCTGTTAGATACAGGCCATCAAGTATTATTATTTGCAAATTCGGAGATCCACTGCTAGATAGGCCGATCTCAGATTCAGTTAGTCAAGTACTATTACCAACAGATTCAAAGACAACCTGTTAGATAGGGTTGATATAATTTTCAGTAGCTTCAGATACTTATAATCTCAATATGTTCAGAAATTTTAGTTTAACAGTATATTCAGTATTAGTTATTAGATTTAGTCCTAGTATACTCAGTGTCAGTATGTGCAGTATGTTCAGTAGTTACAGATTCTCTATGTATGCTAATCCAGCTCTTGCATATCATTCAGTTAAGTAATTGTTCATGCATAAGCCCTTGCATTTAGCCTTACCTCATTTGCATACTCAGTACATTCCAATGTACTGACGCATTTGTGCTATGGTGTTTTTTTTTAGTTTACACCATAGATTCAGAGACACGAGTTCCAGATCAGCAGTAGCAGTCCAGTACCCAGCAATGAGTCCTCATCTTTCGAGGATGGTTATTATTTTAGTATATTATTATATTCAGTTTATTTTATTAGATGGAGTTAGTCGGGGACCTGTCCTATCAACTACACTGTTCAGACACCTAGAGGCTTTTCGGACAGATGTATAAGTATTCAGTTTTCAGATTTGTGTATTTTAGATATTTTAAACCTTATGGCAAGTTTCTGCCAGTTTTCTGCATGTATTTTATTATATTATGCGGTGAACAGGTATAGATATCAGAAGAGGGTTAGCTTGTGGTTCTTCGGGATCACGAGCATCGTGTAACATTTTGGCTACAGAAAATTAGGGCGTTACAGTCCAATTGCTAGACCGGATTGTTGGCTATACAGACTGAATTATACGGAAAGCTTATAATCAACTATACATTCCACTTGTACACCAACATGATATTCAAGCCTATCTTCATAACCACACATGAACTTGTAGGCAAACAATCACAAAAACATCTTTCTCATATTATCTAAACCTCTATCCTTAAAATATCCATGCACTACCCCAAGAAAACACACATAGAATTTTAACTAATCATGACATAAGGAGAGGTCACTGAAAGTTAGAACATGAGGACCTAAAACACTAAGGGATACTATTCATAACTTGACACTTTAGTGAGGTCTGAGGAATAGAGTATTAAAATTATGGATTTATCAAAGAGATCTAAACTGAGGGCATACATGACATAAAATTTCGCTGATCATTAGGAGTGTAGCATGAGTACTGGAACTGAATATATTGTAAAGCATGAGTACACGAGTCATGAGCTGCATGACCTAAGTTTAGAGTTCATGAAATCATGGAACATGATTTGTACTGCTAAGTGAACTGGAACTCCTCATACTAAGAACTGGGAGAGTACATGATTCTCTACTATGTGCATGAACATGAACTATGATCATGGAGTTGATGTAAGGCATGAGTAGATATCGTGATGACTGAAATACAACACTGAAATAAGAATGGGTTGGGAATCATCCTCTCTTACTGATGTTCTACCATACTCCAGCATCACTACTAAAATCAGAGGGCCTGACTTGGTTACTTGTTTTATCATCCCCCCTAGCCTTAAGCAATCATTCTAAGTCTGTGAACCACTTAATAAACTCTAACTGAACTGCAACCACTTTACTCTAGAGCCCGAGGTATGACGATACACGTAAATACTAAACTCCCATAGAATATACTACCCTTAACTTTCTTTAGCTTCTGCAATCATCATCACATGCTTATACTCCTTTCGACATATATTTGCTTCACTAAACACATCATCTGCTTTTGATTCTTCATAGACTACTAACATCACATCTCTTAACTCACATTAATACCATCATACTTAATTTCGAATCAACAAGCTTAAATTCTTACATATACTATTCAAGGATACTAATTCACCTCTAGTACAACTAGCCCCATGAATATATAATCTACTCAATCTGGATAATGATATCCCAACTCTACTACTGCTAAACTTCTGGGTTTATGCTTCTAACTCTAGATCACATACTGAAAAAGAGATTCTGAGAACAGATCTGAAAGCACATCTAACTTTGGCTTAACACACTATTTTTATGAACATGAATGAAATATTTAAAACTTTAGGACATAAGGGCACTGGGCACTGATGGGATACTTTTGAGCCAACGTACAATCCCATAACTGTCTGTGAGGACTGGCTGAGGAAACTCTATCTGTAGAAATTTGAGCTTGACTGCTTCTATTACCTCGAAAATAAGGTAGAGATGGCATGAATAGAAAAAGATGAGAATTTGTGTAAGTTCCTTAAAGAACCTCTGTATAGAACTATCTGAGATATGAAAGAAGGGAAACATTTCTTAAATGCCCTGTAGCCTCTCAAAGAAAAGTACAGACGTCTCTGTACCGTTCCGCAAGACTCTACTAGACACGACTTCATAGACACTCTAGGACACTTTAACTCTGTGCTCTGATACCAAGTTTGTAATGACCCGAGACTACCCCCTAGTCGTCACACGGTGCTAGAAACTACAAGTAATTCCAAGCTAACCCATGAACTGGCATACTGTTAAACAACTGAATTACAACATAATAAATAATTATTCTGCTGTGCAAAAATATAATCATACTAAAAATATGAAATAAATGCAATACTAATAAAGTTTTATAATCTGATAAATCTGAAGGAAGAAAACTGAGATTTACATGAATGACTCTGACTGACATATATGAAGCTTCTACTATACTGATAATAAATAGTTGGGACATGCTTCCAACTACCACTAATCAATAAAAATGAAAAATAAATAAACTGTACATGAACCTAAAATAGTCTGGAGTTCCCGAAGTAGGAGAACTCATCACCTGCTGGCTGAAATCTGAAATTGTCTAATCGTGATGTGCGAGCTACAAATAGTACCTACATTATGAAATAATGTATCCACACAGACGTATATGTGGATCAGTACTTCTGGAATGTACTAAGTATGCAGGGGTGAATTCAATAAGTAAAACTGATTTCATACAAAATCTTAAAACATGCATGCTAAGTGTAAGTAGACTCACCAATAGGCTGAAATAAACTGAAAGCTAAAAATATCTTAATGCATGAGTGACAAACATACTCTGATAAGATGGTGAATCTCTATACTTAGTATCGAGATAATTGCGCATGAATGCCTATAAACTGTATTATCTGAGAATGCAAGACCAAGCGTACAACATAATTCTGAAATAGTCTGTGAATTGAAATATTAAAATCTGATAACTGATTAACTGACATCTATATGCTATGGTCAAGCAACACTGAATCACTTAACTGATTACTAAACTGAGACTGTGGGAGGTATTATCTAACCGACATACCCCAATTCGAGCTAATTGGGGTCCAGCCTGTAACCCCAGTTAGAAGGGTGTTAGTACCATGCCACGGGTACTAACACTAGCTGTGTGTATCCACTATACTGATGTACTGTCCCAATGGACTACGGGTGTTAAGCCTAAACTGACGAGTGACCCCTGCGAGGTAGTCAAGCCTACTCTGACGGGTGACTCCTCATATCGTATACTGGCTACATAGTTCTGGAGTTTAGAGACTGCTACTAACGACTCTACCTATCTGATGAGGAAGCCGCCATCCCTGTTCTCGCTCGGTCCTAAATCCTACTCCCAACTAAAAGACACAGAAATATTAACTGGTGCATGCACTGTTAACTGATAACTGATAAGCTCAGGTCATGATATTCTAAAAATAATAGTGCATACAAATTATGAGAAAATGACTAGTGTGTAAGCTAAAGTTGATACTGGGATTGAAACCGGACTGAGCTAACTTAATTGGACTCACAACTGACCATATTACTGATTGAATGATATTTCCTATGGTATAACTGAAATCATTCTATAGATTATGAAAAATTAGACAACAGCTAAATTTAGGGAATTCATAACCCCCAAGACTCAATAACAATAACAATAAGAACACATGAGAGCATTTGGAACCATAATAAGTATGCATTATTTGAAGGAACCCATCACTTGGGCATTTCATCAACCACATAGATATTAATACTTTTACATGGGGGAATTCATCAAACACATGGGGATTATGAACTTGAACATGGGAATATCTTAAATATGGGAGTCTAGCATGATTACATAACTAAAATCATGAATTTAGGAATTCGCATAAAATTTGCTTGAAATAGGACATAAGTGTTTCATCAAAACATGTAAAGTTCATAGCTTGGATGTAAGAATATCCTAAACATGGGTGAACAATAAAATTATATGGCAAAGTTCATAACTTAGGGATTCATCTTGAAATTAACTTAGCATGATATGGAAATTTAATCAAACATGTGGAAGGCATGAATTTAAAACATGGGAATATTGCTAAACATTATGAATTTAGGATCTATCATGGAATTAACTTGACTAAAGCATGGGAAATCCAAATTCATAGCATGGGGAATTCAGAATCTTGCATGGGATTACACATGGGCTGAATTGCATTTAAAGATACCATAAAAACATGAAATTCTATTTTTCTCGAACATACAAAATATCATAATCATAAAAATTCATTCTTTAATTTGAAAGAGAAAGGTTTTGGGCTCCATGGGTGAAAGGGAACCCATGAATGAACTCCCACATACCTAAAATATTTAATCTTGAATAAGAAACAAAATCGTGAATGCTTTCTTGAATTGGGAAGCTTGATTCTTGATTGTTCTTGAAGAGGATTGATGAGGGTTTGTTTTTTAAAGTAAAATAAGATAATGAGGGCAAATAATGCCCTAATGTAGATTAAGAAAGTATATTTACGACCTGAGTTGAGGTGGGAAAAGACCCCATTGCCCCTCATTCATTTAAAGAAAAAATTCGTAACCCATATCCCGATTTTGCTCCTTACCACGACGCGGTACCATCACGACAACTTACTGCCTCACACTAAAATGGCTGTAAGTTTTTGCTCGGGTATTGAATTAAGGCAAAATTGGTATCGTTGGAAAGCTAATTCAATTATCTAAATTTTGGTGGGTTGTAAGCGGAAAAATTTCATGTATATAAAAATATATACATGTTTGAAGTAGACTTTTGTAGAATAAACCCCAAACTTTGTACGAATCTAAGGTTCTTGGCTCAACTTG
Source organism: Capsicum pubescens (assembly GCA_030864215.1). Lineage (NCBI taxonomy): Eukaryota > Viridiplantae > Streptophyta > Magnoliopsida > Solanales > Solanaceae > Capsicum > Capsicum pubescens. The sequence continues at coordinate 1,525,512 of CM061539.1, forward strand.
GCTCTAAGTGATTTCTAAGAACATTATTCACCTCATAAGCACTTCACACACTAGGATAAAGGTCATGAAACATGCATTTCAAGTTATGGATCAAGAACATGGAAAATATGCCTTCACCGCGATACAGTGGGATCGCGTAGTGCTACTGGAATTTTCCATTCAAAGGACGAGTGTAATTTTGGGGTTCGACGCGATGTGAGCTTATCACGTTGCATCATAGAAAATGGACGAGTGCGATTTTGTACCTTGACGCAATGCGGCACCATCGCGGTGCTTCACTGGAAAAAGGACGAGTGTGATTTATCTTGTCACTACGATGCGGTGAAATCGCAGTGGACCACTGAAATGCAATTCAAATACGGTTCAAACCTCGTTCGAAAATTTTGAAACTTATGTAATTCATATACGGTTCAAACCTCGTTCGAAAATTTTGAAACTTCTCCGAGTCATTCTACTTACACTCCTGAACATGAATTTAGTTAAAAATTTATGTCTCGATGTCGGGAAAGTTATTTTAAAAATCATCAATGTTGAGAGGCCAAAAATAAGACTAAGCCCCAACACTTAGCCAAATTTCTTAGTTCTAAGCCTCTTATACATGCACTATGAGCTGGAATGAACTTAGAAAAGTACGTGGTATTACACTCTACCCCACCTGAAATCATCCAGAGTTAACCTCTTATACCTCTAAACTGGGGCATATGTGCCCTTACTCATCATATGCCCTAACCATCTCAATCGCACTTCCGCATTTCGTCCTCCACCGAGGCTACTTCCACCTTCGCTCGAATAACCTTATTCCTAAACTGGTTACCCCTAGTAAGTTCACATATCCAACACAATACTATCATTTCAGCCACCTTCAACTTTTGGATGTGAGAGTTCTTGACTGACCAACACTCTGCACCATACAATATGGCCAGACGGATTGCTACTCTGTAGAATTTGCCTTTAATCTTGGGAGACACCTTCTTATCACACAACACTGTTGAGGCAAGACTCTATTCATCCACCCCACCCTAATGCAATGCGTGAAATACTCATCAATCTTTCTATTTTCCTGAATCATAGACCCATGATACCTAAAACTATCCCTTCTATAATTAACCTGCGAATCCAACTTCACTACCACCTCATCCTCCTGAGTTACATCGTTGAACTTACATTTTATGTACTCCACTTTGGCCCTACTCAATATGAACCCTTTAGATTCCAGGGTTTGTCTCCACACCTCCAATTTATCATTAACACCTTTTCGGGTCTTATCAATCAAAACTACATCATCTACAAATACACCATGGTTCCTTTTCTTGAATATCCTGCATCAAAACATACATCACTGCGGCAAAAAAATGAACTAAGTATTGACCCATGGTGCAACCCTGTCAAAACAGGAAATGCTCTGAATCCCATCCCGTTGTCCTCACTCGACTTTTCACTCTATCAAACATGTCCTTAATCTCTCTGTTGTACGCTATCGGCACCCTTCTAGCCTCCATGCATCTCCAAAGCACCTCCCTAGGAACTTTGTCGTACGCCTTCTCCATGTCGATGAACATCATGTGGAGATCCCTCTTTATCTTTCTATACATCTCCACTAGACTCCACACCAAGTGAATTGCCTCTGTCGTTGAGAGGTCGGTCATAAATCCAAACTGATTCTCCGAAATAGATGCACTCCTCCTCAACCTCCGTTCAACTACTCTCTCCCAAATTTTCATAGTGTAACTTAAAAAATTAATGCCCCTATAGTTGTTGCAACTCTGGATGCCACCCTTGTTCTTATATAAATAAATCATTGTACTACATCTCCAAGCCTCTGGTATTTTCACAGTCCTGAAAATGCCATTACACAAACCAGTCAACCACCTCAAACCTGCCCCGCACAAAAACTTCCCAAAATCCACCAAAATTTCATCAAGCCCTGTCACCCTACCCCTACATATCCTACGAGTAGCCTCAAAGACCTCCTCAACCCTAATACGTCTACAATAACCGAAATCATGATACCTCTCAGAGCATTCTAGCTTCCCTAACACAATGCCTTTGTCCCCCTCGTCATTCAAAAGCCTATGGAAATACGACTGCCACCTCTTCTTAATGTGAACGTCCTCCACCAATACTTCACCATCCTCTTCCTTGATGTACTTTACTTGATCAAGGTCACGGGCCTTACGCTCCCTAGCCTTAGCAAGTTTATACAACCTTTTTTTCTTGCCTCTCTCCTCTAATCCCGCATACAAGCTCTCAAAAGTTGTTGTCTTTGCTGTTGGAACCGTCAATTTAGCTTTCTTCCTAACTAACTTGTACTCCTCCCTATTCTCCCATTTCTCTTCTTTATCTTTACTCCCAACCAACTTAGCATACGCCACCTTCTTAGTATCACCCACCTTCTTTTTAACTTCTTTGTTCCATCATCAGTCCCCCCAATAATGGCCAAGCTGTCCCCTCGAGACCCCTAACATATCTCTAACTGTCTCTGTAATGCAACTGACAGCCCTATCCCACATACTATCCACGCCCCCTACACTACCACACCCCCATCACGGCCAACTTTTTCCCCATCTCCAAAGCACTAATCGGAGTTAAGCCACCCCAACTCATCACTCTATCCCACTTCCAAGCAGTAGAAAGTCAATATGAGTCTTGGCTACAACACTCGGAAAAGTAATTAGGTGGTCCTCCTTCTTCAAAAAACTCGAGTTCACTACCACTAACTCAAAGGCCCTCGTAAAATCTAAAAGAGCAACTCCCTCTACATTCCTATCCCCAAACCCAAAGGCTCCATGTACATCGCCATAGCCACTAGGTACTGACCCGATGTGCCCATTGAAATCCCTTCCAATGAAAATCTTCTCTGAACTAGGACGTCTCTCACCACCTCGTCCAAAACCTCCCAAAATATCTTCTTCTCCTCCTCATCCAAGCCCATATGCGGCGCATACGCGCTATTTTTTTCTTTTAAAAGGATAATTTTCTTTCAAATTTAAATATTTCTAATCTGTTAATTCAAAAAATTTATTAGAATACAAATAAACTTTGTCCTAAAAACTGTCATGTGGTTTCTCAGTAGTTTGCCTCTTGGCTTCTTCTAATACTTCTATTTTTGCTTTTATATAGACTATTATACATACCCGCGTGATACTCGGATAATATTAAAATATTATTTGTAATTGGTTCATATTGAAATATCTAGTTCGATCATGCTAAATCATATTACTCACATTACTTTAAAAAACAAAGCTCAACTATCATTTTATTTTTTAATGAAATTTTAAAAAAAATTATAACCCCCCTGCCACCTCCACCCCACCCCCCTCCAATCACAATTTTAAAAATAAAAATAAGATAAAAATTCTAAATCTCCCCCCTCCCCCCCCCAACTCCCCCCAACTCCAACAAAATTATACAAAAAAAATAATTGTGTCACTGCAAAAAAAAATTTAAGTTTCATACTTTATTATACCATCACAGCCCCCCTCCCCCACCTTTAGCTAAATCTATATGAGTAAAACAAATCTGTAATTGCAAAAAAAATTATGTTTCATATTTTTCTTAGTTATATTGTTTATCATTTAAAGATTTTAGATTGTCAATAACAATTTAAATTTTTATAATGTTGTCCCTTCATCTCTTTCTCTTAAAAATTATAAATAATACATTTGCATTCTAATTACTTGCTTTTATACCATGTTAAATCATATTACCTTGAGAAAAGTTCAACTATCACAATATTTTTCAATGAAATATGGAAAAGAAATTCCACCCTCTCCCACCTCCTTCTCCCCCCCCCCCCAAATTGCCATCTCTAGCACAATAAAAAAAAATTAGGTTGTTAGTATTCTACCCCTTTACCATCTCTTTGCAAGTCAACAATAAAAATCATCACTAAAAAGTAAAAATAATTTTCAAGAAAACTTTTTCATAAATTAAATAATAGAAAAAAGTATTAATTTGAAGTCAATTAGTATACATTATTTTCTTTTTTTCAAAATAATTAGCAGATTTAAGATTGCACAATTCTTAAAGAATAATTAATTAAAAATCTGATTTCACTGATATATTCCTTGTTAATTCTTTAATCTTCATTAATTTTAGAATAGTTAATGATAAGGTAGAGTTGGTAAAAAAAAGTTAATTATTTTTTGATCTTTTAAACTGACAAAAATTTTGAGATAAATATTTTTAGGAAATATGTCAACTATTTCTTTTCATAACCATAATGTTCAGGCTTGCTTTCGCACATAAACGTGCCAGCTGTTTTGGGAAGGAGAAAGTATTATCAATTTTGATTGATATGCAGCGCATGTAATATTAATATTTAACTTTTAATTAGCATGTCACTTGACTTTTTTTTTGGTTTCCTATTTGGTGTCCAGTACCCGCATTGGAGTCCGACTAATCCTCGCGTTGCGTAGGGCCCCATTCGTGGGAAGCGCTCCCTACCAAGGATTTTTCCATACCCAGGCCCGAATTCGAGACCTCTGATTAAGGGAGGAGCTGCCCCATCCGTTGCAACACATCCTTTGGTAGTGCATGTCACTAGACTTAATATAATTATCCACTACTTTTCTTTGATACATCATAAATTCTTATTCCTTATATGTCCTTTTTATTATTTATTTTCATAATTCTTAAAATATCTAAATTTGTTAATAATATTTTTGAATATCATTTATTTACTCTATTTTATTTTAAAATAAAACTTTAATATCCTCACCATATATCTACCCACCCCCTTTTTGTACATAGGTCATAAGTTTGCTATTTTTAATTAATATCTTATGAACTCATCACCTTGCTTAATTTTGAAATGTAATTTTCTATTGAAAAATAAAAATTTAATTTAATATTACTTAAACAATTCATTAAATTTTCCAGATACTTCATCAGTATATGAAGTCTCAATAGTTAATTATTTTTTTGTCAAATTCATATTCAACATGTGTTTACTTAGTAGTGTGAAACAGTAAATTAACATGTACATGTTACATATATAATTAATCTATACAAACACATTCAAACAATTTTAGATAGAATTTAAACATATATACCAAAAATTTAATTTTTCAAAAACATAGTTTTATCTTAATATATAAATAATTTATATGTCAACTACTAAACAATCCGATCTTAATTTCGAATATATATCAAATATTGTTATGATGGTATGGAAAGACAAAACAAATCAAATCAATTAAATAAATTATTTTCCAGTTTGCATACTTTTCATTTCATAATTTTATAAATGCTCATTTCAAATCAAATAACTATATTTATTAAACATATTTTCTTTTTGTATAAATAAAATAATAATTAAAAAAAATTATATTCCTAGATTTTACCTAGAAGTATCATTATTATTCTTGGTGCTAGTGTTACTACAAAAAATGTTAATGAAATTTTTTTTGAAACTTAAATTTATGAGTAAAATAAAAAAATTCTTGAGAAAAATAAACATCAAGAACAAATATATCACATCAAAGTCATAAGAAAAATCCCACCACCACAAACTAAAATAAGAGGAAAAGTGATGAAGATAATAAATACAACTTATTTGTATTTGTTTTTATCAAAAATCAAACGAACAAACAGTACCCGAGGAGATGAGCCTGTGGTAATTCTCCCAGTACGTAAATTGGATAAATATAGGGAGATTCTGCTTGAAAGCGTGCTAAAGACTATGCATAAAGCTTTAAAAATCAAGAGACGGAGTAGTCATTAAGTAATCCTTTAAACAAAACATTCTGATATTAACAAATAATCCTCTCAATTCATAATGAAAAAGTAAGAGGGAAAAAGAATCCTTGTTCAGACACTGCTCAGCCAGTCAAGCATGTTTTACCTTAAAAAAACACATTTTAGCTTATGCAATCAAAGAATCGGATTTTCGTCTGAGTTCCGTAATAGGTTTTTTCTATGAAAGGAAGATGACTTCACATAACAACATATTTCTATAGCATATAGCATTTCAATTATATCTCGATTTTTATAATTCTTGAGAACATCTTATGCAAGACCTACCATGATACTATAAGTTGATAACTCTAGTAACATGGCATTATATTTACAGCCATATGAGGTATAGAATTAATAGCTAACTTAGAGTCTAATAGGGAAGAAAGTTGCTGGTGATGTCAATATGTGAGCAATTCTTCCTTAATCAGGAACATGTTTGGACCATTAGTACACCTATGACATTTCAAAACCACCAAAGACATGTTAAGTTACAGTTGAGTGGCTGCAAGCAGCATATCCCAAGATTTATTAATGAGACAAAGAAATATTTGCATCATTCTTTGCAGTTCCAATAAAAATCATCAATTTTAATTTCATTTAATTATGGAGCTATTTAGTTTCTAATTTGCTTCCATTGACCCTCCTATTCACTTCAGACAAGTAACTTAATATAATGATACCATTTAAAAAAAATAAAACTAACTCAATATTACAACAGTTTCTACAACATCACCATGTGTAACTAATACTACTGTTCTGTTCTTTACTTGTAACAAGATGAAGGTTGTGAGGATCTAAGCTCCAAGCTGTAAGAGCTTCATGTGTCTCTACATAGTTTTCGAGAAAATATTTTGTCTCACAGAATTAAGCATATAAATAAAACAACGGTGTTAATGGTGGTGGAGACAAAGTAAATGCTATCAATGGAGGAACAAGTGGAGAATTAACTAAGTTATTAACAATATCACTTTAAACTATTGAACAACAAAACGTTCTAAGTCCATATAAAATGATTTTCCAATACAACTATGATCCGCATCAAAATATTAAACAAGAGAAGTAATAATTGAAACGAACCTTCACATTCTTCTCCATGAACGATGAAGAGTGACGAACAATCTACAAATTTTCAAAGTTAGAAAAGTTAAGTGCAGATCCACGAAATCAGAACTATAAACGGAGTCATTAAACTTCGACTTGCTTCTTTCTCATCCTCCCTCTATTTTCTCGACTTTTTTCTTTTTGATTCTTTACACGTCCAGATATTGATGCTAGAACATTTGTAAAATTTGCCTGTTATGGGGATCGTTAAGCATCGAAATGAGCTAGAGTTACATAGGATGGAAAATTACCTTACACGGTGGCTTGTTAAGCATGAAAGATCCACCATAAACTACACTTAGACGTGCAAATGCCTGAAAGCATGAATACATAAAAAAAATTATATTTACTCAAACATGACAGACCAAAAATATCCAAGGAGACGAGCCTGTGGTAATTCTCCCAGTACGTACATTGGATAAATATAGGGAGATTCTGCTTGAAAGCGTGCTAAAGACTCTGCATAAAGCTTTAAAAACAAAGAGACGGAGTAGTCATTAAGTAATCCTTTAAACAAAACATTCTGATATTAACAAATAATCCTCTCAATTCATAATAAAAAAGAAAGAGGGAAAAAGAATCCTTGTTCAGACACTGCTCAGCCAGTCAAGCATGTTTTACCTTAAAAAAAACACATTTTTGATTATGCAATCAAAGAATCAGATTTTTGTCTGAGTTCCGTAATAGGTTTTTTCTATGAAAGGAAGATGACTTCACATAACAACATATTTCTATAGCATATAACATTTCAATTATATCTCGATTTTGATAATTCTTGAGAACATCTTATACAAGACCTACCATGATACTATCAGTTGATAACTCTAGTAACATGTCATTATATTTACAGCCATATGAGGTATAGAATTAATAGCTAACTTAGAGTCTAATAGGGAAGAGAGTTGCTGGTGATGTCAATATGTGAGTAATTCTTCCTTAATCAGGAACATGTTTGGACCATTATTACACCTATGATATTTCAAAACCACCAAAGACATGTTATGTTACAGTTTAGTGGCTGCAAGCAGCATATCCCAAGATTTATTAATGAGACAGAAATATTTGCATCATTCTTTGCAGTTTCAATAACAATCATCAATTTTAATTTCATTTAATTATGGAGCTATTTAGTTTTTAATTTTCTTCCATTGACCCTCCTATTCACTTCAGACAAGTAACTTAATATAATGATACCTTTTAAAAAAAATAAAAGTAACTCAATATTACAACAGTTTCTACAACATCACCATGTGTAATTAATACTACTGTTCTGTTCTTTACTTGTAACAAGATGAAGGTTGTGAGGATCCAAGCTTCAAGCTACAAGAGCTTCATGTGTCTCTACATAGTTTTCGAGAAAAGATTTTGTCTCACAGAATTAAGTATATAAATAAAATAGCGGTGTTAATGGTGGTGGAGACAAAGTAAATGCTATCGATGGAGGAACAAGTGGAGAATTAACTAAGTTATTAACAATATCACTTTAAACTATTGAACAACAAAAAGTTCTAAGTCCATATAAAATGATTTTCCAATACAACTATGATCCGCATCAAAATATTAAACAAAAGAAGTAATAATTGAAACGAACCTTCATATTCTTCTCCATGAACGATGAAGAGTGACGAACAATCGACAAATTTTCAAAGCTAGAAAAGTTAAGTGCAGATCCACGAACTCAGAACTATAAACGGACTCATCAAACTTCGACTTGCTTCTTTCTCGTCCTCCCTCTATTTTCTCATCTTTTTTTCTTTTTGATTCTTCACACGTCCAGATACTGATGCTAGAACATTTGTAAAATTTGCCTAATATGGGGATCGTTAAGCATAGAAATGAGCTAGAGTTAGATAGGATGGAAGATTACCTTACACGGTGGCTTGTTAAGCATGGAAGTTCCACCATAAACTACACTTAGACGTGCAAATGCTTGAAAGCATGTGCTCCAATCAAATACATGAAAAAACAATTATATTTACTCAAACATGACAGACCAAAAATATTCAAGGAGACGAGCCTGTGGTAACTCTCCCAGTATGTACATTTGATAAATATAGGGAGATTCTGCTTGAAAGCCTGCTAAAGACTCTGCAAAAAGCTTTAAAAACCAAGAGACGGAGTAGTCATTAAGTAATCCTTTAAACAAAACATTCTGATATTAACAAATAATCCTCTCAATTCATAATGAAAAAGAAAGAGGGAAAAAGAATCCCTTTTCTGACACTGCTCAGCCAGTCAAGCATGTTTTACCTTAAAAAAAACACATTTTAGCTTATGCAATCAAAGAATCGGATTTTCGTCTGAGTTCTGTAATAGTTTTTTTCTATGAAAGGAAGATGACTTCACATAACAACATATTTCTAAAGCATATAACATTTCAATTATATCTCGATTTTGATAATTCTTGAGAACATCTTATGCAAGACCTACCATGATACTATCAGGTGATAACTCTAGTAACATGACATTATATTTACAGCCATATGAGGTATAGAATTAATAGCTAACTTAGAGTCTAATAGGGAAGAGAGTTGCTGGTGATGTCAATATGTGAGCAATTCTTCCTTAATTCGGAACATGTTTGGACCATTAGTAGACCTTTGATATTTCAAAACCACCAAAGACATGTTATGTTACAGTTGAGTGGCTGCAAACAACATATCCCAAGATTTATTAATGAGACAGAGAAATATTTGCATCATTCTTTGCAGTTCCAATAACAATCATCAATTTTAATTTCATTTAATTATGGAGCTATTTAGTTTCTAATTTGCTTCCATGGACTCTCCTATTCACTTCAGACAAGTAACTTAATATAATGATACCTTTTAAAAAAAATAAAAGTAACTCAATATTACAACAGTTTCTACAACATCACCATGTGTAATTAATACTACTATTCTGTTCTTTACTTGTAACAAGATGAAGGTTGTGAGGATCCAAGCTCCAAGCTGTAAGAGCTTCATGTGTCTCTACACAGTTTCCAAGAAAATATTTTGTCTCACAGAATTAAGTATATCAATAAAACAGCGGTGTTAATTGTGGTGGAGACAAAGTAAATGCTATCGATGGAAGAACAAGTGGAGAATTAACTAAGTTATTAACAATATCACTTTAAACTATAGAACAACAAAAAGTTCTAAGTCCATATAAAATGATTTTCCAATACAACTATGATCCGCATCAAAATATTAAACAAGAGAAGTAATAATTGAAACGAACCTTCACATTCTTCTCCATGAACGATGAAGAGTGACGAACAATCTACAAATTTTCAAAGCTAGAAAAGTTAAGTGCATATCCACGAACTCAAAACTATAAATGGAGTCATCAAACTTCGACTTGCTTCTTTCTCGTGCTCCCTCTATTTTCTCATCTTTTTTTCTTTTTGATTCTTTACACGTCTAGATACTGATGGTAGAACATTTGTAAAATTTGCTTGCTATGAGGATCGTTAAGCAGCGAAATGAGCTAGAGTTAGATAGGATAGAAGATTACCTTACACGGTGGCTTGTTAAGCATGGAAGTTCCACCATAAACTACACTTAGACGTGCAAATGCCTGAAAGCATGAATACATGAAAAAATTTATATTTACTCAAACATGACAGACCAAAAATATCCTAGGAGACGAGCCTATGGTAATTCTCCCAGTACGTACATTGGATAAATATAGGGAGATTCTTCTTGAAAGCGTGCTAAAGACTCTGCATTAAGCCTTTTAAACCAAGAGACGGAGTAGTCATTAAGTAATCCTTTAAACAAAACATTCTGATATTAACAAATAATCCTCTCAATTCATAATAAAAAAGAAAGAGGGAAAAAGAATCCTTGTTCAGACACTGCTCAGCCAGTCAAGCATGTTTTACCTTACAAAAAACACATTTTAGCTTATGCAATCAAAGAATCGGATTTTCGTCTGAGTTCCGAAATTGGTTTTTTCTATGAAAGGAAGATGACTTCACATAACAACATATTTCTATAGCATATAGCATTTCAATTATATCTCGATTTTGATAATTCTTGAGAACATCTTATGCAAAACCTACTATGATACTATCAGTTGATAACTCTAGTAACATGACATTATATTCACAGCCATATGAGGAGCCACTGTTTAGACAAGGTCTTGATATCCCTGTCTGTGCTATCCTAAGGGATGCACGCCTCTTAAATTTTGATGACTCTCTTTTAGGATTAATACAAAGTAACCTCGCCTCTGAAGAAAAGTTCTTGATCTAAAATGGTGGTGCGGATTCCATCAAAATTTCTCAAGTATGGTCTGATTTGGTTAACAAAAGGGATCTTTTAAAAAGAACTTGTAAAGCTAACCTTTACAGTAAGTTCGACATGAAGTCCGGCTTCTGGCAAATCCAGATTGCTGAGAAAGATAAATTGAAGACTGCTTTCAATGTCCCTTTTGGACATTATGAATGAAATGTCTTACCTTTCGGGCTCAAGAATGCCCCCTCTGAATTCCAGAATATTATGAACAATATTTTCAATCCTTACAGTTACATGTTAATTGTCTATATTGATGATGCGCTTATCTTCTCTGAAAACATTGATTCTCATTTTAAGCATCTTAACACTTTCTTTAAGATTGTTAAATTTAATGGATTAGTCATCAGCGCTACAAAGATGAAACTTTTTCAGACTTCTATCAGGTTTCTAGGGCACGACCTCAACCAGGGTAGTTATAAGCCTATCTGCCGAGCCATAGAGTTCTCTTCAAAGTTCCCTAATGAAATTAGTGATAAAACCCAGCTCCAAAGATTTTTGGGAAGTCTAAACTATGTAGCATACTTCATTCCAAATATCAGGCAAGTCTGTGAGCCCCTCTACAAGAGACTTAAGAAAACCCCAGTCCCTTGGAGCTCAGAACAAACCAATGTTGTTATCAAGGTAAAAAGCCTTGTCAAGAGTCTCCCCTGTTTAGGAATCCCTAATCCTGATGCATTTATGGTTGTTGAAACAGATGTTTCTGATATTGGATATGGCGGTATCTTGAAACAACAGGTAGACCCCCAATCTCCTGAGCAACTAGTCCAGTTTACTTCTGGAGTATGGAACTCAGCACAAAGAAATTACAGCACGGTTAAAAAGGAAATTTTATCTATAGTGCTATGTATCACAAAATTTCAGGATGACCTGGTTAACAAAGAATTTTTATTAAGAGTAGACTGCAAGTCTGCTAAAGAGATTTTACAGAAGGATGTAAAAAACTTAGTTTCAAAACAAATATTTGCTAGATGGCAAGCTCTCCTATCTAGCTTTGATTTTCAAATTGATTTCATTAAAGGAGAAAATAACTCCCTTCCTGATTTTCTAACAAGAGAATTCTTACAGGGAAAAAATGAGACCGACTACGCTAGGTAAAACCCCAGTAGTCAATAAACCCAACCAGACCAAAATGGCAAGACCTTTTGACCCCCCTTCAGCATCAATGAATCCATTGAGGCCATCAGTTCTACAACGATCGGTGTTAAAATTGGATTCCCAGTTGCCTTCCCAAAACAGGTATGCTGCTATATCAGAAGCCCCAAGGCTTCCTCCTCCCATCCCCACCAAGCTAGTGGATCTAAAGACAGGAAAGCCCCTGGATACCAAATAATCACCGAGTTCATCGGTTCAGTCCAAACAGAGTTATGCTATGAAGGCTCCAGAATCCTTCGCCCAAGCAGTAAATCCTGCAGCATCCAAAGCTTCCATTCAAACCACAACACCTCTCCCAAGAGAGGAATTCAAAATTATTACCACCCAGGTAATGCCGATCATTGCCCTTGACAAAGAGTACGAGGGATACCCATTGGACCAACTGATCAAGCCGGTCTATAATGATAAGAATTTTGTGGACACTGAAACTCCACTAAAAACAAGAAGATTCTATGAGGCTATCCTCGTTGACACCAACTCCATTGAAGTCGAGCACAACATGAATGAAAGAAATCCAGAATATATTGATTATTCTAGGTTTACTATCAAGAGGGTACTAACCCCATTCAATTGGTTTGCTGACCATCTGCACACACCAATTGTACTATCCATGCCTCATCATCCCCAGACGTATAATTGGTATGACTATAAGTCTGCATGGTTTAATTTTCTGTATGTTAGACCAGGACATACCTCCTATGTTTCTTACTAGGTGGGGAAGAAACATTAGGAAATCTATAGTCTTGATAAAAAGTTCCTAACCCATATTTGGAGGAACTATCTTTCTTAAGTTATTTCTTAAGCTTTAAGTCTGTGCAAAGATCAATCCCTACGGTAGTAATAAAACTAATTAGGTCACCATAGGTTAGGGTATCGTAAGGGATTTGTCCTTCGAACCTATCCTTAATCTTGGTCCTAACTTTGTCTGCAAATAGAGATGGAAGACTGCTAATAAACCGTTCTTTCCAGAAGTCTTTATTGCAATCAGGTCGGATCATAACTTTGACTAGGAAGGTGTCTTTATACCACCTGAAGTCTGTTAGGTCCTTGCATCTAAGATTGTTAAGGATTTCTAAGCTTCTATCCTGAAATAGCTTAGGTTCCCCTATGAAATGCCTGGCTATGTGATATAGCAAGGTAGCACAGACGTCTTCTTTTTCGACTTGTTGAAGACTTTCTTGACCCTGTTCGTTTTTTACTACAGTCGTTTCAGTAGATGTGGATTGCCAGATAAGACCCCTAACGTCTTCTGTGAAATAGTTATCCCACCAGTGTTTTATCATACCAGTAAAACCTGATGCAATCAGAGTGGCAGCTTGCTTATCTGAAGCTCCCTTCATTTTGTAGGCGGTGATTGCCATACCTATTTCATGGAGTTTGTTGTAAATTTGGTGTTCATCCAAACCATCAACATTCCATTCGGTTATTCCTCTACCATCATAGTTTGAACTAGAGAGGCTATGATTTTCTTTGAACTGGGTATCTGGGGGAGAGGGTTTTGTATAATAGTTTTTCTTTGTAGAAAAACGTTCACTGGTAAGTTTTGAAAGAGATCCTTTCTCTTTCTGGGTGCTGGTACTGGAGATAGGTTCATCTTTTTCAGATATTTTGAACTTGGAAAGCTTCTCATTAATTTGGTCAAGAATTTTGGCTGAGATTTGAAAATCATCGCTAAGTGTAGGGAATTTCTCTTTTTGAAATTCAGGAATCTTGAAGATAGGATTGGTAGTGAAACTAGTACTCGAAGTACTTTTCGTTGGAGAGTAAAAAGGTGCTCTGGAATCTTTGGTGTCTCCTATCTGTTGGGAGATAGTATGGAGAACTTGATTCGTATAGTTGTTTTGTTCAACTATTCGATCTAGATCTTTGTTACAGGGAGCCATTAAAGGTCTGTCATGCTTCTTTTTGAAAGGAGAAGCATTTAAGATTTCGTTAGAGTGGGGAATTTTTATTCCCTCAAGTGGGGGAGTAACAGATTCAACAACTTTGTTACTCTGAGTGTACCATTTGTTAATGATAACTTGGAGGGATTCATTTTGGTTTTCCATCCTTCCAGTACACTCAAACCATTTAAAGAATTCGATATCGCATCGAAGTCTTTTCATGTCAGCAATCCAGAGTCGTCCAAACTCTCTTTGCTTTTCCTTATGTAGGTACTTGTGTACCATTTTCTCTTTAAAGTGTCTTTGGGGCGATACCAAAGAACTTCTAGAGCTTTGAGATCAGGGGTAAAATCTTCATCTGATTTGATGACATTTAACCCTGGGTCCGTCCTAATCTTTTGGCGGGATAGATTAGGAGGGGGATCCATGTCCGAGGCTGTAGGGCTGCCTGGGTCATAGAGGTTTTCAGGTTCAGGTTCAGGTTCGCTGACCCGAGTATGTTGTTGGTAATAGACTTTGGAAACGGGTCCTGAGAAGTCAACTCCTCTGACTTTCCCTTTGTCATTATCATTCTCCTCACTCCCTCCTGGGTGTTTCGAGGTGGATGGTCTGTGTGAGACAACTATCCATTAAAATAATTTATTTAGAAGCAGAGTCTTTAAAAGATTAAAATTATTAGTACCTAATTGAAAATAATTTTCCCATGCCCTAGACAATATATGCGCTTAGCTGCTCATGCTAAGTTCGTATATTGCCAACATGGCTTTGATACCAAGAAGGATCCAAGAGTTTAAAAGACAGCAGAAGAAGAAAGAAGGTATGAAAACTTACAAGTTTTATTTAAAGCGAAAGCATTTCAAGAGATTACAAGAGAGAGAGAGATTTAGCAAGTATAAGATATCTAGGATATTTTCTGATGCCTTCTCCAGAGTTACATGAAGTCTTTATATAGACTATGAGAAATATAAAGATACATCTGGAGTGTACAAGTGCAACGCTATGATCATTCTGTGATGGCCGACAGTTGCTTTGATGCTTTTCAGGAAAGCTGTATATGTTTTTTCCTTTTGGAAAAGAAGTGGGTCCCAAAGATTCCTATTGGAATAGTGGGTTGCCTCTTCAGAAAAGATAATTCCAGTTCTTTGAACCTCTATCTTTTACTGAAGAGCCGTTTCCCTATTCTCAGTAGGGGTCCATGTAGGCCAATGCTATTCCAGTGGGATTCAGCATATCGCCATTATTATCACTGCTTCCTATTGAGAAAGCTTCTTCTAGAAGTTGCAACACTTCTTCTTCCGTGGTTTCTTGGCTTTCCATGTCATGTAAAGCCTTCTTCAATTTTTCTTTTAATGCCTTCTTACTTAATGAGGCATTGCTGGATGAACCAAAGGGCAAAGATTTCTTTTCCTTGTCGGGTGTTCTTGGAGCGACTGGCTTGGGAGTCCAGCCCTTCACCTTGATCTCTTTGGACAAGTATTTGATTCTATCTTGTTCTCCTTTGGCGAAGTTCCAAGAGATAATATATGATACTCTTTTCTTAATAAAAAATTTGCACATTTGGATGTGCTCAGGGAGGGTTGTACACCCTTCTTTTGTGCAGAAATCCATGAATCTGCTAGCGAATTGTAAGGGAAGAATCTCTTTGATTCCCCCAAAATATATCCACCATTTGTAGAACCATCTAGGAATAATAGCATCTACCATAGCAGGACAATACTTAACAAACCAGGTATGTCCTGGTCTAACATACAGAAAATTAAACCATGCAGACTTATAGTCATACCAATTATACGTCTGGGGACGATGAGGCATGGATAGTGCAATTGGTGTGTGCAGATGGTCAGCAAACCAATTGAATGGGGTTAGTACCCTCTTGATAGTAAACCTAGAATAATCAATATATTCCGAATTTCTTTCATTCATGTTGTGCTCGACTTCAATGGAGTCGGTGTCAACGAGGGTAGCCTCATAGAATCTTCTTGTTTTTAGTGGAGTTTCAGTGTCCACAAAATTCTTATCATTATAGACTGGCTTGATCAGTTGGTCCAATGGGTATCCCTCGTACTCTTTGTCAAGGGCAATGATCGGCATTACCTGGGTGGTAATAAATTTGAATTCCTCTCTTGGGAGAGGTGTTGTGGTTTGAATGGTAGCTTTGGATGCTGCAGGATTTACTACTTGGGCGAAGGATTCTGGAGCCTTCATAGCATAACTCTGTTTGGACTGGACCGATGAACTCGGTGATTATTTGGTATCCAGGGGCTTTCCTGTCTTTAGATCCACTAGCTTGGTAGGGATGGGAGGAGGAAGCCTTGGGGCTTCTGATATAGCAGCATAACTGTTTTGGGAAGGCAACTGGAACTCCGATTTTAACACCGGTCGTTGTGGAACTGATGGCCTCAATGGATTCATTGGTTCTGAATGGGGGTCAAAAGGTCTTGCCATTTTGGTCTGGTCGGGTTTATTGACTACTGGGGTTTTACCTAGCGTATTCGGTCTCATTTTTTCCCTGTAAGAATTCTCTTGTTAGAAAATCAGGAAGGGAGTTATTTTCTCCTTTAATGAAATCAATTTGAAAATCAAAGCTAGATAGGAGAGCTTGCCATCTAGCAAATATTTGTTTTGAAACCAGGTTTTTTACATCCTTCTGTAAATTCTCTTTAGCAGACTTGCAGTCTACTCTTAATAAAAATTCTTTGTTAACCAGGTCATCCTGAAATTTTGTGATACATAGCACTATAGATAAAATTTCCTTTTTAACCGTGCTGTAATTTCTTTGTGTTGAGTTTCATACTCCAGAAGTAAACCGGACTAGTTGCTCAGGAGATTGGGGGTCTACCTGTTGTTTCAAGATACCACCATATCCAATATCAGAAGCATCTGTTTCAACAACCATAAATGCATCAGGATTAGGGATTTCTAAACAGGGGAGACTCTTGACAAGGCTTTTTACCTTGATAACAACATTGGTTTGTTCTGAGCTCCAAGGGACTGGGGTTTTCTTAAGTCTCTTGTAGAGGGGCTCACAGACTTGCCTGATATTTGGAATGAAGTCTGCTACATAGTTTAGACTTCCCAAAAATCTTTGGAGCTGGGTTTTATCACTAATTTCATAAGGGATCTTTGAAGAGAACTCTATGGCTCGGCAGATAGGCTTATAACTACCCTGGTTGAGGTTGTGCCCTAGAAACCTGATAGAAGTCTGAAAAAGTTTCATCTTTGTAGCGCTGATGACTAATTCATTAAATTTAACAATCTTAAAGAAAGTGTTAAGATGCTTAAAATGAGAATCAATGTTTTCAGAGAAGATAAGCACATCATCAATATAGACAATTAACATGTAACTGTAAGGATTGAAAATATTGTTCATAATATTCTGGAATTCAGAGGGGGCATTCTTGAGCCCGAAAGGTAAGACATTCCATTCATAATGTCCAAAAGGGACATTGAAAGCAGTCTTAAATTTATCTTTCTCAGCAATCTGGATTTGCCAGAAGCCGGACTTCATGTCGAACTTAATGTAAAGGTTAGCTTTACAAGTTCTTTTTAAAAGATCCCTTTTGTTAGGGATTGGATGCCTAATCCATTTTAGGACGGCATTTAGTGGCTTGTAATTAATTACTAGCCTGGGAGTTCCTCTTTCTTTTTCTACCATTTTATTTGCATAGAAGGCAGAGCAACTCCATGGGGAATTGGAGGTCCTAATGATCCCATTTTTTAATAAATGGTTAATTTCAATCTTGCAGACTTCCATCATTTCTTGATTCATCTGAATGGGCCTTGCCTTAGTAGGGATGGCCTGTTCATTGAATCTTGTAATGTAGGGAAGTTCTACAGAATGCTTCCTTCTTTCCCAGAAGGCATTAGGGAGTTCTGAACAAATTTCTTTTTCAAAACTTTTTTGAAGATTGGATATTTTGCTTACCATCTCCGGGGTTTTTAAAGTTTGTTCAATCTGTTTTAGCTGAACCTCCTGTTTCAGAAAACAAACGTGAGAAGAAATTCTGTTTATTTTAAAAGCAGTTCTCTCTTTAATAAGGTTGCCACTTTCTTGACCCTGTTCGTTTTTTACTACAGTCGTTTCAGTAGATGTGGATTGTCAGATAAGACTCCTAACGTCTTCTGCGAAATAGTTATCCACATTGAAAGCAGTCTTAAATTTATCTTTCTCAGGAATCTGGATTTGCCAGAAGTCGGACTTCATGTACCATACTTGAGCAATTTTGATGGAATCCGCACCACCATTTTAGATCAAGAACTTTTCTTCCCTCTGTTAAGACCTTTTCAACTTAGAGTCTAATAGGGAAGAGAGTTAGTGATGATGTCAATATGTGAGCAATTCTTCCTTAATCAGGAACATGTTTGGACCATTAGTACACCTATGATATTTCAAAACCTCCAAAGACATATTATGTTACAGTTGAGTGGCTGCAAGCAGCATATCCCAAGATATATTAATGAGACAGAGAAATATTTGCATCATTCTTTGCAGTTCCAATAACAATCATCAATTTTAATTTCATTTAATTATGGAGCTATTTAGTTTCTAATTTGCTTCCATTGACTCTCATATTCACTTCAGACAAGTAACTTAATATAATGATACCTTTTAAAAAAAATAAAAGTAACTCAATATTACAACAGTTTCTACAACATCACCATGTGTAATTAATACTATTGTTCTGTTCTTTACTTGTAACAAGATGAAGGTTGTGAGGATCCAAGCTCCAAGCTGTAAGAGCTTCATGTGTCTCTACATAGTTTCCAAGAAAAGATTTTGTCTCACAGAATTAAGTATATAAATAAAACAGCGGTGTTAATGGTGGTGGAGACAAAGTAAATGCTATCGATGGAGGAACAAGTGGAGAATTAACTAAGTTATTAACAATATCACTTTAAACTATTGAACAACAAAAAGTTCTAAGTCCATATAAAATGATTTTCCAATACAACTATGATCCGCATCAAAATATTAAACAAGAGAAGTAATAATTGAAACGAACCTTCACATTCTTCTCCATGAACGATGAAGAGTGACGAACAATCTACAAATTTTCAAATCTAGAAAAGTTAAGTGCAGATCCAAGTACTCAGAACTATAAACGGAGTCATCAAACTTCGACTTGCTTCTTTCTCGTCCTCCCTCTATTTTCTCGTCTTTTTTTCTTTTTGATTCTTTACACGTCCAGATACTGATGCTAGAAACTTTGTAAAATTTGCCTGCTATGGGGATCGTTAAGCATCGAAATGAGCTAGAGTTAGATAGGATGGAAGATTACCTTACACGGTGGCTTGTTAAGCATGGAAGTTCCACCATAAACTACAGTTAGACGTGCAAATGCCTGAAAGCATGTGCACCAATCAAATACATGAAAAAAATTATATTTACTCAAACATGACAGACCAAAAATTTCCAAGGACACGAGCCTGTGGTAATTCTCCCAGTACGTACATTGGATAAATATAGGGAGATTCTGCTTGAAAGCATGCTAAAGACTCTGCATAAAGCTTTAAAAACCAAGAGACGGAGTAGTCATTAAGTAATCCTTTAAACAAAACATTCTGATATTTACAAATAATCCTCTCAATTCATAATAAAAAAGAAACATGAAAAAAGAATCCTTATTCAGACACTGCTCAGCCAGTCAAGCATGTTTTACCTTAAAAAACACCTTTTAGCTTATGCAATCAAAGAATCGGATTTTCGTCTGAGTTCCGTAATAGGTTTTTTCTATGAAAGAAAGATGACTTCACATAACAACATATTTCTATAGCATATAGCATTTCAATTATATCTCGATTTTTATAATTCTTGAGAACATCTTATGCAAGACCTACCATGATACTATTAGTTGATAACTCTAGTAACATGCCATTATATTTACAGCCATATGAGGTATAGAATTAATAGCTAACTTAGAGTCTAATAGGGAAGAGAGTTGGTGGTGATGTCAATATGTGAGCAATTCTTCCTTAATCAGGAACATGTTTGGACCATTAGTACACCTATGATATTTCAAAACCACCAAAGACATGTTATGCTACAGTTGAGTGGCTGCAAGCAGCATATCCCAAGATTTATTAATGAGACAGAGAAATATTTGCATCATTCTTTGCAGTTCCAATAACAATCATCAATTTTAATTTCATTTAATTATGGAGCTATTTAGTTTCTAATTTGCTTCCATTGACCCTCCTATTCACTTCAGACAAGTAACTTAATATAATGGTACCTTTTAAAAAAAAAAAAGTAACTCAATATTACAACAGTTTCTACAACATCACCATGTGTAATTAATACTACTGTTCTGTTCTTTACTTGTAACAAGATGAAGGTTGTTAGGATCCAAGCTCCAAGTTGTAAGAGCTTCATGTGTCTCTACATAGTTTCCGAGAAAAGATTTTGTCTCACAGAATTAAGTATATAAATAAAACAGTGGTGTTAATGGTGGTGGAGACAAAGTAAATGCTATCGATGGAGGAACAAGTGGAGAATTAACCAAGTTATTAACAATGTCACTTTAAACTATTGAACAACAAAAAGTTCTAAGACCATATAAAATAATTTTCCAATACAACTATGATCTGCATCAAAATATTAAACAAGAGAAGTAATAATTGAAACGAACCTTCACATTCTTCTTCATGAACGATGAAGAGTGACGAACAATCTACAAATTTTTAAATCTAGAAAAGTTAAGTGCAGATCCACGAACTCAGAACTATAAACGGAGTCATCAAACTTTGACTTGCTTCTTTCTCGTCCTCCCTCTATTTTCTCGTCTTTTTTTATTTTTGATTCTTTACACGTCCAGATACTGATGCTAGAACATTTGTAAAATTTGCCTGCTATGGGGATCGTTAAGCATCGAAATGAGCTAGAGTTAGATAGGATGGAAGATTACCTTACATGGTGGCTTGTTAAGCATGGAAGTTCCACCATAAACTACACTTAGACGTGCAAATGCCTGAAAGCATGTGCACCAATCAAATACATGAAAAAAAATTTATTTACTCAAACATGACAGACCAAAAATATCTAAGGAGACGAGCCTGTGGTAATTCTCCCAGTACGTACATTGGATAAATAGCAGGAGATCCTGCTTGAAAGCATGCTAAAGACTCTGCATAAAGCTTTAAAAATGGGTAGTCATTAAGTAATCCTTTAAACAAAACATTCTGATACTAACAAATAATCCTCTCAATTCATAATAAAAAATAAAGGGGGAAAAGGAATCCTTGTTCAAGCACCGGTCAGCCAGTTAAGCATGTTTTACCTAAAAAAAAAAACTTAGCTTATGTAATCAAAGAATCTGATTTTCGTCTGAGTTGCATAATAGGTTTATTTATATGAAAGGAAGATAACTTCACATCACAATATATTCTATAGCATATAGCATTTCAGTTATATTCGAAACACATACCTGTTGCTTCAAAACTGTTAGAAACAGTTTAAAATCCCCAATTTAACACTGCATATCAAATAAAATTTCATAAATTCAGCATGCACGATTAGGCAGTGGAAATTTCAATAACAAATTAATTTAATCCACAATAATTATTCCTTAAAAATTGGCAAACATGCAGAAATCGAGAAGAAGCGTAAAGAAGAGAACAGAGTAAATGAATAAAAATAGGAAAAAAATATGTACTTAAAACAAAGCATGAAGAAAAAGAGGAAAAACTGAATTGAAACAGCAAACAAACCTGAAGATGAATTCCTTTAGAGGAAGAATCGGAGCTACAAAAGTTGGATTGTTCTTTGAAATTTGAAGAAAAAAGATAGATAAGATCGATAGAAAGTACCGGTTATGTGAAAATGATTTTGCTGTGGATACCGGAGAGGATAGTTAAATATTATCCATACATAATGACAATTTTTCCCTCAATATTTTACTTATTTACTAATGTGCCCTTGGTCGTCCACAGACTCCTCTTTCCTATATTAGTAATTACACATACTATACACTACGCACTAATACTTTTACTGTAATTATTTGTTATTAGTAATATTAATATATTTTTATCTTTTATTTAATATTTAAATAAATTATATTTAGATAGTTTTATAACATTAATTTAAATTTTAAAGAGATAAATACATGAAAGAGTAAAAGTCCATTTAGAACTCTTTAACCATGAGTTTCTATTTTTAAGCTAATAAGAATCTTTTTTTCTAATAAAGGATAATATATTTTTAAATTTACATATTTCTAATATTTTAACCCGCTATTAATATAAAAGATATAGATATACAAGATATGGAATAAACACATCTAATATTATATTTTTTTTAAAAATATTCATCTTTAAGAAGATATTGTATCTCTAATTGAAATTCAATAAAAAATTGATAGAATAAAGAACATCTTATATGATTGGTTAAGTAACAATACGAGTCCAATTAGAACTCTCTAGTGTGATAACTAACTATTTCTAACATGTAATTTTATTTTATAATTATTTTTAATCTAAAATTAATAATTCATTAATCTTAATTATCTTTTAGTAGTTTAATTTTTTTTTCCACATTTTAGAAAAAAATTCATTTCTTTTATTTTCTTTCTTTCTTTTCTTTTTTGTTAATTTTTGTTTTTATAAAAATCAATTGACAACTTAAATATATAAAGGTATTTCAAGTAGATATCTACGTTGAATTTAATTATTAAATTCTAATTTATATTTAAAATTTAAAAATAATTGAAAGTAAGGATAAGTTTTAGATATACAACACAAATATATATTATTCATATTTATCAATAATAATAATAATAATAATAATAATAATAATAATATATTCATCATTATATTTGCTACAGATAATTTATGAATTATAAGAGTTCATTTAGAACTCTTTCCCTGGGGGTTTCTATTTGTAAGCTAATTAATAATTTTTTTAAAGGATAATGTTATTTCAAATTCAATTAATTATAAAAATCTTATTACATTACTATTAAACTTGTCCTAAAAACTGACACATGACTACTTAGCATCTTGCCACTTGGCTTCTCCTGATGCTTCATCCTCTACTTTATAATATAAATAGATATATATAGAGAGAGAGAGATAGTTTAGAAAATTGAAGAATAGGTGTCTTTTAAGTCTTGAATGAAGGATTGGTGACATTGACCAACAAATAGGGTCAAACATTACTAGGAAACTTGATCAAGTTAATTGTGGACTTGATTAATATTTTCAAAACTTTCTAATCTTTTCAAAAATACAAATCAACCCAACCCACACCCTCTCTAATCCAAATCTACCACTCTCTCCTCTCTCTCGACAGCTTCTCTCAACTCTCTCCCAATCAACAGTTCTGCAAAATTTCTCCCTTCAACCCCCGAAGATAAATAGTTGGGCTTCGAGTTCCCCTCTTCAATTCAATCAACCTGTCTCTCATCCCTCTCTCGACAACTTCTCTCAACTCTCTCCCAACCAACTATTCTGTAAATTTTTTATTTCAATCCTCGGCGACTTCAACATCCGACTACAAATAGTTAGGATTCCAGTTCCTTTTCGACTTTAATCGACGTGATAGCCTTGTTCTCCGACCACAACAACTTTGAATTCTTCATCGGTCCTTTTCTTCTTTCACAGGCAAAAATTTATGGCCTTTTTAGTTTTGAAGAAAATGAGGAACTTGAGCCAACTTCTCTTATAGTGTTGGTTAATAATTTCAATATTTGTTGCACTAATTTGAAATGCGGTCTGAATAAAACCCTAATTTTTGGTATTTCTTCTCTTCTCTTCTCTTCTCTTCTCTTTTCGAAGTGAATTATGATATTTTGTTGTTTGTTGTATTTTTTTGAAGTTTGATTTTTATTGTTTGTGTTTATAAAAACAAAAGGACAATTTGGTTTGATTTGTTTTGTTCTTGTTCTTGGTAAAAATGGTGAAATTGTTATTTTTTGTTTAATAAAATCGTGCTACTGTTTCCTCCGACAGATTACCCATCTGGTGCAACATATTAACCATCTGATGCAACAGATTCATCATATGATGCAATAGATCAACCATCTGATACACCAGAGGAACCATCAGATTATAATTCTGATGGAACAGATTAATAATCTGATGCAACAACTTTACCATATGTTGCAACAGATTAAGCTTCGAATAAAAAATTTGATGCAACTAATTAACCATCTGGTGCAATGGAAGAACCATCAGATTAATGATCTGATGCAACGGATGAACCTCATGGTGGATAAAATCCTACCAACTCTTCCTACAGGAAAAATCCAAGACTTGATTTTTTCAACTGATTATTCATCTGCCGCGATAGACGACTCTATGTTGTAAGAAATCTAAATAATATTGACCGTTGATAACTGTTCCAACAGATCACTCATGTGTTGCAACAGATGTGTGACCTGTTGCACAGACCATTCATCTTTCTCAATAAATGAGTGATATATTTTGTATTGTCGCAACAAATTACTCAGCCATTTCTACATATTATTTAACTGTTCCAACAGATCACTCATATGTTGTAACAGATGATGTCACAACAGTTGTGTGATCTATTGAACAGACTATTCATCTATCTTAAAAAATGAGTGGTATGTTTTGTATTATTGCAACAGATTACTCATCCACTGCAATAGTTTGGTTATATGCTGCAACAGATATACTACCTGGTGGAACAGATCGGTGATCTGTTGCAACTATTATTTTACTGTTTTACTTATTTGATTTACTGTTATCCTTTTTTAACGATGCATTAATCAACAATAATATATTATTTTATATTCCTGTTAATTTTAGATAATATGGTTCCCAAAAGAACAGAAACCGAATCAAGTCCAAGTAAAGGAACAAGTGAAGCAACTAGGCTACATCCACCACTCTATGAGCTTGCTTTACAACCATTATCTCAATCGAGAGCAGAATATGATGAACACAGGAAGGAGGAATATTTCAAAAGAGATGATGCAGATGTTAATAGCCCTTCCACCGAACAGCTGGTCAAAGCCTTCAGCATTGATCGTTATCCTGTGAGAATGCAGTGCGATGGTGCCACAGATTTAACAGGTGATTTCGTGGTTAAGTCATCCATGAGAAAATCTTTTGACGCCTTCAGAAAAATACTTCGAGAATAAAATTTGGAAGCTTATTTCAGGGGCAGCTGCTTTGGGAAATATCTTGATTTGTCGGAGGACAACATTGCTCGTTTCCAAATAAAAATGGTATATAAACTTCTCAAGCGTAGGTTTATCTATGAAAACAAAGATAAGATGGATGAGGTGTGGATAAATTACTATGGCATGCCTGTTTGTTTTGGTTGGAAGGAGTTTGCCATAGTTACTGGACTAAAATGTTATCCTCCTTCTCAAGTTAAACCTATTCTAACTCCAAAAAAGCACCCCGCACACCCAAAAAAGGCAAAGGCAAGTTATGTGATCGTGATGACCTGGTGTCCATTATTGGTCCAAGCTTCAAAAATAAAATTTGATAGAAGTGTTGAAAGGTAAAGGACTTTCAAAGAAGCACAAGCAGTCATTGTGCTTGGTTTGGTTTGTACATAATATTCTTTGGGCGAGAGAAGTTAACAACAACATAAGTCTCGGTTTAATAAAGCTCTCCGAGGATCTTGAGGCGTTTAAAAGCTATCCATGGGGGTATGAAAGCTTCAAAATAACTGTTAAATATTTGTTGACTCCATTAGCTCCAAAGACAATCAACTTATATGGCTTTCCATGGGCTTTCATGGTAAATGTTTCTTTCTTCTATTATGATATCATTTATTTTTTTCGCTCAATAATGGTTTTGATTTATTAGCGTTATTTTATAGGCTTGGGTGTTGGAAGCCATTCCTTATTTGAGACAACAAGTGAACTACCAGGAAGGAGTTTCCTGTCCAAGAATCTTGAGATGGTTGTCGGCCAAAACTCATAAAAATGTAAAATTTCTTGATCTCTTCAACCCCCCGAAGGATGCATTAAGTATAATTATAATTAATTTTTTCTTTTAATTAATGTTTTTTTTTGAATGATCTAATCATCATTCTAATATATGTAATGATTTATGTTAGAATGTGCATCCGTCGCTAGTTCCGACCAATCGAGAGTTGAAGATGCCATTTTTTCTTACTTTATGATCTGTTCAAACTTTATCGGACCCTAAGGTCATCGACAGAATAAAAATGGAATTGTTTGGAGCAACAACCATTACAAGAAAAATAATTTTGGAGGGTGGGCTTGTTGTTGTTGATGGAGCTGTTGGTGGTGGTAGTGGTGCTGCTGTTAGTGCTAATGATGCTCCTCTTACAGTATTTAAAGCAAACCATTATAAGTATGATCATACTGATTATGCAGATTTTTCGCAAATGTCAAGACTGCAGGGCGAAACATGATGTATTGATTAATTCTATTAATGCATTAACTGCTTCTGTAAAGGAATTGACATCTAAGAGGGGTCTCATTCCATCAAAGAAGATTTTATTTCCATCCACTCCATTAGATATTAGGGCTAAGAGGAGAAGGAGAGTGATTTTCAGGGCATTATCAGGCATCCAAAAAGCAAAATTACAACTCCTCTGTCTGCGTGTTGCACTGAGCAACGTACAATGTCCAAAGGAGAGCAGCACGAGCTGAAGAAGGTGAATATATTATATGTCTTCCAACTAATAAAACAAGCAGACACATATCGGTTTCAATAGATGACACATCTGCTGAAAATTATCAAACAGATATATACATCTGTTGCAACAGTTAACTAACCTGTTGCACCAGATACTTTATCTGGTGTAACATATGTCTCGTTTATTTTAGCAAATCAAACAGATCTTCGTACAACTTTTATTTGTACCAACAGATGACCTATCTGCTGCAACAGATGATTCATATGTTGCAATGGATGGTTCATCCGTTAGAAATTATCACACAGGGTCTTCCTCATGTAGAAATTTGTCCCAACAGTTGATTCATTGTTGCAACAGAAATATAATATGTTTGGGATAGTTTAAAATGGGAGGAAGACCTGTTTGATTTGCTAGAAGAGATGAGTTATCCTTTTCCATTTTGTTGTATCTCCGTGATTAGCATTGACCAATTTTGGCTTTCCAGGTGGATGTATAAGAAGCTACTGCTGAATATCATTGACAATATGCTACTCTTTTTATGGAAATACGAAGAATAGAAAGCGCAGAAACTGTACGCAAACGACAA
The DNA here is from genome assembly GCA_030864215.1 of Capsicum pubescens. NCBI lineage: Eukaryota > Viridiplantae > Streptophyta > Magnoliopsida > Solanales > Solanaceae > Capsicum > Capsicum pubescens. The sequence continues at coordinate 1,552,839 of CM061539.1, forward strand.
TGAAGATCCACGACGAGCAAAACCGAATTCCATAGCACCGGATGAAGAACAACTTGTCCATACTGAGTAGATCTTTATAGCTTGAGCCTGTCAAAGCAATCCTTGGCAGTATACTTAAATTGTTGTTGATGTATTTATTGAGATCTATACCCATAACAATTTTTTTACATTTCATTTATTCGTTGACTTATTTCAGCTAATTTATGAAGGCTTCAATTTATTTTATTTTGTCTACGAATTTTATTTAATCCTTAGATTTGAACTTATTAATTGAAAAGGAATACTAGATTCAAATATTGCAATAGATAATCTATCTGTTGCAACAGACGACACATCTATTTAAAAATTCAAATATATTTAGACATATATTGCAACAGGTAGGTGATCTATTGGAATTTATCAAACAGGTCTTTCCACTGTTGCAACAGATGTACTTTAGATAAAAACATCAAGATAATGCAACAGATGACACATCTATTGGAAAAAAACAAATTTAGACATATGTTGCAACAGATGGACTTTATCTGTTGCAACAGATGGACTTTATCTGTTGCAACAAATGGACTTTATCTGTTGCAACAGATGGACTTTAATCGAACAGATTTATACATATGTTGTAATAGGTAGGTTATTTGTTGGAATTTATCAAACATGTATTCCCACTGTTGCAACAGATAGACTTTAGATAAAAACATCGAGATAATGCAACAGATGACCAACCTATTGCAACAGATAAACTATATGTCAGAACAGGTAGGATAACTGTTACAACGGATGGAGAATCTGTTGCATTATAAAAATTCAACTTTTGTTGGGCATAAAAAATTATCACTACGTTTAAAAAGGTTAAAGTGAATTGAAATAAAAAAGGCGCAACCCATCGATGGTGTTCAGTTCAAACACCTAAAATAAAATAGGCATCAAGTAGACATATTTATTTTAAAAACGTAAAATAAAATAGGCATCAAATGTGTTAGTGTCAGTTCTGGCACATTTCGCTGACTTGCCGTCACTTGGCCCCCAACGATCATTCCCCCCCCATTGTCTTATATATTTATCTTCCTCCTAAAATTTAACCCTAAATTCCCAAATCTTCTTCTTCACTTCTTCATCATCATCTTTTTTTATCTATCCAAATTCTTCAAATTATTACTTTTATTTTTTCCAAATGACCTTGACAATGTCGAGCGCATCTTCCACTATTTTTTGTGATAAAGATTTTCGATATTGTTAGTGCGGTCATGAAGCTCTGTTAAAGACTTCTTGGACTCAACAAAATCCGGGTCGTAGGTTTTTTACTTGTAAGATTTCAAAGGTAATATTTTTTTTATTTAATTAATTGATTAATTATTGACTTGTAATTATTTTGTAATTGTGTTCTTTTTTTTTATAGAAATTGGGTGGATGCGATTACTTTGATTGGTATGAAGAACGACACCCTTCACAAGCAAATCGTGTTATCTGGGGTTTGTTGAACAAAGTCAAGGCTTTTGAAGAGAAACAAAATCGAGCAAGAAGATACTACATTGTTGTCGTTATTGCTATTGGTTTGGTGTTGTTGGGCACATGGATATTGAAGCCTAATTGCTGAAATTTTCATGGTGGTGTGTGTATTTGCTACTGGTTTGTTGTCGACGAGCACATGGATATTCAAGCGTAACTGTTGGAAAATATCAAAGAGATTTAGGCATATGTTGTAAAATTTAGGTCATCTGTGGAAATTATCAAATAGGTCTTCTCACTGTTGCAACAGATTAGACTTAGATTATTAGATTATTCATAGAAATTATCAAACGGTCTTCCCACTATTGCAACAGATTAGACTTAGATTATTAGATTATTCAAACAGGTCTTCCCACTGTTGCAACAGATTGACAATCTAATCTATTGTATTATAAAAAACTCAACTTTCATCAAAAAAAATTATTGCCACTACATGTACATGTAATAAAGTGAAGGGTGACTTGAAATTAAAAATTTCTATTTCACAGGCTCTTCTATATACATAGGCTTCAAGCGTCCAGTTAGTACCTCATAAGCCCAGACCTCTTGCAGGTTTTCCACAGCGTTGTCGCACAGAAAATTCATTGGCTCGGCCATTTCTATGCTGGTCAGCAAACATTCGATGTGTGCAAGAGCGTGCGAGTCTCTCGCTTTAGCGACATCATCTTTTGGAAGGATCATTCCCCTGTTTCGACCTTTAAAATCCCATGATTTCTTCATCAACACTTCCTTTGGCAAATGATTTATCAGTTTACTCTCCCTCAACAAGATGGGCAACAGCACCATCAGTGGCTTCACGGGGAGAAAAGGATTAAAATCGTTGATGAGATGTACGTTGGAGTCATAAACATTGATCTTTCCCTCCTCGAGTAGTATCTCAACAACCCAATAATACATGCCGTTCACGCTAATAACTGAAAGAATCCTTTTTGCCTCAGTCCAGCTCTTGCCGTATGGATTTGTCCTGTCCCCTCTAACATATCTTAATGTTTCTTCTTCATCCAAGACCAACGTAGGAACTAGGAAATCAAGTCCCACGCCAAGGGATGACGCCTCTCTATTGAGTTGATCTTACCTATCCTTGAGCTTCTTGCAGAAGTCGAGGTCCATTATCCTATCGGTAGCATCATAAGCTTTCCAGTACGTTAATTGCCTTTTCCTCATGAGGTAGAGAATTATGACAACATGCTATGAGATAAGAAGTCAATTTTTAAATAGGTTAGTAATTGTAAAGATGCAACAGATGGTCTATATGTTGCTTAGGGTTCTCTGAATCAATAATCCAACGCAACTTATGCTACAGATGGATAATAAGTTGCAACAGAACCACAACCAGTTGCACCAGTATACCCAGTTGTTGCAATAGATGTGAAATCTGTTGTGTAGCTTCTTCTTAATGGGGTAGATTAGAAGGGCTAGGTTAGGAAAAGTAAACTTGCCTTGCCCTCGTACGGCATACGCATATCAGTCATAGTCTGAAAGTCTTGGGGGGAAAAGGGAGGCCTGGGGTAATCTGGTGTGCCTGGCTTGGTATTCTTGGCCTGTCGCAGATCCCTCTTCTCTTTGGCGCCAAGTTCTGCATATATGTCCACCTTCTTGACTGGCCTCTGAACTTCAACAGCTTTTGGAAAGGGAGGAATTGCAATTTCTTTTGATTTTCGAGCGGAGAGTACGTCTCTAATTTCTCTTTTCTTTCTCCTAACCAACGTTGTAGGAGTGTGTGGCTCCCTCACCTCCTTGGATAGTATGACACACATCTTGGATTTGAATTCCTTGATAGATTTAGAGATAGCCTCTGCTTTTTCAAAGAGTTTATCCTGTCTGTCCTTGCACTCATCGCATTCGCAACGAGAACACGTAGGTGAAGAGGGGTGAGAGGGACCCGTGTAAGGGCAAAAATGGGTGTTTTCAAACATATTTATTCTTTGGTAGCAGCATCATCATGCCTTCCACCAACACCAACAACTCCACCAGAAGAAGCACCCGGATCTGCCTAAGTAAAAAGTTGGTCATGAAGAGCCTCAACATTAGGCTGACCTTGCCTAACTGCTCTTCTTATGGCTATTGCTCCAGCCAATTCCTTCTTTATTAACTCCACCGTTGGGTATTCAATAGTATTAACATGAACTATAGTAATATAAGAAGTCATCACCGACTCCTCCTCAATAGGCACGATCCATGGATGCACAACCTATAAAAAAGAAAAAAAAAGACAGATGCATTTAAATCATATAATATAATAATTTTCACAGTTGGGCTACATTTAAAAAAAAGACCCATCTATTGCATAGTTTGCAGTATATGGTTAAAATCCATTTGAGTCTGGTTCAGAGAAACAAAGCAACACATAGATAATCTGATGCAAAATATCAATCATCTGTTGCAACAACTGCACAAGATGGGTAATCTGTTATGCAACAGATAATCTGTATGTCGCAACAGATGAACGATATGTTATCAGATTAAACATCTGCTGCATAATTTGTAGTAGATGGTTAATCTTTTAGGAGTCGGGTTCAGAGAACCAAAGCCATAGATGGGTAATCTGATGCAAGATATACCCCGTCGCAATAGATGTCCCATCTGGTGCTTCAGATATAACATCTCATGCACCAGATATAATATCAATTCAATATCTTTCTTATCTTTGAGTAGAATTATTTTACTTGAAGAAGACGTACTGCATCATCCGAAGGGTTAAAGAGATCAGCCTCCTTAATATTGGCGTTGCTCTTTGCAGCCAACCACCTAAACATCCTTGGATGAGAAAACTCATCCGGATAATCCATTAACTACTTTCGAAGGGGAGGAATGGCTTCAAATGCCTAAGCCTAAAAAGTGTAAACAGGAAGCAAGCAAAAAAAATCATAATAACTATATTCAATATAAATTAATGGATGAGTAAAATTAGTGATTAATTTTACCATGAAAGCCCAAGGAAAGCCGTATAATGTGGTCCTCTTTCTCTTTCTGACTCTTCAATTCCTCCTCTTTTTCACTTTTATTTTCTTCATCACCATCTACGGACCCTTGTCCACCTCCCTCAATGTTGTTTTCACATCTCTCCTTAGCATCACTTTTCCCTGACTGAAATTATTCAGGAAGCTCCTACGAATCCCTCTGTACTGTAGCTTTTTTTTTAGTGGTCAGACGTTGATCCAGTTTCACTTTCTTTTCTTTTGGGAGACATATTTTACCTACAGACAAAGAAAAATAAAAATTACATTACAGTTGATGTATGCATAGATTTTAAAAAATATATTACAAACACCACGAATACCGACATACCAACAGCCACCACCACAAACACCACCAACCAATGCCAACAAACAAACAAACACCACCACAAATACCACCAACCAATGCCACCACCGGTGCCACTACGACGACCACAAACACCACCACCACCACCACCACCATTACCACCAACACCATCCAACTATACCATGACAGTCAACAGAACACTGTGACGGAAACTAGGGATTTCTCGAGTTCTTCCTACGATTTTACCATCAAAACTCAAAATTGTAAACCCATTCTCGAAGATAATCCAACTAAAAGTTTTATTTTTCATCATTAACTTAAAAGCCCTTATTTTTTAGAAAAAAAAACAAATATAGAGCTCTTTTCGAACTTTGTTTCCTACGAATACAAAGAAAACAACTGATACAAGCAAGAATAATGTCAAAAATAACAACTATGTGGTTGGAAATGAGAAGAAAAGCTATCTGTTGTGGAGGGTTGAGCAAATTTATTGGGTAGTTGTTATCTGTACTGTATTGTTGAGTGAGAATGAGAGAGAAAGAGCCATACCTCGAGATTTGAAATGATAAAACGTTTTGTATGGGTTGATTTGTATTTTGGAAAAGAATGACAAGTAGTTTTCAAAATGTTAATTTGGTCCAAAATGATCTTAATTATTTTTAAAATCATAAAATATATGCGTAATTTTTAAAATCATATAAAAATAATTGATGTTGTAGTTGACCGAGTACTCTAGGAGGTGACCCTGTGAAAACTCACCCCTGGTCCTAGATTAATCAATTAAGGAGTCTAACATATGAACTCAATTGAAATTATAAAAAATAAATGTTCAACATATTGCGTTAGATTTCTCATCTGTTGTAAATTATCAATCAGATTAGGTAATAACAGATTACGAATCTGATGTAAATTATCAAACAGATTAAGTCATCTGTTGCGACAGATTATCCATCTATTGTAAATTATCAAATAGATTGTCATATATCGCAACAGATTACCCATATGTTGTAAACTATCAAATAGGCGCTGCCATCTGTTGTGGCTGACCCTATGAGAACTCACCCCTAGTCCTAGATTAATCGATAGTTTATCCTATGAGAACTCACCCCTAGTCCCAGATTATTCAATTAAGGTATTAGTACCCTAGTCCTAGATTAATCAATTAAGGTATAAGTCTAACATATGAGGTAGTAAGAATCGGTTCGGCTCAGAGTGATCGATCGCCGACTCTGGTCGGGAGGAACGCAGTACCATTTCATCATCCAATTGATAAAAGACTCAATTGAAGTTCTAGTTGACCCTATGAGAACTTACATTCAGTTAAGGTATTAGTCTAACATATGAACTCAATTGAATTATATATAAGCAAATGCTCAACCTGTTGCAACAGATGTCTTTTCTGTTGGATCAAATCAAACATATTATGTAATCTGTTGCAACATATTACACATCTGTTGTAAACTATCAAATAGATTAAGTCATCTGTTGCAACAGATTACCCATCTATTGTAAATTATCAAATAGGCGATGTCATCTATTGTAGTTGACATTATGAGAACTCACCCCTAGTCCTAGATTAATTGACTAAGGTATTAGTTGGACATATGAGGTAGTAAGAATTGGTTTGGATCAGAGTGATCGATCGACAACTTTTTTCGGGAGGAACGCAGTCCCGTCTCATCATGCATTTGCCAAAAGACTCAATTAAAGTTGTAGTTGACCCTATGAGAACTCACCCCTAGTCCCAGATTATTCAATTAAGGTATTAGTTAAATATACGAGGTAGTAAGAATCGATTCATCTCAGAGTGATCGATCGATGACTCTTGGCGGGAGGAATGCAGTACCGTCTCATCATGCAATTGTCAAAAAACTCAACTGAAGTTATAGTTGACCCTTTGTGCTCATTCATCCATCCATAATTCCACCTAGATCAATGTAGGTACTATTATTAATCTTAACATTAAGTTAATGAGAACACATTTAAACTCAGAGTGATCGATCGATGACTCGGGTCGGGATGAACGCAATACTAACACCATGTAAATGCAACGACTCAATTGAATTTGTAATTGACCCTGTGATCTCATTCATTCATCCCTCGTTCCACCTAGATCGATGTAGGTACTATTATTAATCTTAGCATTAAGTTAATGAGGAGCTCATTCTTTTATCCCTAATTCATCCTAAATCAATTGCAATGAAATCCGTTGCAACAAACAACTGAGCTGTTGGAGAATTTCAAATAGATAACAATATCTGTTGCAACATGTGACATTTCTTATTTAATTATCAAATAGACATTTGCATCTGTTATGACAGATGACTGAGGTGTTGGAAATTTTCAAACAGATATTGATATCTGTTGTAACAGATGACGTTTCTGATATAGTTAGCAAATGACATTTCTATCTGTTGTCACAGATGACTGAGTTGTTGGGATTTCTCAAACAGATATCTAAATCTGTTGCAACAGATGACATATCTGTTTGAAAATCTTTTTGTTTTCTTTTAATTTTAAAGAAGCTACTGTCCGAGTAGATAAAGTAGTAGTACTACTAAATGCGATAAAAATTATTTCTTGGATAACTCAAAAATCTCATTGAGTAGTCTTGTCCTGTATTTTCAATGTCACCCATTTTCTTCCTCGCGCCCCTCAAATTATTAGTGAATATTAATTAATGAATATTGAAACCCCTAATACTTCTTCCTTTTCATATTGACTTGGCACTCCCATCAAGAAAATATTAATTAGGGGTGTATTTTAATACCAAATTAGCTTTATTAATTATTCTTTGTAAATATAAATTTGAATAAATACACTTTGTTTAGTCATTTAATATTAAGGGTAGTACATCTATAAATTAAAATTATCTCATCTCATCTCTCCCCTCCTCTCCTTCAGCCCTAAATCTCTTTTTTTTTTCTTTCTATCCTCTTTAGGGTTATCACAGCCTTATTTTTGTCTCCTCTTTCTCAAAAATTTTCATTCGGATCTAAACCGATCGATATCTATATCTTATATTCCTCGACTAAAATTGTTATTTTGACCCCCTTTTGACATTGTATGATATGATTCACTATTGCTCTTTCATTCTCGTTTTCTTCTTGCAACTTTATTTACATCTTTTTATTTATTTAATTACCATTTTCCCATATCATATTTATTTAAAAAAATTGAAGAAACTTTTAATTATTGAATAAACATACCGAGAATTTTTATTATAAGATGCGAAAAAAAGTCATCTGTTGGGAGAAGTTTAAAATCCTTGTTGGCAGTATCATTTTTTTTTATGTATTTTATTTATTTCTTTGTTGTTGATGTTGTTATTGATGTTGTTGGTGGAGATGGCATTATTGGAACTTGTGGTGTGGGGTTGTTGGTGGGTTTGGCATTGTTGGAACTTGTGGTGTGGTGCGGTTTAGACGGTGGGTGCTTCTTAGCTTAAAAATAGTGGAGTCCGAACAATCAACACAAGGAGTAAGGGAGAAAAAAATAAAAAGTTTAAAGTGAATAAGAAGAGAAGAGTTGGTTACCAAAATTTAAAAAATATGTGCTGAGTGGGAATTGAAATCAAGACCAAAAGAAATAAATAGCCTTAAGCATCCATAAACAACAACTAGGCTAATATGTTAGATTATATAATCTGGCCTCCTCACTCACTCTCAATCACTCTCGTTCATTCTACTATACTTACAATACTAATATGTTAGATCCAGATTCGTACAAGAAGGTTCATATCGAGTCCTTGCGGGAATTTTAAAGGCAGTTTGATGAACTCCAGAGGAATTTGGCCGACTTCCGAGCAAGGCTGAGGAGGGCCCTGCTGCTGTCGAATGAAAATTGTCAGGTTGACAATAATAATAGTAATAATAATAATAACAATAATAATAATAATAATTAGGTTATGTTTTTTATTTCTTTTAGCGTATGTATTTCCCTTTTTTATATCTGATCTACCTATAAGGGATTCAAAAAAATTCATGTATATGTTTGGTTTGGTTTGGTTTGGTTTGGTCGATTTTGAATTTTTAATTCTTATTCAATATTTAATTATCATTCTATTTATTCCATATTCAAAACATGTCGGCGGTTGGAGTTAGGGATGCGGTCATGATGAGAAATTCTCCTAAAAATGGTTCGTTAATAAATAATAAGGAACTAAATGATATTATAATTGTAAAAGAAAGATTATTTAATTAAGAAAAAATCACAACATTGGACTAATTTAATTAAGATATATATATATGATGATATGATTTTTAAGAAAAAAGTTAATGAATAGTCGTGACTGTGACTTTTGTCTAAACACATTCAACAAATAAAAAAAATAAAAAACGCTTCTGATGCATCAAATTCCTCATCTGTTGCGACTTATGAATCAGTTAGAAGAAATCAAAAAAGCTCCTTAAACAGATGGTCGATTTATAGCAACAGATGGTAAATCTGTTGAAACAGATGGGTTATCTGATGCAACAGATATACAATTTGTTGCCATAACTCAATTAATTAAAATGGTTATTAAAGAAACAAAAATATTAAGTCACCACCAGCTTGATTTAATTAAGTCATTTCTTTTCACAGAAAAGAATAAGGAAATAAATGATAAACACAATTTAAATCGTAAAAAACTCACCAGAAATATTCTTGTTTTTAAATCTTCTTTATTAATTTATATAATTAAAAAGTCAAAAAATTTGGATGTCATGAAGATAAATTTTTTTAAAAGATATATATATTATATGTTGCAACAGATTTATTATCAGATGCAACAGTTGAACTATTTGTTGCAACGGATGATATATCTATTGTAATAGATGATTTATCTGATGCAACAGATATATAATCTATTGTGCAATTCAGTGTAAAAAATAAATGGTTGCTGGAAAGAACTAATTATTTTAATAATTATAAAGCTAAGCTTCAAGCTGAAAAGTCATGACCTATCATAATATTGATTAATTTAATTAAGTCATAACTTTTTACAGTAATCAAGAATGTCATTAATAAATGGAGGTGAACAGTTGTGCCTTTAAATCTGCTTTATTAATTTATATAATTAAAAAGTCAGAAAATTTGGATGTCATGAAGATAATATATTTTTTAAAAAAATATATATATATTATATGTTACAACAGATATATTATCTGATACAACAGGTTATCTATTTGTTGCACATCATGATATATCTGTTGTAACAGATGATTTATCTGATACAACAAATATATTATCTGTTTTCCAAGTCGGTGTAAAAAAATGGTTCCTGGAAAGAACTAATTATTAATAATAATAAAGCTGAAAAATCATGACCTATCATAATATTGATTAATTTAATTAAGTCATAACTTTTTACAGTAATCAAGAATGTCATTAATAAATGGAGGTGAACAGTTGTGCCTTTAAATTTGCTTTATTAATTTATATAATTAAAAAGTCAGAAAATTTGGATGTCATGAAGATAATATATTTTTTTTAAAATATATATATATTATATGTTGCAACAGATATATTATCTGATGCAACAGATTATCTATTTGTTGAAAATCATGATATATCTGTTGTAACAGATGATTTATCTGATGTAACAGATGATTTATCTGATGTAACAGATATAGTATTTGTTGTCCAAAACAGTGTAAAAAAAACGGTTCATGGAAAGAACTAATTATTAATAATAATAAAGCTGAAAAGTCATGACTTATCATAATATTGATTAATGTAATTAAGTCTTAACTTTTTACAGTAATCAAGAATGTCATTAATAAATGGAGGTGAACAGTTGCGATTTTTTGCCTAACTCATTCAAGTTCAATCCTCTATAAATAGGTCCCTCCTTACTCAATCGTTCGTTCTACTACACACTATTTATTCCTCGCTCTTGTTACACCTTTAACTACTTTCTCTTCAAGGACTTGATATCTTTTTCCTGTCTCTGGTAATTTTTTTTCTTGATTTTTGTGTAAATATACGTTGTATTACATTACATTACATTCAAATTCTTTCTTTTCTTTACTTTTGTGTTTACGTGTGTGTTTTGTCAACTTATGCGTTTTTTAGATATGACTGATCCTGTGTGGGATGTCGCTATTTTACGAGACGCCATTAGGGAACTGCAGAAGGAGGTTCATGACCTACATTAGGAGTTGGCCTCCGTCAGAGTAAGGATGCTGCGGAAGATCCGCAGGCTGCGGAGGGCGCTGCTGCTGCCCTTTGAAGATTGGCCGGCTGGCCATACAAATAATAATGATGTTAATAATGATGATAATAATAATTAAGCTTTTTTTTGTTATCTATGTATTTTTTTTTGTTTTATAAAAAAATATGTTTGATGCACTTGACTTTTTATTTCTTATTTAATTTTTGTGCTGTCTATTTCTATTTCTTAACGAATGACATGTCTACAATTAAGGAATAATTTGATTCCAGTATCAATAGCAAGAACATATGAGTTATCTGTTAGGGTTTGTGTGTGGCAGGAGCTGTATTTTGTTGTTCAAAATATATTAGTAATCTGATGAAACAAATTATTTATCTGTTGAAACAGATTACTAATCTGGTGCAACATAATACCCATCTATTCGATTCATAATCATATTACGGGCACCTAGAAACCCTAAACATGAATCCAACATGCGTCTATTATTACAACAGAACATTTATCTGGTGTCGCAGATAATGGATCTGTTTAAACAGATTGTTCTTGTATTGCATTCATGTTCGCGTGCAAACTATTGTTGAAAAAACAACACACTAGCAGTTACCCAGATTCAACTAAATATCATAATTTGACTTACCAAAGTCTCCTCTCAAGTAAATTTCAAAGTTGAAAGTGATTTACGAAACAAAATTTGACATAAGAATTTGGTCAAAGAGCAGCAGTTGGGGTAACAACAACAACAACAACAATGGTCAACAAGAAGAATATGAAGTTGATAATGAAGTATACGATTATGATAATGAATCAGAAGATGATGAATAAAGCAACAACAACAATGAACAACAAATATCGCGAAGAGAGAGAAAATAACAACAGATGAGGAGAGAGAAAAAGACGTCTTTTTTCTCTTCGTTCCCCGTTATATATTAACTAACATTTGAATCAAAGTGTAAATTTAAAAACTTGTGGGTTATTTTGAAATTTTACAAACTTTCTTAAACCATAATGAAGTAATTGTCACCTCTACTCAATTATTAAGACTTGTGTCACCTACACCTCATTTTAAAACTTTTTTGTCACCTGTGGCCCAAACCCCCGAGATAGTTTTTAATATTAATTGATTTTTACCTCAATTTAATCTAATTAACTAGATAAAAATAAAATTACTATTAATATTATATATTTATTTACCATAAATTTGTCCTAATTTTATAGCTTGATTATATTTAATTAATCTACAATTACACAAAAAATTCAAATATGAAAACAATTGATATTAATTACCTTTATGATTTGAGAAATTCAATCCCATGAATTTCTCATATTTTTATAGTTTGATTATATTAAATTGATATTAATTACCTTTATAAATTTGGGAAGAATTTTAAAAAGGTGACAATTATGTTTTTCTTAATTACTGGTTTATTTCTCAAAAATTTCTTATAAAATTTATAAGTTGATTATAGTAAATTGAATATTTAATTATCCTCATAATTTGCTAAAGACTCAAATAAGTTAACAACCACCAGAGCTGGCATAGTGGTTCAGCGCTATGTCCCTTAAGCAAGAGGTCGGGGGTTCGATTCCCGCCTCTGGCGAATGGAGCAAACTCTGTGGCCAGTTCCCTTCCACAAAATACGCTGATCGAGGAATGGAGGATTAATCTCACGGCTGTCGGTTGTGGGGATACCTTGGGAAACCAAAAAAAAAAAAGTTAACACTTATTTTTTTCTACTTACGAATTTTCTTATATTCATCCATTTATTGTTTTACAAAAATATTCAAACTTAATTGCAATTAGAGTTGAAATATTTTTTTTTTTAAATGTTAATTAAACTTTTTCCATATAAGTTGTTTGATTGCTAATTGATTATTAATTCATAAATTTTTCTTGTAACACTTTCTTGATTTACTCAATCGTAATGAAATCATAAAAAATAATAATATAATATCATTATTTATATTGTTTTTATATTTTGAGGGATGACATCTTTTTTTATTTAGAGTGACTATAATCCTTTCTATATAAATTGATTGGTTACCATTTATTAATTGGATTCTCTTAATTGTTTTTTTCTTGTAATATTTCTATTACTCAATTCTAATGAAATCATTAATATTTACCACCAAAGGATGTGGTGCAGTGGACGAGGCTGTTCCTCCATTAACCAGAGGTCTCGAGTTCGAGCCCTGGTATGGAAAAATCCTTGGTAGGGAGCGCTACCCCCCGATTGGGACTCTGCCCGACGCGAATCTGAATTAGTTGGGCTCCAATGCAGATACCGGACACCGTATGGGAAACCAAAAAAGAAAAAGGGTGAATTCTTGGAAACCCGGGTTAAAATCAAGAATCAGAGTTGTTTTGAAGGTTAATTGATGAAAAACTAGTAATTATAAGACAAGAAAATATTATTTAAGTGAAAGGAGTTAAATTTGAGTTTAAAATCATGTTCTAAGATTTTTGAGGTTTTGAGAAATTAATCAAGAAATTACTAAGAAAAGAGTGAATTCTTACCTTTAATCTGTAATAAAACCAAAAAAAAAAAGTTAATCTAGCTTTCCAAGTTCTCACAAACTTTGTTTTTAAGCTCCCACAATATTTTAGGGTATAACTCTCAAGAGCTAAGATGAAAAATGAGCAAAACAGGTAAAAAAAAAAGCTATTTATAATTGCAGATTTTTTGCACAACTGTAGCAAAAAGCTGTTATTTTTCTTAAGCCCAATTCGGACGTCGATTGGGTGCTCAAAAATCGTTCAGAGTCCGATTTATGCAAACGAACTATGCAACCACACTAAATTCGACGTTCTGGATGCGTTGGCAATATAAGATTTTCAAAAAAAATACCGTTTTCACAAACTTGACCCCCAAAATTCGAAATTATAATTTTCCAAATCGAGGATAGAAATGAGATTTAAAACCCGTAAAATCACACCAAATATGCTAACACCATAAAATCAATATTCCAGATCTACTGCCGAAGTCAGATTTTTCATCCAAGGTCATTTTGACCAAATGTGGGTCCCACATCCATATTTTTAATTTTCCAACTTTCCGACTAATAGGTTGAAATGAGCTCGGGTGCACCGGGACCCGAACCAAAGGTCTATCTAGCCTAAAATTAATATTCTGCAGCTGTTGGCGTAGTCCGTTCGGCGATCCATCGTACGGATCAAAAGATATCCCCATAAGTCTAAAATAAGGCTCTCGAAGCCATCAAAACCACAATATTGCATAATGATACCAAAATGCATCGGAAATCATGTCAATCACTCCCACACTCCAAAATTACCATAATGCAACTATGGGGAGGGGTAAAATAGTCAAATCACACAAACTCATAAATTTAACATATTTCACCAAATTCTTAGGTTGTTACATCATCCACCACTAAAAAAAAAATTTGGCATCGAACTAAGGCAAAAGAAATACCCGAATCAACAAAGAGCTGGGGATAAGGACTACGCATATCAGACTAGACCTCCCAAGTAGCTTCATCTACCGGTTGATGTTGCCACTGGACCTTAACTATAGGGATCACCGTAGAGTGCAACTGCCTAACACCCTAGCCAATAAAAATCGGCTCCTCAACAAAGGATAACCGCTCATCTAACTGAACCGACTCCCAATGAATGACATGAGAATCATCTGGAATATAACAACGAAGCATAGAAACATGACAAACTGGATGAACAACTGATAGATAAAGGGGCAAATCCAACTCATAATCCACACCACCAACAGTCCGAAGAATCTCAAATGGACCAATATACCTGGGGCTAAGCTTGCCCCTCTTCCCAAACCTCATCACACCCTTCATGGGGGAAACTCGAAGAAAAACATGATCACCAACACCAAATCTCAAGGCACGAAGTCTACGATCAGTATAACACTTCTGCCTACTCTGAGCCAATCTAAGTTTATCCTGAATGACCTAGACTCTATCCAACGACTCACAAAGCAGGTACGCACCTCGAGGTCTCACCTCTGAAACATCGAGCCAACCTACTAGGGAGCGACAATGCCTACCATAAAATGCCTCAAAAGAAGCCATATCAATACTGGAATAGTAGCTATTAATATATGCAAAATCTGCTAAAGTCAAATGCTACTCCCACTAGCCACCAAAATCCATCACGCATGCGCGAAGCATATCCTTCAAAACTTATCGTCCGCTTTGACTGGCCGTCAGTATGGGGGTGAAACATTGTACTAAGATCCACTCGAGTACCCAACTTATCCTGAAAGTCTTCAAAAAATGAGATGTGAACTTGGGGCCTCGATCTGAAATAATGGACACCAGCACACCATGTAGATGCACAATCTCACGAATATAGATACGGGCCAACCTCTCAGTACTGAATGAGCCCTGAACCGGAATAAAGTGTGCTGACTTGGTCAATCGATCCACAATGACCCAAATACTTTCAGAACTATGAGATTTATAAGGCAAACCAGTCACAAAGTCTATGATGATGCGTTCCCACTTCCACTCAGGAATGGGTAACCTCTGAAGCAAACCACCAGGTCTCATATGCTCGATCTTCACCCGCTGACAACAAAGGCAACGAGCTATAAAATCCGTTATATTTCGCCTCATACTACCCCACCAGTAGTAGTGTCTCAAATCACTATATATCTTAGTCACACCTGGATAGATAGAATATCTGAAACAATGGGCCTCCTCTAAGATCAACCTAATCCAATCATCATTCGTCGGTACACAAACTTAACTCCCAATCCTCAAAACTCCATCTGAATCAAGTGAGACTTCCTTATCCTCCATACTCAACACTTTATCTTGAATCAACCTCAATCCAACATCATCAAACTGATGAGCTAGAATCTGTTCAATCAAAGAAGATCTAGCATCTACAAATGCCAAAACACACCCCGGTGTCAAATATCAAGCCTAGCAATCTGGTTAGCTAAAAACTGAATCTCTAAGGCCAAAAGCCTCTCCTGGGTCAAAAGATACGCCAAGCTACCCATGTTAGTCGACTTTCGGCTCAAGACATCCACAACCATATTAGCCTTACCCGAATGGTAGAGGATAGTCACGTCATAATCTTTAAGCAACTCAAGCCAACGGCGCAGCCTCATATGAATATCTTGCTGGGTAAAAAGGTACTGAAGGCTATGATGATCTGAGAAGATCTCACAACGGACTCCATACAAGTAGTGCCTTCACAACTTCAAGGCAAACACAACTACGCACAACTCCAAGTTATGTGTAGGATAATTTCTTTCATGAGGCTTTAACTGAAGAGATGCATACGTAATTACCTTGCCCTCCTACATCAACAAAGCACCTAACCCAACACCTGAAGTATCACAAAAGACGGTAAAGCCTACGCCCTTCTTGGGTAAAGCTAATATAGGAGTTAAAGTCAACAAAACCTCAAGCTTTTGAAAGCTCGCCTCACAAGCAGTGGACCACTGAAAAGAAATCTTCTTTTGGGCCAACTTAGTCAAAGAAGCTGCAATGGAAGAGAAACCCTCAACAAAACACCGATAATACCCGGCCAAGCCAACAAAACTTTGAATCTCGGTGGGCGAAGTAGGTCTATCCTAATCACGAACCGCTGCAACCTTGTCTGAATCAACCATAATACCTCTCTTAGTCACCACATGACCTAAGAAAGAAACAAACTCCAACCAAAACTCGCACTTAGAGAACTTAGCATACAACTCCTCATCTTTCAATCTCTGAAGCACAATTCGTAAACACAATAACAAAGGAGTCGATATATGGTCGAAATATCCGATTCATCAACACTATGAATGAGGCAGGGGAATTGGTCAACCCAAAAGACATGACCAAGAACTTATAATGACCATATTGAGTTGGAAAAGCTATTTTCGGAAGATCCGAAGCTCTAATCCTCAACTGGTGATAATCGGACCGCAAATCAATCTTCAAAAACACTGTAACACTCTAAAGCTAATCAAATAAATCATCGATGCAAGAAAGAGGATACTTATTCTTAACTGTTACCTTATTCAACTATCGATAATAAATTCACATCTATGCAGACTCATTATTTATCTTCACAAACAAGACAGGCGCACCCCAAGGTGAAATACTAGGTCGAATAAATCCTTTATCCAACAACTCCTATAACTGATCCTTCAGTTCCTTCAACTCTGCTGGGGCCATCGTATAAGGAGGAATAAAAATGGGCTTGGTGCCCGACTCAACATCAATAATAAAATCAATATCTCAATCTGAAGGCATACTATGCAAGTCAGTAGAAAACACCTTCATAAACTCACGGACAATACGAACAGAATCCAAGAAAAGAGGTGAAACAACACTTATGTCATGAATATAAGCCAAGTAAGATAAACATCCCTACTCAACCAATTTACGAGATTGAATATAAGATATGACCCTCTTAGGACCCGAATGAAGTGTACCTTTCCAAGCTATCCTTGGCACGCCCGACGAAGCTAAAGTCATAGTCTTAGCAAAATAATCTAAGACAATATGATAATGAGCTAACCAACCCATGCCTAAAATAACATTAAAATCGACCATGTCTAATACAAGTAAGTCTACCAAAGTTTCACGCCTGGCAAAAGTCATAACACAAGATCGATACACCCAATCCACCACTAAAGAATCACCTATCGGGGTAGATACACAAATAGGCATGGCAAGAGGCTCACTAAAAGAATCAAAACCCGAAGCAAAATACACATACACATAGGAGAAAGTCAATTCGAGATTAAATAATACAGATGCAGGTCTGAAACAAACGAGGGAGGTAACTTTAATCACAATATCAGAGGCCTCTGCCTCAGGTCTGGCTGGTATAGCATAACACTGTTAACGACTACAAATTGGCTGAGTAGCCCCACAACCACCATCACGACCTCTACTACCTCTACCTCTCGCACCTCTGATGAAACCCCTACCTTTCATAACTGAAATAAGAGTAGCTCTAAACACTCAGCAAGGACAGTCTTTGGCCACATGACCAGTCTTATAACATACACAACAAACTCTAAACTTGCCCTAACGGCCAACCTGCACTGCTGAACTAGAAGTCCCACAAAAAGCTCTAAAATATTTGCCTCGTGGAGTCTGACCTTTGAACTTACCAAAACAGCACCCCCTCTTGGAGCCTCCTTGAGATACCCAAGGAATATCCTCTGTCACCTTAACATGATCCACAATACTCTGAAAAGAACCCCCAAACACAACCATCTGAGACGTGGCTTGCTGAAGAGTATGAGGCATGGAAAGTTCAGCTAGCTGAGATCCTACTTGAGGAGGTAACACAAATGACGGCTTAACTCCTGATCTCAAAACCCCATAGTCAAATGTCAGCATAGAAGGTGGAATAGTACTCGGGGTCTGAGGAGTACCCAAACCAGAAGAAGGTACAACAGAAGGATCCACACTCTGAACTGGAGGAATATTTGACATAACTAAAGGAGAACCCTCTAGAGGGGTCAACAAACACACCAAAAATCCCTCCAACATGGGGCAGACGAACTCTGAAGAACTGGAGTAGGACCGACACCTCCAACCTGCTCAATACAAGGCTCAGGAGAGAGTCCCCTAGCACTCCTCCTAGATGGGGCTGCACCACAGGCCAATCTACTCCCTTGAGTCTATCCACAATTCGAGGTTCACCCTATGAGAGAAGGCTCCACCTCTCTACTCTCGCAAGACCCAGACGACACCATCTGCACAGAAAGAGTGAAACACAACTTAAAACTCAAGGTATAAAAGAACTTTACATGATAAAGAGTAAAATGTGGGAAGTTTCCTAAAGACATCCTATAGCCTCTCGAAGAAAGATACGGACGTCTACGTATCGATCCGTGAGACTCTATTAAATATTCTGTTCTTACATCATTGAGACCAATGGAGCCTGGCTGCTCTAATACCAATTTGTCACGACCCAAAAACCAGGGTCATGATGGCACTTGTCACGGCGTACCTTGACAAGTAAGCCTATCACCCAAACTGATACAAAAAGAGAAAAATACAGAAATATCCCAAGGTAAGGCTTCTAGAATCAAGTCGAACCATAATAGTAATCATAACAATGCAGAAAGAGCTTATTCAAAATACCAATCATGCATAAAATTGAGTGTCAATAGTGTAAGAACTACTAATACAATTCAAGAGTCAAATACCTCAGAAAAATAACCATAAAGGTATAATAACTGCCTCCGAATACTAATAAAGACATAACTACTATAGACAGATAGAGGTGAACTTCGGACACATGAATGTCCAACTGCTACCTTGAAAGCTCCAACAATCACCCGGGTCAATCAAACTGAGGCACACTCGAGGTTGGACCTGCACCGAAAGGGCGCAGTAGGCATGAGTACGGTCCACTTGTACTTAGTAGATATCATAAGCCGACCAAGCAAAGTAGTAAATAAAACATACAAAATATACACTAAGGGTACGTCACCTGCAATCACAAAATATCCCATAATGGTAGCCCACACCGCTTGCACTAACAGTTCTAATATATCTCACATATATTGCAATATCACCCCAAGATAGAACAAAAGTACGTATTATATCACATATAAAAAGAACAAGTGGAACATGCATAGACAAGATCATCAAATACAAGTAAAAGAAGATATGATAAATACATAGATGGCAAGTCAATATGCCAATGCAACGCGACATAACACAATAAAGTAAGTGCAATGTATATGATGATGATGATGATGATGCACGAGGTCGTCGCACAACCTCCGAGATCGTCGTACAATCCCTGTATACACCTACAGAGGCAAGCCTCCCAAAGCAAAACCCATGGGGGGTTCGTCAACCCATACACAATTCATATATCTCATATCTCCTTTTTGGCACATTTCTTGAAAAGAGTTTTATAAGGTGTTACAATATCTTTTAAAAAGGTGTTGCCAGTTTTTCTCAGATATTGCCACGGTGGTACCAATGTTTCATGAATGAGTATGATATGAAGATGTAATGCTCACAACCAATCACAATGAGTATTTCCATAACCAAACACATGATATATTTCTACAATTAACCACAATGATACATTTTCACAACCACATGAGTCAATATCCACGCATTATTTTTGTTTCATCCATGAATTTCCACATGTCTCATATGTCAATAAGGTATGAATATAATCACAATACACCAATGGTACCATATTAAGAATTTTAACTACACAATATAATTATTCACATGTATTCAAGGCTATTAATATCACATAATAACTCAATTTCAACAATTTCATCACATATAGGCGCCCACACGGGCACAACACATAAATAGACATTTTTTATTATTAGTTTCCACCCTTAACATGCATTTTGTATCATAATTTACTACCTAACCCAGTCTGAAAGATTTATGCCATAACCTACCTCATAAGCCGAAACTGGTCTGCTACACTTGAATCCGTGACCTTACTTATCACGAACAATCTCGAACTCCACCAAAAACATCAAATATGAAATCTACGCATTATGACGAAAACAAGGATACCCATATTGACTACTTTTGGTTCGGGGTCAAAACGAACCTCCAAAATGAGTTTCCGAAAAAGAAGAGCAAAATCGGAACTTTACTTTAAAAACATGTTCCCTATATTTTTAGGAACCTACAACTGAAAACTCAAGTTAAATCGAATAAAAAATAGGGTTCAAATAGAAGAAAAAACATTTTTGAGTTTTATCGAGTAAAATCTTGGAAATCCAGGTTAAAATCAAGAATCAGAGTTGTTTTGAAGGTTAAATTGATGAAAACTAGTAATTATAAGATAAAAATATTATTTGAGTGAAAGGAGTGAAATTTGGGTTTAAAAATCATGCCCTAAGAATTTTGGAGTTTTGAGAAATTTATCAAGAAATTACTAAGAAAGGGGGTGAATTCTTACTTTAATTCCGTAATAAAATCAAGAAAAAAATGTTAATCTAGCTTTTCAAGCTCTCACAAACTTTGCTTTTAAGATCCCACAATATTTTAGGGTTTAACTCCCAAGAGTCAAGATGAAAAATGAGCAAACTAGGTCAAAAAAAGTTATTTATTATTGCAGATTTTTCTATACGGCTGTAGCAAAAAGCTGTTATTTTTTTAAAGTCCAATTCAGACTTCGATTGGGTGCCCGGAGTTCGATTTATACAAACGAACTATGTAAACACACAAAATTTGATGTTCCGGACGCGTTAGCAATATCAGATTTTCAAAAAAATATTATTTTCACAAAATTGACCCCCGAAATCCGAAATTATAATTTTCCAAATCGAGGCTTGAAATGAGATTTAAAAGTCGTAAAATCACACCAAATATGTTAACACCCTAAAATTGACATTCCGAATATGCTGGTGAAGTTGAATTTTTCATCCGAGGTCTTTTCGATCAAATGTGGGTCCCACACCCATATTTTCAATTTTTCAACTTTCTGACCAATAGGTCGAAATGAGCTCGCGTGTACGAGGACCCGAACCAAAAATTTGCCGAGCCTAAAATCAGTATTCCGGAGCTGCTGGTGAAGTCCGTTCGACAATCCATCGCATGGATCATATGATGCGGGAAAAACAAGAGAAACACGAAACAACTCCAAAACAGTTCACTAATCTGAAAGATTTGAGGACTAAGATGGAGACCACTCTCGGATTCGCTACAACCACACAATAACAAGATAAAGAGGTGTGTTTTCAACACCAAAACAACCACAATACACAATGAACAAGATGAACACAATGATTACAAAATTCAGATTCAACAAAGACACAAAACAGTCCACTACAAATCTGAAATGTAAAGATAGATAGATAGACCAAATGAGGCAATAATATTAACAACCCAAGAATTGTTACACTCTTGGACCTTTAATACTACACACAACACTAACCTATCTCCTACGTAGGAATAAGAGGGACCTTGATCTCTCAATACACCCAACGTTTCCAAGCATGAATCCAACACGAGAGATTCCACCCTCTAGTTGAAAATCCTAGTTATATGGATTTCGGCTATGGGAACCTTTCTCATAAGAGAGAAATATTTCTAAGTGTGATACAACATCAATATTCAGCCAAGTCTAATGAATGAAACCCTAGAAGGTTGTATTTATAGTGTATTACAAGAATAGTGTGAAATATCCAAAATGACCCCTTAGTCAAAGTCTTCAAGTGGGCTCCCTTGGAGTGCATTGTATGGACTGATTTTGGAGCATATTTAGGCCTTCCTTTGCACTTCATGTGTACACTCCAAGTCTTGGGTCAATTCACTCTCACACTCACCCACCTTCGTGGTCGTACCTGTATCATCCTCTCCTTCTTGAAAAGGATTTGACCTCGAATCTGTACCTTGCAAAATCAAAAGAGAAGACAAACAAGCACACATCCTCATGGCATGAGAGTTAGGGTTAGTGCAACAAAAATCAATCTAAAAAATAACATCATCATGCCAAGGTGGTACACACTTGAAGTGCAACTAAGAATCCTTTGGGTTGATTGTGAAAAGCTTAGTACAAATGTCACAAAGGAAGTGGCTATGACGAACATCAATAAATAATGAGCATGGGCCGAGACAACTCCTACCATACCCTAAGATGGTATCGGGATCGAATGGGAAAAGTAGCTATGGACATGGGTTTCGGCCACTCTCACTTTCCCATAAGATGTCGTCCTCAAAATTAGGCATACCCTTTATATCATTAGTGGAAATATCATGAGCACAAAGAGGATAGATAAAGGTGTCACACAAGCTAACTTCAACTATGGTGTCCTTATGCATGTACTCACTAGCTTCAAGTCCATCACCATTAGTATGCTCAACATAGGGAACACATAAAGAAGAAGTATATGGAATTTCTAAGCATGCACCACCTTTTATTTCAAGAGAATAATCCCCACATAAATATAAATCACCATGGGAAGCAAATGAATCATTCAAAAAAACTTTTTACAAGAACAATCACATTTCGGGTTTCCTAAGTAATCAAGCAAATCATGGTCATCTTCACCCGATTGACTATTCCTTTTCAAGACTACACATTCCCTACCCTTAAGAGTACTCTCATCTTCCAAGAAGAGATTTCCATCTTAAGGAGGACTATTGTCACACCATAGTGGGTTAGCATATAGGCTATAGCTTCCAAGACAAGCCATGCCGTTAACATCACTTGCACCACTAGGTTCATTAGGAGTAAATAAACTATCTTCAAACAAGACATTGTGTCTAAAGAGTGAATGATCTAACCCGTGGATAGATTTGGAACTTTCACTCTCTAAGGAATCATTATCAAGTTTCAAAGATATGTCAAGCACATGATTAACCCTATGAGCCAAACAAACATTAGCATCTTTACAACAACATAGGCTCATAGGTTCACTCCTTTTTCCTTGGCCAACATCTTTAAATCCTTCACTCACTTGAGATTCATTAATCACATCACACATATCCTCAAGTGGTGGGCAAGTTTTACTCATAAGTTGGGCAGCAACTTCCTCCGGGAAGATCTCAACGCAAGGTGCTTGGACAATTGGATTTTATGGGTAGAGTTTGGGTAACAATTGACGTATAATTTCAATGTGCCGTTTCATAGCTTCATTATTGTCATTGATACGATCACATGTGGCATTGAAATTATGGGCAACCATTGTACCTAACAAAAAGACACAACAAACAAAGAAAACAAACAAACTTGTTAGATCAAAAATGCCTCACCGCACTCTCACTCTCGGTTTTACCTCACACTTGGTTTCACAAGTGTTGAAAGTCGTCTTGTACTTTGTGAGTGATTGAGTGTCGAGTCTACTCTTTTCCCGAAACGGATTTTTGTTTGAAACTCAAACGAAATCTAGTAGGACTTGAGTCAAGAACTAACAACGAATTCAAAAAGATAAAAGTACACAACAAACATAAACACGAACAAACAGACACAAAACTAACTTACAAGATAGTAGGAGATTACTAGGTTGTCAATTAGTGTTCGAACCAACAAACGAACTAAGAGACAATAAAATGAAACTAAGAAATCTAAAATTTGAGCCAAAATTATTACATGAACAATAAAAAACAATGATGTGGCAGTCACGTATTGGTTGCGGTTTCTCAATTTTATATTTCAATTTCAAGTCTTGGTCCCATTGTAATTTGGGAAGGATGACAATTGGTTTTGGAGGAAAAACACAAATCTTGAATCTCTACAAGTCCACTCTTGAAAGGATAACTTTTGTCTTATACTAGTCCCACAAGACAAGGTTCTTGAAACAAGAAAAAGTAGTTTGTCCCAAAACACAAGGTTCTTGAAATAAGAAAAATCTGAAAAGTAGAAGCCTAGTCTAGGGAGTGTTAGGAAATGGTTGATAAAGTCTTTTGTGGTTGTAGGAAAAGTCTTTGAGCCACAATTCTTACACCTTAAATCTTGAATTTATGCCTTGCAAAACTAACATCAATTCACACTCTCTTTCTTCAACTTATAAGATCAACAACCACCTTTTGTTCAACAACATATAGAGATGGTGAAGAACACCAAGAACACAAACTTTGAGTTTTGAAGTTCTAAGGTTCAAGTTGGACCCCAAACATCAAAAACACTTTTCCAAGCTTAAAATCCATGACACAATCTCCACAATACACGTTCAAACCTTGAACCAACAGCACACCACTCGCCGAAAATAGTCCAAACTTTAAATCCACAACAACAATACCAACAACAATCTGTCAAGTCCAAGTTCACAATAACAACATCAACAACAAAGGCTCAAATCAACATATAGACTCAAAGTGTCAGTGAAGAACAATACTAACACTAGAAACACTTAATACAAGTAAAAATCTCAGCCAAGACACAACAAAAACACAATTTTCGACCAAGAACACAAAGTGGACAGATTGCTATTTTCTGGATTTTTTTTTCAAGTCTCAAGCCCAAGATTGATCTTGTTAGAACAAAATCAAAGATGGCTTTGATACCAAATGATGCGGAAAAAATAAGAGAAACACGAAATAACTCCAAAACAGTCCACTAATCTGAAAGATTTGAGGACTAAGATGGAGACCACTCTCGGATTCGCTACAACCACACAATAACAAGATAAAGAGGTGTGTTTTCCACACCAAAACAGCCACAATACACAATGAACAAGATGAACACAATGATTACAAAATTCAGATTCAACAAAGACACAAAATAGTCCACTACAAATCTGAAATGTAAAGATAGATAGATAGACCAAATGAGGCAATAATATTAACAACCCAAGAATTGTTACACTCTTGGACCTTTAATACTACACACAACACTAACCTATCTCCTACGTAGGAACAAGAGGGACCTTGATCTCTCAATGCACCCAACGTTTCCAAGCATGAATCCAACACGAGAGATTCCACCCTCAAGTTGAAAATCCTAATTACATGGATTTCTGCTATGGGAGCCTTTCTCGTAAGAGAGAAATGTTTCTAAGTGTGATACAACATCAATATTCATCCAATTATAATGAATGAAACCCTAGAAGGTTGTATTTATAGTGTATTATAAAAATAGTGTGAAATATCCAAAATGACCCCTTAGTCAAAGTCTTCAAGTGGGCTCCCTTGGAGTGCATTGTATGGACTGATTTTGGAGCCTATTTAGGCCTTCCTTTGCACTTCACGTGTGCACTTCAAGTCTCGGGTCAATTCACTCTCGCACACACCCACCTTCGTGGTCGTACCCGTACATCATATCCCCATAAGTCTAAAATAAGGCTCTCAAAGCCATCAAAATCACAATATTGCATAAATGATACCAAAATGCATTGAAAATCGTGTCAATCACTCCCACACCCCAGAAATACCATAATGCAACTACGAGGAGGGGTAAAATAGTTAAATCACATAAAATAATAAATTTCACATATTTCACCAAATTTTTAGGTCGTTACAATAATCTTATTCATATAAGTTGTTTGATTATTATTTATTAATTGTTTTTTGATAATATTTTCTTGATTTAATCAATTGTAGTGAAATCATAAATATTTACTTTTAATAAAATTATTATTTATATTATTTAAATTAGTTGTTTACATATTTTAAGGGATGACTTCTCTATCAATTTTTTTTTTAATTTCGGAATGGCTTTCTGCTCATAATAATTTTTTCCATATAAGTTGCTTGATTACTAATTGGTTATTCATTTATAAATTTTTATTGAATCTTGATTTACTCAGTTGTAATGAAATCATAAATATATTTTTATATAATACCATATTCCTTACATATATTGAGAGATGACATCTTTTTTCAATAGTTTTAAAAAAAATGGAATGACTATAATCTTATACATATAAATTGTTTGATTATATTAATCGACTAATACATGATTGTGGCGTCATAAATTAAAAAAAAAACAATAACCCTCACAAATCTTTTGAAAGAATTTAAACATATATAATTCAAGAAGACGGTTTTAAGAAAAAATTCAAGTTGTTTTTCATCTAATAGGGGTCAATCTTAATAGTTTTCATTCAATATGAGCCAAAACTTAGTTATTTTTACCACAATATGAAATAAATGTGGAATTAATATAAAATATTTAAATAATCTAGAAAATAATTTTTGTTGTAACATGCTAGTTCTTAAAATGACACTTGACATGATTATAGGCTAGATTATTCTCATTTTTTTTCATTTATATATATATATATATATATATATATATATATATATATATATATGAACCAAATATGGAATTAATATAAAATATTTAAATAATTTAGAAAATAAGTTTTGTTGTAAGATGCTAGTTCTTAAAATGCCACTTGACATAATTATACGCTAGACTGTTCTCCTTTATTATATATATAGATATGAAAAAAATATGGAATTAATATAAAATATTTAAATAATCTTGAAAATAATTTTTGTTGTAAGATGATAGTTCTTAAAATACCACTTGGCATAATTATAGTCTAGTCTATTCTCCTTTATTATATATATATAGAATATAGTTATGAAACAAATCTGGAATTAATATAAATTTTTTGAATAATCTAGAAAATAGTTTTTGTTGTATGATGATAGTTCTTAAAATGCCACTTGGCATAATTGTAGGCTAGACTATTCTCCTTTATTATATATATATATATATATATATATATATATATATATTATATATATATATATATAGGTATGAAACAAATATGAAATTAATATAAAATATTTAAATAATCTAGAAAATAGTTTTTGTTGTAAGATGCTAGTTCTTAAAATTTTACTTGACATAATTATAGGCTAGACTATTCTCCTTTATTATATATATAGTCGCACGAGGACCGTGCTGAGCCCGGGCCCAAACCTAAATATAATAAATATAATTTTAATTAATTGAATAAGCATAAGTTATGTTATTTTTGTTGCATAATTAATTCAATGTTGATCAATGACGCTACCTTCATTTTCAACATTATATGACACCATTCACTGATTTCTACTTTTAGTATTTATAATGCATGTTTCAAAAGTGTGGATAAAATTGTCCATAATTTCTTTTATTGAATTCTTAAAAAGATAGAAAAAAAGCAACTAATTACATAAAGATTGTATTTAGTTCAACATGAACAATTTATAACTTTATACAAATATATAATTATCAAAAATTTAGGATCTTACTATTCTCCTTTTCCTCTTCTTCATCTCCCAGTATTATACTTAATTGAATAAATTTCTTTAAAAAGTTAGTCCTTTTCCTTTTTTTTTCTTCAAAAAATGCTAATTTATTGTAAATCAATGCACTAACCTTTTATTAAAAAATATTTAATGCAAATTATAAGAAAGAGAAAAAGAATTTGGCTTGCCTTGTAAAGGAATTAAAGGTTAAACCATGATCAAAATTGAAATATAATATTTTTCAACATATCTTATCTATGACAAAAATTTAACCAAGTGATTTTAAGTATTTTGTACCAATTATTTTTTCTTCTTGAACCAGAGTACAGAGAGGAATATATGATATAAGACATGTTTAAATCATTAAATGTAAAAAAGATCTAATAAATACTTTAATTCAGAAAGAAATTTTACCTCAAAAATTCCCTAAATTTTACCCCTTCTTCCTTTTTAATTGTTGTAGTTGTTCTTTTAAGAGTCAATCGATGTAATTTGGACCAATATTTTAAAATAATATATTTTTTCATCATATTGATATGAGAAAAATTATAATTTATATTAATTTTGATATATTTTTAAATATTTAAATTTTATTTTTAAAATATCAAATAAATTTAATCTAATTTAATTTTAGAAATTACCCAAGTTGACTTTCGAAAAATGAATCGTGAGGACTAAAAATGAATTGTGAGAACTAAAAAGGAATGGTTGGAGTACCAAATGTACATGAAGAACAAGGTAACTTAAGCATTTTATGCTTTCACACTTAGTTCAAACGAATACTTACCTTTATTTAAATCAATAAGGTGTTAATTTATTTTTCAGATTTACCTTATTAGATCAATACTTTTAAATATATTTTAGAAAACATATCAAATTAATATTACTATTTACTTTGGAAAAGTTGATAAATATATTTCCTACATTTGACAAGTGAGTAACTTTTTTATATAACCTAGAAATCATATTAAATTAATACTACTACTCCTTTCGTCTTAAAATAGTTGGTATGTTTATAAAAAAATATTTTAAAATAATTGACATGTTTAAAGGATCAAAAGATAATTTTTTCCAATGTGCCCTTAGTAATTGATTCCCACATTAATTGAACAAGATTCATGTACTTAATATAAAAAAGGTAACAACGTTATATTAGCTAATTTGCATTTCTTATTAATTTTTTTTAATAGTTATGTAAAATATATACATGTCAACTATTTTAAAATAAAAGAAGTACATGCCAATTATTTTGAGATGAAGAGAATGTTAATAAAAAATAATTTAGTTAAAATATATTTTAAATTTCAAAAGGTGACTGAAATGTACAAATTAAAAACACCATATTATGAATGGCAATAAAGTGAAAAGAAAATTTCTTAAAAAAACTGCACTATATTTGAAGTATTAAAAAATATAATATTAATTATTACTAATCATTTTCTATTTTAATTACAAGAAAAATAAAAAATTAGAAGTAGGGGAGGGGGTTGGGAAAGGGCCATTTGTAGTGTATAAATTAAACAAAAGTAGTATTATGTGTAAAGCATAAGTTGGTTTTCAAATAATGACAATACATGGTAAACAACCAATTACAACAACTATATGTAAGCATAAGAGTGGCTTAAGAGGTTGTGAGGACTATCAAAGTTATGGATTGTCCCTTATATTATATAGTAACTAGTCTCATTTGGCCCATGCTGAGCCCAGACCCAAACTATATTAATATTTATAAAAAGAATTTTTTGTTAATCTGCTCTTTGTTTGTTTTTGTAAAATATTATATTAGTTAAAAGTAGTTCAATAATTTCTCAATATTTTTAGAATATTAAATTACATATTCGTTTCAATTTTTTGTCCTATTATCTTTAGTTCATTTCATTTTAGAAAGAATGTCTTTTTTTTTTCTTGGGTTAAAAGATATTTTGATTACATATCTTTAGTTTAAAATCACAAAATTTAAAAATATTTGTTTCTTTTTAAAATTTCATGCTAAGTCAAAATCAGACAAATAAATTAAAAAATAAATTGTAAGTTAAAGAAAATTTTTTTCAAACAAATGCATGCATTAAAACTCTTTTCATTTTTATTTTATTAATTTTTTTTTAATGAAAGTCTTAACCGATCTAAATTGAGTTTTGCCTTATGTTGAATCAACTTGATTATTTTTTTTCTCAATTAAATTTATATTGGCTAGCACATTTTTTTAATAAAAAAGTATTGTATTTAAATAATATAAAAAATACTTGATGTTATAAATTATTGTATGATCACGTTAGTAAGGTTAATTATAAATAAATAAATAAATTATTTATAGATCTAATTTAGCAAAATACTTTTGTAAATGTTCCTTCAATTGGTGAAAGCTTGTGAGGTTATTAAAACTTCAATTATGGGTAAGAAGACAAAATAAAGTTTCTTGTGGGGATTAAAAATTAGGTATTTTCACATAAAAGAATACTACAAAATTTTAAATTTAATTTTTAATTTGATTGGATAAATAGATCTTTTGTGGTGTTACTATCACTTTTTTTAGTATAAATTACATAAAATCCCTTCAGCCCTTTCTCTCCCGATTTTGAGAAAGATACTCATACATCTGGTCAACCCTTATACATTGTTGGAATGTATGATAAATCTAACCAGGCTATAATTAAGAAAAGATAAATTCGACAATATCAATTTGTTCCTTCACGTCATTAATTACTCAACATTTAGTGGTGTATTATTAAATATAGTTACTGAAATTTAAATTCAAAAAATATGTTAAACATCACATTAAATTTTCTTCTTTGTTGAATTGCGTTCAATGAAAAAAGATCGTCTACTGCTTTCTTCAGTTCTCAGAAAAATCAATATGAACATAGAATCGTGTTGCTAATACATATTTTAATAGAAATTGCAGTTATTGTATTATAGTTGTTAAGTTTTTTTTTTTTTTTTTTTACATGTATTGTATTATATTATACGTTGAATAAATATGGAAAATTTGATTGTTATAGATTTTAAAGAAGTTTATTTTTTAATGTGTTATTGCGGTTAATGTAATTACTATTGTATTGATTGTTCCTATACATTATAAAATGTGTAAAAATCTGATATACTAATGTATAATGACTCATCGTACATATAGACTTAAGTATGATGAAATATTTTGACATGATATCTATATCATTGTATAATATTTTTGTGAAATTTTTTTCTTTTGCAGCTATCATTGTAACGTTTTATGCTATAGTAATATACATGTAGCGAAGCGTTTGTATGGATCAACCAATTCAATGTTACAATATCTTCATACAATATAGTTTCATGCATAAAGTTACCAAATTTTAGAACATTATTAAACATGCATGCGTAAACCTTATACAATCTATCTCTCTCTCTATATAAAGGGGATCATTGAGGCTGCTGATGTGGCATGCCTCAATGATCAGGAATCATATTTATCTTTTTCCTATTTTTTTGAGATATTTTTCCAATTTTAATTTATTATCTATCTATTTTTCTAATTAATAAACTCATTAATTATCTTTTGTCATTACCAAGCACCACTAACTCAGAAAACCCCCCGTCTTCCTTCGTCTTCCTCCTTTTACCCTACTAACGACTTTTCTTGATTACACTTTTTTGGGTCAGCATTTTCTTAAACTATGATGGAGGAATTAATCTCCTCTCTTACAATAGAACTCAGAAATAAAAATGAGACGTCAGATAGAGCTGAGGATTACTGTAAAGGGTGTTTGCCCTTTCTGCCATGTTCATGATTTCTTTCTTCATCCATAAAAAAATCAACTACCCTGGGGGTTTCTGCTGTCCTTCTGCAAGTTAGAAATGATACAACCAGGTAATAGCTATTATTTAAAGATCTTCGAACCCAAATGAGGTATTTTTTTTAATTAATGTTGATTGATCTGATAAAAATGTGGAGCAAGAAATGTTTATGGACCGGATGAACATTAAGAATTTGTTGGATTCTGATTGGAGTGCGGACGAAGTTTGCAAAGACAAGAAAATAACTAATGATAAATCTCCTCTATATAGATCCACTTAAGTTTGACCGTGTCTACACGCCGAGAGATGATCAAGGTGTGTTCCCTTATACAAGATTGAGAAAACAAACAATAGAAAAGTTGTTCTCCCTCTAATAGTTTCATCGTGTTTTAACAGGTGTTGTCTATGCCGATGCTTGACCGATGGTTATTTCAATTTTAGATGGTTACAATGTATGTATCTTTACATATGGACAAACGAGAACAAGCAAAACAGTCACCATGGAGGGTACAATAGGGAACCGGGGATTCAACTACAGGACTCTTGAAGAATTATTTTAAATTGCGAAGGGGCGGAGTGAACCTTTCACCTATGACGTATCTATCAGTGTGCTTGAAGTCTACAATGAGCAGATCAGGGACCTATTAGCTCCACCGAAAATATCAAAAAGGTAAACTTCTTCTCTTATATTGAAGCCTGTACCGTTTGTGTTACGAGTGAAATATTGTTATGCTTTGACGCAATAAGATTTATTCTCTCTAATTGATTGAACTTATAACTTTTTGGTATCATTTTAGGTTGGATATAAAACAAGTTCGAAAGGTCTTCATCACATTTCAGGACTTGTAGAAGCTAAAGTAGATAATATCAAAGAATTCTGAAATGTGCTACAAACCAGAAGTAGTGCACGGGCTGTTGGATCCAACAATCTGAGTAAGAAGAGCAGCTGTTCTAACTGGTAAAATATGTATAATTACTTATGGTCTATACAGTAGAGAAAGTAAATATCCCATTGCCTAAAGTTTCTGAGTTGGATTATGATTTGCACACATTATGCAGTATACGCTTGGATTTTTTCGTACAAATCGTTTGATTGTTGTGGAATTACTGTCCATCTGATCTCTATTGATATCTATTTCGCAATCGTGCAGAAGGGCCATGGCATCGATGTTTACCTTATGAATGAGATTAAAAATATTACGCGGGAATATTTTCATCAACCTCTTGCGGAGAAAAAACAAGATCAAACTTCTTACAGAAACTGGATACAGGTTACTCCTGATGTTATCTTAAGATTTTGCTATTTCGATGCATTATCTTAACTAATGATTGCTTAAATAGCTTGAATACAGGGGATATAAAAAAATTGGAGAGAATATAACTAAAGGGATACCTGATATACATGAAGCTCTTGATGTATGTTATAATAATTACTTATGGCCTATACAGTGGAGAAAGTAAATGTCCCATTTCCTAAAGTTTCTGAATTGGATTGTGATTTGCATACATTATGCAGTATATGTTTGGATTTTTTTGTACAAATCGTTTGATTGTTGTGGAATTACTGTCCATCTGATCTCTACTGATTTCTGTTTCGCAATCGTGCAGAAGGGCCATGGCATCAATTTTACCTTATGAATAAGATTAAAAATATTACGCGGGAATATTTTCATCAACCTCTTGCGAAGAAAAAACAAGATCAAACTTCCTGCAGAAACTGGATACAGGTTACTCTTGATGTTATCTTAAACTTTTTCTATTTCGATGCATTATCTTAACTAATGATTGCTTACATATCTTCAATGCTGGGGATATCAAAAAAATTGGAGAGAATATAACCAAAGGGATACCTGATAAACATGAAGCTCTTGATGTATTTTATAATAATTACTTATGGCCTATATAGTAGAGAAAGTAAATGTCCCATTGACTAAAGTTTCAGAGTTGGATTGTGATTTTCACACATTATGCAGTATATAGTTTTTCACCATGGAGGGTACAATAGGGAACAGAGGATTCAACAAGGACTCTTGAAGAATTGTTTAAAATTATGAAGGAGCGAAGTGATCCTTTAAATGTTTAAAATTGTGAAGAAGCGGAGTGAACCTTTCACCTATGACATATCTATCAGTGTGCTTGAAGTCTACAATGAGCAGATCAGGGACCTATTAGCTCCACCGACAATATCAGAAAGGTAAACTTCTTCTCTTATATTGGAGCCTGTACCGTATGTGTTACGAGTGAAATATTGTTATGCTTTGACACAATAAGATATCTTCTTTCTAATTGATTGAACTTATAACTTTTTGGTATCATTTTAGGTTGGAGATAAAACAAGTCCCGAAAGGGATTCATCACATTTCAGGACTAGTAGAAGCTAAAGTAGAGAATATCGAAGAATTCTGAAATGTGCTACAAACCAGAAGTAGTGCACGGGCTGTTGGATCCAACAATCTGAATAAGAAGAGCAGCCGGTCTCACTGGTAAAATATGAATAATTACTTATGGACTATACTGTAGAGAAAGTAAATGTCCCATTGCCTAAAGTTTCTGAATTGGATTGTGATTTGCGCACATTATGCAGTATATGTTTGGATTTTTTCGTACAAATTGTTTGATTGTTGTGGAATTACTATTCATCTGATCTCTACTGATATCTGTTTTGCAATCGTGCAGAAGGTCCATGGCATCAATGTTTACCTTATGAATGAGATTAAAAATATTACGCAGGAATATTTTCATCAACCTCTTGCGGAGAAAAACAAGATAAAACTTCCTGCAGAAACTGGATACAGGTTACTCCTGATGTTATCTTAAACTTTTGTTATTTCGATGCATTATCTTAACTAATGATTTCTTACATATCTTGAATACAGGGGATATCAAAAAATCGGAGAGAATATAACCAAAGGGATACCTGATATACATGAAGCTCTTGATGTATGTTATAATAATTACTTATGGCCTATATAGTAGAGAAAGTAAATGTCTCATTGCCTAAAGTTTTTGAGTTGGATTGTGATTTTCACACATAATGCAGTATATAGTTTTTCGTTAGTATTGACGAACAATTTGGAGGTTTGGGAGTGTGTGTTCCAGTTTTTGTTGTTCTTTAAAACTGGAACGTTTTAAATTATTGTGGCTATAAGATATTCAAGATATGTAAATATGTAATCTTTGGATTCAAGGGGTGGATTAAAAAGGGAACATCAAACTTGTATGGAAAAAATGAGTTGCAAAGGCAAACTGTTAATGCAAGAAAGACTATGCCTGTGGTATTTGTCTCATCAAAGTATCTTGTAGTGAAGACGAAAAGAGTAGACTTATTTGCTACTGTATGCCTCATCTTGGTCATATCTTCTACATGCAGATCATTTAAATGTCTAAATATAAGAGTATGTGTGGACCTATTAGCTCTACTGACAATATCAAAAGGGTAAACTTCTCGTATATTGGAGCCTGTACCATTTGTGTGACGAGTGAAATGTTGTTATGCTTTGACACAATAAGATTTCTTCTCTCTAATTGATTGAACTTATAACTTTTTGGTATCATTTTAGGTTGGAGATAACATAAGTTTCGAAAGGGCTTCATCACATTTTAGGACTTGTAGAAGCTAAAGTAGAGAATATCGAAGAATTCTGAAATGTGCTACAAACCAGAAGTAGTGCACGGGCTGTTGGATCCAACAATCTGAATAAGCAGAGCATCCGTTCTCACTGGTAAAATGTGAATAATTACTTATGGCCTATACAGTAGAGAAAGTAAATGTCCCATTGCCTAAAGTTTCTGAGTTGGATTGTGATTTGCGCACGTTATGCAGTATATGTTTAGATTTTTTCGTACAAATCATTTGATTGTTGTGGAATTACTATCCATCTGATCTCTACTGATATCTGTTTTGCAATCGTGCAGAAGGGTCATGGCATCGATGTTTACCTTATGAATGAGATTAAAAACATTAAGCAGGAATATTTTCATCAACCTCTTGCGGAGAAAAACAAGATCAAACTTCCTGCAGAAACTGGATACAGGTTACTCTTGATGTTATCTTAAACTTTTGCTATTTCGATTCATTATCTTAACTAATGATTGCTTACATATCTTGAATGCAGGGGATATCAAAAAATTGAAGAGAATATAACCAAAGGGATACTTGATATACATGAAGCTCTTGATGTATGTTATAATAATTACTTATGGCCTATATAGTAGGGAAAGTAAATGTTCCATTGCCTAAAGTTTCTGAGTTGGATTGCGATTTTCACACATAATGCAGTATATAGCTTTTCGTTATTATTGACGAACAATTTGGAGGTTTGGGAGTGTGTGTTCCAGTTTATGTTGTTCTTTAAAACTGGAACATTTTAAATTACTGTGGCTATAAGATATTCAAGACATGTAAATATGTAATCTTTGGATTCAAGAGGTGGATTAAAAAGGAAACATCAAACTTGTATGGAAAAAATGAGTTGCAAAGGCAAACTGTTAATGCAAGAAAGACTATGCCTGTGGTATTTGTCTCATCAAAGTATCTTGTAGTGAAGACGAAAAGAGTAGACTTATTTGCTGTTGTATGCCTCATCTTGGTCATATCTTCTACATGCACATTATTTATATGTCTAAATATAAGAGTATGTGTGGACCTATTAGCTCCACCGACAATATCAAAAAGGTAAACTTCTCGTATATTTGAGCCTGTACCATTTGTGTGACGAGTGAAATATTGTTATGCTTTGACACAATAAGATTTCTTCTCTCTAATTGATTGAACTTATAACTTTTTGGTATCATTTTAGGTTGGAGATAACACAAGTTTCGAAAGGGCTTCATCACATTTCATGACTTGTAGAAGGTAAAGTAGAGAATATCGAAGAATTCTGAAATGTGCTACAAACCAGAAGTAGTGCACGGGCTGTTGGATCCAACAATCTGAATAAGCAGAGCATCCGTTCTCACTGGTAAAATGTGAATAATTACTTATGGCCTATGCAGTAGAGAAAGTAAATGTCCCATTGCCTAAAGTTTCTGAGTTGGATTGTGATTTGCACATATTATGCAGTATATGTTTGGATTTTTTCGTACAAATCATTTGATTGTTGTGAAATTACTGGCCCTCTAATCTCTACTGATATCTATTTCGCAATCGTGCAGAAGGGTTATGGCATCGATGTTTATTTTATGAATGAGATTAAAAACATTACGCAGGAATATTTTCATCAACCTCTTGCGGAGAAAAACAAGATCAAACTTCCTGCAGAAACTGGATACAGGTTACTCCTGATGTTATCTTAAACTTTTGATATTTCGATACATTATCTTAACTAATGTTTGCTTACATATCTTGAATGTAGGGGATATAAAAAAATTGGAGAGAATATAACCAAAGGGATACCTGATATACATGAAGCTCTTGATGTATGTTATAATAATTACTTAAGACCTATATAGTAGAGAAAGTAAATGTCCCATTGCCTAAAGTTTCTGAGTTGGATTGAGATTTTCACACATAATGCAGTATATAGCTTTTCGTTATTATTGACGAACAATTTGGAGGTTTGGGAGTGTGTGTTCCAGTTTATGTTGTTCTTTAAAACTGGAACATTTTAAATTACTGTGGCTATAAGATATTCAAGACATGTAAATATGTAATCTTTGGATTCAAGAGGTGGATTAAAAAGGGAACATCAAACTTGTATGGAAAAAATGAGTTTCAAAGGCAAACTGTTAATGCAAGAAAGACTATGCCTGTGGTATTTGTCTCATCAAAGTATCTTGTAGTGAAGACGAAAAGAGTAGACTTATTTGCTGTTGTATGCCTCATCTTGGTCATATCTTCTACATGCAGATCATTTAAATGTCTAAATATAAGAGTATGTGTGGACCTATTAGCTCCACCGACACTATAAAAAAGGTAAACTTCTTTTATATTGGAGCCTGTACCGTTTGTGTTACGAGTGAAATATTGTTATGCTTTGACGCAATAAGATTTCTTCTCTCTAATTGATTGAACTTATAACTTTTTGGTATCATTTTAGGTTGGAGATAACACAAGTTTCGAAAGGGCTTCATCACATTTTAGGACTTGTAGAAGCTAAAGTAGAGAATATCGAAGAATTTTTGAAATGTACTACAAACTAGAAGTAGTGCACGGGCTGTTGGATCCAACAATCTGAATAAGCAGAGCAACCGTTCTCACTGGTAAAATGTGAATAATTATTTATGGCCTATACAGTAGACAAAGGAAATGTCCCATTGCCTAAAGTTTCTGAGTTGGATTGTGATTTGCATACATTATGCAGTATATGTTTGGATTTTTTCGTACAAATTGTTTGATTGTTGTGGAATTACTGTCCATTTGATCTCTACTGATATCTGTTTCGCAATCGTGCAGAAGGGCTATGGAATTGATGTTTACCTTATGAACGAGATTAAAAACATTACGCGGGAATATTTTCATCAACCTCTTGCGGAGAAAACCTGATCAAACTTCCTGCAGAAACTGGATATCGGTTACTCCTGATGTTATCTTAAACTTTTGCTATTTCGATGCTTTATCTTAACTAATGATTGCTTACATATCTTGAATGCAGGGGATATCAAAAAATTGGAGAGAATATAAATAAAGGGATACCTGATATACATGAAGCTCTTGATGTATGTCATAATAATTACTTATGGCCTATACAGTAGAGAAAGTAAATGTCCCATTGCTTAAAGTTTCTGAGTTGGATTATGATTTGCACACATCATACAGTATATAATTTTTCGTTATTATTGACGAACAATTTGGAGGTTTGGGAGTGTGTGTTCCAGTTTATGTTGTTCTGTAAAACTGGAATGTTTTAAATTACTGTGGCTATAAGATATTCTAGACATGTAAATATATAATCTTTGGATTCAAGGTGTGGATTAAAAAGGGAACATCAAACTTGTATGGACAAAATGAGTTGTAAAGGCAAACTGTTAATGCAAGAAAGACTATGCTTGTGGTATTTGTCTCATCAAAGTAGCTTGTAGTGAAGACGAAAAGAGTAGACTTATTTGCTGTTGTTTGCCTCATCTTGGTCATATCTTCTACATGTAGATCATTTAAATGTCTAAATATAACTGTATGTGTGTACCTTAAAAAGCGAGCTTTAAACAATGTACACTATCTCTTGGGTTTGGGGCTCATTCCCTTTTAGGTGAGGTCGGGTTTCAAGTAATCTGGTTTCTGCCTCAACTATGAATTTCATACCAAATTATTTAACAAATTACTTAAGTTCTTCTAGAAAATGAGAAGACTTTGTTTTTGCTGTTAATGGCCTTTCTTCAAGTATGTACATCATTTCTGCAGCTTGCAATGCTATAGATGTGAACTCCTCTTGGCATCACTTTCTGTTTGCACGTGTCTTGACACGGCTTTTGTAGGAGTACTTTAACAAACAAATATTAGTAAAATTGCTATTACTGTTACTAAATCATTTTTGATGCATTTTCATCTGAATCTCTTTTATTGGTTCCAGTGCTATAGAGAATAGAAACATGGCATGTATGGAGATCTTGGAGCTGTTCAAGGATCCAACAAATGGTAGGTTAACAAGTTACTTATAATGTATGGTCTTTGCACTTACCCTCTTTTGTTTCTCTTTGTACATTTAAAACCTTGTTATTACTTATACTTTATCAGATATTATGTCACAGTTTTGAACCTTATGGCCTTTCAGTTCATGTTTCTGCATTATACAGTATATTATGCTGTATACAGGTACAAATATCAGTCATGGGTTAGCTTGTGGTCCTTCGGGGTCATGACCACCGTGTAGCGTTTCGGGTACTAGATTCGGGGCGTTATAATTTATTTTTTTCTTTTCTCCTAAAAGAGGAATGTGTAATGTAGGAGGTTTGGAATCATTAAAAAGCATAGATTTAATTGGAGCCTGTCTTTTTTAAAAAAAAAATATAGACCGACCTAACAGGAATCATATACCCCTTAACAAAAGAACATTCATTCATCCGCAGCACATGAGATCAAATAACTAACCTCGATGGGATAGGATCATCTATTACATATATGCATCGTGCTATGTAATATAGGCTGGTGATAGGATTGAGAGATAGTCCCTTCTTGTGAAGCAGAACTTGAGTTAACACCAGCTTAAGAGCCTCAGCAAATATTTCAATGACCTGATAAACTGTACCAACTATGTTGAAGTGAATTTCTCCATATGAGGATACTACAACACCGACGGTAACCAACAACATGTTCAAGAATAAATCGCATCTTAACTTGTCAGTTCCAAAAATAACAACCATGACAAAGATGGCAACTACGACTGCAATTTCAACACAAAGCTATATACAATCAATACATTTGCAAATAAAGGATACAAAAATAGGAAAGTGTTACCCAGGCATACTTAGAGCTTTGAGCATCTAGATAAAGGCTATATAAATGTACAGATAAGTCGTTTCCAAACCTAAAATCATACTTATGTACAAATACACAAACCCTTAGAGTTTTGCATACATTCATTTCGTCATTTTTCTACACTTAATTCTAAATTCAATATTGAAACAAATCACTAACTGATCTTCCTATTTGACAACTGGACAAATCCCAGATTTTCCTCCCAAATTTATTCAGTTACACTTTTTACAAAACCCATTAACAGTTTATTCCGATTAAATGCGTAGTCAAATTCCATATTCTCCTCCTATTCATATTCAAATTCATTTTACACAAATCATACAACCATTCAACCATCCATTCATATTTCATCCTCAAATTCAACAGAGACCACACTCAAGGAAGGAGAGAAATTTATTTACTTATTTAGTAATTCAGAAAACTTAAATCAAAAATAAATTTAGACATTGCATTCCACTTTATATCTGACATAATCCCCGCTGAGTATTTTGATTTCAAGTGGTTTGTATACTAATTACCTGTGTATTTCAACTTCAACGTTTATTTGGATATAACCAAAATATTTAATCTTTTAAAACATATGCAACAGGCACAATGGAATTACTATCTGTTGTTGTTAAAGAATATAGTGGCTCAGTGAATATTCCACTGGAAATTAACCTCCTACAACAGCTTCTACCAGAATTAGATCGATAGGAACGGATGCTGAAAATCAGATCGAATAGAAATGAATCAACAGCCGAAAGTAATCGAATGAATGGGGAAGTTGCTTGTATAAAAAAAATAGATGCAAGTATTCCAGATTGAAGAGAAAGATTGCACTAATTGAAAAAAATACAAGCAGCATCCCCAACAAAAAATAATCCAGCTTATACGTTTTGTCAGTAGATTCACAAAGTTGATGAAGCTAACAAACTTATCACACAAATATGATTCAATTCATCAAAAGGGTATGTTAATATGAATCATCAAAAATACTACTCTTTTATTCATCTGTTAAACTTAACAAAAATATTAACTACCTATAAAATCGTTATGTTTATATTTATAACTTTGAATTTGACAGGTCATTACACAACAAGTTGGAATTTTGGTCCCCCAAAGTACACATGCCAATATTGTGGTTCACTTTTATGGTATGAAGAACGAAAAAATAAAATGGTACTGACAACAAAACATGTATTCTTATTTTGTTGTATGGAAGGAGGTCGAGTCTAACTTTCGTTATTGAGTGAACCACCACCATATCTCAAGTATCTTTTGGGAACAGAATCTGGAAAAATAGGTACAAATTTTCATAAAAATATCAGGGCTTATAACTCCATATTTGCATTTACATCTATGGGAGGTCGAGTGGATGGATCTATCAATCGCTCAAAGGGGCCCTATGTTTTCAGGATGAGCGGTCAGAATTATCATCACATATGATCTTTATTGCCTGAAATTGG
This sequence comes from Capsicum pubescens, assembly GCA_030864215.1. Taxonomy (NCBI): domain Eukaryota; kingdom Viridiplantae; phylum Streptophyta; class Magnoliopsida; order Solanales; family Solanaceae; genus Capsicum; species Capsicum pubescens. The sequence continues at coordinate 1,594,018 of CM061539.1, forward strand.
CAAAACCCCATAGTTTGCTCAGCTATATATATATGATACTGAAAATGAGATAACCAACAGAATAAATTATCTGTCGCAAGGAGACGTTGATCCCAAAATTGTCCAGGCCTTATTCGAAATGTTGGACAAACACAATATTTTGGTAAAAACATTTCGAATGGCTAGGGATAGATATAAATAACATCCCGAATCTGTGTTTCACCTACGACTTCTATCTAACAGGACAAGGGATGGTTGACAATACAACATACCCACCACTTCTGAAGTAGCAGGATTAATTTTTGGTGATCTTACAGATGAAAACTTCCAGTGAGAATTATTGTAGAGCATAAAAAAATGGACTTCAAAGAATTACAGATTTATACCCAAGTTTCATGTCTATGACATATCCATTAATACACCTGTTTGGTGAAGACGGATACAAACTTGGAATTAATTTGGCAGAGGTGAACAACAAAACTTACAAGCGATAAAATTTATCAATGAGAGAGTTCTATTGCTTTAGGATACAATAAAGACTAAACGAGGGGCACACTCTCTTACTGGCGGGTATACTGTTACAACAATATATTGTTGATGGTTACATGGCAATAGAGGAAGAAAGATTTTGCTATATCAGGAATAATAAAAAAAAAACTCAGAGTCGATCTTTACTTTGGCTTAATGAATGCCATTCGCCGTGGTGATTCAGCTAGTTCAATGATAGGAAAAAATATTATCTTGCCCTCATCGCACACTGGGGTACCTCAATATAGGGAACAAAATTATCAGAATGCAATGGCAATTTGTAGGTGGGTTGGTTATCCAGATTTGTTCCTAACTTTCACATGTAATCTAAAGTGGCCAGAAATAAATGAAATGCTACACTTAATTGGCCAACATGATGATGATAACCGAGTGGACATCATATGTAGAGTCTTCCAGATTAAACTTTTTCAACTAATGCAATATCTGAAAAAGCAATAGCCCTTTAAAAAAATAATCGCTTGTAAGTTCTAACTTATGCATACTCATCTTCGACATCTCTTATTAATTCAAGATATTAAATTATGGTAAAAAAATATGAATACTTATCCTGCATCGTAACCAACATTTATATCATTAATTATGTAGGTTTATATACTATTGAGTTTCAGAAAAGAGGACTGCCTCATGCACATATATTGCTCTTCTTATATCACACGTTAAAAAGTCCCTCCATAGAGCATATTGACACAATTATAACAGTTGAAATACCTGATATGGAAGTTGATCCAGATGGTTATAATGTTTTCAGCAACTACATGATGCACGAACCTTGTGGAGACCTCAATCCCAAATGCTCACGTATGAAGCAAGAAAAGTGCAACAAGTATTTTCTGAAGAAGTTCAATAGTCAAACAACATTTGATGCAAATGGATTTCCCATTTATAGGAGAAGGAACATAGGTAGTCAAGTCAAGAAAAATAATACCCTGTTAGACAATAGATATGTCATCCCTTATAATAGAAATTTGATTGTCAAATTTGATGCACACATTAATATAGAGCTTTACAATTACTCACGATCAATGAAGTATCTATTTAAATATGTCAATAAGGGATCTGATAAAGCAACTGCCACTATAGAATGTACTGATACTGCTGAAGTACATGACGAGATCAAAAGATATCTAGACTGCAGATACATATCAGCTACAGAAGCTTGCTGGAGGATCTTCAAATTTGACATACATCATAGAGAGCCAGCAGCTGAGCGTTTGCCATTCTATTTAGAGGGAGAAAACAACATACTATTTGAAGAGGAAGAATGACCTGAAAACATACTAAGAAGACCTGATGCAGTAAAAACAAAATTCACAGAATGGTTCACAGCGAACCAAAAAATGATGATGCACGAGAACTGACGTATTCAAAATTTCCTATGCATTGGGTCTGGGATGCAAATGGGAAAAAATGGACTAGAAGAAAAAGGGGCAACGTAGTTGGTAGAATTTACTTTGCACATCCTGCAAACGGAGAACGATTTTACATGAGAATGCTACTTAACTTCGTCAAAGAAAGCACTTTCTTTGAAAGCATAAGAACTATAAATAGTGTATCGTACAAAACTTATAAGGAGGCATGCTACGCATTAGGGTTATTGGAGGATGACAAAGAGTGGAATGACTGCTTGGCTGAAGCTGCATGTTGGGCATCAGGAAGTGAACTTTGAAATCTATTTGTGATGATTCTAATTCACTGTCAAGTATCTAATTCATCCAAACTATGGAGGAACAACTATGAAATTTTATCAGAAGCTATAACGTCATTACATCGAAAGAGATTCAAGTGAAAGATTTACAGCTAACTGAAAACCAACTCGAAGCATATACATTATTTGAGATTGAAATCATACTTGTAAAGATAGGAAAAAGTTTGAAAGATATAGATGGAATGCCACTTCCAGATTCTGCTTTGCTGAGTGATAGGGGAAACCGTCTAATTAATGAGGAACTAAACTATGACAAAGAAGATTTAAAGGAAGTGCATGATAAATCGTTTGCACTATTAAATCATTTCCAAAAGTTAGCATATGAAGCAATAATGACATCAGTTTCCAACGAAGAAGGACGTTTATTTTTTATAATAGGGCATGGGGGTACTGGAAAGACATTTTTATGGAATACAATAATTTCCAAGATGAGATCACAATAAAAAATAGTTCTCCCAGTTGCTACTTCTGGAATAACAGTTTTGTTACTACCAAATGGTAGGACAGCTCATTCACGATTTCATATTCCTTTGGACATAAGTGCGAAATCAATTTGTGAAATCAAACAAAGAAGTCAGTTAGTTGAACTCCTACTAAAAACTTCTTTGATCATCTGGGATGAAGCACCAATGGCAAATAAATTTTATTTTGAAGCCTTAGACAGAACCCTGAGAGATATCCTTCGAGTGAAATATGAAAATAATTCTGACAAACCATTTGGAGGTCTTACAATCGTATTTGGTGGTGATTTTTGTCAAATACTATCAGTAATTCTGAAGGGAATACAAGCTGATATTGTAGATGCTTTGCTAAACTCCATATACTTGTGGCTATTTTTAACCGTGTATGAGTTGAAGCAAAATATGTGATTTGTAGTGGCAGAATAACTGACCGTGAGGCTGTAAAAATTACCACTTTTGACAAATGGTTGTTACAAATTAGAGAAGGATCTTTTTATGAAGATGTCAATAATGAGCTCATTAAATTACCTCCTAATATATGCATCGCATCATCCAACGATCCAACCGACTCAATCGTCGAGGCAGTTTACCCATTGCTCCTGCAGAATTACAATGACCCAACATATTTAAAAGAAAGAGCAATACTAACACCCAAAAATGAAATAGTGCAGGAGTTGAATGATATAATTATGAAAATGATACCAGGTGAAGGAAGAACATATTTTAGCTCGGACAATGTGTGTAAAGCAAGTGTGAACACTAATGATGAAGATTTGTTGTACCCACCAGAATTCTTAAACAACCTAAGATTTCCTGGCGTCCCAAATCATGACATACACTTAAAAGTAGGCACACCAGTTATGCTTCTCAGAAATCTAAACCAAAGTGAAGGCATTTGCAACGGAACAAGATTGATTGTTACACATCTTGGTAATTGATCCGCTACCGCAAATATCATCCCCGGAAAGAACATCGCCTTAAGAGTAACAATACCAAAAATTATTATGTCTCCTAACAATTCTAAGTTTCCATTCAAGTTGAAGAGATGACAACTGCCTTTAGCACCATGTTTCGCCATGACAATTAATAAAAGTCAAGGACAGTCTCTTAACCATGTTGGATTGTATCTTCCAAAATAAGTATTCATTCATGGCCAATTATATGTAGTGGTGTCTCGAGTAATAACAAGACGAGGATTAACTATACTAAATATTGACGACGATATGGAGGACCCTGCATTCATTAAAAATATTGTTTACAAGGAAGTATTCCAAAATATATCCCCACAAGTTAAAACAAGCACAATGTATTTCTTCCTTTCTCTCCGTAATATTATTTTATCATACAAATCATTAATTTATTACACTCATCTACCATTGGCTCTATTTTAGGATAAGTAGGTATAAAATTAATGAATGATGGTGTAGATAAAGTAACAGAACCTTACCCAAATGATATACAACCAAAGGAGTTCGAGATAAGCACCAATTGCCACTATTTCATTTCAACTTATATTCCCCTTATTATAAATATTTCGCTCTTTCAACACAACTTTGCAGAGAGTTGGTTCTCGAATTATTTAGTTCTACTTTTTATTTTATTGTATTTCGTTGGCTCCATCAATATTAGTGGACATTCTATATCAGCTCTGTAGGATGGATCAAAAGTTGCAAGTGACTAAAGATACTCTTTTTCACTGTTCAATTTGGTTGTGGAATATTGAACGCTAGATTATTCTTACATTCTCTTATTAAAAGTATAAAGCAGACACAAGTGGCTGATGAAACTACCACGTTGAAATACCTCAAACTCAACTTTGTCTTTCAATTGCGTCGATCTTGTGGGCCTGCATCCTTCTGATAACAATTATGCAAATCTTTGTACATCCATGTTACATTCTGTTAAACTGGTTGTCGTGGATAAAGTAGCCATGGTTGTGTATGGTGAATTTAGCCATGTGGAAGCGTCATTGTTTACTGATTAGCCGACTATTGTATGTGTTTGGTTTAGAGTTCAGACTCTTACTATCGTTAATGCGTGCAGTGAGTTATTATTACCTCTTTTAGTTGTTACCTCACATATGTGAACTTTTCCAAGCTTGTGTAAAATAAAGCTAATCCAATCATGGATTCATTTTTGCAGGAAAAGATGAATCAATTGTTCTGTGGAGCATTCATGATCAAGTGTCTACTTTGGCAGTAGACTAGGGAGATGCAAAGTGTCTGGGGTCTGGAGCAAGTAATCCGAAACCTTCTGCAGAAGGCTCGACTGTTCAAGCTAGACGTTTTTTCTAAGGACATGATGATACTGTAGAAGATGTTTAGTTTTGCCCTTCCAGGTAGCTATCACATCTCCTCTCACATTGTATAAGATGTTGAATTTAGTCCTCCAGTTTTTTTGGTACGAGTTGTGTTACTTGATATAGCTTGGGTTAAAAAACCTTCATGTAACGTGAGCTTGACTAAAGATAATCTAATACTCGTATAAGATATCATGTTGAGCAGATTTGGAGTATTATCAATCTTTGAGAACTTGGTGATACTAATACATAGTATGTTTCATTGGTTGAAAATGTAGGCTCAGTTTTCTTAGATGTATCCAATTGGAATGACATCTTTGGTTGATCCTCGAATGCCTATGTACCCTCCTGGCGGTCCTGGTCTAGGTCAACAAATATTCTATGGACAGCCACAACCAGCCATGCTTCCCCCACAAGTAATAAATCATTGTTGATATCCAATTTTAATTCTCTTGTAACTTAGAGCCTGTTTGGATTAGCTTAGTTTAGGTACTTTCAAGCCAAAATAGCATTTAAGCACTTTTACTGTGTACGTTTGGATAAAAGGAAAAGGTGTTTTTAAGCCAAAATAATCAAAACAACAAAACTATGCCCAAATCCATAAGTTAGGATTTTTAACTTATGACTTATAAGCATAAGCCATAAGTTATAAGCCCATCCAAACAGGCTCTTAGTTCCTTTTGAAGCATAGACTGTCTCATTTTCTATCTGTAATTTATGATATTGATGAGCGGTTCTCAATATTTGCTAACTAACAAGCAGTCCCAAAAGTTTTGTTCTGGATTGTCTTTTCAGTACTTGAACTTGGCATCTTGTGTGATGGATGTGGTTAGATATTAGAGGATAAGAGTTTAATGAGGGATCTCAAGCTCCTGTATATATTTTCTTGAAGCAAGCAAAAACATATTTTTTGATACGTTATGTATCATGCTGATACTTTGACTCTTCTCTGCTAACATATTTTCTGACATTATTTGGAAATGGTTGTTTGGATATTGCTTGCAATCTTTTGACATGGATATTTATTAGGCCTTTCAAGCCACAGGTGCATGGCCAGATCTAAAGATTAACTTACGGGTTCACAGGAACCCAAAACTTTTCCTCATATCTAGGGGTCGTTTTGTAGAAGGGATAAGGATAACTAAGGTTCTTTGGTACTATAAGTGCAAATAAAGTGTGGGCTTTATTGAAATAAACCTATGAAGAAGAGGTGCATCCAATCCTATTTAACATGTTATCTGCGTCTTAAGTACCAACAGAACCATATAGATGTTTAAAGTGGCGAATGTTGATTATCCGATGCTCGACCGATGGTTATTTCAGTTTTAGACGGTTACAATGTATGTATCTTTGGTTATGAATAAATCAATTTGACTGGGAACTTTCAACCCTCTATATGTAAGTCTTTTTTAAAAATAGACTTATTTTTGTGAAATTCTTTTTTTTTTTTTTTTATGTTTTTGCCCTTTTTTGCTTAAAGAAAGTCAACTGCATACCTCTCTTTCAAGGAATACTTTTCTCTCAAAGTTTTTTTCAAAATCTAACAGACATGGATATTATATTCAACCTCTCGAGGGAGTTTTGTTTCCTCTTTTTTAAGACATCTTTTCTATGTTATTTGTTACATTGATTTGATATTTCGGGAAAGCCGTCGTAATAATTAGTTTTCTTGCAATAGTGCAGTTGTCTGTTATATATCTAGATCCAACTCTAATCCAAAGTTTCATTACTAGCCTGCTATATACAAGAACAAGAGAAACTTTACCATCCTTTTCTGGATAATGGTAAACTAAGCAGTTTCTATCTAGCTTAGTAATCGAAATCTTCATAGATATTGTACAAAAACTGAGGCAACGATGCAATTCTTGGCAGATTCACCAACACCAAGACATTGATCAATGTGAGCGTTCAAGTTCGTATTGATGAGGCTGTGAAAGTCAAGTCGCATATTCCACATTCTTTGGCTACTCTAGGGCAAACAAACAGAAGATCTTCGAGATTTTAGAAGACCGCTTCTCTTCGTAAATAAATCATTCCGAGGCAATACATCATTGTCACTTTGTACACCAGTAGAGCTTTATTATTTATGGAACTGAATTTTGTTTTTTTCTATGTTATTTACAATAGGGAGACTGATAGGAGTCGTGGATTCGGCTTTGTCACGATGACCACTGTCGAAGAAGCTGAGAAAGCGTTAGTGTTGTGCAACCGTTATGTGAAGTTAGCCGTGTGGAAGATCCTATGCGTAGAGCTGTGGAATGTTTTCACCAAGAAAATCTAGCCTCATGATCAGGTAATTTTGTATTGAGAAGTGCATAAAAGTTTTCCTCGGTTGAGTTTTATGGTTAGAATGTCCAGATGCCATTATTGTTGTTCTTTCTTCGCCTCTTGGTTATTTATTATCATCTCTTACCCTCCCCCTCCCTCTTTTAAAAAAAGTGATAAATTGATCTGAATAATGAAGGGACTCTCAATTTTATCTACTTGAAAAGTGCTACTTAACCTTCAAGAGCTCAGTGTTCTTCCTCCAAAGGTGAGGAATATCCTATTCGTAGAGGTTTAGAATGTTTTCACGAAGAAAGGCTATCCCTAATCTCAGGTAATTATGCATTTTATCTGAGAAGTGTATTAACTTTTCTTGATTTGACTTCTATGGTTAGTATGTCTTTGGATATGTCAGTATAGTTGTTCTTTCTTGGTCTCTTTGTTGATTATCATCATCTCTGACCCTCCAACCCTTAATAAAGTGAAAAATTAATCTGAATAATGAAGGGAGTTCTAATTTTATCAACTTACAAAGTGCCACTTCAGCTTCAGGAGCTTAGTATTCTTCCTCCAAAAGTGAGGAAAATCCTATTAGTAGAGCTTTGGAATGTTTTCACTAATAACAGCTATGCGCAAGCTCAAGTAATTATATATTTTATCTGAGAAGTGCATTAAAATTTTCTTGAATTGACTTCCATGGTTAGCATGTCTTGAAGATGTCATTATAGTTGGTCTTTCTTGTCCTCTTGATTGATTATCATCATCCCTAACCCCACACAAACCCCAAATTTTTCAAAAAAGTAACAAATTGATCGTTGTTTCCTTTTCAAGGAGTGCAGAGGAAGTTTGTTGCCCATTTCGTTTGTTTTATTATAGTCCTATCTTGCTGGTCCAGTTGTGTGTTTCTTGAATACAATTCACATTGAGGGGGTTGTCTCTATTCAGAAAAGCAGTATGACCATATTGCAAAGTCGGGTTAAGGACATTTTATCCTATGGTCTATTCTAAGTGGTTATGAATTGCCTCTATATTGCTATCTGAATGTATAATATTCTCGATAGTGTGCTTTTTCTCTTGGATTTGTTTTTATTTTGCATCAATAACTTTAAAATATTTAAGTTAGCACACTGCAAGCTGGTTGTTTGCTTGAAGAAGTAGACAGTCGTTGCACCATCTACACACATTGAGTAAAATACTGTAACTTCTACTGTAACTTTACTAAAATGATCGTCATATCTTCAACCGCTTTATAAATCGGGTTTCTTGTCCATTTCCTGTTAATGCTTTCAATTGTTTCAACAATGGACGTCATGATACAGATTATCTCAGCCTTAGATGAAAGCCACATGGTTATGACATCCCAAGGTTTGATGGGTTTAAAATGTTGAACAAGATAAGGGGGAAAAGACTACTTTTTCTGGGAGATTCATTGAACAAGAACATGTGGGAATCTCTAGTTTGTGCCTTGACAAACTCACTCAATGACAAGAAAGAGTGAATGAAGTTTCTGGACGCCGTGACTTCAGAAGTCAAGGATTTTATTCCTTCAAATTTAAGGATTTCAAATGCTCAATTGACTTCATAAAATCGACATTCTTAGTTCAAGAATGGAAGTTCTTGCATAAAGATGGAGCACACCACGAAACTGTACGGCTGGATACAATCCATGCCTCTCTTACTAAGTACCATGATGCTGACATTGGTGGACTCACCAGAAAACTCACCAAGTGAATAACTACTCACAAGAAGGGAATCATGTCTATGACAAATTCGAAGTGGCAGATGCATATACTAAGGCATTGAAGACATGGACACATTGGGTTGATACTACTATCAACAACAGCAGAACTAGGGTATTTTTTACGGGATACTCAGCTTTTTATTTCAAAGGTGGTCAATGGAACTCAGGAGGAAACTATGATGGAGAGACAAAACCGATAAAAAATGAGGCTAAATTGGGTACATATCCATGGATGGTGAGAGTTCTTGAATCAGTAATATCAGAACTGAAAGCATCAGTTGTTTATATGATCAAATGCACATCTTTTTTTATATAAAAAAAAACTGCCACTCTTACTTATCCAAGAACTTCTTTAAAAAGACGGAAAAAATATTTGCCTACACATTTAAGCATAATGTATTGTAATTCAAAAATTGTTTCATAGTTTGTGACATCGTTGAGCTTAAAGAGTTTCATCTTTTCTATTTTTATTATTTTTCTATATACTACTTATATACTACTTACTACATAGAACCATGAAGTATTAGGATGATCACAACATAAATAAATCTAAATAGAATTCGAGAATTGATTGAAGAAAATAATAAAAATTTTATCACCGCGTGAAGCGCGACCGATTTTCCTAGTTAGTAATATAGTATTAATACAAGTATAATGAAATCTTATACATAGAATCATATTGTCAAAACAAATAAAAGGTAATCTCATACAACAGTTTCATATGTATGTGTAAATCTTATACAAGTAATAAATATAATGTAATACTTTTCATATGTATACGAACACCTTATACAATTCACTATATAACCTTAACAACTGTATAATGAAATCTTATACATAAAATAGTACTGCTAATACATATTTTAATGATAACTAAACCTTCGGCAGACGTGGTCGTCCAGAATCATCAACCTTTTTCTTACTTGACGATTTTGAAACTTTCTTGTTTGAACTTGAACCGAAAAATTTTCTCAATTTCTTCATTGTTACTGGATCGTTTCATTGTTTTGAACAATTATCTGCGAAATTGGATTTTCATAATCAAAAGAATCAAGAACGAAACCACCAATGAAAATAACAATACGCGACCATTAAATGGAGAATATTTAGCTTACTTCATTTTTTATGAAATTCAGATAAGTATATATTCTCGAATTCAGAGAAGCATATATTGGATGAAATTGCAGTTTTTTTCTGGATTTTTGATGAAAATGGAGAAGATTTTGTTGGTTTTGGACGGAGAAAAGATAATTTTGGATGGAGAAGATTTTATTGATTTTGGACGGAGAAAATGGAGAAGATTTTTTTTGGAGAGAGATTATTATAGATCAAAATTTGTAGGTGTAGAGAGATAATAAGGAGGTTTAATGTAGATAGATAATTGGAGAGATAAGGTAGCAAGATTTTAGGAGAAAAGTATGGAGCTATTTGGGATGTATAAGAAAGAAGAGAGAGAAAGTAAAAAAGGTAGGGATTTAAGTAATTAATTTGAAATTTTTGTAATTTGTTTTTCAATATGAAATTTTATGTAATAAGATAAAGTTACCTTGTGTATATATGTAATTTTTAGCTTTTTTTTTTATGACTCATCACTTGTATAAAATTTAAAAAGCCCATTTAATTAATTAAATTTACCAAAATGATTGAGAATTTGAAAAGTCATTAAACCTTCTTTTAAAGATTAAATGGACAAAAAAAAGTCATGTGAGGACTACCAAAGTTCAAGATCCTCCCTTATTTTATATATATATATATATAATAAAGGAGAATAGTCTAGCCTATAATTATGTCAAGTGAAATTTTAAGAACTAGCATCTTACAACAAAAATTATTTTTTAGATTATTTAAATACTTTATATTAAATTCATATTTGTTTCATATCTATATTCTATATATATAATAAAGGAGAATAGACTGGCCTATAATTATGCCAAGTGGCATTTTAAGAACTAGCATCTTACAAAAAAAATTATTTTCTAGATTATTTAAATATTTTATATTAATTTCATATTTGTTATTTATATATATATATATATATATATATATATATATATATATATATATATATAATAAAGGAAAATAGTCTAGCATATAATTATGTTAAGTAGCATTTTAAGAACTAACATCTTACAACAAAAACTGTTGTTGACGTTGAATACCATTACATATTTCGAGAATCAAAACAACAATATTATTGTTAAGTTCTTAATTTTGATGATTGATAAATTGTATGTCAGGACCTTGAAGAATATATATGTCATGACAAAGCTGCAACTATTTAGGGAACTGGTTGGCCGCCTTCACGTCATTGTCATGTACAGCTGGACGAAAGTACAAGGTTGGTGGGAAAAGTTGCTGCACTTTTGGCCTACACCAATAAAATTCATCTTAGATTTTTCTGTCTCATACATATTTCTCATCTTCCTCAATAAGAAAATCAAGCTTCCATACTATCACAACTAATATCTCTCTTAAAGCTCGTGAATCAAAGTCTCTTTATCAACGGGGAACTGATCGCTCACAAGTTATATTTCATATTCTTATTGTAACTGAGTCTTTGTATTATGATTAAAACATTGCCTACTATTGTTGTCTGTTATTAGTAGGTGTTTTGTTGTAAGTTCCAAAACTCATTGTTGTCATCTAGAGTTAGGTGTTTTTGAAGTTAGAGTTAGCTTGTTATCTCAGTTAGAGTTAGTTGTGATGTTGGTGCAATAAAGATATTGCACATTTCTCTTCGTAATAGAGTTATTACTGGGAGAAGAAGGATTAAGACTTTAATCCTTGATGTCATGGAGTTTATATTCTAGTTTGCTTGAATATTAGTGGAGCTTTAGAAATCTTGGAGGCAAGTCATGATTTTTCTTCCTTGAACAAGAAATTTTCACATAAAATTATTGTGTCTCTCATTTACTCATTCCACATACTTTATTGTTAAGTTTCTCACTATTTTATTCTATTTGGGACTAGGTCCCAAAGTTGGAGGGTAACTCATCTTAACTCTTCAATTATATTTCTTTTTTATTCTTAACTACCACGAATGAATATTATATAAGATTAGCGATAATCAAATCGTCATTCTGTAATATGTATGTATGTATATATATATATATATTATTTTACTATATAGAAGAGTGAAGAAGCACACGTCTTGGTCAACATGTGTGCTTCTTGTCATTCTTCCATATGTTAAGGGCACTTCTGCCATTTGTCATTACCGATATTTTAAAGAAATTGTATAAATTTTCTTTATGTGATTGTGCTTGTGCAATTTTTGACAAAAAAACCCAGCTCATATTCTGTTTATTCCTTGGGATTAGCCAAAAACTTTGTAATTATCCTTTTTTATTGTGTGGGTCCCAGCCGGGGGCATTTTCAGTGTTGTATAGCTTATGTGCTTAAAGGGAATTGTATGTTTTTGCATAATAGACGTGGGTCCACCATTTTTTTCTGTTTTGACTTCATCCCTTAGTTTTAGATGATGACTTTAATTTAGTTTCCATGTTCTTTTTTATTTACTATATTTTTAAAAATTATATAAATAATTATAAATTTTAATTAATAATTTAAAATATTTTAAAACATATAAATAGTTAGTTGATTCTCAAAATTTCATCCATATAAATGTAGAAAAATTATGTAATATATATCATAGAAAATTCACCTTTTCACTATAAAATAATTAAGAATCTAAATGTGTACAATCCGTATAAATGATTTGATTTACTATCGAAATTTCATCTATATCATATAAATTAAAATAAAAGGAGTAACATATATTATGTGAAAATTATGTAAAAGATATTATAAATCACAATAATATATCACTTAAATATCTAAAAGAATATATAAAAAATTGATTGGGTCTTGAAATTCATTTATGCCACATAAATTGGACAAAAGGAGTAATATATATTATGTGAAAATTACATTAAAAATATTATAAATCCTAATAATTAACAATCTAAAGTATTTAAAAATTATTATAACAAATTTGATTGACTTTTCAAATTTCATCAACGCCACAAAAATTGAAACATTTATGGCATGTCTACTTCAGTTGCTTCAACCGTAATTTTACTATTTCATCCCTCATTAATTACTATAAGTCATTTAAATATTAAAAAATAATAATATTTAATAAAAAAATAAAATAACCAAAAAAAATGATAAACAAACTATTGATGTTTAAATTAAATTGACATCTTATATAAAGATCCGTCTAAATTTTTTTCAAAACTTATTTTTATATTAATTTTGTTATATCACTTCTAATGAGTTATTTCCTAATTGATTATTATATGTCATTTATATATTAGAAAAATTAATAATATTTAATAAAAAGGTAAAATAGATATTTATGACATGTCTGCTTCAGCTGTTTCAACCGTAATTTTATTATTTCATCCCTAATTAATTATTATGAGTCATCTAAATATTTAAAAAGTAATATTTAATAAAAAATAAAAAATAATAATAAATTAACTATTGATGTTTTAAATTAACTTGATATCTTATATGAGGCCCTCTTAAATTTTTTTCACAAATATTTTTATAGCAATTTTATTGTATCACTTCTAATAAGTTATTATGAGTCGTTTAAAACATGTCTGCTTCGCGACTTCAATCGTGATATTTGATTGGCTCTCGAAATTATATCGGTGTCACTTAAAATAGAATAAAAGAAAATATATTATAAATTGAAATAATTAAAAACTTTAATTATTTTACAAATATAATAGAGTATCAATGCTACAAAAGTTTGAACAAGGAGAGTATTATAAATTGTAATGATTAACAACTTAAAATAGTAAATTACATGTCAAAAATTATTATAAATTACAATAGATAACAACTTAAAATATCTAAAAAAATATTTAAAATATAATTAATTATCAAAATTTTATTTGTATCACATAAATTAAGACTAAAAAATATATATTGGGCTCGTGCTAGCAAGGGCATTCGATATCTAGTATATATACAAGTGTGATAGAAGCAGCTGAAGCAGGCAGCTTGTGGACGACATGCCTGCTTCAGCTGCTTCAGCCGCGATTTTACTATATCATCCCTAATTAATTATTATAAGTCATTTATGTATTAGAAAATTACTATTATTTAATTGAAAAAGTAAAATAAAAAATTATGACATGCCTGCTTCAGCTGCTTCAACCGTGATTTTACTATATCATTCCTAATTAATTATTATAAGTTATTTATGTATTAGAAAATTAATATTATTTAATTAAAAAAATAAAATAAAAATTTATGATATGCCTGCTTCAGCTGCTTCAACCGTGATTTTACTATATCATCTCTAATTAATTATATAAGTCATTTACGTATTAGAAAATTAATAATATATAATTAAAAAAAGGTAAAATAGATATTTATGACATGTCTGCTTCAACTACTTTAACTGTAATTTTACTATACCATTTCTAATTAATAATTATAAGTCATTTACGTATTAAAAAATTAATAATATTTAATTTAAAAAGTACAATAGACATTTATGACGTGCCTGTTTTAGCTACTTCAATCATGATTTTATTATATCATTCTTAATTAATTATTATAGATCATTTAAGCATTAGAGAATTGATAATATTTCATATCTACTACTAATATATAAGTGACAATAAGTTGCTGAAGTAGGCAACTTGTGGACGACATGCCTGCTTCAACAGCTTCAATCGTGATTTTACTATATTACCCCTAATTAATTATTATAAGTCATTTATGTAATAAAAAATTAAAAAAATTAATAAAAAATTAAAATAGACATTTATGACAAGGCTGCTTCAGTTGCTTCAACTGTGATTTTACTATATCATTCTTAATTAATTATTATAAGTTATTTATGTATTAGAAAATTAATAATACATAATTACAAAAAAGTAAATAGATATTTATGACATGTTTGTTTCAGCTACTTCAACCATGATTTTACTATATCATTCCTAATTAATTATTATAAGTCATTTATGTATTAAAAAATTAATAATATTTAATTAAAAAATATAATAAACATTCATGACATGTCTGCTTCAATTGCTTCAATCGTGATTTTATTATATCACCCCTAATTAATTATTATAGATCATCTAAGCATTAAAAATTGATCATATTTCATAAAAAAAAGGTAAAATAGACACAAAATTCTAAGTTAACTCTTGACGTTTTAAATTAATTTGATGACTTATATGTAGTCCACTTAAAAAAAAATTCACAAGTACTTTTTATAGTAATTTTATTATATCGCTTCTAATTAGTTAGTCGTTGATGTTTTAAATTAACTTGGCGACTTATACGGGGTTCACTTTAAAAAATAATCACAAGTAACTTTTATTGTAATTTTATTATATCACTTCTAGATAGTTATTATAAGTCATTGAAGTATTAGATAATTAATTATTATAAGTCATTTACATATTAGAAAATTAATATTATTTAATTAAAAAAAGTAAAATAGATATTTATGACATTTCTGCTTCAGCTGCTTCAATTGTGATTTTACTATATCATCCCTAATTAATTATATAAGTCATTTACGTATTAGAAAATTAATAATATATAATGAAAAAAGTAAAATAAATATTTATGACATGCATGTTTCAGCTGCCTCAACCGTGATTTTAGTATATCATTCCGAATTAATTGTTATAAGTCATTTACGTATTAAAAAATTAATAATATTTAATTAAAAAATACAATAGACATTTATGACATGCCTGCTTCATCTACTTCAATCATGATTTTACTATATCACACCTAATTAATTATGATAGATCATCTAAGCATTAGAAAATTAATAATATTTCATTAAAAAAAATAAAATAGACACAAAATTATAAGTTAACACTTGATGTTTTAAATTAACTGGACGAATTATATGGAGTCCACTTAAATTTTTTGCAACAAGTACTTTTATAGTAATTTTATTATATCGCTTCTAATTAGTTATTCATTGATGTTTTAAATTAATTTGACGACTTATACGGAGTTCACTTAAAAAAATTTCAGAAGTAACTTTTATAGTAATTTTATTATATCAATTCTAAATAGTCATTATAAGTCATTTAAGTATTAGATTATAAATCATATTTAATAACAAGGATAAAATAGATTAAAAAAATTTAAAATTAAAAATTAAAAATAATAGGATAAAGTACTTTGCAATAGTAATATCTGTGTCAAAAAAAGATATGAAAGTAGTACACCTATTGAGAACTAAATAATTAGATTCAAACAAAAAATTAAATACATAGCTACGATGTAGATCTGGGTGATTAAAATATCAATTTTTATTCGGTACAATTAAATGAAGCATAAAATACATAAACAAGGAAATTAAATTTTAATTTTTTTAACAACCTTTTCGTTTCGGTGATCGACATGCTTGTCGACCACTATTTTCGCCCTAATTTTACCATATCACCCTTAATTATTATATGTCATTTACGTATTAGAAAATTAATAATAATTAATAAAATAAATACGTAAAATAGACATTTATAACATGTCTACTTCAGCTGCTTCAATCATAATTTACTACATCACCTCTAATTAAAAATTATTTAAGTATTAAAGAGTTAATAAATTGGATAAAAAGGGTAAAATAGACATAAAATAATTACTTAACTCTTTATGTTTTAAATTAACTTGACATCTTATATGAGACTCACTTAAATTATTTTTACAAGCATTTTTATAGCAATTTTGTTATATCACTTCTAATTAGTTATTATAACTCATTTAAGACATGTCTGCTTCGTTACTTTAATCGTGATATTTGCTTAACTCTCGAAATTATATCAATGTCACTTAAAATAGAATAAAAAAAAAATATTATAAATTGAAATAATTAAAAACTTTAATTATTTAAAATTATTTAATAATAACAATTTATTTCACTGCTTTTATAATAATTTTAAAAATTGAAGCTTAGCATGTTGGGTCCATGCTCAGCACGTGCCTATCACCACTAGTTTATATATACGTGTGAAAGAAGCAGCTGAAGCAGACAACTTGTGGACGACATGCCTACTTCAGCTGCTTCAGCCGTAATTTTACTATATCATCCCTAATTAATTATTATAAGTCATTTATGTATTAGAAAATTAATATTATTTAATTAAAAAAAGTAAAATAAAAATTTATGACATGCCTGCTTCAGTTGCTTCAACCGTGATTATACTATTTCATCCCTAACTAATTATTATAAGTAATTTACGCATTAACAAATTATATTTAATTAAAAAAATTAAATGGACATTTACGACATGTCTGCTTCAGCTACTTCAACCCCGATTTTATTATATCACCTCTAATTAATTATTACAGATCATCTAAGTATTAAAAAATTGATAATATTTCATAACAAAAAGATAAAATAGATATTTATGACATGTCTGATTCAGCTACTTCAACTGTGATTTTACTATATCATTCCTAATTAATTATTATAAGTCATTTATGTATTAAAAATAAATAATATTTAATTAAAAAAAGTATAATAGACATTTAGGATGTGCTTGTTTCAGCTACTTCAATCAGGATTTTATTATATCACCCCTAATTAATTATTATAGATCATTTAAAACATTAGAGAATTGATAATATTTCGTAAAAAAAGATAAAATAGACAAAGAATTATAAGTTAACTCTTGATGTTTTAAATTAACTTGACGACTTATATGGAGTCAACTTAAATTTTTCCCCTCAAATACTTTTTATAGTAATTTTATTATATCGCTTCTAATTAGTTAACCATTGATGTTTAAATTAAGTGGTCGACTTATATGGGTCTCACTTAAAAAAAATCCACAAGTAACTTTTATAGTAACTTTATTATATCACTTCTAAATAGTTATTATAAGTCATTTGAGTATTAGATTATAAATAATATTTAACAACAAAGATAAAATAGATAAAAAAAATTACAAATAAAAAATGATCAGATGACGTACTTTACAACAGTAATATCTGTGTCAAAAAAGTTATGAAAGTAGTACACCTATTGAGATCTAAATTATTAGATTCAAATAAAAAAATTTAATACATAGTTACTATCTAAGATCTGAGTGATCAAATATTAATTTTTAATAGGTACAACTAATGAAGCATAAAATACGTAAACAAGGAAATTAAATTTTAATTTTTTTTAACAACTTTTCTGTTTTGGTGATAGACATGCTTGCCGATCACTGTTTTCTCCGTACTTTTACTATATCACCCCTAATTAATTATTATATGTCATTTACGTATTAAAAAATTAATAATAATTAATAAAAATAAATAAGTAAAACAGACATTTATGACATGTCTGCTTCAGCTGCTTCAACCGTAATTTACTACATTACCTCTAATTAATTATTATAAATTATTTAAGTATTAAAAAATTAATAAATTTGATAAAAAAGGTAAAATGGACATAAAATGATAAATTAACTTTTTATGTTTTAAATTAACTTGACATCTTATATGAGACTCACCTAAATTATTTTCACAAGTATTTTTTTATAGCAATTTTGTTATATCACTTCTAATCAGTTATTATAAGTCATTTAGACATGTCTGCTTAGTTACTTCAATCACGATATTTGCTTAACTCTCAAAATTATGTCGGTGTCACTTAAATTGAAATAGAAGAAAAAATATTATAAATTAGAATAATTAAAAACTTAAATTATTTAAAACCATTTAATAATGACAATTTATTTCATTGCTTTCATAATAATTTTAAAAATTGAAGCTTAGCATGTTGGGCCCGTGCTCAGCACGAGCCTATCACCACTAGTATATATATAAACAGTTAATACAGCTAAGACAATTGTTGATATCCTAATGATGTTTTGATTTATGATTTCTGGATGATTATCGAAACTCATTACCTGTCTTATAGCAATCCAATAGTAGTTACACTGCGATAACAATTTGTTGGTGTAATATACCATAATTACAATAAATTACAATTGAAAATAAAAATAAACAAAAATTGAATAAATAATATTCAAGAAACGGCATAGATATCTAGCTCTCTTTAAGGAGATTCAAGCTCGCTACGACATAATCTACATCGATCCAGCAGTATGTCTCTTGTCTTGTCCTCTCAAAGATACAACAGTTCATCAACGATGTACAACTCAAACAACTCTAGATTAGTTGAAGAGTCCAAAGCTTCATCACAAGAACATTTTCCTTCAACATATTAAAACTCGCTTTTACGTAGTGAATATAGTTAAAAACTTAGAATATTTTCTTTGTCTCAACTCTCTCTTTCACTAATATAATCACTCTTTTTTGTATAGTTAATATAGTTGAAAACTTGGACTATTTTCTATGTCTCAACTCTCTCTTTCACTAATATAATTACTCTCTTTTGTATAGTGAATATAATTGAAGACTTAGAATATTTTTTGTGTTAACTCTCTCTTTCACTACTACACGTATTTATATTTTTCCAAACTTATCAACTTTTCCTTATCCCACACTTAAAATGTTTTTTCTTATCCCACAACAAAGAAAGAAACACCACTATTTATAGGTGAGAAATTCATATTTGTACTTAATAGGAAGAAGGTGGGTAGTAAAGATGGTAGATAAATGACTTTTAGGCTAGAAGAAACTAATGTCATGAGAGTTACAAGAAACTAATGGTCATGTGAGTTACAAGACACAATATAGTAGATAATGGACAAATAAAGTGTTAGAAGTTATTAAGAGTTATCAAATTATAAGGCAAAACACATGAGCCTCAATTTGGCACGATCTTTTACTTTGGCACCTTAAGTGAACGGTGTTCATTTTAAACACCTAAAGTAGTCATAAACTATATCACTTTGACACTTTTTACTGACATGACAAAGTGAGTGTTCACTTTTGGGTGCATGACAATCTTATTTTAGCCCATTTTTTTAATTTAATTTTAACTTCTTCTTCCTCATTTTTTCATCCCACGCCATTTTTTCAAACTCCAACTCCTTTAATGATACTCCTAAACTCCCTCTATCTCTTAGAAAATAATTATTTGAATATTTTTTTTATATCACTTCTAGCAATATAATCTATGTCTTTGTCTAAAAATATATGTACGAAAAAATTAAAAAAACCAATAAAATTGAATTCTCAATTCAAATACAAAAAGAAAAATATTGTATCAATATAATAATTAACTTTCAAAGAATATTGTTTGGTCAAGATTACTCATTTCCAAGCTTTCAACCTGTATGGTCCTCTCCCAGCGGTACCTATGTTTTCTTCCGTTGATTAATTTTCTAATTGAATACTGGCCTCCTTCTCCTTCATATTTTCTTAATCATATGTCTGAAATTTTTGAAGCTATTAATGTAGATCTATCATCTTTAGAGAACTAGGAGATATGTTTATCATCCTTGAAAAATTCAACCTCAGTTAATGGAGGTTAAGTTCAAAGAAAGTTAGGTAGGGAAGACGTTGTAGGGGGCTTTTTTGTAATTATTTGATGAAAAACACGTAGCATTAAATCATTGAACACAATTTCCATGTGTTTTGATCTTTTTTAAATAACTGTAGACGTATATAATGATGTAGCAATTTAAAATGATATAGCACAAATCAATTGGTCATTTACGCACGCACCAGAGCTGATGCCGAAAGGTGCCAAAATGACACAATTGGTGGCTGATTTAGGTGTTTAAAATGAACAACATCCACTTAAGGTGTCAAAGTGAAGGTTCATGCCAAGTTAAGGGATCTAATGATGTATTTGGCCAAAATATAATGACACTGCTTTCACCACTTTATATCCACAAATTATCATGCAAATTAAGATTTTAATTTTAACATTAAAATGCATAATAACACCAATATTTCCCAACTCATTTTAATATTAATTAGAGAGTACTTCATCAATTTAGTCGAAGGGAGACTACTATGCACAATGAAGGTGTGCACTGCATTGAACCTTCACTAAGTAAAAAGACTAACCTTTACTATAGAGTCAGTAGTGGTCCCAGACTTGAACTATGACTACTTAACAGAACTAAAGTATCACTGCCTAAACATAATAATCAAGGTGTTGACATAAGCTTTAATATCCAACACATTACGTCATTATTCTATTTCAATTTTCATGAGCGTTTTTGAGAATAAGCTCAATTCTCATAGAAAGTGGCTTACTTCCATACTCACATAGATGAAATTGTTAAGGATTTTCCTATAATTTTGACACCCTATTCATATTAGATATATGTAATACCCCGAAGTTTTCTAGCTAAATTTCGTCCCTAGAAATGTCAAGCATTAGCCTCTAGAGTGAATGATGTTTATTCCTTGTGTAATTATGTAGATTTTGACTTTTCATTTCATAGGAAATTGAATAAGCTTCCCATCGATATAAGCTTTGCCCAAAATGGACAATCGGTGAAAGAATTAGAACATTTTTAGTAAGCAGTATCCTCGATGGGCAAGCCACCGCATCGTGGTGGAGGACAAATCGGCAATTGGAAAATTCCATTAGCACATCGTGACTGCACCGCATTGCGCTGAGCCTCAATTCTGCAATTGTCACAAACTAGTATCTCATCGCGATTGGTCCGCGTCGTGGTGGGTTTAGCGATGTACCCATCACCGCGTCGCGGTGAAGCCTTAAACGACATACCTGGTACGAATTTTAAAATCCAAGGGTAGTGTAGTCTTTTTCCCACACACGTGAAAACAGAAGATTTAACATATTAATGAGCAACATATGCTCCTTATTCATCAAACTCTCTCAAATTAAAAACCCTAGGCTTCCACATTCAATATCAAGCATCTTCAAGAATCCACCATTACTTTTCCAAATCAATTCAAGATTCAAGCTTCCAAGACCAAGAGTTTCAAGAATCTCCATTCAAAAACACAATTAGAGTCTCAAAAGCAAATTATTCATCTAGTTCATCATAAAAAGGTATGTGGGGTTTCAACAAGGATAATCCTTTCGTCCTTGTGCCCAAAACTTGATTTTTATTACGAGATTTATTTGATTTTACATATTTATCTATGAAATTGAAGTTGGGTTTATACCCTTGCTGCTATTCATGAGATTATGAGAATTTTTAATGTTTTAGAAGTTGAATTACATGAGTATGTTGATATTATTATGCATATTACATAAATTTCTAGATTTTAAGATGATTTATGAATGTTTATGTTATAAAGCATGAATTTTGAGATGATTTATTATGAGATTGAAGTATGGGTCTTTTATCACGACCCGAACCAGGGCCCTGGCTGTGACAGACATCCCGAACCATGAAGGCCCGAGAGCCCTTCTAACTTGTAATCATATACACCATTCATATATAAATAGGAAATGCAGAAATAAAATTTTCTATGGAAACATGGTCATAATCTAAATTTAGTTTAACAATGAGGAATAAAATCCAATATCAACTAAACACCGTCTGAAAATCATTTGTGAAATCTCTACTGCATGATCAAATAACAACTGTCTGAAAACTGGGACAAGGCCCCAGTAGACCAAATCCATAATAAATAATAACTGTCTGAAAGAAACTATGCCTTCTGAAATATAGAAGGCTCACCAACTGGTACTCTTCACTCCTGTCTGATGAAATCTACTGCTTATCAGGACCCCTAGACTGTGCCTCAAAACCTGGAGGGAGGAGGGTCAATACAGATGTACTGGTATGCAGAGCAATTCAAAATAAAGCTTTTATATAAATAAAATAGTTGGAGAACAATTTGTCAAAATACCATACATGAAATAGATCTAAAACACATGAGCACTTTCTGAAAATCATAAATCATTCTTGTCAATGCAATGTCTGATCTTTGTATTACTTCTGAGTGAGTGGCACTCTCCTACAATTCTGATATTCCACAAACGGTATGAAATCCACCATTAACTCGGCGGGGAATCCCCCAACCCGAGTGTGCCGTAGGGGTTGGAGTTTCTAATTCTGATACGCCACACGACACTAGGCCAGCGTAATATAATATACCCGGATCGACAAATCACAATTTTGAGCAATGAGTTGTCTGAACTCATGTCTTCTTTGGGGAACCACCTAAGCTCTCTTTATGCCCAATTTTATCCTGTTCAGAATCATGCATTTTTTTCTAGTTTCAACATCTGAAAAGTCATAATTTCAAACGTACATTCTATTCTGTTCTGAATTATCATGGCATACTCTGAATTGGTGTCGTCACACCAAGACTTGCAAGTCCTCTTTTCTGAGCCATAATGTATCATGCATAATTCTTTCATTAAAACACTGTTCAGACCACCCAAACATGCAAACAATATAAAAGATTCCATCTTCCGAAAACACAAGTCAAAACTATGCTGAGATTATTCAAACATATGGTGGTCATGTGTTCTTTTGGCAAACCATGCTACTCTTTGTTATATGCATATTCAACATTTATCAACATGCATAACCCTCTCTTTTTATTTCGAAAGCATATTCAATTCATAGCACAAATCAAGACATTTCATATCATGTTTTCAAGATGCAATTTAGAACAATTCATATCATATGAAAGATGGGAAAAATTATAACAAGAGAGGGGTTCATTATAATTCATGCTCTCAATTGAATATTCATCCTTAAACACATTCATACATTTATATATAATTTTCCAATTAATTTGGGGGAAGGTCTAAAGACCAAAACAATACCGTCAAAAAACTTCTAAAACATGATTATATTCATAAATCAAAAACCTTTTTCTTAAAACATGATTTCTATACCCATGAGATTTTAGAAAAACCTCGCGTACCTCGATTACGGAGAATAATGGATGATTCTTGAAGCCTATGGTTTGGGGATTCCAAATCTTCAATCAATCTCTAAAACCCACGGTTGAATCTTGAGGGATCTTGATATTTTGATTGAGACCTTAAGGGTTAGATCTTGAGGGAAATTGGAGAAAAAGTCTATTTTTGGTGAATTGGGGACTGAATTTCGGTGTTTTTGACGATTGGGGTCGAGAGAAAAGGACCAAAATGACCCTTAACCCTTAAGAAGATAAAACTTTGCGGGAATAGGCCCTGGGTCGCAATCCCTAATTGGGTTAATTAGCCCTCGCGACGCGACCCCTATTCAGGTCAAGCAAAACTCGTGTCGCGGGGCTATCACGACCCCTTACTGCTTCTGATGGCATAACTTTTCACTCGATTATCAAAATTTGACGAAATTGGTATCGTTAGAAAGCTAATTTGAAGAGATTTCATTTGATATATAGTAGTCCACCTAGTTCGTCATATACAAAGAGTTATGGTCGATTGAAATTGACCCAAGTTTCGACGCTCACTCAAACTCGAATGATAGGAAAGCTTTCAACTCATCCTTGAGTTAGGGGACCTCTATGATCTCTATTCATGCTTAAATAGGTTCACACACTACATAATTAATTAACATGCCAAATTTGAGCAGAATTTATGGCTTTTGGATCATCTACGCATAGAAACGATGATTTTTCGTTCTAGCCCGAAATGCGGGGTGTTACATTATCTCCTCCTTAGGATCATTCGTCCTCGAATGATGGGTAGGAATGTTGAAGTCTTAAAGGTATGGAATAACGTGGACATGATATGTCTTCTAAAAAAGAATATACTGATCTAAAACGTTTAAATTTCCATCATGAAACTGAATTCTGAGATGACTTGCCCTTACTTGCTTTAAGGAGCTGATTCATGCTGAGAATTTAGGATTCCCTTGAGGTGTTCATGATACGATCATAGGTATCGAATTGAGAAGTGATAACTTATGTAAGTACGAATCTTGAGACAGTAAAATTTAGATCTTACAAAGGTATTATACTGTATGAGCTAAAATGCCTAGAGAGATTTGAGACTATGCGCTGAACTCTTATGAACTGAGTCATGACTAAATTGCTGAATCTGAAACATAATGTTCGGACTGAACTGAATTCGCAATTTACATGGATGGAATAGATTATCTCTTGGGATAGTCATACACCTGGGACATCGGATAACAGGACTGGGTGTAAAGGTGGAAAACCACAGTAACTTGTCTGCCTGACTGTTAAACTGAACTGCTAGTTATACTGACTGAATTATACTGGAAACTTATACTTAACTGGAGTATCTTTTCAACACTCTTTCTAAAGAAGTTCTAGTAGCATTCAGGAGCAAAAAAACTTGGGCATGAGTTACACAAGACACCCAACTAACGAATCACAACAATGAAACTACTCTATATAAAGGAATATAAACATATAATTCATAAACTAGGATAGAGTTAACAGGCCTTAGGCAATGCAACTTCTTACTTTCAAGCTTAGCACACTTCTCGAATATTCCTCAACTATACTATTCTTCTTAAATAACATACTCGTTGTTTCAAATTGTAATCCTCATATGGGCATTGATAAATCTTTCTACTAATGTCTAAAGTATCTTAAATCCTTTCACCGTGATCAAGCCTAACTCTAAATCACAAAATATAACATGACACACTACGATACTAGTCCAAACCATATTATTCAACCTTCTATATCTATTTTTTTTTTTGAGATCACACCCTAAGCATATCGTGCCTTACTATTTCAATGACTAACTTTGATCTCTTACTATGGATTCACTAGCGCATATTGCGTTCCTCCACTTAAATATCAACATGTCATTCAGGCCTATCTTTATAACCACATATGAATTCCAAGGCAAACACCCATAAGGACATACTTCACATATTCTCTAATCCACTATCAATATAACTCCCACGCACTACCCCAAGAACATACACACATAAATTTCCACTAACCATCACATATATCAAAGACTTGGCCCTAGATCATACTTCACACTTATGGCCTTATCTAAAACAAGCATACTATGATCTTCAATTAATAAGAAACATTTACTTATCACCATTATTATCACATAAGGAGGATTCACTAAAAGGTTAGAACATAAGACCTTGAAGCATGAGAGGATATTATACGAGACTTGACACTTAACTAAGGCCGGAGGAATAGCAAATCAACATCAGAGATTCACCAAAGTGATCTGAATTGGGGCATACATGACTATAAGCTGAATCTCGTCAATCATAAAGAGTATAGCATTAATTTTGGGAACTGAGCACACTATAAAGCGTGAGTACATGAGTCATGAGCTGCATGACCTCAATTTGAAGTTCATAACATATGGAATGTGATTCCGACTACTGAATGGACTGGAACTCCTTATTTTAGAACTGGAAGAGCACGTAATTCTCTATCATATACATGAACATAAAATATGATCATGGAACTAAAATGTAAAGCATGGGTAAGTATTGGGATAACTGAAAAATACTGAGATAAGAATGGGTTGAGCCTCACCCTCACTTTCTGATGTTCTATATCATACTGACATCACGACTAGAATCTGAGAGCCTGTCTTGGTCATTTGTTTTATGATCTCCCCCTTAGATTTAAGCCATCATCTTAAGTTTGAGAGATCCCTTACTATACTCTAAACTGAACTACACTCACTGCACTCTGGGGTCTGGAATACGACAATATATGCAATTAATAGAACTTAACCTGAATGGCTACACCTGGAAGGGGAAAACCCACTGCTAATCCTACCTTCTGAGACATACTCTATCTTTCTATAGCCCCCAATAGTCAATCACATAATACTTGAACACTTACTAACTTCGAATCCTCGTGAGTATTCCCATAGTCGGAGTGCACACCCTATAGCGCTTCAACTCTTATTTATGTCAGTTCAACCTTCAAAAATTCAAACTTAGATTATAGCACTTAACATGGACATCACCAAGCCTTTGATGAATCATACTACTAGTCTTTCTCCACCAGCAACTCAATGGTACTACTATGTCTACTAGCCACACGCAACATATAATAGTCTTAGAAAATGCCGCAACTCCATATCACCTTGGGCATACTTCTACCTCATACATACAACATCATACTTTGTTACTAATCAAATAAACTTAATCTATTGCATACACCATCCAAGCCTATTAGATCACTTCCATATAACTAGTATAATTAACCAAGAAATCATCACATCCACCTTTATGGACATCAACTGAACGAACTTAATGTCTAGTGCTAAGCATGATTTACAACCCAACCTGACACACAACTCTCACTTAAAAACCATGAAATAAACATCAAGAAACACTAGCACATTAGAACTTCATAACCACAATAATCGACCATGACCTTACAGTTTTCTTTATCATAACTCATTAGCACGCACTATTTCAACACATCAAGCCTACTAAGTTATTCCCACAAAACATACAACATTAATCTCATGCCACTATGCTTACCACCGCATTCTATATTTAAATTCAAGCCTATAGTCTAGCATCAATCATCTACCGCCAATGAATAATGCAACATAATATACTAGCCCATCAAATTGGGACATTCTATCCAAATACCTCAAAAATCTACTACATACCTTCTCACAAGTAGTACTAGTTTACAACTACCAACGAAAAGAAGGTCAAGGGGGGTAAAGTCACGTAATAGACATGGTCAGCCTTAATCTTATATTATAACCCCATACAATCTTATCTACTTATATGGCTTTCTCACATCACACTTACTTACCCAAGCGTACATTTAGACTACCTTCAATTTCCACAAACAACGATGAGTCTATAATTATAACTTACTGGATCATCTAGCTATTTTCATACTTCAAGCAGACAATAATTCATCTTAACTAATAACTGCTTCTCTACCTTCTACTAAACTAACACACAAGGACGTGTCACTTCATTACCAACTCAATCTCATGTAAAAAGATTTGACTATACATATATTCAACCAATACAAGAACAACAAGTTGAACAACAAGGTGCTAGTGAATCGAAATAGGCCTCACACGGCTTCACTAGACTTTGATTTTCAATAATACAATGATAACAAGATTACAAGGGATAGAAACTTGACACACAATATTCAATGATCTAAGGATACACATCTTACTCTGTATAAATAAAAATTCGAGTCAAACACTTCCCCCACAGACTACCATACAATCCACACATGCTACTAGCTACTGCATTAGTCTATCACTATAAAATGGTAAATCATCCTCAAACATAGGTTATTCAACTAAAATATTTATTTACACAAAAGTCACCCTCACTCTAACTTTTAACTTTGTGACTTTATATCACCAAGTTCTTGGTCTAATCTCACAACCAATAGGTCATGACACCGACACTTTAACTTATACTACTAATCAGGTGGAAATACAGTTCCAACATTCTTCTACACATCATTCCCCCTGAAGCACAACATCTGCAACATAAATTTTTGAATAGAGACGGAATACTCTTAATACCGCAGGCCGAAAAGCACGATTTCATCAGAATCAAAGTTCACAGAAAAATCAATACACTCTGAGGCACTAACGGATTCTTCTCAAGTCCTTGCACAAATTGTAAAATCTTATATGGCTCAATAAAAAAAGACCATACCATTTAGACTCTAAACTTCTGCACTTGAATCACCCCAATAACGAGACATATCAAGGCACATCAAAGTAAGAAAAGAATTGAGATAACTTTACTTTCGTATGGGCGACACCATAGCACGAATTAGAGTATGGAAGAGGAACATTCTGGCTCAATAGCACGAACTAAAACATGAAGAAAGGGAAACATTCCTAAACGCCTAGTAACCTCCTTCTTATAAGTGTGGCGCGCTACACACCCATAAATAAGACTCTATCCGATGTGATTTTTCAGATATCCTGGGACCATGAACCGTGCTCTGATACCAAGTTTGTCACGACCCGAACCAGGACCCTGGTCGTGATAGGCATCTCGAATCATAAAGGCCCGAGAGCCCTTCTAACTTGTAATCAAATACAACATTCATATATAAATAGGAAATACAGAAATAAAATCTGCTACGGAAACATGGTCATAATCTTAGTTTAACAATGAGGAATAAAATCCAATATCAACTAAACACCGTCTGAAAACCGTCTGCAAAATCTCTACTACATGATCAAATAACAACAGTATAAAAATTGGGACAAGGCCCCCAGTAGACCAAATCCATAATAAATAATAACTGTCTGAAATAAACTAGGCCTTCTAAAATATAGAAGGCTCACTAACTGGTACTCTTCACTCCTGTCTAATGAAATCTACTACTTATCAAGACCCCTAGACTGTGCCTCAGAACCTTGAGGGAGGGGGGTCAATACAGATGTATTGGTACACAGAGCAATCCAAAACAAAGCTTTTATATAAATAAAATAGTTGGAGAGCAATTTGTCAAAATACCATACATGAAATAGTTCTAAAACACATGGGCACTTTCTGAAAATCATAAATCATTCTTATTAATGAAATGTCTGATCTTTATCTTACTTCTGAGTTAGGTGGCACTCCCCTACAATTTTGATATTCCACAGGCGGTATGGAATCCGCCATTGACTCGGAGGGAAAGCTCCCAACCCGAGTGTGCCGCAAGGGTTGGAGTTTCTAATTCTGATACGCCACACGACACTAGGCCAGTGTAATATAATATACCTAGATCGGCAAATCACGATTTTGAGCAAGGAGTTGTCTGAACTCATGCCTTCTTCGGGGAACCACCTAAGCTCTCTTTATGCCTAATTTTATCCTGTTCTGAATCATACATTTTTTTCTAGTTTCTACATCTGAAAAGTCTGATTTCAAACGTGCATTTTATTCTGTTCTGAATTATCATGGCATAATCTGAATTGGTGTCATCACACCAAGACTTGCAAGTCCACTTTTCTGAGTCATAATGTATCATGCATAATTCTTTCATTAAACCACAGTTCAGACCACCCAAACATGCAAACAATATAAAAGATTTCATGTTCCGAAAACACAAGTCAAAACTATGCTGAGATTAGTCAAACATATGGTTGTCATGTGTTCTTTTGGAAAACCATGCTACTCTTTGTTATATGCATATTCAACATTTATCAACATGCATAACCCTCGCTTTTTATTTTGAAATCATATTCAAGTCATAGCATAAATCAAGAAATTTCATATCATGCTTTCAAGATGCAATTTAGAATAATTTATATCATATGAAAGATGGGAAAAATCTGTCACAACCCGAACCAGGGCCCTGGCCGTGATGAGTATTTCAAACCATGAGGCTCGAAACACCCCTATCTGTCTGGTAATCATGCACACAATTCATATGATAAGAGAAATATGGAAGATACACAATATAACGGAAACATGGTCAAGAATCATGCAAAAGTAATGATGGGGAATAATGTCCCAAAATCTCAACACAACATCTCTATAACGTCTGCGAAATCTCTACTACATGACAAATAATTGTCTATCTGAAAACTAGGACAAGGCCCCCAGTAGACCCAAAACTAATAAATGATAAATTAAACTGCAGACATCAGGCCTTCCGAAATATAGAAGATTCACCACTTGATTCTGCGATCTGTCGGAAGGAAATCTACTGGTTGTCTGGACCCCTAGACTATGCCTCCAAACCTGAGAGGAGAGGGGGTCATTACAAAAGTACTGGTACATAGAGAAATCAAAACAAAACATAATATTTTTACACAATATAGGCGAGAGCCATTATAAAGCAGTTTCATATTAAATTATTTGAAAACACATGGGCATAATGTAATAGTTTTCAATACCAATGTAATGCGATTGAACTAGGTGGAATACCCTACAATCGTAATTCCACGGTTATGTGGAATCCACCTCTGATGCTTGGCGGCCAAGCCTCCAATCCAAGTAGCCGCCAGAATTTGGAGCCGGTATACCCCCCATGTGAGTACACCGCAGGGAATCCCCCCATGTGAGATGTCTCAATTGTTTTATTATCCTCCCATGTAGGATACAATATCATATGACCCGCATCGGTAACTACGATTTCCAGCGATGAGCCCTTTCACTCAAACGCCTTCTTCGGGCATCCACCTTTCTCATGAAAATCAATGCATTCAAACTTTGTTCAAATCAATCACATGTCATACTCTGTAGGGTATCGTCATACTCGACTTGCAAGTCAATCAATATCATATCATTTTTCTCATTCAACCATTGTATTCAACATAAATAACCTTCTCGTTTTCAAATCAAAATCATATCAATTCTCAAAATATTTCATGTCATACTCTTCAAGATGTTTTCAAACAATTTACATCATATGAACATTTAAAACAAATTCACATCAAGAGAGGAAATTTCATTTCATTCGTGCTCTCAAGTTAACATCTTTTTAGAATACATGCATATACATATATCATATAGAAAATCACTTTGGGAGTAGGCCTAAGGGCCAAATCAATATCATAAAACGTTTAAAACATAATCATATTCGTAATTTCAAAACCCCCATTTGAAAATATCAATTTTTAAAGCCCATGAGATTTTTGAGATAACCCCACGTACCTCTATATGCGAATATGATAGGTGCTTCTTGAAGCCTACGTTGAGGAGATTCCAAATCTTCAATTTGTTTTGAAAACCCATGGTTGAATCTTGAACTACTTGGGTTTTTATTTTGAAACCCTAGAGAGAGTTCTTGAACAATTTTGATGAATGAAGGTGTATTTTGGGGTCTTTGGGAACTGAATTTCGTGTTTAGGGCTAAGTAAGGGTGGAAAAGGACCATTTTGCCCCAAAAACGGAGTGTCTAAGTCACTGGAAACCTTTACATAGGCGCTGCCTATTCAATCGCCTATGTTTACATAGGCGCCGCCTATGCTATCGCCTATGTCTACATAGGCGCCGCCTACTACTTTGAAAGGCCATAACTTCTTGCTCGGGTGTCGGATTTTAGCAAAATTGGTATCGTTGGAAAGCTAACTCAAAGACCTATCATTTGACACATAGTAGGCTCTCTAATTAGACATATATAGAGAGTTATGGTTGATGGAACCTGACACAAATTACTACGTCCACTAAAACTTAATCGATCAAAATAGTTTCAACTCGTCCTTGAGTTGAAGGACCTCTATGGTCTAAATTCAAGCTTGAATGGATTCACATACTACACAAATAATTAACATGCCATATTGGCATATGATTTATGGCTTCGGGATTATTAACACATCAAAATCATGGTCCATATTGTAGCCCGAAAATACGGGGTGTTACATTATCTCCCCCTTGGGATCATTCGTCCTCGAATGATGGGTAGGAACATATTGAAGCTTAGAGGTATGGAATAACGCGGACATGATATGTTTCTCTATGAAAGAATACACTAATCTGAAACATGACTATAAGACTGGAACTACTGATGTTCTAAATTCTTATACCGGACGTGCATATCTGATGCATGGAATACACAACTGAAGCGACTCATAGGCTGAATTCTCATAATGAATCATGCATATCTGATGTATGGATTTGTTACTGAGTTGTTCTCATGAACGCAGAACTGAATACACTGATAAGTTGAGTTTTTCTATTGAACATGCATTTCTAATGCATGCATATCTGACTGAATTGACGTATGACGTATGACTGAATACATAATGATAACTGGTGCGAAGCTTGTAATAAGAATCTATGCATGCAACTGAATGGGGGTATCTCCCCCTTGGGACACTATGTCTTTCTATGAATGCTCAAATCACTAAGATACTCGGAAAGATTGAGGTGATGCACTAGGCACCTACGAAGTGAGTCATAACTGAACATCTGGAGTCTGAATCTAGTACATGACGCATGAAATAGGTTATACTCGCAACTACTAGTATACTCTATCTTGGAATAGTGACATATCTGAGATTTTCGGGTATGAGTCACACAAGACATCTGACTATAGGATCCTAACATTGACATTACTCTGCAGTCTGGAGCATAGGCATATAACTCCTGAATTAGGATA
Source organism: Capsicum pubescens (assembly GCA_030864215.1). Lineage (NCBI taxonomy): Eukaryota > Viridiplantae > Streptophyta > Magnoliopsida > Solanales > Solanaceae > Capsicum > Capsicum pubescens. The sequence continues at coordinate 1,626,876 of CM061539.1, forward strand.
GAATTACCAGGCCTTTGGCATTACAACTTCTTACTTTCAAGCTTAACACACTTCTCGAATATCACTTAACTATACTATTCTCCTTAAACATCATATTCATTCAACTCAGCGTAAAATTCTCATATGAGCATTGACAAATCTTTCTACTAATGTCAGAAATAACTTAATCCCTTCGCCGTGATCAAGCCTAACTCTAAGTCACAAAAATACAACATGCCATACCATGCTATTATTCTAAACCATATGATGCAATCTTCTATATCTCCCTTACAGATCACATCCTAAGTATAACAGGCCTTACCACTTCAATGACTACGTTGAACTCTTAATATAAAGTCGCCAATGCATATTGCGACCTTCCACTATAATCCTAAAACGTCATTCAAGCCTAATTTATAACCACATGTTAACTCCAAGGCAATCACCCATAAATACATACTTCACATGGTTTCTAAACTATTATCAATATAACTCCCACGCACTATCCTAAAAACATACACACACCAACTTTTCCACTAACCATCACATGTATCAAAGACTTGGCCCCAACTCTTACTTCATACTTATGGCCTTATCTAAGCAAGCATACTATGATCTTCCATCAACAAGAATATTTATATCGTCACCACTATCATTGCATAGGGAGGGTCACTAAAAGGTTAAAACATAAGATCCTGAAGCATGAAAAGGTTTTTATATGGGACTAAGCACACTATAAAGAGTGAGTACATGCATCATGAGTTGCATGACCTCAACTAGAGTTCATAACATAAGGAATGTGATTCCGACTACTTTAATGAACTAGAACTCATTATCTTGGAACTGAAAGAGTACGTGACTCTCTATCATATACCGAAATCATGAACTATGATCACGGAACTGAATCGTAAGGCATGAGTAAGCATCCGGATAACTAAAAAAAATACTGAGGTAGGAATGGGTTGAGATTCACCCTCACTTTCTGATGTTCTAAATCATACTGCATCACTACTAGAATCTGAGAGCCTTACTTGGTTATCCGTTCTATTATCTCCCCCTTAGCTTCAAGTCATCATCTAGAGTTTGGGAGATCCCTTACCAGATTCTAACTGAACTACACTTACTGCACTCTAGGGTCTGAGAAGAAAAAAAATTGATAATATATGCATATCGTAGACTTAACCCGAATGACTACCTTCTGGGATACATTAGTTTGCAGACTTATTTCTATCGGTTCGACCTTCAAAACTCAAACCTAGATTCTAACACTTAACATGGCTATTTAGATCGCCATATACCATCTAACTAGTCTTTCTCCACTTAACAATTCAATGGTACCATTAGCCACACAAATTATGTAATAGTCTTAGAAAAATATGCCGCAACCTCATATCACCTTGGCATACTTCTACACCATACCTACAACGTTATACTTCATTACGAATCAATTTAAACTTAAGCCATTTCATACACCGTTCAAGCCTATTAGATCACTTTCATATAACTAACATCATTGATCAAGAAATCATCACATCCACCTTTATGAACTTCAACTGTTCAAACTTAATGTCTAGTGCTAAACATGATTTACAACCCAACCTTACACAAAATTTTCACTTGGAAACTATAAATAAACATCACGAAACACTAGTGCACTAGAACTTCATAACCACAATAATCGATCTTGACCTAACGGTTTTCCTTTATCATAATCCATTAGCATGTACTATTTCAACACCTCAAGCCTACTAACTTAATCCCACAAAACATGGATCATCAAACTCTTTCCACTATTTACCACCACACCATTTAAATTCAAGCCTATAGTTTAGTATCAACCATCTACCACCAATGAAGAATGCAACATAATATAAATATACTAATCCATCAAATTGGGACATTCTACCCAAATATCTCAAAAATCTACTACATACCTTCTCACAAGTAGCACTAGTTTACAACTATCAATGAAAAGAGGGTCAAGAGGGTTAAAGCCTCATAATAGACATGGTCAACCTTATCCTTATATTATAACCCCATACAATCTTTTCTACTTATACGAATTTCTCACCTCATACTTACTTACCCAAACATACATTTAGACTACCTTCAAATTCCATAAACAACCATGAGTCTATACTTACAACTTACTGGCTAATATAGCCATTTTCACACTTCAAGCAACCGACAAATCACCCTGACTAACAAATCCTTCTCTACCTTCTACTAAACTAACATACAAGGACGAATCATCTCTTTACCTACCCAATCTCATGCAACCAGATATAGCTATACATACATTAAACCTACACAAGAATAATAAGTTGGACAACAAGTTGCTAGTGAATCGAAATAGGCCTCACACAGCTTCACTAGACTTTGATTTTGTATTTTGAACAAGAAAATGGGATGAATGACAAGTCAACTATGCTAGTGAATCGAAAGATCCCCACACGGCTTCACTAGACTTTAAAAAAAAATTATATTTTTTTTTTCAAAAACACCATGATAACAAGATTACATATTACAAGAGATAGAAAATTGACACATAATATTTAATGGTCTAAGAATACACATCTTACTCTGTATAAATAAAAATCTGAGTAAGACACTTCCCCCATGGACTACCATACCATCCACACGTGCTACTAGCTACCACATTACACTATAAAGGGGTAAATCATCCTCAAACATCGGTTATTCAAATGAAATATTCATTTACATAAAAATCACCCTCACTCTGACTTCTAACTTTGTGAATTCATACCACTAACTTCTTGGTCTAATTTCATTACAGATAGGTCATGATAACAACACTTTAACTTATGCTACTATTCGGGTGGAAATACAGTTCCAATATTCTACTATACATCATCCACATCTGTAACAAGATTTTGAGATGGACTAGATGCACTTAATACCTTAAGCTGGAAAGCACGATTCCATCAGGATCAATGTTTACATCAAAATCAACACATATCGAAGCACTAACAGGTTCCTCTCGAGTCTTTGCACAATTTTTTTTTAAATATTATAGGACTCAATCAGAAAGGACTATATCATGTGGATTCTAAACTTTTTCACTTGAATCACCCCAATAATGGGACATGTCTGAGAACATCAGAGTAAGGAAATAATTTGAGATGATGTTACTTTCGTATGGGCAACACCATAATATGAATTAGAGTATGAAAGAGGAATACATTGACTCTATTGCATGAACTAGACATGAAGAAAGAGAGACATTCCTAAACGCCTAGTAGCCTCCTACTTATAGGTGTGGAGCGCTACACACCCATAAATAAGACTCTACCCGACGCGATTTCGTAGACACCCTGGGACTATAAACCGTGCTTTGATACCAAGTTTGTCATGACCCGAACCGGGGCTCTGGCCGTGACGAGTATTCCGAACTATGAGGCCCGAAACACCCCTATCTGTCTGGTAATCATGCACACAATTCATATGATAAGAGAAATACGGAAGATACACAGTATAATGGAAAAATGGTCAAGAATCATGCGAAAGTAATGATGGGGAATAATGTCCCAAAATCTCAACACAACATCTCTATAACGTCTGCGAAATCTCTACTACATGACTAAAACAATTGTCTATCTGAAAACTGGGACAAGGCCCCCAGTAGACCCAAAACTAATAAATGATAAATTAAACTGTAGACATCAATCCTTCCAAAATATAGAAGGCTTACCACTTGATTCTGCGATCTGTCGGAAGAAAATCTACTGGTTGTCTGGACCCCTAGACTGTACCTCCGAACCTGGGAGGAGAAAAGGTCAATACAAAAGTACTGGTACGCAGAGAAATCAAAACTAAACATAATATTTTACACAATATAGGCGAGAGCCATTATAAAGCAGTTTCATATCAAATTATTTGAAAACACATGGGCATAATGTAATAGTTTTCAATACCAATATAATGCGATTGATCTAGGTAGAATACCCTACAATTGTAATTCCATGGCTATGTGGAATCCGCCTCTGATGCTCGGCGGCCAAGCCTCCAATCCAAGTAGCCGCCAGGATTTGGAGCCGGTATACCCCCCATGTGATTACTCCGCAGGGAATCCCCCATGTGAGATGTCCTAATTATTTTATTATCCTCCTATGTAGGATACAATATCCTATGACCCGCATCGGCAACTACGGTTTCCAGCGATGAGCCCTTTCACTCAAATGCCTTCTTCGGGCATCCACCTTTCTCATGAAAATCAATGCATTCAAACTTTGTTCAAACCAATCACATGTCATACTCTGTAGGGTATCGTCATACCCGACTTGCAAGTCAATCAGTATCATATTATTTTTCTCATTCAACCATTGTATTCAACATGAATAACCTTCTCATTTTAAAGTCAAAATCATATCAATTCTCAAAATATTTCATGTCATGATCTTCAAGATTTTTTCAAACAATTTACATCATATGAACATTTAAAACAAATTCACATCAAGAGAGGAAATTTTATATCATTCATGCTCTCAAGTTAACATCTTTTCGGAATACATGCATATACATATATCATATAGCAAATCACTTTGGGAGTAGGCCTAAGGGCCAAATCAATATCATAAAACATTTAAAACATAATCATATTCGTAATTTCAAAACCCCCATTTGAAAACATGATTTTTTAAAGCCCATAAGATTTTTGAGATAACCCCGCATACCTCTATATGCGAATATGATAGGTGCTTCTTGAAGCCTACGTTACGGAGAATAATGGATGATTCTTGAAGTCTACGGTTTGGGAATTCCAAATCTTCAATCAATCTCTAAAACCCACGATTGAATCTTGAGGGATTTTGATATTTTGGTTGAGACCTTAAGGGTTAGTTCTTGAGGGATATTGGAGAAAAGATTCTATTTTTGGTGAATTGGGGATTGAATTTTGGTGTTTTTGACGATTGGGGTCGAGAGGAAAGGACCAAAATGACCCTTAACCCTTAAGAAGCTAAAACTCTATGGGAATAGGACCTGCGTTGTGACACCTAATTGGGTTAATTAGCCCTCGCGATGATACCCCTATTCAAGTCAAGCAAAACTCGCATCGTGGGGCTATTGCGACCCCTCACTACTTCTGATGGCATAACTTTTCACTCGTTTATTGAAATTTGAGAAATTGGTATCGTTGGAAAGCTAATTTGAATAGATTTTATTTGATATATAGTAGGCCACCCAGTTCATTATATAAAAGGAGTTATGGTCGATTGAAGTTGACCCAAGTTTTGACGCTCACTCAAACTCGAATGATAGGAAAGTTTTCAACTCGTCCTTGAGTTAGGGGACCTCTATGATCTCAATTCATTCTTAAATAGGTTCACACACTACATAATTGATTTACATGCCAAATTTTCATAGGATTTATGGATTTTAGATTATCTACGTATAGAAACGGCAATTTTTTGTTCTAGCCCGAAATGCGGGGTGTTACATATTTAATCCCTAACTAAAGATTGTTATCTTGACAATTTTTTTGTGCTATAAGCACCCCATGATGAGATTATCCATAGATTTTGATAAAAAATTGACCTTTTGGTCACAATAGAATTGAAATCCACTTTACAGATTGAGATTACTGATTTTACAGTTGGTTTTATTATAAACCATGAGATTATTTTTAAAGTAGATTTTTTGAAGATCTTGAGCACGATATTGGGAGTAGTATTTAGCACTGAGTTGGGTACGTTACTACGGTTTCATACTCCAGAACTATGTGCTACCATAGGTTGATATATTTATTTCCACTTCTACGTAGATGATTGAGATTGTGATCACTGAGATGTGATTGTTCTATTCCGGTGGCAGGGGTAGAACATCACTAACCTTACGGGGGATAGTCGTGGGACATCATGAATGCTCACATGGTGTACATATCGGTTAGAAGAACCTCCCAAAATGTCCCCCACTCTAAAAATAGTTTAATTATTTAAAATCTTGAGATAAAGTATTTACAATGCAGAATGAGTTTCAGATTTCATCTAGCTTACATGATTTGAGAACGAGAAGAGAATACAAATTTTAGAAATAAGTGTAATGGCTCACAAGATTCAAATTATGTATTTTACTATTCATGATTTATATTTTTAGATTTCAGATTTACTCGAGCTATGTGAGTCATTTACATTTAGCATGCATGATTTATAAATTATGATGATATTGTTTACTTATTACATACACCCCCATATACTCAGTACATACTCAAAGTATTGATCCGCATATATGTCTATGCGCTACATTGTCTCATAATGTAGGTTCAGGTGCTCAGTCTCAGCAACGACAGTGATTTTCGAGCATCTTATCTACATCCCTGCAGTTGGTGAGTTCTCATAGTTCGGGGACTTATGCTATTCAGATTTCGAGCTTTATTAGTAGATGTTTCATTACTTATTTTAGATAGTTGAGTCAGTTGGGGCCTGTCCTAGTGACTCTCTAGATTCGTTCATTAGAGTCTTGTCTGACTACTAGATTCAGACTTAGAATTCAGTTGTCATATTCAGATTTTTCAGTATTTGTTCTATCAGATGATTGAGATTTGTACTTTGAGATATGTTCAGATTATTCAGATAGTTTTTCTCATTTATCAAAATTCATACTCATATTTTCCGTATATTGAGACTCAGATTTATTAAAAAGCAACCAGGGTTAGCTCAGGACTACTTGTAGTTCGAAACACCGTGTGGCATCCCGGGAACTAGATTTCGGGGCGTTACAATATAGAATTTCATTAAGAGTTCTTAGACTCAAACTCTACAAATTATTACAAAAAAATGCGCTCACATTATAGAAAGGAACAAAATAGTAGTGCATTTCACAACAAATCATCATATAATTCATTTTTCCCCTTGAACCTGCTTATAAGATCTCTAATCCTTGGGTTGGGTATCCTCATATATGACTTGGGAGCTTTGGAGCTCCAATTCCACCCCCTCGATGTGCTTAAGATCATTTTCTTATTAAGGCCTCAGTGATGAATCTGCAAGATTATCAAAAAATTAAAACAATTAATATTAATGATATTTCATTGATCAATATGATCTTACAATATTGTGTTTTATCCTTATGATCTAAATTTATCATTATAATAATAATTTATACTCTATCAATCAGTTTTGTGTTACCACAATTGTTTGTGCATTTTAATATTAAAATTAAATTATCTATAATCTATGGACATTATAAAATGGAGAAAATGATGATCATTAGATTGTGATAACTCTTGTAACATTTCACTTTATTCATCCATAATTCTACCACTTAATATTCCTTTACTCTCATTATTTTTGTGCCTTTAATCTTATGAGTTGGTGGTAAGAATGTCGTCAAATTTTTTCTTACTTCTATCATTATTCCACCTCTTTATGTACTGTAACTCATATAACATATGTGACCTCTAAAGAATTTATCTTTCTCACTTAATATTCACTACTCCCTCATTTACTAGATGGAAGAAATATTACACCTATATAAAAAATGTTTTCTTTCTTGTGATGTAGAGATGAGTTGTAGTATATTGTGAGACATAATAAAAAGATGACAAAGGTGGAAAAATATTATTATGTGCAGTAGTGAACGAGAGAGTTGAGACAGAAAAAATATTCTAGCCTTCAACTATATTCACTATATAAAAGAAGGTGTTAGCGTGTTGAAAGAAGGTATTTTTGTGTTGGAGCTTTGGACTCTTCAATTAATTTGGAGTTACTTGAGTTGTACGTCGTTGATGGTTGTTGTATCCTGGAGGGGACAAGTCAAGAGTTGATACTATTGGATCGGTGTAGATTATGCCGCAATGGGCTTAAATCTCCTTAAAGGGAGAGAGATATCCGTGAAAAAAATTATCTTAATTATTTTCTTCATTTTATTTTTCAACTGTAATTATATAATTTGTGGTATATAACAATAACAATTTTAAGGAGATTCATGTTTGTTTTAGTTTGAAAAACTGCGGATATCAAGATGGAGATCTCAACATCATTAGTCTGTTCAAGATATGGAAGGGAAGAGATGAAGAGTAAAGTATTTTTCTACCTGCTCAACTCAAGAGAAGGAAAGGTAAAAGAACTTTTCTACTTCTTGCGGAAGAAAGATAAAAAAGCTTCTGTCTAATATTTTTAATAAACAAAGTGTACTATTTTTCATGAACATAAAGTGGTATTCAAATTCTTGAAATAGTGAGGGCTTATAAAATGATAAAAAATATCACCATGAAAAATTTAATGTTTGCACTTTTAAGAATACATTAAAAAAAGTGTTACAAGTGCATAATTAGTCTTGAAATAAATCATATGTTACTATTTGCATATGACTTGATGTCTTTAAATTTGGCTCTAACATATTATCAAAGAAGGCTAAAAAATGTTGAGTAGACATTTGACATTAAATATAGGGGTCAGATAAATTTCATTCTAGAAATGAAAAACACCTAAATCATGTGATGAACCTTTCCTTGACACGTCACATTATGGTGAAAATTTGCGAAATATAATTTTGTTGATTGTATGAGTCATACAACTTCTTTTGATCCAAATATAAGAAATTGGTGCGACAAATAAAAAAGAAGTTTGCTAGACTAATAAAAAAAAGATAGGTGGCTAATTGCACTTCGCTTGGTATGTGTACGCAAAAAAAAAAGTACTTAGCAGGTACAAGCAAATCATGCATATTTACTTGGTACAAAAGTTAAGGCTTGTCATATATATAGCTATACTTAGTGTTTTTTATGCAAATAAAATTTTTGGTGCTCTTTGTTAAAATAAAAAAGCAAATTATTATTTGCTAACACTATTATGGAGGTTGAGCTAATTATTTTAGGTTCAACTCAGGGCCGGCCAATGGGTAAAGAAACTCAAGCGGCGGCTTTAGGCCCAAAATCTTTGAGGGTCCCCAATTTTCGACAAGTGTAGTAGACTTTGAGGTTAAAATACAGGTGTAGTAGATTGTTTTTCATTTTAAAAGAATATTGAATACTTCAAAATTCAATCCTTGAAAATATTCTCTCGCAAAGAATGCAAGGTAAGGTTGCGTACGATACACCATTGTGGTGGGGGCTTTCCCCGAACACCGCACATAGCGGTAGCTTTATTGCACCGGGCTGCCCTTTTTTTGTTGAGTACTTCAAAAGTAAAAACATAAAGTACTTTAAAAAGGTAAGATTATTTTCATTTTAAAAAGGTAAGATAATTTCGGTAAAAACTTACATAATTTCGGTAAAAACTTACACGCATCCGTTGTATACATCAAATTAATGTTCTTTATCATGATTAAGTAATAAAATTAAGTAGAATACATGTTAATTAATCAATCACATGACATGCATGTATTGACTTGATGTATATATAGAATGTGTATAAGTTTTAACCAACAATTTCCTTTGAGAGAGATTGACGTGACTTTTGAGCAATGAATGAAAAATGTTGAACCTACATATCTTTTGCTTTTAGATCATTTATTAGTACTTGTTTACAACTCATAAACTTTCATTTTCATTTGTCCAAGGGCCTCTACTCATAAATTTTCTTTTAACTTTTCTCATATGACTTGCACCACTTTTTTTTTATTTCTCCAAGTTCAAGTATTGAGAGAAAATTGAAGGAAAGGTGTCTTTTAAGTCTTGAATGAAGGATTGGTGACATTGACCAACAGATAGGGTCAAACATCATTAGAAAAATTGATTAAGTTAATTGTGGACTTTATAATATTTTCAAAACTTTCTAATCTTTTCAAAAATACAAATCAACCCAACCTACACCCCTCTTCAATCCTAATCAACCACTCTCTCTCTCTCCAGCTTCTCCCAACCAATAGCTTTGCAAAATTTCTTCCTTCAACCTCCAACAAAAAATAGTCGGGCGAGTTCCTTTTCAACTTTCAACCGTCAATCGACGTGAATACTTCTTCGGCGACAACAACTTTGAGTTCTTCGTCCTCACATTTCCTTTTTCACAGGTAAAAAATTATGAAGAAACAGAGGAACTTGAGCCAACTACTCTTCTGGTATTGAAATATGGACTGAATAAAACCGTAATTTCTGGCATTTCTGCATTTCTTCTTCTCGTTGTCGTACTGTTGATTCGAATTCATTGATGATTTTTTGTCACAGTTGATGTTCTTAGTGTGTATGTGGTGTTGCTGGGTTGATTTGTTGTTTGTGTTGGTAGAAATGGTATTGCAACAGTTGAAACATCTGATGTAATAGATGAAACATATGATGCAACAGATTAAAAATCTAATGCAACTATGAAAATCTGATGCAACTGGTGAACAATCTAACAGATCATTCATCTGTTGTGACAGACGACTCTTCTGTTTGGAAGAAATCTAAACAATATTGATCCAACAAATAACTGATTAGTGATCTATTTTTATTCTTTCCAACTGTTTACTCTTTATTTTACAACAGATTAGGATTGCTTTTATTCGTTTCAACGATTTACTCATACAGGTCGGTTATCTGTTGCAACAGATAACATACCTAGTGCAACAAATTAGTAATCCATTTTTATTCTTTCCAACGGTTTACTTATCCGTTGCAACAGGTCGGTTATATGTTGCAACAGATAAAATACCTGGTGCAACAGATTAGTGATTTGTTTTTATTATTTTCAATGAATTACTCATTCATTGCAACGGGTCAGTTATGTGTTACATCAGATAAAATACCAGGTGCAACAGATAGTGTTGTTTTTATAGTTCCCACGTATTACTCATCCGTTGCAACAGGTCGGTTATATGTTACAATAGATAACATACCCGGTGCAACAGATTAGTTGTTTATTGGAACTGTTATATCACTGTTATGCATTAATCAATTATAATCTATGTTATGTTCCTGTTAATTTAAGATAACATGGCTCCCAAAATAAAAGAAATCGAATCAAGTCCAAGTAAAGAAACAAATGCAGCAGCTCGGCTACATCCACCACTCTATGAGCTTGCTTTACAAGCGTTGTCTCAATCAGGAGCAGAAGATAATGAACACGGGGAGGAGGAATCTTTCAAAAGAGATGATCCAAATGTTAATAGCCCTTCCATTGAAGAGTTGGTCAAAACCTTCAGCATTGATCGTTACCCTATGAGAATGCAGTGCGATGGTGCCACAAATTTAATGGGTGATCTTGTGGTTAAGTCAGTCATGGGAAAATCTTCCGACGCCTCAAAAAAATACTTTGAGAACAAAAATTGGATTCTTATTTCAGGGAAAGATGCTTTGGGAAATATCTTGATTTGCCGGAGGACAACAATGCTCGTTTCCAGATGAAAATGGTATATGATCTTCTTAAGCGCAGGTTTATGTATGAAAATAAAGATAAGATGGATGAGGTATGGATAAATTACTGTGGCATGCCTATTTGTTTTGGTTGGGAGGAGTTTTCCATAGTTACCAGACCAAAATATTATCCTCCTTTTCCTTCTCAAGTTATACCTACTCTGATCCAAAAAAAAGCACCCCGCATATCCAAAAAAGGAATAGGCAAGTCGAGTGATCGTGATGACCTGGTGTCCATTGTTGGTCCAAGCTTCAAAAACAAAAATTTGATTAAAGCATTGAAAGGTAAAGGACTTTCAAAGAAGCACAAGCAATCATTGTGCTTGGTTTGGTTTGCACATAATGTTCTTTGCGCGAGAGATGTTAACAACAACATAAGCCTCGGTTTAATAAATCTCTCCGAGGATCTTGAGGCATTTCACAGCTATCCTTGGGGTTATGAAAGCTTCAAAATGATTGTCGAATATTTATTGACTCCATTAATGCCAAAAAAAGTCAACTTATATGATTTTCATGGGCTTTCATGGTAAATATTTTTTTTATCATGATATGATTCATCATTTTTTTATTCAATAATGCTTTTGATTTATTGGTGTTATGTTATAGGCTTGGGCATTTGAAGTCATTCCTTATTTAAGACAACAAGTGAACTACCAGGAAGAAGTTTCCTGTCCAAGAATTCTGAGATGGTTGTTGTCTAAAACCGATAAAAATGTAAAATTTCTTGATCTTTTCAATCCCCCCCAAGGAAGCAGTAAGTCCAATTCTAATCAAGTTTTTGTTTTAATTAATGATTAAATGATTTCATCATCATTCTTAATATATGTACCGATTTATTTTAGATTGTCCATCCGTGGCTTGTTCCGACCAACCGAGAGTTGAAGATGCCATTTTTTCTTACTTTACGATCTGTGCAAACTTTATAGGACCCTAAGGTCGTTGATGGAATAAAAATAGAATTTTTTGGAGCAATATCCATCATAAGAAAAACAATTTTAGAGGGTGGGGCTAATGATGCTCCTCTTACAGTTTTTGAAATAACAAGCCATTATGATTATGATCATAATGGTTGTACAAATTTTTCTCCAGATTTTACCGCATCTAGCGAATGTTCTTCATGCAAATGTCAAGACTACAAGGCGAAATACGATGGAGTGATTAATTCTATTAATGCACTAACTGCTTCTGTAAAGGAAATGACATCTAAGAGGGGTGTCATTCCATCAAAGAGGATTTCATATCCAGATACTCTACTAGAGATCAAGGCGGCTAAGAGGAGAAGGAAAGACACTTCCAAGGCATCTTCAATCATAAAAAAAAGTAAGATTGCAATGTCTCTGTCTTTGTCTTGCACCGATGTTCAGTGTGCAAGGGCCACAAAAGAGCAGCATGAGCTGAAGAAGGTGAATGTACATCATCTGTTCCAAAAAACAAACAAGCACGTATCTGTTTCAACAGATGATACATCTGCTGAAAATTATCAAACAGATGTATACATCTGTTGCAACTGTTGTCTAACTTGTTGCATCAGATTCGTTATCTGTTTCAACAGATAAGTCTTATGTTGCAACAGAAGGGTCATCTGTTCAAAATTATCGTACTGCTCTGATTTAACTGTTTGAATTTTTCCCAAAAGATAATCCATCTGATACAACATAAGAATCATCTGTTGCAACAGATGAAAAATCTATTGTATATCTCTACTTAACATTGACAATTCTGGCTTTCCAGGTGGATGTCACAGCTACTGCCGAAGAGCATAATATGACAGTTGATAATCAATCAACTGCTTCCAAAGATGAAGAAAAAGTGGAGCCTGTCAGTTTGGGAGAACGGAAGAATTACCCGTTTGAAGGGTTCAACATCTTGGATGAGGCTCTAAAAAAATTAATACAGTTGATCAATGACTATTCAGAATGGATTGCCGATGGGCTGTTAAAGCATCATGCCGGCAAGTGCTTAAATCAATTTTATGGATATTGGTTTAAAAAATTCTTGTTGTAAGAACCTGACATTAACACATATAAATCATCATGTAGAAAACAAAATGACGAGCGCTACAAAGTGAACGAATTGAGTCTTGGTTTTGATATATTCGACTTTGTTGTTGCACATCCCGAAATGAAGAATTGATTCTATTTGATGTCACAGCCCCAAACTTGCTGGAATGATGAGGTTTAAAGGCCATATATATTACTATTAATTTATACTTTATTTAATTGCATCTGCGTGTTGATTTTTTCATCACGTAATCCGAAATATTTGATAATATGTGCAGCACATCGATGTCATTTTTTACTACCTCCGAAAGAAGGTCAAGTTGCAAACACAAGAATAATACAGATACATAACAGGCAATTATTTGTACAAAGTTTACATTAATAATGCCTACGATAGGTATTGACAACAACAACCGAAAGTTTCTCAAAACAAGGAATGCTTAATCAACATCATCAAAGGTTTTAGCATTTCGGCTGGCTTACCTTGGCATTTGGTTGACGAAGTGTACATCCCAATCAATTGTGGTGATAAATTCCATTGGGTGTTGGCTGTCGTCGTTCTAAAAGAGAGGCGCATCCGAGTTTATGACTCGATGTTGCGAAGGAGACATTCCGGGCCGTCATCTGAGATACAAAAACTGGCCAAAATATTGCCTACTTACCTTGATAAGAGTGGCTTTTTGGATCAAAAAGTTTGTACTGATTGGTCGACGATTGAAGCATATCGGGATAAAATGGCTAATCCATTTGATGTACAATATGTTGACGGAATTTCTCACCAAACCATTGGTAACCTGTAAGTTTAAGTGTCATGATTTAGTTTCATTTCACAAATTTCACAACACTTGCATGAACTACAATATATGGATTATCTATTTTTTTATAACGCATGTATTGCGATCCTTTTGTTGCCACCTATGCCGAGTATTTGAGCGATGGATTACAAGTACCAAATGATGGACTTGATGCCGGATTAATCCACAAAAGATATGCTGCTCTTTTATGGAAATATAAAGAAGCGAAAGCTCAGAAGCCATACGCAATCGACGTTAAAGATCCACGACGACCAAAGCCGAATTCCAAGCACTGAATGAAGAACAACTTGTCCATATTGATTAGATCTTTATAGCTCGAGTCCGTCAATGTAATAACCTATCCTCCTTGGTTTAACTTGTTGATTTATTTGTAGAGTAGATCGTTTGTACTCATAATGATTTTTTTTACATTTCATTTATTTGTTGAGTTATTTTATTTCATGTAATTTCCGAAGGCTTCGATTTATTTTATTCTGTCTATAAATATAATTAATTCTGAGTTTTGAACATGTTAATTGAAATGGAGTACTAGATTCAAATATTGCAACAGATAATACATCTGCTGCAACAGACGACATATCTTATCAGACAGATTTAGACATATGTTGCAATATGAGATGCAACACGTAGGTCATCTGCTGGAAATTATATAACAAGTCTTCCTACTTTTTGATTTGCTCCAACAGATTACCGATCAGTTGTAATAGATAAGTTATATGTTGCAACAGATCATAAATCTGTTGCGATAGACAGACGGGGAACATCTACATAATGTAACAAATGACCAACCTATTCCAACAGATAATCAATCTGTCACAACAGGTACTATATCTGTTACGATAGATATAAAATCTGTTGCACTATAAAAATTTAACTTTGCCAGACATAAAAATTATTGCCCCTATATGTATAGTAAATTAGCTTGAAAAGAAAATTTGTTATCGAGTTCGTCTCTGTCTTTGTATATGTTCTTTTTTATACACGGGATCCAACCATTTAGTTAGTACCCTATATGCCCATACCCATTGCATCTTTCCCACAACGGTGTCGCACACACCGGTCATTTATGTGCCGGTCAGCAAATACTTCATGTATGCAAGTGAGTACGGCCCGCACGCTGCACCGGTTGTATTTTTTGGGAGCTGGATGTTCTTATTTCAACCTTAAAAAACCCATGATTCCTTCGCCAAGACTTCAGCCGTCAAATGATCCATCAGCTTACTCTGCATCAAAAACTTGGGAAACAACTTCAAGAGTGGCTGGATGTGGGTTAAAAATGTCTTCTTGATGAACGCAGGTAAGTTGCAATCATAAACCTTAATCTTTCCCTCGTATAGTAGTATCTCAATAGTGAGAAAATGGGTGACATCTATGTTCATGACTGCAAGGATTTTTTTTCCTTGGTCCAGCTCTTGCCGTATGGATATGG
Source organism: Capsicum pubescens (assembly GCA_030864215.1). NCBI lineage: Eukaryota > Viridiplantae > Streptophyta > Magnoliopsida > Solanales > Solanaceae > Capsicum > Capsicum pubescens. The sequence goes on from CM061539.1 coordinate 1,642,389, forward strand.
CCTCTTCCCTCTAACATATTTAATCATTTCTTCATCCCATTGGAACGTACAACCTAACTGATCAAATCCCAGGCCACCGAAATCAGCTAGATTATGAAGATCAGCGTACCTATCTTTGAAATTATTGTAGAAGTTGAGGTCCATTATCCTATCAGCAGCATCATAAGCATCTGGGTACACTAATTGCCTGCCCCTCATGAGGAAGAGAATTTCATCAACATACTGTGGTATAAGAAGATAATTTTTAAATAGGTTAGTAATTGTAAAGAATAAAAACACAGTGGAAAGAATCTGATGCAGAGGGTTCTCTGAATCAGTTCACAGATTACCCATCCAACGCAACTTATGCAACAGATGTGTATTATGTTGCAACATAATACCAAGTTGTTGCACCAGATTACACATCTGTTGTGTAGATTTTTCTTCATGGATTAGATTGGTAGAAAATAAATGCATGGTGTATTCTTTTTGAACCTTCATCTTGATGAATTCTTCCAGTTCCTTCTTCTTCTCCTTGTCAAGCGCCGCAAATATGTCCACCTTCTTCGGCGGCCCCTGAACTTCAACAACTATTGGAGCGGGGGGAGTTACATTTTTTGTTGATTTCAGAACGGAGCGAATTTGTCTAATTTTTATTCTCTGCCTCATAACCTTCACTGTAGGAGTGCATGGCTCCCTCACCTCGTTGGATGGTATGACACTCCTCCTAGATTTCAACTCCTCGGTAGCTTCAGCAATAGCCTCTAGCTTGTCGAGGAGTTTAGCTTCTCTGTCTTTGCACACTTTGTATTTGCAATGAGAATATGAGGGTGAGGAAGGGTGAGAGGGACCACTGTAAGGGTGGGAGAGACCGATGTAGGGGTGAGAGGGAAGACCTGTGCAAGGGGTATTTTCAAACATATTTATTTTTTGCTGAGCACCAACATGATCATAATCATGAATAGCAGCAGAAGCAGAAGTAGGATGGCTGCCACTATCACAAACAACTCCACCAGCAACACCCCCAGAAGAAGCACCTGGATTTGTTGCAGTTTGAGTTAGGTCGTGAAGAGCTTCAACATTAGACTGACCTTGCCTAACTGCTCTTCTTATGGATATTTCTCCATCCAATTCCTTCTTTATTAAATCCACCATTAGGTCTTCTTTTATATCAACAAGACCCAAAGTAAGAAAAGAAGTCATCCCCAGCTCATCAATGGTAGTCACGATCCAAGGATGCACAACCTAAAAAAAATGATAGGAGGAATTTAAATCATATAATAATAATTTGCAGTCAGTTGGGTTACATGGGGATTGGGTTATGTTAACACAGCTAACTTATGTAACAGACGATCTAGCTACCGCAACAGCTAATCTATATGTTGAAACAAATTAATAATATGTTGCATCAGAATACCCATCTATTGCATAATTTATAGTAGATGGGTAATCTGTTGAGTAGGGTTCAGAGAACAGAGAAACATATGGTTAACCTGTTGTGAAATATGGATCATTTGTTGCAACAGATTACCCATTGCACCAGTTGCAGTTGACGGGTAATCTTTTACAACAGATGGAACATCTGTTTCAATATCTTTCTTTGAGGAAAATTATTTTAGTTGAAAGAAGATGTACTGCATCATTCGTAGGGTTAAAGAGATCAGCCTCATTAGTATTTTTTTTGCTGTTCTCTACTGTAGCCAATCACCTAAGGATCCTTGGATGAGAAACCTTATCTGGGTAATCTGTGAAATGCTTTCGGAAGGGAGGAATGGCTTCACATCCCCAAGCCTAAAAATTATAAACAGGAAGCAAGCAAAAAAAAGTCACAAGTATATTCAATATAAATTAATGAATGAGTAAAAATAGTGATCAATTTTACCATGAAATCCCAAGGAAAGCCGTATAATGTGGTCGTCTTTGGCTTTAGCTCTTTCAGTAAATATTTGACAATCAAGTAGTAGCTGTCGTAGCCCCAGGTATAATCGTTGAATCTCCCAAAATCATCAGCAAGCACCAACAAATCATGTTCTATGACTTTTTTGACGTCTCTTGCAAATAAAACGGAATGGACAAACCAAACTAAGCACAATTTCTCCCTGTAGTTCTTTGGTATGTCTTTATTCTTGAGATCCGCTATCAAATCCTTCACTTTGTAGCTAGGTCCAACAATGCCCAACAACCCATCTTTTTTTACCTTGCATTTGTTGGACCCTTTGTGGGGTGTTTTCTTGATGGCAGGTTCTTCTGGATGATCGCATATCAAGCCCGTCACAGTGGCAAACTCTTTCAATCCAAAACAAAACGGCATGCCACAGTATCCAGAGTTCATCCATCTTATTTCCGCCCTCCTTCAGACCTCCATCATCCCCTACATACATGATCCTGTGCTTGAGAAGGCCATATACCATGATCATTGGGAAACGGAGAGGGCGGGGTCCAGACAGCTCAAGAAAGTGTGCAAAGCAGCTCTTCTTAAAAAGTCCATCTATGTTTCCCTTCTTCATAATTCTCTTAAGTTCGTCAAAAGGTTTCCCCAACTGACATTTAAGTACAAGATCACCAAATACTGCATTAGGGATATTCATCGGCATCGCTACTCGAAACTTGTCAATATTAATGGTTTTGACAGAATCATGCTGGAATTTCGATATTATTTCACGCCTCATTGGTGAGGAGGAGTTATTACTTTCCTCGGCTTCATTTTTCCCTGACTGAGATTGTTCTGGAAGTTCCTCCGAATCTATCTGTACTCTAGCCTTTTTTGTTTGGTGATCGGAAGTTGATCCACTTTCTCCACTTTCTGTTTCTTTTCTTTTGGGAGACATCTTTTAACTACAAATAAAAGAAAAACAAAAAATACATTGCATTTGATGTCTGCATAATTTTTTTTAAAAAGGTGAGACAAATTTTAATAAATTATTCTTACCACATAACCAAAAAAAATACTCCAACGGATAACCCATCAGTTGGAACAGATGGGGAACCCGAATCTGTTTGAAGATCTATTCAATATCTCCCCATAGATATTCCATTTGTTGCAACAGGTGGAGAAATTTCAATATTTTATTCTCTGCCACATTACAAGAAAATACTCCAACGGATAACCCATCAGTTGGAACAGATGGGGAATCTGTTTGAAGACCTATTTAATATCTTCCAACAGATCTTCCACCCATTGCAACAGATGGACCACCACCACCACAACTAATGCCATCACCAATGCCACCAAGACCACCACCAATGCCACCAATACCAACACCAAGACCACCAACACCACCGCCAAAAAAACACAAATACCAACACCACCAACAACAGCCACCAACAATACCACAAACACTATCCAACAATACCACGATATTCAACAAAACACTGAGAGAAAAAATTGGGTTTTATCGTGTGCTTCCTACTTTTTTAGCATCAAAACTCAAAATTGTTAACCCATTCTCGAAAATAATACAACTAAAAGTCTTCTTTTTTATCATTAACTAAAAAGCCCTATTTTTTAGAATAAATAAAAAATATAGAACTCTTCTCAAACTCTGTTACATGCGAAGATAGAGAAAACAACGGATACAAGTGGGAATAAATTTGAGAAAAACAACTATATGTAGTCGTAAATGGGAAGAAAATCGACCAGTTTTGAAGGGTTGAGCAATATGTTGAGTAGTTGTTGTTTGTATTGTTTGTATTGTTGAGAGGGAGAGGAAACCCCTAGAGAGAGAGAGAGAGAGAGAGAAGAGCGAGAACTTAATATTTGAAATGAAAAGTTTTTCGCACAAATGGATGATTTGTAATTTTGGAAAAGAATGAAAAGTTTTGAAATTGCTAATTTGGTCCAAATTGATCTTAATTAATTTTAAATTTTTTAAAAGATATAGTTTTTAAAACATTGAGTTGATGAAAACTCATTTCTACTCAGAGTGATCGATCGACGACTCGGGTCGGGATGAACGCAATACCAGCACCATGCAATTGCAAAGACTCGATTGGATTTGTAGTTGACCCTGCGAGCTCATTCATTCATCCCTAGTTCCACCTAAATCAAGTTAGGTACTATCACTATCCTAACATTGAGTTGATGAGAGCTCATTTCAACTCAGAGTGATCGATCGACGACTCGGGTTGGGATGAACGCAATACCAATGCTATGTAATTGCAACGACTCGATTGGATTTATAGTTGACCCTATGAGCTCACTCATTCATCCCTAGTTCCACCTAAATCAACTTAGGTACTATCACTATCCTAACATTGAGTTGATGAGAACTCATTTCAACTCAGAGTGATCGATCGACGACTCGGGTTGGGATAAACGCAATACTAATGCCATGCAATTGCAAAGACTCGATTGGATTTATAGTTGACCCTGCGAGCTCACTCATTCATCTCTAGTTCCACCTAAATCAACTTAGGTACTATCACTATCCTAACATTGAGTTGATGAGAACTCATTTCAACTCAGAGTGATCGATCGACGGCTCGGGTCGAGATGAACGCAATACCAACGCTATGCAATTGCAAAGACTCGATTGGATTTATAATTGATCCTATGAGATCACTCATTCATCCATAGTTACACCTAAATCAACTTAGGTACTATAACTATCCTAACATTGATTTTATGAGAACTCATTTCAACTCAAAGTGATCGATCGACGACTCGGGTCGGGATGAACGCAATACCAACGCCATGCAATTGCAAAGACTCTATTGGATTTGTAGTTGACCCTGCGAGCTCACTCATTCATCCCTAGTTCCACTTAAATCAACTTAGGTACTATCACTATCCTAACATTGAGTTGATGAGAACTCATTTCAATTCAGAGTAATCGATCGACGACTCGGGTTGGGATGAACGCAATACCAATGCCATGCAATTGCAAAGACTCTATTGGATTTGTAGTTGACCCTGCGAGCTCACTCATTCATACCTAGTTCTACCTAAATCAATTGCTATTAAATATGTTGCAACAAATGACTAAGCTGTTGAAAATTTTCAAACAGGTACATATATGTTGCAACAGATGACATATCTGATTTAATTATCAAATAGATATTTGCATCTGTTGTGACAGATGACTGAGCTGTTGGAAATTTTCAAAAAAATATTTACATCTGTTGTAACAGATGACATAGCTAATTTTATTAATTATCAAATGAACATTTTCATCTGTTGTCACAGATGACTGAGCTTTTGGGATTTTTAAACAGATATTTATATCTGTTGTAATAGATGATTGGCCTATTCGAATTTCTAAACAGATATTTATATATGTTGTAACAGATGACATATCTGTTTGAAAATCTTTTTATCTCTTTTAATTTTAAAGCAAAAAGCTTCTGGTCTGAGTAGATAATATCAAGTAGTAGTACTTACTACTAAAGGCGATAAAAAATATTTCTTGGATATCTCAAAAGTGAGTTCATTGAGCAGTCTTGTCTTGTCTTTTCAATGTCAGTAGTCTTAGTCTTCCTCGTGCCCCACAAATTATTAATGAAATTAATGAATATTAATTAATGAATATTGAAAACCACCACGTCTATGTACACAATACATCTACATAAATTATCTCATCTCTTCCTTCAGCTGCAGTTTATTTTATTCAACTCTCATGTTTTTCTCTCTCCTCTTTAGGGTCACAACCTTTTTTCTCTCTTTTCTCTTCTCTTCTCATAAAGATCTTTTCGGATCTAAACCCATCCATATCTTTTCTCGACTTAAATTTATGTTTTGATCCCCTTTTTGACATTAAGGTATGGTTTATTATTGCTCTTTCATTCTCGTCTTCTTCTTTGCATGTTATTTACATCTAATTTTTTTATTTAATTACTATTTACCCATATCATATTTATTAAAAAAAATTTAAGGAACTTGTAAGTGTTGAATAAACAATCCGAAATTTTTTATTATAATATGAGAAAAAAGTCATCTGTTGGGAGAAGTTTAAGAGCCTTATTGGCAGTATCATTTTTTTTGTATGTATTTTATTTATTTCATTATTGTTGATGCAGTTATTGATGTTGTTGGTGGAGTTGGCGTTGTTGGAACTTGTGGTGTTGTTCATGGTTCTGGCACAAAGGATGTTGATTCTTCGTTGTTGATGATGTTGTTGGAACAAATGTTGTTTCTTTTTTATTGATGTTTATGTTGTTGTTGATGTTGCAACAGATAGAGAAACTGTTGGAACAAATAAAACCACCAGAAAGGCTGGTTTGATGTATTTCATCAGACTCTACATCTGTTGCAACAGACTCCATATCTGTTGCAACAGACTCCACATCTGATGCAACTCTACATCAGGTTTTTTCCTCTTCTTTGTAGATATAAGGAACTAACAGTTGATCAACTTTTGACGGACTATCTCAAGAGGCTGCAATAAAGATGGGATCGTAGGAATAAGCTACTTGTAGATGGAACCACTTCATATGTGGGAGGTATGTATTACTGATAATGTTATCGTGGAAACACATATAGAGTGCACTGATTTTGTGAATGATGTTTTTACTGATTAGTCATAGATCGTTCAAACAAGATGTCTGCAATTTTACAGTTAAGTTTGGTAGGTCCGAACTGATAAGGCTGAGGAACCATGAATATGGTTATGATAGCCTGTTAAGATTTAATGTCGGTTGTTGCTCATATTAATTTATCAAGCATTGTGAAGAGATCTAATTTTTGTGTCATTGTAAGGAGATTCAATAGCGATTGGACTAACTTTTAGGGTGCATTGGACCCTTAGAGGGCCTTCGAAGTTTAGCACTGCATCTAATAAGAATAGAAAACCAATATATTTATTGCCCTGGGCAAAATTTATATGGCTGGGTTGCTCGCTCGGGGTGATGATTTTATGCCAGAAGGTGCAGTAAGAGAATGCTTTCAAATCAAAATAGGTGGTTGATGGAAGACTATATCATTTAAGAGTTAATTAAAGAAGAGACATAGGGTAGAAAGTAACTTCTAACGAATCTGGCAGGTGGAATTATCTTAATAGATGCGAGATCTGAATCAAGTGCAAATATGAAAGTGTATCCGGTGATGTAATTTCATCTGTTGTATCTCTGAAAGAAAAACAATACAGATGGACACTTTGCTAAGGAGCTGCGTGGTTGGGATTATCACCTAGATAGAAAATAGGAAAAGACCAACAAAGAAGCCTCATGGGCATCGAGGGTAGAAATGATGTACAACAAGTATAGAAAACTTATGCCAACAACATCTGCAGTTAAAATAAGGAATCTAAGCGAAGGCGGCAAATTTATGAATTTTAAATTTCATCCCATGCCTTTTTGTTTGTGTTTTCGATCAGGTCCACTTTCGTTGACCTGATCGGAACCACAAACGAGATTAAAAGGCAAATAGAGTATCATTGCTTCCTTAGCAATATGTTTATAATTGATTGTGTTTTCTTGCCTTGTCATGCTTTCAACATTCCTTGGAGAAGATCAGATGCTTGTTGTAGTATGTGAATCCGATAATTTTCAAGCTTGCCTCCAACTTGTTGATTCTGTATTCAAGATAGTCGTTGCCCTCTATGAAGTTGGTAAAGAGTTCGTCGTCTCTTGTGAGCTCGATCAGGAACACTACCTTCAAAGTTGTGGCATTCTAGAAGACCTTCAGAACACTTTCTTTAGAAGCCTTAAATGATACATGGAGGGTCTCTGTATTTGTTTTAGGTCAAAATGTGTTGATGCACATTGAAGATGTGGTCCCAAAAGTTGAACAACACACGTTTATGTAGCGTTTCTCCATGCATCTTGCTCAACCAATTTGATAAATTAGTAAGCATGGAGTTACGTAGCGTGTGATCTAAACCAGATCTACCAAGCCCATCAAACATTACATAACTCTAAGTTTATTACTCTATCAAAAAAATATGACCGATTTAGTCACAAATCGAACGAGCTCAATCTCTCAACCTTTCTGTTGATTGCTCTTCTCCAATATAGATGACAAGATATCTTCTATGTAAAAGTCTACACCGTCGCCAGACATATTCCCAGGAAATCATGTCTGGCGATGGTGTAGACTTTTGCATAGCAGATATCATGTAAACTATATTGGAGAAGAGTGATCAGCAAAAAGGCTGACAGATTGGGCTTTTTTTCTATGTTCACTAACTCGGGTATATTGTTTTGATAGGGTAATGAGCTTGGAGTTATATAACGTTTGATAGGCTTGGTAGAGCTGGTTTAAATCACATGCTACATAACTCCATGCTTACTAATTTATCAAATTGGTTGAGCAAGATACATGGGGAAACGCTCGATAAAAGTATGTTGTTCAACTGTTGGGACCACATCTTCAACGTGCATCAACACATTTTGACCTAAAATAAACACAAGGACCCTCCATGTATCCTTTAAAGCTTCTGAAGAGAAAGTGTTCTGAAAGGCTTCTAGAATGCCACAACTTTGAAGGTAGTGTTCCTAATCGAGCTCACAAGAGACTAGAAACTCCTTACTAACTTCAAAGATGGTAACGACCAGCTTGAATACAGAATCAACAAGATGGAGGCAAGCTTGAAAATTATCGGGATTCACATACTACAGCAAGCATCTAATCTTCTCCACGGAATGTTGAAAGCATGTCAAGGCAAGAAAACACAATCAATTATAACCATATTGCTAAGGAAGCAATGATACTCTATTTGCCTTTCAATCTCGTTTGTGGTTTCGATCAGGTCAACGGTAGTGGACCTGATCAGAAATACAAACAAGAAGATGGGATGAAAGTTAAAATTCAAAAATTGCCGCCTTCACTTAGTTTCCTTATTTTCACTGCAGTTGTTGTTGGCGTAAGTTTTCTAGACTTGCTGACCATCATTTATACCCTCGATGCCCGTGAGGCTACTTTGTTGGTCTTCTCCTATTTTCTACCTAGGTGATAATCCCGACCATGAAGCTCCCTAGAAAAGTGTCCATCTGTATTGTTTTTCTTTCAGAGACACAACAGATGAAATTACATTACCATATACACTTTCATATTTGCACTTGATTCAGATTTCGCATCTGTTAAGATAATTCCATCGGCCAGATTCGTTAGAAGTTACTTTCTACCCTGTGTCTCTTGTTCAATTAGCTCTCAGATGATATAGTCTTCCATCAATAACCCATTATCTCTCGAAAGCATTCTCCTACCGCACCTTCTGGCATATAATCATCAACCCGAGCGAACAATCCAACCATATAAATTTTGGCCAGGGCAATAACTATATTGGTATTCCATTCTTGTTTGATGCAGTACGAGGCTTCGAGGGCCATCTAAGGGTCCAATGCACTCTTAAAGTTAAGTCCAATCGATATTGGTTCTCTGCAGTGACGACAAATATTGATTCCTTCTCAAAACTTGACACGTATAAACACGAGCATCAACCATCAGTAATTCATAACAGGGTATCTGCACCATCTCCATGAGGTCCTCAACCTTATCAATTTTGAACCCATCAAACTTAACGGTACAATGCAGGATCTTGTTTGAATGATCAATGCCTAATCGGTTAAAAACTCCATTCACAAAAACATTGTACTTTGTGTGTGTTGTCCCGGTAACCTTATCAGTAATACATACTTAACTCCCACACATATGATAGTGGATCCATCTGCACGCACCTTATTCTTCCTAGCCCATTTATGGCTTAAATTGAATAAACAGATGACTAGCTTGTTGCAACAGATGACACATCTGTTTATATTGTCAATCAATTAGAGACATCTGTTACGACAGTAATCAACCTGTTGCAAAAATCAAATAGATATATACATCTATTGCATAAAGATTGCCAGTATGTTGTAAGTTATCTAACAGAAAGAATATATTTTGTCACAGATTACCCATCTGTTAGATTTATTTTAAAGCAATTTTATTTTCTTTCCGAGATACAATAATTTATAAATAGGTCCCTCCTTACAAATATGGATGATCCAGATTCGCACAAGAATATTCATATTGAGTCCTTGCGTGAACTTCAAAGGCAGTTTGATTGATGAACTCCAGAGAGATATTTGGCTGACTTCGGAGCAAGACTGCCGGATGAATGAAAGATGTCTGATTGACAATAATAATAATAGTAGTAATAATAATTAGGTAATGTTTTTTTAGCGATTATTTTCCTCCTTTTGTATATCAAATCTACCAAAAGGATTCAAAAATCTATGAACATTCATTTCATTTTGTTGTCGACTTTAAATTTTTAATTCTTATTTAGTATTTAATAATAATCATTTTGTTTATTCCTTGTTCTCAACATGTCGACGATTGGTGGTAGGGATTGAGCAGCAATTTGTGTCAACAGTTAGAGGTTAATCTGCTACGACATATCGATCATATGTTGCACCTGACAGTTATTAATAAAAAAAGGGCTATTGTTGTTATTGAGAGGGTGAAAAGAGAAAGACATGACTCGGAGTTCCGATTATTCAATATGAAAAATATTTTGTAAATAAATAATTAGGAAATAAATAATAAACACAATTTATAACCACAATTTTAATAACTGATCGTGACTTTTCACCATTTTTGTTTTTGAATTTATTTTTTTAATTATTTATTATATAATAAAATGATTATTATTTTATTAAGGAATTTGAAAAGGTATTTTTTTTACTTATAAAATAAAAAAGTAAGCAAATTTGGATTAATGATATGATGATATAGTTATTTTTTTTTAAAAAAGTAGATTATATGTTGCAATAATTAAATTATCTGATGTAACAGGTTTACTATGGTTGCAACAGATGATATATCTGTTGTCACAGATGACTTATCTGATGCAACCTATATCGAGTCACAACTCAATAAAAGCAGTTCTTGAAAAGAACTAATTAATAATAATAATCTAAAAAGTCATGACTTATCACAATATTTCTTAATTTAACTAATTCATTACTTTTCACATTAATAAAAAATGTAATTAATAAATGAAGGTGAACAGTTAGATTATATGTTGCAACAGATATGTTATCTGATGCAATATATTTTATATTTGTTGCAACAGATAATATATCTGTTGTCACAGATGTGTTATCTGATGCAACATATATAGAATCTGTTGTCACAACTCAATAAAAATGGTTCTTCGAAAGACTAATTAATAATAATAATCTAAAAAGTCATGCCTTATATCACAATATTTATTTTCTTAATTTAATCAAAAATTTAATTAATGTATGGAGGTGAATAGTCGCGTCTTTTTGCCTCTCATTCAAATTTAATCCTCTATAAATAGGTTCGTCCTTACTCAATCGTTCATTCAAATACACACTCTATTTATATATTGCATCTCGTCTTTCATATTACACTCTAGAAGATAAGATTATGACTGACCCAGTGTGGGACGTTGCTTTTCTGCAAGACGCCGTGAATGAACTTCGGAATCAACTTCGTGATCTGCAATGGAAATTGGGAGGAGTTAGATCAAGAATGCTCCGCGAGATACGCAGGCTGAGGAGGGCCTTGCTACTTCCAGTTGAAGATTGGCTGGCTGGCAATAATGATGCTGATAATAATAATAATAATTAGACTATTATTTTTATTTTAGTCTATTATATGTATTTTTATTTGTTTAATAAATAAATTATGTTTGATCTTTGACGTTTTAATTCATATTTAATTTTTATTTTGTCTATTATCTTCTCAACAAACATTTCGATGATTCGACGTAAAAAGGAATAATTTAGAATCCAGTAGCAATAGCAAGATTTATCTGTTGGGTTTGTGGCAGGGGTTGATTTGTGTTGTTTCAAACAGATTAATCATTCGTTGCAATAGATAAACATTCTATTGCAACAGATAATTAGTCTGGTGCAACAGATAAATATCCTGATACAACAGATAATACGTCTGATGCAACAGATAATACGATGATGCAACAGATAAATAGTCTGATGCAACAGATTACTCATCTGATGCACCAGATGATTGATCTGTTTAAATTGTGGGCACTTGTGCTGGATTCATAATCGGGGTTCTATCCATTGTTGAAAAAACAGAAGTGTACCCAGATGATAAATACGAATAAAAATTATAATTTTACTTACCAAAGTAACCTATGAAGTAATGCCAAAGCGGAAAGTGATGTAGTAAACAAAATTTGACCTAAGAAATTGGTCAGATTGCAACAGTAGCGTTGTACCAACAACAACAACAACAACAACAAATGGTCGACAAGAAGAAGATGAAGCAGAAGATAATGAATAAAGTAGCAGAAATAGAAACAATTAACAACAAAAATCGCTAAGAGAGAGAAAACAACAATGGATGAGAAGAGAGAGAAAGGCACTTTTTCCCCCCTGTATCTCATTATTTTAGGTATACATTGGGATCAAAGTGTAAATTTAAAAACTTGTGGATTATTTTAAAACTTTCCCAACTTTCTTAATACATAATAAAGTAATTGTCACCTCCAACTAATAATTAAGACTTGTGTCACCTACACCTTATTTTAAAACTCTTTTGTCACCTGTGGCCCAAACCCCCAAGTATTGATTATGCTGTAAGAGCTAAAGAATACAATAGAGTTAAGATATTGCATATTCTTTTGATTTCTTCACACATTTCAAATATTTCAATAGTTTAAATAGATGGAATGTTAATTTTGAAACTAGGTTTTCAACTTGTTAAATCTTATCTAATTTTTCATCAAAAAATTGTTATTTTTAAATTTTTTTATTTTGTAAGTGTATTTTGTTTGTAATTGTTAGAATTTATATTATCAATTGAAAAAAGAATTATTATTAAAAGAACTGACTACAAAAAATTACTCACATAAAAACTAAAAGAATAAACTTTAAATAAATTATATTAGTTTTTCTAAGGCCTCAAATTAATTTATGGCTTTAGGCCACAAATTTTCTTGAGCCGCCCTTGGTTTAACTAGTGAAAAGGTGAATCGATTAATCACTTTATTTTGAGAAATTAATTTCTCTAATTTTGAGTTATTGTGATTACACCAATATTATTGATAGAGTTTGAAGTTGTTATTATAACAGTAAATTCAGACCTATGTAAATAAAATAATATTATGATTTTTTATTTGACAAGTGGTACCACTAACATTAAGAATTTTAAATTATGTGATTATCTTGCAGATGAACTAAGCTAGGTCTTGGCAAGATAAAAGATTTGAAACACATCAAGGGAGAAGGAATTGAAGCTAAAAAATCTGAGTCATATATGAGGAAACCCGATCTGGGGACTAGAGATCCTATAACTAGGTTTCATGATAAAAACGAATCATATGATGACTTGTTGTGAAAGCACTATTGTCTTATCTTTTCCTATGGTGACAGTGCACTTTGTTCCTCTAATATTTGTGAAGGTTAAATTTAAGAACTCTTAAAAAAAATTTATATCTCGTATGAGTTGGATGTCGAAATTACGGGACCACCCTTGACGGATTTCACCTATGTGAGTGTGGAGTAGGTCACTTTTTATGAGAATTGGGTTTATTCTAAAAAATACTCAAGAAAAATTGAAATAACACATGAACGTAACATGCTGGCTAGTAAAGCTTATGTCGACACCTTAATTGTTGTGTGTAGGTAGTGATTCTTTATTTTCTTTAAACAGTCCTAGTTCAAGTCTTAGACCACTACTAACTCTAGAGTAAAGGTTATTGTTTTACTAAGTGGAGGTTCAATGCAGAACACACCTTCATTATGCATAATAGTCTCCCTTTAACTAAATTGGTGAACTCTCATATTCTTGTTAGAATATTAAAATGAGCGGGAAATATTGGTTTCTTTTAATATTAAATAAATTTCATGATAATTTATGGACATTATAAAGTGGAGAAAATATTAATCAATAGATTGTGATAACTCTTGTAATATCTCATTTTATTCATCCATAATTCTACCACTTAATAGCCTCTTACTCTCATTAGTTTTTGTGCTTTAATCTTATGAGTTTTAGTTGTAAGAATGTGGTCATAATTTTCTTGTAACTTCTACCATTATTCTACATCTTTATGTACTATTGTAATGACCTGAAAAAAAATTGATGAAATATATGAAATTTATGATTTGACTGTTTTACCCCTCCACGTAGTTGCATTATGATATTTCTGGGGTGTGTGAGTGATTGACATGATTTTTGATGCATTTTGGTATCATTTATGCAATATTGTGGTTTTTGATGGCTTTGAGAGCCTTATTATAGACTCATGTGGTTATATTTTGATCCGTGCGATGGATGGCCGAACGAACTGCGTCAGTAGCTCTGGAATATCAATTTTAGTCTAGGTAGACCTTGATTTCGGGTCCTAGTGCACCTGAGCTCATTTCAACCTATTGATCGAGAAGTTGAAAAATTGGAAAGTTGGGTGTGGGACCCACATTTAGTCGAAACGACCTCGTATGGAAAATCCAACTTTGCCAGTAGATCCAAAATATCTATTTTAGCGTGTTAGAATATTTGGTATGATTTTACGGCTTTTAAATCTCATTTCGACCTTTGGTTTTAAAAATTGTGATTTTGGGTTTCGGGGGTCAATTTTGTGAAAAGGAATTTTTCTGGAAAATCTGGTAGTGCCACCGCGTCCGAAACGTTGAATTTAGTGTGGTTGTATAGTTCGTTTACATAAATTGAACTCCAAATGAATCTCGGGCACCACGTCGAAGTTCATTTCGACTTAGAAAAAAAGACAGCACCAGTTATTGCAGAAAAATCTGCAATATTTCACTCTTTTTGACCATTTTGCTCATTTTTCATTTTGCCTCTTAAGAGTTGAACCCTAAATATTTTGAGAGCTTAAAAGTGAAGTTTGTGGGAGCTTGGTAAGCTAGATTAACACATATTTGTTGTTTATATTACGGATTTAAGATAAGAATTCACCCTTTTCTTTGTAATTTCTTCATTAATTTATCAAAACCCCAAAAATCATAGGGCATGATTTTAAACCAAAATTTCACTCATTTTCGCTTGAATAATACTTTTATCTTATAATTACTGGTTTTTTATCAATTTAACCTTCAAAACAACTCAGATTCTGGATTTTAACACAGATTTCAAATATTTTACCCGGTAAAGTCAAAATAGTTTTTCTTTGATTTGAACCTCATTTTTTATTCAATTTAACTTGAGTTTTCATCTGTAGGTTCCTAAAAATATGGGGAACATATTTTTGAAGTAAAGTTCCGATTTTGCCCTTCTTTTTCGAAAATTCATTTTGAGGGTCCGTTTTGATCCCGAATAAAAAGTAGTCAATATTGGTGTCGTTAGTTTTGTTTTGATGCGTAGATTTCAGATTTGATGTTTCTTGTGAATTTCGGGATTATTCGTAAAAGGTAAAGTTGCGGGTTCAAGTGTAGCGGACCAGTTTCAGCTTTCGAGGTAGGTTATGGCTTAACTCTTCAAACTGGGCTGGGTAGTAAATGATGGTACAAAATAAATGTTAAGGGTGGAAACTAATCATGAAAAATGTCTATCTACGTGTTTTTACCGTGTGGGGATCTATATGTGATGTAATTGTCGAAATTGAAATAGTATGTGATATGTTTGACCGTGTGGAGTCCTATTTGACATTGATAGCCTTGAATACATGTGAGTAATTGTATTGTATTGTCTAATGTGGAACCATTGGTGTATTGTGATTATATTCATACTTTATTGTCATATGAGACATGTAAAAATTCATGGATGAAATGAAAATAATGAGTGAATATTGGCTCATGTGGTTGTGGAAATGAATCATTATGGTTGGTTGTGGAAATATATCATGTGGTTGGTTGTAGAAATACTTATTTTGATTGGTTGTGAGCATTACATCTTCATATCATACTCATTCACGAAACATTGGTACCACTGTGGCAACATCTGAGAAACACTGGCAACACCTTTTTAAAAATATTGTAACACCTTATAAAACCCTTTCCGAGGGATATACCAGAAAGGAGATATGAGATATATGGATTGTATATGGGTTGACGAACCCCCCATGGGTCCTACGTAATAAAGCTTTAGCTTCGTAGATGTATACAAGGATTGTGCGACGATCCCAGAGGTTGTGCGACAACCTCGTGCATCATCATCATCATTATCATATACAATACACTTACTCTATTGTGTTTATGTTGTGTTGTATTTCCTTATTGACTTGTCATCTATGTATTTGTCTTACCTTCCTTTACTTGTATTTGATGATCTTGTATCTAAATGTTCTCTCTTGTTCTATTTATATGTGACATAATGTATACTTAGGTTCTATATCTTGGTGTGTTTTTGTAATATATGTAAGATATACTAGAACTGTTAGTGCAAATGGTGTGGGCTACCGTTGTGGGACATTTTCTGATTGCAGGTGACGTGCCCTTAGTGTATATTTTGTATGCTTTATTTACTACTTCAATAGTCATTCTGAATTTCTTCTGCCCTTGGGAAAAGAAAGACTTTATGACCGCACTTCTTCTAGCAGATATGTCTTTGTCACAGCCAGTGGAAGATAGATTACATGGTCGGCCTATGATACCAACTGAGTACAAATGGATTGTACTCATGCCTAATGTGCCCTTTAGGTGCAGGTCCTAGCTCGAGTGCACCTCAGCTTGCTTTATTCGAGAGATTGTTGGAGCTTCCAAGGTAGCGGTTTATAACGCCCTAATTTTTTGAACTGGAATGCTACACGGTGTTCATAACCCCGAAGGACACAAGCTAACCCATAACTGATATCTGTACCTGTACACTATATAATATGACATAAAAATGCGATAACATGCACTGAAAGGCCATAAGGTTCAATACTGAACATAGCTGAATAAAGTGGTATCACAATACCCAAAATAAAACTGAAATACTAAAGTCTGAATCAAAACTAAACAGAATCTGAAAGCCTCTAAGTACTGTCTAAAAGAAGGAGTTGAAGAAACAGATCTCCAACTAACTCCGTAAACTGAAAGCTAACTAAAATAATAAATAAAGTCAAATCATATCGTCCTCAAATAAAGAGGACTCAGTGCAACTCTGAGTACCGAAATGCTACTGCTACTGCTGATCTGGAACTCGTGTCTTTGAACCTATGGTGTAAAATAAAAAGAAACACCATAGCGCAAATGCGTCAGTACGTTAGAATGTACTGAGTATGCTAGTGAGGTAGGCTAAATACATGGGGTCAATATGCATGAACAGTAATAATAGCTGACTGACTATCATGAGCGTGAGAATACATGCATGAGACATAATAACTGATACTGATACCGTGATAACATGACTACTGAATATAAACACTGCTAACATGACATGACTGATAACTGGTATGACTGATAACATGAATAACTATATCTAAATATAACTGATAACATGAATGACAGTAGCTGACAGTCCTAAATCTGATGGAACTATCTGAGTTCCATTCTATATCTGAGTTGACTGTATCAGATAGTCCTGAATCTGAAGAACTATCTGAGTTCTTTTACTGAGATTGATACTAAAACTGTGGGAAGTAGTTATTTAATTGTCATTCCCCATGTATGCTATAATAGCTGAGCTGGGGTCCAATATTTACCCTAACTGGAAAGGTGTCAATAGCGCGCCACTGGTAAAGACAAGCTGTGGGTAACCCTCATCTGACAGTGTCCCCAAAAGAGAATGGTGAGGCCCTCATCTGACAGTGCTTATCCACCTCATCAACCTTCATCTGACAATGTTAATGTCTCAACCTATGCTGGCTACATAGTTCTAGAATGCAAGGATGACTGCTAAGAATCACACCCTCATCTGACAGTGTATGTTCCCATCCTTGGGTTCACTCGGTACTAACTCCTACTCCCATCTGAAGAGAATGAACATGATTAACTTAATGTACATGTCCGGAGTTCACTGAATTCTGTTGTCTGACGGAATACTAATGATATCTGATGATTGACTGAGATCAAGAGATTTCTGAGATTTCCTGAGTCACATGACTGACTGAATTCTATGGAACATGGCTTGACTGAGGATATCATGAAAACATGACTTGGCTCTATGCACACAACTATATTTTTTGGGTACAAGTATCCCCAGGACTCGATTGAAGGAAAATGATAAGACTTGACAATTCTTGAATACATAATCAAGATCAACAATTCATAATACACTAACTTGGGGATTTCATACAACACATGGTTATCATAGTCTTGTTCATGGAGAAGAATTCACACATTCATTGCATAATTTCATACTTTAACATCATGAGCATTCTATCGACATATGCATGGCACAACAATAACATGAGAACTATTTAAGCATGAGAGAGTAGTAGACATTTATCATGTAGGTCATAATTTAACTATTATGCATAGTTTCTAGTCTCTTAGGCCTTTTATCAAACACCTTGCATGCACCAATTAGGGCATAGGCATAATTCATCAATTAACACATCATAATCAACTCAATTCATGGATTTCCTCTCATATGCCAATGTAGTTTCACAGATTCACATAAAGATTCCAACTTGGGAATCATACAACATCAACAACATGATTATAAACAACCCGCATCATAAATATCATAATTCCGTAATTAAAAGAGGGTTCTTGAACTCCACGGATGAAAGAAATCCGTGGATGAACACTATGCATACCTTAGTTCGTGATTTCGTGAAGATTGACGGTGAAATTTCCTTGAAATTGAATTTTCTATGAAAAGCCTAGGGCTTGTTCTTGAGAGTTTTTTAGAGTACTTGAGTATAAGTTACTGAATTATGGCCAAATCTCATGTTATAAGGTTTATATAGGGTGGGTAAATTGACCCTTTTAACCCTAGAAAACATCTTTAAATTTCTGAGAAAATTTCCTGATTTTCATCCTTGGCGCGACGCGCCACCATCGCGCCAAGTCACTAGAAAGTGACAAATGGGAATTTGCACGGTGGCGCGATGCGGAGCTATCGCGTTACCACCTTATATATGACCTGAAAGTTTGGCGCGACATGCCAGTATCACGGAGCAACACTGAAAATTGACAATTGCCATTTGAGCTTTCTCTGTGACGCGCTGAAGGCTCAAGTCATACACTGTCTCACTAAAAAGGCCCTAACTCTTCTCCCAGGTGTCGAATTTGGGCGAATTATATATCGATGGAAAGCTTATTCAATTTTCCACGTGATAGACAGTGAAAATTATAGAAATACCATGTGTATAAGAATGAATTCTTAGTTCAAATAAAGTTCTAACATCCTTGAGATAATTTTTAAGCTAAGAAAAAGCACGGGTATTACAATATCTCCCCCTTGAGAACATTCATCCTCGAATGAGACCGAATGAGAGAGGAAACAATGAACTGAACATGAATTGAACATGGATAATTGGAACATGATCTCATGACGGACATGACTGACAAGCTGAACATAACATACTGAACATGCATATCTGATGTATGTGTAACTGATTCATGAATGCATGATTGGGGTTTCTGATAACTAAGGTTCTCGCAATGAGAATGCATATCTGATGCATGATTATATATTGGACTGATACATGTATGCATGACTGAATATGCAATGGTACTTGATAACAAATTTGTGATGAAACATGAGCATAAAACTGAATACCAAGTTGTACTGAATACTGAACGTGAAATTGAATAAGCTTAAGGAGAAATGTTACCTTAAGCTTGATCTAGATTGGAGGGAAAGAGGTGAGGATACTTGGTACGCATGTCTGCTTCTGCTTCCTAAGTATCTCCCTCAACGGACTGGTTTCGCCAAAGAACTTTGACTAGAGGGACTTCTTTGTTCCCCAGTCTATGAGTCTGATAGTCTAGAATTTCGACCAGAATTTCCTGATAGGAGAGACTGTTCTAAACATCAATTCTCTGAATAAGGACTACGACTGATGGGCCACCTATGCACTTCTTGAGTAAAGAAACATGAAAGACTGGATGAACTGAGGCTAGATCTGAAGGCAATTCGAGCTCATAAGCTACCTTGCCTAATCGGCTGAGAATCTTGAAGGGACCGACATATCCGGGACTGAACTTTTCTTTCTTGCCAAACCATTTCACTCCCTTCATGGGAGATATCTTTAGATAAACATATTCACCACTCTCAAACTTGAGATCTTTTCTACGAACATCTGCATAAGACTTCTGTCGGCTCCGAGCAGCCCAGAGTCTTTCTCTGATTAACTGAACTTTCTCTAAGGCATCGAATACTAAGTCAGGCCCTATGACTGAGGCCTCACTAACTTCAAACCAACCGATTAGAGATCTACATATCCTACCATAGAGATCTTCGAATGGAGCCATCTGAATACTGGAATGATAGCTATTGTTGTATACAAACTCAATCAAAGGCAAGTGGTCATCCCAACTTCCCTTGAAATCAATTGTACACGCCCTTAGCATTACTTCTAAAGTCTGAATGGTCCTTTTTGCTTGACCATCTGTCTGAGGATGGAAGGTTATACTGAGATGAACTTGGGTACCAAGACCCTTTTGGAACACTTTCCAGAAGTGAGAGGTGAACTGGCTACCTCTGTCTGAGATAATAGATAACGGGACACCGTGCAATTTGACCAACTCTCTGATGTAAAGTTTGGCATAATCCTCGGCTAAAAAAAGGGATGAACTAGAAGGAAATGAGCTGACTTGGTCATCCTGTCTACTATGACCCGAACTGAATCATGTTGATGACGAGTTTGAGGCAAACCCGTCATGAAGTCCATGTTCACTTCTTCCCACTTCCAAGTAGGAATGGTGAACTCCTGCATGGAACCACTAGGCTTCTAATGTTCTAACTTAACCTGCTGACATATAGAGTACTTAGCCACAAACTCTGCAATATCTCTCTTCATCCCACTCCACCAATAGATCTTCCGCAAGTCACGGTACATCTTAGTGGCCCCTAAATGAATAGAGTATCGCGCACCATGCGCTTCTGCAAGAATTTTCTGCCTCAAGTCATCTACACCTGGAACACACAGACGACCTTGACAACGAAGGACACCATCTCCCCCTTGGGAAAAAACCTCTACTTTCTGATCTCTAACTGACTCTTTTAGCTTGACAAGGCTAGGATCCCTGTCTTTCTTTTCTTTTACCTCGGAAACTAGAGATGATTCTGAACTACTCTGAACACATACACCACCCTCCAAAGAGTTGACTAAGCGAATGCCTAGTCTGGCAAGCTGATGGATTTCCTAAGCTATCTTCCTTTTTCTATCCTCAACATGAAAAACACTACCCATAGAGAGTCTACTGAGAGTGTCGACCACAACGTTGGCCTTTCCCGGATAGTAAAGGGCACTCATGTCATAATCCTTCAAGAGCTCTAACCACCTTCTCTGATGAAGATTTAGATCTTTCTGAGAAAAGACATATTGAAGAATCTTATGATCTGTGAAGACATCTACATGAACTCTATATAGATAATGCATCCAAATCTTCAAGGCAAATACTACGGCTGCTAACTCAAGATCATGAGTAGGATAATTCTTCTTATGGGGATTTAACTGTCTGGAGGCGCAGGTTATGACCTTACCATGCTTCATGAGGACACAACCTAAACCTACTCTGGATGCATCACAATATACTACGAACCCATCTAAACCATCTGGAAGAGCTAGAACTGGAGCTGAGGTGAGTCGAGTCTTCAACTCTTGAAAACTCTTCTCGCAAGAATCTGACCATTGAAACTTAACCTTATTTTGAGTCAATCTGTACATAGGGGATGCAATAGAAGAAAATCCCTCAACAAACCGTCTGTAATAGCCAGCCAAACCTAAGAAACTCCTAAATTCTAATGGAGATACGAGGTGAGGCCAGTTTCTTACCGCTTTTCTCTTTTGAGGATCTACTCTAATGCCATCACCGGAGATAATATGACCAAAGAATTCTACTGACCTTAGCCAAAATTCGCACTTACTGAATTTGGTGAATAACAGATGATCTTTGAGAGTCTGAAGAACAATTCTGAGATGGTCTGAATGATCGTGCTCAGTGCGGGAATAGACCAAAATATCATCTATGAAGACTATGATGAACATGTCCAAATACTGCTTGAACACACAGTTCATCAAGTCCATAAAAGTGGATGGGGCATTGGTACGACCAAATGACATATCTAAGAATTCAAAGTGACCATACTGAGTACGGAAAGCTATTTTTGGAATGTCACATTCTCTAAATCTGAGCTGATGATAGCCCGATCTGAGGTCTATCTTGGAGAAATAACTGACTCCCTAAAGTTGGTCAATTAAGTCATCAATTCTGGAAAGAGGATACTTATTCTTGATCATGACTTTATTAAGCTAACCGTAATCTATGCACATCCTGAGAGAACCGTCTTTCTTGTGCACAAATAAGACTGGTGCGCCCCACGAGGAAATGCTGGGTCTGATGAATCCCTTATCTAAGAGATCCTTCAATTGTTCTTTCAATTCCTTGAGTTCTGCTGGTGCCATTCTGTATAGAAGAATAGAGATAGGCTGAGTATCTGGAAGAAGATCAATACCAAAGTCTGTTTCCCTTTTGAGAGGAATGCCTGGAAGATCTTCGGGAAAGATATCCGAATATTCATTAAGCACTGGGACTGATTCAAGACTGAGAGATCCAAAACCAGAGTCCTGAACATGAATGAGATGGTAAACACATCCCTTAGATATCATTTTCCTTGCTCGAAGGTAGGAAACAAGCTGACCCCTGAAGGCTGAAGTACTACCCTTCCACTCTAGGACGGGCTCATTCGAAAACTAAAATTGAACTATTCTTTTTCTGTAGTTGATTGTTGCATAGCAGGAATGAAGCCAATCCATGCCGAGAATGACATCAAAATTAGTCATCTCTAATTCAACTAAGTCTGCTGAAGTGATTTTATGAAATATCATAACCGAGAAGTTCCTGTATACCCACCGAGCTATGATGGATTTACCCACTGGGGTAGAGAATAAAAAGGGCTTTGCTAGAGTTTTGGGACTGACTCTAAAATTGGTTGCTAAATAGGGAGTAACAAAAGACAAAGAATCACATGGATTTAGCAAAGCGTAAACATGAACATGAAAGATCTATAACGTACCAGTAACTACATCAGGAGAATTTTCCTAATCTTGTCGAGTCTGAAGAGCATAGAGACAATTTGGGCTCTGCCAACTAGTAGCACTGGAAATGGCACCCTGCTGGTTCGGGCGATGGACTGAGCTGTGAAATGGTTTTGCTAACCCTGATAACCTAACTGGGGACAATCTCTGATTCTGTGGCCTGGCTTGCCACAACCGAAACAGACATCGCGACCAGCTCTACAAGCACCCTTGTGGTTCTTACCACAAGTCTGACATAGGGGATTAGTTTGGGAATTGCTGACACTGCCCTGAGACTTAGAGCCTTGGTTTTCTATCTCTAAACTTAGGAGCTGGAGAACTGGATGAAGAAGGAGCTGGAACTGATGGCTTAGGATAAAACTGAGGACAGTTTCCTCCCTCTGATTTAGGTTGAGCAAAGTTGAAATTCCTAGACCTTGGTCTCTTGTTCTACTTCTCCCTCACTCTAACTTTCTTCTCCTCTATCTGCTGAGCATCAGTCATAAGCCTAGCTAAAGTCATGTCACTATTCAGCATCGCAGACCTACACTCATTTACCACGCTGTCATTCACCCCTGAAATAAACTTACTCATTTTAGCTCTACTATCTTCAACCACATGAGGGGCATATCTAGATAATTGAGTAAACCTGAGAGAATACTTTTTCACCATCATATTGCCCAGCCTAAGGTTGATGAACTCTAGAACCTTCGCCTCCCTCAGCTCATGGGGAAAGAATCTGTCTAAGAAAGTCATGACGAACTCCTCCCACTCGATAGGACCTGCATCATCTACCCTTTCAGACTTCCACTGCTTATACCAAGTATGAGACACATCATGTAGCTGATATGCGTCTAACTCAGCACTCTCAACAGTAGTCACCCCCATGATATCTACCACTTTTTAAACTTGATCTAAGAATTCCTGAGGGTCTTCATTTGTCTTAGACTCGAAGAATGATGGAGGGTTCATTCAGGTGAAGTCATGAATCCTAGTTGCAGTTGAATTAGCCATTGGGTTGTCCGGAATGATAGATGGTCATTTATTATGGGTAGCTACTGACTGAGCAAGAGTGGTGAATGCGGTCCTGAACTCTACATAAGAAACATAATCGCCCAAAGGTTCTTCGGGTTAAGGGGCTGATTGATTTCTTCTCTTGGGAGGCATATTCTGAGATAAAGAGAAGAAGCAGATTAAACTGAGATTGACTTAAGATTATGCTCACTGGCATGACATAAATACTGAAAGAAGGGAAACTATTCCTAAAACATCTTATAGCCTCCTGCACATAAATGTGGCGCACAACACACCCATGTACAAGACTCTACTAGATGTGGCTTTCAGACTTCCTAGGACTCTATTGAGCCTTAGGATCTGATACCAAGTTTGTAACGCCCTAATTTTTTGAACCGGAATGTTACACGGTGCTCAGGACCCCAAAGGATCACAAGCTAACCCATGTCTGATATCTGTACCTGTACACTGCATAATATGACATAAAAATGTGGAAACATGCACTGAAAGACCATAAGGTTCAATACTGAACATAACTGAATAAAGTGGTATCACAATACCCAAAGCAAAACAAAAATACTGAAGTCTGAATCAAAATTGAACTGAATCTGAAATCCTCTAAGTACTGTCTGAAAAAAAAAGTTGAAGAAACAGATCTCCAACTAACTCCGTAAACTGAAATCTAACTAAAATAATAAATAAAGTTAAAACATATCGTCCTCGAATGAAAAGGACTCACTGCAACTCTGAGTACTGAAATGCTACTGCTACTACTGATCTGGAACTCGTGTCTCTGAACCTCTGGTGTAAAATAAAAAGAAACACCATAGCACAAATGCGTCAGTACGATGGAATGTACTGAGTATGCAAGTAAGGTAGGCTAAATGCATGGGGTCTATATGCATGAACAGTAATAATAGCTGACTGACTATCATGAGCGTGAGAATACATGCATAAGATATAATAACTAATACTGATACTGTGATAACATGACTACTGAATCTGAACACTGCTAACATGACATGACTGATAACTGGTATGACTGATAGCATGAATAACTATATCTGAATATAATTGATAACATGAGTGACTATAGCTGACAGTCCTGAATTTGATGGAACTATTTGAGTTCCGTTTAATATCTGAGTTGACTGTATCTGACAGTCCTGAATCTGAAGAACTATCTGAGTTCTTTTACTGAGACTGATACTAAAACTGTGGAAATTAGTTATTTAACCGACATACCCCATGTATGCTACAATAGCTGAGTTGGGGTCCAATCTCTGCCCTAATTAGAAGGGTGTCAATACCGCGCCACTGGTAAGGACAAGTTGTGGGTAACCCTCATCTGATAGTGTCCCCTAAAGAGAATGGTGGGGCCCTCATCTGACAGTGCTTATCCACTTCATCAACCCTCATCTGACAGTGTTGATGTCTTAACCTATGCTGGCTACATAGTTCTGGAATGTAAGGATGACTGCTAAGAATCACACCCTCATCTGACAGTGTGTGTTCCCATCCTTGGGTTCACTCGGTACTAAATCCTACTCCCATCTGAAGAGACTGACCAAGATTAACTTACTGTACATGTCCTGAGTTCACTGAATTTCATTGTCTGACGAAATACTATTGATATCGGATGATTGACTGAGATCATGAGATTTCTGAGATTTCCTGAGTCACATGACTGATTGAATTCTATGGAACATTGCTTGACTGAGGATATCGTGCAAACATGACTTGGATCTAGGCACATAGCTATATTTTTTGGGTACAAGTACCCCCAGGACTCGACAGAATAAAACTGACAAGACGTGACAATTCTTGAATACACTAACTTGGGGATTTCATACAACACATGGTTATCATAGTCTTGTTCATGGAGAAGAATTCACACATTCATTGAATAATTTCATACTTTAACATCATGAGCATTCTATAAACATATGCATGGCACAACAATAACATAGGAACCATTTAAGTGTGAGAGAGTAGAAGACATTCATCATGTAGGTCATAATTTAACTATTATGAATAGTTTTTAGTCTCTTAGGCTTTTTATCAAACACCTTGCATGCACCAATTAGGGCATAGGCATAATTCATAATTTAACACATCATAATAAACTCAATTCATGGATTTCCTCTTATATGCCAACTTTGTTTCATAGATTCACATAAAGATTCCAATTTGGGAATCATACAACATCAACAACATGATTATAAACAACCCACATCATAAACATCATAATTCCATAATTAAAAGAGGGTTCTTGAACTCCACGGATGAAAGGAATTCATGGATGAACACTATGCATACCTTAGTTCGTGATTTCGTGAAGATTGACGGTGAAATTTCCTTAAAATTGAATTTTCTATGAAAACCCTAGGGCTTGTTCTTGAGAGTTTTTGAGAGTACTTGAGTATAAGTTGTTGAATTATGGCCAAATTTCATATTATAAGGTTTATATAGGGTGGGAAAATTGACCCTTTTAACCCTAGGACACGTCTTTAAATTTTTGAGAAAATTTCCTAATTTTCATCCTTGGCGCGACGCGCCACCATCGCGCCAAGTCACTGGAAAGTGACAACTAGGAATTTGCACGGTGGCGTGACGCGGAGCTATTGCGTTACCACCTTATCTGTGACCTAAAAGTTTGGCGCGACGCGCCAGTATCTTGGAGCAACAGTGGAAATTTACAATTGCCATTTGAGTTATCTCCGCGACGCGCTGAAGGCTCAAGTCATACACTGTCTCACTAAAAAGGCCCTAAGTCTTCGCCCGGGTGTCGGATTTGGGCAAATTATATATCGATGGAAAGCTTATTTAATTTTGCACATGATAGAAAGTGAAAATTATAGAAATACCACGTGTATAAGAATGAATTCTTATTTCAAAGCAAGTTCTAACATCCTTGAGATGATTTTCAACCTAAGAAAAAGCACGGGTATTACACGGTTGGGCATTCATGCGTCTGAAGTTCACCATTATCTTTCTTTACTAGTTATGTCTTTATTAGTATTTGAAGACAGTTATTACTCCTTTGTGGTTATTTTTCTGATGTATTTGACTCTTGGATTGTATTAGTAGTTCTTACACTATTGACACCTGGTTTTAGGCATGATTAGTAGTTGGAATAAGTTCTTTCTGCATTGTTATGATTATTTATATTGTTCGGCTTCATTCTAGAAGCCTTACCATGGGATATTTCTATCTTTTTCTCTTTTCGTATCAGTTTGGGTGATAGGATTACTTGTCAAGGTACGCTGCGACAAGTGCCATCATAACCCTAGTTTTTGGGTCGTAACAAATTAGTATCAGAGCAGACAGGTTTCATTAGTATCGATGGTGTAAGAACGGGATGTCTAATAGTCTCACGGATCGATATGTAGACGTTCATATCTATCTTCGAGAGGCTATAGGACGTCTTTAGAAAACTTTCCTCATTTTATTTCTTATCGTGCTAATTCTTTCATACCCTGTATTCTGAATTGTGTTTCACTCTTTCTATGCGAATGGAGTTTCTTATACCTCTTATCAGTTGAGAGATACAACGAGAGATTATTGGATATCATTTGTTAGTTGTAGGCTTGTTAATGCTCCTATGTTGTCATGGGATCAGTTTGTTGATGCCTTTCTAGAGTGATTTGTGCCTTTTAGTTTGAGAGATCGTATGTGGGATGAGCTTGATAATTTGGGGCGGGTCTCCATGACAGTTTTTAAGTATAAGGCATACTTTTATACTCTTTCCAGATATTTCTAAGATAGCATTTCCACTGAGTTTGAGAAGATTCAAAAGTTTGTGAACGGTTGGGTTGTCTTCCTTCAGTTGGCTACGTCTCAGATGGTTGTGTTTGGGCTTTTTTTCAGAGTATTGTGGATCATGCTAAGATGACAGAGAGTATTCTTAGTGCATCTCATCGAGGAGCCAAGAAGGCGCGACATTTTGTCGTGTTCAGGAGTCAGACCTCTTGAGGTAAAGATTTTAGAGGTTCTCGTAGATACCATGGTAGGCCAGTATAGGTGATTTTATAGAGTTCAGTTGGTGGATCTTCTAGTTCAGCAGTTCAGGGAGGCCGTTCGGGCTTAGTTGTACTTGCTCTTGTTGAGACTGGTCGTAGAGGTTGCTATGTGTGTGATGATATTGGCCATGTGGCCAAGGACTGTTCATGCCATGTGTTTAGAGATACTCTTATTTCAGCTGTGAGAGGTCGGGGTTCTACCAAATACAATAGGTAGAGATGGTAGAGCCCGTGTTGGTGGTTGTGGGGCTACTCAGCCAGTTGGTAGTCGTGGAAAGTGTTATGCTATATCAGTCATATTTGAGGTGGAGGCTTCGGATGTTGTGATCGCAGGTACCGTCTCATTTGTTTCAAACCTGCATCTGTATAATTTGATCCTAAATTAACTTTCTTCTATCTGTCTGCGTATTTTGCTTGGGGTTTTGATTCTGTTAGTGAGACTTCTGCCAGGCCTATTTGTGTATCTACCCCGGTAGGTGATTCTTTAGTGGTGGATCGGGCGTACTGATCTTGTGTTGTGACTTTTGCCGGGCATGAGACTTTGGTAGGCTTGCTTGTGTTAGATATGATTGATTTTGATGTTATTTTTGGGTATGGATTGGTTGGCTCCTTATCTTGTTGTCTTAGATTATTTTTCTAAGACTGTGACTTTCGCTTTAGTTGGTGTGACAAGGATAGCTTGGAAAGGGTACACTTAATTTGGGTCCTAAAAGGATTATATCTTATGTTCAAGCTCCTAAATTGGTTGAATAGGGATGTTTATCTTAGTTGGCTTATATTCCTGACACAAGTGTCGTTTTGCCTCCTTTCTTGGATTTTGTCTGTGTTGTCCGTGAGTTTATGGAGGTATTCCCTACGGACTTGCCTAGTATGCCTTCGGATCGATATATTGATTTTATTATTGATGTTGAGTCAGGCACCAACATCAGTTGTAGGTGGCGCGACGCGGAGCTAACGCATTACCACCTTATCTGTGACTTGAAAATTTGGCGCGACGCGCCAGTATCATGGAGAAACACTGGAAATTGACAATTGCCATTTGAGCTATCTCTGCGATGCGCTGAAGGCTCAAGTCATACACTGTCTCACTAAAAAGGCCCTAACTCTTCGCCCGGGTGTCGTATTTGGGCAAATTATATATCGATGGAAAGCTTATTTAATTTCGCACATGATAGAAAGTGAAAATTATAGAAATACCACGTGTATAAGAATGAATTCTTATTTCAAAGCAAGTTCTAACATCCTTGAGATGATTTTCAAGATAAGAAAAAGCACGGGTATTACACGGTTGGACATTCATGCGTCTGAAGTTCACCATTATCTTTCTTTACTAGTTATGTCTTTATTAGTATTTGAAGACAGTTATTACTCCTTTGTGGTTATTTTTCTGATGTATTTGACTCTTGGATTGTATTAGTAGTTCTTACACTATTGACACCTGGTTTTAGGCATGATTAGTAGTTGGAATAAGTTTTTTCTGCATTGTTATGATTATTTATATAGTTCGGCTTCATTCTAAAAGCCTTACCTTGGGATATTTCTATCTTTTTCTCTTTTTGTATCAATTTGGGTGATAGGATTACTTGTCAAGGTACGCTGCGACAAGTGCCATCATGACCCTAGTTTTTGGGTCATAACAAATTGGTATCAGAACAGACAGGTTTCATTGGTATCGATGGTTTAAGAATGGGATGTCTAATAATCTCGCGGATTGATATGTAGACGTTCATATCTATCTTTGAAAGGCTATAGGAAGTCTTTAGAAAACTTTCCTCATTTTATTCCTTATCGTGCTAATTCTTTCATACCCTGTATTCTGAGTTGTGCTTCACTTTTTCTATGCAAATGGAGTTGCTTATACCTCTTATCAGTTGAGAGATGCAGCGAGAGATTATTGGATATCATTGGTTGGTTGTAGGCTTATTAATGCTCCTGTGTTGTCATGGGATTAGTTTGTTGATGCCTTTCTGGAGTGATTTGTGCCTTTTAGTTTGAGAGATCGTATGTGGGATGAGCTTGATAATTTGGGGCGGGTCTCCATGACAGTTTTTAAGTATAAGGCATACTTTTATACTCTTTCCAGATATTTCTAAGATAGCATTTCCACTGAGTTTGAGAAGATTCAAAAGTTTGTGAACGGTTGGGTTGTCTTCCTTCAGTTGGCTACGTCTCAGATGGTTGTGTTTGGGCTTTTTTTCAGAGTATTGTGGATCATGCTAAGATGACAGAGAGTATTCTTAGTGCATCTCATCGAGGAGCCAAGAAGGCGCGACATTTTGTCGTGTTCAGGAGTCAGACCTCTTGAGGTAAAGATTTTAGAGGTTCTCGTAGATACCATGGTAGGCCAGTATAGGTGATTTTATAGAGTTCAGTTGGTGGATCTTCTAGTTCAGCAGTTCAGGGAGGCCGTTCGGGCTTAGTTGTACTTGCTCTTGTTGAGACTGGTCGTAGAGGTTGCTATGTGTGTGATGAGATTAGCCATATGGCTAAGGACTGTTCATGTCGTGTGTTTAGAGATACTCTTATTTCAGCTGTGAGAGGTCGGGGTTCTACCAAATGCAATAGGTAGAAATGGTAGAGCCCGTGTTGGTGGTTGTGGGGCTACTCAGCTAGTTGGTAGTCGTGGACAGTGTTATGCTAGATCAGTCAGATTTGAGGTGGAGGCTTCGGATGTTGTGATCGCAGGTACCGTCTCATTTGTTTCAGACCTGCATCTGTATTATTTGATCCTGAATTGACTTTCTCCTATCTGTCTGCGTATTTTGCTTGGGGTTTTGATTCTGTTAGTGAGCCTTCTACCAGGCCTATTTGTGTATCTACCCCGGTAGGTGATTCTTTAGTGGTGGATCGGGCGTACTGATCTTGTGTTGTGACTTTTGCCGGGCATGAGACTTTGGTAGGCTTGCTTGTGTTAGATATGATTGATTTTGATGTTATTTTTGGGTATGGATTGGTTGGCTCCTTATCTTGTTGTCTTAGATTATTTTGCTAAGACTGTGACTTTCGCTTTAGTTGGTGTGACAAGGATAGCTTGGAAAGGGTACGCTTAATTTGGGTCCTAAAAGGATTATATCTTATGTTCAGGCTCCTAAATTGGTTGAAAAGGGTGTTTATCTTAGTTGGCATATTCGTGACACAAGTGTTGTTTCACCTCCTTTCTTGGATTCTGTTCGTGTTGTCCGTGAGTTTATGGAGGTGTTCCCTACGGACTTGCCTAGTATGCCTTCGGATTGAGATATTGATTTTATTATTGATGTTGAGTCAGGCACCAAGCCCATTTCTATTCCTCTTCATAGGATGGCCCCAACAGAGTTGAAAAAACTTAAGGATTAGTTGTAGGAGTTGTTGGATAAAGGATTTATTCGACCTAGTGTTTCACCTTGGGGTGCGTCTGTCTTGTTTGTAAAGAAAGAGAATGGGTCTATGCAGATGTGTATTGATTATCGACAGTTGAATAAGGTGATGGTTAAGAATAAATATCCTTTTTCTTGCATTGATGATTGATTTGATTGGCTTCAGGGTTCTGTGGTGTTTTCAAAGATTGAATTATGGTTCGGTTATCACCAGTTGAGGATTAAGGCTTTGGATATTCTGAAAATAGCTTTTCAGACTAGATATGGTCATTATGAGTTCTTGTTCATATCTTTTGGGTTGATCAATTCCCCTGCCGTGTTCGTGGAGTTGATGAACTGGGTGTTTCTACTGTATCTCGACTCCTTGGTGATCATATTTATAGATGATATCTTGGTTTATTCCAAGAGTGAGGCTGAGAAGGAGGAGCATTTGTGGATTGTATTTTAGAGATTGGGGGATGAGAAGTTGTATGCTAAGTTCTCTAAATGTGAGTTTTGGTTGGAGTTTGTTTCTTTCTTCGGTCATGTGGTGACTAAGGAAGGTATTATGGTTTATCCAACTAAGGTTGCAGCGGTTCTTGATTGGGATAGACCTACTTTGTCCACTGAGATTCTTAGTTTTATTAGCTTAGCCAGGTATTATTAGTGTTTTGTTGAGGGTTTCTCTTCCATTGCAGCTCTATTGATCAAATTGACCCAAAAGAAGACTTCTTTTCAGTGGTCCGAGGTTTGTGAGGTGGCCTTTAAAAAGCTGAAGGATTTATCGACCTCAACTTCTATTTTGGCTTTGCCCAATGAGGTCGTGGGTTTTATTGTCTTTTGTGATGCTTCAGGTGTTGGGTTAGGTGTTGTGTTGATGCAAGAGGTCAAGGTAATTGTGTATGCATCTCGTCAAGATTGAAGCCTCATGAGAGGATTTATCCTACCCATGATTTGGAGTTGTGCGCAGTTGTGTTTGCCTTGAAGTTTTGGAGGCACTACTTGTATGGATTCCATTGTAAGATCTTCTCAGATCATCGTAACCTACAGTACTTCTTTATCAGCGAGATCTTCTTAGGAGGCAGTGTCGTTGGCTTGAGTTGCTTAAGGATTATGACTTGACTATTCTCTACCATCAGGGCAAGGCTAATGTGGTTGAGGATGCCTTGAGCTAGAAGTTGGCTAGCATCGGTAGCTTGGCACATCTTTTAACCCAGGAGAGGCCTTTGGTATTAGAGGTTCAGTCTTTAGCTAACTAGATGATTAGACTTGATATTTCAACACCGAGACATGTTTTGGAGTTTGTGGATGCTAGATCTTCTTTGATAGAGTAGATCTGAGCTCATTAGTTTGATGATGTTAGATTGAGGTCGATTTGAGACAAGGTATTGAGTGGAGAGGTGAAGGAAGCCTCGCTTAATTCAAATAGAGTTTTGCGTAATGAAGGCCAAGTTTGTGTGTGGAAAGTGGGTGACTGGATTAGGTTGATCTTGGAGGAAACCCATTATTTCAGATATTTTATCCATCCAGGTGTGACTAAGATGTATCGTGATTTGAGGCAGCAATACTGGTGGGGTGGTATGAGGCGAGATATAGTGGATTTTATGGCTCGTCGCCTATGTTGTCAGTAGGTGTAGGCCGAGCATTTGAGACCTGGTGGTTTGCTCCAGAGGTTATCCGTTCCTAAATGGAAGTGGGAATGCATCACTATGGACTTTGTGACTGGTTTGCCTCATACATTTCATGGTTCTGACAGTGTTTGGGTCATCGTGGATTAATTGACCAAGTTGGCTTATTTTATTCCGGTTCAGGTCTCATTCAGTGTTGAGAGGTTAGCCCTTATCGTTATTCGTGAGATTGTGTGTCTTCATGGTGTGCCGGTGTCCATTATTTTAGATCTAGGTTTTGTGTTCACATTTTACTTTTAGAAGACTTTTCAGGATGAGTGGGGTATTTGAGTCGATCTCAACACAGCATTTCACCCCCAGACTGATAACCAGTCAGAGCGGACTATCTAGGTTTTAGAGGATATGCTTCGCGCGTGCGTGATGGATTTTGGTGGCCAATGGGAGCAGCATTTGGCTTTAGCAGAGTTTGCATATAGTAATAGTTACCATTCCAGTGTTGATATAGCTCCTTTTGAGGCATTGTATGGTAGGTATTGTCTCTCTCTTGTAGGCTGGTTCGATGTTTCAGAGTTGAGACCTCGAGGTGTGTACTTTCTTCATGAGTCTTTGGATAGAGTCTAAGTCTTTCAGGATAGACTTAGAGCAGCTCAGAGTTTGCAAAAGTGCTATGCTGATCGTAGACTTCGTGTCTTAAGATTTGGTATTGGTGAACGTGTTTTCCTTGGAGGTTCACCCATGAAGGGTGTGATGAAGTTTGGGAAGAGGGGTAAGCTTAGCCCCAGGTATATTGGTGTATTTGAGATTCTTCGGACTGTTGGTGATGTGGCTTATGAGTTGGCTTTGCCCCCTGATCTATCAGTTGTTCATCCAGTTTTCAAATTTTTATGCTTCGTTGCTATATTCTTGATGAGTCGCATGTTATTCGTTGGGAGTCAGTTCAGTTAGATGAGCGGTTGTCCTTTGTTGAGGAGCCAGTTTCCATTTTGGCTAGGAATGTTAGGCAATTGCGCTCTAAAGTGATCCTTGTGGTTCAGGTCCAGTGGCAACTTTGAACTGTAGATGTGGCTACTTGGAGATTGAGTCTGATATGCATAGTTCTTATCCCCAGCTTTTCATTGATTCACGCATTTCCTTGTCTTAGTTCGAGGACGAACTAGATTTTTAGTGGTGGATGATGTAACGACCTGAATTTTTTTTTGATGAAATATATAAAATTTGTGATTTTGTGTGATTTGACTATTTTACCCCTCCCCATAGTTGCATTACGATATTTCTGGGGTGTGGGAGTGATTGACATGATTTTCGATGCATTTTGGTATCATTTATGCAATATTGTGGTTTTTTATGGCTTTGAGAGCCTTATTATGGACTCATGTGGTTATATTTTGATCCGTGCGACGGATGGCCGAACGGACTACGCTAACAGCTCCGGAATATCAATTTTAGGCTAGGTAGACCTTGGGTTCGGGTCCTGATGCACCCAAGCTCATTTCGACCTATTGGTCAGGAAGTTGAAAAGTTGGGTGTGGGACCCACATTTAGTCGAAACGATCTTGTATGGAAAATCCGACTTCTCCAGCAGATCCAAAACATCGATTGTAGTGTGTTAGCATGTTTGGTATGATTTTACGGGTTTTAAATCTCATTTCGACTCTTGATTTGGAAAATTGTGATTTTGGTTTTCGGGGGTCAATTTTGTGAAAACAATTTTTTCTGGAAAATCTGGTAGCGCCATCACGTCCGGAACGTCGAATTTAGTATGTTTGCATAGTTTATTTTCACAAATCGGACTCCAAACGAATTCCGGTCACTCCGTCGAAGTCCATTTCGACTTAGCAAAAAAGACAGCACCAGTTATTGCAGAAAAATCTGCAATATATAGCAGATTTTTCACCCCTTTTGGCTCATTTTGCTCATTTTTCATCTTGCCTCTTGAGAGTTAAACCCTAAATATTTTGGGAGCTTAAAAGTGAAGTTTGTGGGAGCTTGGGAAGCTAGATTAACACATATTTCTTGATTATATTACGGATTTAAGGTAAGAATTCACCCTTTTCTTTGTAGTTTCTTCATTAATTTTTCAAAACCCCAAAAATCTTAGGGCATGATTTTAAACCCAAATTTCACTCATTTTCGCTTGAATAATCCTTTTATCTTATAATTACTGGTTTTTCATCAATTTAACCTTCAAAACAACCTCGATTCTGGATTTTAACCCGAATTTCAAATACTTTACCCGGTAAAGCTTAAAAATATTTTTTCTTCGATTTGAACCTCATTTTTTACTCGATTTAACTTGGGTTTTCAGCTGTAAGTTCCTAAAAACATGGGGAACATGTTTTTGAAGTAAAGTTTCGATTTTGCCCTTCTTTTTTGGAAATCCATTTTGGGGGTCCGTTTTGACCCCGACCCAAAAGTAGTCAATATGGGTGTCGTTAGTTTTTCTTTGACGCGTAGATTTCATATTTGATATTTCTAGTAAAGTTTGGAATTGTTCGTAAAAGGTAAGGTTGCGAGTTCAAGTGTAGCGGACCGGTTTTGACTTTCAAGGTAGATTATGACTTAACTCTTCAGACTGAGATGGGTAGTAAATAATGGTACAAAATGCATGTTAAGGGTGGGAACTAATCATGAAAAATGGTTATCTACGTGTTTTGCCCGTGTGGGGGCCTATATGTGATGTAATTGTCGAAATTGAAATATTATGTAATATGTTTGACCGTGTGGAGTCATATGTGACATTGATAGCCTTGAATACATGTGAGTAATTGTATTGTATTGTTTAATGTGACACCATTGGTGTATTGTGATTATATTCATACTTTATTGTCATATGAGACATGTGCAAATTCAAGGATGAAATGAAAATAATTAGTGAATAATGGCTCATGTAGTTGTGGAAATGTATCATTATGGTTGGTTGTGGAAATATATCATGTGGTTAGTTGTGGAAATACTTATTGTGATTGGTTGTGAGCATTACATCTTCATATCATACTCATTCATGAAACATTGGTACCACCGTGGCAACATCTGAGAAACACTGGCAACACCTTTTTAAAATTATTGTAACACCTTATAAAACCCTTTCCAAGGGATATGCCGGAAAGGATATATGAGATATGTGGATTGTATATGGGTTGACGAACCCTCCATGGGTCCTACATAAGGAAGCTTTAGCTCCGTAGGTGTATACGGGAATTGTGCGACGATTACGGAGGTTGTGCGACAACCTCGGGCATCATCATCATCATCATCATCATCATTATCATATACATTGCACTTACTCTATTGTGTTTATGTTGTGTTGTATTGCCTTATTAACTTGTCATCTATGTATTTGTCTTACCTTCCTTTACTTGTATTTGATGATCTTTTATCTACATGTTCTCTCTTGTTCTATTTATATGTGACATAATGTATACTTGAGTTCTATATCTTGGTGTGTTTTTGTAATATATGTGAGATATACTAGAAATATTAGTGCAAGCGGTGTGGGCTACCATTGTGGGACATTTTCTGATTGCAGGTGACGTGCCCTTAGTGTATATTTTGTATGCTTTATTTACTACTTTGATTGGTCGTCCTATGATACCTACTAAGTACAAGTGGACCGTATCATGCCTACTGCGCCCTTTCGGTGCAGGTCCTAGCTCGAGTGCGCCTCAGCTTACTTGATTCGGGCGATTGTTGGAGCTTCCAAGGTAGCGGTTGGACATTCACGCATCCGAAGTTCACCTCTATCTTTCTTTACTAGTTATGTCTTTATTAGTATTCAACCTTTGTAGTTATTTTTCTGATGTATTTGACTCTTGGATTGTATTACCAGTTCTTATACTATTGACACCGGGTTTTGGGCATGATTGATAGTTGGAATAAGTTCTTTCTGCATTGTTATGATTATTTATATAGTTCAGCTTCGTTCTAGAAGTCTTACCTTGGGATATTTCTATCTTTTTCTCTTTTCGTATCAGTTTGGGTGATAGGCTTACTTGTCAAGGTACGCTGCGACAAGTGTCATCATGACCCAAGTTTTTGGGTCGTGACAACTATAACTCATGTAACATATGTAACTCATTTATTAGATGAAAGAAATGCTTGTTGGGTTCAATATATATCAAAAGTGTGAATGAAAAATGGAGGAAACCAAGTGGAGGAAATATTGAGAAAACACTATTATGGAAAGTGTACTCTAAAATGAAAAGTCTACTAATTCTCCCATATTGGTGGGAGAATGTGACTTTCAAGTGTTTATATTAAGAAATACTTATTCCACTTGGTAAGTGAGGCAAAAAATAAAAGGTGCCCTACACAGTCATCATCGTCACTCACTCGGCTCGGCTTCTGCTTTGGATTCGGGAGGAATGCTGTAACACCCCGTATTCAAGTACGTGTATTGGTCTTATTTATATGGAATTAATTTTTATTTTATTTATACCGAAATTTTCCCGTCGATGGTTCCATGCGAAGGTTATTGAATAAGCTTTCCAACGATATAAAGATTTCCAAAAACGGATAGGTTTCGGATATAATCGAGCACGTTCGAAACTATAAAACGGTGGCCGGGATATTTGGGAATAGTAAATGTGCAGGAAAATTTCCTGCACACAAACTACTGAGGCCAGCCAAATTTTTGGGTCAACTTCGAACGATCATAACTCCCTTAATATAATGAACTAGGATATCTTCGACCTATGAAAAGAAAGATCTTTCAGTCTTCTTTCCAATGCAATTGGTTTCATCCAAATCTAACGTCTGAGTAAGGAGTTATACTCGTTTTACTTCAGCCTATCAAAACAGATTTTTAGGGTCAACTTCAAACGACCATAACTCCTTGTACAGGACGAACTGGGTGGCCTACTTTATACGAAATGAAATCCCTTTGAATTATAATTCCAACGATACCAATTTCACCCAAATCCGATATCGGAGCAAAGAGTTATGATCGATATACTTTAGCTTAACAAAACAGTCCACCAAAGGACAGATTTGACATTATTTAAATTTTAAAGGCATTTTGGTAATTTCCTATTATATTATGGACGGGAATATGTGTATATATACATGTATATGAGTTCAAAAACTCATTTTCATCATCAACCATTGAGAAAGAACAAACCCTAGCCAAATTTGACCTTTAAATTACTTTTGATTCGACCGTAGAAATTCCAAAGTAATCCGATAACTGCGTTTGTCATCTCGAGAGATTCAAACGACACCTATTATTTGTCCAAACAGGATTGTATAATCAAGAGGTGAATTCTAAGGTATGAATATTGTTTGCCTTTGTTCTTTTCCATATGTATATGTGTGATAGAGGATTATATGTATTGGTTGTTATTGAAAGGTGATGGAAATAGGGTTATGGACTATTTTGCATGGTTTGGTTGTATTGAATTGTGGAAGGTGGATATGGTAATTGAGTTATGGAAGGTGGATATGGTGATATACTATTGAATTGATGATTATTTATGTCTATGGCTCAATTTGGTTTAATGGATTGGTTGGAAGGATAAATGAATCCAAACTTAATATTGGAGGATGTTGTATGAATATGCATGGCATGTGAATGTAATTGGAGTATAAGAGGGTTAAAGTGACACCCTTTATGGTGTAATTAAGGCTTACTACTTAACCACTAGTTTGTTGAATTCAAATAATTGAATTGTGACGTTTGGTTGCTAATACTAGATTGCTATATATGTTCATTGTAGATAAGTAATCCGAAAAGACGGGAAGTCCATTTGGGACTAGTATTGAAGATTGACAGTCAGGTATGTAAAGCATACTCTATACCATATCTTTGGCATGAAAGTGAACAATTGTTCTATTAAGAAAGTTTCCAAAGTTATTCAATAACATGTGATCCATAATGGTTTTGTATGATGTCCTACGTTACCAATGAACTTGTTTCCACCCTACAAGATGTCAAGACATTCCAATACTTACTTTTTTTTCAAATCTTACATGTTTATTGCACTAATGAATGTCAGAAGGTATCCGGTTACTCAAACAAGATCCATGTGCTATTAATGACTCCAAAACGTTTCATTGATATACCAATAAGTTCCTACTTCATTGTTATGGCATTGATGACTCCAAAACACTTCATTGATGTTCCAATGAGTTCTTAATTCATTGTTATTGCATTGATGGTCTATTTATATGTCTCTTATTAATGTATCATTATTTCAAAGTATCAAAAATGCGGTGGCGACCGAAATAACAATCTCAAAGATTAATTGAACTAAGTGATGGAAGTTCTCTCTTATCGGGTGGTATCCCAGGGGCATAAGCCTATCATGGGTCGATCCCTATTTATGTGTGTATGGGTGGTATCCCAGGGGCATAAGCCTATCATGGGTCGATCCCAATTGATATGTACTGGAGGCAGCCTAATGGTCACAGTACAGTACAGTAATGATTACAAAGATGATAAGAACGAAGGTTAAGTGATTGAATAAATACAATGTACAGGTTGTCACAAGTTCTAGTAAGTGTGGTCCACTCCTATTATGATTTATTCACTTGTTTCTGATTTCTATTGAGCTCCTATATCATATAGGATTATCTACCGCTTTACATACTCAGTACATATTTTGTACTGACGCCCCCCACGGGGGACCTGTATTTCATGCTGCAGGTACCTCAGCTCATACACCGCACAAGTAGGAGCCAGGATATCCAGCTGCTTTTGGTGAGCTCCAGTTTTTTTGGGGCTTTTCGTGTCATATCCAGTCACTTTTGGTATTGTATAGAAGTTAGTTATATGTCGGGGTGTGTCCCGACCTTAGTTAAACTCTGTGTATTGTCTAGAGGCTTTGTAGACCTAATGTACAGTCAAGGTGGTGTTTTGTTAATAGACGTGATGGCTCCAACGGCCAAGTTTGTATATACATATATATGTGTGCTCAAGCTTATACAGGTGATTATTTCCTTTTATATGCGACATGATGTTATCCGAATTTCGGGTTGTCATAGAGGTATGCATGGGAAGTCTAAGGTTATGAGCTGGTTCTCCCGAGCCTCCTCAATTACGGGTGCCGGTCCACCCCAGTAGGATTTGAGGCGTGACAGATGCAACCCTTCGATAAAATGACACATTGATTCGTGAAATGGTATGCCCGTTTGGATGGTTGCGACTGTTCGAAAAAGACACGTTTTTTGGACGAATAGACATGACTTTTCTAGAAGGGACACAACCTTAAGTGAACCATTGCCACCTTTCAGAAGGGACACCTGATGATTGTATAAATCTGCTTTCATCCACAGGTTTAGACCCAAAATTTTCTGATTGTAAAAACACTTCTTGTTTTCAAAAACATTCTATGTGATCATATAATCGTTGAGTGAGTTCGAAGAGATTCCAATTGTTTGAGGTACCACTACAGTTGGTTTGTTTGGCCATTTTATCCACGGAGAAAAATTCTGTAACCTCGGGTACTTGAGAAAAATTATTTTCTTAAGGACACTCCGTGAATTCGGAGGACTTGACATTTCTGTTTCATCTTATTTTTTCTGAAAAAATACACCTTTTAGAAAGATCATTTTGATCTTATGTTAAGGGTGTTGTACTTTATAGTGTTTTTGTTCTATACTTGAACTGGTGTTGAAGTTATTCCGTCGAATTACAGATTCTGTGTACCCGAAAATATTGAAAAAATAACAACCTTAAGGAAATAAACTTTAACTTTACAGAATTTGTAAATTTTTATTCTTTTGGTTTCTAGAGTTTAAAGCTATAAGCTTTCTACTCCGTTTGAACTTAACTAGTGGTTTAAAGAAATAAAATCTTCATTACAAGTTAAAGATCACTCGGTTGACGATTGAAAGTCATAAAAACTTCAGCTTCAAACTAGAAACAAGAGGTGTTTAAAGTTGCTACAACTTTATAAATAGTATTTTGATATACTAAATTTACTGTCTTGTTGTGACAGGAAAATGACTAACGATAGTCAAGTGCATGAAACTACAACGATTGTGGCAGCAACTAGTATTGCCACAACGAGTCGTAATAATGCTCCGCAAGCTATGGCACCAACGAAGAAACCTGGAAAATTTGCGGGTATTGACTTCAAAAGGTGGCAGCAGAAAATGTTTTTCTACCTTACAACTCTTTGTCTTCAAAGGTTCACATTTGAGGAAGCTCCAGCGGTGCCCAAGGGAACCTTTGACCAAGAGCGATTCGTTATTGTGGAAGCTTGGAAACACTCCGATTTTCTTTGCAGGAACTACATTTTGAGTGGTTTCCAAGATGACATTTATAATGTGAATAGTGAAACAAAGACAACAAAAGAGTTGTGGGAAGTGCTAGAACAGAAGTACAAGACAGAGGATGCCGAAACTAAAAAGTTCTTCGTTGCAACATTCCTGGAATATAAAATGATAAACAACAAGTCTGTTGTTTTCCAAGTGCAAGAACTGCAAGTGATCATCCATGATCTCCTTGCGGAAGGAATGATTTTGATAAACACCTTTATTGAACAGTTTAAAAATATTCTTAGCATTCACATAAACTTTATTGTAGGTTTGATCGTGAATGAAGTGTTTCAAGTAGCAGCAATAATAGAGAAGCTACCACCTATGTGGAAGGACTTCAAGAACTATTTGAAATACAAACGTAAGGAGATGTCAGTCGAAGATCTAATAGTACGACTGTGCATTGAAGAAGACAATAAGGCTGCGTAAAAAAGGTCAAGAGGAAATTCAACAATGAATGGAGCAAACATTGTACAAGATGACCACAACAACTCTAAAAAATAAAAGAAAGCTGGAAATGACTTCAAGCAAAGTGTTAACACTTCAGGCAAAAGTAGAAGGAACAGGAAAAGTGTTCTTGAAAATGACTTCAGGCAAAGTGTTAATAGTCAACAATGTCCTGTATGAACCGAAGTTAAGAAAGAACTTGATTTTTATATCACTTCTAGATAAAAACAGATTCAAATGCGTAACTTTTTTCGAAAAAGTTGTAATTAGCAACGGAGAAGTGTATGTAGGAAAAGGTTATCTTACTGAGGGCCTATATAAGATGAATGTAATTACTATTGAAATCAATAAAAAAATTTCTTCTTCTTACTTGCTTGAGTCTAATGAATTGTGGTGTGAACGTTTAGGACATGTCAATTATAAAACATTGCGGAAACTGATTAACTTAGAAGTTTTGCCAAACTTTGAGTTCAATAAATCAACATGTCAAACGTGTGTGGAATCAAAGTATGCTAAGCATTCATATAAGTCCGTTAAAAGGAATTTCAATCCCTTAGACTTAATACACATTGACTATTGCGATATGAAATCAATACCATCACGTGGTGGGAAAAGTATTCCATCACTTTTATTGACGATTGCACTAGATATTGTTATGTCTACTTTCTAAATAGTAAGGATGAAGCAATAGATGCATTTAGGAAATACAAAACTGAAGTTGAAAATCAGTTAGAGAAAAAAATCAAAACTATAAGAAGTGATAGGGGCGGGGAATATGAATCTCCCTTTGCCAAAATATCTGTAGAGAACGGAATTGTCCATCAAACTACGGCCCCGTATTCATCTCAATCTAATGAAATTACGAAAAGAAAAAACTAAAATTTAAAGGAAATGATGAATGCCTTACTTATAAGTTCAGGTTTACCGCAAAACTTATAGGAGAGGCTATCCTTACAGCCAACCGAATACTCAATAGAGTTCCCCATAGTAAGACACAATCAATTCCATATGAAAAATGAAAAGAAATAAAACCCAACTTGAAATATTTCAAAGTGCGGGGTGTCTAGCGAAGGTCCAAGTACTTATGCCAAAAAGGGTAAAGATAGGATCTAAGACAGTGGAGTGCGTATTATAGGATATGCTAAAAGTAGCAAAGCATGTCAGTTTTTAGTTCATAAATTCGAACATCCGGATATCAATAAAACTACGGTAATTGAATCAGATAATGCTGAATTCTTTGAAAATATTTATCCGTATAAAACTAGACATGAACAGTCTAGTGAGGGATCTAAACGACCTCGACATAAACCAAGTGAGAATGTACATAATGATGAAAATCCAAGGTGTAGTACACATCAAAGAACGTCAACTTCGTTTGGATCATATTTTGTAACATTTCTTTTAGAAAATGAGCCTTAGACTTTTAAAGAAGTGATGTCGTCGTCAAACTCATCCTTTTGGAAAGAGGCAGTTAATAGTGAGATTGATTCAATCTTAAGCCATACATGGGAGTTGGTTGATCTTCCTTCGGGAAATAAACCATTAGGTTCTAAATGGATCTACAAAAGAAAAATAAAAGTGGATGATACTATTGAAAAATACAAGGCAAGACTTGTAGTAAAAGACTTCAAACAAAAATGAGACCTTGATTACTTTGATACATACTCTCCAGAAATAAGGATAACGTCGATTAGAATGTTAATTGCCTTGGCGGCAGTATATGGTCTTGAAATTCATCAAATGAATGTAAAAACAACATTCCTGAATGGAGAATTGGAGGAAGAAATCTTTATGAAACAACTCGAGGGTTTTATGGTTCTAGAGAAAAAGAAAATAAGGTGTGTAAACTTGTTAAGTCGTTGTATGGACTAAAACAAACACCTAAATAATGGCATGTGAAGTTTGACCAAACCATGTTGGCAAATGGGTTCAAGATAAATGAATGTAATAAGTGCTTCTACATTAAAGACACTCCAAATCACCAAGTCATTGTTTGTTTATATGTGGGTGATATGTTGATCATCAGTAGAGAC
Organism: Capsicum pubescens; assembly: GCA_030864215.1. Taxonomy (NCBI): domain Eukaryota; kingdom Viridiplantae; phylum Streptophyta; class Magnoliopsida; order Solanales; family Solanaceae; genus Capsicum; species Capsicum pubescens. The sequence continues at coordinate 1,686,091 of CM061539.1, forward strand.
ATTTCTGACATAAAGGACACAAAGCGAATGCTCGAGAGCAAAGTTCGATATGAAAGATCTTGGAGTTGCGGATGTGATCTTAGGAATAAGAATCCATAGCACTCCACAAGGGTTGGCATTGTCACAGTCTCATTATATCGAAAAAGTACTTGACAAATTCAAGTATTTGGAATTTGGTATTGCCAAGACTCCATTGGATGTGAGTTTCGCATTTTAAAAGAATGAAGACGAAAGTGACTCACAATTAGAGTATGCAAGAGTATTGGATGTTTAATGTATATAATGAATTGGACACAACCAGACATAGCATGCGCTATTAGTAAGTTGAGTCGGTACACAAGTAATACCAACAAAACTCATTGGATGGCAAAGAAAAGAGTTTTAGGGTATCATAAATACACCCAAGACTATGCTATGCATTATAATAAATATCTTGCGGTACTTGAAGGATATAGTGATGCAAACTGGATTATCGGTTCAAATAAAGTAAAATCCACGAGTGGATACGTATTTACAATAGGTGGAGGAGCAGTCTCTTGGAAATCATCCAAACAGACATGTATTGCTTGCTCTACGATGGAATCAGAATTTATCATGTTAGATAAAACTGGTAAAAAAGCAGAATGGCTCCAAAATTTCTTGAAAGATATTCCTTATTAGCCCAAACCATTGGCACCAGCATGCATACACTGTGATAGTAAAGCAATAATAGGTAAGGCATGGAGCATGATATACAATGGTAAATCTCCTCACATAAGACAAAGACATCATACCGTTAAAGAACTTCTCTCTAGTGAAATTATCATTGTTGACTCTATAAAGTCAAAGAATAATGTGTTGGATCCACTTACAAAAGGTCTATCTAGAGAAGGAGTTGAAAGTACATCCAACGGAATGAGTTTACGGTCTAGGACAAGTCAGCATGACGGTAACTCTACCTAGCTGGAGATCCCAAGAGCTAGGTTGAAGGAGATCAAACAAAGTTGTGTCTGACAAGTTCAACATTGTCAATATACCCAACCCATTCTCATGATATTGACAATGTTTAGTAAACGAGGATAAGACTTAAGGTGAAAAGTCTTTTAATGATTATCTAAATTTGGCAGATTTGACCAAATATTTTAATCTATAGGATTGAATATCTAGAAATCACCTATGTGAGGGCGAAGTCGAAGCCGCTTCAAGGAGAATGTTAGTAAAGGTCTGTTCTCTAAGCTCTCATGAAACCGGAATATGTTCATGGCTGAAACGAACAAAACCGTGAGAACCATAAATGGTAAAAGGCTGATTGTGTAACATAAGTTGTCTAGGTGTATATTAAAGCTCGACGGTTCAAAGATATCAAATCTATCGATTGACTGAGTGCATCCGGTGCATGTTCACTACGAAACGTTCAAAGGGGAACTCACTTATCCAGATGCAATTAGTCTTTGATTGATGACCACATACTTGTCCGTAAAGTTTTACGAAAAAGTAGTCATCCCCCATTCATGTGGGGGATTGTTGGGTTCAATATGTATGAGAAATGTGAATGAAAAATGGAAGGAACCAAGTGGAGGAAAAATTTGAGAAAACACTATTATGGAAAGTGTACTCTAAAATGAAAAGTCTACTAATTCTCCCACAATGGTGGGAGAATGTGACTTAAGTGTTTATATTAAGAAATACTTATTTCACTTGGTAAGTGAGGCGAGAAATAAGAGGTGTCTCGCGTCATCGTCGTCGCTCGCTCGGCTCAACTTTGGCTTCGGATTTGACAAATGATTGATCGATGAGATCTATCTTTTTTGGATAAAATTAATTTGATAGAAATTTAATCCGTGTTTTTTTATCCTCCAAAGGAAAAAACGCAACAGAAACAGAAATTTTTCTGTGTTTTTTGATCCTCCATTAATATGCATGCATGCAGTGGCTGAAACACTGTTTCGAAATGCAGTACAGAAGCGAAATAAAATGACACACTAATTCGTGAAATGGTATGCCCGTTTGGATGGTTGTGACTGTTCGGAAAAGACACATTTTTTGGACGTACAGACAAGACTTTTCCAGAAGGGATACAACCTTAAGTGAACTATTGTCACCTTTTAGAAGGGGCACCTGATGGCTATATAAACATGCTTTCATCCACAGGTTTAGACACGAAATTTTCTGATTATAAAAACAGTTCTTGTCTTCGAAAACATTCCGTGTGATCATCTAATCGTTGAGTGGGTTCGAAGAGATTTCAATTGTTTGAGGTACCTCTACAGTTGGTTTGTTTGGCCATTTTAATCTGGGAGGAAAATTCCGCAACTTCGGGTATTTGAGGAAAATTTTCCTTTAGGATACTCCGTGAATTCGGAGGACTTGACCATTTCTATTTCATCTTATTTTTTCTGAAAAAACGTACTTCTTAGAAAGATCACTTTGATCTTGTGTTGAAGGTGTTGTTGTACTTCATAGTGTTCTTGTTTTATACTTAAACTAGTGTTGAAGTTATTTTGTCGAATTACAGATTTTGTATATCCAAAACATTGAAAAAATAACAATACTACACCTGTATAAAAGTGTTTTCTTCCTGGTGGGCCCTAATCATCCCTACTTTCACTGTAATTCAGTTAATTAGTCAAACAGTGCGCAATAATTGGGTAAGATTAACTAATTAGTTAGTGTAGTTATGAGTTAATCTCAATGTACAAAATGAGCCTCGAGCTCATTCATATCTCAGATGATTGAATACAAAATTAAGAAATTGTTCTTTCTAGAAATACTTTTTCTCTTCTTCAATTTGCTAGGATTCTTCCCTCATATTCCTCTCTGTTTCAAATAAGTTCATTTTGTGTTACATTATTTTTCCTTGGATGAAAACAAATGAAATATTGGTTGGGGCAGGGGGAGAGAGTGTGAGAAGAAAAAATGGAGAGGCACAAGATCAAAATAATGGGTACTTAACAGTGCGTATTTGTAAAAGAAAATTTAACCGTCTGGGTATAAAAGAAAAGTACAAGGATAGTTCCTCAAGAAAGTCAAAGATCGTACAATTCACCTTAAGCTGGTTTTGAAACCTGTAAAACATATTAACATCGTCATTAGTCTCCCATAAAGAAGTAGTGCGGAACCAAATAAATGGTTAGTAATTTTCTTAAAACCGTTGTTATGTTCGTTCCTAGTACCAATTACATACAACTCCCTCATTTATTTTTACTTATTCACTCGTCTATTTTGAGATGTTGAGATGTCCAACAGTATTCTGTTTATAAATCAATGAACAATTTATCAATTTTTAGTCATTTTACTCTTAATATTAAATATGATTCATTATCTAATGTATTTCTCAAATTATTTTTAAATTTATTATATTCAAAGAATAATATACTAAAATTATATCTATCATTTACTATTTCTTAATTCATGTGTTAATATAAAAATAGATAAATAAAAATAGACGGAGAATGTAGAATGTAAAACTGATGATCCAATATTAATTTATGTACAATGGTACTTACTAACTAAACCTAAATGATGGCTAAAAATTAAAAAGTGATTGAAATACATTATGTAAAAAAGGAAAAAAAACTGACAAAAATTACCAGTAACGTACATTCTAGTGGGCTATCCGAAACATAGTTAAAATTCGTTATCCGAATTTATTTTTTCAAAATAAAAAAATGAATTAAACTACATAACACACTAAGGGGTCATTTGGCTAGGAAGAAATTATCTCAAAATAATTTATTTTGAGATTAGCTATTTTAAAATCAATTATCCCATTATATATGGGATAACTTATCTCAAAATAATTAATCCCGAGATTAGTTATCCCACCATATATATGGGATAACTTATCTAATTATTAAAGCATAAATGGTGAGATAAATAATTTCTTGATAAACTAATAACTCCAACCAAACATGGGATAAAATAATCCTATATTTTATCCCGATACTATTATAACTCATACCTCACACCAAACGACCCCTCAGGGGTTATTTGGTAGGGGGATAAAGATAACTAATTTCGAAATTAATTTAGAAAAGGAGTTTATCATATGTTTCGTTGGGACAAAATGCATGATAACTCATTCCGCGGTTAGTTATCCTGAAATTGTAGTGTTTTTCTTATCTCTCCTTGAGGATGACTAATTCCGAAATTATTATCTCAAAATAATTTATTTTTCAACTAAACAACACCTAAGGGTTTGTTTTGGTAGAGTGTACAAGAATGATACTAAATAGAATATATTAGTAATGTTTACGTCAATAATATTTATATTAGTGTGCTGACATTGTTTCATATACACTATTTGGTATGATGTATTAGAAATTGTATGCAATAAATTATTTGAATAAGATAATATTTATTATACACCAAATTGATACAACGTTTATATCATATTGATACACTTTTTCAAAAGAGAAGAAACCTATACATGCATATACATTCTTTATACCAAATTAATACAACGTTTATATCACTTTTAATACATTTTTATTATTAAAAAATGTAGTAGTGAAATAAAAGAACAAAAAAGTTGAATTCCTTTTTTATAGGAAAAATGAACAATATATTTTTTAAATAAAATAATAAAAAAAATTTAAAAAATGGAGAAGGAGACACAACCTAAAGTGAAATGAATAAAAATAAAAATTAATTTAGTGACCAATTATAGATAATCAATTTTGAATGACTAATATGATAGAAATTATTTTAAAGTAAGTGCTATTTTTGTTTTTTCCCTTAAAAATAATATGAAAGTGCCCATTATTCCAATCACTTTTTTTGTTTTTTAGTAAGCATTTTAGTTTAGTTTTTAGCCATCATTTAGATTTCGTAACATATTATCCTCTTAATTATGAATTCCATAGCAACAGTTTCATAATTACATAATATAACAAGTTGTATTTTGTATTTTTGCAAACTGTTGCTACAAAAATATAAATACATATGATTTTTACTGTCTTTATGATATGTATTTTGTATTTTTGCAAACTGTGGCTACAAAAATACAAATACATACAAATACATATGCTACAAAATGTAATTTGATAAAAATATTGCTATTTTTTATAATTTAATATTAAGTATGCTACTATTTTGTCCAAGTTAAATCAGCTCTTCAAAGGGAGAGGACAAAATTGGCATTCGGTGCAAACAATTGCCCAACTATTTCACTAGCAAATTTGCAGCAATTCTTAACTGAGATGCGTTCACTTTCCCCTATTTTTGTTTGGCTAATCCTTTTTTTTTTTCCGTAGTTGTTTGCACTCTTTTTTTTTTTTTCCTACTCTTTCAGTGGCTGCTCTTTATTCTTTTTAAAGATTAAATATAATTTTGCAGTCTATTTTCTTCCTCCAATATGATAGAGATGGTAAGAACAGAAAAATGCAATGCAATCCTTCACATCTACTTTTTTTTTTAATAATTCATGTATAATAAATATATAATCAACACTGATACATTTTTTGTTCATATAAAATCATAATAGATATATTTTTACATTATGATGATACAATCTTTACATATCTTATCCAACCTTTAACTGCAATTGTTATTCAATTTATATAACAACTATACATGGTATACAAATACATATTTTATACAGCAACAATAATTCTATACACATTATATATAAATACATATTTTATATAATAATTATACAGTTTAAACACATTTTATACATCCCGTAATTGCAATTATTGTTGAGATACATATTTTATACAACTACGATACAGTTTCCATTCACATTCTATTCCGTTTGTATAATATTTTATGCAGATGCGTATTTTATACAATAATACAAGTTTGTATACATATTCAAAAATACAGTTTCTATATGAACTTAGAAAGATACATACTTTATACAATAATAATATGTATAATTTCTATACAATTGTATTTAATCGTTTAAAAAACTATTTTTTTTTAGCAAAGAAAATTGTAGCGAAAATAAAAAGAAGCAAAACTCCACTATTCTAAAAAGGGACCGAAATGACTCAAATTTAAAAATGATTAGTGGGTGAAATTAAAATGACGGAATAACTATTTTAAGAAATAACTTTGAAAGTGGTTATTCAGGTAAAATTTCTTCGACTCAATGAACATGAGACGTCCTTTTCCCTTCTTCAAAAAGGCAAAAAGATATTCAGTTAGGTAATATAAAAAAATTCAACCCTACCTCAATTGTTAATGATTAAGCTATCACTTACATTTCTCATGATTTGTTTTTAATTTAACGATTGTCGAGGTCCGGAATATATAGTTAACAGAATAGAAAAAGGGTCAGTGACCTAAATTGAGGGTTCATTCTCTTCTCCCTACACCCAAACTGCAAAAAGGAGAAAGAAAAGCAGGAATAGCAAACATATCAAATTTATACTGCCCTAAATGAATGAATCCAACAATAATTGAAAAGAAAATAGTGTGTATAGATAATTTGGAGGGAGTCAATGAGAGCTTACCAGGAAGTAGCTTTCACCATGTTGCAAACTCTGAACAATAAAACCGTGTTCATTAACTGGGAGTGACACCCCAGAGGAATGATACAAGATTAAGTCTTCAGGGCCGAACGTAGCTTTCATGTTGACTGGCCCTCCGGGCACCTCTGTTGCTACACCATTAATAAAAACTGTGATAAACCCTGAAACAATATATCATATTATTTACTGGCGGAATCAAAAAATTTATTAAGAAAGTTCAAAATTAAATATGCACTGCTTAAGTTTTGAATTTGACACCTCAAACCCTCTCAACCATTAAGTCATCCTCTAATCTTATCCTTTATTAAAAAAAAATCCTCTAATTTTATGTTCAAAATATATACTCCCTTCGTTCCAAATTTCCTAATTTAATTTTTCATTTTACTTATCCTTTTTCATTAATTTCATTAATTAAGAAGAGACAAAAAAAATAATAATTTCATGTGTTTACCCTTTGCATTAATTACTTTTTAAAAAAATTAAAATGTAAACATTATTTAATAGGAGCACTATGGTAACCTAGTCATGTTATTAATTATTTTTCTTAATCAATATTTCATCTCAATTTGAGACAGGGGAGTATTATATAATTTAAAAATACCTTATATATAAATTATATACTATATAATTTTTTTGTAAACCTCCTCGCTGCCCTCAAGATCTGCCCAAGTGCTGAAACATAATGGAATAGTAAAATAATACTACTCCTAGTAAATATTCAAGAAACCAAATGGTGTTGATATGATATGCAAACGTTAAACGCCTACATTAAAAACGAAATATGATATGTAAACGTTAAACGTCTACGACAAATCTTTTTGCATCAAGAACGAAATACTATATTATAATATCTATGAAGTCGAGATTATTATAAATTAGGTTTTGGATCTAACTTATCTTAAATGATAGTTCAAAGTGTAGAGGATTGTCCAAACTTTAAGAAAATCACCCATCTCATTAATCATTGATGAGGAATCTCTTCTCAGCCTTCAACAACTACATCAAAAACTCTGAAACTATAACTAGGTATGACATATGAACTCAATAATTCTTGAAGTTCACAGAATACTCCTTTCTTCAAAAGTACAGGGATTTGACGTGAAATGGAGGACAATGTTGTATCCTTTGTAACTTTGAACTTGAGAATTTCAACCAGACCCAATTCTTAATCCTTAAGTATGTCACTAATAGTTAATCCTTAAGTATGGTACTCTAGAATCTCTTGGGTGCAAATACACAGGTGAAGGTGGAGTTCTTGAAGTCTCTCAAGGTGGTCTTGTGGTTATGAAGGCACGCAAATTTGGAACGTTGTACACACTGTTGGGATATACTATTACAGGTGTTGCTACCGTTTCAATTTCAAATGGAGACTCATCTGATTTTGACTTCATGGAATTTTGAAAGCCCTTTGAGGCTTTTTGAAGAAGGTGGAGCAAATTTACTATATTAAACAAACTCAAGCCAAGGTGGAGATTTGTAATGTGACCTTTTGTTTGTTTCTTGGATTCACACTTGGTCAAACAAAGTTGCTACCAAGCACTTGCAAGATCATTTGTTGGCTTTGTCAAATTTGGTTAGCTAGTCCAACATTGCATGCAATTTGTTTCTTGTTAAATTTGGTTGGCTAGTCCAACATTGCATGCAATTTATTTTCTTGTCAAATTTGGTTGGCAAAGTAGTGTGTTGATGTCATTGATGACATCAACGTAGGTCTGTTTTGTGCCTATAAATAGAGGCATCTCTACCTCTCTTTAGGACACACCATTTAGAGAAGAACACCAACATTTGAGAAGATTTAGTTGTGTTTGTTTTCTTCTTTGTAGAGAGTATTTGTGTATTTGTGAGAGAGTTGTGTTGGAAAATACTTTGAGTGAACCTCTTAGTGATCTTTGTGAGGTTATTCTTTTGGGTATTTGGGCTATTAGAGTATTTAATTACTCTAATTTTGTACTCTCTTTTGTGTTTTTGTACTCTCTTTTTGTTCCGTTGGTGTTTATTAAAGCTGCACCTCCTTTTGGTTGTGGACGTAGGTCAAGTTGACCGAATCACATTAAATTTGTGCCTCCTTTATTTTCTCAATTTATCGTTATTATTGTCTTTGTTATCGTCTTCAAATGATTACTTTGTTTAATTCCGTACTATCCGGGATTCTTGATCCTAACACTATCTCTATTATTATATGACTACACAAAGTGTATATACTCAAATTTATATTTTCAAAGTATAATTGATGATGCTAATTTGATAAAATAAATTTACTAAAAAAGAATATCAAGTTAATAAAGATCAAACTATTTTAAAATGAAAAGAGTAATAGATTTGGAGTTCCAAGAAGCATATTCTATATTTAAAGCTAAAAAACTGCAGAGAGTGATATCAATAACTTTACTTATTTACTACAGTTTTGAAGCTACAACGACAAAATGAATGTATAAAAAATAATTAAAGATTTGTTCCTTTATGAAATTCCAAGACCATACTAGTATATTTCTCAAAGTTGAAGAAACTTAACTGTATACCTTTATTTAAATGGAAAATTAAAAAAAATGAGGACGAAAAAAAAAAAGGAGGCGGTGCTTAAAATAAAGGGTAGGGCGGTTCAAAATCTTAGCAGGTTAAGGCTCGTCCGCCCATTGTATTTACATTTTAAGAAATTATTTGGCGTGAGGTATAATAATGTATAATAATTTTAAAATAAAATGTTAACTTAATTTATTTCTTGTTTGATTGAATGTACTAGCTAATTATAAAATTATTTATTTTATTATTTATATTTTAGTGATAAAATAAGTTATTCATATAATAAAATAACTTATTTTTAAATCAAATCACCGCTAAGTGTAGTGGTCCCACCTATATTGTGAGAACAAAATCTTTCAAATTAAAACATGAACAAATTGAGATAAATTGGCAATAAGAATACTCCATTGATTTCATTTTAGCTAACCTCCTTACTTAAAAAGGATATTTCAATTTAGTTATTAAATTTATGAAATAAAAAAAATTATTATTTCTTTTCAATATTGAATGTGTTTGGTACGAAGAAAAATATTTTATTTTTTAATTTTTTTATGTTTAATTAACTTAAATATTTTAAAAAATATTTTTAATGCACCCACCACCTATCACTCCCCATTAAAAAAAAAACATATTTTTTTCTTATCTCATTCCTATCTTAATACTCAAATCCCTACTCCCTGCAAAATAATATTTAATCTTTTTGAAGAGAATTTAAATTTATTTCTTACCCCACCCCTTACCCCCTCCTCCAACCTTAAAAAAAAAATTAAATTTATTTTTAAAATTTTTTTCTTATCTCACCCTCACTCTCCTACCGCTACTCCTACCCCCCCCCCCTCCCACTTTCAAAAAAGAAAAAAAAATTGTAATTTTTTTTTACTCCACCACTACTATCAATTTTGACAATCCCAATCCTCCCCTATCCACTTCGAAAAAAATTTAAAACTTTTTTCTTTAACTCATTCATTCTCATTATTTTGTTAAATATATACAAATAATTTTAAAAAACATATACTCACCCAATTTGCATATCGAATACAACAATAAAAATAAAAAATAATTTATTTTTTTAGAAAACGATTTCCCTCCTTCGTATCGAATACATTCTAAAAAAATATTTTTAGAGGTTAAAAATTATTTTTTTAAAATATATTTTTACTCTTTAGCTAGATACTAAAGTTTATTTCTGAAAAATAATTTTTTATTCACTAATTAAACACTAAAAAATATTTTTCATTCACCAATCAAATACAAAAAAAATAAGTAAAAAATAAACTTATTTTTGAAGAAAATATTTTCCTTGTACCAAACACACCCATTATCTTATCATTAAATCACTACTACTTTTTTTATATTATTAAATCACTACATACATAAATTATTAGTTATTAGTTAGTTAAATTTGGACATATAAAATATACTTAATAAAATTAACTTAATACAATAAATTCCTAATAACAATTCTCTCAAAGAAACTGTCAGGTGAACGTAACATGCACAATTAGTAAAATGAAATGCAAGGAGTAGTAGCTACTTGTAGTTTAGAACGATGTTTGCACAGATGATCTTTGGAACTTGAGCAAGTGCAATATTAATACCGGTTTGATAGTGCCGATTAGCATTGTCTGTTGGTGATGAGCACCAAATTGATGAGATAGAAGAGTTTTGCACAACTTGTGGAAGACCCATTTGACCAGAAAAGGGGAAGAGGCCATCATTTGCATTTCCCACAGCTCCTCCAGGTGAAGAAGAAGAGGAGGAGGAACCAAGTAGAAGATAATTGGAAGGTGCAGGTGCAGCCATAGGGAAAGAAATAGACGGGGGGCCCACATTTGCAGTACTAGTGTGAAACTGAATTGCACCGCCACGACTAGACGTTGCAATTGCAGATTGTTCTCCTCCAACTTCGACCGCGCTAAGGCTCGCCTGAATTTGTCGTTGACGACGGCGAGACCTTGACCGGCGGTTTTGAAACCAATAGAAGACGTTTGCATCTCCAACGGTGCCAAATTGCTCCAGTATTTTCCTGATTCTAACTGTCTCATCTTTTGGGGGATTTACCATCCCACTATTGAAGATGGACTCAAGTATTAGGATTTGTTCTGGCTTTGGGTTCCACCTTGATCTCACTGGTTCATTTCTTTCACAAGACTGGTTTGACGAGGTAGAGTCTTCCATGGGTGAGTAGAGGAGAGAGAAAAACAAAACTCAATTTAAGGGGAACGATACTAAAGAACAAAAAGTACACAGAAGGTGGTCTACGTCAAGGGAATTCTTTGGGTATTTAAAAGCCTAAAGAATATCGGGAATGTGAGTTGGACAAAATTACTGCCCTCTTCTTTTCAACTCTGTATCTGCTCAGTTCAATTGCAAAAAGTATAGTTGTCTTCCTCATAATATAATACAAATACAAAACGTAATTATTACTATAATTTACATTTTATATGTAATTTAAATATTTTAATTTGTTATATATTTAAAAATTATATAAATTAATAATTTAAATTATTTGAAGACACCTAAAAATTTTGATGACTCGAAATTCTATTAGTGCGCAACATAAATGGAGATATATAATTTTAAAGTTTCGTAAAAAGTAATATGTATCACATTAACAATTAAATTGAAATGTTTGAAAGATGTATACATATTTTGTTTGACTTTTTAAATTTCAATGTCATATATATGGAGGTAGATTGAGTAACATATATCTTTTAAAAATTACGTGAAAAATTATATAAATTATAATTATTAATAATTTAAAATATCTAAAATTATATAATAAATTTAATTAACTTTCTCAAAACAAAAATAATAATTTAATGCCACATAAATTGAGACAAAAAAATTACTTAAAATATCTAAAAATTATGTAAAAATATTATAAATCAATCATTAATAACATAAAAAATTAAAAAGCATATAAAAATTTAATTAACTTTTTAAATATCATCTATGTTATACAAATGAAGATAAAAATATAACATACATTAAACCCACTGGCCTGGGGTCCCATATTTAATTTTTCAAATATGTATCATGTAGGTGCATTTAAATAATTTATTTATATTAAAGTGTATCTTTTACATTCGCTTATTTGGTCATTAGGCTTAATTGTTTTTTACCTTGGGAGAAGGTGGTTGAACTATATTTACTTTGGTGATTTTATGTGTGGGTGCTCACGTGAGTTAGTAAAAGGTGGTAAATTTTTGTAACATACAACAACAACAAATTCAATGTATTATCATAAAATAAATAAACTTTTATAACATATTATTTATTATTCATCTTTTTATGTCTTATAATTTATATTAGATACGGGTTTAATATATATTATTTTTTAATCTCAATTTAAATTATTAAAATAATATATATTTTAAATTATTGTGATTTATAATATTTTTTTCTTTTATTTCAACTTAAATTATGCTGGTATAATTTTAAGAGTCAGTCAAATATTTTATATTTTTAAAATTTCTTAAATTGTTAATTATGTGATTTACAATGTATTTTATGTTATTTTTCAATAATAAATGAATATTCTTGCTATCTCAATTTATGTGGCACAGTTAAAATTTCGACAGTCAGTCAATTTATTTTTACATATATACTTTTATATTTAGTTCTTAATTATTGTGATTTATAATACTTTTTATTTCACTTTCAAATAATATATGTTATTTATGTCTTGCTCCGTCCCATCTCAATTTATGTGCACAAATATAATTTCGATAGTCAATCAAATTTTTTATGTTGACATATCATTTTATGTCTCTTTTACGATTTTTATGAAATATTATCAATTTTTCAATGCTTAGATGATTATAATAATTAATTAGAGGTGATATAATAAAATTACGGTGAAAGTAAAGAAGCACACATGTCTTAAGTGTCTGGCAATAACTAATTAAAAGTGACATAACAAAATTATTATAAAAAAATACTTATATAATAATTAATTAATGGTGGTATTGTAAAATTATGACTGAAACAGTTGAAACAGTCATAAATGTCTATTTTACTTTTTTTCTAATTAAATATTATTAATTTTCTCTTATATAATAATTAATTAGAAATGATATAGTAAAATTACGATTGAAGCAGCTGAAGCAGACATGTCATAAATGTATATTTTATTTTTTTATTAAATATTATTAATTTTTTAATATATAAATGACTTATAATAATTAATTAGGGGTGATATAGTAAAATTTCAGTTGAAGCAGCTGAAGCAAATATGTCGACCTCCTGCCTGCTTCAGTTGCTTAACTCGCTCTTATAATATAAGAGAACTAGACATTAAAGAGCCGTATATATTATTTTTTTATCTCAATTTATGTGACACAAATATAATTTAGATAGTTAATTATTAGAATTATTTTAATTTTTAATTATTGTGATTTACAATTTTTTTTTCTAGTCCAATTTAAGTGACATTGATACAATTTTAAAAATCAAACTATGTAGCACTAATATAATTTCGATAGTCAATCAAATGTTTTATATGAAATATTATTAATTTTCTAATGTGATCACAATCATTAGTTAAGGGTGATATAATAAAATCACAATTACAGCGAAAAAGATATGTTTTAAATGACTTATAATAACTAATTAGATGTGATATAATAAAATTACTATTTTATATTTTTATTAAATATTATAAATATTTTAATACTTAAATAACATATAGTAATTAATTAATGATAATATAATAAAATTACGATGGAAGCTGCTGAAACATGCAACACAAGCAGGCATGTCGAAGACGTGTCTATTTATTGCCTTTTATTATATACTACAACAACAACATACCCAGTGTATTCCCACCTAGTGGTTTTTGGGAGGGTAGAGTGTACACAGTCCATACCATTACCTCAGGTGAAGTAGAGAGGTTGTTTCCGATGGACCCCCGGCTTATAATCAATAACAATATAACAAATATAATACATAAATGTAATATAAACTTGTACAGTATACGAAATATATTAACAACTCTAGTCACAAAATAATACTAAAACTATACATCTGAAACCATAGACAACACTCAACACCTACTACCAAGAAACTTCAGACACACATACAAAACACGCGACACCCTCCCATCACCTATTCCTCTACCCTAATTCGCATCCTCCACACCTTTCTATCAAAGGTCAATCCTCCATAAGCTGTAACTGCTTCATATCATGTCTAATCACTTCTCTCCAATATTTCTTTGGCCTACCTCTTCCCCGCTTAAAATCATCCATAATCAGTGTCTCACACCTCCGCACTGGCGCATCAACACCCCTCCTCAAGCAGGCATATCGAAAACGTGCCTGCTTATTGCCCTTTATTATATATAGTAAAGTAATATTATATATATATACTTTAATATTTCATTACTCTCTCATTAATAGATGAAACAAATACTGTATTTATATAAAGTATATTTTCATTCTTGTGTTATATAATAAGTGTAGTATATTATTGAATATGAAGAAGAAAAACTAGTGTGAAAATATTATAACGTGTAGTAGTAACAAAAAGAGTTAAAATGAAGAAAATATTTAAAATTTATAACTATGTTTACTATACAAATACGAGTAATTATTTGCTGAAGAAGAATGTTTTTTTTATGGAGTTTTGAACACTTCAACTAATTTAAACTTATTTAAATTATATAATGATATTGTTGAACTATTTTATGTACATTATGCAGGAATAAACTTAAATTTTCTTTAAAACAACAAGATATGCATATCTCAATTTAAACTTATTTATTTAATTTTGAGTTATTTATAATTTTTAACTATAATCATTAGTACAATTTATAATATATTACCCCAATATATCATAATTCTATCAATTAATACATACCACTACTTTTTTCGGCGTCGAGTCTCCGACGAATAAAGTCTAGATTTGTCTTTGAGATTGGGTTTCCTTCCTAAGGGGGAATCATTATTAATTTGTTGGGGAAAATAGTGGTGTCAGGACTGGTGTAGTGTCTGTCGTATGTGTAATTTTTGTTTTTTAATTTAATCTACGTGTGAGACGTTTGTCCAATCAATCCCAAAAAAGGATTTCTTTTTTATATCTAATAACATTTAATTTTAAAATATTTACTCTCATTTTAAAAAAATAATCTACTTTTTTTAAATTTGTTTAAAAAGCAATATTTTTTTCTTTCTTGAGAATATTTTAATCTTAACTTTTCACACGATAAATTTAAGATCATAAAATTAAATATTTTAATAAATTTGTTAAAACTTTAATTTAGAATCACAAAATTAAAAAATCTTTGTCACAATTTTATTTTTACCCCAATTCCGCTAAGAATTGGTTTTAAGATAAAACAATTTTTTTCAATTAAAGTGACATTTAGAAAGAGATTATTTATTTTTCAGAGTCACTGCTTAAAAGTAAATTTTGACGTTCCAAGTCACCTTATTGAATCCTTAATCATAAGGAAATGATCCTTAATCATTAGGAAATGACTCTTCGGGTCTATGAATTCGAATTTGAATCAGAAATTTTATTGACCGAAAAAAAGGTGTGAGGTACCCCTCGAGTCCCATAATTCTAGCATGATCGCCTTAATGACTTATGTCTGACTTAAACTAATCTTTTGAACATATAATATTTATTAGCCTAACAATTATTTATATACCGCTTTCTATTTATTTTAAATTTACTTAATTTTTTTTATTATATTGATGTATGGCTCATCGATAGCAGTACTTTTCACTCTCACCACGAGTTTTGATGTATTTCTCATGCCTTTGAGGCATTTATGGATCGATTTCTTTTTCGCCAAGTCTAATAACCATCTAACATGTTTGGAAAAATGGTTTGAAATATATTTAAACTTTAATGAAACTTGTTGTAACATACATGAACTTTGCGGAGGTTCTATAACCCTCCTACACTATTTATTAGTGCATTATGACTCTCTTTAGATTATTTATTAATGTATTTTACTGATATTTATTTGCACTAAACGCTTTTATTTATTTAATTATTTATTAATAAATTTTATCTATTAGCTTATTAACGTCATTAAAATTTATTAAAAAAATAATTTAGGGGAATCATAGGACCCCATAAAATTCAGACGTGTTACAATAAATTTCATCAAAGTTCGAGTATATTTTGAATCCTTTTCCCAACATGTTCAAAATTTGCACAACTCAATTAAATCGATTTCAAAATAATATATTAATTTTATTTAACGAATGACCAATAACACTATTTTTCAACTTCATCATTAATTTTTACTTATATTAACGATATTTTATTGAATCGTTGGTTAGTCAAAATTGGTTGAAGTGCTTCTGCCAAGAAAAACCAAATTATGTTTATAGTTTAGTATTTGTAAATAAAAGGAAAAGGTTCATATTAAAAACCAAATTAAGAATGATTTTGAGTCAACGTCTTTTCATTTAACTAGTTTATAATTGAAAAAACGTAGTAACCGACTTACAATTAAATCTTAAATAATAAGATATTTTTTTATTTTATTTTTTCTATATTTTAAACACCCTACACTCAATCACCATTACTAGCACATTAATTCAAGTTCGCAGTTAATTATTTATTTTTTTCTGATGATTTCTTTATATCTTGTAATGCTAATACTCAGAATGTCACTAATATTTTTGATAAAATATAAAGAATGTTCGAATTAAAACGTAAATTTTTCTAAATCAATAATATTCTTCAGTAAAAATACTTTTGAAATTGATAAGAATTCATTGCAATGATAGGGCAATTAAGATCAAATGAGACTGGGCTTTATTTAGATTTACCGACAGTAGTGGGAAGATTGAAAAAAAGAATGTTGAAATTTATCCAGGACAAAGTAAAAGATAAGATCAAATGTTCGAAAAATATTTTTTAAGCTCTGCTGGAGAAAAAAGTAATGCTTAAATCCATTCTGTCTGCGATACCGTTATATTCTTTACCATATTTTCAATTTATTGATTATTCGTATAAGGAGATCACTATTAACTTTTTCTCAACTTTCGGTGGGGACAAGATGATAGTAGGAGAAAAATACATTTTGAAAAAAAATGAAAAAACCTCTGTATTGCTAAATCTAATGAGGACATAGAATTTAGAGAGTTAAAATCCTTCAACTAAGGTCTATTGGTAAAACTACCTTGGTGAATTTTCACTCAACAAGACTTTCTTCTATTTAAAATGTTTAAAAGTAAATATTTTTAAAATACCTCTTTCCTCAAAGCAGTAAATGAGTGGTGGAATCTGGAGAAAGTATAAAAGTGTTGACTGACCGTTGGATCCCCAACTCATGCAGTTTCAAACCTAGGTATTATCAATCTCAAATGGATATAGAACAACAAGTGAGTGACCTTATTTATATAGTAATCATAGTTGGAAAATTTAAGAGCTTCAGAAGTGATTTTCTATGGAAGATATCAATGTCATTTTGTCTACCTCGATCTCTAACATCAGATCTTTAGATAGAATTATTTGACATCACACTAAGACGAAAATTTATGAGGTGAAATCAGGATATCATTTGGCGAGGAAAATTGAAAGAAGTAGCGTATACAGTAGTGATAGACCTCAATCAAGTTATCAGTCTTTTCTTAAAAAGTTTTAAATTTTTTTACGATCTATAGATATCAAAAATAAATATAAACACTTTATTCACAAATGTGTCCTGAATGTGCTACCCGTTAATGATATTATTTCAAAAAAGCTAAAAAAAATAGTTGTGATGTTTGTAAGATTTATGGTGTAGAAAGTGAAATCATTGAACATATGCTTTTTAGATGTCAGAACGCTCAGATGTTATAAAAAATTTGTCCTATAAAGTGACCGAACATCAAAAATATTACAGACTTTACTAGATGGTGGAAAGAGCTCTTCGATAATACGAATAAATATCCTGATTTTATTGAGATTATTAAATTAAATATCTCTATAATGTGGCAAATTTGAAAGGCAAGAAACGCTAGAAATTATAATGGTATTATCTCTGAATCTAGTGATATTGTAAACAAGGCACTATTTGACTTTCACAAATATGAAAATAGTTCACTTACTATATCTTCTCGCACATTGGTACCTAATCATACTACTACTAATACAATATTGCAGCACAAGATGTTGTGATTATGTTTGTAGATGTTAGTTTACAAAGGAAAAAAAATATGGCAAGCATTGGAACAACAACTATGGATAGCTTTGGGAATTTGCTTCAAACTCTTGGTACCCTAATTTAATTTGTTGGGAAGACCATCATTGCAGAAACGCTAGCAATTCGGATTGCATTGAAAAATGCTCAAGAAAATGGATGGACAAAGGTGCAACTCTAATCAGACGCAAATAATGTAGTGGATATGATTCTAAAGAAGAATGTAACTTCATGAGAGATAAAAATCATCTGTGACGATATGTAGAAGCTTATGAGCTTGTTTGAAGAAGTTTAAATTACACATATTCCTAGATCTTGGAATATGATTGCACACAATATAGCAAAATTTCTCTTACATTGTTAGATAAATTAGTGTGAATTCCCTCTTTTTCTAATTGATTGTCAAAGATGCTTCTACATATTTTAACTCTTTAAGTTCGTTTTTACATTAATAAAGTAAAGTTGTTGGTTGAAAAGTAAAAAGATGTATATAGATACACATATTAAAAAAATATATATATGAACTAAAAATTAATGATATTTACGAATGACCCAAATAATTAAAAGAATAGATATTCAATAGGCCAATTTTTATTAATAATTAACTTAATTAACTCCCAAATTTCATAGTAAATATGTAAATGCTTGGATAACTAAAACATATAACTCACGATAGTGTCATGTGAAAAACAGTAAAAGGGAGGAGGGGGTGAATTACTCCCTTTTTATTGAACGGGCAGTCGACTTTCTTTAACGGATACTCGACTATTGATTTTAGTAATGAAGATTTCAAAAGTAAAGAGTTGAAAGTAAATAACATCAAAAATTTTATACTGACTGGGACCTCTAATAGTTATTAGTCCAGTTCTCTAGGCTTGCAAAGAATTATACTAGTTCTTTGTAAATAATATCAAAGTACATGATTGAGTCAAGATTTTTGGCTTTGATCCACACATTCTTCTTTTCTTTCACACTTTGGTACACGCCTCACTAAATATGTGTTTCTCTTTTCTCTTTTAAATGACACGATAAATCTTTAAGAGAATACAATGTTTGAGTAAAAATAGATCAAAGAACTAGAGAAGGTTGAGACAAGTATATATCTCTTACTTTAATTTTCAATGCTTTATATAGTGGTGATAGGACTACTAGCCGTTGGAAGCTTTGAACAAAACCCAAAGGATTTTTCTTATTAGAAAATTGAATAAGAGGTATTTATTTTCCAAGAACAAGTAAAGATTAAAAGAAAAATATAACTAAGTAATGTATGCTCAAGATGCAGCAATCCCATTATTTAATGCAACAAATTCTTTTCCCTTCTTTTCAAGCCTTTTATTACTCAATAGAATCTTGTGATAGGATTTCTTCAATCTATTTAGAGAGCCATATCTTTTGCCTCTTGTTACTCAATCTTCTTGATTTACTCTATTTAAATTTTGCAACAATATTTCTTTTCTTTTTGAGTATTTCCTGCAATCAACATGAACTCAATGGTCATTCATCAAAACCTTAACAAAACATTATCAATCTCCACCTTTTTTATGGATGAAAAAAGATGAAAAAGTTAAACTACTTTCCTATACGTTCTTTCCCTAAATGAGTGACTCTTCCCCTGGATGACTTTTTCTGCAGGATTAGATTAAACACAATATTTCTACCCCTTTGACATCAATCAAAAAGGAAGAAAGACAGAGCACGAACAACCAAATAAGAGTAAACAGGGAATTTTAAAACCATAATCCTTGGCTTAAAAAGATTTTATAGTTATGCCAAGAGATTTTTAAGAGAACAAAATCTTTCTTCAAGTAGAGGCTTGATAAAAATGTCAGCTAATTGAAAATTAGTACTCACAAAAGCTAATTCAATATCTCTTTTTGAAACACCATCTCTAACAAAATAATTCTTAACATCAATATGTTTTGCTAGAGAATGATGCACAAAATTTTTAGACAAGTAAATAACACTAGAGTTATCACAAAATATTTTAACGGGTTTAAAGCATATATCATAATGGCTGAGTTGATGGGATATTCAGAGAATCTAGGCACAACATAATTCAATAGCAATATATTCAGATTCAGTGGCGGATAAAGAGACACCGTTTTGTTTTCTGCTATTCCATGACTAAGTGATTGTCCCATGAATTGGAAAGTACCACTGGTGCTTTTCCTATCTACTCTATCACCTGCATATGATAAACCTTATAAAATAATATCAGTAGACTTAGGATACCATAGATCACTGGATCTTGTACCAATAAGGTATCTAATAATATATTTTATAGTAATAAGATGAGCTTCTTTAGGAGCTGACTGAAACCTGACACATTTACTTACACTGAAGAGAATGTCGAATTGACTGGCTGTAAGATATAAGAGTGGACCAATGATGCCATGATAGTTGATTTCGTCATCACTTTTGCCATCTTCACGTGACTCTAAAACACAAGTAGAACTCACAGGAGTATTGAATGGTTTGACATTTTCCATCCCAAATCTTTGAATGAGATATTTGGTGTATTTACCTTGGGAGATAAATGTTCTCTCAGAAAATTGATGGTTTTTTAGTCCCAAGAAAAATGTTAATTCTTCCATCATGCGAATTTTGAATTCACTTTAACTTAAAGAATTCCTGAAATACCTTGAATTTTGACTCTTGAAAATTTCTTGAACTTTGAGCTCACTGCCCTAGTTACGACTAGACCCTATAAGTTGTAGGGTGTCCTAATGAGTCATTGGGATGAATAGTAACTAAATCAGTAAGTTTATGGATTGGTTTTGATCTGAGTATGAGTGGTTCACTAAGAGTCATAAGGGTATGTTACGAGTCATTAGGTGTAATTGTTGGGTGTCCAGTGTAAGTCTCAATTTGGATTCTGTGTTGATTACCTCTGGACCTTATGAGTTGTAGGGTCCCATTGTGATTCCTACGGCTAAGTCATAAGGTCAACAATATAGGGTGCCTTGGTGATACTGCCTTGGTTATGACTCATGGTAACGAGTCGTAAGGAGTGGCTATGAGTCGATGGTCGACTCATAGTCAAAGATGACTTTTTCAGCTTTTAAGTTTAGGGAATTCTAGACATTTATCCCTTATAAAGGTCAACAGTGTTTTTCTGGACCGCTTCTTTCCTACGAAATTGAGGGAGGAAAAAATAGAAGAGTTTGTGATAATGGCGGATCAAAAACTGCAGCAAAAATATTGCGTTTTTTCAATTGGATTTCGGCCCATATTTCAAATAAATTTTGTCCAAAAAAATTAATCTCATCGATCAATCATTTTTTAAATCCAAATCCAAATCTGAAATCGAAGTCAAAGCCGAAGCCAAGCCGAGCGAGCGACGACGGCGCGAGGCACCTCTTGGTTCTTGCCTCACTTACCATGTGGAGTAAGTGTTTCTTAATAAAAACACTTGAAAGTTTCATTCTCCCACCAATATGGGAGAATTAGTAGACTTTTCCATTTTTGAGTACACTTTCCATTTTGAGTGTTATCTCAATTTTTTCCTCCACTTGGTTCCCTCCATTTTCCATTCACACTTTTAATCTTGAACCCAACAATCCCCCACATGAATGGGGAATGACTACTTTTTCATAAAACTTTACGGACAAGTATGTGATCATCAAGCAAAGACTGATTATATCTGGATAAGTGAGTTTTTCTTTAAACTTTCTGTAGTGAACATTCATCGAATGCACTCGGTCAATCGGTAGATTTGATATCTTTGAACCATCAAGATTTAATGTACATCTAGACAACACATGTCACACAACCAACCTTTTACCATTTATGGTTCTCACGGTTTTGTTTATTTCAACCATGAACACGTCCCGATCTCATGAGAGCTTAGAGAATAGGTGATAACGGGACGACCACGAAACACACAAACCAGTCAACAACACAAGACAAAGTCGAGAGCAAGACACAAACAAGATATGGTAGCAACACACAAAATCAAGACAAGATAGCAAAAATACAAGAATGTAAAGATAGATAGTTTAACATATGAGATTACAAAAATGAGAAACCAAACCGTGTATCAAATGAGAAGACCCCTAAGACATGTAATAACAACACCAAGCTCTTACGGTGACCGCTAAGGGAATCAATTCCGCTTACAACCACCATTTCTAAGCAATAATCAATAATGACTTTTCCAAGCCCTACACTAATGGCTTTTTAAAGCCCTACACTAAGGAACACTCCCAATGGAATTCAAGAATATGTTTCTAAATATTCATCATCAAAAACTAACTAAAATAAGACTAATAAGTGTCTATTTATAGTTTAACTTATTACATAACAAAATAACCACAATACCCTTAATGAAAAGGAGCGCCCATAGAGTGTCTTTCCAACACGTATAATCCCCAAAATACCCTTAATGAAGGGTGTTTATTCAATTCTCCAAAACCATGGGGTCATACTTCAACACCTGTGGTCTCGGGTTGGCATCAAAGGTAAGCCCCACACAATCTTCCACACTCAGAATTGCTTTGTGAAATGCTCAAAACTGGTCCTCCATGCATGTTCTTGTGTCATCACGGTGACCAAGTCTTGAGTATTTATGTGTTGGCCTCCAAAGATGTCAACAAAAGCTAATATGGTCATTTGGCTCGTATCATCCTCCCTTTATTGAAAAGGATTCGACCCCGAATCCAAACCTTGCAAAATCAAAGAAAGGACAAACGAATACAAACTCCTCATGGCATGATAGTTAGGGTTAGCACAACAAATCATCTCAACATGCCAAGGTTGCACATACTTGCAATATAACCGAGGATCTTTTGAATTAAATGTTAAAAACTTATTAAAATATGCACAAATGATTTGGCTATCGAAATCACCAGAAGATAAGGAAACTACAAAGGTCCTAATGGCATCAAATAGCCCACAAGGTAAAACTACCTTCATATTAGGAGCCATAAGACATAATTGCTTCTTTATCTCTTCAAGAGACCACACCAAGGGTGGTGCCTCAATTAGTTCTAAAGTCCACAAGATCCATATAACATCATCACTCACATAAGTGGACAAACCAACAAATTTCCTACCTCTACATACAACAAATCCCAAACTAGTATGGTTGTCATCATAGGCAAAGAGGTAGTATAGGAAAGAATCAAGTGTAAAGGTATACATGGGTGAAGACAAAGCATTTAAGCGCATACACATTCTTTCCTTCAAACAAATAGGAAACTTGGCATCCACAAGTTGGAATTCATGTAATTTAAGCACAAGTGTGTCAAACAAGGATGCACATTTAGGAACATTACCCCAAGGAGTCAATGACACCTTTGCCTTCGGGTTTTCAAGAGTGACACTTTGCTTGTTATGTAGACCAAGCAACAATTTGGGTGCACCAACATCACCATTTCTATATTTGGCAACTGGGTAAAATAGGGAGAGTGGCCATAGACACGGGTCTAGACAACACTCCTCTTTCCCATAGGCTTTACCTAAGCTACACAACATACTCTCTACCATAGCATTCATATCACTAAAGGCAACTAGAGAGTAGAGAAAGATTTCACTCAAGTCAACTTCTACTAAGGTATCCTCATGCATGTACTCACTACTAGTTTTCAAATCATCACCATGAGTACTCTCAACAATAAGGTCACACAAAGTAGAAGAAAAAACAATTTCCAAGACTATACATTCCTTACCCTTAAGAGTACTATCATCTTCCAAGAAGTGATTTCCTTTCTTAGGAGGAATATTGTCACACCATAGTGGGTTGACATATAGGCTATATCCTTCAAGACAAGTTATACCTTCAATATCATTCTCACCACTAGGTATATTAGGAGTGATTAAAGTATCTTCAAACAAGACATTATACCTAAAGAGGGAAGGATATATCCCGTGGGCAGATTTGGAACAAGTAAGCTCACTCTCTAAAAGTTTATTATTAGGTTTTAAAGATATTTCAAGCACAGGATTATCCCTATGAGCTAACCAAATATTAGAATCAAAGGACAAGCTCACGGGTTCACTCATATCTTTTTAACCAATATTTTCACATTTTTCAATCACTTGAGTTCTATTAATCGCACACACATCCTCAAGTGGTGGAAAATCTTCACACATAAGTTGATCAACACTATTTTCATAAGATAATGTACTTTCATTCAATATATTGACTTCAACACTAGGTGGACATAAATTGATCTTACAAGAAGAGCCAATTTGGTCATCAATAGTATCAACTAGTGTATCCACACTCACAAAATGTACATCATCAACAAGAGTCAAATAATCATTAGACTCATAAGTAAGTAAACTACTACTCACACTCAATGGGCTACTAGCCATAAAATTATCATTCACATGCACAAAAGTGTAAGAGTTAGCTATTTTACTTTGAAGTTCTTGAGTAGATTATTCTTTGTCGTGGTGTGAAGGTTTCCCACATGCTTCGACAACAACTTCTCTTTGGCCTTATGCTCCTCCACTTTCCATGTTAATACTTACATAAATATACTTAGAAATAGAAAGACAAACATAGTTAGCACGATTTGGTGGCAATCCCCTCACTTTACTCCACACAACCTCTCTTTTTTCCACTCTCGGATTGACACCTTGCACACCCTTACTTCTCTTAATTTTTTGTCTCTTATTTTTTATTTGGATTGAAGTAAGTGAGCATTTCTCTTTAATACTTGGGCAGAATAGACGTCATGAGATGATTTTCC
Source organism: Capsicum pubescens (assembly GCA_030864215.1). NCBI lineage: Eukaryota > Viridiplantae > Streptophyta > Magnoliopsida > Solanales > Solanaceae > Capsicum > Capsicum pubescens. The sequence continues at coordinate 1,710,912 of CM061539.1, forward strand.
CATCAGTCTCTTATAACATTAGGCTACTTTTGCACATTTGGAACTTTATGTTGTACAAACCAATCGGTATCCAAGATTACATGACCGTATGTCAAGGGAAAAATATCGCACCACACCTCTTCATGGTATTCAAATTGGGAGAAGATAACCTTCACCCTCTCGGTAACCTTAAACCCATCCAGGTAATATGGAACAAGTAAAGGTTCTCAAAATAGCCCTAAATAATCAACCATGGATGGAATGACATAGTTTATATAACACCCATCATTTAGCACAATGAGGCAGCCCGGTACCCCACAAATGATCACCTTTCCAAAGTGAACACTCTTTCTTGGATTAACATTGTAAGGCACATGATTACCCTTTGGCTTTGGAGATGCATGTTTTCTTCTTCTCATGGGACAACCTCCACTATAGCTAGTATAACCATTCACACAACTTTGACCTTGATAAGACGTACTACAAGGTGAAGAGTATGAATTTTCACACTTCATACGTGCACTTCACCATAACTCTCATAAGCTTTGCAAATGAACGGGTTATACCTAACTCCAATTCTAGGTTCGGCTTGGGTAGTGCAAGGCGCCCCATACATCCCATTTTCATCATAAAACCCATCACAATGCGCACCATCATCTCCATATTCACCATAAGCATTAGGTACTATATTTGCCTCATTTTCCCCCTCAAACCCATAATCCTCAAATCTGCCCATGCCTTGATCATGGCTATTTTCATAGAACCCATAATCTCCATCAACTTCGTAGCCATAAAATCCTTCACTAAAATCATAGTCTTCCATGTTGTAGTCACAATAATCCGCGGCTATCGAAGACATGTTCCCCTTATATCACCTTGTACCTACAAAATGAACAAACAAAATTAGTAGTGAAAGCTCCTCACCAATACTCGTATACACTCACCTTTGTGATCCTCACAATTAGAGCGGTGAATATTGAAAGTTGCTTATACTTCGAAAGTCAATAAGGTGTCAATCACTACTTAGAGGACAAAATAGATTCTTGTTTGATCGACTCAAGACACAAAACAGAAAACTCTACTTATGAACTTAAAACAAGAAAATTGAACGAATCAAAATGAGAAAAACACACAAAGAATGAAGACATAAAAGAAAAATGGATTCAACAACTAATTTACAACTAAGTAGGTGATTACTAGTTGCTAATTAGTTCTAGGATCAAGAAATGAAACTAAAGAAACAAAGAAAAAGAAACTTAGAAACTGAAATTTGAGCTTAGGGTATTTGGAAGTTTGATGATGTGGCAACTTTAATGATGTGACAGCATCTAAGTGGATGATGTTTTTGGGAAAAGTTTGTTTCCAATTTGTGTTGGTAAATTTTCAATTTGGGAGAGTGGAAAATCAACTTTGGGAGGGAAACCACAAGACTTAGAGCCTTTTTCAATATTCAAAAAAAGACCTTGCCTTTTCTTGTATCTTTTTGGCAAGACACCTTTTTGAAAGTCTTTGTCTTCTTTCCTCTTTTGTTTGTCTTGGAATATGCCCTTTCTTCCTTTTGGTAACAAGACTTTTGAAAGCCCTTTGGTCCCCTTTATTCTTTGGTAAGTTCTTGGAATATGTTTTAAGACTAACAAGGATCACACTTTATTCTCCACTCTTTTAGATGAAACAACACATTTTGAATGTTCTTGTTCAACAATATATGAAGAACATAAAGAGCACCAAGAACATTCAAAAATGGTACCTAACCCAAATGAACTTGGAATTGGATGATTTTTATTTCTCCAAGTTCACGTTGCACTCCCAAATACAAGAACATGTTTTTTAAGCCAAAATATCAGCAACAACCCTTCCAATTTTGAGATTCACTCTTCTAGTTTATTCAACTGTAATACCCCAAAGTTTCCTAACTAATTTCATCTCAAGAATGTCAAGTATTAGCTTCTAAATTGAATGATGTGTATTCCATGGGGAATTTTTAAGATTTTCATTTTTTTTGTGTGTGAAAAATTCAATAAGCTTTCCATCGATATAAGATTCGCCCAAATTTGATAACCGGGTAAGAAGTTATGACTATTTCAAGTTTTAGTCGTAAAACACCATCATCTCAATCAGTGGAGCATCGCGCCATAAGCCAAAATGACATTTGTCAATTTCCAGTAAGACTCCGTGATTTTACCACATCACGGAGGGCTCCCAAATCTCAATTGTTAAATTCCAGTGAAGCTTCGCGATAGCCCCGCATCGTGCCGTCGTCCAATTTTCCAGTTGTCAAATTCCAGTGACACGGTGCGATAGTGCCGCGTCGCGTCAGGGGTTCAGGTTTAAAAATTTTCACAAAATTTAAAAGACGCGTCCAGGGCTAAATGGGTCTTTTTTCATGATTTTAGTTCAGCCTTAAACATAAAATTTAACCCTACATGACCTAAAGATATCATTATTCACTCTATTTTTTCCCAAATTGAGTTGCTCTCTCTCAAGTCAAGAAACCCTAGCTCTAAATTCCAGGGCCAAATCACAAGAACTCTCTATCAATCCTTCCAAATTCATTAACTCAGGTATGTCATGTGTTGATTCATGGGTCTCTTTCACCCATGAAGCTGAAGAATCTCTTTTCAAAAATCCAAGATTTGTATATTTATGAATGTTCATGATTTGATTGAATTGAAAATTTATGTTCATATTGTTGGTTGGTTTCGTTCCATGTTATAGACTATTAATTACAAGAATTGATTCTAATATGTGATGATTCATGTGACATTCATGATAAGCCCTTCAATTTACAAGTTGATTTATATATCCATGATTATTAGATATGTTGATGATTGTATAACCAAAGCATGCTCCACATATGTTTGATTAAATGCCTATGCGAAGGAAAAGTGCCATACTAGTATGATAACATGAAATCCCCATTCATGTACAAGTTATGTATGTCATGTGTTTTATGAAATGTCTTAGCAATGGATTATGTATTGTTGTTGTTGATCATGTATTCAAGAAAGTCATGTTTTGTCAGTTTCCTTCTATCGATTCCTGGGGGTATTTGTACCCAAAAAATATAGCTATGTGCCTAGAGCCAGTGACATGTTTCACGATATCCTTAGTCAAGCCATGATCCATAGAACTCAATCAATCATGTGACTCAGGAAAGCTCAGTAATTCAGTAATCTCAGTAGTATTCCGTCAGTCAACGGAACTCCATGAATTCAGTTTAGTCCAGTTCAGTTAATCATGTCCAGTGTCTATTCAAATGGGAGTAGGAATTAGCACCGAGTGAACCCAAGGATGGGAATACACACTGTCAGATGAGGGTGTGATTCTTAGAAGCAATTCTTGCGTTTTAGAACTATGTAGCCAGCATAGGTTGAGACATCAACACTGTCAAATGAGGGTAGATGGGGTGGTTAAGCACTGTCAGATGAGGGCCCCACCGTTCTCTATTAGGGATATTATCAGATGAGGGTTACCCATAGCTTTTCCTTACCAGTGACGCGGTATTGACACCCTTTTAATTGGGGTTACCGATTGGACCCCAACTTAGCTATAATGTATTATTTAGGGCATGTCGGTTAGATGACTACTTCCCATAGTTTCAGTTATAGAATTAGGACTATCAGATACAATCATTCAGTCTCAGTAATAAAACTCAGATAGTTCTACAAAATTCAGGACTGTCAGATACAGTCTACTCAGAACAGCACGGAACTCAGCTAGTTCCATCAAAACCTAGACTGTCAGATACAGTCACTTAGTATCAGTTATTTCAGTTATACAGTTATCAGTATCTCATGTTATCAGTACTCAAACTCAGTAATCATGTTATCACCAACTCAGTTACAGTTATTATGTATTCATGAATGCATTCTCAAGTTCATATTATCCAGTCAGTTAGTATAGTTCACACATGTGAACCATTTTGCATTTAGCCTACCTCATATGCATACCAGTACATTCAATCATACTGATGCATTTGCGCTATGGTGTTTTATACCATAGGCTTAGAGGAATGAGCTCTAGAGCATCAGTAGCATTCCAGTACTCAGCAGTCAGAGTCAGTAGTGAGTCCTCATCCTTTAAGGACATGATCATTATTTTGTCATTTCAGTACTTAGTTTATTTCAGTAGTTGGAGTTAGTTGGGGACATGTCCCATCAACTTCTTATTCAGACAGTTAGAGGCTTTTCAGACTATCATGTTCAGACATTTTATTTCAGTTTGTTTTGGGTATTCTATACCCCATCCAGGTGTTATGTTTTATCAGTTATGTTACAATTTTGAACCTTATGGCCTTTCAACCTTTATTTTTGCATTTATACAGTATATTATGCAGTGTTCAAGTACAGATATCAGTCATGGTTAGCTTGTGGTCCTTTGGGGTCATTAGTATCGTGTAGCGTTCCGGGTACAAAATTCGGGGCGTTACATCAACCTTCAACTAAACAATAGTGAACAACTCAAAACCACCTGGATTAAGCTCAAATCCAAGATCTAAACTCATTTAGTGTTAGGAAACAAGAACCTACCACTAGAAACAAACAAAACACACTAAAATCTCTTAAATCTAAGTTCAAAATTTTAGCCAAAACACAAAAACGGAACAGAATATTTTTTTAGCAGATTTTCAGTTTTCAACACTTTCATTTTTATTTTCAAGATAACAAGCCCAGGATTGATTCTGTAGGAATGAAATCAATTGTTGATCCGATACCAAATGATAACGGGACAACCACAAAATACACAAACCATCCAAAAACACAAGCCAAAGCCGAGAGCAAGACATAAACCAGTTATGGCAACAACACACAAAACCGAGATAAGATAACAAAAATGCAAGAATGTAAAGATAGATAACTTAAAATACGAAATTACAAGAATTAGGAACCAAATCATGTATCAAATGAGAAGACTTCTAAGACATGTAATAAAATCACCAAGCTCTTACGGTGAACGCTAAGGGAATCAACTCTGATTACAATCACTATTTTAAGCAATAAGCAATAATGGCTTTTCCAAGCCCTACACTAATGGCTTTTCAAAGCCCTACACTAAGGAACACTCCCAATGGAGTTCAAGAATATATTTCTCAAATATTCATCATTAAGACTAATAGGTGTCTATTTATAGACTAACTTATTAAATAACAAAATAACCACAATACCCTTAATGAAAAGGGGCACCCATGGAGTTTCTTTCCAACACGTGTAATCCCCAAAATACCCTGAATAAAGGGTGTTTCTTAAATGCTCCAAAACTGTGAGGTCATGCTTCAACACTTGTGGTCTCGGTTTGGCATCAAAGGTAATCTACACACAATCTTCAACACTCGGAATTGCTTTATGAAATGCTCAAAACGGGTCCTCCATGCATGTTCTTGTGTCCTCGCGGTGACCAAGTCTTGAGTCCTTATGTGTTGACCTTCAAAAATGTCAACAAAAGCTAATATGGCCATTTGGCTCGTATCAATAATCCTTTACTAACATTCTCCTTGAAGCAGCTTCCACTTCACTCTAGCATAGGTGATTTCTAAATATTCAATTTTGTAGGTTAAACTATTTGGTCAAATCTGCCAAATTTAGATAATCATTAAAAGAATTCACTCCATAAGTCTTATCTTTGTTTACTAAATATTGTCTACATCATGAGAATGGATTGGGTATATTGACAATGTTGAACCTGTCAGACACAACTTTGTTTGATCTCCTTGAACCTAGCTCTTGGGATCTGCGGTCTGCTAGGTAAAGTTACCATCATGTTGACTTGTCCTAGGCCGTAAACTCGTTTCCTTGGATGTCCTCTCAACTCCTTCTCTAGATAGACCTTTTGTAAGTGGATCCGACACATTATCCTTTGACTTCACATAGTCAATAGTGATAATTCCACTAGAGAGAAGTTCTTTAACGGTATTATCTCTCTGTCTGATATGACGAGATTTACCGTTGTACATCATGCTCCCTGCCCTACCTATTGTCGCTTGGCTATCACAGTGTATACATACCAGTGCCACTAGATTCACTACAACATAATGTATCTGTTGCTACAAACTCTAAGCTATGAATTGAAAAATCATAGATATTACTTAGTAATAACCACAAAAATTTAAATTCAGTAGCTATTTATAAATTTATAAAATTTCACAGCCACGAAAATTAATCTGACAAGGTTAATTCCTTATTTTTGCTACAATTACTAACAATCGTAGTAACAGTTGCTTAAATAGCTACAACTTTACTGCTACTATAAGATTTGATAGTTGATCATATGTTTTTGTCATGCGATAAAAATTATTGTAGCAAAAGTGACCTTTTTGCCATAACAACTATTTGAAATAAGATATTATAGCTAAATATATATTTTTTTTACTTTAAATTATAAAAATTGTGGCAATAGTTAAATGATATAGCCACGTCTTTATTGCTATAGAAAAAATTTGTAGCTAATTATTAATTTTTGCCACGAATTATAACTTAGTAGTAATAATAACCTTTTAGTCACAATAAATTAATTAAAATATAATTTTGTGGCTATTTTTTTTTTTTTTGCTTCATATTAGTAAAGATTGTTGTAATAGTTACATGATATAGCCATAGATGTTTTTCTATAATAAAATTTCGTAGAGAATAGTTAATATTTGACATGTGCTGAAACTTGTTGTAGCATTAACGACCTTTTAGCCATAAAAAGATTATTTAAAATAAATTATTGAAGTTATAGATATTTTTGTTGTGAGTACTAAAAATTTGTGGCAATAGTTGACTTAATAATAACTAATTATTTTTCATGACGAAATAGTTAAGTCACAAAATTATTATTATGATTAAATTTTACAACTAATAATTTTGTTAATCACGAGCTGAAATTTGTTGTAGTACTTATAATATAGAGGAACTGGATATGTTAATCATTTGATTATTTGATTCAATACTATATGTCTACTTGTGAATTTCAAATATAATTACAGTAAATATGTGATTATATTCAACTAATTTTGATTATCTAATTACATTGAACTTAAATATAACTTCGCAGTCTCACTGAAGCTTAAAGAAATATTATATTTATCAATCTAATATGATTAGAGGTGTTAATCGTTCGATTTAATTCAATTATATATTTTATAAATCTTAAATATAATTTAAATAAATATTTGATTATATTTCTTTTGATTAACTAATCATGTCAAATTTGCTAAACTTCAATAAGAGAATGTTTGGAAGAACTTATAAGTTGGTCAAAATGGCTTAAAAGCCACTTTTTGCTTTTAGAAGTGTTTGGCAATTTTGAAAATTGCTTTAAAAAGTCAATTTTGGCTTAAAAAGGTCAAAAACTAAAAGCTCAAATTCCTAACTTTTTTTTTTTGGATTTTAAGCCATTTTAGTTTGACCAATTAAAAGATATTTTTGTCCCTCAAAATTCTCTCTTATTCTAAAATTACCCTTGTGCAACCCCAAAATAGGTTTTAATGCTTAATGCTTGTATTAATTAAATATTTTAGCTTTTTATATTTATGGCAAACTTAACTTTAGCTGTATTAGTACTTCTTTTGTACGAAACTTCTAATTTATGAATTTTTATATATTATTCTCCTTCTTTAATATATTCTTTTAAATTTGAACAATTATTATTGTACAACATATGAATTTCTCTAATAAAAAAAATAATTCACCAACCAAAATATATGGAGACTCATAGAAGATATACAACTTGATGGACGATTAGTCAATGATCCATCTATATTTCGCGACACAACATTCATATTCGCCAATGTTTTAATAGTGATAGTCATTACTCAATCAACGAGTAATATATTTTCTAATTAAGAGTCTTTTTATCAAACAAATAGTATCATTTATGACCAACTATTTATCCATTAATGTAATTATAATGATTAGTAACATATATATTTTGCTTAATGATTTAAACTTTTTTAACCAAAAAAAAGTTTTTTAGCGCACAAATTAATATACATTCATGAAAATATTATATATATATATATATATATATATATTAAAATATATATTAATTTTAATTTGAATCATTTTACAAATAAAAATTAATAATAATCAACTCTATATATTGTTAACAACTTTAAGAATATTTCAAACATTTTGACCAAAAAAAATGTTAAAAAACACTTGTTTACCAAACACATCAATAATTTTTTTTCAGTTTTAGCACTTTATTCAAACACTTAACTGCTTATTTTTAAAATAAGTTCAGCACTTTCAAAAGCACTTTTAAGGAACTTTTTAAAAACTACTTTTTTTTCAGCTTATCCAAACGGGTCTTAAATTTCATTCAAACTTATTCATGACTAACTGTTTTTATAATTATTATTTGTCTCGAATATATTTATCAATTCAATATAATTAGAGGTGTTTATTATTCTACCGATCGTTTCAAATTTAATTTTATAAGATTCAATTTATAATTTTCAAATATAATTAAAATAAAATGGTGATATATATATATATATATATATATATATATATATATATATATATAGAGAGAGAGAGAGAGAGAGAGAGAGAGAAAGCAGGTAATCTTCAACCATAGACAATTTATGTAACAATTTATAATTTCAAACTTATCAACTAACTTCTTAAACTTATACGAAGTTGTATTTATCTTGTTGCGACATGTTGTTTTTGAATGCTAATTGTACTTTTAAAAATATGTACAACTATATTTTTCATTAAAAATTGTAAAGTTATTTTTGTATATTTGATACTTTATTACTTTAAAATTAATAGTACTTATTTTTTCTTATATGTAATCACTTATTTCCTCCAAAAGCATTCATAAAAAACTTTACTAATTATTGAGGTAGTATGTATACTAATAGTTGTATTCGTTGGATATACAAAAATTATTAAATAACGTAAAAATTAAATATTTTATAACTTATTTAACAAAGTAAATTGTATGTTTATTTTATTTTATTCAATAAAAGTTAATTCAGATTATAATCTCTACATTATTTATCTCCCTTTTTGTAATTTCTACACGTGATATCTAAATGAGTTTTCTAATTTAATTTTTAACCTTTAATTAATAATTGTCACACTTTATTCAAAGATGCAATACAAATTAGTCTAGATTTTTTTTTTAAAATGATACCTTGGTGAAAATAATTAATGTACATACTCTAATAAAGATAGAGATACTAACAATTTTAACATTTTTTTTGAATTATTATAAACAATTTTTTTTGAATTTTTTATTTTAAACTTGATATATTAAGTCATACAGTTCAAATAATTTTTATATTTTTAATTCAAATTAAAAAAATCAAAATTTAAAATTCACATTTCTGTTTAAATTCAAATTAAGATAGTCGAACGCTATAGAAGTATGACCGCCCCCCCCCCCCCCCCCCCCCGATAATACACTTTAATTTGCATTTTAATTTTACGTTATTAATGTAAAAAATCTGAATTAATATTTTCTTTTATAATTTAATCGTAAAATAACTTTCAAACGTAAGATTTTACGGTGATGATATTGTCATCACAATATTGTTTCTTTTCTCCTACTCCATATAAATAGGTTAATAGCCTTATTTTTTTTCTTAAATTTTCATTAAAAAAAAATTTAATTGGATATTGAAGTCATATAATTCATTTAAAATTTATATAAGTTTGATATTTTAACTTAAAAAATGTTAGTTAAAATTCATATGTATTTTAGATTTAAATTGAAGTAACCGAATATTGTGGAAATATAATTTCACCAATAGAAATTAGGACACATTAATATAAATTTAAATTCACATCATAGATATTAATAATCTAAATTGACATTTAATATTTTGAAATCCCTATCTTAATATAATTTTCAAACTTAAATTATATGGTAATTGACACTTTTCGTTACAATATTATTTTATTTCTCCTACTATGTATAGATAGATTATATAGATTTTGTAATATTATTTTTTTCTTTTTTTGAAATTTCAATCTATATAAGTCATTTTAAATTCACATTTTTTGTAAAATTTTCAGTTTCAATTAAAAAAAAAATTTAAACTTAAGAATAATCATAAATTCAATTATACACTATAAATTAATATTTTTCTTTAAAATATGAAGTATATAACTAAACTAATAACAATATTATAGAGACGAAAAAAAAAGTTGAAAAGTAATATATTTAATATTTATTTCATATAAATACTTGACTTTTCCCATTAACTTAGAGTAAAGTATACATAATTTTACTATGTATTTTATTACTATTTTCATTTGATAATTTTGTTCTTTATATTTTTTTTTATTAAATAATACTATTGACATTTGTTTATAGAAAAAATAACTTTATACTAACACTTAAAAAATTATAACACACACAGAGATTAATTGATCAAAACAAAAACTTTTGCTAACTTAAACCCTCCACCACCGCCTCACCCTTTTTCCATATTTCCATATCTCTTTTCATTAACAAACCTAATCCCTCTTTTTTCTTTTCCATTCCTTCCATGTTTCCCACACCCCTTTGACCCCTCACCCTTTCATATTTTTATTTTTTTAATCTAATTTGAATTTTTTATATGTTATGTTTGTCTATTTTTTTTTTTTTAGGTTTCAAACAAGAAATTCTTCAAGTAAAAAAGATAAGTTTTACTATATGGATATTGCATTAAATTGTTTAGATTTTTTTTTTTAATGTAAAGGTGATTTTCGTGTGGGTATTATAATTGATACTGACATTTGAGATTTATATTTACAGATTTTGAAGAAGCTTACAGATTCGTTTACTTATTTGGATGTTTTATATTTTTTTCTTTATTTTTTAGTAGTTAAATTTTTGTAAAAAATTATCTAAGATACATTTTTCTCCTTGAATTTTGTGTATACACACACTTGAATGTAATGGTACTTATTTTCTTGGTGTTAAAATACTTTATCATTATCAATGGGTGTAGTAGTGGAATAAAAGCAAATAAATGATAAATTAAGATGGATGTTGATCAAACTAAGGAGCTATTGAAGATCGTGAAAGCAGAGATTATGTAGCATGGACTCAAGCAAGATGGTGTTTTAAAAATAATGTAAAATGTAATTATATGTAACTTTTTAAATTAACAAAGCTCGTGGAAGATTCATTAAGTTATAATAACATAATTATTGAATCTATTTTGGATTTTTCTTTTAGTCTTAATTATATTCTAGAGAATTTTGTGGTTAATAATGCTTAGTTCAGTATTCTTTAATGAATATTTATAATTATGGCTAAATCTAAATATAATTATAAAAAATTGACTAATATTCACTTTCCATTTCTAATTCAAATGAGCTATAACCTATGCATTTTGTAGCAAAAAAATATATTCTTACCCACGTCATAAAAATATTTGTGGCAAATACTTCAGTGTATAGCTATATATTTTTGATTTGGTAGCTAAATACAAGTATTGTTAACATGAGATTGAAATACGAAATTGTCATAAATTTTAAATTATCATAGCAAATAAATCAAATCTTTTATCACAATAGAAGAAATTGTGGCTATAATATAAAAATTACTACAAGTTTTATTTGTCGTGGCAAAAAAAAAATTATTTGTCACAAGTATATATTTCGAAGTAAGATTTTTTTTTATCATCACAGCTACAACATAATATTTTTTGTAACTGTAAGTATTAGCAGTTAGCCGCGGACTATGTAAAGTCGTAGCTAACTTTAGTTACGACACTTCTTGCTACGAATGCTACGGAAAAAAATTGGTGGCTAAAGTGTTTAGCCATGAAACTTTTCACATTTAGCTATGATGTATTCTAAAGCTATATATGCATTTTGTTGTAGTGATTGGGCCAATAAGGAATATCTTTCAAGAAATTTCAGAGCCATTTTGCTTCTTCACCGGCTTTATCTAATGCGATAAATTCTGATTTCATTGTAGATCGAGCAATAATGTCTGTTTGAACGATTTCCAAGAGACTGCTCTTCCACCTATACTAATTACATAACCACTCGTGTATTTTACTTTATTTGATCCGGTGATCTAATTTGCATCACTATATCCTTCAAATACCGCAGGATATTTATTATAATGCAAAGCATAGTCTTGAGTGTATTTAAGATACCTCAAAACTCTTTTCATTTCCATCCAATGGGTTTTATTGGGATTACTCGTGTACAAACTCAACTTACTAATAACACATGCTATGTCTGGTCGTGTACAATTCATGATATACATTAAAATCCCAACACTCTTGTATATTCCAACTGTGAGTCACTTTCACCTTCATTCTTTTGAAGTGCAAAGCTCATGTCCAATGGAGTATTTGCAATACCAAATTCCAAATACTTGAATTTGTCAAGTACCTTTTCAATGTAATGGGATTGTGCTAATGCCAACTCTTGTGGAGTTCTATGGATTCTTATTCCTAAGATCCCATCCATAACTCCAAGTCTTTCATATCAAACTTGTTGTCGATAATTTGTTTCATAACATTTATGTTAGAAATGTTTCTACTGATGATCAACATATCATCCACATACAAACAAATAATGACTTGGTGATTTGGAGTGTCTTTAATGTAAACACATTTATCATATTCATTTATCTTAAATCCGTTTGCCAACATGGTTTGGTCAAACTTCGCATGCCACTTTTTAGGTGCTTGTTTGAGTCTATAGAGCCAGTTTGCACACTTTTTTTTCTTTATCAAGAACCACAAAACCCTCGGGTTATTCCATGTAAATTTCTTCCTTCAATTCTCCATTTAGGAATGTTGTTTTCACATTTATTTGATGGATTTCAAGACCATATACCACCTCCAAGGCAATTAATATTTGAATTGACGTTATCCTTGTTACTGGCGAGTATGTGTCAAAGTCATCAAGGCCTTCTTTCTATTTGAAGCCTTTTACTACAAGTCTTGCCTTGTTTTTGTCATTAGTACCATCCACTTTCATTTTCCTTTAGAAGATTCATTTTGAACCTAAAGGTTTATTTCCTGGAGGAAGATCAACCAATTCCTACGTATGGTTTTTTAAGATTGAATCAATCATACTATTGACTGTCTCTTTCCAAAAGGATGAGTCTGACGATGATATTGGTTCTTTTAAATGTTTGAGGCTCATTTTCTAAGAGAAATGTTACAAAATTCGATCCAAATGAACTTGACGTTCTTTGACGTGTACTACATCTTGGATTCTCATCATTATGTACATTTTCTCTTGGTTTATCTCGAGGTTGTTTAGACTCCCCACTAGATAGTTCATGTCTAGTTATATACAAATAAATGTGTTCAAAGAATTTAACATTGTCTGATTCAATTAACGTATTTTCATTGATATCTGGATGTTCGAATTTATGAAATAAAAACCAACATGCTTTACTACTTTTGGCATATCCTATGAACACGCAGTCCACCGTCTTAGGTCCTATCTTTACCCTTTTAGGCATAGGAACTTAAACCTTCGCTAGACACCCCCACACTTTGAAATATTTCAAGTTGGGTTTCCTTCCTTTCCATTTTCATATGGAATTGATTGTGTCTTGCTATGAGGCACTCTATTGAGTATTCGGTTGGTTGTAAGGATAGATCCCCCACAAGTTTTGCGATAAACCTAAACTTATTAGTAAGACATTCATCATTTCCTTCAAGGTTTGGTTTTTTCTTTCTGCAATTCCATTAGATTGAGGTGAATACGGGGCTGTAGTTCGTTGAACAATTTCATTCTCTACATATATTTCTGCAAAGAGAGATTCATATTCTCTGCCCCTATCACTTCTTATAGTTTTGATCTTTTTCTCTAACTGATTTTCAACTTCTGTTTTTTATTTCCTAAACGCATCTATTGTTTCATCCTTATTGTTTAGCAAATAGACATAACAATATCTAGTGTAATCGTTAATAAAAGTTATAAAATACTTTTTTCTACCACGAGATAGTATTGACTTCATATCACAAATGTCAGTGTATATTAAGAGTAAGGAATTGGAATTCCTTTCAACGGACTTATATGGATGCTTAGCATACTTGATTCTGCACACATTTGACATTTTGATTTATTGCACTCAAAGTTTGACAAAACTTCTAAGTTAATCAGTTTTTGCAAAGTTTTATAATTGAAATATCCTAATCGTTCATGCCACAAACCATTAGACTCAAGCAAGTAAGAAGAAACAGAACTTTTATTGATTTCAATAGTCATTACATTCTTATATAGGCCCACAGTGAGATAGCCTTTTTCTACGTACACTTTCCCTTTGTTAATTACAACTTTTTCGAAAATAGTTACACATTTGAATCCGTTTTTGTCAAGAAGTGATACAGAAATCAAGTTTTTTCTTAACTCTGGTACATACAGGACATTGTTGAGAGTCAACACTTTGCCTGAAGTCATTTTCAAGCATACTTTTCATGTTCCTTCAACTTTTGTAGTTGCGGAGTTTTCCATGTAAATTTTTTCTTCGCCTTGAGCCGAAGCAAACGTAGCAAACAACTCCTGTTTTGCACAAATATTGTGAGTGGTACTGGAATCTATTCACCATTCTCGAGGACTTCCCACCAAGTTGCATTTAGACAGTATGACACACAAATCATCCATTTATTTCTTGGATTCATCCATATTTGGTTGGTCCTTTTTTTTGTCTTTCTCTGGGGCACGACAATATGTTGACTTGTGACCAATCTTTCCACAATTAAAGCATTTTTTCTTAAATTTCTTCTTAGTTTGATTGCTTTCTTGTCCAGTTTTCTTTCACTTTTTTTGAGTTGTTGTGGTCGTCTTCTACAATTTTGCTTAATTCAATGCAAAATTTCCTTTTGACTTTCTTTCCACGGCTTTGTTATCTTCTTCAATGCACAGTCTCACTATGAGATCTTCATCCGACATTTTTTTTTGATGTTTTAAGTAGTTCTTTAAGTCCTTCCACATAGGTGGCAACTTCTCTATTATTGTCGCGACTTGAAATGCCTCGTTCACGACCAAACCTACAATAAAGTTTATGTAAACATTAAGAACAGTTTTAATATGTTCAACTAAGATATTTACCAAACTCATACCTTCCGCAAGGAGATCTTGGATGATAACTTACAGTTCCTGTAATTGGAATACAACAGACTTGCTGTCAATCATTTTATACTCAAGGAATCTTGTAACAAAGAACTTTTTGATTCCAGCATCCTTAATCTTGTATTTTCTTTCTAGCGCACCCCATAATTCTTTTGCCATCTTCATTCTAATATACACGTTGTATAGGTTATCTTGGAGACCACTTAAAATGTAATTCCTGCATAGAAAATCAGAGTGTTTCTACGCCTTCATAACAACAAATCACTCCTGGTCAGAAGTTCCCGAGGCAACTCTGGAGCTTCTTCAGATGTAAATCTTTGAAGACATAATATTGTAAGGTAGAAGAACATCTTCTGTTGACACCTTTTAAAATCAACACCCGTGAATTTTTCGAATTTCTCTGCTTATGTCATTGCTTGCGGAGAACTCGTATAACTCGTTGTGGCAACATTAGTTGCTGCCACACTCGTTGCAGAATCATTCTCATGACTGTCAGTAGTTATTTTCCTATCACAAGAAGACAATAAATTTTAGTATATCGAAATACTACTTATAAAGTTGTAGCAACTTTAAACACCCATTGATTCTAGTTTACAGATGAAGTTCTTATGACTTCCAATCGCTAACCGAATGATCTTTAACTTGTGATGAAGTTTTTATGTCTTCAAATCACTTGTTAAGTTCAAACAGAGTAGAAAGCTTAAGGCTTTAATCTCCAGAAACCAAAACAATACAAATTATAATTATTTCCTTAAGATTGTTGTTTCAAGTATACAAAATCTGTATTTTGGCAAAACAACTTCAACACAAGTTTAAGAATAAATCAAGAATACTTATGAAGTTTTCCAACACCTTCAACACAAGATCAAAATGACCTTTCAAAGAAGTGTGTTTTTCAGTATTTTAGAGAAAAATAGATGAAGCAGAAAAAACCAAGTCTTTCAAATTCACGGAGTGTCTCTAAGGAAATAATTTCCCTCAAGTACCCGAGGTTGCAGAATTTTTCTCCCAGGATAAAATGGCTCAACAATCCTATAGTAGTGGTACCTCAAACTATTAGATTCTCTTCGAACTCACTCGACGGTACATGATCACACGGAGTATTTTAGAAGTAAAGAATGTTTTTCAAGTGCAGAAAAATTCATACTAAACCTGTGAAAAAATATAGGTTTATATAGCCATCAAGTGCCCCTTCCGAAAGGTAGAAATGGTTTATCGGAAAGGTGTGTTCTTTGAAAAAGTCAAGTCTGTCCATTCGAAATAATGTGTATTTTTTGAAAAGCCACAACCATTCAAACAATTATCCCTTTTCCCGAAATAGTGTGTTTTTTACTTGAAGAGTTATGTCTCTTTCGAGTAGTATCATTTCTGCATGTAGAAGCATGCAAGAACTGCAAAAAACTGTTGCGTTTTTCTGACTGGATTTCAGCCCATGTTTCAAATAAATTTTGTCCAAGAAGATTAATCTCATCGATCAATCATTTGACAAATTTGAAGCCGAAGCTGAAGCCAAAGCCGAAGCCGAGCTGAGCGAGCGACGATGATGACAGCGCGAGGCACCTCTTGGTTCTTGAAAGTTTCATTCTCCCACCAATGTGGAAAAATTAGTAAACTTTCTTATTTTTTAGTATACTTTCTATTTTGAGTGTTATCTCAATTTTTTCCTCCACTTGGTGTCACGCCTCAAATCCTATTGGGGCGGACTGGGGCCCGTAACCGAGTAGGCCTGGGAGAACCAGCTCATAACCTTATACTTCCCATGCATACCTCTATGACAACCCAAAATTCAGACAGCATCATGTCGCATATAAAAGGAAATAATCACCTGTATAAGCTCGAGCACACATATATATGTATATACAATACTTAGCCGTTGGAGCCATCACGTCTATTAACAAAACACCACCTTGACTGTACATTAGGTCTACAAAGCCTCTAGACAATACACAAAGTTTAACTAAGTTCGGGACACACCCCGCCATATAACTAACTTCTATACAATACCAAAAGTGACTGGATATGACACGGAAAGCCCCAAAGCAAACTGCAGCTCACCAAAAGCAGCTGGATATCCAGGCTCCTACTTGTGCGGTGTATGAGCTGAGGTACCTGTGCCTGCAGCATGAAATGCAGGTCCCCCGTGGGGGAAGTCAGTACGAAATATGTACTGAGTATGTAAAGCTGTAGATAATCACATATGATATAGGAGCTCAATAGAAATCAGAAACAAGTGAATAAATCGTAATAGGAGTGGACCACACTTATTAGAACTTGTGAAAACCTGTACATTGTATTTATTCAATCACTTTACCTTCGTTTTTATCATCTTTGTAATTATTACTGTACTGTACTGTGACGATTAGGATGCCTCCAGTACATATCAACTGGGATCGACCCATGATAGGCTTATGCCCCTGGGATACTACCCATAAACACATAAATAGGGATCGACCCATGATAGGCTTATGCCCCTGGGATACCACCCGATAAGAGAGAACTTCCATCACTTAGTTCAATTAATCTTTGAGATTGTTATTTTGGTCGCCACCGCATTTTTGATTCTTTGAAACAATGATACATCAATAAGAAACATATAAATAGACCATCAATGCAATAAAAATGAATTAAGAACTCATTGGCACATTAATGAAGTGTTTTAGAGTCATCAATGCCATAACAATGAAGTAGGAACTTATTGGTATATCAATGAAACGTTTTGGAGTCATTAATAGCACATGGATCTTGTTTGAGTAACCGGATACCTTCTGACATTCATTAGTGCAATAAACATGTAAGATTTGGAAGACAAGTAAGTATTGGAATGTCTTGACATCTTATAGGGTGGAAACAAGTTTATTGGTAATGTAGGACATCATACAAAACCATTATGGATCACATGTTATTGAATAACTTTGGAAACTTTCTTAATAGAATAATTGTTCACTCTCATGCCAAAGATATGGTATAGAGTATGCTTTACATACCTGACTGTCAACCTTCAATACTAGTCCCAAATGGACTTCCCGTCTTTTCGGATTACTTATCTACAATGAACATATATGTAGCAATCTAGTATTAGCAACCAAACGTCACAATTCAATTATTTGAATTCACCAAACTAGTGGTTAAGTAGTAAGCCTTAATTACACCATAAAGGGTGTCACTTTAACCCTCTTATACTCCAATTACATTCACATGCCATGCATATTCATACAATATCCTCCAATATCAAGTTTGGATTCATTTATCCTTCCAATCAATCCATTAAACCAAATTGAGCCATAGACATAAATAATCATCAATTCAATAGTATATCACCATATCCACCTTCCATAACTCAATTACTATATCCACCTTCCATAACTCAATTACCATATCCACCTTTCACAATTCAATATAACCAAACCATGCAAAATAGTCCATAACCCTATTTCCATCACTTTTCAATAACAACCAATACATATAATCCTCTATCACACATATACATATGGAAAAGAATAAAGGCAAACAATATTCATACCTTAGAATTAACCTCTTGATTATGCAATCCTGTTTGCACAAATAATAGGTGCCGTTCGAAGCTCTCGAGATGACAAACGTAGTTATCAGATTACTTTGGAATTTCTACGGTTGAATCACAAGTAATTTAAAGGTCAAATTTGGCTAGGGTTTGTTCTTTCTCAATGATTGATGATGAAAATGAGTTTTTGAACTCATATACATGTTTATATACACATATTCCCGTCCATAATATAATAGGAAATGACCAAAATGCCTTTAAAATTTAAATAATGTCAAATTTGTCCTTTGGTGGACTGTTTTGATAAGCTAAAGTAGATCGATCATAACTCTTTGATCCGATATTGTATTTGGGTGAAATTGGTATCGTTGGAAAGATAATTCAAAGTTATTTCATTTCATATAAAGTAGGCCACCCAGTTCGTCCTGTACAAGGAGTTATGGTCGTTTGAAGTTGACCCTAAAAATCTGTTTTGATAGGCTGAAGTAAAACGCGTATAACTCCTTACTCAGACGTTGGATTTGGATGAAACCAATTGCATTGGAAAGAAGACTCAAAGATATTTCTTTTCATAGGTCTTAGATCTCCCAGTTCATTATATTAAGGGAGTTATGATCATTTGAAGTTGATCCAAAAATTCGATTGGCCTCAGTAGTTTGTGTGCAGGAAATTTTCCTGCACATTTACCGTTTTATAGTTTCGAACGTGCTCGATTATATCTGAAACCTATCCGTTTTTGGAAATATTTATAATCCTAGAAAGCGTATTCAATAACCTTCGCATGAAACCATCGACGGACAAATTCTGGTATAGATAAAATAATAATAAAAAAATTAATTCCATATAAATACGACCAATACACGTACTTGAATACGGTGTGTTACATCTTTCCCCCCTTTAGAACATTCGTCCTGTAATTTTAGCGTAGTTATTCAACCAAAACAAGTTCAAGTCCATCATTAATATTCACATCATCACATAAATACTATGCATATATAAAAAAAAACTTACTTGTTAATGTTCTAACTCCGTTTCTTGAACTTCCTCTTCATCTTTGAACAAATGAGGGTACTTATATTTCATTGCTTCCTCAGCTTCCCATGTAATCTCTTCCCTTTGACGATTTCTCCAACGTACTTTCACAGATGCTATCTCTTTATTTCTCATCTTCTTAACTTGGCGATCTAGAATAGCAATAGTCACTTCCTCATAGGTAAGATCTTCCGCAACTTGCACATCTTCAGTAGAAGTGATATGTGATGGATCTCCGATGCACTTTCAAAGCATTGACACATGAAATACCGGATGTACTGATGAGAGATCTTGGGGTAGCTCTAATTCATATGCAACTTGTCCAAACCTTCGAGTGATCTTATACGGGCCTATATAACGTGGACTCAACTTCCCTTTCTTGCCAAATCTCACTACCCCTTTCATTGGTGATACCTTAAAAAATACCCAATCACCTATAGAAAACTCTAGCCCTCTCATTCTACTATCCGCATATGACTTGTGTCGACTTTGGACTATTTTCAGTCGTTGCTGAATTACTTTAACCTTCTCTATGGCTTGATAAACAAGATCCGATTTGAACAAAAGAGTTTTACCTACTTCAAACCATCCTATTGATGATCTACACTTCCTTCCATATAAAGCTTCATATGGTGCCATTTTGATACTTGAATGATAGCTATTATTGTAGGCAAACTCAATAAGGGGTAAATGATCATCCCAGTTGCCCTTTAAATCTATTACACAAGCTCGTAGCATATCTTCAAGTGTTTGGATGGTACGTTCTGCTTGTCCATCTGTTTGAGGGTGAAAAGCTGTACTCAACTTCACTTGTGTTCCCAAACACCTCTGAAAAGACTTCCAAAAGTTTGCGGTAAATTGGGTTCCCTGATCTGATATAATAGAGATTGACACTCCATGTAATTGGACTATCTCTTTAATGTACAGCTTCGCATACTCTTCAACTGTGTAAGTGGTCCTAACTGGTAGGAAATGTGCGGATTTGGTAAGCCTATCAACAATCACCCATATAGAATCAAACTTTCGGGATGTACGAGGCAAAACAATAACGAAATCCATGTTGATCATGTCCCACTTCCAGCTTGGAAGATCAATGCATTGCATATAACCTCTGAGTTTTTGGTGCTCAACTTTAACTCTTTGACAATTTGGACATTCAGCAACAAATTCTGCAATGCTCTTCTTCATGTCATTCCACCAATACATATCTTTCAAATCTTGATACATTTTGGTTGATCCTGGATGAATGGAATACCTTGAACAATGTGCCTCTGTTATAATCTTCTTTCTTAGCCCGTTTACATCCGGCACACACAATCAGTTTTGGCACTGAAGTACTCATCCTCGCGTAAGCTCAAATTCCTTGGTCGCACCACTCTGAACGTTCTCCTTAAGCTGTAATAAAATAGGATCTGCATATTGCTTCTCTTTCACTTCAGCTACTAATGAAGATTCCACAACATTATGTACGATAAGCTCTTTATCCGGAGTTTCAAGAAGGTGAACTCCCAAACTATCTAACTGGTGAAGATCTTTAATCATCCCTTGCCTTTCTATAGGCGCCATCATAGCCTTACGACTTAACGCATCAGCTACCACATTTGCTTTCCCTGGATGGTACAAGATATCAACATCGTAGTCCTTTAATAGTTCAAGCAATCTCCGCTGCCTTAAATTTAGATCCTTCTGATTAAAAATATATTGCAAGCTCTTATGGTCAGTATATATATCAACATGAACCCCATATAAGTAGTGGCGCTATATATTTAAAGCAAAATAACTGCTGCCAGCTCAAGATCGTGTATAGGATAATTTTTCTCATGTGGCTGCAATTGTCTAGAAACATATGCTATTACCTTACCATGCTGCATCAATACACATCCTAAACCAATTCTGGAAGCATCACAATACACTGTATACCCTTCGGTGCCTTCTGGAAGTACCAACACGGGTGTAGAAATCAACTTGTTCTTTAAATCTTGAAAACTCTTCTCACAGGTATCATTCCATTAGAATTTGGATGCTTTATGGGTTAGCTTGGTTAAGGGTGCTGAAATGGAAGAAAAGCCTTCAACAAACCTTCTATAATAACCGGCCAACCCGAGAAAACTACGAATCTCCGTAGGCGTTGTGGGCCTTGGCCAGTTCTTCACAGCTTCTATCTTTTGGGCATCAACCTTTATCCCTTCACTAGATACAATATGACCCAAAAATGCCACCGACTTTAACCAAAACTCACATTTAGAGAACTTTGCATAAAGCTTACAATCACGAAGAATCTGCAATGCCTGTCGTAAGTGATTGGCATGGTCCTCTTCTGATCTAGAATAAACTAGAATATCATCTATAAAAACTATCACAAATACATCCAGGAATGTCTTAAACACCCTATTCATCAAATCCATAAAAGTTGCGGGTGCATTTGTTAGCCCAAATGACATAACTAGAAACTCATAATGACCATACCGTGTTCGGAAAGCTGTCTTGGGTACATCCTTCTCTTTGACCCTCACTTGGTGGTAACCTGTCCTCAAATCAATCTTAGAAAAACACTTGGCGCCCTGTAACTGATCAAATAAATCATCAATTCTTGGGAGAAGATATTTATTCTTAATAGTCACCTTATTCAATTGCCGATAATTAATACACATCCTTAGCGAGCCATCCTTTTTGCGCATAAATAACATTGGTGCTCCCCAGGGGGACATACTAGGCCTTATGAATCCCTTCTCTAGCAAATCTTTCAATTGCTCTTTCAATTCTCGTAATTCTGTTGGGGCCATTCTATACAGAGGAATGAAGATTGGTTGGGTGCCTGGTATTACATCAATACCAAACTCTACTTCTCATTCAGGAGGCAAACCTGGAAGATCTTCAGGAAATACATCAAAAAATTCATTTACCATCGGAACAACGTGAAGAGTTGGTGGCTCCGCTTCTGTATCCCTTACTCTAATTAAATGATATGTGTATCCCTTGGAAATCATTCTTCTTTCCTTAAAATAAGAAATAAATCTACCTCTTGGCGTGCCAATTTCACCATTCCATTCAAGGACTGATTCATTTGGAAAATGGAAATATACCTTTTTCGTGCAACAATCAATTGTGGCATAACAAGACACCAACCAGTCCATACCCATTATAACATCAAAATCTACCATTTCTAACTCCACAAGATCAGCCATCGTATCACGACCACAAACAGTTACTATGCAGTTTCGGTAAACCCTTCTAGATACAATAGATTCCCAAACCGGTGTGGACACTTTAAATGGCTTAACTAACAGTTCGGGTATTCTTTCGAACTTTCCAGCAACCAATGGAGTAACATAAGATAATGTAGAACCGGGATCAATTAAGGCATATACATCGAATGAAAAGATAGACAACGTACCCGTAACCACATCTGGGGAAACCTCTAAATTTTGTCGATCCGCTAGAGCATACGTATGATTTTGAGCCCCGCTAGAACTCGTGGATCCTCTATCCCCTCTAACATGACCCATTGGTTGTGCACCCCTTCCTGAATAAGGCATCGATGATGATGATGCAGCAAATGACCCCGTAGGTCGTGCCATACCCCCTATGCCCCTTCGTGGGCATTCTCTCATCATATGCCCCAACATACCGCACCAAAAGGTGTAATTATTTATGTATTTATTTTGTGTTATTTTTTTCCAGGTAGTTAATAAAGAAAATCAATGGCATCAAAAGGTCGTGGTAATGGACGGCGCAAGAAAGGTAAGAAAGGACTTGATAATCTTTTCGAAGGTCAATATACAGCACCACCACCACCACCTGTTACCACAACTCTTCAACCAGCTGCTACAAATATTATTCCTCCTCCAAAGGCAACTATTTCACTACCAAATGCATTTTTCATGCCCCCACCGCCCCACTAGTTCTAGCCCTCTTCTCCCCATAATAGTCTGCATAGTAGCTCTTTATCTGTACCTTCAATATCATCCACACCTAGCCTTTCTGAATTGAGAATTGGAGGTCTCAACACATCAACATCGCCTTCTATTGATAGTGCTGCAGCGTCTAATGTTACAGCAGCTGCTTCCCAGATTCCTAAATTTAAAGAGGTAGTAGAATATGACGGCAATGGGAGGCTAATTATCGCCACTGATGATAATGGGTAAGTAAATATTATATTTTTTCATAATTTTTAAATTTTTTGAAAACTAACATAATTTAATGTAATTTTATTACAGGTTCATTCCCGCTTATGCCGGCGGACATATGGTTATAGAAGCAATTAAACCATTTTACACGAAGCCGTGGGGTAGTTGGAATGAGATTCGACTCGACATTAAAGTGCTTATGTGGAATCAGTTTGTGGTATAATCAAAATCAAAGAATTTACCATTTCAGTATCCTATCAATGATGAATTTACCTTTATATCCGTCAACTCATTTCATCACTTTATATTAAACTATTTTGCAGATAAAGTGTGCATAGAATTCTTGTCATGATAATGAAATACAATGCATTTTTAAGTTGAAATCAGCTCAACGTACCAAAGAATACTTGTATGAGGCCCAGAGGCACTTTGGAAAAACCTGGATGGCTGACTGCTAATGTGTGAGATCAGCTCTTGCAAAAATGGGATACTCCTGAATATAGGGAAAGGAGGGAACGAGCAAAGGCAAATGGAGCATCTCAAATGGGTGGGTTGTTTCACACTAGAGGTTCGATGAGTTTCGCTACACACCGACGAAAATTGGTAATAATATCTTAAATTTCTAATTTGTTCGGTTTAGTTCACTGTTCTATACCGTGACATAGTGAAGCTGTGTGGGGCTCTTTCGATTCCCTATTGTTGTTATCTCCTTGTTTTTGTTCATCTTGAAGTCTAGTGAAGCCGTGTGTGGCCTATTTCGATTCACTAGCACTATTGACATCTTGTTGCTCTTGTTGTTGTTCATATTGAAGTCTAGTGAAGCCATGTGTGGCCTATTTCTATTCACTAGCATTGTTGACATCTTGTTGCTCTTGTTGTTGTTCATATTGAAGTCTAGTGAAGCCGTGTGTGGCCTATATTGATTCACTAGCATTATTGACATCTTGTTGCTCTTGTTTAAGTTCGGCTACTTCTTTCCTTGCTCAGGTATTCCTAATTATGATGTTAAATGAACCTTTCCTTACACCTTTTAACAATCATTTTAGAAGTATATTTAGCCAACTCAAATATTACGGAACCTTCTAAGTACTTTCTTTCCTTATCTCTGATCAAACCTGGTCATTCGCATCTTAAATAATGTGCACATAGAAATAATAGCCAAACTCTAGCGTAGTGTTTTGTGGACTTCCATCAGTTGTGACTTTGAGAGAAATGAATTGAATTTTGTGCTAGGGAAAACAATTTAGATAGCTTATGTTCATGTATCAGCTTTAAGCTGTTTGTTTTAGATTGCGGTGTAGAAAAGTTGCTCTTGATACTTTGTTCAAAAGAATTACAGACAAAACATAGGAAATATAGTACTTTGCCTCAAGATATGCATGTGAAAGGTGGTGATTGGTTTGGGCAATGATCAGTGTGGAATTGAGCTGTTGGTATCAATCAATCTGAATTGAATCATTGGTAGATAGAGAGCGGTGGTACATGTGATTTGTTACTGGGTAGCCTTTCAAACCATAGATAATTGCCCAGTTCCATCGTCATTGACTACATCTGGCTTATTTTGATCAATACTTGACCGAGAAACTGTGAGAGAGAGAGGCTTGTACTCAATACTGGTTAGGATATTTCTAGGTGTAAAGCTGAAAAGTCATTCTATCAGCTGCTCTTTCTGAAATCCGCACTTCTCCTTGAGATTTCTAGTTGAGGATTGTTTATAGGGTCCCCAAAATATCCCAGGAACATGCTACAACACGACATGTACCTACAAAGGCAATCTGTGTTTTCATGTTAGTAGCAAAAGGTGCTTCTGTTACAAGAGCTTTCTAATGCCAATATCTTTCAGTTTGAAGGTTACAGTGTGTCTTAGTGATGCCATTCATGGAATGATTGTATAAAGTTTTATTCTAGAAATAAGTTGTTATATATGCATCAAGGTAGGTTGTATCTTAATCTGTGAGGATTGAACGTAAGACTCGAATGATTGATACCTAGAAGATGTGGCAGGTATTTGCAAACACAAGAAGAAAAAAATAAGACAACAAAGAAAATATTAAAGAATATGTAAAAAGGAGTAGTACTCAGACTGCGATAACCCCTACTTATCCAAGTAAAAGAAAACTAGTCTATCTTCTACCACGTACTACAGGGATTCTATGATAGCTATCGATGAAGCAATATCCTGTACAAAATTTTCCTTACAGCAAAAGTGAAATGAAAAAATATTTCATCTTAATCTTTTGAAAGGAATTGCTATGCCCTTGAAAATACCTACTGTTTCTTCCTTGAAATATTCCACTATATGCATCCTGGAAAG
Source organism: Capsicum pubescens (assembly GCA_030864215.1). Classification (NCBI taxonomy): domain Eukaryota; kingdom Viridiplantae; phylum Streptophyta; class Magnoliopsida; order Solanales; family Solanaceae; genus Capsicum; species Capsicum pubescens. Next base: position 1,736,919 of record CM061539.1, read on the forward strand.
ATTTTCCACCTCTTTTTTTGTCCATTCAGTCTATTTGAAAAATTCTCACAATAATGTATAAATAGGTGACTACTACCTCTTGCTAGGTTGAGTACGAGAAACTGTCAAAGACTGAAGATCTGCTGCTTAAACAATCAGCAACTGTGAGGATCAACAATGCACCTTGAGCAAATGACCACTCCCCTCTTTACATGCATTTAAAGTTTACATGCTTAAAGTTGCATCCCTTCTTTCTTCTCCGGTATCTTTTTTTTGTACTAATAGCATCCAAATCCAGTCCACAAACGGCTCTCAATGATTTTACATTCTCCTGCAAAGTGGAAATATAGTGTAGCGTGACATCATTTAGCACAATTAGTCTTAACATGTTTTGGTCTATGCTTCCCAAACTTGTCTTCGTACTTGCATTATCTCTTTTCCTAAAATTTTGCAGGAATATGAAAATAGGGGAAATAGCGCCCTTTTATTGATGTCTACGAAGATACGCATAGGAAGAAAAATAAGAACGGTACAAGAGGAGATTGGGTGAAACCGCCTGCCAAAATTGCATATGTAAGATAATAACTTTTACATACATTGTTTTATTATTACTTAACTTTGCTTGTTTACGTACTGACAAATAATTTTTTTTTTCAGGAAGAATTTTAAAAAAACATAGAAGAGTGGCGTCAAACCCAACCTACTTCAGAGGATGGTACCATGGTCCAACCATCACCTGAAGAGCTGAATAATATGTGGGCAACTGTGGTAGGTGGTCCAAAGAAAGGTAGAACCTATGGGACAGGGGTTGTCGAATCTTCAAGTAGTCCTTCGTTGTTTCCCAGTTCCTCTTCTACTTTACAAACTATGAAAGAAATGGAAGCGATGAAAAAACAAATTGTGGAATTGACGCAGAAATGTGCAGCTAACGATGCTAAGTTTGCTAAATTTGATAAATTGGAGGAGTTGGTTAAGAAGCACATGCCGCAAGTATTTCAGGACGAGGAAGATAATGAATCTGATGATAATTAGATTGTAGTTATTGTTCTTGTTTTTTGTTGTGACATTTAGATGTTTAAACTATTTGATTTGATATTTGTTTTGAATGGTTTAAAGTGGTTGTATTTATAAATTTTTGTCGTGTTTGACTAGTTGTGAAAAATACATTAGTTATGTTGTTTATGATCTAAAAGCAGTGTAAGCTAATGCAATATAATAATTATTTAATTAATAGTTATTTAATAATTTTTTGACTATAGTAGTTGGAATAATTAAAATTATTAAATAATTATTTATAAAATTTCTGACTACATTGGTCGGAATAATTATAATTATTAAATACTTATTTATTAAATTTCTGACTACCGTAGTCGAAATTATTACATTATTAAATAATTATTTATTAAATTTTTGAATACAGTAGTCGGAATAATTAAATTATTAAATAATTATTTATTAAATTTCCGACCACAGTAGTCGGAATAATTATAATTATTAAATATTTATTTATTAATTTTCCAACTACAGTAGTCGGAATCATTAAAATTATTAAATAATTCTTTATTAATTTTTCAACTATAGTAGTCGGAATATTTAATATTATTAAATATTTTTTTATTAAATTTCCGACTACAGTAGTCGGAATATTTATAATTATTAAATAAATATTTATTAAATATCCGACTACATTTTCGACTATAGTAGTCGGAAATTTCCGACCACTTCAGTCGGAAAATATTTTCCGACAAGCGATATTCCGACTACCATCGAGTAGTCAAAAAGTAGTCGGAAATACCTTATTTTCCGACCATTTTCCGACTAAACTGGCCGTCGGAAATGTACTATTTTCTAGTAGTGAATTTGTTGTTCTTGTATAGTTGTATTGTATTGTAGGTATAGAATGAAGTTTGTAAAATATATAGTTTATGAGAGTTCTATTCTCCTTCTTTTCTTCTCTTTGTAAGGAATTCTTTCTATAATAAGCCTTAATATATTTTAAGGATGTATGTAAGAAAGAATTGTGATAAAAGAATATAAAAGGAAAGAGGAAAAAAAAATTGGAGTAAAAAAATAGGTTTTGCTGATTTTATGCAAAAATAGGACAAAGAAATTAAGAAAATATTGATAAAAGATGAAATGAAAATTATAGGTGAAAAATTGTAAAGATTATGAAAGGGATAGTGAATTATTTGTCTATCATCCACGTTCACTTATGATCAAGATCTGTGCTATGTTAGTTAAGAGTATTACTTCATATTACTTTCCTTATTTTGTTTTTTTTTAATTTATTTTTTTATTCTTTCTTTTTAAATTAATGAAGAGAATTATATTCTAACTTATGAAATATATTAAATGTATATTAAATAAAATATGAGGAAATGCAATTTCTTTTCTAGATCTCTTATGAGGAAAATGGGGATATGTCATGTATTAAAATGAAAATTTCTTATAAGAAATTCATAAAACTAAAATAAAGAAATGTAACGTATAAAATCAGTTCTCCCAAATAATCATGTTAAAAAATATATTAACTATACATATACATTTATAAGAAAAAGAAACTAACAAAAATAAGTAATTTCACCTAAAATTAAATATATATTTAATAAATCTCTCTCTCTCTAATATATATATATATATATATATGCCATATTTTAATTTTAATAGACATAAGATTTTATCTTAAGATCTTACCGGAATTAGATTAGTTATATTTATTTATTTTCATCATTAATATAATGTTATATTAATTTTTTCCCTCAATTGAAAAATTAAAAACTACTCATTTTTATTTTCTATTAGAAAGCTAAAAAGTCATTTTGGAGTTATTGTACAGTAGTGGCCGTGGATGATTACGGTACCCCTGTGGATAAATATGACATTATTTCATTGACTTGAATTTATAATAAATATAATATTCACTACAAATCTGATAATAAATTCAACTTTACAATTTTAGGTCATCAAAAAACAATAAAAAATGAAAAGCCAACTTCAACTATGATATATCCTTTCGGTATATTCTTTGAAACATATCTTTAGATTTGGCCTTTATTACAACACTGTACTTTGTATATTTTTGAACTGTCGTAAGTCATAAGTTAAAATTTTTTTTTTAAAATAATTATCAATGTGTAAAGATTAGTATGTTTGAAATATGAATCTTATATGAAATATGTGCTAGCCAAGTATCGCTATAGAAAGAGAAAATTTTTGTATGAGTTCTTAAAGCATAAAATTACACTCGAATTGAATCATAAGGTTATTAAGAAATTGTTTTATTACAGTAAAAGTGAACATATTCCCGCGGATATTTTCACTAGTAAAACAAGAAATAAGAAGGATTATAAGAAATCTCAATTGCAAACCAGCAAACATTGAGAAAAGTGTTGAGAGATCTTGGCCAGAGCCTTGTTATTTAAAAAATATGGAAGTAGTATATATATGGATTTATTTAATTACTTCATTAATTATGATGAGATTTACATATTCCCCAAAATATTATTTAAATGAATAACGTACAAAAATAAAAAGAATTAAAAAAATAATATCTGAAAAACGTAAAGAATTAAAAATAAGGTTAGAAAGACTACAATATAATATAATTGTCGGAGTTAGTAAAAACTCAATAAATGCACAAAAAGAAGAAATATCAAATTTAGAATCAACAATAGATAGTCTAGAATATACATACCAACATGATCTATTAATAATTAAATAAAAAATGAACAAAGAAGAATTTATAATAGATGAAAAAATATATGAAAACCATGAAAGATTAAAAATAAAAATAGTATTTTCTAATCTAGGGAGAAGGTATAAGAAAATAGGTGAACATTTATATTTAATGTTAGAAAAAGAAGAATTAAAATTAGAAGAAAATTGACAGCTATGGTGAGAATAGAAAAAGAAAATGAAGAAATAGATAGAAAAAAGAAAATAGAAAAAATAAAACAACAAACTACAGAAGAAATACGAAAATTAGAAGAAACTAAAAATAGTAGGATTGCTGAATTAGAAAAAGAACTACAAATGCTAAAGGATCTGTATGAAAAAAGACAGAAACAAAAAGAAGAAAAAGATAAAGAACAAAAAATATTAAATGAGATAAATCAATTTAAAGAAAAATTAGAAATAAACAATAAAGAAATAGAAACCAAGGAATTAGAAATTAATACAATATATGTTGAAGAAACAGATAATTATGATTCGGAAGATAGTGAAACATATACAGAAATCTTAAGAAATACAAAAATTTAGAAATCAATGAAAAACAAGAAGTAATTAATGAAGAAAACTTAGAAAATATAAATAAGGAAACAAACACTCTTGATAAAAAAGAAGATGAAAATATAAAAAATATAATACCTAGAACATCCGAAATAAAAAAACCTACATATTAAAAGAATAAGTTTAAAAGATATAATCTAAAGAATGAATATGACAAATGGACACCAAAGCAAATAGTTAATATAAATTATTACTTTTTAGACTTAGATTGTGTAATAAATACAGAAAAAACAATACAATTATGGATAGGATATATTACAAAATAATTATTAGATAATAATATAAATATAACAGATGCACCAGAATATATAGAAAAAACACTAATAGGAACAGTGAAATTATGGTTTTTAAATCTAACTGAAAATAGTAAAAGGGTATTAAGAACTGATAAACCTACAGAAGGAACTTCATCAACAACAACAACTAAACTAACACCTATAGAATTATTAAAAAAATATGAAACAGCTATAAAAGACGAATTTAGTAGCACGACAACAACAAAAGAAGAACAAAATGAAGAGAAAAATACAAATAGGAATTTAATGTTAAAATTAACAATATGCAATATGTGCTATGTAGATGAATATACTTGCGCTTTAAAGAATATTATTATAAGGGAACATATAATACAGAAGAAAGTAAAGAAATAAGAAAATTATATTTTAGTAAATTACCTGAACGATTTAGTTCAAAAATAATAAAAAGTTGGGATGAAACAAAAATAGTAGATACTCTAGGAGCAAGAATAAATTTTTTACAACAATGGTATAGAAATCTATGTGAAAAATATAGAGAAGAAATAAAAATGAAAAAAACATTAATAAGAAATTTAACATGTTGCAAAGATAAAATAGCACCTCAATTTGGATGCGGAGAAAGATATAATAAGAAAAGGAAAAGACATAAGAAATATAAGAAATACAAGAAATCAAAATATAAATATAAAAAACCAAGAAAAAGATATTATGTAAAAAATTATAAACATAAAAGAACATATAGGAAAAAGAAATCTATAAAAGAATATACTAGTTATAATTGCGGAAAATTAGGACATTTAGCTAGAGATTGTAAATTACCTAAAAACCCAAAAAATAAACAAATATCAGAAATAAAAATAGAAAATACAGAATATATGCAGATAGATTATATAGATTACGAATTAGAAAGTGAAGACAGTATATATGAAATTTCAGAAAATGAAACAGATAATGAAATAGATAGTGAATTAGACGAATTAAATGACTGAAGAAGATATAAAAATAATAACAAAAGAAGAATATTTAAATGACGAAGGAACAGATCAAAAAATATTATTTGATAATAATATATTTGATGAAATAAAAGGAAAAGAGTTAGACTTAAGTGTAGAAAAAATATTTAAAATACCTACAATAAAAAATATATTTACTAGGAAAAAGGAAGAATATTACGTAGCAAGTCAAAAGGAACATGTAATAGACTGTAGATATGCAAAAGATAAAACTGGTATACCACTAGTAACAAAAAGGATAATTAATAAAGAAATAAACGATATAAAAAGTAGAGACCCAATAAAATATGTACACCTTGGAGCTACAGAGATATTAATAAAAGAATGTTTTAGAGAAGGAATAGATACACCAATAGAATTAAATTTAGCAGATGATAGAATTATAAAACCTATAGAAAAAAGTATAATAACTGCCATAAAAGGAAATTTAATATACCAAAAATTTAAATTTATAATAAGTGCGAATTATTCAGTAAAAATAACAGATAAAAATATAGATAAATCATTAGTATTTTATTAGAAAATATTAGGAATAGAACTAACCCGAGGAAGTAAAATATTTACAGCAAGATGTAAAAATCTATATGTATTAACAACAAAACATAAAATGACGGGAAAAAATAAAATTAATAAAATACAAATAGAAAGTCCTTTTGAACAATTCGTAAAAACAATTGATAATAATGATTATAGTTACAGAAATATAGACATAGAAGAAGATTTAGAAATAATAAATGATAGAATAAGTACAACAAAAAGAATAGCTTATGAAAAACCAGAATCATCAAGTTCATAAAAAAAAACAAGTTATGAAACAAGTTCAATAGTTAATTTAAACCAATATTACATAACAGGAACAATAAATGAAAAAGAATATTTAATACTCTTAAATACAGGACAAGAAGAAAATTATATAGCAAAATATCTAGTAAAAAATGAGGAAATAAAATGTGATAATAATATATGCCCAGATCTACCAAGAATCTTAATAAACGCTAAAAATATAGCAGAAAAAGAAATAACAATAGGAGTTAGAAAAATGAAAATAGAATTTGAAATAAAGGAAGAAATGCAAAAAGCAGACATAACATTAGGAATAAAATGGTTAGAACAAGTAAAACTATATAATATGGAGCATACACAATTATCTATAACATATAAAAGAGAGAAATTATTCTTAAGAAGAGCTTTAACATGATATGAAAATATATGTATTAATGAAGATAGTAGTAGAAGGATATTACAGTAGATATTTTACACATATGATAGATACAGAAGCAGAAGCTAATTTATGTAGATATAATTGTTTACCAGAAAGTAAATGGGATAAATTAAAAACACCAATAATAGTTAAAGGATTTAATAACGAAGAAAGCTTAATTACTTATAAAGCTAAGAATGTAAAAACACAAGTATGGGATAAAATATTAACAATAGAAGAAATCTATAATTATGAGCTAACATCAAAAGATATACTTTTAGGAATGCCGTTTTTAGATAAATTATATTCACATATAATAATTAGAACAGATTGGTGGTTTACAACACTATGTAAACAGAAAGTAAGAGCAAAAAAAGTTACTAATAAAATAAGAAAGAAAACTGATTGGATAGAAGGAAGTGAAAAAATCACACAAAAATTAGAAAATATAAAAAATACTGAAGATACAATAGAACTGGTCGTATTTTCAATAAATAAAAAGAAAATAACTATATTTTCAATAAATAAGATAGAAATAATTAAGAAAAAATTAGAACAATTATATAGTGAAGATCCATTAAAAGGATGAGAAAAACATAAAATCACTATAAAAATTGAATTAATGGATAAAAATAGCATAATAACCTAGAAACCATTAACATATAATTTTGATGATTTAAAAGAATTTAAAATGCATATAGAAGAATTATTAGAAAAACAATTTATACAAAAAAGTAATAGTAAACATAATAGCCCAGCATTTATAGTAAATAAACATAGTGAACAAAAAAGAGGAAAAAGTAGGATGGTTATTGATTATAGAAATTTAAATGCAAAAACTATGACTTATAATTACCCAATACCAAACAAGATATTTAAAATAAGACAAATACAATGATATAATTATTTTAGTAAATTTGATTGTAAATCAGAATTTTACCATTTAAAGTTAGAAGAAGAATCTAAGGAATTAACCGCATTTAGGGTACCACAAGGATTTTATGAATGGAATGTACTACCATTTGGATATAAAAATGCACCAGGTAGATATCAATATTTTATGGATAGTTATTTTACACAATTACCTAATTGTATAGTATACATAAATGATATACTATTATATACAAAAACTAAAGAAGAACATTTAAAATTATTAGAACAATTTACAGACATAATAGAAAAATCGGGAATAAGTTTAAGTGAGAAGAAAGCAGAAATTATGAAAAATCAGATAGAATTTTTAGAAATACAAATAGATAAAAGTGGAGTCAAAATGCAACAACATATAGTCCAAAAAATAATAAATTCAGAAGAAGAATTAGATACAAAAAAGAAACTATAATCATTTTTAGGATTAGTAAATCAAATAAGAGAATATATTCCAAAATTAGCAGAAAACTTAAAACCATTATAGAAAAAAATTTAAAAAGGATGTAGAATATAGATATAATGAAGAAGACAAAAAACAGGTACAAAAAATAAAATTACTTTGTAAAGAATTACCAAAATTACAATTTCCAGATGAAATAAAAAATTTACATATATAGTAGAAGCCGATGCAAGTGAATATAGTTATCGAGGAGTACTCAAATATAGATATGAAGAAGAAAAATTAGAACATCATTGTAGATATTATTCAGGAACGTTTAACGAAACAGAAATAAAATGGAAAATAAATAGAAAAAAATTATGTTCTTTATATAAATGTTTAATAGCATTTGAACTATATATCGTGTATAACAAGTTTATTGTTAGAACAGATAATACACAGGTACGATGGTGGCTAACAAGAAAAATACAAAACTTAGTTACGACAAAGGAAATTCGGAGACTAGTATTAAATATACTGAATTTTACATTTACAATTGAAGTAATCAATACTAACAAAAAATCATTGCAGATTACTTATCAAGACAAAGCTACTCAAACTGATTTACCAATGGCAGAAGCTGATGCCAAAGATACCCAGACTGACTTATTGCTCCAAATGTTTAAACAAATGAAGTTATTACAAGAACGAGTTATTACACTAACTACTGAAGTTACAAATGTAAAAGTGCAAGTTGAGCACTATAAAAAACAAGATACTGTGCAGGATGAGCACATTAAAAAACTAGACCTAGAAGGTGACGATGATAAACACCTTAAAACTCAAATCACTGACGTAACTTCAATTACAGCTGCAGGCACATCTAAAGGAAAAAATATAGTCACTCAAAATAGACCTGGAATACAAAAGAAAAAGAATTATAACCTCAGCCAAATATTTTCAAAACCATATACACAAAATATACAAAATTTAGAAGCATTTGCACCTCCCCAGATACATACATATTCTGAATCACTTAACCAAGAAAAACAGATATACAACTATTCTTCTCGTAAATACATTGACAACATACACACCTTACAAACCTTATTAAATGCCAAACCTATTCAAAGCGAAGAGCTAGCCGTACAACAAAAAGGATATATTATCTAGAAATGCCAAAATTACAATAAACTTATTGCCTTACCAGGTACAAGCCCAAATTTTATTAATTCATGTTACTATTATGGATTATTATCTACGGTTTACACAACCGATGGAGCAGAGTTAGCAGGAATCCCAGAAATTCACAAAGAATTTATGACTTACAAGAGAATTACCAACGGGCAATTATTCTATGTTCGATTTTATTCCGCAGCAGCAGAAATATTATTCGACGAAATTAAACAGACTATTAATGTAGTCAAAATGGGTATGACCAGAGATTATATTATTTCGGAAGAAATATGTGAACAGACCGATATACCAAAAACGCGGATACCAGCATTTTACCGTAACAAAAGAGTTATTGGACTAAGCAATATATTATCAGAATTACTTAATAATTATTCAAATAAAAAACCAGTTTGGATATATAATTCAAAGAATCAAGCATTAATTTATTCAACGAACAAACAATAGGTTGCCTACGTATCTCACATCCCGAAAGAGGAGAATCAGGGGTGCATAGTTCGTCCAGATTGGACAATTAACGATTAACTAATAAATTGACCCTAACTTAAGAGACAACCAAAAACAAACGAATAAAAACTTTTTGGATTTTCAACTAGACACTTCAACTAAGACTGACACCACCAATTATGAAGCAAAATCTTTTTGGTATTTTTGCTTTTGACAAATAAGTAGAAAAGACAAACAAAACCCTCTTTTTTTTTTCTTTTTCTTTTTTTTTTGTTGAACTTACAGTACTTTGAGAAGATAAATGCAAAACGTAAAAAAAATCTTTTTGAGTTTTTGTATCGTGAAGAACAAAAACCATAAAGAACTCTAAAATAAACTACGACACTCCTTTTGATTCATTCTTTTCGACTCACTTTTTCTATTTTTTTCTTTTTCATTTTTTGCCTACGCACCTTAATCCTAACAAATGTTTTTGTTTTTTCAAATCAGTCCGTCAAATGACCACGTTACCCTTAAAGATGCAATAGTTAGCACGTAAGGATGCTTTAGAGGTGAGTCTCCTACAAAGGGTCATGTGGGTCCCGCTAGGTCTTAGTATGATGCACATAAGAATGACCTAAAGGTTGACCTGCATTGTGGTTTACTAACAAGGCTGTTCGGGGGAACGTATGGTCGATAGTGGCTGCTTTGCTTTCCACCTACTCCATAACACTGACGGCTCCCCCCTAAAATAAGGGTGACTCAACTAGAGGTCCTGTACAACACGTGTACTACGGACTTGTTGCAGAAAGAAGGCCTGGGGGTAGACACATGATGCCAGATATAAAAGCGGTAACATATAGGATAAATACTGTACACAAAGAGCACAAAAATGCACAACAGTGATAACAATAACACAAACAATAATCACAAACAATGTTTATACACCCATAGTGTCAAACAAAACCGAAACGACTCCAAAAATAAGACCGAATTCTAAAAAGGTCCCCAGCAGAGTCTCCAGAGCTGTCGCACCCCTTTTTTAACCCAAAAGATTTATTTTAGTTCAAAAGGGCTTTTATTAAAGTGAAAAATAATGAAAATTTATTTCGAAAAGGATTCATTATATACCAAAACTCAGAGTCGCCACTTGGCATAAATCGGGTATGCCAAGTCACCCGTGGATATCCTTTTTCAAAACGGTTTTGACTCTGTAACACTGATCCGCGAACAGAGATTCCGGCTAAGGAATTCTATTGACCGAGGAGAAGGTGTTAGGCACCCCTCAATCCCGTGGTTCAACCACGGTCGCTTGGTGGAGCATATCGGCTAATTTGACACTGCGAATGTATAAATCACATAAAACACGCAAAACAATCAAGCAAGCAAACTAAACAAAACAATCCAAAATTTAGTGTCCAGTCCAATTTATTACAAACCGAAATAAAAATACTGAAATGACCTACACTAGTCCTAAACTATGCTTTACCCGATTCCTCGGGCCTTGATCATGAACATCCTTCGCGTACAAAATTCTTCGAGGCATTCCCCGGTGAGTAAATACAAATGACCCCGGGGCATTCCCCAGCTAAATGAATACATTTTTCAAATGCTATAAACAAAACATTCAACAAATATTCCAAGCATTCCCACAATCCAACAATTCTAAATTTGCCTACCTAAACCTACATTTGCCTATTCATTTCAGCATACCATGATTCTATCGTGTTCCGACAATATTCATGTTTATTCCGAATTCAACAATAATAAACCAAAAATTAATTTAGATTCGCCCATTTTATTAATTTCTCAATTCCAACCCCTCACCTGGCTTTGTCTCCATCAATTACACCAAACATTACTCCAATTCATTCCACGTATCACCAAAATCACGTCGTCAAACACATAAAACATCAAAACATCGACAAAATCCACCAACCGTGATCACACCACACATAATCACAACAATTCAACCAATCAAGGCAAAGAAAAGAGAACGAGTTAAGAGAATGCACCTCAATGGAACTTGTTTTCATTGATAATAAAGAAATCCGAAATCAAAATCCTCAAATGGGAGCCTCAACAACGAACCAACTCGATACAAAACCCGAACTTAAGGTCCGATCCAAATACCAAATCCACGAGACGTTCGAACAGATCAAAATCTAACCCAAACCTGACCGAAATCAACCCGCGACCCCCCCAAAAATCTGATAGAAACTGAAACCGAGTGGAATCGAGCTCAGGCGAGTTGACGACAACAACACCAGCTGGGATAAACCAGATTCTAGCTAAGTATTGTTGATGATAGGCGAATTTACATGCCTATAGCACTATATTTTGCCCATATTTTAGCCTAGTTTTGAGAACAAATTATACATTTCATGCACTTTTAGTCTTTTTTCCTGTAAGTGAGCTAACGAACATGATTAGCAAAGTTTCAGGTATAAATGATGCAGAATTCAGCATTTTATGGATAACTTGACACCAAAGAAAGCTTCACGAAAGGAGAAAAGCCAATCTTGGACGCCAAGGACTAAAGATGGCGCATGGAAAATCTGTCCCGGGCTAAAACAGCATTTCTGAAGACTTTGGGGACTAGCAGTAATTTATTAGGATTAGGATAATGATACATTAACCTAGTACAATTGGTTTAAGTATTTCATTAGCTTATTAGGATTAGGATAATGATACATTAACCTAGTACAATTGGGTTAAGTGTTTCATTAGCTTAGTAGGATTTGGTTAAGCATTTCATTAGCTTAGTAGGAATAGGATATGTGTATTATAAATACCCTATCTTGCTAGAGATCTTCTGACATCTTCTTACATTCAATTCTATTCTATTCTACATCTTCTTACATTCAATTCTATTCTATTCTACATCTTCTTACATTCTATTCTATTCTACTTCTAAGACATTCTAGTTCTAAACAATCATTCCTCCATTAATTCTATTTTTCTTCTTCTATTCATCTATTCTTAAATTTCGCAACAAGAGAAACGTTACCTTGCTAAGGGATTCACGCCTAACGCCTACCACACCATTACAAACGTGAAATCTTTATTGTGGTATAACAACAATGTCAATTGTGATTTCCTTCGCACTCATGGGTAACTAAACTTCTCTGTTGGGGTTATGGAAGCCGAATGAGATACTATCTATTGCTGTGAGTTTGTGAGTTCGTGACACGTATGTTGCTTATATCATTATTCTCTTCATCTTAATCTAAATTCTTTGTGGTTGCAAACGCAAGAATACGCCAGTATAACATTTAACTTGTTCGAAAGAAAGGTTATCTGTCTGGAAAAAAGATAATGTCAAGGTAGTAGGGTCCCATCCCCTATTAAAAAGTTAGTTCCGTAACTGGATTAACCTCTTGGAAAATTCGTACCGTTAGACACGCTTTAAGCTCGAAAGAGTTAAAGTGAAATAATCCTCGAATAGGTCGAAAGACGCCTGGATTTACCATCGAATACAATTCTCTATAAGCACATGCATGTCTGAATTCAACACACTCATAGTCAATAGAGACGTATAGCTCAGAAGGTGGACATAACCCCAACTCCTCAATTCTCATTGTTTCACAACCTACTAAACATTCTTTCTTTTTACTTTGCTATTTTCTGCTTTACTCTCTTATTTTGGTTACATTACTTTCACAATACAATTCCCCCCTTTTTACGAGACTTGCACTAAAAGTCTATTAATCGTTGCTTACTTGTTGACCAAGCTATTCCCTGTGGGATCGATACCCAACCCAGGTTGGGTTCTATATTTGCTAACGACCGCTTTACACTCCTACGAGAGCTGTAAATTGAACGTTATCAATTGTCCCAATATCAAAAGAAAATGAAGAATTTTTCAGTAAGTTTATGACTGATTCAACCCATTCCTGACGACGAACATCGATTCCGGCGTGGATACCGCTGAAAAATTCTAACCCGCCGATCTCTCTCTCTCTCATCGTCACTCTCTCTGCTACTCTCTCTCGATTCTATGTGTGTGTGTGCAATTTTTGGTTCTTGTTGTGTGTGGAGAAGAGCCGAAAAAGAAAGAAAAAAATGGAGCTTTTTTGTTCGTGGGTCTCAATTCCCTATCCGTGAATGTGTGTGTGCAAGTGTCAATGGTGGGTGTTCGTTTTTCAGTAAAAAAAATAGAATTCGTGAAGATGAGTGCTCTATGAGGATTAATAGTGTTTTTTTTTTAATCTGGTCCTCCCCCTGTGTATTGTGATATAGTATATATGCCCTCTGTATGTATATGTTGTTGTGGGTATATCCAGTGAGGTGAGGGTGAGGTAGTGAGGTAGGGTAGGTGGGGTAGAGGTAGAGTAGGTGAGGTGTAAGGATAAAGTTTGTTAGGATAGGATCCAAACAAGATAAAATTTGTTAAGGGTTGTTATTTTTGTCATTTTAAGGAGGGTATAATCACGTGGGTAAGGGTGTATGATAAAGGGTGGATGATTCTGTTTTTTCATAAGCTATTCTTTTTGTTGTACTTATTCTATCATTTATTATTTCTAAATCTTCTTCTATGTCTATATTTCTGTAACTATAATCATTATTATCAATTGTTTTTACGAATTGTTCAAAAGAACTTTCTATTTGTATTTTATTAATTTTATTTTTTCCCGTTATTTTATGTTTTGTTGTTAATACATATAGATTTTTACATCTTGCTATAAATATTTTACTTCCTGGGATTAGTTCTATTCCTGATATTTTCCAATATAATACTAATGATTTATCTATATTTTTATCTGTTATTGCTACTGAATAATTCACACTTATTATAAGTTTAAATTTTTGGTATATTAAATTTTCTTTTATGACAGTTATTATACTTTTTCCTATAGTTTTTATAATTCTATCATCTGCTAAATATAATTCTATTGGTGTATCTATTCCTTCTCTAAAACATGTTTTTATTAATATCTCTGTACCTCCAAGGTGTACATATTTTATTGGGTCTTTACTTTTTATATCGTTTATTTCTGTATTAATTATCCTTTTTGTTACTAGTGGTATACTAGCTTTACCTTTTGCATATCTACAGTCTATTACATGTTCCTTTTAACTTACTACGTAATATTCTTCCTTTTTCCTGGTAATATAATTTTTATTGTTGGTATTTTAAATATTTTTTCTACACTTAAGTCTAACTCTTTTCCTTTTATTTCATCAAATATATTATTATCAAATATTATTTTTTGATCTGTTCCTTCGTCATTTTAATATTCTTCTTTTGTTATTATTTTTATATCTTCTTCAGTTATTTGATTTATTTGTATATCTTTTTCAGTCATTTAATTCGTCTAATTCACTATCTATTTCATTATCTGTTTCATTTTCTGAAATTTCATATATACTGTCTTCACTTTCTAATTCGTAATCTATATAATCTATCTGCATATATTCTGTATTTTCTATTTTTATTTCTGATATTTGTTTATTTTTTGGGTTTTTAGGTAATTTACAATCTCTAGCTAAATGTCCTAATTTTCCGCAATTATAACAAGTACATTTTTTTATAGATTTCTTTTTCCTATATGGCCTTTTATGTTTATAATTTTTTACATAATATCTTTTTCTTGGTTTTTTATATTTATATTTTGATTTCTTGTATTTCTTATATTTTTTATGTCTTTTTCTTTTCTTATAATATCTTTCTTCGCATCCAAATTGAGGTGCTATTTTATCTTTGCAACATGTTAAATTTCTTATTAATGTTTTTTTCATTTTTATTTTTCTCTATATTTTTCACATAGGTTTCTATACCATTTTTGTAAAAATTTTATTCTTGCTCCTAGAGTATCTACTATTTTTGCTTCATCCCAACTTTTTATTATTTTTGAACTAAATCGTTCAGGTAATTTACTAAAATATAATTTTCTTATTTCTTTACTTTCTTCTGTATTATATGTTCCCTTATAATAATATTCTTTAAATGCGCAAGTATATTCATCTACATAGCACATATTACATATTGTTAATTTTAACATTAAATTCATATTTGTATTTTTGTCTTCATTTTGTTCTTCTTCTGTTGTTGTCTTGCTACTAAATTCGTCTTTTATAGTTGTTTCATATTTTTTTTAATAATTCTATAGGTGTTAATTTAGTTGTTGTTGTTGATGATGTTCCTTCTGTAGGTTTATCAGTTCTTAATACCCTTTTACTATTTTCAGTTAGATTTAAAAACCATAATTTCACTGTTCCTATTAGTGTTTTTTCTATATATTCTGGTGCATCTGTTATATTTATATTATTATCTAATAATTGTTTTGTCATATATTCTATCCATAATTGTATTATTTTTTCTATATTTATTACACAATCTTAGTCTAAAAAGTTATAATTTTTATTAACTATTTGTTTTGGTGTCCATTTGTCATATTCATTCTTTAGATTATATCTTTTAAACTTATTCTTATAATATGTAGGTTGTATTATATTTTTTTATATTTTCATCTTCTTTTTTTATCAAGAGTGTTTATTTCCTTGTTTATATTTTCTAAGTTTTCTTCATTAATTACTTCTTGTTTTTCATTGATTTCTAAATTTTTTGTATTTGTTAAGATTTCTGTATATGTTTCACTATCTTCCGAATCATAATTATCTGTTTCTTCAACATCTATTGTATTAATTTCTAATTCCTTGGTTTCTATTTCTTTATTGTTTTTTTCTAATTTTTCTTTAAATTGATTTATCTCATTTAATAATTTTTGTTCTTTATCTTTTTCTTCTTTTTCTTTCTGTCTTTTTTCATGCAGATCCTTTAGCATTTGTAGTTCTTTTTTTAATTCAACAATCCTACTATTTTTAGTTTCTTCTAATTTTCATATTTCTTCTGTAGTTTGTTGTTTTATTTTTTCTATTTCCTTTTTTCTATCTATTTCTTCATTTTTTTTCTATTCTCACCATAGATGTCAATTTATCTTCTAATTTTAATTCTTCTTTTTCTAACATTAAATATAAATGTTCACCTATTTTCTTATACCTTCTCCCTAGATTAGAAAATACTATTTTTATTTTTAATCCTTCATGGTTTTCATATATTTTTTCATCTATTATAAATTCTTCTTTGTTCATTTTTTATTTAATTGTTAATAGATCATGTTAGTATGTATATTCTAGACTGTCTATTGTTGATTCTAAATTTGATATTTTTTCTTTTTGTGCATTTATTGAGTTTTTACTAACTCCGGTAATTATATTATACTGTAGTCTTTCTAACCTTATTTTTAATTCTTTACGTTTTTAAGATATTATTTGTTTTAATTCTTTTTATTTTTGTACGTTATTCATTTAAATAATATTTTGGGGAATATCTAAATCTCATCATAATTAATGAAGTAATTAAATAAATCCATATATATGCTACTTCCGTATTTTTTAAATTACAAGGCTCTGATACCAATTGTATCAAAGCCTAGAGATTTGATATTCAGACAAACAACGTCATTATCGAGAGATTTGATTGTAACACGATCCGTGATCCTTAATATCTATCATGAATTATAACTTCAGTTAATTCTGCAAACTTATCTGTTGCCTGCAAAAATAATAGCTAAATAGTGGCGAATAAAGAAAGACAAGCTGATCCAGATAATTAAGCAAACATAGAAACCATAAAGACAACGGCATACGTATTAGGAAATTGGTAGACCTGACCAATCAAGTGAGTCGTCAAAAATCAATAATTTTAGATGGATCTCAATGACGTGATCTATAGCAGCAAACACATTATTAACATCCTGTAGATTAGCGGAAAAAGAGAAACAACACTCTCAGGTTCCAAATGCTTAATAGAACTAACTATTATGAGAAAGGAGCAACTGGATTTCATAAAATGCACTATCAGGATGTATGATATTAGTATAGCATCTTATATATGTTGCATTTTGAAAGTTAATGTTCTATTTCAGTAACCATTTGAGGAAAGAATTGAAGTCAGTTATGTTGGTTTATAGACACGTGATTTTTGATCTTCCCTGAGTTTAATATATTTTTCGGCATCAAATATTTTTATTTTGTTCAATATTTATTGTAGATTTTGTTTCATTTGAATTAAATTTTAGTTGAAAATAAATTAAAAAATATATAAAATTACATTTTTGAGATATTTTTCTTTTTCTTTTTTCTTTTTAAAATAATACAAAAATTAAAAAAAAATATATTTTTCTTTTAATTTTAATAAATAGGCTAGTAGTTTTATTATTCTCTTTATTATATATTTTTTAGATTATTATAAATTTTTATTGTATTTTTCTTAAATATAAAAATCAGTTAGTAAATATTCTTTTATTATTAGTATTATTTATTAATTTAAATTTTTTATTATAATTATCCTAAACTACAACCACCCGATCTGATATTTATTTTTCCTCAACTGTTCCCCCCATATTTCCCTTGTATAACTCCTTAACCTCCTTCAAAAACTACGTACATTAACATTCTACCTAGACAGAAATATGAAGAAGAAAAAAACAGAGAGAAGAAAAACCAGTCAGAGCAAAATCAAAGACAAAAGAAAGACCAGTCAAAAGAAAAAGAACAAAAAAGAAAGTTGGAGTTGGATTTCTTGTCGAAGTTTTTGGTGACGACGTTTGAGTTTTTGCTTTAATCCATTAACAGGTTCTACTTCAAATTTGAATTACTTATTGTATGAAATTTTTAGTGAATCAAATTATTATCAAATTTATGTTAATGATTGATGATATGTGATGTTATTTATTTAGAGTACTGAATTATGAAAAAACGGACATAGCAATATACTGATGTACACACCATTCACACTCATACTATTTTTCACAATACACAGACCACAATACACACACCAACACATATAGTAAACTAAAATAGATAGGAGAGGGGAAAAATCAGTGAAAGATAAAAAAAAAGAGGGCTAAAACTTGATTTTTCGTGACAAAGTCGTCAGAAAATAGCGACGAATCAGTTTGATTCTGGATAAATCACTATCAGAACAATGTGCTGGCACTCCGCTGGAGAAAACCAACCTTATTTGGCCAAATCCTAGTCGAAAATGGTCTCCCACCGGCCACTGCCGTAGTTACTATTTCCCCTTGACGACCGGCCACTGCCAACCGCGTCGCTGCCCTCTTCGTCGAAAAATCCATTAAAATCGGCAATCTTCCACCAGTGATACAAGAACTCCTAGCTCTAGACCTTTCACACGAAGCCAACCATGTGAGTTGCAACGACTCCAAGCCTTGTTCACATCCTTGGCCGTGTGTGAGGCCCTTGTGAGC
This sequence comes from Capsicum pubescens, assembly GCA_030864215.1. NCBI lineage: Eukaryota > Viridiplantae > Streptophyta > Magnoliopsida > Solanales > Solanaceae > Capsicum > Capsicum pubescens. The sequence goes on from CM061539.1 coordinate 1,755,863, forward strand.
CCATCTAAGGGCCTATACTTATTAAAGTGTGAAGAGGCCCAACAAAACACCCCAAACCCACCCATTTAATGCCAAGGGTATTTTGGTCTTTTGTTCATCCTTTTTAATTGACTATATAAGCCATGTGTTAGGGCTAGTTCTTTTCTTAGTTGATTCTTATCATAGAAGACAACAAGACTTGTAATATTTTGACTTCTCTTTCTCATTTGGAGAGACCAAAACCGAATTCTCACTAGTAAAGTGATACTAGTGTTGTATCTTGGCTAGAAACTAGGTTCTTGGGGATCTTTGAGCTCCTCTTGGTCCAAGTAAGAACTTGGTATTAATATTCATTAGTCTTAGGATCCTTTCTCTTGTTAGGGTTCTTAGATCAATGAATATTGTGTGTCAAGTTTCTATCTCTTTTTTGTAAATCTTGTTAACATTGTGTTGTTGAATCTAAAAGTCTAGTGAAGCCGTATGGGGCTCTTTTGATTCATTAGCAATATTGTCTTTGTTGTTCTTGTTGTTAAACTCACTTTTCTAGTTTAAATAAGTGTTTCAAGCTTAGTGAAGCCTTGTGTGGCCATTTCGATTCACTAGCAATTTGTTATTCACTTGTTGTTCTTGTGTTGATTGGAATCTCTTGATACACACTTAGTATTGTATCAACCAGTAACCAGCCAGATCTCACCGGAAAACAAACCCAAACCGCCAGAATCAACTGCTGCCGGCACCGACCTTCTCTTCCCCTTTCCAGTTGACCACCATCCCTCTTTCCTTTTCCCCAAAACTAGCGAACACCAGCCGGCCACCAACCTCCACGCGCCGCTATTTTATTTTGGTCGGCAAAAACACCGCTAACCGCATGAAACTAGTCACCACCATCACCGGTGAACCAAAACTAGCTGACCACCGCTCTATAATTTTTGGTCGGAGAAGCGACAAACAATACCAACACTTTTATGCTAAGGCTTTTTCACAAAATCAAAGTACAAACTTTTTTAAAAACTTTACCAATATATTAACAATCAAATATACATCTAATAATATTTAATATTCATTATTTAGTTATAATAATAATTTTAGCCATTGCTCACCAAAAAGATTAGATCTGACCGAATTTTAATTATTGGCGTTACTCCAGTGAAGCCTATCGAAAAGTGACACATTTATTATTCCAAAAATTGAATTCCAATCATTGAGTATTTGTGTTTTTGCTTAGACTGATATCTATATGATTTGGAATCTGTGTTATTTTAAAGTGAATAAATTTGGGGGATTTATAATAAAATTAATATAATATGGTTAATTTTTGTGTATTTATAGTATTTTTATTTTATATTTGATTTATTTTATTTTTATTAACAAAGCTTGATAATTATTTATTAAATTAATTAATTGTTTTAGTTAAATATTATTTTAATTTATTGTTAAGGTTAAGTAGCATTTTTAATAGAAAAAATTATTATGAGTTTATAAGAGACAAATCACGCCTCTAATGCTAGGCAAATTTTAGATAATGTTTAAAATCTTATCTCAATTAAGAATGCGGCATACACATCTTTCTAAGACATTTAAAAATTCAAGGATGCGATAACGCACTTTGACAGATATTTTTATAAATTAACTTTCATCAATTTATCCAATATAAGAAGCGTAAACAAATATTTTTAGTATATTAAATGAGCGAATTTAGGCCTTAACACAATTTATTTAAAATAGTTTAAGTCAAGATAAGTCAATAAAAGTGACCGCGCTAGAACCACAGGACTCGAGGGGTGCCACAGGACTCGAGGGGTGCCTCACACCTTCCTCTCGATCAATAGAATTTTTTACCCGGTCTTCTGTTTTCGCAGACCAACAAAGAGTCATTTTCTTTTGATTGAGGATTCAATAAGTTGACTTGAAACACCATAACTCAATTCCAAGTGGTGACTCTGTAAATAAAAATAATCCTTATTCAAAACCATCACTTTAATTAGAAAAATCCTTCGACTTTGATCCTCGAGTGAAAAAAAGGTGTGATATTTCTGGCGGCTCTGCTGGGGAATAATAAGAATTCGAGCTTTAAATATTGACTTTTACTTTATTTAAATATTTTTATAGTGTGTTTGTTGGCCTTATGTGCTACTTGTCACTCATTTACTACTTTGATATTGTTGAACTGTATTATAAACTGTCTTCTCTTGCGCACCCTCTCTAAGTCTCTGAAATAGGATAGAAGGAATGCAACGTATGCATCCTACTTTCTTTTTGAGATAGCCGGAGTGTCAAGGCACCTGGTGAAGGATTATAGTCACAGATGTTAGGCGGAATTCGAATCGGCAACAAAGGCGAAGTAGCACTACTATTGAAAAAGTTGTCCCTCCCCGAATCAAGTATCCACTCGGGTAAGCCAGTCTAGACACCTATCCCTATTAGGCTAAACTTAGAAGAACTGAAATTCAGAATCTGGTTATCCCTATTAGGTTCCTCTTTATTTGCATCATGTGCATTTGACTTAGCGGGACTCGACACAGTGGCCAAGTCTGTCTAGGACAGGTAACCCACTTTATAATGACCAACATGTGCATTCTACGTGCTCTTTGATATTTTTTTGGAAGGCTATTTGATTGTTGACCGACTTTTAGGCAACTTTGAAATGCAAAAAATTATATTATTATCAAATTTAGTGAATCATTTTTCAAAGAAAAATTTTTATTTTTAAAAGAAAGGAAATTTTTTAAATATATAGTGGCATAGTTTTATGGTCTTCATGAACTACGAGGGTCTGATTCTCACTCTTTAGTGGGATACGTAGGAAGTCCTTCCCACGATACGATCCTGTCTTTTGAAAAATTTATTCATAGATTTATCGAAAAATATTTTTAAAATATGAGTACTTTCATCATTATTTTTTTTTCTTATCCTTAGGTTTAATTTTTATATATATCTTAACAGCCCTTAATCTTTAGGGATCATGAGGCTAAGTTTTACAAAATAAAATATATATAAATCTTAACAGTCCTGAACCTTTAGGGGTCTTGAGGCTGAGTTTTGTATGACATATATTTTGAGAACTACGCGCACCTGATTCTCATATTAGTGAGATATGTAGGCAGCCCTTCTGGGGTTCGGTGATCTTTTTAAAAAGAAGATAAAGGAAAAAGAGTTTTTGAAAAAAAATATTGCATTCTGACGTCTTTGTTATTTCTTATTACAGTTAGTTTAAGGTGGATGGTTTGTGGAATTTTGGTTGGTCTTCCATATTACATCAAGTCCAGGAAAGAGTGATATCATAGATCAGACAAAGAGTTAGGAAAATGAGATTTTAAAGCAAGAGATTGTGAGTTTGAGGCAATAAATGATGGAAATGTATCGAACTTGGGCCAGTGGACTGCCTTCTCCTCCATTTTCTACTATTGACCCTACTAATACCTTGAGTTTTTCTCCAAAATTGCAAGGTCAGTTTTCTGTTGTTGGTTATGCGCCACAACATGCCTCAAAATCTACTCCATGACAAAAGCATTGCAATGTTTCCATCACTCATTCTCTAGATCTTCAGTATAAACCTACCACATCGATAGCACCACCTATAGTCTCTGCTTCTGTTGCTCAACTCTCTACTGAGGTTTCCACCTTGGCTTTTGGTCCGGTGATTGTGCTTTACTAATCTGCTAGTGAGTTGATGTTCAACACGCTTAATGATCACTATTGTACTCCTGAGCCCACATCTATGTTAATTGGACCACCAAAATTTCTTACTAAGAAGTCTGACATGGAAGAAGAGCAAGAGAAAATGGCTAGGAAAATGAAGAGCACAAAAAAAGCTATGAAAAATTCTCAAGAAATTTCGAATTATGAAGATGTTGCATATAAAAACTGGGGCATATCTTCAAATGTTAACTTTACCCCAAGCCTTGAGATATCAAAATTATAGGAACATGATGAGTACAAGGATTCTATAAAACACTTGGGACGATATTACCATCAGTTGAGAGGGACTGAAGGAAAGAAAAAAGAAAATGTACCTATTGTCATTACAGGGGAAAAACAAAGCTCAAGAGGTAAAACTCAGCAATATTTTCAGTCTCAATCCCGAGCTTGCACATCAAATCCACATGCTCACCTGCAACAAGGTTCCTCTTTGTAAAATCCAAGATATTTCATTCCACTTCCTCAATATCCTTTGAATAATGAACAGTTGTACGCTCATCCATTTTTTTATTCACAATGGCATGCACCGGTCCTTCAACACCATCCTCTACCTCCACATATTTATCAAGGAACTTCTAAGTTGAAGTTTCAATCGAGGCCGGAGTTTACAATGAGGAGAAATTTAAAGGATAATTTTACACCAATTGAGGAGTCGTATGCCAGTTTATTCAAAAGATTGAGAGACTTGAGCATAATCACTCCTCTCCTTGAGTAGTCTCCTGATCCACATTCAAGAAATTTTGATCCTCATGTACGATATGCATATCATTCTGATATTCAGGGTCACGGTATTGAGGATTGTCGTGCTTTGAAAAGAGAAATAGAAAGGATGATTCAAGAAAAATTAATTGTAGTGCAAAACATTGACACTACGAGCATTATACGGAATCATTCACCAACACATGGTAATACACAGTACGTTGGAAGAAATGAGTTAAGCATGGGGATCCAGAACTTATTTGTTGAAGGAAATGTGTTGGATAGTGGTGAAAGTTCTGGTCATGTTGATATGCAAACCAGTGGCTAAGATGTCAAGCTTAACAATTGGGAGGCCAATACTCTCCCTACTATGAAAGAGTCTTGGTAGTTTGTTTGTTTGTCTTTATGCAATTTGAATCGTTCTAGGGTTGTAATTCAGATTTTTACCTTGGTATTTTAGGTTAAAACTTTATCTATCTTTGTTTTTAATGAAACATAATTTTCCTTTATTTTATTTTGTGTCTAATATTTACTTACTTATTTTCTATTATACAGTTGTTTCTATGCCGATTCTAATGATATGACATGCATGAAGAATTATCAATCAAATTTTAAAACCAAATCTAATTATTAAATAATGAATAAAGAGGTTGAATACGATGAAAAAGAAGTATTTGAGGAAATAAGCAAAGATTTCAAACAGTTTGAAAATAAGTCAAATCCTAATTTGGATGAAATTGAGGCGATCAATTTAGGAGTTCATGAAAATATTAGGGAGAGTAAGATAAGTGTACATGCTCAACCACAATAAAAGAAAGATATAATTAAAGCTTTGCTTGATTACAAAGACATCTTTGTGTGGTCATATACCCGGTTTGAGCACTGATTTGGTAGTTCATAAGTTGCCAATTAATACTACTTTTCCTGCTGTCAAGCAAAAGTTAAGGAAACATAAAATTGACATGAGTGTAAAATTCAAAGATAAAATCACGAACAAACTTGAGGCAAAAGTCATTCGAGTGGCCCAATATCCTACTTGATTGGCAAATATTGTCCCTGTTCCAAAGAAGGACGGCAAAGTTTGAATGTGTGTTGATTATCTTGAACTAAATAAAGCAACTCAGAAAGATGATTTTCCACTTACCAATATTCATATTTTGTTGGATAATTGTTCCAAACATGATCTTGTGTTTTTTGTGGATTGTTACGAGGGGTATCACCAGATCATTATGGATCCAGAAGATGCGAAAAAGGCATTATTTATCACGTCATGGGAGACATATTATTATCGAGTTATGCCATTTGGACAAAAAATGTTAGGGCAACTGATATTAGGGCAGTGGCCACAATGTTTCATGACACAATGCACAAAGAGATTGAAGTTTATGTGGATGACGTGATCATTAAACCAAAAGAGTAGTCTGACCATGCCAAAGATCTGAGGAAATTCTTTGAAAGGCTTCGAAAAAGCCTATGAACACAAGCAGACTCGCGAAATGGCAGATACTGCTCACAGAGTTTGATATTGTATATGTGACGCGAACTATAATGAAAGATCAAGCCTTAGCGGATCATTTGGCTTAAAATCCAGTTGATGAGGAGTATGAGCCATTAAAGACTTACTTTTCGGATGAAGAGGTATTATGAGTTGATGAAATTATTTCTGATGATTGCCACTTAGGTTGGAAGTTGTTCTTCAATAGAGTTACTAATGTAAAATGAGTAGGGATAGGGGAAGTTCTTATTCCTGAATCAGGACAATACTATTCTGTAACAGCCCAACTTTGATTCTACTGTACCTATAATATGGCAGAATATGAAGCTTGCATTCTAGGCTTGACACTAGCCATTGACATGGGAATCCAAGAATTATTGGTGTTAGGAGACTCAAATTTGTTAGTCCACTAAATCCAAGGATATTGGGAGACTTGTGATTCAAAACTCCTACAATACCGAGGTTGTTTGCAAAATCTTTATCAACGATTTGTATTGATAAAGTTCAAGCATATTCCAAGAGCTTATAATGAGAATGTTGATGCATTGGTGACCTTTTATTTGATGCTTCAACATCTCGAAAAGACTCATGTCGCCCCTTGCATATATAGATTTGTGATCAATATGCATATTATAATATGGTTGAGGAAGAACTTGATGGGGAGCCGTGGTTCCATGACATCAAAGAATATATTCAGGTTGGAAAATATCCAATACATGCTGATGGTAACCAAAAGAAAGCCATTCGACGACTGGCTCATGGGTTTTTCTTGAGTGGGGGAATCTTGTATAAGAGGACTCCAAATTTGGGACTTTTGAGGTATGTAGATGCTAAAAAAGCTTAAAAAATCATGATTGAAGAACATTCTGGGATTTGTGGACCGCATATGAACGGGTATATTTTGGCAAAGAAAATACTTCGAGCAGGTTACTATTGGCTCACCATGGAGAGAGATTCTATTTGTTTTGTTCGTAAATGTCATGAATGTCAAGTACATGAGGACTTAATACATCCCCCTCCATCTGAGTTGCATACAATGACTGCTCTATAGCCTTTTATGGCTTGGAGAATGGACGTAATTGGATCAATTAAACCGAAGGCCACAAACAAACATAGGTTCATCTTGGTAGCCATTGATTATTTTACAAAGTGGGTGGAAGCAGCGACTTTCAAGTCAGTGACTAAGAAAGCAGTGGTTGATTTTGTTCACTCCAACATCATTTGTTGGTTCGACATTCTAAAGATAATTATCACGGATGCTACTGCAAATCTCAACAGTCACTTAATGTAAGAAGTATGTCAGCAATTTAAGATTATGCATCAAAATTCAACTCCTTATCGCCCAAAGAAAAACAGGGCTGTAGAAGTTGCCAACAAGAACCTGAAGATGGGTTATCATAAAGATGGTGAAAGGTTCCCTACAGTGGCATGAAAAGTTATCTTTTGATCTATTGGGTTATCATACTACAGTTTAGACTTCAATTGGTGCAACTCCTTACTCGTTGGTATACAGAATTGAAGCAGTTATACCTGTAAGAATTAAAATTCCATCTTTTTGAGTAGTTATGGAAGCCTAAATTAATGATAATCAATGGGTCAAGACTCGATTGGAGAAATTAAGCCTGATTGATGAAAAAAAAATTAATGTCAGTAAGTCATGGAAAACTGTACCAGAAGAGAATGATACTAGCATATAACAAAAAAGGTGCATCACAAATATTTTGAAGCTGGTCAGTTAGTACTAAGACACATCCTTCCCCATCAGATTGAAGCCAAAGGCAAGTTTTCTCCTAATTGGCAAGGACCGTTCATGGTGAAGAAAGTGTTACCTAATGGTGCATTATACCTGACTGATGTAGAAGGCAAAATGGAAGGAATGCCGATCAATGCTGATGCAGTTAAGAGATATTATGTATGATATTCATGTACAATTATGTCATATATGTTTTGAACTTGCATTTTTAAAAGATTGAAATGATGAAGATATTTTGTTCTACTATCCAAATATTAAGTCAACCCTTGCTTACCCCTTTTGAGCTTTTCTTTCTTTCTTTCTTTCTTTCTTTCTTTCTTTCTTTCTTTCTTTCTTTCTTTCTTTCTTTCTTTCTTTCTTTCTTTCTTTCTTTCTTTCTTTCTTTCTTTCTTTCTTTCTTTCTTTCTTTCTTTCATAACCCTCTTTTTTAATTAATTAAAGTCAAAAGTTCAAAAAAAAGAATGAAAATAATGATGATATAAAAAAAATCAAATCAAAATCATGCCAAAGAATGATTTTCCTGAACTACATTTGTCCTGATTCTTGCTATGACAAGATACCTAGGCAACCCTACTCTGGGGTTCGGTCCAACCAAAAGAAAATTTAAATTACCCAGAATGAAATAAAACTGGGGCAAAAATTTATTTCCTTAAAAAATCGATTCCAAAAGTTGTATGCTTCACCCAATGTTATGTAATTTTTTAAGCCTCATGTCGTCCTTTCTTTCTAACCTTTTCCAAAATCCAAGTTACAACCAAAGAAAGACCTTCAGATCGATCTTTGAGAATGTTAAGTCTAAACATGTTTTAGGTGTATGATGTTTTGTATGTTAGGCATTACCTTCGAAAAAAATTTAAAAAAAGAGTCTTATTGGTGAAAAACCTTTTTGGCACCATGAGGCGACTGTGAGCTAAGAAAAAAATAAAAATAAGATAGGCTCGTTGGCAAAAACCTATTGAGGTGCCACCAGCCAAAGGAGGATTGTGATCTAGAGGGAACATATTAAAGATTGATTCCATTTCAAACTCAATAAGTGGAAAAAAATTGTATTGATTAGTGTGGGTAGATCGGGTTGCTTAATTCAAAATGGATGTCATAAATCTTTGAATCGGCTACCATACAAAAATAAGTTTTTTTTTGTCATTTAAAAAAAGAGATGCCTATTGTCTTTTCCTTTTCTTTTTATTTTATTTCTATTTTTGGTATGTTTGTCATCAAATAAAAATTATTGTCATCTTTCGCGTGTCTTTGAGTCAAATTCATGTCAAGTCAAAGTGAGAAAAGGCTTCAAAACTTGATACCAACTCCTTCAATGGTACAAAGCAAGATAAAGGGTCGATACACAAAGACAATATTTCAAAGTAAAGTAAGGTACTCAGAATGATTATGATCTAACAGTTTTGGACTCGTAGAAAGATAAAAGGTGTATTGGAAGTTGAACTCGGAGGCATCATACAAGAGAGATATGATTTGAATCAAGAGTTTCAGTAGTCAGAATTTAGGGTCAGAAGTACGATGAGTCAATGAATATTTTATCAAGAATTTGAAAGGAGTTGAGCATGGAAAGTACAAGAGCAGTCACCTCAAAAGCCGAATGCCACAAACCAACCACATGTTTTAAAACTCATAATTTTTCTTTGTCTGAAATAGAGAAGGGATGTTGTTTTCACATTAAAGTTTTCAAATAAAGGATACATTTTCACATTTTTGTCAATGCAAGAACCATGGTTACAACACACGATAGTGGATCTCAGTTATGGTAAATTTTATTCGTTGCGAGATGTACTTACCAAAGCTATTCCAAACATTGATTTATCCTTTCACTATATTTTTCAAAACATTAAGATCCGATGACACACACAAATTTTTTCAGTACAAACTGGGGCAAATTTTTTTCTTACATGTGTTGTATGGGAATTTATTTTATGCCTAAGACCCTTCTGAAGAATGAAAATTTATTTTATACTCAGGACCCTCCTGAAAAATGGGATGTTATTTTTTTATTTTACTATTTACTTTGAGTCTAGGAGCCCGCTTAAAGAACAGGGTGAAGAAAAATTAAGTCCAGGAGCCCACTTGAAGAATGGGGTGAAGAAAAAGTGTGTAACGCCCTGGAAATGGGTCCCGAGATGTCACACGATGCTTAGGGTCACAAGTGACCCCAAGATAACCCTTCTACTAGCATAACTCATAAGCAACCGAATAAAAAGTATAAATATGTACAAATTAGCGGAAAATAACTCTTTTCTGAATCTAATCAATACAAAACTGAATTTACATGAGTACAACTCTGCTTGTACAAACAAAACTGAAACTGAATACATCAACTTCTACTGACTGTCTATGAAGCCTCTACTAGTACTGACTATAGGTAACCGGGTCATGACTCCCAACTATCCCAACTCAATACGACTGAATAAAGAAATACAATACTTCTCAAAATGTATAACTGACATGAGCCCTTAGATTAAAAGGGACTCATCACCTACTGACTGGAAGTTGCGAACTAACTGAATATGGTGTGATGCGCTACAACTTGTACCTACATTATGAGATAATGTAGCATATAGACATATATGTGGATCAGTACTTTGAGGATGTACTGAGTATATGAGGGTGCATGCAATAAGTAAATAAATAATATATCATAATTTAAATGCGCAATGCATGCTAAATGTAAATGACTCACATAAGCTGGATTATCTTAAATACTGAAGAAGTAATAATCATGAGAAGAAAATCATGCTTTGTAAATCTAGTGAGTCATAACATTTAGTTCTAGAAACTGGACACTAATTCTTTCTTTAAATCATGTTATCTAAGTGTAGGAAAAACTCACTCTAAAATCTGAAAGTCTGGAATCTAATGTCTTTCTATATAGCATAATCTGATTAAAACTTGTGAGCCTTCACACTTAGTTTTCAAAAAGCTTTTCTATCATTCCTTTCTTTTGGAACTTGAAAACTTTGATGATTTGGAGAATTTTGAAACTTGAGACTTAGGGACTTTGAAACTTAGAAGTTTGGAAATCTTAGAATCAAAACTTTCAAGAAAAACATATACTTTTATCTAAAGGAGAGTAGAGGACTTCTTTTGAAACATATAGATTTAGAAATTTGGGAGACTGCGGGACTTTGGAACTTTAGGACTTTATAACTTTAGGATTGGGAACTTGGGAATTTCTTCTAACCAACATAAACCATATGAGCTATCATGGAGTCCAATGTTTTGCCTACGTTGGGGAGAGTTGTTTTACCTTTGTCATCGAAATAGAACCTTAACTTTAGTGATCACTATCTTGGCCTCGGGCCCATAAATCTCAATCCTATGGTGGGACATAGTTATGGCGTATGAGACCTTGGAATCATACCTAAATCGGTGCTAAATACTACTCCCATACTTAGGCTCAGAACATTTAGGAAATCCACCTTAAAGTAACTCAAGGGTCCATAATGAAGACCAAATTATGCTTCTCTTTACTTTAAATCATAGATAGTGTGGATTCCTATCTTAGCTTAGGATCAAAATCAATCTTTACTTTTGAAAGAACTTATCAAAACTTGTCAACAAAACTTGAGATCACCATCTCCTTATAAACTCATCATCTGTACTTAGGACTCAAAATGTAAATCTTTAATGCATCAAAATCATATTTAAACTTCGTGCTCAACAATCATGTTAAAAAGCTTTCAATCATCTCAATCAAGATATAGGAAAATAAATCATAATATGAATTTCATAATTTCAACATCTCAAAATCCATGCTTGATAAAAAATCATTCATAATAATCTTAAATTCTGGAAATTTCAGCTATATATACCAAAATATAAACATACTCATGTAATTCAACTTCTAAAACAATGAAAATATCCTAATCTCGTGAATAGAAACATAGTATATAAACCCAACTTCAATTTCATAGGAGAACATGAAAAATCAAATAACCCTTGTAATAAAAAAATCAAGTTTTGGGTACAAGGATGAAAGATTTATCCTTGTTCAAACCCCACATACCTTAAATTATGAATTTGGATGAACTCTTGATTTGGCAATGCTATTCGTACAATTGATGGGTGCTTCTTGAAGCTCTCGTTCTGGGGATTTCGATTCTTGAATCAATTTTGAAATTTAACGGTGAAATCTCGAGGGATATTGAATCTTAGGTTGAGGCCGTAAGATTTGGTTCTTGAGGAAATTAGTGAAAATGACCATATTTTGGTCAATTGGGGCTTAAATCCCGAGTTATTGGCCAAATAAATGGTGGAAAATGACAAAAACACCCCTCTAGACGCGTAAATTGAAAGTTCAAAATCTCAGGAGTGGATGAAGCGTGCATCACATGCTCCAGTGCGCCGGAATTGAGCATGCATAGCATGCTCCACTGCACCCTCCAGGGGTGGACTAGAGCATGCTCCGCACGCTTATCGCATGGTGCTACTGTTTTGAAATCCAAACGTGCCCTAAACGAGGTCCGAAAATTCCGAAACTCACCCATGATGTACTATTAACTTACCCCATCATGAATCAACAAAAAATCAATTATCAGAGGTCGGGAAGGTCATGAAATAATTCCTCGAGGTTTGGAGGCTTAAAATGAGACTAAGTGTTGAACATTTAGCTAAAATTCTAAGTATAAGGCCTCTTTTATCATGCTATAAATGCTTAGACAATGAGAAACATTTGCGGGGTCTTACAATATCTCCCCCCTTGGAATCATTCATCCTCGAATGATGGGTAGGAGATTATTGAAACATTAAAGTATGGGATAATGTGTCTTCTAACAAAGAATATAGCTGAGCTGAAACTTTACAAATTCTATCATGAAGCTGAATTCTGAGTTGACTTAACTTACTGACCATCAGGAATTGATTTATGTTAGGAGTTTAGAACTCACTTGATATTTCCATGATACAATCATCGATATAAAACTGCGAAGTAATAAATTATTCAGGCTCAAATCATGAGACAATGAGACTAAGATTGTACAAGGGGTGCTACACTATCTGAACTAGTATACTTGGAAAACTGAGGTTATGCTTATGAACAGAGTCATGAACAAATAGCTGAATCTTAAACATGATGCTTGGACTAAACTGAATTTGCAACTTTCATGGACGTGAATGAATTACCTCAAGAATAAGAAAGATAGAAAAACCATGGGAACTTGTCTGTCTGTTTACTAAACTAAATTACTGGCTATACAGACTGAATTATCCGGAAAGCTTATTTTCAACTGGAATATTTCTTCAACACTCTTAGCAAGAAGTTATAATAACATTAGGGAAAAAGAATCATGGGTATGATCTGAGTGAGATATCTGAAGAAGGAATTCTCAGTATAGCTATAACCTTGTAACATGGAACATAGGCTTCTTAAACATAAACTAGTTTAGAATTAATAGGCCTTAGACAATGCAACTGAAAATTTTCTAGCTTAGAAACACTTCTCAAATACTCTTTTCAACTATACTTTCTCCCTTTTAATACCATGCCCACACGGGTTAATATAACTTAATTTACTAATGTATGATCTGAACTAAATTCTCTAACCATGTTCAAGCCTAACTTGAATCATAACTTAGTACACATAACATTATAATGCTAGTATGAACCATGAATTCAATACCCCAAGCATTTTCACAACTTTTCCTCTCTAAGATGATTTTTTTTATCACTTCAATGACTAACTCTAAACTCTTACTATGGATTCACTAGAGCATATCACATACCTCCACTTACATCCCAACACGACATTCAAGCCTACCATTATAACCACATATGAACCTCAAGGAAAACACCCATAAAGGCTTACTCCTCCTAGTCTCTAAACCTCTATCAACAACAATTTTCTTGCACTATTTCTAAGAACATACACATAAATTTTCAATTAACCACAACATGTATTAAAGACTTGGCCTCAATCTTACTTCACACTTATACCCTTAGCTAAAACGGGCATACGATGATCTTTTCTCAACAATAAATATTTACTCTCTCCCATCAAAACAACTGTTTATCATCACTATCTTAACATAGAAAGAGGTCACAGAAGGGTTAACACATAAGGACCTGAAGCACGGAAGAATACTATACATAACTTTAACATTTAACTGAGGCCTGATGAATAGAATGTCAAATGTATAGATTCGTCAAAGAGATCTAAATTGAGTTCATACATGATATAAAATGGATTTCACTTGGATCATTAAAAGTATTGCTTGAGTACTTGAACTGAACATACCGTAAAGCTTGAGTACTTGAATCATGAGCTGCATGACCTAAATTTGGATTTCATAACTTATAGAATGTGATTCCAACTACTGAATGAAATGAAACTCCTTATTTTGGGAACTAGGAGAGTACATGATTCTCTGATCATGGAACTGAAACGTAAGGCATGAGTAGGTATCGAAATAACTGAAGTAACTACTGAAATAAGAATATATTTAGCATCATTCTCTCTCACGGCTATGCTACAACCTACTGGCACATCTACTAGAATCTGAAAGCTGGACTTGGTTACTCGTCCTATCATATTCCCCTTAGATTTAAGCCATCACTCTAAGTTTGTGAACCACTATATACACTCTAGTCTAAACTGCAATCACTTTACCCTAGGGTCTAGGATATAACAATGCACACAAATAATAGAACTCAGCCCAAATGACTATACATAAGAGCGTAAAACCAACTTCTAATAGTACCTTATGAGTTACACCTTATCTTTCTATAGCCCCAATAATCATCATATAATACTTGAATACTTACTAACTTCGAATCTGCATAAGCATCCCCTTGGTCGGAGTGCACACCATCTAGTGCTTCAACTCTTATTTCTATTAGCTAAATCTTCAAACTTTCAAACTTAGATTTCTAAAGCTTAACATGGATACCTCCAAACCTTTGATGGACCGTACTACTACTGTCATAGCCTACCAATATCGCACCTATAAACTTATATTTCTAAACCATGAGAATCAAAATCATACTTAAAAAGGCTCAACATCTTTAATCATAACTCCTTAACTTAGCTATCAAGAACATCATTCATTATCTTAACTAGTCTTTCTCTACCTAGCATCTCTATGGTACTACTAACTATACCACATGCAATGATCCTCAAAACTAATGCAGCCCCATAATACCTTGGGCGTACTTCTACATCATACATACAACATCAAACTTGATTACGAATCAAATAAACTTAAAGCTCTTGTATGCACTTTTCAAGCCTACTAGATCACTTCCATACAACTATAACATTCACAACACATCAATCATTATACCCACCTTGATCTCCATCTACTATTCAAACTTAGTGTCTAGTCGTAGCTATGATGAACCACAACTTCACATAATATTCTTACATGCCAAACATCTGAAAACATTAGTCTGCTAAAACTTCATAACAATAAGGATCAATCACAATCCTATGATCTATCTTATTTAAAATCCATAAACACATCCTCCTTCTACACATCATTACTATCTACCCTTTTTATAAAACTAAACTTAGTTCATAGCTCTATAAGTTTAAACTAAACTCCTTCTTGCAATCTCAGGGATGCCTAAATTAACAATACTCATCCACCAAGTACCTTCATCAATAACCTATACTTTTCTTGAACAACAAACACCGTCAACAATTCTTTTCATACTTCAAGCAAACAACAATCCACCTTAACTAATAACTCCTTCTCTACCTTCTACTAAATTAACACACAAGGACATATCACTTCATTACTAACTCAATCTTATGCAAAAAAATAAATTCCGCTATACATATGTTCAATAAGTCTCCCTTACCACTTTTCTTGCTACTACACCTCTAAATCCCCATTTTCAACCAACACAAGAACAACAAGATAAATATTAAGTTGCCAGTGAATCAAAATAAGACAGCTTCACTAGACTTTGATTTTTGTGTTTTGAACAAGGAAATGAGATGAATAACAAGGCAACTATGATAGTGAATTGAAAGAGCCCCACACGGCTTTACTAGGCTTTGAATTTTAACAACACAATAATAACAAGATTACAAGAGATGGAAACTTGACACACAATATTCAATGATCAAGAATACACACCTTACTCTGTCTTAACTGAACGGCTCATAAGAATGAGGACATAACTTTAAACTTGAGGGACTTATAAGACACTAGAAGGCTCCTCTAAGCCGCTTTGTGAGACTTCTAAAACTTTTTTCTAGCAAGTCTGAGAGCATTATCAGGGGAGGGAATTCGAACTTGCCAATCATGTTACCTCAAGAATAGTACATAGATAGAGAAGTATGGATTATCATTATGGATTATGAGGAGAAATCTGAAAGCACCTCTGACTTGGGCTTAGTGCATGACTTTTTATGAATGTGAATAAAGATCTTCAAACTTTGGAACTTAAATACACTGATAGGATACTTTCTAGATTTCTTATAATCCTATAACTATCTGAGGAGACTATTTGAGAAAGATCTAGCAGTAAAGATTTAAGCTTGACTATTTTTGATACCATGAGGATAAGACAGAGATAGCCCGAATAGCGTAAGATGAGAATCTGTATAAGTTTCTTAGAGACCCTTTCTATAGCATAATTTGACACTTGTAAGAATGGAAACATTTACTAAATTCCTTGTAGCCTCTTGAAGAAAAGTACTGACGTCTCCGTACCGTTCTGCAAGACTCTACTCGACATGGCTTTACAGACACACTAGGACATTTGAACCTTGTACTTTGATACCAAGTTTGTAAAATCTCAAAAATGGGTACCGAGATGTAACACGGTGCTTAGGGTCACAAGTAACCCCAAACTAACCCTTCTATTGGCATAACTCAAAAGCAACCGAATAAAAAGTATAAATTTGTACAAATTATCAAAAAATAACTCTTTTCTGAATCTAATCAATACAAAACTGAATTTACAAGATTAAAACTCTGCTTTTACAAACAAAATTAAAACTAAATACATCAACTTCTACTGACTGTCTATGAAGCCTCTACTAGTACTGACTATAGGTAGCCGGGTCATGACTCCCAACTATCCCAACTCAATACGACTGAATAAAGAAAATACAATACTTCTCAAACTGTATAACTGACTTGAGTCCTTAAATAAAAAATGACTCATCACCTACTGACTAGAAGCTATGAACTGACTGAATATGGTGTAATGCGCTATAACTTGTACCTATATTATGAGATAATGTAGCATATAGACATATATGTGGATCAGTACTTTGAGGATGTACTGAGTATATGAGGGTGCATGCAATAAGTAAATAAATAATATCTCATAATTTAAATGCGCAATGCATGCTAAATGTAAATGACTTACATAAGCTGGATTAAATACTGAAGAAGTAATAATCATGAGAAGCAAATCATGCTTTGTAAATCTAGTAAGTCATAACATTTATTTCTAGAAACTGGACTCAAATTCTTTCTTTAAATCATGTTATCTAAGTGTAGGAAGAACTCACTATAAAATCTGAAAATCTGAAATCTGATGTCTTTCTGTAAAGCATAATCTGATTAAAACTTATGAGCCTTCACACTTAGTTTTCAAAAAACTTTTCTATCATTCCTTTATTTTGGAACTTGAAAACTTAGATGCTTTGGAGATTTTTGAAACTTGAGACTTAGGGACTTTGAAACTTAGAAGTTTGGAAATCTTAGAATAAAAGCATTCAAGAAAAATATATTCTTTTATCTAAAGGAGAGTAGAGGACATCTTTTGAAACATATAGATTTAGAACTTTGGGAGACTGTGGGACTTTGGGACTTTAGGACTTTATGACTCTAGGATTTGGAACTTGGGAGTTTCTTCTAACCGATATAAACCATGTGAACTATCATGGAGTCCAACATCTCGCCCACGTTGGGGAAAGTTGTTCTACCCTTGCCATCAGAATAGAACCTTAACTTTAGTGATCACTATCTCGACCTCGGGCCCATATATCTCAATCCTACGGTGGCATATAGTTCTGGGGTATGAGACCTTGGAATCATACCCAACTCAGTGCTAAATACTACTCCCATACTTAGGCTCAGAACTTTTAGAAAATCCATCTTAAAGTAACTCAAGGGTCCATAATGAAGACCAAATTATGCTTCTCTTTACTTTAAACCATAGATAGTGTGGATTCCTATCTTAGCTTAGGATCAAAATCAATCTTTGATTTTGAAAGCACTTATCAAAACTTGTCAACAAAACTTGAGATCACAATCTCCTTATAAACTCATCATTTGTACTTAGGACTCAAAATATAAAACTTTAATGCATCAAAATCATATTTAAACTTCATGCTCAACAATCATGTTAAAAAACTTTCAATCATCTCAATCAAGATATGGGAAAATAACTCATAATATGAATTTTAAAATTTCAACATCTCAAAATCCATGCTTGATAACAAATCATTCATAATCATCTTAAAATCTGGAAATTTCAGTTATATATACCAAAATATAAACATACTCATGTAATTCAACTTCTTAAACAATGAAAATCTCATAATCGCATGAATAGCAACATAGTATATAAACCCAACTTCAATTCATAGGAAAACATGAAAAATCAAATAACCCTTGTAATAAAAAAATCAAGTTTTGGGCACAAGGACAAAAGATTTGTCCTTGTTCAAACCCCACATACCTCAAATTATGAATTTGGATGAACTCTTGATTTTGGAATGCTATTCGTACAATTGATGGGTGCTTCTTGAAGCTCTCGATCTGGGGATTCCAATTCTGGAATCAATTTTGAAATTTAATGGTGAAATCTTGAGGGATCTTGAATCTTAGGTTGAGGCCCTAAGGTTTGGTTCTTGAGGAAATTGGTGAAAATGACCATATTTTGGTCAATTGGGGCTTAAATCCCGTGTTATTGGCCAAATAAATGGTGGTAAATGACAAAAATGCCCCTCTGGATGCGAAAATAGAAAGCTGAAAATTTTAGAAGTGGACTGGAGCGTGTGTCGCATGATCCACTGCACCCCCTAGGGAAGGACTGGAGCGTGCGTTGCATGCTAATCACATGGTGCTACTGGTTTGAAATCCAAACGTGCCCTAAAAGAGGTCCAAAATTCCAAAACTCACCCGAGATGTACTATTGACTTGCACCATCATGAATCAATAAAAAATCAATTATCGTTGGTCGGGAAGGTCATGAAATAATTCGTCAAAGTTTGGAGGCTTAAAATGAGACTAAGTGTTGAACATTTAGCTAAAATTCTAAGTGTAAGGCCTCTTTTATCATGCTATAAATTCTTAGACAATGAGGAACGTTTGCGGCGTCTTACAAAGTGAGTCCGGGAGCCCGCCCGAAGAACAGGTGAAGAAAAAGTAAGCCTAGGATCCCATTTGAAGAACAGGGTGAAGAAATACAAGCCAGGAGCCTGCCCGAAGAACAAGGTGAAGAAAAGATAAGCCAGGAGCCCGCTTGAAGAACAGGGTAAAGAAAAAGTAAGTCCAGGAGCCCGCCTGAAGAACAGGATGAAGAAAACACAAGCCAGGAGCCTGCCTGAAAAACAAGGTGAAGAAGTAGTAAGTCCAGGAGCCCGCCTGAAGAAGAGGATGAAAAATATCAATTGCAAGTTTAGGAGCCCACTTGAAGAATAGGGTGAAAATTATCAGTTGCAAGTTCAGGAGTCCGCTGGATGAATAGGGGCAGTTGCAAGTTCAGGAGCCTGCCTGAAGAAAAGGGTGAACATTATCAGTTGCAAGTTCAGGAGCCTGTCTGAAGAATAGGATGAAGATTTTCAAGTCCAAGTCAAGATTCAAGAAAGTTGCATAGATAGGATCTTTTACTTGTATCTTCGTTTTCTATGTTTGTTATTCATTTAAATGTAAAAGTAGAAAGTCGTGAACCGGAGACTCGACGAAACCTGACTCGGCCTCTAACTTATTGTCTCACTATTTCACCCTTTTGAACTACACATGACCCGATTTTCTTATAACCCAGGATATGTAAGTGGTCCAAAATCAGGACTCGATCACATTTTTCTTTTCTATTATTTTTATCCTCTTTTTTGAATAATCTGAGGATAAAAAATTATCTCTTTGTCTACTTTTTTGTATGAAAACTCTTTGAAATTTCACATAAAAAGGGGCAAAATGTAGACACGTGATTTTTGACATTCCCCGAGTTTAATATATTTTTCGGCATCAAATATTTTTATTTTATTAAATATTTATTTTAGCTTTTGTTTCATTTGAATTAAGTTTTTGTTGAAAATAAATAAAAAAAAATATAAAGTTACATTTTTGAGATATTTTTATTTTTATATTTATTTTTTATTTTTAAAATAATACGAAAATTCAAAAAAAAAATATTTTTCTTTTAATTTTAATAAAAAGTCTAGTAATTTTATTATTCTCTTAATTATATTTATTTTAGATTATTATATATTTTTATTATATTTTTTATATATAAAAATTAATTAGTAAATAATATTTTATTATTATTATTATTATTAATTTATTTATTTATTTACTAATTTTAATTTTTTTATTATAATTATCCTAAACTACAACCACCCTATCTAATATTCAATTTTCCTCAACTGCCTCCCCCCCTCCCATATTTCCCTTTTTAAGTATAACTCCTCAACCTCCTCCAAAAACTCCGTACATTAACATTCTACCTAGAAAGAAACCAGGAGAAAAAACAGAGAGAAGAAAAATCAAAGAGAAAAGAAAGTTCAGTAAAAAAAGAAAAAAAAAAGAAGAAAGTTTGGAGTTTCTATCGAAATTTTCAGTGACGACGTTTGAGTTTTTGCTTTAATCTATTAACAGGTTCGACTTCAAATTTGAATTACTCATTGTATGAAATTTTTAGTGAATCTAATTATTATCAAATTTATGTTAATGATTGATGATATATGATACTATTTATTTAGAGTACTGAATTATGAAAAAACGAACATAGCAATATACTGAAGCACACACCATTCATACTCATACTATTTTTTACAATACACAGACACAATGTACACACCAACACATACAATGAACTAAAATAGACAGGAGAGGGGAAAAATCAGTGAAAAAAAGAGTAAAAGATAAAAAAAGGGCTAAAACTTGATTTTGGTTGTCGGAAAATGGCGACGAACCAGTTTGATTTTGGATAAATCACTGTCGGAACAATGTGTCGGCACTTCGTCAAAGAAAATCAGCCTTATTTGGCTAAATCCTTGTTGAAAATGGTCTCCCACAGGCCACTGCCGTGGTTACTATTCCCCCCCGACGACCGGCCACTGCTAATCGCATCGCCACCCTCTTCATCGGAAAATCCATTAAAACCGACAATATTCCAGTAGTAACCACCCAGATCTCCTTGAAAAACTAACCCAACCGTCGGAACCAACTGTCGTTGGTGTCGATCTTCCCTTCCCCTTTCCCATTTACCACTATCCCTCTTCCCTTTTCCCTAAAATCAACGAACACCAGCCAACCACCATCCTCTACGCGCCGCTTTTTCATTTTGGCCGGAAAAATTACCGCCAACCGCGCGAAATCAGTCACCACCATCACCGACGAACCAAAACTAACCGACTGCCGCTCCACCATTTTTGGTCGGAGAAGTAGTACACAATACTGACACTTTTATGCTACTACTTTTTCACAAAATCAAAGTACACACTTTTTTTTAAACCTTACCAATATATCAACAATAAAATATACATCTAATAATATTTAATATTCATTATTTAGTAATAATAATAATTTTAGCTATTGCTCACCGAAAAGATTAGATCTGGCTGAATTTTAATTATTGGCGTTTCTCCAGTGAAGACTATCGAAAAACGACACCTTTACTATTCCAAAAATTAAATTCAAATCATTGAGTATTTATATTTTTGCTTAGACTGATATCTGCATGATTTAAAATCTGTGTTATTTTAAAGTGAATAAATTTGGGGGATTTATAAGAAAATTAATATAATAAGGTTAATTTTTGTGTATTTATATTATTTTTATTTTATATTTGATTTATTTTATTTTCATTAACAAAGCTTGATAATTATTTAATAAATTAATTAATTGCTTTAGTAAAATATTATTTTAGTTTATTATTAAGGTTAAGTAGCATTTTTAATAGATAAAATTATAATGAGTTTATAAGAGACAAATCACTCCTCTAATGCTAGGCAAATTTTAGATGCTGCTTAAAATCTTGTCTCGATTAAGATTGCGGCATACGCATCTTTCTGAGACATTTAAAAATTCAAGGATGCGATAACGCACCTTGGCAAATATTTTTATAAATTAACTTTCATCAATTTATTTAATATAAGAAGCGTAAATAAATATTTTTAGTATATTAAATGAGTAAATTTAGGCCTTAACATAATTTATTCAAAATAGATTAAGTCAATATAAGTCAATAAAAGCGACCGTGCTAGAACCATGGGACTCAAGGGGTGCATCACACTTTTTCCTCGGTCAACAGGATTCCTTACCCGGTCTTCTATTTTTCCAGACCAACAAAGAGTTATTTTCTTTTGATTAAGGATTCAGTAAGGTGACTTGGAACACCATAACTCAATTCTAAGTGGCGACTCTGTAAATAAAAATCATCCTTATTCAAAACTGTCACTTTAATTGAAAAAACCCTTCGAATTCGATCCTCGGACGAAAAAGGGGTGTGACACCTATAACCAAGTAACGAAAGGAAAGACAAGGACTTTGAGAAGCTTGATAATGAAATATAATGAGGACCCACATGAAGGAATACAATCAGACTCTGAGACTTGAGATAAAGATTGAGAAGAAAGTCCTACATAAGTGGTTAATGAGATGGGTGGTCTCTTTATAAGACTTGGGCAATCCTCCTTCTTATGAACTAGGTTTTGAGGTTGAGTTAGTCCCAAGATCTATTTTTACATGGTATCAGAGCATGACCCATTCTCACTCAATTTTGGGCCTCCGATTTAGATTTGTGGAGATTATCCAAGAAAGTCCCACATTGGTGGTTAATGAGATGTGTGGTCTCTTTATAAGGCTTGTACAACCTCCTCCTCATGAGATAGACTTTGAGGTTAAGTTAGGACCAAATCCATTCTTAGCTTTAAGCTAGATCCATTCTTTACAACTTGGAGGATACAAAGATAGCCAGCCTCATACAGTTTGCTGACACTTAACAAGAATAAAACTCATACAACTTGGAGGATCCAAAGATAGCCAGCCTTATACGGTTTGCTTCCACCTAACAAGAATAAAACTTATTGAAGCTTATAATAGAAACAACAGATCTTAGCAATATAGAAGGATCAAAAACATCTATTGATCTGCAAATAGCATAAGAGGTCGCA
This sequence comes from Capsicum pubescens, assembly GCA_030864215.1. Classification (NCBI taxonomy): domain Eukaryota; kingdom Viridiplantae; phylum Streptophyta; class Magnoliopsida; order Solanales; family Solanaceae; genus Capsicum; species Capsicum pubescens. The sequence continues at coordinate 1,778,798 of CM061539.1, forward strand.
ATCATGTGTCCATTAATTTTAAGACTTCTCTTAAGCTCAACGGGTTCTTAACCCCCTATTTATTCATGAGACACTTCTGTGAGTAATCATATAGCTTGACGGATAAACAAATGTTCAGTTTATTCAACCTAAAGTCATGGTTTTAAATCACAAGTCGCTCCATAAACTATAATGTCCAAAACTTTCTTCAATAGTATATCTTTTAACATACAAAATTACAGTATCCACCATCTCGTCACGAGACTGGTGTAGAAGTATAAGCAAATAAAGAAGGATTTGCATATGGAGTTTATCCACTTAGAGAAGGCATATGATAGAGTTCTCAGGGAGGTTCTTTGGATGTGTTTGGAGGCTAGAGGTGTACCTATAGTAAATGTTAGGGCAATTAAGGATATGTATGATGGATCCATGACTCGGGTTAGGACAGGGGGAGGGGACTCGAAGGACTTTTCTATCTTGATGGGGTTACATCAAGGATCGATGCTTAGTCCTTTTTTTTTACCTTGGTGATGGATGTTTTGATGCAGCACATTTAAAATGAGTTACCTTATTATTTGTTTTTTGGGGATGGTGTAGTCTTAATTGATGAGACTCGTAGTGGAGTTAATGCTAAGCTGGAGGTTTAGAGGCAAACTCTCGAGTCTAAAAGGCTTAGGTTGAGTAGGTCCAAGATAAAATATTTGGAGTGTAAGTTAGCAAGGTGTCTAGTGAGTATGATGTGGTTGTTAAGCTTGACTCTCTTTTTATCAGTCAAAGAGATAGTTTTAAGTATCTAGGGTCGATGATTCTGTAGAATTGAGAGATTGACGAGGATGTCACTCATCAAATTGGGGTAGGGCTGATGAAATGGAAGCTCACCTCTGGTATTTTATGTGACAAAAATGTATCTCTCAAACTTAAAGGCAAGTTTTACAGAGTGGTGATTAGACCGACTTTGTTGTATGGGGTAGAGTGTTGTCCTATTTAGACCGAAGAAATATTAGAGAGAGGTAATTATATTAGACATGACATGGACAACTTTAGCTTACCGAGGATATGACCCAGGATAGGAAGTTGTAGAAGAGGCGAACTGGGGTAGAAGGTTATTCCGAGTTAGGATATTGTATGTTTTGGTGTATACTTAGAGTATCTTGCTTTTGGTATTATTGTATATGTTAATAGCAATTGTATCTTGTTATATTACTATTCCTTATCTTATCTTAGATCGCTTTATTTTGAGTCGGGGGTCTAGCGAAAATAGTCTCTCTATCTCACATTTGAGGTAGTGGTATGACTGCGAACACTTACCCTCCCTATACCCACTTGGTGGGAATATACTGGGTATGTTGTTGTTGTAATTTTCATCAAATGTTGATTTTGAAAATTACAACTAACCGGATACCAAAGGCTAGTATATTTCATGTAATATGGTCCCAGGTTTCTAAGTGTCTATCACCTTTAATTTTGTTATATCAGATGTAAGACATAATATTAGTTTATCGACACATGTTATAGTGCAGTTGTACTATGCATACGATGTTTTGATTTTGACGCAGTTAGTATGAATAATAAAACCTCATCTGCATACATAGTACACTGTCTCTTCTTTTATTAGAGCTTCTAAGTATGTGTTTAAACTTTAAAGCATCGATGTCCACCAGTAAGTAAGCCTTTAGTGAAGACTAAGATGAGTTATCAGAGATATCAAGACAGGAATCCTCATAATACTAAATTGGCAAAGATGTGACCTGTGAGCATTATTCGGAACATTTAAATTACAGAAAAGCCTTTGTGAAATTCAAGCATTGCAACTTGATAATCCATGAACAAGGAAGGAGAAAGGAGAGAGTGAAGTTGGAATTTTTTCTTCATCTGAATGACTAGTGTTACAATCTGATGTTGTGCCTTATATAGATTGTGAAAGTGATAAAAAAATATCTAATAACTACCTCCTTCTAGAATATTCTATTTGACACCTCATTGTAGCTAACTAATCATTGTCTAACAACCTCTAACAACCTTCAACACCCTATACAGCTAACTCAGCAATAGCTACTAACTAACTGAATATCTACTCCTATCAGCATTACACATTAATGGAACAAGTAGTCGTGTACGTATCAAGATATAGTAGTGTAGTGTAGCATTGTTCAGCGTGTAGCATACTTTGAGCTTGGATCAGTAGTTAAAACACGCCCCCTCAAGCTGTAGGGTGCAATATATTTAGCACACCAAGCTTGCCTAATAAATGAGCATATTGAGCTTGTCTTAGTCCCTTGGTAAGAAGGTCATCTACTTGGTTCTGAGAGTGAACACGTATAACTTGTATCATTCTATTTTTTATCTTGTCCCTGATGAAATGGAAGTCAATCTCTATGTGTTTTGTTCTTTCATGAAACACAGGATTGTTGGCCAATTGAATTGTTGAATTGTTGTCACTAAAGACTGATATGGGCAAGGTAATGGGAACCTTGAGTTCCTGGAATGAACCAACCAACAAAGTTATCTCTACAACTGCTGAAGCCATGCTTCTATACTCAGCTTCAGCAGAACTCCTAGAAACAGTATGTTGTTTCTTGGACTTCCAAGAAATCAAAGATTCACCAAAATAAACTGCATAACCAGTAATTGATCGCCTAGTGTTGGGACAAGCAACCCAATCTGAGTCACACCAGAAAGTTAGAGTGGTAGAATGCTCAGCCTTTAACCATATTTCTTAACTAATAGAGCATTTAAAGTACCTGACTACCCTGATAGCAGCCTCCCAATATGATCTCTTAGGATGTTGCATAAACTGGCTGAGAGTGTGGACTGCAAAATTGATATCTAGTTTGGTAATAGTGGCATACATGAGTTTACCCACTAGTCTTTGATAATAAGAAGCATTAGACAACAAATCATCACCTTGTGCACCTGTGGTTTGATCATACTCAAGTGAGGTTAACCTTACATTGGATTCTAAGAGAGTGATTACAAGTTTTAAACCCCTAAAACCAGTAACTGAAATTAATTCTAGGACATACTTCCTTTGGTTTAATATTACCCCTGAATTTGATTTAAGTAATTCAATACCTAAGAAGTATTTGACATTCCCCAAGTCTTTCATCTTGAACTGCTGATGCAACTTGGCTTTTGTTACATCAATCAATTCAGTATTTCTTCCAGTGAGGAGCAGGTCATCAACATATACAAGAACTACTACTGTGTCATCACCTTGATGTATATGAAGAGAGAATAATAATGAGCACTTTGAGTGAATCTAGCATCAAGCAAAGCATAAGTCAGTTTCATGTTCCATTGTCTGGAAGCCTGCTTGGGGCCATACAAGGATTTGAGAAACTTACAAACCTTGTTATCTCATTAGCTTCTGAAACCTTCTGGAAGCTCCATATACACTTCCTCTTCAAGATCCCCTTGTAAAAATGCATTATAGACATCCATTTTATAAAAAGGCCATCCTCTAGATACTGCTACAACAATCACACTCCTGACAATAACTATTTTTTCCACTGGTGAATATGTCTCATGATAATCCAAACCTTCTTGTTGGCTATATCCCTTAGTGACTAATCTTTCTTTGAACCTTTCCACTTTACCATTTGCAAGATATTTAATCTTGTATATCCGTTTGGAACCAACAGTGTTCTTCCCTTTGGGCAGGTCAACAATGGTCCATGTGTTGTTGGTCTCCAATGCTTGGATTTATAACTTCATAGCTTTCACCCATCTTTCATCTTTTACAATTTGTTTAAAGTGTTGAGGCTCAGTTAGAGTGGAGAACTTTGATAAGTAACACTGATATGCAGGTTTCAGTTTACTATAAAATAGGCTATTGGCTAAGGGGTACTTGTATTTCTGGGTTTTTGAAGTGTCAACATAATCATGCATCCACACAGGTGGTCTGCTTGTTCTTGTTGGTCTACTGGAAGAGGGTTGAGGCATGGAGCGGTCATCTTGACATATTTCTTCATGAATGGTGCTAGGTGAAGTTGCACCAGGTACTGCAGCATCAGAGAAAGCTTAAGTTAGACAAGGCTCAGCTTGGAAATCAACATTAGTATTTGCATTATCAACATGAATATCCTCTAAAGGAACATCAGCATCAACTTCATCATATATGGAGTCCAGGAAGTCATTGATGTCTTCATTAGTTTTGAAAGTATTTGAATGTTGTAATTTTGCTTGTGATGGATCAAAAGGGAATGAATCTTCATAAAACACAACATCCCTACTCACTAATAATCTTTTTGAGTGGATGTCCTGTAGCAAGTAACCCTTTTGAGATTCTGAATATCCTACTAGTACAACAGGTTTAGCTCTTTTAGAGAACTTGTCACCTCTAAGGACAACAGTCACATAACATAGATATTCAAACACCCTTAAATGAGATAGCTTGGGATCTTTGGAGAATAATAACTGATATGGACCCTTACCACTTAAGACTGAGGTTGGTAACATGTTCATGATATATACTGCAGATTTCACACATAAGCCCCAATACTTGATGGGCAAGTGGGACTGAAACTTAAGAGCTCTAGCTATATTTAATATGTGCCAGTGCTTCCTCTCAACCACTCCATTTTGTTGTGGAGTGTGAGGATATCTGGTCTGATATAGAATACCTAGAGACTAAAATAATGTGTGACATTGAGTATTGATAAACTCAGTTCCATTATCAGATCTGATAGCCTTTATCACTACTTCAAACTATTTTTTAATCATGGATATGAATGTTTTAATAGCTACTATAGTCTCAGATTTTAGCTGCAACAGATGAACCCTAGTATATCTACTATAGTCATCCATCATAGTCAAGAAATAACACTTATTATCAAATGTAGATATTCTATAAGGACCCCATAAATCCATGTGTACAAGTTCAAAACATGCAGAACATCTAGCAGTACTTGTGGGTAATAACATTCTTGTTTGTTTAGCTAGTGGACATACAGTACATTTATTCAACATATTTACATCACTCTGATTCATCAAAATTTATAAGTCTCTCAAAACCTAAGGAGCTAGGTGCCTAAGTCTTTGGTGCTACAGTCTGCAATTGGGAACAATAACCTCTGCAATGAATCTTCTATGTTTTAGTCCTATCTGATCTATATTTTCTTTCCATTTTCCTTTAAGAACTACAGTCCACCCTCTTTTCTACCAATCCCTTTCACCTTGCCATTGAAGAGGTCCTAAAATACACAGAAGTCAGGATAAAAGGACACAAAGCATGACAGTTCCTTGGTTATCTTAGCAACAGACAACAGATTTAGTCTAAAATCTAGAACAAAGAGGATATCTTTGATCACATCATCTCTAAACATGTAGGATTCTCCAGTGTGGGAAATTGTGACCTCATCACCTGTTGGAAGGTGAAATTTGTCCAAATGTCTTGGAACCAAGTTGGTTCTATCTTTGAACAAGTGTCTATGGGCAGATACATGATGTGTAGCTCCTCAATCTACAATCCAACTGTCAGAACAAGCCTTGGATAAAAAAACAAATTGTAATACCTGTTATATTTACTTGTTTCATATCCTTGGTATCCTTGTTCAACATGTTCATGATTTGAGTGTACTCGTCATCAGTGAATGTATGAGGTTTTGCCAGTGGTATAAAATTGACATCATGACTGGAACTGGTAGCATCAACTGGTCCTACTACCATGCTTAAAGTTTGGGAAGACTTGCTACCAGTGCTAGTATAGTTGTTACCCCTATTATGTAATGAGAATTTATTTCCACCAGTATTATATGACCTGAAATTTGGAGGAGTATAACCTTGTTTCTTCTTGTTCTTCCAATCATTTGAATATCCTATCAATTTGTATCAGTTTTTCTTTGTATGACCTGAGATGTGATAGTAGTCACACTTTCTACTCTTGTAATTTGTGTTTCCCTGTCTATAACTATAATTGCGATTTACTTGCATAGCAAGAGGTTTTGATCTATCGTGTACAACAAGTATACGTGTTGAGTGTTGTATCTCATCTTCTATAAGCATGGCATAAGCTTGATTGAGAGTTGGAGTTACTCCCTTAAGTAAGATTTGTCTCCTAGCTTGATCGTAGGACTCATTCAAGCCACTCAAAAATTGTAGAAGTCTCAGTTGACATATATGATCTGAGTACTCTTTGGACTTAGGGAAATCACAGCTGAGATTTAGAACTAGAACATCACACTCACTCCACAAGGTTTTCAACTTGGTAAAATAAGCTAAGATTGAATAAGTACCTTGAGAATGCATATTGATGTCACGATTCCATTGATATATGCGCATACGATTCACTTTGTCATATCTTTCCTTCAAATCATCCCAGACTGCGCAAGCATTTGTAGCATACATGATCCCAGATAGTAAGTTTTCACTCACAGTATTCATGATTCATGAGAGGAAAATAGAATTACATGTTTTCGACTGTTCATGGAGTTCCTCTCTGTATGACTCCTTGTTGCAAAATCCAGTGACAAAACCATACTTTTTCTTCCCTAAGAGAGCAATTCGCATAGATCAACTCCAAAGACTATAGTTTTCTGAACTAATTAATTTGATTGGAACGAGTACAGTGCTTGAACTATCTGAAGCACCAATGAAGAGTGGATCACTTTGATCAATTTTAGGTACCATGAATGAAGAAATTTAGCTACAAAAATTGACCAAACTTGCACAGATAAAAGAACAAAAAATAGAGAACATACAGAGGTCTTAAGAATTCTCTGAGAATATGAGAAAAAAATCAAAATACTCTCAGAATTAGGAACCTGGCTCTGATACCATGTGAAATTCAAGCATTGCAACTTGATAATCCATGAATAGGGAAGGAGAAAGGAGAGAGTGAAGTTGGAAATTTTTCTTCATCTAAATGACTAGTGTTATAATTTGATGTTGTGCCTTATATAGGCTGTGAAAGTGATACAAAATATCTAATAACTACCTCCTTCTACAATATTCTATTTGACACCTCATTGTAACTAACTAATCATTGTCTAACAACCTCTAACAACCTTCAACACCCTATACACCTGACTCAGCAATATGCTACTAACTAACTGAATATCTACTCTTATCAGCATTAGACATCAATGGAATAGGTAGTCGTGTATGTGTCAAAACATAGTAGTATAGTGTAGCTCTGTTCAGTGTGTATCATACTTTGATCTTGGATCAGTAGTTAAAACAACCTTCCTAACAAGAAAATGCCAAATAGAACAAACTAGATGAGATAATAATAATAATAATAATAAAAGAAAACAAAAGAAACAAAGAAAAACATAAAGACCTTTTTAGAGCATCGGACGACTCCATGAGGATGCTTTATGGGAAAGGGAACCATACTTGATTGCAGGAACATCAACGAGACTACTACAAATTTTGACCCAAAAAAAATGCCAGACTCTTAGATTAATGGGAATACTATTATAGGAACTAATATGTATGAAGGAAAGTATAAACACTGATTCTAACCAGCTATGATGTTGTCACCCTCTAATGCAAGCAAATTCCAAGAGAAGCTAGGGTCTCGATCGGGCTAATCTGTTATATGTTTCCACTATTATTTTTGATAAAGACTCACTTCACTATTAGTAACATATTGGTGTAGAAAAAGAACTCATGCCATTCAGATTGAGTAGAAAAATATTTGGTTACCTTATCACATTTACTGAAATTATTATTTGTGTGCTTTCCCAGTTGGAAGATAAATGTCCATAAAAAAGCCAAGGTCTACTAAGAACACTAAAGCAGTAAAGCATCCATCCTTAGGACACATCACAATAGGAACCTGCAGTTGCCACATACAGATCAATGAGCAGGTACGTTGACTGTAGGATAAAGCTCGGAATCAACTAAATAGTAAATAACACTACTAAAATGCCTAATAATAACTAGCCTCGAAGTGAAAATGCAAGTAATCATAATCCCAAAAAGTGAATGTACCACATCTACAATTATAGCATCTAGAGTTGGCTTTCCGCTGAATGACCAATGAAGTGAACTAGTTGCAGAATGTGCCCAAGAATCTACTGAACTTCTAGAAGACAAAACACAAAGAATTTTCCATCTAGGCTGAACATTTATTGAAAAGACTAGTTAGTTTTATTTTATCAAATAAACTAACTGCAACAGTAAAATGACATTAGAAGATGTAATATTTCCTGCACGAAACCAACCAACTGATGTTGTTCAAATGTTACCATAAAGAAAAGGAATTAGGGGAATGGCTGTTGGGTTCAATATGTATGGAAAAAGTGTGAATGGAAAATGGAGAGAAAAATGGTGGAGGGAAGGAGACACTAATTTAGAAAGTATACTCCCAAATTGGAAAGTTCACTAAATCTCCCACATTGGTGGGAGAAGAGAACTTTGGAGTGTTTTTAATAAAGAATACTTACTCCACATGGATAGTAAGGCAAGAACAAGGTGGTGCCTCGCCCCGTCGTCGTCGTCGCTCGCTCGGTTCGACTTCAGATTTGGATTTGGCAAATGATCTATCGATGAGATCTATCTTTTTGAATAAAATTTATTTGATCAAAATCTTATCCGAATATACCAAAGAAAAAATGACAGAAATGCAAAAAAAATTTTTGTGTTTTATCCTCCATTTATATGCTTGCATACAATGAACTGTTGCAATGTTTCAAACTGAACTGATGCACTGTTTCAAACCGAACTGATGCAATGTTATGAACTGATATTTCAGAAAGATGCAACCATTCAGTAAAATGACACACTGATTCATAAAATGGCATGCCTATTCTGAAAAGACACATTATTTTGACGAATAGACATGATTTTTCAGAAAAGGTTACACCTTTTAAGTGAACCATTGCCACTTTTCAGAAGAGGCATGTTATGGCTATGTAAACCTTCTTTCATCCACAGGTTTAGATATGAAAAATACTTTTTGAAACACAAAATCTTCTTGTCTTCAAATATTCTGTGTGATCAATCAAACTGTTGAGTGAGTTTGTAGAATCGACAATTTGAGGTACCGCTATTGTTCGAATTGAAGGCTATTTTATCTTGGGAGAAATATTCCATAACCTCGGATACAGTGAGGGAAATTATTCCTTAAGGACACTCCGTGAAGTTGGGGGACTTGGTCTAAATTTTTGCTTCATCTTTTTCTGAATATTAACACACTTCTAAGATAGATTATTCTTAATCTAGTGTTGAAGGTGTTAAGACACTTCATAAGTTCTTGTCTTGAACTTGAACTTGCTTTGAAGTTTGTGTTGCTTATATACATATTCTTGTACCCGAATACATACAAAATAACAATCTTAAGGAATAATCCAAAATCCATATTACTTGTTTTTGGAGATTAAAGCTTTAAGCTTTCTACTCCGTTTGAATTTAACTAGTGATTAGAAGACATAAAATCTACGTCACAAGTTTAAAATTCACTCGGTTGAAAATTGAAAGTCATAAAAACTTCATTGCTAACTAGAAATAAGAAGAAGAGTTTAAAGTTACTTAACTTTATAAGTAGTATTCTAAAAATACAAAATATTATTGTCTTGTGGTGACAGAAAAAAGGACTAACGATAATCTAATGCAAGATGCGGCTATGACTGTGGGGGCAAACAGTATTGCCTCAACAAGTCGAGTAAATGCTCTACAACCAATGGCACCTGTGGAGAAGCCCAAAAAATTTGCGGCCATTAACTTTAAGCGATGGCTACAAAAGATGTTCTTTTACCTCACCACTCTATGCCTTCAAAGGGTCACTAGTGAGGATTCTCCTGAGGTGCCCGAGGGAACCTCGAACACAGAGCATTTCATGATTGTAGAAGCTTGGAAACACTCGAACTTTCTTTGCAGGAATTATATATTGAGTGGTCTCCAAGACGACCTTTACAATGTTTATAGTGGAACTAAGACATCGAAGGAATTGTGGGGGGTACTAGAATGAAAATACAAGACAGAGGATGCGGGAATTAAGAAATTCTTTGTTGCAAGGTTCTTGGACTTTAAAATGATAGATAGCAAATCAGTTGTTTCTCAAGTACAAAAATTACAAGTAATCATTCACCATCTCCTAGCAGAAGGTATATCTTTGAAAAATACCTTAGTTGAACAAATTAAAAATGTTCTTAGTACTCACATAAACTGTTTTGTAGGTTTGATTGTGAATGCTGCATTTCAAGTAGCAGCGATCATTGAGAAGCTACCACTTATGTGAAAAAACTTAAAAAACTACTCGAAGCACAAACGCAACGAGATGACTGACAAAGATCTTATTGTCCGACTACGTATTGAAGAGGATAATAAGGCTGCCAAGAGAAGGTCAAAAGGGAATTATGCAATTAATGGAGCACATATTGTGGAAGATGACCAAAATAATTCTAAGAAAAGGAAGAAAGTTGAACAAGGAAGCAATCAACCTAAGAAGAAATTCAAGGGAAAATACTTCAATTGTGGCAAGATTGGCCACAAGTCCATGGATTGTCGCACCCCGAAGAAAGGCAAGAAAAAGGACCAAACAAATATGCTTGAGTCTAACAAAGAATGTGATAATATGTGTGTTATGTTCTCAGAATGCAACTTGGTGGGGAATCCTCGCGAATGGTGGATGGATTCCGGTGCCACCCGGCATGTGTGTGCCAACAAAGAGTTATTTTCTTTATTCGCTCCTGCTCAAGTAGAATAAACGATCTACATGGCTAACTCCGCTACTACTAAGGTAGAAGGAACAGGAAAAATATGCTTGAAAATGACTTCAGGAAAGGTCTTGACACTTAACAATGTCTTGTATGTTCTGGAGTTACATAGGAACTTAATTTCTGTTTCACTTCTAGACAAGAACGGATTCAAATATTTAACCGTTTTTGAAAAAATTGTAATTAGCAAAGGAGAAATGTATGTAGGAAAATGCTATCTCACCGGGGGCTTTTATAAGATGAATGTAATGACTACTGAAATCAATAAAAGTTTAAATTCTTCTTATTTGCTTGAGTCTTATAATTTATGGCATGAACTTTTAGGCCATGCTAATTACAAAACACTACGAAAACTGATTAACTTAGAAGTTTTGCCTAACTTTGAGTGCAATAAATCAAAGTGTCAAACATGTGTGGAATCAAAGTATGAAAAGCATCCTTATAATTCTGTTGAAATGAAGTCCAATCCCTTAGACTTACTACACACTGACATTTGTGATATGAAGTCAACACCATCACGTGGTGGGAAAAAGTATTTCATAACTTTTATTGATGATTGCACTAGATATTGTTATGTCTACTTGCTAAATAGTAAGGATGAAGCAATAGATGCGTTTAGGCAATACAAAACTGAAGTAGAAAATCAGTTAGAGAAAAAGATAAAAATAATAAAAAGTGATAGGGGTGGAGAATATGAATCTCCATTCGCCGAAATATGTGTAGAGAATGGAATCATCCATCAAACTACGGCACCGTATTCACCTCAATCTAATGAAATTGCGGAAAGAAAAAATCAAACTTTGAAGGAAATGACGAATACCTTACTTATAAGTTTTGGTTTACCGCAAAACTTGTGGGGGGAGACTATCCTTACAGTCAATCGTATACTCAATAGAGTTCTCCATAGTAAGACACAATCAATTCCTTAAGAAAAATAGAAAGGAAACCCAACTTGAAATATTTCAAAGTGTGGGGGTGTCTAGTAAAGGTCCAAATTTCTATGCCTAAAAGGGTTAAGATAGGACCTAAGAAGGTGGACTGTGTGTTCATAGGATATGCTAAAAGTAGTAAAGCATGTCGATTTTTGGTTCATAAATCCGAACATCCGGATATTAATGAAAATACGGTAATTGAATCAGCTAATACTGAATTCTTTGAAAATATTTATCCGTATAAAACTAGACATGAACAGTCTAGTGGGGGGTCTAAACGACCTCGAGATGAACCAACAGAGAATGTACATAATGAAGAAAATCCAATACGTAGTACACGTCAAAGAAAGTCTACTTCGTTTGGATCGAATTTTGTAATATTTCTCTTAAAAAATGAGCCTCAAACATTTAAGGAAGCGATGGCATCTTCAGACTCATTCATTTGGAAAGAGGCAGTCAATAGTAAGATTGATTCAATCTTAAGCAACCATACATGGGAATTACTTGATCTTTTTCTCAGAGATAAACCTTTAGGTTCTAAATTGATCTTCAAAAGGAAGATAAAAGCGGATGGTACTATTGACAAATACAAGGCAAAACTTGTAGTAAAAAGCTTCAAACAAAAAGAAGGCCTTGATTACTTCGATACATACTCGCCAATAATAAGGATAACATTGATTCGAATGTTAATTGCCTTGGTTGCGGTATATGGTCTTGAAATCCATCAAATGGATGTGAAAACTGCATTCCTAAATGGAGAATTGGAGGAAGAAATATACATGGAACAGCCTGAGGATTTTGTGGTTCCAGGAAAGGAGAACAAGGTGTGTAAACTTATTAAGTCATTGTATGGACTAAAGCAAGCACCTAAACATTGGCATGCAAAGTTTGACCAAACCATGTTGGCAAACGGATTCAAGATAAATGAATGTGATAAATGTGTTTATATTAAAGACACTCCAAATCACCAAGTCATTGTATGTTTATATGTGGATGATATGTTGATCATTAGCAGAGATATTTCTAATATAAATGTAACAAAACGAATGCTCGAGAGCAAGTTTGATATGAAAGACCTTAGAGTTGTAGATATGACCTTAGGTATAAGAATCCATCGAACTCCATAAGGGTTGGAATTGTCACATTCTTATTATATCGAAAATGTACTTGACAAGTTCAAGTGTATGGAATTTTGTATTGCCAAGACTCCATTGGATGTGAGCTTCGCACTTCGAAAGAATGAAGGTGAAAGTGACTCACAATTGGAGTACGCAAGAATATTGGGATGTTTAATATATATAATGAATTGTACACGATCAAACATAGCATACGTTATTAGTAAATTGAGTCAGTACACGAGTAATCCCAACAAAACTTATTGGATGGCAATGAAAAGAGTTTTGGGGTATCTTAAATACACTCAAGATTATGCCTTGCATTATAATAAATATCCTGCAGTACTTGAAGGATATAGTGATGCAAATTAGATCACCGGATCAAACGAAGTAAAATTCACAAGTGGATATGTATTTACTATCGGTGGAGAAAGACTTGTATTGCTCGCTCTACAATCGAATCTGAATTTATCACATTGGATAAAATTGGTGAAGAAGCAGAATGGCTCTAGAATTTCTTGGAAGATATTCCCTATTGGACAAACGAAAATAGATAGGGCAGGGAGAATGATGTATACACTGTGATATCCAAGCGGCACCAGTATGTATACACTATAATAGCCAAGCGGCAATAGATAGGGCAGGGAGAATGATGTATAACGGTAAGTCTCATCACATAAGACGGAGACATAATACCGTTAGGAAACTTCTATTTAGTGGAATTATTACTATTGCCTATGTGAAGTCAAAGGATAATGTGTCGAATCCACTTACAAAAGTCCTATCTAGAGAAGGAGTGGAAACGACATCCAAGGGAATGGATTTAAGGCCTAGGACAAGTCAGCATGGCGGTAACTTTACCTTGTAGACTGCAGATCCCAAGAGCTAGGTTCAAAGAGATCAAACAAAGTTGTGTCTGACAGTTTCAACATTGTCAATTACCCAACCCATTCTCATGATGTAGACAATGTGTAGTAAACAAGGATAAGACTTAAGGAGAAAAGTCTTTTAATGATTATCTAAATTTGGCAAATTTGACCAAATAGTTTAATATATAGGATTGAACATTTAGAAATTACCTATGTGAGGGTGAAATGGAAGTCGTTTCAAGGAGAATGTTAGTAAAGGCCTATTCTCTAAGCTCTTATGAAACCGGGATGTGTTCATGGCTAAAAAGAAAAAAATCGTGAAAACCTTAAATGGTAAAAGGCTGGTTGTGTGACATGTGTTGTCTAGGTGTACATTAAAGATCAACGATTCAAAGATATCAAATCTACTGATTGACCGAGTGTATCTGATGCATGTTCACTACGGAAAGTTCAAAGAGAAACCTACTTATCCAGATTTAATTAGTCTTTGCTTGATGATCACATACTTGTCCATAAAACTTTTACGAAAAATAGCCATTACCCATTCATGTGGGGGATTGTTGGGTTCAATATGTATGGAAGAAGTGTGAATGAAAAATAGAGAGTAAAATGGTGGAGGGAAGGAGACACGAATTTAGAAAGTGTACTCCCAAATTGGAAAGTTCACTAAATCTCCCACTCTGGTGGGAGAAGAGAACTTTGGAGAATTTTTAATAAAGAATACTTACTCCACATGGATAGTGAGGCAAGAAAAAGGTGGTGCCTCACGCCGTCTTCATCGTCGCTCGCTCGGTTCGGCTTCGAATTTGGATTCGTATTTGTATTTGGATTTGGCTTTGGCAAATAATCGATCGATGAGATCTATTTTTTTGGACAAAATTTATTTGATCAAAATCTGATCCAAATATACCAAAGGAAAAATGACAGAAAAACAGAAAATTTTTCTGTGTTTTATCCTCCATTTATATGCATGTATACAACGAACTGTTGCAATGTTTCGAACTTAACTGATGTACTATTTCGAACTGAACTAATGCAATGTTATGAACTGATGCTTTGGAAAGACGCAACCATTCAGTAAAATGACACACTGATTCATGAAATGGCATGCCTGTTTGGAAAAGACACATTGTTTGGACGAATAGACATGATTTTTCAGGAAAGGTTACACCTTTTAAGTGAACTATTTCCACTTTTCAGAAGAGGCATATTATAGCTATATAAACCTTCTTTCATCCACAGGTTTAGACATGAAAAATACTTTATGAAACACAAACTCTTCTTGTCTTCAAATATTCTGTGTGATCAATCAAACTGTTGAGTGAGTTCATAGAATCCAACAATTTGAGGTCCCGCTATTGTTCGGATTGAAGGCCATTTTATCCTAGGAGGAAGATTCCATAACATCGGATACAGTGAGGAAAATTATTCCTTAAGGACACTCCGTGAAGTCGGGGGACTTCGTCTAAATTTCTGTTTCTTCTTTTTCTGAATACTAACACACTTCTAAGATAGATTATTCATAATCCAGTGTTGAAGGTGTTAAGAAACTTCATAAGTTCTTGTCTTGAACTTGAACTTTCTTTGAAGTTTGTGTTGCATATATACAGATTCTTGTACCCGAATACATACAAAATAATAATGGCTTCTTTCTGAACACATCTCCTCCACTTTTTTTTTCTTGATGGCTCCATATGCCGCTGACTGGGCTCGAGATTCTTCTCAAGCTCATCCAGCATAGCCCTTCCACTGGTAATTATGCGGGGAGGCTCAAACGCCATCTTAAAGTTGGGTATGTAAGGCTTGATTTTCATCTTGAAGATCTTCCTCGCGACCAATATCACGAAGAAAAGGAGCTTCTCGGAAACTAGTTGAAATGATAGGTTCCTTGTGAAGCAGTAGTCCTAAGCATGGTTAAGTTTGGTAATCATAGATTCACAGTTACAGTGTAGACCTAATATATACACACACACACACATATACATGTTACCAAGTTTCAAAAAAAAAAGTAATTCTATGTCTTTCAAACTTCAATTCGTGTGATTTTACATGTACCTCACTAATTGCCGATCTAGCGCACCTTCAAAAATTGCATAATCACTTGTACAAACGGGTGCAAATGGGGTTTTACCTAGGACATGACTAAACTATCTACCATGTCTTCTCTCATTTATGATACGTGTGCTATTACTAGCACTCTCTGTCTAATGTGATTGATCACTAATCACCCTTTTACCACCTTCAAAAAGCATATAAGCACTCCTATGACATCTGCATTTATACCTAAAAAGGAATTTGCATTTATACATCATTCATCTTATAGAAATACTCGGCCTCGGATACCCAACAATCATCTACATAATATTGTTGGTCTTGTAAATATTCTATAAAACAATGCCTTTTACTTTATAAGGTGATTTCCTTTTGTATAGCACACTCGTAATATTCATCTATTTCAATCATTCTATCTACTTTTGTTTTTTTGGAACAGAATCATAACGTCAATTCTATATTTGAGTTGTGTGCATTTAGACAGGAAAATCCCTTATAACATCACCTCACCATGATTCTTCTTATTAGGTTAAACTTGTAATGCATATTAATTTGTTTTAATTACAATCACCCTAAAACTCTTACCTCTTGACATGTCGACACCTAAATGTTTGAGTTGTGTGCATTTAAACACTAAAATCCCTTCTAATATCACCGCATCGATATCATTCTTACTGTGGGCAACTTGTAGAGCATATTAATTTATTTTTATTATAATTACACTAAAACTCTTACACTGTAAAGTGATTTGTCACTAGTTCCATTTTTTTTGTCAACTCTCGATGGATTCCTTAATTAATACAATGTCATATCCAAATCCACACATTACAAAACTTCACCCGCATTTATTGGTTCACTTGCCATACCAAGACAGATACACGTTCATGGAATCCTCGGCATCTGCACTTTCTCTTTGATAACGGACAAACCACGAAACTCAAAAACCAATCAAGAACACAAGGGTAAACAAGAACAAGATACTAAAACAACGATGGTAGCAACACACAATAAACCAAGAATGGGAGAAAAGAAACAAAAACAACAATGCAATAATGTAAAGATAGGCAAGATGACATAAGATCTTACGAAACAATGAGAACCAATACGCATATCAAACGAAGAGACCCTCAAAGTCACAATAATCAAACACCAATCTTCTTACGGTAACTATTAAGGAAATCAACTCCACTTAAAACCACTGTTTCTAAGCAAAAGATCAATATTGGCTTTTCCAAGCCCTACACTAACTACTTGGCTTTTCTAAGCCCTACACTAACTACTTGGCTTTTCTAAGCCCTACACTAAAGGTGTTACACTCTCAAAGAGATAAGTAGTCTTTCACAATATCATCATCAATAAACTAAAGAGAAATGACCTAATATAAGACTATATATAGGCTAGCTTATTACATAATAAAAATGACCACATTACCCTTAATGAAAGGGGTGGCCATGGAGTGTCTTTCCAATAAGTGTAATCCCCAAAATACCCTTAATGAAGGGTGCTTCTTCAACGCTCCACAACTGTGAGGTCATGCCTCAACACTGTGGTCTCGGGTTGGCATCAAAGGTAAGCCCCCACGCAATCTTCCACACATGAGTTTGCCTTATGTCATGCTCAAAACGGGTCATCCATGTATGTTCTTGTGTCCTCTAGGTGACAAAATCTTGAGTCTTTACGCGTTGGCATCCAATGATGTATTCAAAATCATAGATGGCCATTTGGCTCGTATCATCCTCCCCTTCATGAAAAGGCTTTGACCTCGAAGCCATTCCTTGCAAAACTAAAGAAAGAACGAACAAGCAAAACTTCCTCATGGCATGAGGGTTAGGGTTAGTACAACAAATAACATCATCATGCCAAGATGGTACATACTTGAGATGTAACCATGAATCCTTTGTCTTAGTCATGAAAAGTTTAGTAGGAATATTACAAAGGAAATGGCTATGAAAAATATCAAGAGATAAAGAAACTACTACGGTCTTAATGGTATCACTAATTCCAAAAGATAAGGTTACCCTTGTCTTAGGAACCATAAAGCACAATTGTTTCATTACCTCTTGAAGTGACCTCATCAAACATGGTGCCACTATTGGTCTCAAAGTCCACCAATTCCACTGTCACGTCCTAGATTAACGGACTATGCGGGCACCTACGCTATTCTAAGTAGCTAGGAGAACCCTTATTACCCAACTAAAAATATTCGAAACACTTTTTTTTAAGGAAATACTTTAACTTTTTTTTAAAAACTTCTTACAAATGTCTTTTACTATCCCAAGACTTGGTCAGACATGTACAAGATCTATCTACTACAACATAGATTGACAATAAAATAAGTTATACAAAGATTCTAATATCTGCTAAGAAGAAAGTGCAGAAGTTAGTGCTGAATATCGTCATTCATCTAGTAATTGCAACTAACCTGCATCCAGTCTACACTCCAAGAAGGCATGTAGAAGAGTGGGGTCAGTACAACCACATGTACTGGTACGCATCATCGGTCGACCGTGTTAGTTCATATAATGATAAAATAGAATTGACGAAAATAAATCATGACATCTTAAATGGAATATAATTCAACTAAGGTTGTAATAATATTATTACTCTACCTAAATAAGTTACAACATCCAACTACTCTTCCAACACCATCAATATTATATTCGCTACTAACATACTCTAGCCTCATTAATTTACACCATCAACTACAATCCAATGCTAATACATTACTATTCCTCTTTATTCACGTTATCTCTTTTATTACTCATATTCACAGGAACAAATCCGTAATCATATACAACTCACACTAAACTCTCCGGCTAAAAACCAAATGCTTTATTATAATATTAAAGAATGATAACTAGCCATTTTGGTAAGCTACGATTAAAACACGTATAAATGAAGCAAGTTAACCAACATATAAGTAAGTACAAAGTTTCACTTTTTCAAATACATATCACACAATCAAATACCCAATGAATAAACAAGACAACAATAACATATCAAACAACGCTCACAAACAATCCACATAACCATCAAGAGTATCAATCATCCTGTAAACATCGACACACTTAAAACAAATATGTTAACACATACTATGAGAATTATTTTTTTTGCCTAAATAGTCATAACCTACAGGGAACAATTTATGTTCATGTACCATACCGGTGTGGTACCCGATCTACCATATACATATTCATATCGGTGTGGTACTCGATCCATCATATACATATCAGTACTGGCGTGGTACCCGATACAACATACACATATCCGTACCGGTGTGGTACCCGATCCATCATACACATATTCGTACTAGTGTGGTACCTGATCCAATATAGACATATATGTACCAATGTGGTACCCAATCCAACATAAACATATTCGTACCGATGTAATACCTGATCCAACATAAACATATTCATACCGGCATGGTATCCAATCCAACATACACATATCCGTACTGGCGTGGTACTCGATGCAACAGACACATATCTGTACTAGCATGGTACCTGATTAAGCATATACATATTTGTATCGGCGTGGCACCTGATCCAACATATACATATCCATACCATCGTGGTACCCGATCTAACATATAAATATCTATACCGGCGTAGTACCCGATCCGACATACACAAGTATTATCAATATCAAATTTACACAACCTCACAGCATATAACACAATGTACCAAGTTTACAAGTACACTAAAAGTCATAAGACAATTCCATCAAGTAAATTTTCAATAATCATTTATACACGCATCAACAATCCAAACATCAACAAGTCATTCATGGCATTAATACAAGGAGTTATCATTATCAAACAAACCACTCATAGGCACAATTCAATAAATCATCATTATCACCAATTTAGCCTCTCATGGGCATCCAATAGATATAGTGCTTTTATCAATACCAAACCAAGAATATCATAAAATAAATCACAATTTAATACTTAAGCATGCAAGTTACTATTGGAGCCTTAATTACTCATTAATTATTAAAAATATCATTATCTTCTAAATACCACAACTTAGGTGCTAACATCACCACCTATAACTGGCACATTCACGCGTACCATTATCCTCTACCTCTTTTCACATAATACAATCAATACATTAATTCAAATCATCTATCCCTTAGATATTATTGTGCTCATCAATATTCGACCTTAGCATAATTTTCCTCATCATATTATTGCACAATACATACAACCTAATACTATTACAACTCAACTAGGTTCATCACTAGAACAACTAAAAAAATATCATGTTCATATGCTATGTTTACAACAATCTCCTTTCGGGCACATAACACATAATATCATAAATATCACATAATCAATCAATACTATAGTTTCTAGGATTAAAGTTAAGTACTCGTGTCCTTATTCACCTCAACTCCATGCCCTCGGGCCTAGACATGCTTTCTCCCATCAATTCTAAATTAAGAAAATATAAAATAACACAATCTTCTACTTATTAAACCTAGCCTACCTGGATGCCAAACTTTTGATGAAGCAAGCCGCAATAAGAATGTTATTTCTTTTACTTCATGCCTTGGAATAATCAACCATCTAAAAATCAAGAAATAATAAGAGTAATTAAATATTTACTCTTCAAACAAATATCTTGGGAATTCAAACCCACTAATTCTACCTTTAATTCAAGGTCTATATCATTCTCCAATGTCAATTAGCCATTAATTAGCTCTTTCAAGCTTAGCCCATCTCCAGTAATGGAGTTTTTTTGCTAAAGGTCTCATCTTTATGAAATTCAAGGTTCCTAACCATAAAAATTCATAATCTAGTTTCTGAAATTCATGTTAGGAATTTTTAATTTATAGTTTAGAATCAGCTTTATGTCATATTAAAAACACCCATGAGTATTTCCCAAAAGGACTCCACCACTAAAGGTCTTTCTAAAGATTCTAAGATGTTAATAGATTAAAAGACGAAGAAAATAATGGAAAAACTTACCTCAACGAAGGAATTTTACCTTAAGCCTTGGGAAATCACCTCTGTAGGGTTGGAGAACAAAATTTGAGGTTTTTAGACTTAAAATATGATTGAAGCTGATTTAAATACCATCAGAATTTTCGCTACAGAGAAATCCCACTTCAGCCCAGATAGTACTTAGTTAAACAGTCATAACATTTTATCCTGAATTCGGATTGTGGAACGGTTTGTTGCATTGGAAAGAGGACACAGATATCTTTAATTTGATTGGTATTGGGACCCCTAGATATTTATATTCTATGAGATATGTTCGTTCGAATTTGGCTCTAATAAAACCCATATCGAAACTGTATCAAAAATAAAGTTTTATACTTAACTTTGTGTTAGAGATATTGTACGACCTTAATTCACACCTAAAGAACTTTCAAACTAAAATATTGATATTATCACTTATGAATAATTAAATTCATTGCGCTTGAGTCTATCTAGACACATCTGAAGGCTACAATCTTCGCCGAAAAGTTTGAGGTAATGTAATAAATAAAATATTGGCTATTTTGGACACAAGTAAATATTGAGGAATGAAAATTAAGAATTTTCATGAATTTATCATGAATAATTTAGTAACGACAAAATGGGTCCTTACAATTAGATACCAATTTACCATCCGTTCATCCCCGAACAGACATTTAGTGGAGAAAAATATGAGGTTGGAATTAGAAAGACATTACTAATAGAGTTGCTTATAGTGCACCCTATTCACTCGCTCGATATCCTTATCGACCAACCACATTCTATACTCAATCATTCTATCAAAGCTTTTCAAAATACGAAGATGCGGAGTCAAATATTTACACACAAATCATTTATTCTGCTTTCAACGGCCTAAGTCTGAACTTGACCTTAATGAAAGCACAATAAAAATGGTTAAAAGATTCACCTTGAAGAAGATAAATATTCAAAAATACCTTCTTCTTTTTTCTACCGAAGCTCTAGAGCCCCAAATTCAATTCTGAAAAGTGCTACGAGATGCTACATGAATCTCCTACTCAAATTTTCAACACTAGATAAGTCACATCTAATCTATCCAATACACAAGTTCTCCCTGAGACACCTGACTCGATTTCTAGCCAAGACTATCCCATGGAGAATCTACATCTTGACCATATGCAAGTCACCACACCATTTACAAGTCACATAACTTAGGTACTCGCATGCACTCAATCAAGACTACTAAATTTATTTTATAAAGCTAGCTTCAACATCTCACAACCACTATCCCTTTTACCTCAAGATCACTCACCGTTTCAAGCTTAGTGTTTACTACTATATATGGTGACAACACAACCTCTCACTCATTACAGACTTACAACTATTAGCCATAGAGATTCCACATAATTAGAGTCTACAACACATTCTCCTTCACAACATTGTTAATATCCATCTAATTATCATACCTTAATCACTCAACAAGCAATATCCACCAAGTATAACCCAAGAAAAGATCAATCATTCCATTTAACAATGCACTTATTTCCATATTCAGGGTCATTCTTAATTATTTTATGGGTGTAACTAAGTTATTTAATTTTGCATTTCCATTATCATGGGGATTACTAACCTCTAAAAGAGTAATATATCTGCTAACTCTACAGGACATGTATATGCATAATTCAGCTACTAGGTTAAGTCAACAATAATTTATCTTCTCAAGATTTTTCCTAATGCATAATTCCACAGCTAAAACTTATGCCCAAGCAATTACTAACTCAATATTTTTCACACGTCAAACATTTCATTGTCGTGGACTACAAGATCTGAAATCGTCGGGAACTTTTTTCACATGGAATAATAAACAAGAAGGGGAAAATAGAGTCTACAACAAGATTGATAGAGTACTAGTAAACAATGGCTGGATGACTAAATTACCTGCATCTGAAGCTCAATTTTTACCCGAGGGAACTATGATCACTGCCTAGTGATTATTAAATGGGAGCAGGGGAGAATAATGCAAAAACCCCATTTTTGATATTTTAACATGTGGAGCCTTGCCCCTGATTTCAAGAAAAGGGTGAAGAACAGCTGGTCGGGTGCAACTAGAGGACGGAAGCTATTTCAAGTGGTTGGGAAACTGAATAGATTGAAACATATATTGCAAAAGCTATATAAAGAGAGGTTCAGTGCTATAGAACAGAGGACGAAAGCAGCAAGAATGTGAATGTCAAATTTCTCAGTGCTAAGGGGTTTAAGTACTTTCTCAGCTTCCTCAGGTTTAACCACAAATTTCCAGCAAATCAAACATATTCTCTGCAAATATGAATGCAAAGGTGCTGAAGTACATATGTGAGATGACTGGTTATACAGCCAGCAAGATGTCTTTCAAATACCTGGGGGTTCCTATATCACCCAAAAGAATTACTACTATAGACTATGAAATGCTGGTAGAGAAACTGACTTCCAGGGTACATACTTGGCGGAGCAAAAATCTATCGTATGCAGGAAAATCGAAACTGGTAAACTCTATCTTGATGCACCTACATACATATTGGTCCACTATATTCCTAATACCAAAAGGTGTCTTGAAGAATATTATATCCATATAGAGAAATTTTTTTAATAGAGTGGAAGGTTACACATAAATAGAGCCCCGGTGATAGCATGGGACATGATTTGAAGGGATAAAATGGAGGGAGGATTAGGTATCACTGATTGCATAACATGGAATGAAGCCTCTATTTCAAAACATGTGTGGAATGTAGCAAACAACACTGATAGTTTATGGGTAAAATAGGTAGATCGTGTCTATTTAAAAGGGGTCTTTGAGAGATTATAAAGCACTAAAGGATTGTAGTTGGTACTAGAAAAAAATATGTTCCATAAAAGATAAGTTTCTACCTGGATATGTACAGAATGATTTGCTGAAAGCAGGAGGCGTTTCCACTATAAAGAGTGGGTATTACTGGAAGAGGGGTAGATTGCAAGACTGGCTATGGTGGAGGGGTGTATGGAATGTAACCAACATCCCAAACATAGCTTTATATGCTGGTTAGTGATGTAAGAAAGAGTGCAGACACGAGTGAAACTAATGCAGTAGGGAGTTTGCAACACCAAATTCTGTCTCATATGTGATGCAGAGCCTGAAACAATAGAATATTTGTTCTTCGATTGCTATTTCTCCAAGCTGTGTCTAAACGGAAATACTGTTATGGCTAGGGATAGCGCTGCAAGTGAGAGATGTGAAAGGAATTTGGAGAAGAGTATCAAGGTATGCAATGGGAAGAACAAGCAGACGAATGCTCTGGGCAGTAATCGCATCTCTAATCTACAATATTTGGCAAGCAAGAAATTCAGCCTTATGGGAAAACAATATCCCTAGCCCTTAGGTGGTAGTGAAAAAGATAAAAGAAGATTGTAAATATCGAAGTTTCAAATTTGTACGTAGTAGGATTACTTGTAAAGATAGAAAGTGGATAGGGAAATTATATGTAGAGATGTCCCAGACTCTGTGACAAAGGATGTAAACTGTTTGTAAAGATGAGTTTGAAGAAAATAAAATTTGTTCTGTTCGACCAAAAAAAACACTTCATTGTCAAGCCAAAACACCCCAATATCACTAATACCAATTTATGATATACAGAGTTATTCTTATTTTTATATAACAATATTTTTTATTACGGGCTTTACTTAACTCGTAAATACCTCAAGAGTAGTTTCCACACCACCAATACATAAACAAGGTCAAATAAAATAAATCTATTACAGACTATTAACAGTCTCATCACCAATATCACATTCCAGACAAGTTATCGAATCGGTCAAATTCTATAGGTATCAACAACCTCTACTAATTTTTTTTCACCTTTATTTGAAACTCATTATTTTGCCAAGCATTAAAAATCTGTTCACATAAGTACCTCAAAAATAATGTCACTTAGCTAGTCCTCACAAGGAACCTATTATAATTTCAATAAGTCTCAATATTCGGACCACATAAGGATCCCCACATAATATCAAATAATTGAACCACACAAGGATCCATCCACCACATTATTAACAAAAATCCCTCATTACAGAATGATACAGATTTAATAATAATTGATCTCACTCTATATTGAAGGGGTTACAGCTGTATATATAGAGAACTGAAGAATAACTAATTACAGAATAACCCAGATGTATTTAATAATTATATATGTAGTCTATTATCCCCCCGCAAGCTGATCAGCGGTAACGAGGGGCAGCTTGGAGCAGAGAGACTGAAAAGGCTGTAACGGAAGAGGCTTGGTGAGAATATCAGCAAGCTGGTCAGTAGATGGGACATAGTGCGTGGCCATCGCTCCTGCAAGTACCTCATCGCGAACAAAGTGACAGTCAGACCCAACATGCTTCATACGATCATGAAGGACTGGATTTTTGGTAACACAAATAGTGGACTGATTGTCACAATAAATCTGTGGTTTTGTCGGGGGAATGCCAAGTGCATCCGTAAGGTATCGTAACCACATGGCTTCAGCAACACCCGCAGCCATGGCACGATATTCTGCTTCTGTGGAGGAACGGGACACTCGCGTTTGCTTCTTGGTGCACCAGGAAATCAGATTCGGTCCCATCATAACAATATATCCAGTAGTGGACTTTCGATCATCTTTGTCGTTAGCCCAATCCGAATCAGAAAAAACAGATATATCAAACGAGTCCTTTTGAAATAAAATTCCACAGTGAAGAGTACCTTGAAGATAGCGCAGAATGCGTTTCAAGGCCTGAAAGTGTTGTTCTGTGGGAGCATGCATTGATTGGGAGACTCGATTGACTGCATATTGGATGTCCGGACGAGTAACAGCAAGATAATGAAGTCCACCGACGAGGCTCCGATATAGTGTAGGATCGGCAAAGGGAGTATTCGGCCCTGGGGATTGGCGGACTGCCATGGGAGTGACCGCGGGTTTGCAGTCTGTCATTCCAGCCCGATTTAGAAGTTCAAGGGTATATTTTGTCTGATGCATCAATATGGTTCCCGATTTGCGGATGAGTTCGAGGCCAAGAAAGAACTCCAGAGGACCGAGGTCCTTAAGTTTGAAGTCACGATGCATAGCTTCAGTAATTTCAGTGATGAGTGACGACGAGCTGCCTGTAATAACAATATCATCCACATAGATAAGAATGATGACTGTCCCTCGAGAACAGTGAAGGGTGAAGAGGCTGTTGTCATGATGGTAGGTGCGAAAACCAAGACCCTGCAGAAAAGTAGAGAGACGTGTGTACCAGGCTCGAGGGGCCTGTTTCAGGCCATACAGTGATTTGCGAAGCTTGCAAACATAGTGAGGACGGTTGGGATTAACATATCCCGGTGGCTGAACCATATAGATTTCTTCCTCAAGATGACCATGAAGAAAGGCATTGCTGACGTCTAGCTGATGAAGCGGCCAATCATAGTGAAGAGCAAGAGACAAGACCAGACGAATAGTCTGTTGCTTAACAACAGGGCTGAAGGTCTCCTTATAATCCACACCATACTCCTGATGATACCCTTTTGCAACCAGACGTGCTTTATAGCGAGAAAGAGATCCATCTGAATTTCGTTTGATGCGAAACACCCATTTGCACCCAATAGACTTTCGGTTACTAGGCAGAGGTACCAAATCCCATGTACGTTGTTCATTCAGAGCCTGAAATTCCTCATCCATAGCTTGGCACCAGAAATTATTTTTGGAGGCTTGGTTGTAGGTAGTAGGCTCAGTTGTGGGATGTGCATCAAAGGGTATTTGAGTGTGGTAGGCTTTTGGTTTGAAGGTACCGGCCTTGGCTCGGGTTGTCATAGGATGAGTGTTGAGTGGAGGGTGATTAGGAAGGGGTGGTGGAGTTGTATGATGTGTGGGCGGGGGTTGGGTGGGGCTGCCGTGGGAGCTGGGATGTGCAGCGGTGGATGGGGTGGCTGTATGTGTGTTAGGAGTATGATGTAGGGAAGTGGTGGGTTGTGTGGCAGTCGGCTGGGTGTTCGGGTGGGAGGTTTGGGGTTTCGGGTGGGTAGTGGTGTAGTGGGGTACCGGGTTAGGTGCCGAGTGAGCCGGAGCATGAGCGTGAGAAAAGGACGGAAATAATGGCACAACGCCAAGTGGATTGGGGGAGTATGGAGTAGAGGAAAGACTTGTGTAAGGAAATTGTTCCTCCACAAAACGAACATGACAGGAAACATATGTTTTCTGAGATACAGGATCGAAACATTTGTAACCTTTGATAGTGGGATGATAGCCTAGAAAGACACAAGGGGTGGACCGAGGTTGAAGTTTATGTTGAGTGTGCGGACGCAACCAGGGATAAACTAGACACCCAAACGGGCGGAGATGGATATAGTCGGGTGGATGATTGTAGAGACGGGCATATGGAGTGGAGTTGGAGAGAGTGTGAGTGGGCATGCGATTTATGAGGTAGTTGGCAGTAGCAAGGGCATCAACCCAAAAGGAAACAGGTAAGGTGGAATCATGGAGGAGCGCAACAACTGTTTCTATTAGGTGACGGTGTTTGCGCTCAGCAACGCCATTTTGTTCAGGGGTATATGGACATGAAGTGTGATGAAGAGCCCCTAGATTTTGAAGAAAAACACCAAATGCATTGTTGACAAATTCTTTGCCATTGTCACTTCGAAAAATTTTGATTTTGGCATTAAATTGATTTTGAACCATTCGGTCAAAGTTTACAAAAATAGTATAAGCTTCGGATTTAAATTTCAGAGGATAAAGCCAAGTGAATTTACTGTAATCATCAACAAAACAGATATAATAACGAAAACCTTGAACAGAAGGAACTGAGGTTGGACCCCAAACATCAGAATGAATTAATTGAAATGGCGCAGTGGCCTTGTGTTCAGACAGTGAAAAAGGTAAACGACAAGATTTAGACACTGAACAGGACTCGCAATGTAATTTTTCTGAAAAATTAAAACCTAAGGAAGATAAAATGGATTTGGTGATGGCGGATGATGGGTGCCCAAGCCGGCGATGCCAGGTTGACGAGAGAATGGCTTGACTCACAACAGACGGAGACCTGGATGGAAGAGTGTATAGCCCATGCTCACAGCGGCCCGTGTACCGCACCCGGTTCGTGGTATTGTCCACTATCTGGAAATTGGTGTCATTAAAAATGAGGGTGCAGTTATTTTCTTTAGTAAAGCGATAAACAGATAAAAGATTGGATGTGAGGGAAGGGACGTGGTGAAGGGTTGAGAGATGAAATTTACCATTTGGGGTATAGACATACCCAGAGCCGGTGGTTGTGATGGGAAGGGATTGACCATTGCCTACTGTAATAGTTTCTGAGCCATGATACGGATGAGGAGCTTGAAGTTGTGAATAATCCGACGTCACATGGGTGTTAGCACCTGTGTCTAGATACCAATCGCCAGATTGAGCGTTTGTGGACGCATGCATCGCCCTTGATCCTCCGGACTGGCTATTTACATTCTGCGAGTCATCATAACGATACCAGCAATTAGCCGCAGAATGGCCCCGTTTAGCACAAATTTGGCACGTCGGAAGATCTCGTGTGGGCATCCGCTGGTTTCCTCGTCCCTGTCCGCGGCCTGACTGGAAGCCGTCCCTCGGTGGAGGCCCGCCTCTGCCTTGCTGCCCGGTGTTTCGACGGTCACCGCCGCCGCTGCCTCGCCCTTGGTTACGGCGATCGTCACCGCGACCCCTGGCCGAGCCTCCGCTGCCAGCCGAGTAAAGAGCCGTGACGCCAGGGGTGGAACTGGCTTCTCCGAGCAGTAATTTGTGTTCCATGTCTAGATTCAATTCTTCTGCATTAAGCCATCCAGACAGTTGATTCAGAGTGATTTCGACAGGCGAGAGGCGAATATGCTGTTTGAGAGAGGAATAGCCAGCCGGAAGACCACGTATCACGGCATTCACCACGTCTCGTTCAGGAATAATCTCGTTCACAGCATCTAGGTCAGACAGAATAGAGGCCACATCATCAAGGTATTGAGTCATCGTCTTCGTTCCCTTCCGAAGAGTATGCAATTTGTCACGCAACTGAAAAATATGAGCCGTGGACACAGAGTTGTACCTTGTGGCTAGTGCGTCCCAAAGTGAAGCCGATGTGAGAAAACCCCGGGCGTGTTTGTGCACAGAGGGGCTAATAACTGCGAGAAGACAGGCTCGGATCTGAGTGTCTACGATCATCCACGGAAGGTAGTCGGGATTTGGGAGCTTGACGCCGTCCTTCTCGGCTGTCTCGGGCTGCGGCTTCTCCGCACCGTCAATCCATCTGAGCAGCAAGTTGGCTGCGAGGGCGGTGCGGACGTTAAGTGCCCAGGCCGGGTAGTTGTTGTCAGATAATTTTTCGGGGATGAGATTGTGGAGATTCCTGAGCAGTAATTTTACTCCAGACGGTAATTTTGACAGAGGATCAATAACCTTGTCCATGGCGCCGACCTACGGCGGAGGAGGGAGGCCGTGCGGCGTGGTGTAGACGGTGGCGGCGGCGCACACACGTCGGAAAAGAGGAGAGATTAGGGTTTGGGCGGAAGAAGAAACCCTAGCTCTGATACCATGATACAGATTTAATAATAATTGATCTCACTCTATATTGAAGGGGTTACAGCTGTATATATAGAGAACTGAAGAATAACTAATTACAGAATAACCCAGATGTATTTAATAATTATATATGTAGTCTATTACAGAAAAATACATATCGCCTCAGTCTTTTATTTATGTAAGTCTTTCACCTTCTTTTCTTGACATCATGTTCTCATATCATACTCTCAATTCTCATACCATTAATTTTATTAGTATAATAGTACCAAAAAAAGGTAAGCACCATAAAATTTCTAGTTTCACAATAACAAGAAATCAAATAATTCCATCACAATTAACTACAAAAACAACTTAGTAAATTTTTATCACTTAAATTCAAACAAAAACAATTCACAACAATGGCAAAAATCTAGCAACACAAGTTTAGCCAAATATCAAACACAAGCAATCAATAAGTTCACAACTTTCATAAGTCTTTACCTATTAACAATAACTTTTAGACCTTATTAACAGATACCAATAAAAATCTTCAAGATATTTATTCAAAATTACAAAGATACCAATTGGAATTAACTACATTCCAATTGAGCTCTGTTAAGATACCAATTAGAATTATCTGGATACCAATTGGATTCAATCTAATAGTCCAAGATTAGGATGACACGATAGAGAAAAAGAAAGGAAAATGATTTCTACATGCCTCATAGCCTTCCGAAGATTGAATGTGGGGCCCTACACACCAATCTATGAAACTCTACTTGACATTGATCTTGTACTAGTGGGATCGGTGAACCTAACGCTCTGATACCAACTGTCACGACCCAGATTAATAGATCATGCGGACACCTACGCTATTCTAAGTAGCTAGGAGAACCCTTATTACCCAACTAAAAATATGTGGAATACTTTTGTTTTTAAGAAAATACTTAACTATAATAAAATAAACTAAATACTAAGAAATAAAGTTTTTTTAAAACGCTTCTTACAAAGCCTTTACTATCCCAAAACATGGTCAGACATGTACAAGAGCTATCTACTACAACATAGACTAACAATAAAATAAATTATACAAAGACTCAAACATCTGTCAGGAAGTAAGTGCAGAAGTTAGTGTTAAATATCGTCATCCATCTAGTAACTGCAACTAACCTGCATCCAGTCTACACCCCAAGAAGGAAAGTAGAAAAGTAGGGTCAGTACAACCACACTTACTGGTAGGCATCATCAGCCCATCATGTTAGTTCATATAATCATAAAATAGAATTAACGAAAATTAATCATGATATCCTAAATGGAATATAATTCAACTAAGGTTGTAATAATATTATTACTTTACCTAAATAAGTTACAACACCCAACTACTCTTCCAACACCATCAATATTATATTCGCTACTAACATACTTTAGCTTTATTAATTTACACCATCAACCACAATTCAACGCTAATACATCACTATTCCTCTTTATTCACCATATCTCTTTCATTACTCATATTCACAGGAACAAATTTGCAATCGTAGATAACTCACACTAAACTCTCCGGCTAACAACCAAATGCCCTATTATAATATTAAAGAATGATAACTAGCCATTTTGGTAAGCTACGATTAAAAAATGTATAAATGAAGCAAGTCAACCAACATATAAGTAAGTACAAAGTTTCACCTTTTCAAATACATATCACACAATCAAATACCTAATGAATCAACAAGACAACAATAACATATCAAACAACGCTAAAAAACAAGCCACATAACCATTAAGAGTATCTACCATCCTGTAAATATTCACACACTTAACACAAATAAGTACACACATGCTATGAGACTTTTTTTTTCCAAATAGTCATGACCTGCAGGGAACAATTTATGTTCATGTACTGTTCCGGTGTAGTACCCGATCCACCATATTCATATTCGTACCGGTGTGGTACCCAATCTATCATATACATATCCGTACCGGTGTGGTACCCGATCCAACATACACATATCCGTACCGACGTGGTACCCGATCCAACATACATATATCCGTACCTGCATGGTACCCGATTCAACAAAAACATATCCGTACTGGCGTGGTACCCGATCCAACATAAACATATACGTACCGGCGTTTAATCTGATCCAACATATACATATCCATACCAACGTGGTACCCGATCCAACATATACATATTTGTACCAGCGTGGTACCCGATCCAACATATACATATCCGTGTCGGCGTGGCACCTGATCCAACATACACAAGTATTATTAATATCAAATTTACACAACCTCATAGCATACAACATAATGTACCATGTTTACAAGTATACTTAAAGTCATAAGACAATTCCATCAAGTAAATTTTCAATAATCATTTATACGCGCATCAACAATCCAAACATTAACAAGTCATTCATGGCATTAATACAAGTTATCATTATCAAACAAACCACTCATAGACACAATTTAATAAACCATCATTATCAGCAATTTAGCCTCTCATGGGCATCCAATAGATATAGTGCTTTTATCAATACCAAAATCAGAATATCATAAAATAAATCACAATTTAATACTTAAGCATGCAAGTTACTATTGGAGCCTTAATTACTCATTAATTATTAAAAATATCATTATCTTCTTAAATTCCGCAACTTAGGTGCTAACCTCACCACCTATAATTAGCACATTCATGCGTATCATTATCCGCTACCTCTTTCCACATAATACAATCATCAGACTAATTCAAGTCATCTATCCCTTAGATATTATTGTGCTCATCTGATACAAGTACAACTACGAGGATGGACGTGTGAAAGTGTAATGAACCCGAAGCTTGGAGTGTGCAAGAAAAATGCAAAAGAGAGCCTAAAACACACACCAAAACCGTACCTACACTACACTCCATGGGCTGCATTTTGAGGCTTTTCATTAAAGGGCCTCTTGGTCATTTTCTATTTTAGTTGTAACCTAGTAAAAATAAAACATTGTAGGTCATTTTGTCTTAGACTTTGATGATATTTGTAAGTTGTATAACACTTTGAAAACACTTCTCTCTTGTGAGAAAGGCCCCTATGGCCGAAACTTTTAACTAGGGCTTTCACAAGTAATGATTTCACTTGTGTTGCATTCAAGGCTTAGAAACGTTGGTTTTTAGAGGAGGTAAAGTCCCTCTTGTGTCAACGTAGGAGTTAGGTTAACCGTTGTGTGTAATGTTAAGGGTCGAAGAGTATCACATGTTCTTGAGTTCTTAAGATTATACCAACCAAGGTCTAACTATCTATCCTTTGTTCATTGTAATCTTGTGATCGTTTGTAATCGTTGGTGTGGTTATACACGTTATTATCTCATCATTATGTAGCATTCTTGGTTTTTGGACTTGTTTCCAACTTGTCTCGATTTTGTATTGTGTTTGTAGACTGTTTTTGTTGCTATTTTGGTACAATCCATGTTGTTAGTGTATCATCATAATATTCGATCTTAGCATAAATCTCCTCATCATATTATTGTACAATACATACAACCTAATACCATTACAACTCAACTAGGTTCATCACTAGAACAACTAAAAAAATATCATGTTCATATACTACGTTTACAACAATCTCCTTTCGGGCACATAACACACTATATCATAAATATCACATAATCAATCCATAATATAGTTTCTGGGATTAAAGTTAAGTACTCGAGTCTTTATCCACCTCAACTCCATGCTCGCAGGCCTAGACATGCTTTCTCCCATCAATTCTAAATTAAGAAAATATAACATAACACAGTCTTCTACTCATTAAACCTAGCCTACCTGGACACCAAGCTTTTGAATGAAGCAAGCCGCAATAAGAAATTTATTTCTTTTCTTCATGCCTTGGAATAATCAACCATCTAAAGTCAAGCAATAATAAGAGTAATTAAATATTTACTCTTTAAACAAGTATCTTGGGAATTCAAACCCACTAATTCTACCCTTAATTCAAGGTCTATATCAATCCCTAATGTTAATTAGCCATTAATTAGCTCTTTCAAGATTAACCCATCTTCATTAATGGAGTTTTTATGCTAAAGGTCTCATCTTTACAGAATTCAAGGTTCCTAACCATCAAAATTCATAATCTAGTTTATGAAATTCATGTTAGGAATCTTTAATTTACAGTTTAGAATAAGTTTTATGTTATATTAAAAACACCCATAAGTATTTCCCAAAAGGATTCCACCATTAACGGTCTTTCTAAAGATTCTAAGATGTTAAAGGATTAAAAAACGATGAAAATAATAGAAAAACTTACCTCAACGAAAGAATTTCACCTTAATCCTTGGGAAATCACCTCTGTAGGGTTGGAGAATGAAATTTGAGGTTTTAAGACTTAAAATGCAGCTGAAGCTAATTTAAATACCATCAAAATTTTTGCTACAGGGAAATCCCGCTTCAGCCCGGACAGTACTCAGTAAAAAAGTCATAACTTTTTACTCCGAATTTGGATTGTGGAATGGTTTATTCATTGGAAAGAGGACTCGAAGATCTTTAATTTTATAGGTATTGGTACCCTATATCGTTAAATTCTATGACATATGTACATTTGAAGTTGGCTCTAATAAAACTCATATCGAAACTGTATCGGAAAGAAAGTTTTATACTTACCTTTGTGTTAGGGATATTGTACGACCTTAATTCACATCTAAAGGACTTACAAACTAAAGTATTGATATTATCACTTATGAATAATTAAATTCATCAGGATTGAGTCTATCTAGACACATCCGAAGGCTACAATCTTCGCCGAAAAGTTTGAGGTAACGTAATAAATAAAATATTGAGGTTTTTGGACACCAGTTAATATTGAGGAATGAAAATTAAATGTAATGACATGCATGGGTGAAGAAAAGCATTTTATCACATACACTCTCTTTACTTCAAACAAATAGACAACTTGGCATCCAAAAGTTGAGATTCATGCAATTTAAGCACAAATGTCTCAAGCAAGGATGCACATTTAGAAACATTACCCTAAGGAGTCAATGACACTTTTTCCCTCGGGTTGTCAAGAAGGACTACAGATTCCTTACCCTTAAGAGTACTCTCATCTTTCAAAAAGAGATTTTCATCTTAAGGAGGAATGTTGCCACACCATAGTGGGTTAGCATATAGGTTATAGCCTTCAAGACAAGCTATACCATCATTCTTACCACTAGGTTCATTGGGAGTGATTATACCATCTTCAAACAAGACATTATACCTAAAGAGAGCATGATCTATCCCGCGGGCAGATTTGGAATAAGTAAGTTCACTCTCTAAAAGTTCATTATCAAGTTTTAAAGATGTTTCAAGCACATGATTATCCCTATGAGCCAAGCAAATATTAGAATCAAAGGGTAAGCTCACAGGTTCACTCCTATTCCTTTGATCAACATTTTCAACATCATCACACACTTGAGATTCATAAATCACATCACATACATCCTCAAGTGGTGGGCAATTTTCACACATAAAGTGATCAAACAAATTTCACAAGACAATGTACTTTCATTCAACACAATGGTTTTAACACTAGCTGGACATAAATTGATCTTACAAGAAGAGTCGATTCGGTCATTAATAGGATCAACTAGTGTATCCACATTCACAACATGTACATCATCATCAAGTGGAAAAGAAAAAATGGACTCGCATATAGGCAAGCTACAACACACACAATGGGCTACTAGCCATACAGTTATCACTCACATGCACAAAGGTGTAAGAGTTAGCTATTTTACCTTGAAGTTCTTGAGTAGATTATTCTTTGTCATGGTGTGAAGGTTCCCCACATGCTTCAGCAGCAACTTCTCTTTGTACTTGTACTCCTCCGTTTGCCATGTTTGTACCTACACAAAT